>CM061244.1:74156691-75406691 GCA_030848705.1 Heracleum sosnowskyi
TTAGTAGTTAATTGTTTTAAAGAAGTGTGTGTGTGATGGCTAATTGATATCCTAGTTTGGTTGTGCTTATTCTTCTTGGATGCGTAGCTAACATCTAAGTTGTTTGTTAATCTCTATTGATTGTGAAAGTGGATATAGAGGTTTAGAACTTGCCATGCTAGCATAGGTTTATGTATGTTTGTCATGCATGATTCGTAGGTGATTTTAACCATCTTACCTGCCCTATGTAATCTGAATGGATAACTTGCTCGTTAAACCGTTATGTTTTCAAATCTTATAGACATATAGGGTCTAAGCATAATTGGTGTCTGCTTAACTTCTATCTTATTGTGGATGTTTGAGTGGTTTGGTATACGTATACTGAAAGGTAGCATGTACTGGTTTCGTGTTATCCGATTAGTTATCACAACTGTCACATGCATTGATTAAAGACAAAAGACTCTAGATGAAGTATTTAATGAAGTTAGGATCCCATGTTTTATTCTCATAAGTAATTCAACAACAATCTTTAGTTTAATATTGTCTTGGTATTTTGTTTAGTTAATTTAGTTAATCAAACACAACTTTGATACTTGTCTTAGCATTGAACGATAGCCATACATTGTTGCATAAGTGCATAACTATAATAACCAAAGCAGTATCTGTGGGAACGAACTCTACTTATTCTTATATTACTTGTGACCGCGTATACTTGCGTGATATTGTGTGAACAATTGGGACCAAGTCCTCAGCCGGTTTCCCACTTCTGTCCTCGTTGTCGCTGATATTCATGTCTTCAATTGGGAGAACTTGCCCCCCGGTTCCATCAGGCCTTAACGCTGCTACATAACAACTTCTAGCCATCTTTTGGTCTCCTCGTTCTTCACCAATCCCATTCCTCGTTGGGAACTTGATTTTTAGATGATAAGACGAGGCAACAGCCTTGAACGCATGAAGACCAGTCCTTCCCAGGATTGCATTGTAGGTTGAAGTCGCTTTTATAACTATGAAGTTCAACATCTGAGTAGACGTATTCATCCCTTGCCCCATAGTCATTGGGAGTTGGATAATGCCTTCCACTTTTGATTCCACCCCGTTGAATCCGTATATAGGCATATTTGAGGGCGTTAGCTGAGAATCAGTGTAACCCATCTTGTTAAAAGCATCGTGGAACAGGATATCCACTGAAGCTCCATTGTCAACCAGGACTCTCTTTGTTTCGGAGTTGCCTATCACAGGTATTATGACAAGAGGATCATCATGGAGGAACTTCACCCCTTCCAAGTCTGAATCGTCAAAACCTATTGACACTTCTGTTCTGGCACGCTTCGGTGCTTCTCCAACCACAGTCATTACCTCTCGGGCATAAGCTTTTCTTGAGTTTCGGGAGGACCCAGCAGCAGTTGGTCCTCCGAATATCATGTTGATAACTGGCCCTCGGGGCTTAGGGTTACGATCTTGGTCGTTGTCCCTTCTGTCGTAATCCTTCCTTTCATAATTTCCTCTTTGACTCCCTTGATTTCCATCCTTGGTGAATTTGCTGAGTTTTCCTCTTCGTATCAGAAACTCAATCTCATCTTTCAATTGCCTACAATCATCGGTGTCATGACCGACTTCTTTGTGGAACCGACAAAACTGATTTTGGTTCTGTTTGGACAAATCAGCCCTCATTGGCTTTGGCCATTTGATATCTTCTTCCTTGGATATCTCCATCAGAATTTGACTCCTGGGAGTATTCAATCTTGCATATTCTGTGAATTTTGGCCCAAAATTGTTTCTCTTGGGGGGAGAATCGGAGTTCTTTGATGTTCTGGGGAACTTTTCCTTGACGTCGTACTCCTGAGTTTCTTTTCTTTTCTTTGAGTTTCCACTACCGCCAGCAGTGACCTACCAATTGTAGAAGTAGGATTTTTGGCAAGCAATAAGCGCTTAAATAATACAATTCAAGTGTACCATCTTCTTTATCATTTCGAGGAAAAGGTGCGGAAGGAAAAGGAAACAGCGGAGGGATCCGAATCGGACCTAAATGGGAATGACATGAAAAGTCTTTTTCAAAACCTAGCATTAAGGGTGTTACGACGATATACGAGAGGAATAGAGAAAAACTCGTGATTGGTGTGGAGGGGAAGATCTGTTTATGATATAGTGAAAGAAAGAGTCGTCTCATTTCCTTACTTCTTCATTCTTTCTAATTCATTCACTTCAAGACTGGTTCTGAACGCCGCATAACATCATCTTCAACCAACCTCCGCCTAGAAACCTACGAGCCCCTCGCCGGGGTTGTTCTCCGAGGGAGTCTCCTGATTACGGTTTGGCGGGTTCATACTTTCTCATGCTTTCTTCGGCCTTGATATACTTTCCGGCTCTATCTTGGAGCTTCAGCATGCTCTTGGGTGGATGTTTAGCCAACGACCTTTTGAAGTGGTCATCAGTAGTTCCTTGTTGCAGGGCTATCATAGCCACTCTGTCCTCTAAGTCTGGGACTTTCAAAGCCTCTCGAGTGAATCGATTGATATAGTCCCTTAGGGCTTCATTCTTTCCTTGCTGGATTGCCATGAGTGATGCAGAGCTTTTCTCATGAACCCTTCCACTAATGAACTGATTGATGAAAGCTTTGCTTAGTTCTTTGAAGGACCCAATTGAGTTGGGAGGAAGACAACTATACCAGCGTTGGGCCATGCCTGCCAAGGTTTGTGGAAACGCCCTACACTTGACCGCATCGTTAGTTGGCTGCAACAGCAGTGCATTGGAGAAGGTCCTTACATGATTTGTGGGATCTCCCGTTCCATCATAGGCTTTGATCGAAGGCATCTTGAATTTTCTGGATATAGCCGTTTTCATGATGTCTTGAGTAAACGGTGGTGTAGGATCATCAGGATCTCCGAGGGGCAACAGAATACTAGGATCACCCCTTAGGGCTTCGGCCCTCTTGGTTCTTCTTGCCGGTGGATCCAAGTTGATTATCGGGATCCCTTCGGTCGTTCGGCCCCGAGATTGAGCGGCCTCTTCCTCAGCAAGGAGTTTTTTGAGCCTTGCAGTCTCTACCTCATGGGCTGCAAGTTTCTCCCTTGTAGTTTGGGGTTGTTCCCGATTGGTTTGGGAAGAACGTCTCCTTCTTAGGGCGACATCCTCCCCAGTTGTATAACCCTCATCCTCGGTGTATGGGCCCGAGTAATCTTGAACGAAAGGGGTCTGGCGAGTTTGGGGTCCCAGACCTTGAATATAAGGGGGCACATATGCCTCATGGTAGATTGGATTAGTTCCACTACCGCCCGCCATGGGTCGAGGGGGCATGCCATAGCTTGGCATCCCCAAGGTCTGATTCGCGTATTGAGGGAGATCAGTAGTATGGAGTTGAAGGCTCCTCGGTGCATTCATTAGCAGCGGGGCGGTCGTAATCGGTTGCTGGTGAACGATCTCATGTGGATTAGATCCATGAATGACCATCTGCAGGGGATTCGTCCCTTCAACCGAAATCGGGATTTCCGGTCCTTGAGTGTTGGTGGGGATATTCGCCCCTTCAGTGCCAGTAGTCGGCGGTGGCTGATCAGCCTCAGAGGTGATAGGGCGATCCTCAGGAGTTTGATTATCCCGAGCTGTCCTTCGTGTGTTTGCCATGGTTGATGTTGTCTTCCCACAGACGGCGCCAAATGTTATGGATTAAAAAACGTGCTTTGTGAATTTAATGCTAGGATTAATGAGCTTCGAGCTTTAATGGCTGCACTCGTGTTTCCGGACTAAATTGGTCCTCACAAGATGCCTACGTATCTCAAATCGTTATTGAGAATCAAGCCGAATACGTAGTTCTGATTGTAGGATCAAGGACCTTATATAGGCGTCTGGAGCCTAGTATTTATGGTATGTTTAGGAGTCTTAGCGAATAAGTCTCCTTTTTGATATTGGATAAGCATTGTATTGCTTGCAGGATAAGTCTTTTCCTTGTCGATAAAGGCTATGACTCATTAATTGCCTTTAATTGGGATTCTAGATCCTTCTTTGACCAATTTGCCACAATTCGGACTCTTTTTATGAGCTGTATATTTTCCCTATTCATTAATTACGAAATTAATTAATAATTAGGGTGTCGGGCCTTAAATATCGGCCTTTTGTTTGACTAGTCAATTATATTTCTATTATTACTTTTCTGACCATATCAAAGAGGTTTTAGTAAGAAAAAAGAGAAAGAGTAACATGTTTTAGTTGAAAAAAGTAATTGCCTGTGATTTTTTTAGAAAAAGAGAGGATTTTGTTAGAAAAAATAGAAAAGATAGTGTATTTTAGCTGAAAAGATAGTTAGTTATAAAAATGTTATTATTTAATAATAATTTCTTTAGAAAATAAAAAAAATAGAAAAAGTAACAAGTTTCAGCTGAAAAAGTGCTCATAATTAAAATTATTAAAATAGATTTTAAAATAAATAAGTAAGGGTTTGCCCGTGATATTTTTGGAAAATGAGGGGTTTAGTAACGAAAAATAGAAAGAGTAACATGTTTTTGTTAAAAAGGATAATCGCCCGTGTTTTTTTAGAAAAAGAGAGGATTTTGTTAGAAAACAAATAAAAAAAGGTAATGTATTTTAGCTGAAAAGGTAATTGGTTATAAATAATGTTATTATTTAGTGATAGTTTTTAAAAAAAAAAATAAGTAAGGGTAATTAAGTAAAATCACTAAGTACCGACCGTCCGACTACCAAACTTTTAATGTTTCGTCTTTAATAATATAGCTTAAAACTTGTTTTTAATAATTGTTGATTTTATTATTTATATTTTATATTTTATTAATTGCATTTATAAAAAAAGTTGGCGTGTTAAACATTTTTAAATAATTAAAAATATTAAAATAGATTTTAAAATAAATAAGTAACGGTTTGCCCGTGATATTTTGAAAAAAGAGGAGTTTTAGTAAGAAAAATAGAAAGTAACATGTTTTCGTTGAATTTTTAAATATAAAATTAAAGATTTTCCCTTTACATTTTTGAAAAAAGAGTGGTTTTAGTAAGGAAAAAAGAAAAGGTGACATGTTTTAGTTGAAAAAGGTAATTGTCAATTAAAAGTATTAAAATAGATTTTAAAGTAAATAAGTAAGGGTTTGCCCGTGATATATTTGGAAAATGAGGGATTTTAGTAAGAAAAATAGAAAATATAACATGTTTTAGTTGAAAAAGATAATTGTCCGTGATTTTTCTAGAAAAAAGAGGGGAAATGTAATTGCCAATTAAAAGTATTAAAATAGGTTTTAAATTAAATAAGTAAATGTTTGCTCGTGATATATTTGAAAAATGAGGGATTTTTGTAAGGGAAATAGAAAAAGTAACATGTTTTAGCTGAAAAGGAAATTGCCCGTGATTGTTTTTAGAAAAAAATGGTAATGTATTTTAACCGAAAGGGTAACTGATTTTAATAATTTTTATAATAATTAAATAAGGCAAGTACCGTACCAAAAAACAGGTACCAAACCTTTCCATGTTTCGTCTTTAATAATATAGTATATATAGATAGATAGATTTATAATATTAGTATTTTATGCTACTAAATGGAATATCCCGTGATATTTTTGAGGTTTTAGTTATGAGAAATATTAGTTAGAAAATATAAAAAAGAATATACATTTTGAAAAAAAGCTAATCTGTTAGTCATTAATAATTATAATATTATTATTTTATTTTATTAAATAGAACTGTTCGTGATATTTTTGGAAAATGAGAGGTTTTATTTAGGAAAAATAGAAAAGTAGAAATTTTATTTAGAAAATATAAAAAAGAATATACACTTTGGCTAAAAATGGTATTAGGTTAGTTATTAGAAATTATAACCTTATTATGTTATTTTATTAAATGAAATTGCCTGCGATATTTTTGGAAAATGAGATGTTTTAGTTAAAAAAAATTGAAAAGATATTCTATATAATAATTTTAATATTTTATCTAACAGTTCTCATCGATTTGATCATAAATATCTAACGGCTATGAATTGAGTGACCAGACTACAAAAACTTTCAGGACCTACAAAACTTTCAATGTTTCGCCTTTAATATAATAGTATAGATTATAAGCGAAACAGGGGATAATTGGTTGGTTTGGTCTTGGTTAACACCTTCCAAATTAAAAAATTAACACTTTTCAAAACTTTCCAAATTAAAAAAACTAAGTAATTACATTTATTTTTTAAATAAAAAAAACATATCCCGAGTCCTACACAACTATCAACACTTTCATACTCATCGCTACAATTACTGCTGCAAAATTCTTGTTATCGCTCAAACAACACCCATCGGCGCTCAAATTGTCACCGTCAGCGGAAGTCCTCAATCGATTTCCCCTATATTAATGTACTATTCTCGATCTCTTCTCTGTATACATCATTCTGTTTGCTATCAGACCTTGATTATTCCATTTCTGATGATTTTATACATTATGTATGTATGAATTTATTTGCAGTTGTATTTAATCAATTATGGATTGCCTTTGTACTAACAAGTAACAAGCCACTGATTAAAATTATAAGTATTTTGAAATTTCATGTATCTTAATTTTGTTGTTTGAAGATCATCTGTGCTCAATCTGCTAATTTTTGGGGGTTGTTTTGTATCGGAAGCTGTGTACATATTTGAATTGTTCTTATTTTTACAATTTTTACAATCCTTTGGTTAAAGTTACATGGCCACTATGTTGATTCTAATGCAGATATTACTTAGCTCCATGTGTCTTAGCCCTCTCCGTGCATATCCAACAACAAAATCTGAGCAGCCACCGGAGTCAAATATAAAGAACTACTGGAGTCAATTACATCGATTACCCTTAATTCCCTGAATTAGCAAACACGTCATACCAATATTAGGTAGCTATATCATTTTCTCAATCTCTATATGTTTGTCTATGTTGGTATTTAGTGATTACATTTATATCATGATTATGATTATGTTTGGTGCCTCTGATTATTTGTCTATATTTGTACATACGAATTACATATTATATTATGATTACTATAATGTCTTTGGCTGTAATGGAAAAAAACCCTTAAGTCCTTACATGGTTCATAAACCATTAGTGTCACACATCTCTTTGATCCCTTTTATAGTAGTATAGTTCTTAAACTAACAATTACAATACATCCTATTATTAGAAGAAAAAAAATAGTTAGTGCCTACATGATGATCATATTGCGAATTTGGTAAGGACTTTAACAACATTGATATGCCAGCCTTGACATTTATAATACCACATTATTTCTTGAACTAGAGGCATATGGTTTTGATTCTACATTGTATATGACGAAGCTGAAAAAAATAATTCATGCCGAACTGAGAGTGACTTGACATGTTTAGAAGTAGTCTATAAAAATGTGACTTTTTCCATAAATTAGTCCCTAGATTTTAGACTATATGATAATTAATTTTACATTCATTTACAAATAGATATATAAAAAGAGTAAATGTATGCAGTATGAAAAGTTATGTTCATATTTCTTAAATTCTTAGTAAGATCTAATTAAACTGGTTACTTGGTACTTGGTACATAAATAGTTCTGATATGTTATTTTGCTATTTAAAAAATAATAATAGACCAGACACTTTTTTTTATTTTCAAGATTGGAAGCGTGTGACCAACGTAGGTCAGACCTTCAGAATAGTGCGTCTACAGGGTTGTTTATTTACACGAACATGTTTGTTGATACTGCATTTGGAGAAACTTATGTGGCTTTTCTTATCACATTAATCTAGAAACTTACTTGCATCTGTTTAACGTGGATAATAGTATTTGTGGATTATTTCCATAAATTAGTCCCTAGATTTTAGACTATTTGATAATTAATTTTACATGCATTTACAAATAGATATAAAAGAGTAAATGTATGCAGTATGAAAAGTTATGTTCCTATTTCTTAAATTCTTAGTCAGAGCTAATTGAACTGGTTACTTGGTACATAAATAGTTCTTATATGTTATTTTGTTATTTAAAAAATAATAATGGACCAGACACTTTTTTTTCTTTCCAAGATTGGAAATGTGAGACCAACGTAGGTCAGACCTTCAGAATAGTGCGTCTACATGGTGGTTTATTCACACGAACATGTTTGTTGATACTGCATTTGGAAAAACTTATGTGGCTTTTCTTATCACATTAATCGAGAAACTTAATTGCATTTGTTTAACATGTTTAACGTGGATAGTAGTATTCGTGGATTATTAGTTATTCTCTTTTAGTAGATTTTGATATGCATTTTATTGAATGAATGTCGATACCTTGCTTTATTGAACTGATAGAAGTAGGAAAATAAACCAAAATATGTACAAATTTTTCTCAACTACTTTGCAAAATCTTCGTGCTAATTAAAGAACTAGAAGCAACCGTTCTTAAATTTTCAATTGCATTCTTAAGGGCACTTTATTGTAACCTTAACAGGTTAACTTTACTTTGTATGGATACACTAACTCCAGTTTGTACTTTTCCCGCTTCCAGGGGCATACCATCAAAAAATGACTGATTCAAAAAGCATAAAAGTAATATATGTACATACAACATTCCAAACACATTTATACTTCCATACTATATTATTTTTAAGCGAAATAGGGTTTAATTTGTTAGTTTGGTTTGTTGGTTAACGCCTTCCAGAAAAAATGTGCCACCTTCCAAAATAAACAAAGAAAAATTACGTATAATAAACAAAAACATAAAAATAGTATTGTATTTTACTTCAAACTCATAGACCTATCCGAACAGTTCTACTACCAAGACTTTGTTCTTAATCAGTAATTTAATCACAAATAGAACACCTACGCTTGAGCTGGAAAACAGAGGATGATGTTAACGTGTCCATAGCCTTTCACCCAAACAATGTGACATATGTGGAATGAGTATTGTCGCATAACATTATTTTTTTTATAAGTTAATTATGATATGGTATAGAATTGATATATGTAGCCTCTCATGATTCGTTCTCTATCTCTCTGTCCTTACTGTTTATAGTTGTTAATGCTTATTAGATTAACTTCCCCCCCCCCCCATTTGATCCTATGTTCTCAAAGGTACCAAGTTGGATAAAATTAATAGATTAGATATTTAAGAAAAAAGAACGTATAACTAATTTTGGTTGTATTAAAATATAAACAAAAACTGGTCTTTTCAACATTCTACCTCACAGTTGTTTTTGATTTTACTGCAAATTCTGAGTTCTCTCCTCATGCTTCTACCATTCACCCTAATTTAATCCACCATCAGCAGCGTCGCAATCTGAGAAGCCACTGGAGTCCAATCTCAACACCGACGGGAGTCATTTACATTAAATACTAAGGTCAGTAACTCGATAGCAGGTTAATTTTATAATAATATAATAACAATAATGTAGTTTGCGGTAGCAGTGCAAGCTTAAATATGAACCGTCATTTTTTCCATTGTTCACCTCACAGTCACATGCCCAATGGAAATATGTTGTTGGCTGTGTCTGTATAGAAATAGTAACTAAAGCTATATCTTTGACAAATTCGCACTCAACCTTCTCTCTCGCTGGTTCTCTCTCTTGCTGCATATATACATACACATTATGTAGTTAGGTAGCTAGTAGATCAAATGTTTATGTTATAACGTATACACTCTTCGCAGGTAGTAATTATTTTCTTTATATATAATTTTATACGTACATGTATCTTATATTTCTATATAATAAACTGCATATTCGTAATAACTAAGTAAGTTCAATATTTTAAAGGGGAGATGTATTAAGTATTAATTATTAGAAGGAGTGAATCACATAGATTTTGCAGGCTATTTCTTATTTTTTAAATTTTTTTAGTTTTGCAGGGTCTGAAGATTACCAATAACTGTAAATGTTATTTTGCTTATAGCTTCCCTTAATGGCATCATTTCTGATAGAAAAAACTATACATGTCTCCTTCAATTAGCTTCCCTTTAAATGAATACCTTGGCCGGTAGATTTGATATTATTTTTGCTTATTTGATCTTTAAATGAGTACTTTGGCTGTTAGATTTGATATTATTTCTGATCAACTAGAAAATTTTCTTTTTCATTGAATTTATCTTCGAGAACTAAACTTTGATGTTTTTATTGCTTGGCAGGTTTTAAGTGCAACATGAAGAGTCTAGAGACTGCATATTCGTAATAATTAAGTAAGTTCAATATTTTAAAGGGGAGATGTATTAAGTATTAATTATTAGAAGGAGTGAATCACATAGATTTTGCAGGCTATTTCTTATTTTTTAAATTTTTTTAGTTTTGCAGGGTCTGAAGATTACCAATAACTATAAATGTTATTTAGCTTATAGCTTCCCTTAATGGCATCATTTCTGATAGAAAAAACTATACATGTCTCCTTCAATTAGCTTCCCTTTAAATGAATACCTTGGCCGGTAGATTTGATATTATTTTTGCTTATTTGATCTTTAAATGAGTACTTTGGCTGTTAGATTTGATATTATTTCTGATCAACTAGAAAATTTTCTTTTTCATTGAATTTATCTTCGAGAACTAAACTTTGATGTTTTTATTGCTTGACAGGTTTTAAGTGCAACATGAAGAGTCTAGAGACTGCATATTCGTAATAATTAATTGAGTTCAATATTTTAAAGGAGAGATGTATTAAGTATTAATTATTAGAAGAAGTGAATCACATAGATTTTGCAGGCTATTTCTTATGTTTTAAAAACTTTTAGTTTTGCAGGGTCTGAAGATTACCTATAACTGTAAATGTTATTTACCTTATAGATTCCCGGAATGGTATCATTTCTGATAGACAAATCTATGCATGCCTCCTTCAATTAGCTTCCCTTTAAATGAATAACTTGGCTGGTAGTTTTGATATTATTTCTGCTTATTTGATCTTTAAATGAGTACCTTGGCTGTTAGATTTTTTATTATATCTGATGAACTAGGAAATTTTCTTTTTTATTGAATTTATCTTCGAGAACTAAACTTTGATGTTTTTCTTGCTTGACAGGTTTTAAATGCAACATGAAGAGTCCAAATTATAAAAAAAAAAGATTTTGCTGAAACCAATGAGCAGGGGATGAATACAGTGAAAACGTTTGAAAAAATACCCGAAACATGACAACAAACTGCAGAAAATATACGAGGAACATGTAACTGAGACTTTGACAACAAATTATTCAAATGCTTGCTCATAATGAATAATGACCTTTAAATGTTTGACCAGTTTATTGGAGTTTGTGTTAGGAACTATGTTGTTTCTTGATGATAATTAGATTAACTTAGTAAAAATTGTATAAGTAAAAATGTAGCCATCAAAGGATAACATGCTTCTACGGTATCCGTAGAAGGGTAGCTTATCTACGGATAAGACTCAATGTAACATGCTTGTGTAATCCTGAGGTACAATCCTGATGTGCAGTCCTGATGTGTATTCCTGATTTGTAATCCTGATGTTGAAGTTGAAGTAATAGTTTTTAGGCTGAATAAGTCATGTTGACTATTAATGGATATGTTGAATAGGGAGGCTAATTGTAAATAGTCTATGCCTTGTAATTTTACATAAGTGAAATTGACTGTCTACGGATAACAACATTAGCCTTCTACGGATGTGGACGATGTAATATCTACGGATAACAGTACTAGCTGTCTACGGATGTGATCAAGATACTCTCAACGGATACAACTCAAATGGCTTCTACGGATACACATTGTACTTTGAAAAGGACAATACAGACAGTGCACATGGGTTGACAGAATTCATAGAGCATGGAAACCAGCATTTCTGGAAAACTCACGAGAAGAAGAAGCATTCTGTTTTGTCTAGTCAAAAGTAGCATTTCTATAAAAGATAATCAGCCAAGAAGGGCAAGCTACCAACACATGGACCACTACCCAGAATGTAGAAATAATGATCTTGAACAGATTTACTTTTTGTATTATTAACTGTTCGAAATATCTTGTAAACTTGGGATATATAACCAAGTGTAGCATTATTCTAGAACAAGAGAAATCAGTTAGGCAATTTAGAGAGCTAAAAGCAATATCATTTGTAAATTGTCGAAGCTAGAATTGTGTGTATGCAGCTGCGTGTTTATTCATAAACATCACAGAGATTTATTCTAAATAAAATCTCTCAGGTGGACAAATCAATCCACCTGAACTTTTAATTCTTGTGCTAGTTCTATTTGTTTGTTTTTCTGTTCTTGAATTTACTTTCATATCTCTACTGTCAAGAACTAAAGAATTTTCAAAGATTATATTCAACCCCCCCCCCCCCTTCTACAATCTTGGTTCATTGTCTAGGAATAACAGTTTGTTGCGGAAAAGATTTGTCGGAAATTATTGTTGGAAAACGGAGGATAAAGCGTGATGCACAAATGCGTGAAGATTATAAGGATAGAAAGCTACACTCTGGTTTATATTTGTTGATGTTTATCTTTCAAGCTGCTAAAACTAGAAATTCATCCTTTTCAATTCTATTCATAATTCATTTTTTTGTTGGGAAAAATACCTATTGTTCATGAATTGTGTTTACATTGTTTAATAAAAATATTAAAAAAAGTTGCATACTAAAGAGATAATGTATATCAAGATTATTTTCCCAACAACAGTTACATCAAATGCTACATAAAAATCTTCTTCCCAAAAGATTTGTTTACACGACTAGACTGATGGTATCGTGGGAGACCCACTATGAAAAGCACCTTTAGGGGAGTCAGAGCGGATTGGACTAATAGTAGATATCATGTATGATTTCTTCTTTATGCTCATCTATCTTTATTCAAACTCTCTCCGTAAGATTTATCTCATTTTCGTGATTATTCACTGAATATGAATCGTTAGTTGATGCCAAATTAGTGAAAACATGGTGCTTCACTGCCATTTCTTGACCCTCCATCGAGGGCTTTGGTCAGTCTATTACAAGTATGGTCTATCAGTAAGTTGTTGTTATTCCCAGACAATGAATCAAGATTGTAGATGGGGGGATTGAATACAAGCTTTAAAATTTTTTTGGTTCTTGACAGAAATGATATGTAAATAAATTCAAGAACAGTAAAACAAGCAAGATAAAATTGACACAAGAATTAAAAATTCAGGTGGATTGATTTATCCACCTGAGAGATTTTTATTAGAAGAAATCTCTGTGATGTTTATGAATAAACACACAGCTGCATACACACTATTCTAGCTTCAGCAATTTACAAAGGATATTGCCTTTAGCTCTCTAAATTGCCTAACTGATTTCTTGAGTTCTAGAATAATGCTACACTTGGTTATATAACCCAAGTTTACAAGATATTTCGAACAACTAATAATACAAAAAGTGACTCTGTCCAAAATCCTTGCTTCACCATTTTGAGTAGTGGTCCATGTGTTGGTAGCTTGCCCTTCTTGGTTGATTGTCTTTTATGGAAATGCTACAATTGACCAGACAAAACAGAATGCTTCTTCTTCTCGTGAGTTTTCCAGAAATACTGGTTTCCATGCTCTGTGAAATCTGTCAACCCATGTGCTCCGTCTGAACTATCATTTTCACAAAGTACAGAGTGTATCCGTAGATGCTATTTGAGTTGTATCCGTTGAGAGTATCTTGACCACGTCCGTAGATGGCTAGTACTGCTATCCGTAGACAGTACTTTGACCACATCCGTAGAAGGCTAATGTTGCTATCTGTAGACACTCAATTTCACTTATGTAAAATTACAAGGCATAGACTATTTACAATTAGTCTCCCTATTCTACATATCCATTAACAGTCAACATGACTTATTCAGCCTAAAAACTAATACTTTAACTTCTACATTAGGATTACAAATCAAGATTACACATCAGGATTGCACATCAGGATTGCACATCAGGATTACATAAGCATGTTACATTAAGTCTTATCCGTAGATAAACTACCCTTCTACGGATACTGCAAAATGCATGCTATCCGTTGGAAGGCTACATTTTTACTTATACAATTTTCACTAATTTAGTTTAGTTATCATCAAGAAACAACATAGTTCATAAAAATCTCCCCCAATTTATGCCTGGTTTAGAATTAGACATAAATTAAGATTCTTGATGATAACAAAACCACTTTTAACAAATAAACATGAAACATTAAAAATTGTATTAAGCTACATTATGGAAATATTGAAGAGTTGAGAGATTTACATAGAGAGTGCTCCTCTAGACTGAGCAGATTTAATTCATTTTCTTCTCTCTTGGAGGCAGAATCCTTTGTCTCCCTTCCTTAGCATAGTTGGCCTTGATTTGTTCCTGAAGCTTCCTGTAGAATGCATCTTCTTCAGCAATTTTTGGATCCAGCTTAGCTTGCAACCATCTAAGGTACCTGGTGCTGGCCTTAGACAATTGGTCTTCAATCCTGAAGAATTTTCTACAGCCCTTGTCATCTTTGAACTCCATCATCCAGTAAGGTTGGAGATGGATTCTTTGTCCATTGAAAGGGATCTTCATCTTTCTTGGCAAACTATCAGGAGAGTTCCAACTATTCCTGATTTCTTCAATCTTCTTCAAAATTGCACCTCTTGCAACCTCAGAAAATCCCCTTGTGTTTTTGAAGCTGGAGAAAATCTTCACCAAGGTGGAATATCCTTCATTCAGCACTTGTTGCAAGGGACATGCTCTCACCTTCCCTCCTTTTTAGACAAAAGTTAGTCTCTTTCAGGCATATCTCTGAATTTGTATGTGCCTCTTATATCACTAACTTCATCAAGGTAGAGATCCATGGATGAGTACTCATGTATTTCTGCAATGTACACATATTCTGCCTTGTTCTCAACTGGCTTGGCAACTTTTGGTGCAACATTCAGTTTGAATGGTCCTTGTTGAGCTCTTTTAACTGGTTCCCTTTTCTTTGACTTCTTTTCAGCTTCAATAATGAATTTAGGAAAAACCAAGTTTTCAAACTCAACAGGCTCTTCTTTGGGCTCTACAGGAGTTTCATGGTAGGTGGTTTGATATTGAGTTAAAGCTGGAATGGGATCTTCAAAGACAAGTTTTCTCCATGTATCCCTCTTCTCTTCCACTTTCTCAAGAGAGACGGGCCTATTTGATCTTTGCTTCCATCTGATAGGATTGGCCTTTGGCACTGTCTTCCTCTTCTTCAATTTTCTTTTGGTAGGGACCTCTTCCTCTATAGCCTCACCACCTTCTTCTTCCATCTCCCTTATCAGTTCTTGGGCCAATCTAGCATGTTTCTCAGGTGTAGATTCAAAACCCTGGGAATTGGCTTCTCTCCTTAATATGGTAATCTCTTCTCTCTTGGCTTCATTGAACCTGGGATGGCTGCTTGTGATGTGAATTTCTTTACCGTTCCTGTAAATGATAGCCATCCCTTGTCTGAGCTCTATATATGTAGAAGCTTTGAGATTCCTGATTAGAGCTGCTAGCACCTTTGATTCATCAGGCTTGGGGAATGGATAGTCCACTTCTAACTTATTATTGCCATGATGTCTTGGTGGAGAGCCAGTCCTGCCACTGAAGATAGGTTCAAACTCCTTGACACTTGAATGTTCAACATCATATCCTTTTTGCAGAATGATAGTGTCAGGAGTGAGAACTTTTAGGATTGTTGTGTGGACATGCACTGACTTGGATGAAGATGAGGTTACATCCTTGAAGATTGACTCCTTGATTAGCCTCTCAGAGTTGAGGAAGGTTTGAGCATCCTTGGCTGGAGCATCTTTGGCTGAAGGAGAGACCACCTTAGTGAGTTGAAACTCACTTGGATTTGCAATAATTTGAGGTGTCTCCCCCTCACTTGATGGCACACCCTTGGCTGAAGTGGTTACTGTTTCAGAGACCACTAGTGTACTATCCCCCTTTTTGTTATCATCAAAGGTTTGAGTAACACTAGTAGCCTGCAGCAACTGTTGCAGAAGCTGAGTCTGTAAGGTTTGGTTGGCCAAGAAGGTGTCCATTTCCTTTTCCATCTTCTCCATCCTGACAGTGAGGGCTGCCAAATCCTTCACCAGCTTATCTTGCTTGAATCTTTGAGAGGTAGAAGGAGCTACTGCATCAAATCTCCTTTCTAAAGCATCCTTTACCCCATCAAGATGGCATTTGATATCATCTGAGTTGGCTCTTTGCTGGAGGATGTGGGTCTGATGAAGCTGAAGGGATGCCATAAAATTCTGAATTGTGGTGGCATGTAGAGGATTGGAGGTTTGAGCTTCACCATGTGTCCTCTGATAATTCTTGAGAATGACTGCCTTGGTGTCATTTTGAACATAAGAATTTGAGAACAACCAAGGAGGCATCTCTTGTAGAGTGGAAGGGCCTTCTTCTCCTCTTTCACCACCTCTAGAATTATCACTGTCTTCAAAAGTAGAGTCATACTCAAAATCTTCACCAGCTCCTGGAGGCAGATTAGTGATTGCTTCTTTTGCCCTAGACATTGATTCAATAGTGTGTACCAAATTCAACATCTTTTCTACCTCCACATTGCCCTGGCCAACCAAGACTTGTTAGGCTGGATCAGGATGAGTAAATGTCTCAGCATTCAGGTTGACTTGATCCAACTCATTTTGATATTCAAGTTGGAACAGCCTCTCCATGTCTGCATCATTGACATCCATTAACTCATTTGCAATGGCTGAGTCTTCCATCCTTATTTCTCCTGTACCTGCTTTTCTCTCATTTCTTGCATCAGGGGCTCCCCCTGGCTCACTCTCCTCACACCCTCACCTTCACCTACTAAGGTGGAACTCTCTTTGCTCACTCTTACCAGACTGGAAGAAATAGCATGTCCCTCTTTCTCTCCCTCTCCTTTGTCCTGGTTGCAAACCAACCCCTCACTCTCAGTAGCTTTACTCCTTTCCCTCAATCCTAGAAGTGTTTGAACTACAACTAACTCATCCACACTTGAAGTTGTAATATTTGAAGTTTGAAGTGCAAGTGTGGAAGGAGTATCCATAGAGGTAGTAGAGGTATATGTCAACGGATAGCTGCTTTGAGGCATATCCGTAGACAGACAAACACTTATCAACGGATGAGAGATATCCGTAGATGAAGAAAAAGAAGTAGCTTTAGAAATTGAGACTATGGCTGAATCTGTGGAGATTGATTTAAGATTTTGTGCCACAGATGGAGCCAAAGTCTTAGAAAAGATGGATTGGTGGTCCAACAAATCATCAAGAAGATGATGACCACAAATTTCAGAGTGGGGATTCTCCAAGAAGGTTAAATATGGAGAATCAGGAATAGATGTGTGAATCATGGCCACATCTAAAGAGAGAGTAGGTAAGCTAGGAATTTCTGTTTCAGTTTGAATGTGTAAAGAGTGGGGCTGTGACTCCACATTTACTGGAGCCACATCAAACTGAATTTGTGATGGTGCAGAAACATAACTTGAAGTTGTGGTTTGTACTGTGTGTGATCCCTGTGCAACCCAAGTTGTCTTAGACCTTTTTCTCCTTTCATAGGCCTTTGATGTATCTGTAGGGCTTCTAGTGTCCCTATCCCTCTTGTGTTGCGTCCCTGGTTGGGGACTATTTTCAATAGCAACATCCTTTTGGGAGGATGTCACTAGGGATGTGGTAAATTCCTTTTCAACCACTGTATCTTTTTGAGAAGATACAAGGTGGCTAGGCTGGGACACACTGATCTCACCCTCCTTGTTATTGGGGTTTCTTTGATGTTCACCCATTCCCTCACCACTTACTACCTCCTTCACACTCCCCTCAAGAGTTTTGGTAGTTTTTACAACAGGTACCTTTTGAGAGGCACCTGAGGTTGGCTTTTTGGATTTGGATTTTGGAATTTTAGAGGTGGCCACTTGGGTAGGAGGCTGTTGGACAGTTGAAGAAATTAACTGAGTTACCTGTGCCTCCTGAGCTTCATTGAAAATTGGTAGATATACCAATTGTACCTCCTTGTTGTGGTTCATCATATTCAAGTTCTCAAGGACTCTCTTATTTTGAACCCAATAGTCTTTGGAGTTGGCAGGGAATTGTATCACCAGGTTAGTTTCTACATGGTTAGCTAGCAACATGAAAAATCTAGCATATTATACATTCTTACTTCTAGATGCTTTATTTCCTCGCTTAGCACCAAGTTCAAATAGAATCAAGGACCCTAGGTTAAAATAGCTATCAGTCAAAAGCATGTAAGAAATGTCTAGCATGGAAAATGTAACATCATCATAATTGTTAATCTTACCAGAGAAGACCTTAAGAATAACATCAAAGAAAAAGCTCCATTCTTTTACCATGTCTCTTCTTTGTATCTTACTTAAATTAGCAGTAGGCAAGGCATAATTAATTGAATTGAGCATGTTAATAATATCAGTATCATTATGCTTTTCTAACCTATTGTTTTCAGGCAAGTTTAAGCATGTTGTAATGACATCACTGTTTATCACATGTTCCTTACCTTGAAAAACGAAGGTGATTATAACATTGACAGAATCGAACACGGCAGATTCCCAGATAGCTTTAATCACCTCAAAGTATAACTTGGGGGCTTCGAACATGGCTTTAGAGAGCTTGCAGTTCTGGAAAAACCTCATCATTTTGTGATATGATGTGTTCTTCTCATCGAAGTCCACAAGTGCAGTGAAGTTGTTCTTCTCGTATGTGAAACCAGTAAGAGACATTGTTTTGTTGGTTGGTGCCGTTGATACAGAGCTTGAAATACAGAGAGAGGTTTTTGCTTTGAGAGAGAAAGATGAGCTTTTGCCTTAGTGAATTTTGGGAATTGATAGAAAATGATTAAGTGAGAGTAAAAAAGAATTTATACTCCCCCCAAATAATTCACTAAGAAAATCAAAATAATTAAAAGAAATTATTTGATTGGTGCAAGAAATAACCGTTTAAAAGTAATGAGTTTAAAAAGTAAAGCCACGAATTTACTGCAATTACATACATACACTGTATGCATGTAACTACGGATGTGATTGTGGCTTTTAACGGTTACGATTAGAACTGTACTATCTATGGATAGGATTGTACCTTTTGAGATTTGACATCCGTAGAGGAACAAAAAGTAGTATCCGTAGACGTATAGAAAATCCAGTGTCAAAAAATGACCATCAATGGATAAGGATATCCGTAGAGGGAGTAGTTTTGACTTGGACAAAATTTTTACCTTTTCTGAGAGTTTTAATTCTCATGAAAATCATTTTGACACTGGCTGCATAACAAATTATCAGACATTTAAATTAATCAAGAGAAGTTAAGCATACCTAGCTCACTTACCAACCTTGAGAATGTTGATTCATCAAGTGGCTTGGTAAAAATGTCTGCAATTTGTTGTTCACTTGGAACAAAACGAAGTTCCACAGTACCATTCATCACATGTTCCCTGATGAAATGATACTTTATGTCAATGTGCTTGGTCCTTGAGTGCTGCACTGGATTCTCAGTTATGGCAATTGCACTAGTGTTGTCATAGAAAATTGGAATCTTATTAACTGTTAGACCATAGTCTAGTAGTTGATTTTTCATCCAGAGAATTTGTGCACAACAACTTCCAGCTGCAATATATTCTGCCCCAGCTGTAGAAGTAGAGACATAATTTTCCTTTTTACTGAACCATGAGACAAGCTTATTTCCTAGAAATTGACAGGTGTCTGTTGTACTTTTTCTGTCAATTTTGCAACCTGCATAGTCTGCATCTGAATAACCAATTAGATCAAAACCAGATTCTCTAGGGTACCAAATGCCAAGGTTTGGTATTCCATTGAGATATCTGAAAATCCTTTTGATATCAATTAAGTGAGACTCTCTAGGATCAGCCTGAAATCTAGCACATAGACATGCAGCAAAACATAATATCAGGTCTACTAGCTGTTAAATATAAAAGTGAGTCTATCATGCCTCTATAGCTTGTAATGTCCACAAATTTTTCCTTAGTATTCATTTCAAGCTTAGTGGCAGTTGGCATGGGTGTTTTAGCAGAAGAACAATCCATTAGATCAAACTTCTTTAATAGATCAAAGATGTATTTAGTTTGACTAATGAAGATTACTTCTTTTACTTGCTTAACTTGTAATCCAAGGAAATAGGTAAGTTCACCCATCATGCTCATTTCATATTTACTTTGCATAAGTTTGGCAAACCTTTTGCAAAGCTTCTCATCTGTAGACCCAAATATTATGTCATCTACATAAATTTGAACAAGTATACAATAGCCATTAACATTTCTAATGAAGAGAGTTTTATCAACAGTACCTCTAGTGAAGTGATTCTCTAAAAGAAACTGTGATAATGTGTCATACCAGGCTCTAGGTGCTTGATTTAGTCCATAAAGTGCCTTGAGTAGGAAGTAGACAAATTCTGGATAATTTGGATCTTCAAAACCAGGGGTTGACTGACATACACCTCCTCTTCTAATTCCCCATTCAAGAAGGCACTTTTGACATCCATTTGATAGACCTTGAAATTGGCATGGGCTACATAGGCTAGGAATATCCTTATTGCTTCCAATCTAGCAACAGGGCAAATGTTTCATCATAATCTATTCCTTCTTCTTGAGAATAGCCCTTAGCAACCAATCTTGCTTTGTTCCTTGTGACAATGCCATTTTCATCCATCTTGTTTCTGAACACCCACTTTGTTCCTATAACACTTCTGTCTTTAGGTTTGGGTACCAGCTTCCATACTTTGTTTCTCTCAAATTGGTTTAGCTCTTCCTGCATAGCTAACACCCAACCTGGATCTAGAAGAGCATCCTCAACTTTCTTTGGTTCATCTTGTGAAAGAAAGCTACTGTATAAACATTCATCTTGAGTAGCTCTTCTAGTTTGGATATTTGAGGATGCATCACCAATGATCAGTTCAAATGGGTGATCCTTAGTCCATTTTCTCCTTATTGCAGGTGTAGGACTTGAAGATGTAGCATCATTGTCATAATCATGATCATGTGGAATTGAGATTGATCCTTGACTCAAAGAAACTCCCCCTGAGTTTATTGGGGTGGTTATCCTATGTTATGATCCACCTACGGATGCCTCAAAATGACTTCCTACGGATGCTCCATTTTGGCTTCCTACAGATGCTCCATTATGACTTCCTACGGATGATCCATTTGTCCCTTCTATGGATGGCTCAATAGAACTTGAGTTGTCCATATTTGAAATAATCATTCTTGGTGGGACTAGTTCATCCTCGTGATCATCATCTTCATCATCATAATATAGACCTTCCACCTCATTCTCAAACTTGAGAGTTTCATGAAAACCCTCATCTGTGAGACCTTGAATTCTGGCATCATCAAAAACAACATGTATAGATTCCATAACAATGTTGATTCTGTGATTGTAAACCCTGTAGGCTTTTCCAGCTGCATAACCCACAAAAGTGGCTTCATCTGCCTTTGACTCAAATTTTCCAAGATTTTCACCTTGATTTCTCAATACAAAACATTTACATCCAAAGACATGTAGAAAATTCAAGGATGGTTTCCTTCCCTTGAGCAGATGATATGGAGTCATTCCTTTATCTTGGTTAATCAAAGAGATATTTTGAGTGAAACATGCAGTGTTAACTGCTTCAGCCCAAAATATGTAGACACCTTTGATTCACCTAGCATTGTCCTTGCAGCCTCAATTAGTGTTCTATTTTTCCTTTCCACCACTCCATTTTGTTGTGATGTTCTTGCTGCAGAAAACTCATGAATGATTCCATTCTCCTCACAAAACAACTTCATTATTGAATTCTTGAACTCAGTGCCATTGTCACTCCTGATTCTTCTTACTTTGAGATCAGGATGATTGTTAGCAGCCTTGATGTGACTGATTATGATTCCACTTGCCTCATCTTTAGAATGGAGGAAGTATGTCCATGTAATCTTTGAAAAGTCATCCACAATCACAAGGCGGTATCTTTTCTTTGAGATTGACATGACATTTACTGGTCCAAATAAATCCATGTGTAATAGCTGTAGAGGTTGCTCAATTGATGAATCTGGCTTGCTTCTGAAAGAGATCTTCCTTTGCTTCCCTTTCAGGCAAGCATCACAAAGTCCATCCTTAGAAAATTCCAACTATGGAATTCCTCTCACTAGGTATCTTCTTACCAGATCATTCATTGATTTGAAGTTTAAATATGACAGCTTTTTGTGTCATAGCCAACTCTCATCTTTACTTGCCTTACTCAGAAGACAAGTGATAGAATCTGAACTTGTTGAGTTGAAGTCAGTTATATAAACATTTCCTCTTCTGTGGCCTGTCAACACCACATTGTTGTTTTCTTTGTTTGAAACAACACAGGCTCATTGATTGAATGAAACTGAAAAACCTTTATCACATAGTTGACTGATACTCAACAAATTGTGCTTGAGTCCATCAACTAGTGCTACTTGATCAATGATGACATTTTCCTTTGTAATCAAGCCATATCCCTTAGTGTACCCT
This sequence comes from Heracleum sosnowskyi, assembly GCA_030848705.1. Taxonomy (NCBI): domain Eukaryota; kingdom Viridiplantae; phylum Streptophyta; class Magnoliopsida; order Apiales; family Apiaceae; genus Heracleum; species Heracleum sosnowskyi. The sequence goes on from CM061244.1 coordinate 74,178,978, forward strand.
TTGTTGTCATCTCCAAAGGTAATGCTAGGGCCAACCTTCTCCACAAACTCTATGAGCAGGGTAGAATCTCCAATCATGTGCTAGAGCAGCCACTGTCTAGGTACCATAGATTCTTTTTGTATCCCTGCACACAACAAAACCAAATCAAGTTGATTTTGGTACCCAAGTTTCCTTGGGTCCTGTCTTGTTAGCTTTTACTTTGCCTTTCTTGTCATTTTGCACCTTAATCTCAAGTTGAGTTAAATCAACCTTGACCCTGGGTGTTGACCTCTGAGAGACAACATCTGAGGATGTTCATATGCATACATGTTTGATGCAGGCATTTGAGGATGTTGTGCATACATAGTGTTCATGTGTGGCATGCTCCATATCATTTGTGGCATTGTGAATGCATTCATATAGGGATTTGGAACAAATGGCATACTGGCATACAAATTTGATGCATGTTCATTATGTGCAAACATGTTGTGCATAACAGGCATATACATATTATGTACATGCATTGGCACAGGAACAGATGAATTCTTAACAGTTTTGCAATTGGTAGATAAATGATTAACACTAAACACTTTACACAAGTTTTCCTAGGAGCATACTTATCAGGAGTGTTGCTGTTGTTTTTGTTAATCCCTACCTTACCATTTATGTTCTTTTTCTTTTTCACCTCAGCCTTGACCTCTATGTTTTCTAACTTGCCCTTCAATTGCTTGTTGGATAAGTGACCTATGTTGACATCCTTAGCTTTGGTTTTGCTGCATTCTCCATGAACAAAATTTTTGTTGGTTGGACCATACTTTTTGTTCAGCTTCTCAAGTTTTTCTTATTAATACTAGATGTACACTTCTTTGGACAGGTCTCATCCGTAGAGGAGTTACATATCAACGGATGGTCACTATCCGTAGAAGTATCATCTCCTATATTCTAAACATCTAGTTTCTCCTTTTCTTTTCCTACTGATTCCTTGTAGAATGTATCCACACCTTGAGCCTTAATTATGTTTGTGGCAACATTCCTAGAATCAGTCCATCTAGCAATTGTTTCATGTTCTTTAGCTAACTGTGCTTTGAGAATTTCTTCTCTTTTTAGTACAACTAGCAGTTCGTCCTTGGCAACTTGACACATTAACCTCATTTTCTCAAACTCAATAAATTGAGTTTCAAGAACAACATTCCTATCACTTAAAAACTGAATGGCATATTTAATCTTAGTGTTTTCTTTTGTAAGTGATTTAAGAGAAATACGCATATGATACAGTTCAGTAGACATATCATTTATTGCACTATTGCATTCCTCTGTAGAAAGCTCAAAGAGGTTGGTAGTGATTACCTGATTGGATGATGAACTAGCCTCCTGCTCACTTGAATCAGCCATCAGTGCAAGGTTCACAAATTCAGTGTCCTCTTCAGAATTATTCCCATCTTCAGCCCAGTCGTATTCCTGAGTTATGAATGCTCTTCCCTTTTGCTTGAGAAGATCAAAGTATTTCTTCTTGTAGTCAACAGGCTCAAACTTCCTATCACTCTTCTCAGCTTTTGGTCTTTTGCAACATAGTTCTTGTTTGATTGAAAGTCCTTTCTGAATGGCTTGGTCACTTCAGGATTTCTCTTGAACTTGAGCTTTGAGAATTTTCTTGATAGAAAAGCTAAATGTTCATTTAGCTCATCCATTTCATCTTGGTTAGAGGGCTCACTTTCTTGAATCATCTTTCCCTTGCACTTTCTTGATTTAGTCCTACCTTCAAAAGCACTTGGGATTGGTGTAGCTTCAACAGTTTCTTCTTTCATGTCCTCAGCTTTGTCAACACTTGCTACTAAGGCAACAAATCCAGTTTTCTTTTGGACCTTCTCAATTTCCTCATCCTGCTCCATTTCTAGCTCTTATGTTTTTAGGGTTCCATACAACCTTTCAAGAGTAAAATCCTTATACTCTTGAGTGTTTCTCAAGAAAACAATCATAGGCTTCCACTCCTTTGGCAAAGCTCTGAGAAATTTAAGATTTAAATCTTTGATTTGATACACCATCCCATACAACTTCAATCCATTCAACAATTTTTGAAATCTACTAAAGGTATTATTCAAAGATTCTCCACTCTTAAAGTGAAAGTGTTCATACTGTTGTATGAGGAGCTGCATCTTGTTTTCTCTGACTTGCTCAGTCCCTTCATAGATGGTTTGGACAGTGTCCCAAACATGTCAGAATCAAGACCATTGAACAAAATATTCATGGCCTTTTATCTTTGTGAACGACAATGATGTCCTCAGGAGTCCATTCTGAAGGTAACTTTGGAATGGTGTTTGGAGCTCCTGCAGGTGCTTGAGCTATTGAGGTGTTTGGCTTCACTGGAACATGAGGGCCATGATCGATGCATTCTACATATCCTTCATCCATAGACATAAGATGTAAACGCATCTTTACTTTCCAGTGAAAGTAATTCTCTCTATCAAGAACTTGTATTTTAACTCCATAATCCTTTTGACCCATGATTCTGATGTCTTTAGATGTTTAAACTTCTTGTATGTTAGAAGCCTGCTCTGATACCAATTGTTATTCCCAGACAATGAATCAAGATTGTAGAAGGGGGGGGGGGGTTGAATACAATATTTAAAAATTCTTTGGTTCTTGACAGAAATGATATGTAAATAAATTCAAGAACAGTAAAACAAACAAGATAAAATTGACACAAGAATTAAAAATTCAGGTGGATTGATTTATCCACCTGAGATATTTTTATTAGAAGAAATATCTGTGATGTTTATGAATAAACACACAACTGCATACACATTATTCTAGCTTCAGCAATTTACAAATGATATATTGCCTTTAGCTCTCTAAATTGCCTAACTGATTTCTTGAGTTCTAGAATAATACTACACTTGGTTATATAACCCAAGTTTACAAGATATTTCGAACAACTAATAATACAAAAAGTGACTTTGTCCAAAATCCTTGCTTCACCATTCTGAGTAGTGGTCAATGTGTTGGTAGCTTGCCCTTCTTGGCTGATTGTCTTTTATGGAAATGCTACAATTGACCCGACAAAACAGAATGCTTCTTCTTCTCGTGAGTTTTTCAGAAATACTGGTTTCCATGCTCTGTGAAATTTGTCAACCCATGTGCTTTGTCTGAACTGTCCTTTTCACAAAGTACAGAGTGTATCCGTAGATGCTATTTGAGCTGTATCCATTGAGAGTATCTTGACCACATCCGTAGACAGCTAGTACTGCTATACGTAGATAGTACTTTGACCACATTCGTAGAAGGCTAATGTTGTTATCCGTAGACAGTCAATTTCACTTATGTAAAATTACAAGGCATAGACTATTTACAATTAGCCTCCCTATTTTACATATCCATTAACAGTCAACATGACTTATTCAGCCTAAAAACTAATACTTCAACTTCTACATGAGGATTACAAATCAGGATTACAAATCAGGATTACACATCAGGATTGCACATCAGGATTACACAAACATGTTACATTGAGTCTTATCCGTAGATAAGTTACCCTTCTACGGATACTTCAAAATGTATGTTATCCGTTGAACACTACATTTTTACTTATACAATTTTCACTAAGTTAGTTTAGTTATCATCAAGAAACAACATAGTTCCTAACAGTTGTTATATTTAATTTCATTAATCGATTGATTCTGTGTGCATTTGTTTCATTACCGTAAAGTACGTAGTCCTGGATTGGATACAACTATTGCTTGCTACCGCGCTTCACTTGAGGTATGTGTGTAGATATTTATCTATGTAATGTATACTTCTTTTCAAAGCTTTTGTGATCTTTTTTGACATTTTTGAATTTGGTTAAATTTATTAGCGTTTAAGATGAAGGACTAAAATTCATGTTATGTAACATTGGGTACTAACAAATATGTGGAATATCCTGCAGTCCAAAATTGTACTAAATTACCAACTACTATACCAAAAAGTATAGAATCTTCGACTACTGAATTCCTCTATGTTACATGTTAGCTACACTAATCTATTACTATATATAATAGGCCAACACAAGGGCAAAGTTTGCCATTTTAATGCTTGTGAAGTTACGATTTTACCCCTATTTTTTGAAAAATAACAAAAATACCACTGTTATATTATTATGCAAAAATATATTAATATTTGTTATTGTAGAGAATCGAACCCCCAACCTCCTTCTAAGAAGTCCAAAGCCTAACCACTATGCTAAGTTGTTTTTTGAGTTTACTTTAAAGATTTTATTAGATAAGTCACATTATTTTCTCTAATTCTATATTCTTTTTTTTTTATTTTGAACATTTGAGTAAATAAAATATTGGTCCATATTATTTATATAAATTTGTATTTTTTATTTACGTTATTATATCTATATAGGTATATCTATCTATCTACTTATATATATATATTAAATGGCGTCTAAGGGCAAATTGAGCCCAAAAAATGACTGTGAAATTACAATTTTACCCTTATTTGTTGAAAAATCACAAAAATGCCACTTTCTATAAGTTATGCTAAAAATTAATTAATTTGTGTTCTCATTAAGAATCAAACCCTTAACTTCATTTTAGCAATTTCATGTCTTAACCACTGTGTTAAGTTAACTTTTGATTTGTAATTTAGAATTTCTATTAGGTAAATCACATTATCTCCTTTTATTCTTTTCATAATTTAAATTTTAAATATATAGAACGTTGACTTATATTATTTATATACCATTATGTTTATTTTTGTAGCTTTGTATATAACTACATATCCGATCATGTTTGTAAATTTTTTATTATACATGTTTCTTTTCAATTAAAAAATACCAATTATATTGTTAATTGATATAATTTATATTTATTTGAACTGGTCAAGTATTTATACAAAAAAATATAATAATAATATTTGATCTAATATAAATTACATACTAGATACAAGGATCTCATTATTCGTTAGTTAATATTTTTTAAATTAAGAAAGTTAGCGTTGATATTTTTCATTAAATTATGAAATAATTATTATACAATTTGTTCGTCTCATTCATTTGTTAACAGTTTTATTTTCGAAATGTACACTCCTTTATTTTTATCTTTCCAAAAGACATATTATTCTTTACAACTTTAATGAATCTCACATGTCACTAATTTGTCCATTTTTTTATCAATCCTTCACCGTTCACATCTTTCACAAAAATTTGATTTATGACACGAAAATTTAGTGTTTGATTTAATTTTTGATGCATGAAATTACACGAACACGAAAATAAATGATAAAAACGTAAAATGTCTTATTGACATGTATTGTAGACTTTGTGATTATACAATAACCGCTCATATATATTATCTATACTTCCGCCAAAAAAATCTTAACTCGCAATTTTTATTTAAGGAGTTGTCATTAACCAAAAAGTTGGTGATAAGACCCCTCTTTACTGTTTTCTTTTGATTTTGTTTTCGATTTGTATAGGTCTCTCTCATTATTGAGAGTTTTAGTACCCCGTTTAGTGGATTTTCTCTACCCATTTTTCGGGTTTGTTCTTTTTCCTTGTGAGAGTTTGGTTTGTTTTAGTATCCGAGATCGTAGATCTGCATGATTTATAATAGTGGTTCATTGATTTGGATTGTATGGAGTCGCAATTACGATTAATTGTTCGAATACGTATGGACGAATTAGATATATATATGTATTGCACGACTACAACAGTTTATTAGATTGTCTCTCTAAAAAGGCTACTAACTTCAGCGATATGAACGAGTGATGTGCTACAATGAATGATTTGCTCAACAATCATAGTTCGGGGTGAAGAAAATTTTTATTTGATCTATTTTATTACGTGTTTGTTCTATTTTGATTATTTTTGTAGATGTCGTATGGCCGTTTATTTAATGAATTACTTGATTATCAAAAAAAATATATTATGTATAAGATATAAAAATTAAGAAAATTTGTAATATATCTTAATATATAATCTCACATACATGATTATCTTTTTTACATATATACTTTTATTACATTAAAATCACATGAGTTTACAAACATCTATGTTATACACGAACAATTATGCTACAATAATTTTTCATGTTACACTTAATTGATCATTTTAATAAATTTCTTTTCACGACATTGGAAATTTAATTATTATTTAAGAAATTAATAATAATAACAATAATCATGTCATTTTAATAAATTTCTTTTCACGACATTGAAAATTTAATTATTATTTAAAAAATTAATAAGAATAATAATCATGTAATTATTATCGTATAGATATATTGATCCAACTTTTTAAACCTGATAAAATTATAAAATATTTGGTTCATGAAAACGGCATAAAATATTATAAAATTAATTTACAAATATAAAATAAAGTTGAAATACTATAATTTACCATATATTTACTTATAAAATTATTTCGAAGATGCTGATTTGTGCGAAAATTATTTTCTTATATGAACAGACCCGTGCATCCCACGGGCTTCTACGCTACCAACAGTTCAAATGCTTAATAACATCCCGGTTATAATTACAAGAAAAATTTAAGTAACTTACTCTGTCAACGACAAACTGATAAGTAAAAGTATCTCCAGCCAAAATAGGGCATTGTGTGACACCCTCAGTTCCATCAGCCCAAGGTGTTCCGATCTGTTGAATACCGTGTTGCCATTTTAATGCTTGTGAAGTTACGATTTTACCCCTATTTTTTGAAAAATAAAAAAAATACCACTGTTATATTATTATGCAAAAATATATTAATATTTGTTATTGTAGAGAATCGAACCCCCAACCTCCTTCTAATAAGTCCAAAGTCTAACCACTATGCTAAGTTGCTTTTTGAGTTTACTTTAAAGATTTTATTAGATAAGTCACATTATTTTCTCTAATTCTATATTCTTTTTTTTATTTTGAACCTTTGAGTAAATAAAATATTGGTCCATATTATTTATATAAATTTATATTTTTTATTTACGTTATTATATATATATATATATATATAGGGTCGCGCTCAAATGAGACCCCTCTTATAATGAGAACTGAGTCCCAATCACCAAATCACTAAAAAAAATATTAAAATCATCATCGTATCACAATCACCACCATATCAAAATCACCAAATTTAAGCTAGAATCAACAGAAAATTCAACACAAATCACCGAATTTCAATCAAAATCACTAAATTTTTTTGAAACAAATCATTAACAATTTTAAAACAAATCACCAAAAATCGCTGCTTATACCATATATACCACCACCAGTATACTGCCATCATAACTACAGAATCACCAAAAATTTAATACAAATCATCAAAATTTCAACACAATCACTAATTTTCAACGCAAATCACCAAAATTTCAGCAAAGTGGAGATGAACTTTATAACTACCTCTTCGCAAGCAAAGACCGTAATACTTAAGAGAAGAAGGGGCAAGGCGGGCTGTTTTATAAATAGCTTCTCCAGTCACATTTTTTTTTTCCAACATAATAAGCGCTCTCGTTGCCCACAAACACTCCTGTACTACCATATGCCCATGATCTCTCAGAATTAGAATGAAAGTACGATGGACCATCTTGTAATGAGTCATCTTCATACACGTTTCCTCCCCATTCTGTTTGGCTTCCTCCACAATTAATAAACAGTTTATAATCTGCAGATATGACATAAGTTTTTTTTTAAAAACAGATTATAAAGGCCGACATCATTGATTTTCAAAGTGCTTCCGCATCATAGCTGAAAAGTCAGATTGATTTTGCATTCACTTTGAGGTTTTTGGGAGCAAGGGAGGCCTTTCTTTAAGCACCGAAAAAGATCGAACGAGCCTGAGAAACAAGGAATTGGGGTTTTGGGGAGAAATGGAGCAGCGGATTTGGGGAGAAATGGAGCGGCGGAGAGAGAGGTGGAGGAGCGACGAAGAGAGTGACGGGGAGTGGGAGAGAGATTGAGTGGAGCAACGGTTCCGGCGGCGGCGACGATCGACGCCATTTTAATTGGAGAGAGGGAGAGAGAGAGAGAGAGAGAGAGAGAGAGAGAGAGAGAGAGAGAGAGAAAGAAATATGGATAGATCGGGAAGTGGGTGGATGAGTGATGTGAGGAGAGAGAAATAATTATTCTAATTTAATGATATGTGTGTTTATTTGTGGTCCAGATTAAAAGTAGTTTTAAAATTGAGTGGCTGAGATTTAGTCTCAGTTCTCATTTTAACATAGGGTCTCATTTGATCACTTGCCTATATATATATATATAGGTAAATCTATCTATCTACTTATATATATTAAATGGCGTCTAAGGGCAAATTGAGCCCAAAAAATGACTGTGAAATTACAATTTTACCCTTATTTGTTGAAAAATCACAAAAATGCCACTTTCTATAAGTTATGCTAAAAATTAATTAATTTGTGTTCTCATTAAGAATTGAACCCTTAACTTCATTTTAGCAATTTCATGTCTTAACCACTATGCTAAGTTAACTTTTGATTTCTAATTTAGAATTCCTATTAGGTAAATCACATTATCTCCTTTTATTCTTTTCATAATTTAAATTTGAAGTATATAGAACGTTGACTTATATTATTTATATACCATTATGTTTGTTTTTGTAACTTTGTATATAACTACATATCCGATTATGTTTGTAATTTTTTTATTATACATGTTTCTTTTCAATTAAAAAATACCAATTATATTGTTAATTGATATAATTTATATTTATTTGAACTGGTCAAGTATTTATACATAAAATATAATAATAATATTTGATCTAATATAAATTACATATTAGATACAAGGATCTCATTATTCGTTAGTTAATATTTTTTAAATTAAGAAAGTTAGCGTTGATATTTTTCATTAAATTATGAAATAATTATTATACAATTTGTTCGTCTCATTCATTTGTTAACAGTTTTATTTCCGAAATGTACACTCCTTTATTTTTATCTTTCCAAAAGACATATTATTCTTTACAACTTTAATAAATCTCACATGTCACTAATTTGTCTATTTTTTTATCATTCCTTCACCGTTCACATCTTTCACAAAAATTTGATTTATGACACGAAAATTTAGTGTTTGATTTAATTTTTGATGCATGAAATTACACGAACACGAAAATAAATGATAAAAACGTAAAATGTCTTATTGACATGTATTGTAGACTTTGTGATTATACAATAACCGCTCATATATATTATCTATACTTCCGCCAAAAAAATCTTAACTCACAATTTTTATTTAAGGGGTTGTCATTAACCAAAAAGTTGGTGATAAGACCCCTCTTTACTGTTTTCTTTTGATTTTGTTTTCGATTTGTATAGGTCTCTCTCATTATTGAGAGTTTTAGTACCCCGTTTAGTGGATTTTCTCTACCCATTCTTCGGGTTTGTTCTCTTTCCTTGTGAGAGTTTGGTTTGTTTTAGTATCCGAGATCGTAGATCTGCAGGATTTATAATAGTGGTTCATTGATTTGGATTGTATGGAGTCGCAATTACGATTAATTGTTCGAATACGTATGAACGAATTAGATATATATATATATATATATATATTGCACGACTACAACAGATTATTAGATTGTCTCTCTAAAAAGGCTGCAAACTTCAGCGATATGAACGAGTGATGTGCTACAATGAATGATTTGCTCAACAATCATAGTTCGGGGTGAAGAAAATTCTGATTTGATATATTTTATTACGTGTTTGTTCTATTTTGATTATTTTTGTAGATGTCGTATGACCGTTTATTAATGAATTACTTGATTATAAAAAAAAATTATGTATAAGATATAAAAAATTAAGAAAATTTGTAATATATCTTAATATATAATCTCACATGATTATCTTTTTTACAAATATACTTTTATTACATTAAAATCACATGAGTTTACAAACATCTATGTTATACACGAACAATTATGCTACAATAATTATTTATGTTACACTTAATTGATCATTTTAATAAATTTCTTTTCATGACAATGAAAATTTAATTATTATTTAAGAAATTAATAATAATAATAATCATGTCATTTTAATAAATTTCTTTTCACGACATTGAAAATTTAATTATTATTTAAGAAATTAATAATAATAATAATCATGTAATTATTATCGTATAGATATATTGATCCAACTTTTTAAACCTGATCAAATTATAAAATATTTGGTTCATGAAAACAGCATACAATATTATAAAATTAATTTACAAATATAAAATAAAGTTGAAATACTATAATTTACCATATATTTAATTATAAAATTATTTCGAATATGCTAATTTGTGCGAAAATTATTTTCGTATATGAACAGGCCCGTGCATCGCACGGGCTTCTACACTAGTTCAGCTTATATGTTAACTCCCCATGTAAGTTTGTAAGGATTTGAGGCATTCATTTAATACTTATATGTAATAATATTAGTAACATATAACAAATTTATATAAAATCTATCCACATATACTATATTATTATAAGAAAAACAAAGTGTATTCGATCGGTTGGTTAACACCTTCCGAACTAGAACTAGAACTACAACCATAGACTCTTTCATCCGCATACAGTATCTTTACCAAATACATACAAAACGTTGCTTACACTGGTTTTATTAGCACCATGGTTAATATTTATACAATTACTTGGTTGTTTTTAATGACCACGATCATATCTCTCTATTACATCTAGCAATCAAAGTATTTTTTATGTGTTTTACGAGTAGAAGTTTGAGAACTCAAGTTTTACAATTTTTTAAAAATAATTATTGTCAAACAACTTATTTAATTTTTCAAACTAGAGATCGATCTATTATCATTTAGTTTCTCGTAAGAAGTTTCCTAGATTGGCAATCACATATAAAAAATTGATTTTGAAGTAGGATGGTGCTGGTTTTGGTGACAGCTGTCAAGGGCAATTAAGCAAGGAAATTGATTGTCACTGCCTCTTTTTTCATGTAACAACTTTTCGAGCTTCATAAATATACTTTACAATGATTTTACTAATTTGAGTAGATTTGTTTCATTTGTGAGTTGTATTAGTACGATTTGTTATTCACTTGGCTTATCTACTACATATTAACATTTCAAGTTGGGTATGTTTTCAATTTTGTCCATTACGATGAGTATGCTTAGTTTATGGTGTGTTCACTCAAAATTTTTACCTAAATTTAAAAAGGTAAAAATAATTTTTATAATCAATATATGATTATAGTATATATACATTCTCGGTCCAGTGAGAAATTTGGCAACTTTAAGCACCAAATTCCTTAAACTACATAAAGTTATTTAATATTAAATTTTATTTAATTGAAGAGTATTAAAGAGTTGCTGTATTTTTTTTTTTTTTTGCAGAGGACGGTGTTTCTTAGGGCGGCGATCAGTGGCGGAACCAGGATAAAAAAACAGTCGGGACTAAAATAAATTATCGCTAGTTTTTTGAAGTTAGCCGGGGCTCAAAGTGAAATGTCTTCAGATTTTTAACTAGAAATCATGTTTTAATAAAAAAAAATTTTACTAAAATTTTCGGTTTAGCCGGGGCTCCAACCCAGGTTAGTCCCCTTATTCCGCCCCGGTGGCGATCACGTATAAAACGATTGGTTCAGAAGTTTGGTGAGAGAAAATATACTACAAGTGCCTGATCCATCAGTTCCATAATGACCCGTCAAGGAGATCACAAGTCACAACATTTGCAAAGTTGTCTAAAATCTTGACATTTGTTATGTCTTTCGTAGAGCTGTTAACGAACAGAGTCTCGATAAGAGCTCGGTTCGGTTCAATTCGTTAAGAACTCGAGCTCAAACTCGAACACAAAATTGTGTTCGTTAAGCTTAACGAGCTCGAACCGAGCTATTAGCATGTGCGGCTCGAGCTCGGCTCGAAATTGTTCGGCTCAAACTCGACTCGTTAAAGCTCAATTATTTTTTACATGTAGCCTGATTTTTCATAATAATCTTCATAATTTGAGTTCAAAATTACAATCCAAATATCCAATTCGCGAGTACTTTGAAGATAATAGATTCAAATTTGAGATCAGGTTGAGTCGAAATTGATAATTAGTTGGCTCAAGTGAGTTTGAACTTTTTTTTTCATTTTTTTATTTTACTGTTCACGAGCTGTTCGTTAAGAGCTCGAGCTCGGCTCGTTTTTGTTCGATAAATGCTCGAGTGCGGCTCGATTCGTTAACGAGCTCGAGCTCGAACACACTTTTTGTGCGATAAAAAAGTTAAGCTCGGCTCGGTTCGTTAAGAAAAAAAATTAAGTTCGACTCGTTTAAATTAAATCTCGACTCGACTCGATTCGTTTACGGCCCTTCATGTTAATATATACCAAGCTGAACTCAAGTTGTACACTACGCGAACGATCTATTCTTAATTTTAATATATGCTAGCTCTGTGCTTTGTATAAGTAAGGGTTTATTTGATTGTTTTGATGATTGGTAAACACCTTAGTAAAACATTTATTGACACTTTTGAAAAAATCAAAAATCAAAAATAAATTATAATTCATATAATTTTATCAAAAAATTTAAAATTAAACCACATATATTACGTAATTAAAGTAGTAATTTTAAAATATTTTCAAAAAAATAGCCTTTGTTTTGTAACACAAAAAATAGCATTTTTAAAAGTATTAAAAATCTCAAGGGACAATAAACTTCAAAAAAAATGTTAAACTCGCCCATGCAAAGCACGGTTATAAGCTAGTATTTATTATCGGTAAAAGGTATCTAAAAATAAGTAACTTATTAAAGTCATCTTGTATTTGAGAGAGAAATTGAATTACACATTTTAATTTTTATTAAATATAAAATATTTAATTAGGAATTTTTACTTGAATACATAAAATTACATGATTTTAAACTAGTAATTTAGGAAGTTATCTAAAGTTAACTTTAGATTCCTTTTACTCATTTATTATATATAAGTTAATTACAACATTTTAAAAATTAATTACAATATTTAAATTAATCATCGTCATTTCTCTTTTTTTTTTTCTTTTGAAAAGAGTCATGTCTCAATTTAAGATACTATCATTACACCACCAACTCAGTATTCTAAAAATCGGCGATTAATCGGGATTAATCGCCGATTAATCGTTAGACAGAGGGCCACCGAATTGATTAAACAGAAATCGGTTAATTAATCGTTTTTTCATAAAAACGGTCAAAAATCGGCTGAATCGGTCAAAAATCGGATTAATCGATCAAAAATCGGACTAATTATTAAAAAAATAGTAAATAATTAAAAAAAAATAAAAAAATTTAAAAGGTAGAAACTTGATTAAACAATAGGAAAAAACATTATTTTTTTACATATAATTATAATTTCTGATTCCTAAATCGTAAATTCTCTTAAGTTTTCCTCTTAAATTAATCTCTAATCGGAAAGTTAAACCTTCAAAATTTTATTTATTACAATTATATAACATTTTTAACATATTTGCATAAATATATGACAATAACATATGGTTAGTTGAAATAACGAAATAATTTTATAATTGTATATAAAAAATATTATTAAATTTATTCCGATTAGTGATCCGATTAATCATTCCGATTAATTCCCAATTACCCGATTAATTCCTGGACGGTGCCTTCACCGATTAACTCCGATTCCCGCTTTTTATAACAGTGCACCGCTGCATCACTGCATCAGTTTAGTAAATACTATCATTTGTAGTAATTTAATTTAATTTTTTACAGCTTTAGCACTTGAAACATATTTTTTAATATCTTTTATGATCAATTTGCATTGCACATAACTTGCAACAAATGCCCCCAAACCTCAGTCAACAAACAGACTCAGAGTTGCAGAAAATGTACACCAAATCAAATGGCTAGTACATGTTACAACATGACCTGTGCTTAAATACTGGTAGTTGGTACGATTCTTGTGACTAGAATGCAAATTAGTAGCACGAGTTGACATTGAAATTGTCCAAAAATATAAACATTTTAACATTGTTACAGATTGACAGTTCCATTCTGGAACACAAAATACAGTAAATCTGATCAACTACACAACATTAGAAACAAAGATTGTAATTCCATTCCACTTTTGTGCTGTAACCGTAGGAATGAAGGGGATGTCTACATACATTTGCATTACTTAGTTTGAAATAGACGTGTATCAAATCAGCTTCAGAAATAATCAACTTTCCATCTGATGCATAACTAATTGGTGGGGTTTCTTCATTTTGTGGCCTTTCACTTTGCTTCACTCAGTCGCATGCTCTTTCTTCTTCCATTGGTTTCTCACCGTTTCTTAGTTAAGTATGATAAGTGGCGGAACCAAGATTACGAAACAACATGGACTCATTTTTGCATGATAGACGGTGCTTAAAAAGAATCTCTACTGATTTTAACTAGAAGTCTGGGATTAAATTTTTTTACTAAAACTTTCCATTCAGCCTAGGTTACCCCTCTTGGTTTCGCCCCGGACTACAATTATGCAATTGTATATTTGAAGTACTCTTAAACAAAGACAAAGAAACTATAGAATAATATGCTTGATAGCACAGGCACATTACATAACAATGCATTTAGAAGTAGTAAAATTAGAACACACCCTTGACAGCACATGCATCCCAAGAGAGACTTTACACGCCTTTCACCACATTTTTAGCGTCAACTCCCACCTCTAGATTACCTTATATAAATCCCACTCTGGCATCTCATTCCTTAGTCCTTACCCACTCCGAAAACAACTAAATCACATACCTAACTACCTGTTGTCCAATTTTTCTTGCTATACCCAAGACATTCATTAATCTGTGTTCAAAACAATGGTCGCCACAACAGTTAGAGTTATTGTGTTCGTGACAATGATGAGCATGGCACTAACTGCCCTTCTCACCATGAAGCATCTCAGTTTCGATGGAAAAAGTAGCAGCGACAATATTGATGTTCCTTCAAAAGAATCAAATGATGACGAGGTACTTGTAATGCCATTCAAAAGAGTAAACCGTTTTCTTGCTGAGGAGAAAAATCCAAGAGCAGCCGATCACTGTCACAAAGACAATGAAGTATGTAGTTTGCAAGGCACAAACTCTACTTGCTGCAATAACAAGTGCATGGACTTATCAACTGACAAGAAGAACTGTGGAGCATGCAAGAACAAGTGCAAGTACACGGAAACATGTTGCAGAGGAGAATGTGTCGACGTCACATACGATAAAAGGCATTGTGGAGAATGTAACAATGCCTGCTCGCCTGGTGGATATTGCATATATGGCCTCTGCGACTATGCTTAAGAGATGACATCAACTTCAATAAATTATTTCTGATTAATTATTGCGCGATCAAGATTGAGGTTCGCCAGTATTTAATCACACTATCAATAAAGATAAGCCACAGCGCTAGTGGTTTTTATATATAAACGACGAGATACTAAGATTGTAATATATATGGATGATCTCTTGAGATGTGGTATAATTTAAGTTTTGTAACTAATTAGGTGACTTTGTAAGCTTGAATTTATACATGGAGGTAGATATATACTACAGTAATTATTTATATACTTGTGTACCAATTATCAAGTTTGATTCTGTCCGTTAAATTCATACTACTTTCACGTGTGATTAAGAATATTGTAAATCTCTTGTATATCAAACTGCAGGCCTGATCAATTGAACTAATAAGTGTGTTTGTATATCAGGATATTTGCATCCAAGTCCCATCAGAGGATTTCTTTGAATATTCCATCTTTTTGTTGCAGAAAAATCAATCAGGGATTAATGTTGTGCTGAAGATTTGTGAGTTGCCATCAAAAGATTATAGAGTCTTCTGAATCCTCTATACTACTACTAGTAATTATCATTATCACAAACACCTTCCTCCACAAAACAAGACCCTTCTTTGTCAAGAGAATATCTTGCAGACTTAACACACAAACTTATAAGCTTATGTTCAACTCAATTTGTAACTCTTTTCTCTTAATTACACAGACTAAATTATGTTAACTTGCACGCATATGTGTAATGTGTTGCCTGCATATTGAAACATGTGTTTATCCAAAAGAAGAAGTCAAAGAGAGATTGCAGCACGCACACAAAAGCTGCACAAGTTAGGCAATGCCCCAAATTTAGATTGAAGATTCTTGTTTGTAAGTCCCTATATAGAAAGTTCGTTGATTAAAATTGTAAGGTTTTTGGCTTAAATGAAGAAAGATGAGATTGATCGGGTTCCTCTTTCATAAAACAAAACTCGATAAGTTTGTCCAGACAATAACATGAGATATAACCGTCAAGATAGGAATGGAAGTGATACACATGACTAATGAGACTGATAGACTCCCACAGCTTCGAATCTCAGTTTCCAACATTATTTCAGGAGGACCAGCAGCTGCTGCAAGTACCTCCAGCTCCATGTACTCGAGGAGTAAGTCTTATGCAAGAGAAGCTATGCAAGTGACCAAAGAAGTACAGAACATGCGCAAGAACTGATGTGATAGGCTATATTCATAAACCGAGTTGATACACGAGCCTCGCTTAGTGCTAAACCGGGCTAAGGCTTGGATCCCGTCTCATACTTCGATCCTGGCTCATATTTGGAACAAGCTCGCTTTTAAGCCCGGTTCACACAAACAAATAATAAGCTATATTCACGGCTCGAGTTGATACATAAGCCTGACTGTGTGGAAGACCGGACCAGGTTGTGAAGCCTGTCTCATACTTTGATCCTGGCTCATACTCGGAACCAGGCTCACTTTCAATCCTGGCTTATACACAACCCGGACATCATCCGTCTAGATTATCCGGATAGATCTCCAAGGCCTGTCTCATACTTTGGCAAGACTCATCCTTGGTCCAATGATGAAGACCTCAAACGGCATGAGATAATATTGTTATACTATTACGTGGAAAATACAGGTAATGACAGGAAATCTCAGCTGGCTATGACACCTTTAAATAGTCAATGATTGACATAATTATGTACTACCTAAACCACATGCCAGCATGAGCCTGGCACACGACACCACAATTATCACCTGGACACGTGTAACCCATCAACATCACTCAGGTGCCCTACCTACCTAGGATTCAACGATCATGATTGTAGGTACATTCCCCTAATTCCTAATCCTTGGCCTATAAATAGCCCAAGGAGAACAGGTTTTGGGGTTACTCATTCTCTAATATACACACTATACACACACCCTCCACATTGAGATTTCTCTATAGTCTTATCTATTCTTCCAAAGCCTAGTCTTATTCTCACGCCGGAGGCGCCGCCAAGGTCCAAACCCCCCTCCAGTGTTATTCTGCAGAAACACACCAGAAGCTACACTGCAGCCAGGCGTGAGAACGGCGAGAAAGAACTTGATCGGATTCTGGAGTTATCATTTGGCGCTAGAAGGAGGGGTGTGAGCTCTGTCTTTTGGTCTCGGTGCCACTAGACTCGCCGTCATCACCAAGCTCTATCCTTTTTGGAAGAGTCCTAATAAAAAAAAGTAAGATTTACACCAAGAACCCTTTGATTTTACCACAAAAATGAACTCTTCAACCCATTTCTACAATGTATGCATGTTTGTTAGCTTTTGTGAACCTTGTTTAATCCAGATATGTTGATATTCTTGATAAAGTTGCAATTTTTAGCTTATATGCTTTAGTCCTAGCTTAGATCTACATTACTCCTTGATAGATCTACTCAAAACCCAGTTTTTCTTGCCTTGATATACTATAAACTCAGAAAGGCATGCATACATTGTTGTCCCCCAGATCTAGTGAAAACTTATTCTTTTGCTCAAAATTTGTTATTTGCGAATATTATTCTTGCTACTATTGAGACATGGCTCGTGGAAGTAAGAGCACAAATAGACTCACACCTAGCAATCCAACACCGGATCAGATTAATCAGGTCCCGAATCAGGGGGAAAACCAGGTTCCCCCAGTCTTGACTCTGGCATCTCAAGTAATTCGGCCAAATGACCTCAAAGTTGATATTGAGGTGAACAAGTACAAGTATACATATATCGCCCTTGAACCCGGACAGATGGACAATTTGACTGGTGAACAGATTGTTAAGGCAATTCGGCTATATCACCAAACCAGGAACAAAGAACAGGAGTAGTGTGAGAATTCTCATCACCCTGGAGGATCTCATCGATCTCCTTCTGTCTTCGACCGAATTGGGGACAAGCAAAAGGAGACAGAAAGGAGAACCCACCACCGAACTCAGAGTAAAAATCAAAATGATGAAGCTGACAAGCTCAAGAAGCTGGCTGAGTTGCGAGAAAAGATCCATAAGGAAGAACAAGCTAAGTTGGACCTCCGAATTCAGAAAAGAATTCAAGAGGAGGAGCTCCAGATTCTTGGCAAAACTCATGATAGAAGAAGAACCCAGGCTCCCAGCCTTGACATAATCTCAGATGATGAAGAGCCCGAAGACTTGATTCACATGATTCACGAGCTCCAAAGAAAAGTTGGTCAGGACTCGGGAATCGATATTGGGGATTCTCTCACCCCATTCAGCTACTCTCTGGAAGCAACACCAAGGCAGAAGAATCTCAAACACTACAACTTCGACTCCTTCAATGGTCTGGGTGACCCAGAAGAGCATGTTAACTACTTCGAGCAAATTGCCATGATTTACTACTACAATGATCTGACCAAATGTAGGTTCTTTGCCTTAGAGCAACTCCAATGGGGTTCCTCATATTGAACCCCTAAAATATAGTATAATAATGGTTACCTAAAATATAGGGAACTAAAAAGTTTTTTACTCCAATGGTATCCCCTATATTGGTCCCCTATATTTTCAAAAGTAATATTCAATTAGTATTTTGAAATTTGAAATGCCAACGGCTATATTTAAACAGTATAATTTAACTGCTATATTCCAACAGCCATATTCTAACAATCATATTTCAACGGCTATATTTCCAACAACCATATTTCAACAGTCACATTACAACAACTATATTTTAGTGTTTATATATAGATGATATTTCAGCCAGAAGTCCCAATATACTATCCTAGCATACTTAAATTTATTCCACAATGTCAAACAATTTATGAATTATTCATGAGTTGATGAATGCAGAAGAAGATGAAGCTCATGTTTTACTAGCGGTGGTCGATGTTGCTTATCAATATCATCAACACCATAGAGCAAATATGGTAACACATCCTGGTGGATCAGTAATAAATCACTGTATGTTTAATCAGAATAGAGAAGAAGGTCATGCTAGACTTTATCATGATTACTTTTCTGATACTCCAACATACCCGGAGGAATCCTTTCGTAGAAGATTTCGGATGCGTCGATCATTATTTTTACGAATTCAAGAAGCAGTCACAGTCCATGATAACTATTTTACTCAAAGAACTGATGTTGTGGGAGTTCATGGATTATCCTCTTTGCAAAAGATGACGGCTGCACTAAGGATGCTTGTATATGGAACGCCCACTGATGCTATTGATGATTATGTAAGAATTGGCAAAAGCACAGCAATTGAGAGTCTGAAAAAATTTGTTAAAGCAATTGTCGAAATATTTTGTGAAGAATATTTGAGACGACCAACGAATGAAGATGTGGCTAAATTGTTGGCAGAAAACAAACTTCGTGGCTTTCCTGGAATGTTAGGCAACATTGATTGTATGCATTGGAAGTGGAAAAATTATCCATCTGGATGGCAAGGTATGTATACAGGTCATATTCGTGAACCCACTATTATCTTAGAAGCAATAGCTTTAAAAGATCTTTGGATTTGGCATGACTTTTTTGGATTACCCGGATCGTTAAATGACATTAATGTGTTAGATCGATCACATCTATTTCAAGAATTAGCAGAAGGTGGTGGACCAGAAGTGAGATACACTATCAACGGGCACGAATATAATATGGGATATTATCTTGCTGATGGTATATATCCATCTTGGCCTACGTTTGTTAAAAGTATTACATCCCCTCAAGGAAACAAAAAAAAAAAGAATTTTGCAGCTACACAGGAAGCTGCCAGAAAAGATGTTGAGTGTGCATTTGGAGTGTTGCAAGCTCGGTTTGCAATGATACGTGGACCATCACGTTTCTGGGATTTCAAGGAATTTATACAGGTGCATCAACAAATTCGGGACAAACAGACTCATATTCAGTTGCAAAATGATCTTGTGGAATGTCTTTGGGAAATTCATGGTCAGAAAATGGAATAGCCTGATTTACTAGTTGCTTTGATTTCTAGTATTGTATTGTGATGTTGCATTTTAGTTTGCCTTCTTTTATCATGTATTGTTGTATATTTATTGTACTAGATATGAAGTTGAGATATGTATTTTGACAATTAATAAAAAGTTTGATAATTAATAAAAAGTTTGATTAATATAAAATAAGTACGAGTACATGAATTTTTCAAAATACTTAACATAACTAAATCCTCTTTTTTAAAATGTCGTCTTTGAGGGATTTGTAATACTGCGCGAGGGGTGCTTCCATGTTACTAGTATCAATGCCCAAGATGGACATTTCGTACATCCGCTTGTCTTTTTCCTCCTTTGCTCTCTCTCTTTCCTCCCTTGTTTTCTCTCGTTCCTCCGCTGCTTTAAACCATTCTTTCTCAAGCTCAATCATCTGCTGAATTTTTTCATATCTCGTTTCAGACAACTTACTCACTGTATCTTTCACTTGAGTTAAAGCTGTAATGAATTCAACATCTTTTGCATCATGTTCAGATTTTTTTAAAAGTTTTACAGATTTCTTACCCATTGGTCGTTCCATTCTTTCTTCACTTTCTTGGGCAGGAGTGCCAGTAAACTGACTTTGAGCGCTTGCAGAAGCTGTTGGGCACTCAAGTGGAGATTTCCTGGTTTTTTTCTCCAAAGTTGAACCAGATTTTGGGCAGTTTCGCAATTCTGTCCAACAATGTATTAACTGGAAGGTTGAATACAATGTCATTGCTTTGCGTACCTATGCAATGGTGAAGAACAAAGAAAGAAGCTTATCATTTCAACAAACAAGATAATTCAGTAGAAACATTGAAATAATTTAGTACCCACTATTAGTGCTATTCCTGGCTGAAGTACTAATTCCAGGACATTAGCTAGACTAATTTAATAACTTTTGAAAAGAATTTGAGTTGGTCAAATGGTTCTTGTGCTATTTTTTTTGCACTGTCGTGTGTTCAAATTATGTATGCCAGTAGCCTCTGCTAAGAAGTTTCATCTGGTTTTCAGTATCATTGATTATCTTCGGTTGCAGCAACTGAATCAAAGCTTAATACTTTTACTGATTAAGGTAAGCACATGGACAACATTGTTATCTCTATACAACCATTTCGTATACAACCATCTTGCAAGTAAACAAACCAAAAATCCCTACTTGCATCCCTCATCTTTTTATAGCTTTCAATTCCCATACCAAATATAAATCAAACTTTACTATGAAGGAACATTTTCCTAGCAATTTGTACAATAAACGAGCTCTTGGTCAATAATTCTAAACTACAAGGCCATCTACAAAAACCCAATTATTATATCAGAAGAAATAACAAAATTCATAAAGCCAACTCAAAATAACCAAAGTACAAGACCATCTCATATCAATAAGTTTATAAGGAATGTACCTTGTCTTGTTCGCTAAGTCCACTTTGATTTTTTTCTTGAACTAGATTGTAATACCCGACAAATTTGGAGATCGAAGAATTTATAACGGACCACCGATGAGACAATGAATTAGCTGTTCGATCACTTGAAAATGTTTTGTTCTCTTCGTAAAAGGCTGCAATTCTTTCCCAATATGTTTGATTACTCCCTTGTATTGGATCCATGCTTATATTTCGCCAAGCAGAAACAAGTAACATATCCTCCTTGGTAGAAAAATTAGTAGCTCAGCCCTTTTTTTGTTGAGTAGATTCTTGTGTACTAAATGTAGGTATTTGGGAGGGGATTTGAGTTGAATCAATATCCTCAACTTCGTAAATATTTCCATTCAACAAGGATGTAAAATATGACATTATTCACCAGTGTATAAAACCAAAATAAATTGGGTTTAAGCTTCTGGTGATTCAATTACAACAGAGAGAAACAAATAGGTCTCACATTTTTTTAGCAAAAGTAAAGCTATTTTAGTTTGGCTTGAAATCAGCTCTCTTTGTCTAAATGCTAATACACTGACCAAGTTACTCTCCTGAGAACTCTAGTGTGTCATGTGGCCATGCATCTAGCAACCTAAAATAGGATTCCCATTCCAAGCACGCCACTATAACGCCATTGTATGACATATGATTGGTTTTTATATGTAAATTAAATTTTTATATAGTTATTAGCCTAATACACATGTCCGGAGGAATCTGTTACAAGTATCCATGGCTTTAGTCCTTACAATTAGTTCTATGGCTTGTTGTATCACTTATGCGCACCAATATAATTAGTGTACAAAAACAAATCTTTAACTAAAAACCCAAAAAGATCACTAAATTCAACACATCAAAGATAAAGATGTAAAAAGGATTTATATGCATACCTTAATCAGCCTTAATTGATGTAAAGTTTCAATCTTTCTTCTCGATCCAAAGCCTAAAAAGTAGTAATTGAAAATTTAGCTCAAAGAGTATCTCTATATACACATATCGAATTGATGTAGAGAGTTATTTGAAAGAGGAAAAAAGTTAGGGTTTATGATAAAATACACAAAAAATCGAGATAGTACCTTTGCAGAGAAATCTTCAATCGATATAGAGAATGAAGAAGCGAAGAAGAAAAAGAAAAAGAAAAATAAGAGAAGTATAGAGATAACAGGCGGGAGAGGAGAATAAAAGCGCGAGATATGAGCGGGAGAAAATAGGGGACTTACTTTTGCTCCCCCAAATATGGGGGTGAGTTTTCTCTCACCTAAAAAATATGGGGAATGATGAGGCTGGTTGGAGAGACTTTTTTCAACCAAAATCCCTTAAACTGACCATGTAGACCAGATATAGGTAAGGAAGCATATACGTTGGAGTTGCTCTTAACTCTTAAGTCTGGAGCCCAGAGGTGGTTCCGCCGGATTCCATCTCGATGTATTCACAACTGGAAGCAATATCAAACCAATAACATTGAACAAAATGTGTACAAATGCATCATTCAATATAAAGATACATTATATTAAAATTAAGCGTTAGTTGATTCTTCTATGAAAATCGAGCCCATGGATACCACGATCTCTTCCGATCAAGAGTATCAGTATATACGATTTAAGATTCACCTGCAATTGGTCCAACCATCATTTTCAAAACAAAATAAACTAATATTAGCAGCAAATTAAGTAAACATCAACATATTCGACAAAAAGTGTACAAATACATTACGTAAATCAATGACACATTACATAAACATAAAAAGTACCTTTGTTTTTTTTGTCCACTTTGAATTCATGGATACCACGACCTCTTATGATCAAGAACTCAAGTCTATAAGATTTGGGATTCACCTACAATTACTATATAACAAAATCAACGGAGGTAACGATCCATTGTAGCGTATATATGTGTTTAATTATCATGTTTTTGTTGTCATCAAAAAAATGGTTATAGCTTTTATATTCTACACAATTTAAACAAATATTAGTGTCATATATTAAGCAACAAAAATATAGAATACATACATATATACAAACCTGAATAATCAACACAAACACTAACAAAAAGACATAAAAAAAACAGTAGACAAAGAATAAGAGAGAAACGAAAAAAATGAGAGAAAAATGATAAAGAGAAAGTAGATTATGAATGATGAAGATCAATGATTTACAATCAAGAAATACTTGTAATCAATTATGAATTTGAATTTTGAAAATAGATAACAAAAATTGTGGAGATATATATAGGGTCTTACTCCAATAGAAACCCCTCTTAAAATAGAAACTAGAAACTAAATATTTTTTTTAAAATTGCGTCGAAATATAACACATATGGTATGCAAATTGATCATTGGGAGATGGAGAAAAATACGGTGAAGTCGGATTTCAAAAAAAGCTCACCGATTGACGGGAAAAATCAAATTAAAAACGAAGGGGATTATGTGGGATTATGTATGGGAGAGTGTATTTTAGTTGTGTGTGCGCCTCTAGGGGCCACTTTGAATTCATGGATACCACGACCTCTTATGATCAAGAACTCAAGTCTATAAGATTTGGGATTCACCTGCAATTACTATATAACAAAATCAACGGAAGTAACGATCTATTGTAGCATATATATGTGTTTAATTATCATTTTTTTTGTCATCAAAAAAATGGCTATAGATTTTATATTCTGCACAATTTAAACAAATATTAGTGTCATATATTAAGCAACAAAAATATAGAACACATACATATATACAAACCTGAATAATCAACACAAACACTAACAAAAAGACATAGAAAAACAATAGACACAAAATAAGAGAGAAACGAAAAAAATGAGAGAAAAATGATAAAGAGAAAGTAGATTATGAATGATGGAAATCAATGATTTACAATCAAGAAATACTTGTAATCAATTATGAATTTGAATTTTGAAAATAGATAACAAAAATTGTAGAGATATATATAGGGTCTTACTCCAATAGAAACCCCTCTTAAAATAGAAACTAGAAACTAAATATTTTTTTTTTTTAAAATTGCATCGAAATATAGCACATATGGTATGCAAATTGATCGTTGGGAGATGGAGAAAAACACGTTGAAGTCGGATTTCAAAAAAAGCCCACCGATTGATAGGAAAAATCAAATTAAAAACGAAGGGGATTATGTGAGATTATGTATGTGACGGTGTATTTTAATTGGTTTGTGTGCCTCTAGGGGCCAATAAATTAGACTGATCTAATGACTTAAATTAGTTTCTAATTTCTATTTTAACTTTTGTTTTTATTTGATCACTAGTATATATATATATATATATATATATATATTTGTATGTAATTATTTAATGTTTCCACTAATTAAGGAATTCAAATAGATATTAAATTATTGATTTGATATATCGTCAATTTTTTTTGGTAACTGTTGTGAGAGGAATTTGGTACAACACAAATTCGGAGGTTTGCTAGAATAACGGAATAAGAGCGTAGAAATCGGCAACAAGAACAGGTACGAACGCTGTTGCCAGGGGGTTCAACTGCCTAGAACCGAGAATGATTTGTGGCTGTATTTGGACTGAATTCACAAGGTTTCCGGGCAATATAGAGAGAATAATTGCCGGAAATGAATATCACAAAAGCTCTTACCCCAGAATAGTGTGGAGAATGTGAGTGTGTATCCTTGTAAATGGCCTACATATCCTATATTTATAGGAATCAAGTCCATATGTAGTTCTCTTGATGTTGGACTCCTTTGAGCTGATCTTGCTACGTTATTGACAGACATTTGCCTCCTTAATAAGCTGGAATGATAATTATTAAGCATGCATCCAAGAGTCCTACTCCTAGTAGGTCACTAGAAGCCTTCATTTTCATGTATAAAATGATATATTCGGCCACTATAATGATATGGCATGTATATTCAATAAATATCCTCATAACTGATGTATTTATCTCGTCCCAGATGATAGCGATGGACTTAGAATCGAATTCTTGAAGATAGAGACGTGCTCCTTAAGTTTAGGAGGTTGTAATTGAGTAGGACACTACATCTAGGGGGTACTGGCGATACCCCTGCCAGGCATAGACAGACGCACCCTGGACAATAGACTCATAGACGAGGTTCAACTGTGAAGCTGCCATGAGGGTTGAACCCTCTAATAACTCATGACTTAACCATAATTCCCTTATTAGCACCTCCATTGGGCCCCTTTGACCAAACTAAATGGGCTTGTCACCTCTAATGGGCTATAAATCAAGCCCACACAGATTTATGGCACACCGAGTGTATTCAAGTATACACACCGAGTGTATTCAAGTATACACACCGAGTACACAGCACATTGGAATTCACTCGCATGTATTATAGTAGAAAGTAATATTGCAAGCATGTCAAGACGTTTTCAATTTGCACGTAAGTGATCACACAACAGCTTACCAAACTCAATAGTAAGTAAGATAAAAATCTTGAAATCGTAATAAACTTGTAAGCTAAGTGCGAATCGTAGAGTTTGATCATGTAACACATTTATGCAAATAAGAACTTTGACAAGTAAGAATGAGTAAATAATAACCCAGTTAAAGTAGTACGTTTGTAAACTCATGGTACACTTAAGTAAGCACTAGTAATGCCTAAGGGGTGTTATTGCCGATTTAGAGTTCATGTTGACCTAGGTGGACGGGAGCTGTACAGCGTACCCCGGATAATATTGAAACAGGGTATCACCACCGATTAAGGGTTCACGTGGACCTAGAATGATGGGAGCTATGTAACGTGGAGTTGTATAGCGTACCCCATGTAATTGAGATAAGGCACCACTACCAATTGAGGGTTCACGTGGGCATAGATTGATGGGAGCTATGTAATGTGGAGTTGTATAGCGTACCCCATGTAATTGTGACAAGGCACCACTACCGATTGAGGGTTCACGTGGGCATAGAATGATGGGAGCCACGTAACGTGGAGTTGTATAGTGTACCCATGTAATTGATATAAGGCACCACTACCGATTGAGGGTTCACGTGGGCATAGAATGATGGGAGCCATGTAACGTGGAGTTATATAGCGTACCCCATGTAATTTATATAAGGCACCACTACCGATTGAGGGTTCACGTGGGCATAGATTGATGTGAGCTATGTAACATGGAGTTGTATAGCGTACCCCATGTAATTGTGACAAGGCACCACTACCGATTGAGGGTTCACGTGGGCATAGAATGATGGGAGCCATGTAACGTGGAGTTGTATAGCGTACCCCATGTAATTGATATAAGGCACCACTACCGATTGAGGGTTCGTGCGAACTCCCAGCCCGTGTGCGTCCTTTTGTAAGGTTGGCCAGTAGTAGCCCTGACGGAGTATTTTATGAGCTAAAGAGCTCCCACTAGCATGGTTTCCACATACACCTTCATGGACTTCTCGCATAATATATTCACACTCGTTTCCAGAAATGCATTTCAATAGTGGCTTGTTGAAACCTCTCTTGAACAGCTTTCCATCATAGAGGGCGTACCTGGCCGCCTTATACTTCATTCTTCGGGCTTCCCCTTTGTCAGCAGGGAGAACCCCTTTCGTTATGTATTCCATGATATGAGTGACCCATGACTCCTCCTGGCTTTCAATTCCCATAACTTCGAATTGTGGGATGCTTGGTTGTAGCTGAATTTCCAATGGTATTACCCCTAGCATAGCAGCTTCTCGTTGGGATCCCATTTTGGCTAAAGCATCGGCATCCGCATTCCTTGACCTTGGAATCTGCTCAAGGTTCACCTCATTGAACTTTTTGAGTAACTCCTGAGCGTGTCTCATGTACAGATCAGTACGGGGACCTCTAGCCTAAAAATCTCTTTTGATATGACCAACTACAAGCATGGAATCGTTGTAGACAGTCATGTTCTTGACTCTCATTTCAAGAGCTAGCTTTAGTCCCGCAATCAGGGCTTCATATTCTGCATCGTTATTTGTTGCTTTGAATGCAAAATGAATTGAGCTTTGGAGCTTGTGTCCTTCTGGGCTTATCAGAACTATGCCTGCTCCAGCCCCGTTCCCATTTACAGCCCCATCAACGTACAACGTCCACCAGGGTGCACAATTCTCTGTCGGAACCTCTCCAATTGGGGGTTCCACTAATAGGCCTTGTTCTTTGATTTCAAAGGTTAGAGGAAATTCCAGTAAAAAATCAGCTAAGGCTTGCCCTTTTATGGCTGTTCTTGGTCTATATTCCACATCAAATTGGCCTAGCTCGACTGCCCACTTCAGGAGTCTTCCTGAGGCTTCCGGTTTGTGTAGAACTTGCCTGAGAGGGTATGAAGTTTGTACCTCCACCTTATGCGCTTGGAAGTATGGTCTTAGCTTTCTTGAGGCTAAGATTAAGGCATAGGCAAGCTTCTCCATGTTTGTATATCGGGTTTCAGCATCTAACAGCCTTTTGCTTACGTAGTAGACATGGTGCTGAACCTGTTCCTCTTCCCTAACTAAAGCAGCACTAATGAAATATTCAGAAACAACTAAGTATACGATAAGAGTCTCACCATCAATAGGTTTTGCCAATAGTGGGTGGCTTCCAAGCTGTTCTTTTAGCTTGATGAATGCTTCTTCGTATTCAGGGGTGGGTCCACTCAAAGCTTTTCCCTTTCTTTATTGCTGCGAAGAACTCCTTGCACCTGTTTGAGGATTTCGAGACAAACCTGTTGAGGGCTGCGATCCTCCCCGTGAGGCATTGAACCTCCCTTACATTGCGAGGTGACCTCATATCGATTAATGCTTTGATTTTTGCAGGGTTCGCCTCAATACCCCGGTGGTTCACCAAGAAACCAAGAAATTTGCCAGATTCAACCCCGAAGACACGCTTCTGGGGGTTCAGCTTCATCATAAATCGTCTCAGTATGTCAAACATCTCAGAGAGGTGTGAGACATGATCATTCGCAACCTTAGATTTTACTAGCATGTCGTCCACGTACACCTCCATAGTTTTCCCAATTTGCTCTTTGAACATCATGTTGACCAACCATTGGTAAGTAGCCCCAACGTTCAATAACCCAAAGGGCATGCCAATGTAGCAATAGAGACCTCTATCAGTTATGAAGGATGTGTGCTCTTGATCGGGTTCGTACATCGGGATTTGGTTGTAGCCCGAATAAGCATCCATGAAACTTAGCAAAGCATGGCCAGCAGTTGCATCGACCAATTGATCGATGTGCGGCAGTGGAAAGCTATCCTTGGGGCAGGCTTTATTTAAATCAGTGAAGTCGACACACATACGCCATTTTCCATTGGGCTTCTTCACCAGTACAGGGTTCGCTAGCCACATGGGGTAGAAGGACTCTTTCACGAGTTTGGCTTCCAATAGCCTGTCGACCTCTTCTTTTAAAGCCATCGCTCTTTCTCCACTTATAGCTCTTCTTTTCTGCCTTACTGCTTTCTTTTCAGGATCAATGTTAAGTCGGTGACACATTACCCTAGGGTCTATCCCCACCATGTCGGAGTGACTCCAAGCAAATACATCAAAATTGCTCTTCAGGAATGTAACCAAGGCTTCCTGTACTTCGTGGTTCAAATTCTTTCCTACCTTTAGTGTTTTCGTAGAATCAGCAGCATCTATCAAGATAGAGATCGTATCCCCGGCTGCACCCGTTTTCTCCCTGGATTCCGGCATGCGATGATCCAAATCAACTTCCACGGCAATACCTTCTTTCGCCTCCGGGGTGTTGTTGAAGCCTTCAAAATCAATGTAGTTAACTTCTTCTACAATCCCCTCAACGAGAGGTTCAACAATTTTTGAGCTTTTGACCGGAGGAGCTTTGAGCATAAGTACCTCTCTAGGGGTATCTACCCCCGAAAAGATGCAATATCCATGTAAGGGTCTTCACCAGGATGTTGCACAATTACAATAGCATTACAACTCGGCTTTGGTTTGGAAACATCTTCCATTCGTTCTTCCAACGATTCAAGTTGCCGGTAGCAATTATCATTCGAACCTCCATCTACCAGCAACAAGTATTTGCAGGCTTGTTCAGATGTACGTAAGGCTTTACTATAACATTCTCTTGGGTCTGATTGGCAGCCTTGCATGCACCCAATCCCAGCAGGGGTCGGGAATTTCATAGAGAAATGGTATATTGAAGTTACCACTCGCATCTCCTTAAGTAGAGGTCTGCCGATGATCCCATTGTACGATATGTCTTCATTTACCACCATAAACTCATCAATTTGGGTGGAAGCCCGAGGTTTCTCCCCTAGGGTTACTGGAAGTTTTACACATCACACAATCTGGACTGAGTTTCCTGTGAAACCATATAACTCATTGTAAGACGGAGTCAATTCTTTGTCCATAAGTCCCATTTTTTGGTATGTGCTATAGGCGAGGATGTTAACGGAGCTTCCATTGTCTACCAACACTCTATGAACGTTTAAGTCTCCAATAACAACCTTTATCACCAGCGCATCATTATGAGGGTGGTGAACGTGTCTAGCATCATTTTCAGTAAATGTTATGTCAGCAGTTTCACCCTTGAACTGTTTGGGCGGCCTTTCATGTAAGTGACACACATTTGTAAGAGGTGGTCCCCTTGCCTCACGAACATAATTCTTCATCGAATTTCTGCTAGCACCTCTAATGTAAGGGCCTCCAATAATTATATGGATGCTTCCAGCCCTAGTCGTATGTTCGGGATTAGGCTTTCCTCCATCTTTAGCAGCTTTGGTGTCCTTGTACTTCTTGTCTTCCTGAGTAACAAACTCAGTAAGATAACCACTTCTGATTGCATCCTCAATCAGATCTTTAAGTTGGCGACAATTCGATGTTTCATGCCCATTGGTATCATGGAAAGCATAATATCGAGCCATGTCCTTCCTTCCCGGGGGTCCATTTCTGTAGGGCTTTCGGAACATCCCAGTCTTTTCATTTACCTCGAGTATGTGATCAATTGGAACCGTCAAAGGTGTGTATCCAGCGTACCTCGACAAATCTTTCTCAGGCGGATATCTGTAACCCGAGCCTTTTCGGGTACTGGTGTTGTTCACTTTGATTGGAGCAGTCTTATCATCCCTTGGGGCTGCCCTTACTGAGGTACGAGGATAGGAGGTTCTCCTGCTATATCCCCTATCTCTTGGACTATAAGATCTATTCCTTTTATTTCTATTCCAGTTTCCTTGACCAAAGTTTCCATCCTTTTTCAGATTAGCCAACGACTCTTCAACCACCTTATAGGACTCTGCCTTCGTGTAAAAGTCAGCAAGGGTTTTGGGTTCCTTGCGCTGCAACTCCTTCCAGAAGTCGGTACCAGGGAGCACGCCTGCAATCAGAAAATTTTTGTAGGTCTCATCGGTAGCCTTCCTTACCTTTGGAACCTCCGCGTTAAACCGCTTGAAATATTGAGTAAGGGTCTCATTCTCCCTTTGCTTGATATTTTCTAGGGTATTTGCTGGCGGGACGTAAGCGACTGAAGCCCTGAATTGTGCTATAAAGAGCTCGCTCATTTGTTTCCATAACTTGATGGAATTTGCAGGCAGTCGTTTGAACCATTGATGAGCATTGTCCCTCAGTGTAGCTGCTAATAAACGACATTTAGTGAGGTCTTTTATCTGGTACACTTCCATATCGGTGTTAAATCGGCTAAGGAACTCGACTGGATCAAGGGTTCCATCAAACTTCAAATCAGGCGTACCCCTGTAAGCCGGGGGTAAGGGCGAATCCCTGACCTTTTTGGTAAAAGGGGATGCCACCGTCAGCTCAGATTGCGACTGCTTTTCCTTTTTCAGCTTCTTTAGGGCTTCACGCAAGTCATTTACCTTAAACTGCCCTTCATCATCATCCGAAAAGAGCTCTTCCTCACCGTTAGTTGAACCCTTGTCATTATTATTAGCAGAGCTTTGACCTGAGCTTGAATCAGGCTCATCCTCTTCCTTTCTGTGGCTTTTTGAACCTTTAGATTGAGACCTTTCAGAACGAGTCTTTTTAGGCCTTTTCTTCTTGCGTTCATCCATCTTGTGACGCAAATCCTCGCTGTTCAACTTGTTACCCAGCCTGTCGAAGACACTCACGCTACGGGTGGGGGAACCCTGTGATTTATGAACCTCTTCCTTATCTTTATTCCAATCAGGGTCAGTTTGATCTGTCTTAACATCAGAAAGGTTTAGTTTTCCGGATTCATTTCCAGAACCATTATCATCAGTTTCGAAATCGAGCCGAATTGGAGTTACAGGCGTCTTTTTAGTCTTTTTCT
Source organism: Heracleum sosnowskyi (assembly GCA_030848705.1). Lineage (NCBI taxonomy): Eukaryota > Viridiplantae > Streptophyta > Magnoliopsida > Apiales > Apiaceae > Heracleum > Heracleum sosnowskyi. Next base: position 74,210,684 of record CM061244.1, read on the forward strand.
CGAGAGAAATGAATTTTTGCTTCCATTTCTTCATTTTGTCGGACCTTTTTCTGAGAGAGCCTAGTTCTTTCTTCATTCTCTTTACTTCATCTCTTAGTTCTTGAGCCGTCATTTCATTTTTAGATTCATTTTCACCATCTTCGCGGTTGCTCTTCGGTGTCCGATCATCATCGGAATTGTTCGACATCTTTCCTCTCAAAAGATCAGTGAATAGCCCCTCCTTCTAGCGCCAATTATGTTGTGAGAGGAATTTGGTACAACACAAATTCGGAGGTTTGCTGGAATAACGGAATAAGAGCGTAGAAATGGGCAACAAGAACAGGTACGAACGCTACTGCCAGGGGGTTCAACTGCCTAGAACCGAGAATGATTTGTGGTTGTATTTGGACTGAATTCACAAGGTTTCCGGACAATATAGAGAGAATAATTGCCGTAAATGAATATCACAAAAGCTCTTACCCCAGAATAGTGTGGAGAATGTGAGTGTGTATCCTTGTAAATGGCCTACATATCATATATATATAGGAGTCAAGTCCATATGTAGTTCTCTTGATGTTGGACTCCTTTGAGCTGATCTTGCTACGTTTTTGATAGACATTTGCCTCCTTAATAAGCTGGAATGATAATTATTAAGCGTGCATCCAAGAGTCCTATTCCTAGTAGGTCACTAGAAGCCTTCATTTTCATGTATAAAATGATATATTCGGCCACTATAATGATATGGCATGTATATTCAATAAATATCCTCATAACTGATGTATTTATCTCGTCCCAGATGATAGAGATGGACTTAGAATCGAATTCTTGAAGATAGAGACGTGCTCCTTAAGTTTAGGAGGCTGTAATTGAGTAGGACACTACATCTAGGGGGTACTGGCGATACCCCTGCCAGGCATAGACAGACGCACCCTGAACAACAGACTCATAGACGAGGTTCAACTGTGAAGCTGTCATGAGGGTTGAACCCCCTAATAACTCATGACTTAACCATACTTCCCTTATTAGCACCTCCATTGGGCCCCTTTGACCAAGCTAAATGGGCTTGTCACCTCTAATGGGCTACAAATCAAGCCCACACAGATTTATGGCATAATATTTTTGAATTGAAAAATTATGAAAATAGACATAATATATATAAAGAATAAAATTTTAAGGGCATTTTGTGAAAATTTTCAAATCCTTAACTAGTATTCCCTCTGTCCCTCTCATTTCTTTACACTTTTCTTTTTGGTATGTCTCTCTCATTTCTTTACATACCAAAAATAGTAACATTTTATAATATAAAATTCAATCACATTCACTACTTTCCTCCACTATACCTACTTTATACATTAAATATTGATTGGTCCCACAACTTTACTCATTTTTCTTACTTTTCTCTATTAATTTACATTTTTTCTTAACCTCCGTGCCGTCCCCTCAATTAATAATATATATATATATATATATATATATATATATATATATATAGGCCATTGGTTCATGAAGAACACTCTTATATAAATAACAATAAAGAACACCATAGAATCTTACATAAATTGCATGTTGATTCTAATGTTCTCACCAAAAAAAGTTTATTACGAATAAAAATAGAATCTAACAAAAAATTAGAATCAAATAAAACATGATTACATGTAATTTCATTGTGATAAATATATATACAAGATTCTGTACTGGATTCTATACTGGATTAAATGTAATGTTTAATTTTTAAATTTAGATGAGATTCTCCGTTAAATTCGATATGTTAGGCTTAATTGTTGTTCAATTTTATGATTCTAATTTAAAAAAATCAATTTTTATGAAAAATAAAGTGTTTATGATGGTGTTCTTTATTATTATTTATATAAGATGTTCTTCCTAGAGTGCAACTATATATATATATATATATATATATATATATATATATATATATATATATATTTGTATGTAATTAATTAATGTTTCCACTAATTAAGGAATTCAAATAGATATTAAATTATTGGGCTAATTTTTTTTTGGTAACATATATTGCCAATTTTATATTTTTTGTTGGTGGGTAATTATAGATATATTAAATTAAGGAAATGGTGAATAAGTATGACAGAGGGATTATAGTTGTGTGAAAGATATTTAGGAATATAATATGATATCTATTAATTAAGAAAATAGACATAAGTATATATATATATATTCAGGTAAATGTTGTATGTATATATAAGTATGCATATTAATTTGCAGCATTTAATAATATGTAATAAATATATATGTATAAGTTTGGAGCATTTAATAATATGTAATAAATATATGTATAAGTATGCATATTAATTTTGTAGCATTTAATAATATGTAATAAATTTATTGATGTTAAAAGACCAAAATAACCCTAAAAATGTATAGTATAAGTAAGGGTAAAATGGTCCATTTGATTTAAATTGTTTATACCAAACCCCTTGTTGTGGTATTATATATATAATAATATAATAATAATAAATTTAATTATTATTCTTATTATTATTATTATTATTATTATTTTGGTAACCTATATTCCCAATTTTATATTTTTTGTTGGTGAGTAATTATAGATATATTAAATTAAGGAAATGGTGAATAAGTATGACAACGGGATTATAGTTGTGTGAAAGATATTTAGGAATATAATATGATATCTAGATGATGATTTAAGATGACATAATATTTTTGAATTGGAAAATTATGAAAATAGACAAAAGATATATAAAGAGAATAATTTTTTAAGGGCATTTTGTGAAAATTTTCAAATCCTTAACTGGTACTCCCTCCGTCCCAAAAAGAATGACCCAATTTTTTTTACGCATTTCAATGAGCTCGGTTAAGATACTTGTAAATAATATTTTTTCAATTTTTTTATTTTGTATTAAAATATTAATTCTATATTTTTATACAAACCAAAAAAAACAAAAAAATATTATTTACAAGTAACTCAACCGAGCGCATTGAAATGCGTGAAAAAGTAATTTGAGATGGAGATAGTAACTATCATTGTTCCAGAAATCGCCGATTTCTCCGATAAATCGGCCGACTTATCGCTATACAGCAAGCTACCGATCTGATAACATGAAATCGGAGATAAAATCGTTTTTCATACAAATCGGTCAAAATCGGTCAAAATCTGGTCAAAATCGGTACAAATCCGGTAAAGATCGGAAAAAAAATGAAAGCCATACTAGAGGTGAATTACCGATGAATATGAAAAAGCATGTGATTTAGAGAGAAACATGATGAATAAGAAGAAGAAGAAGAAGATACGTCCATTAAAAGAATGAGATACAGGTGGAAGATGGGTTTGTTTGATGGGCAGTTCAAAGAAACTGAAGGTAGGTAGAAGAAGATAAATGAACAGATGCAGAGAAGTTGCTAATTTGATAACCACAATCTACCGAAATATGATATATTACTATATTAGTAAATAGTAATGAATAATGCATTTATATCGAGTGAATATGATAATTTTTTTAAAACAAAATTTGTTTAATTTAATATTATAAATATACACATTTTTGTATATAAATAAATTAATGGTCAAATTTACTAAATATTATTAAATTTATTATTAAATTACATCCGATTAATTTCCGATTTATCATTCCGATAAATCCCCGATTTCCGATAAATCGCTATAAGGTACCTCAACCGATTTGTTCCGATTTCCGAAATCTACGACCATGGTAACTATTAAGAATATAATAGATAATTTGTTTTAAAAAAAAGAATATAATAGATAATAAATACAATTTATCCTTTTAAAAAAAAAAAAAATTAAAGATCTGGTGCTGCCTTTTGGATAAGTATCGGAAAAAAGGGGGTCAGGACAAAACGACATCGTAGTAGAGTGACTCGCAGCGTAGTTATAAATCAGCAAAACAGTCCCATTTCTGGAGTTGTTTGGGTCAATGAACACAGGTGCATTCGGTGGGCCAGGTTCATCATCATCATCATCAGCGGTCGGAGGTTCGGTAAATAAAGATCGGAAAATGCAATCGGCCGAGCAGCTTGTGTTGGATCTCAGCAATCCCGATGTCAGAGAAAACGCTCTTCTTGAACTCTCTAAGGTTGTTTTTACACACACATCCTTTTTCTTTTCGTTTGTGTTTTAAGCGATACCAATTTGTTGTGAATCAATTATTTTTTCTGCTTTTTATTTGTTTCTTCAACTTTATGATTTTATTTATGTCAAGATATTCTCAAAGATGCATACATGAGTCTAATTGTTTGTTTGCTCTTTTTTTCTTTCTTTTTGAATGTTTGTTTGTGTTGGGAAAATTGCTCTTATCTTTTATTCTTTAACGGTTTATAATCAAGATTAAATGAGCGTCATCGCCTTTCTGTCAATTATGTGATTTTTAAAAAAAAAAAATGTTTTGCAAGATATAATAATTTCAAAATGTTTGATTCTTTGTTTTCTTAGCATTTTGGAAAACCCTACCTAGGTGTTATTCTGGATCTAACCAGATACAGCCTCAATTTGGTTGGGCTTCTTGGTATCCTCGCAGCATATTAGGATTGTTTACTATTTTCTCTACAATCTTCAGTTGTTGTAAAGAATATTTTGATGCTTTCCCAAGTACCAACTGTTCTCCCTTTGTGTTTATTTCCGCAATGTTCAACTTTCCAGCTGGCTCATCGAGATCTACTGCCTGTAAAAACCATCATTCTTTTCTTAGCCTAGTGCTAAAGGCACATTTTTTACCCTATGTTAGAGTGACAACCTCTCCTTCCCTGTGGAAACTTTTGAAGGAATTTAGTCTATGGTCTTCAGAATGTCATTACCTGGTAATGGCCCTTTCTGCTTCCACCTCTCTCAAGGTAAACACGTGTCCGGGAAATATATGGACCTCTGGATCCAATATTAACCATTACTCTTGCTGCAGATCCAAAGTTTAAGAGCCCCTTTGTTACTATAATATAACCTGAGCTGTTAAAGGGCTCTATAAACGATTTTGAAGTATAACAATTTATTAAGGAAGTTGTTCCCTTTTATGGTCCGTGTATCTTTTCTGATGGTCTGTGAGAAAAAAAAGAATAGAGGGTGTATCGTAGAGTTTTGTTTAAGAATTTGGAATTTTAAGATCTTCAAATCTTGTAACGAATTTAATATGCTTTATTTTGGTAAACTTCGTTGTAAGATCACAAAATCTTCTTAGCTATTTAACGTTTGATATTTGTACAACAACTTCGCACATGGGGGTAAACGTTATTTTTAATGCAATAAGTTACACAAAAGTTGATTTGTCTTTTAGTGTTGTTTTTTGTCCTGATGAAATATTAAAAATCTGCTTTAAGGTTGCATGACTTTAACTGTTTGATATCATTAAAAAAAAAAAGAATCCAAATGTTGTATCTTCCCGTAAATTTCCCAATTTGAGCAGTATGATTGTAAACTTGTGCTACCTTTGGTCTTATTTTATAGAACAAGGAATTATTTCAAGATTTGGCTCCTTTCGTGTGGAATTCTTTTGGTACTATTGCTGCACTCATTCAGGTATGCCTAATAGACTTGTTTTGTCTTTGTTTCATTTTTAGAAGAGAGAATTATTTCAAGATTTGGCTCCATTATTGTGGAATTCCTTTGGTACTATTGCTGCCCTTTTACAGGTATGCTTCATGTAATCTATAAGAATTTATTTATCTCTATTCTGTACCTACTTTAGAAATCATCTATAAAAATTACTTGTGCACGTCACTAAACATGTCCACTGTGTTTTTCCCATTTTTTCGTCACACTGAAATTAGTAGGCAACTTAGTTAAATTAGTTTCCTGAACAAAGATTTATAATTAGGAATTGCGTGTATATAATACTCTCAATGTACCCTTATAACTTAGTATACTATACATGTCTTCTTTGTAATTGCAGGAAATTGTGTCAATCTACCCTGTCTTGTCACCACCGAATTTGACGCCAGTACAATCAAACAGAGTCTGCAATGCACTTGCTCTTCTTCAAGTATTTTTCTTTTTCTTTTTAAAACAAATTTATAGCAAAAACATTCAGCAAGTGCTACCTTAATTTGCATTTCAGTGTTAATAGATGCCTTGGTAAAATGCACTTAATTTATATTATAATTTATGGATTCATCTACAGTTCCACACCAGTTCATTACTTGTGTTCTTTGTTTTGCAGTGTGTAGCCTCCCACCCAGATACAAGAATGCTGTTCCTGAATGGTAAATTTATTTATTTTGTTCTAGCTGTTTCCATTAATACAAATTATTATTCAGTGACATTAGTCACTACCTGTAATTGTAGAGTCTGTAGTCTCTTACGATGGTTCTAATTCAATCATACTCTATAAATTTAAAATTCTTTAATTCATTTCTAATTTGTAACAGAAGTTGACATCTTATGAATGTGTTAAAAATAAGAGAGACAGCTTGTAAATGGTAATGCTATATATAAGCTATGGATCTCTCAATGTGTCCTTCAACAATGGTCAAACTATTTGCAGTTATTTACCTGATCACATTAGCTTACTATTGAATGTATACATATCTTAGTAGGTTAGGAGCTGGATTCTGGAAATCTTATTATACACAGTAGCAACTAGATCAGTGTCAATCTGACCATGGCTTAAAGTCAAAAGATCATTTTAGAAAACAAAGTGACAAAAGAAAATGAAAAATCAATTGTGGAATAGAAAAAGATAAAAATAATAATCATAATAATTTCTAATTTAACAATTTTTCTCTGCTTCTGCCAAAATTGATCTTCCAATACTGTTTGTGGTAACCTAAATTTTGGCGGAGTGCTGCTTGTTGTGCAAAAGTAAATAATTTGTCAACCTCGACTGGAAGATATGTTGAGTCTTTATGTTTTTATCAGGCTACGTTCAAGTCATTACATAATTTGCTTAATACTATTTGCATGTTTTGTGGAAGACTAACAAACATTTACTCACTTGCAGCTCATATTCCTCTATATCTGTATCCTTTTCTCAATACTACTAGCAAATCAAGGCCTTTTGAATACCTGAGGCTTACTAGTCTGGGGGTCATTGGTGCCCTGGTGAAGGTAATATATCCTTCTTTACACACATGCGCGCGCGCACACACACACACACACCATGTTTAACTTGAATCATAAACATCTTATCCAGGTTGACGATACTGAAGTTATAAGTTTCCTGCTATCAACTGAAATTATTCCTCTGTGCTTGCGTACAATGGAAATGGGGAGTGAATTATCTAAAACAGTTGAGTGTTGCCTGAATGCTCTTTTTAAATCTATTTCTTTATTCTTTCCTTTTTTATTCCTCAAATTGGTTTGTTTAAATTATAATTTCCTTAAGGTAGCGGTTGGTACCTTAGCTTGGCTTGGTATAGATATCTGACAGATGCGTGTCAATGTCAGGTTGCCACGTTTATTGTGCAAAAGATTTTACTAGATGATGTTGGCTTGGATTATATCTGTACAACAGCAGAGCGATTTTTTGCCGTGGGTCGAGTCCTGGCAAACATGGTTGCTGCTCTCGCAGAACAACCATCATCGCGTCTGCTGAAGCATATCATTCGCTGCTACTTGCGCTTATCAGATAATCCAAGGTAAATTACATACTATCCACCTTCTTTGCTTGCATTAGGACTTTTTGTGTTTCAAAATTTACAATTGTCCTAATCTTATATATTGTGCAGGGCCTGTGATGCTCTAAGAAGTTGCCTGCCAGATATGCTTAGAGATAATACATTTAGCAGCTGCCTGCGGGTAAGTACTTTTTAAGTTGTTACTGTCAAAGGAATCCTGGTAATGGTTCAGGGTAATCAGTAAAGGGTCCAAATATATTAGAGATAAAATTACAGTGATGAACTGAAATTTCTATAATTTAACTTTTTAAGACATGACATGGACTAGGACATATATTGTTGGCATTGACTGTCAGGTGGTGATGTGTCATGTTTAAGGTGATACTGAGTCAAATGTTTGCATGTTTTGAGTACTTGGAACAGTGTCAATTTTTGCCATACATGTATGTAATCATGTATTTTGAGAGCCACTGATACTAGTAGTGCAAATGATAAAACCCTTCCAGGACATTTTGGGTTGCTGCTTGATGTATTTGTCCCATCCAAGAGTTTTATCATCCCAAAAACTTATACCTGATGTTTGTTTTCAGGAAGATCCAACCACGAGGAGGTGGTTACAGCAGCTGCTTATCAACGTTCAAGGGCCGCGTGTCACCCTGCAAGGAGGTGGAGGATTTGAGCACCTGATGGTAAACTAAGGCGATAATGTTCTTGTGGCCTTCAGCTGCCCTGTTGCAGCTGGCATTACCTGAGCTCTTTACATATATCTGGTTTGGGGGAAAAAATGTTTTAGTTGGAACTTCTAGTTGGTTCATAGGAGCTGTTAATTTGCTTATAATCAAATTCAGTCACCTAGTAACATTTGTGTTGGAACATTTTTTGTTGAATTGATGCTGCATTGCCTTTGCTTTGTGGCTGTGGATTGATTTCTTTTATATATACAAAATATTCAAGTGAAATATTTTAGTAGTCAAACAAGGGTGAATTCTAGGGCTGTAAACGAACAGAGCCCAGTCGAGTTTTGTCCGAATCGAGCCGAGCTTGATTTTTTTTTTAAAACGAACCGAGTCGAGCCGACCTTTCTAATCGAACGCAAAGTGATGTTCAAGATCGGCTTATTAATAAACGAGCCGAACACGAGTTTGTTCACGAACATTTCGAGTCGAACACAAACCGAACTCGAGTCGAGTCGAGTTGTTCACTTATAATTCGTACTTTAATACTCAACCAAATCCAATTTTTAAAATTACTTACACGATTTACAGTCTCACGCCTAAAATCACATCTTAAGAATACACGATTATGTTTGAATTTCAATACTAAAAGTTAATTTATTTTCTTCTAATAATCATATTAGGTTAATATTTGTATTTATGAGTAATCAAACCTTACTCACTTCACCTAATAACAATAGTTAAAATAAAACAATTTTATCACTAACTTAGAGCCTCTTTATCTTGGCTCTTAACTTGAAATTTGAGAAGGTTTACAACTTTTTTTTTCTCCAAGATACTCTTATTAACCTTAAATTCACTAAACGTCTCATCTTTCTCCTCAATTTTAAGAGCTACGAGCCACTTTTAAATAATATTATATAATAAATTAATAATGCAAACTATCTTTCTCTATTCACTTTCTTTTGTAATTTTATGAATGCAACTTATAAATTTTAATAATGAAAACTAATTTGGATTGGATATAAAGAGTTTGACTTTTGGTAGTACGTTGCTGTTATACTTTTTAGATATAACAAATACAATTCCCTATTCAACCACAAAATAACTAAAATAGATCGCAATTAAGTTTTATTTAACATATTCAAATTGTTAAGGATATTATGAAATTCATAAATTTATAATTAGTTAAACGAATCGAGCCGAGTTTAACGAGTTCGAGCCGAGCTCGAGCCGATCCCAAGCAAAATGAGCTGAGTTCGAGTCGAACAGGTGTAAAACTCGGCTCGAGCTCATTTACTAACCGAACACATTTTCATGTTCAAGCTCGTGTTCATTTAGTAAACGAACCGAGCCGAGTCCATCTAAAACGAGCCGAGCTTGAGTTTTGTTCACGAACGGCTCTGTTCGCTTACGGCCCTAGTGAATTCAAGTAAATCTCATATTTAAACATGTTTTGGGGGCTTCTACCAACTCAATCAGACATCAGTTATGCAGAATGCAGACAAAATAGTACAGGGCCTCTAAGATTCCATTTAAGTTGGCATTATTATGCGTCTGTTTCTTTTCATTATCATATTCCCATCAGTTGGGACCAGTCATAAGGGTTAAAAAGAAATGGTAAAATTATTTCTTCTTTTGGCTTATTTATTTACAAGACCTAACAAAAAACGAATAAACCAGATGTCTGTTTCTCAATTGTTTTACTGAAATAAATGAAGTAACAATACAAACAAGGTTGAATCAGGGGGCAAAACTATCATGTCCAAGAAGTTGACGGGCTTCAACAAGAGTATTCCTCAACCTGGAAATATTAATCTTTAAATTTTGGCCAGTTATATACACAGCCCTTCCAGCTTCAAAACTTTTAGCAAATATAGACTCTGGATCAACAATCACCGGATCATCACGACTGTACGTATCAATAAGGGAGCTCTCCTCCGGTTGAATTTTGTACTCCAAGTAATGGACTCCCATGACTCGTGCTGGTTCACCAAAATACGTGGCTGATGCCCATTCTAGCCCTAGTGGCACCACTTGCACCACTGCTGCGCCAACAGGCAGAAACAATTCATTCGTTAAACCAGCACCATGAGCTCCAACCATAACACTGCATGAGCTCACTAGTTCCGAAAATTTGGTTAAATTGGACATCTGATTAGGCCTTGCAATCACAATGTCAAAGCCTAACTCTTCCATTGTGTGTACCATTTCTTCTTCATTCAAAAATGTTCTTGATTTTACTCGAGAAATAAGAAGTAACTTGGGTTTTTTTGTATCCACATGAAATTCCTTGAGATTGTATGATTCTCTTAGAAACTGCTTGAAGTTTAACATGGAGTTGCCTCCCGGATTTATATCGCTGGAAATATTTATAGATAGGAAATTATGGAACTTGAGTCCAACCACAGCTCCAGCAGGGAAACAATGAACACTTTCATTTGTGGCCGGATTCATAACTTGATAGCCTGATAAATGTGAGAAAATTTGTGCATATCTACGTACAAATGAAGGGTTGTAGTCTGAAAGTATAAACTGTACATTGGATTGTAAGTGCCGAGATGTGATGTATAAAGGGATGATGACCTCGTTAAATTCATGGAATAAGTTCCCCCTGAAGCCACTGGAGGAGAACATAACTGCAGGAACAGTATGAATGTACTGACAAGCTGGTAAATTGGTTATGTTTTGCTGCATTATCTGAACTGGTGTTGTATCTTTCAGAATTTCATTAGAATCTTGCCTTGCATATGGTCTAATCCTCGCCGTTTTATCCTGTGGAAGGGTCTCATTTAGTAGCATCTGAACTGTCATTCTTGTAGTATCAATCCTTAAGAAAGGTTCACTTGCAACGCAAACCATAGAGTAGAAATCAGAATCACATGCAAATCCATTAGCTTCAAGCTTCCTCTGATCTTCTCCTGTTAATTTCGAGCACGGAAATTCTAAACTTAATATAGAAAATTAATGATATATAACAAAGAAAGGAGCTAAATTAACCAACCTTTTAGTAGTTTTTTTAAACTAGGCTTGAAAGATTCCTGATATTTTATTGCTTCATTGAATGTGTTGTCTTTAAGTTTCCAGTTTGCTAACTGTTGCATCCCTGCAGTTGACAAGAATAAATAAGCAAATTTAATATATTAGTTAATCACTAGAACAACAAATCTTCATACAGGTATCAACATCGAAAAGAAGAGTAAGAAAAAAGAAGGATTACATTTGTTGAATGGAAGAGAAGTTGAAGCAAATAATTGTGTGTAAAGCAGAGTGATTAGAAGCAAGAACACTAATGGAGTTGCACTAAGAAGAAGCCTTTTAGCTTTAGGTTCCTTCTCCATCTTCTTATTCTATCTAATCAAGTTAATGGACACTTAATTCTTAAGAGTTTGCATAAACATTATTGACATGATGAAGTAGACATTTAGAACTGAAGAGTAAATCATTTATCTGGTAGGCTGTCTAATCTTGATACAGAGTCTTTTTTAGTTATTATAAGTTCCTTGCCACTTGTCATCATCAGCACCCACATTTCAAATGCTTTTCATCTATCACTATGTATGTATGTCCAATAATTTAAACAAGTAACATAAAATTCCCCAATTGTTGTAAAAAAGCGTCATATGGCACAAGGGATCCTTTGTGCACCCGCTAACTTTTAACTCCGCAACGTGATATTGTCCGCTTTACGATAAGAGTTAAGCCCGCACGATTCTGTTTTTGAATTTCTCACAAAGGATCTAAGATTCAAGACAATTTATCATTATCCCTTGGATGTGAGACTTGAACCAGAACCCTCTACATTGATATCTGTAAAATTGTAACATCCATCTTTGGCCTGATATTTATTACTCTGTTTAAATGACTATCAAATTGATGAAAGTAAGGAATTGTAATGACGAAAAAAAAAAAAGGACAGGTTATATATATATAAAAATAGAAGCGAAGACGCCTGTGTTTATAACAGGAGTCAAACTCTGGCAGCTAAATGTTTTCATTACTATAAAGCACAAAATGATACCAACCTAACAATTATTAGTGGTTTATACGTTAAGAAAATGTGTCATTCTCATATAATAATGTTAAACAGCAAATTCCTTTTTTCCGATTGAAAATGTTTTCCACATGAACTTAAGTTGAAATTGATCCTTTTACGTATTCAAATGCGATCCGAAATACGAAATTTTAACCCCTTAACATGTCGGCAAACCAAGAATTTATCATATTAACATTTCTAAACTAGTATCATTATTCATAATCAAGTTGCAAGTCAAAAGATTACACCACTTAGTGGAATTATAAAATGAAGAAAAAGAGAAAGAGAATTTAAAAAATTTAAAGGGCTTTATTGGAAGTACAGTTTGGCTGAAAGTGTTTAAAATTTTCCCGTATAGAGATGTGGTCTCTTTAGTCTTGTCGGTTATGTATATGAGCAAGAGGGCAAACATCGGGGGACAGCCCATTGAAGCACAAGAAAACATAACCATTGGGACAAACCTGTGTTTATCAATCATGTACCCGATGAAACTAGAAGAGATAAATGTATTCATAAATAATAAAATTACAGTCGTGCATGTCCCAATCCCTTTTACGTGTTACGATGCCTTTTCATCAGATGTACAAAATTATGTGCACTATTGATTATACCATGAGGATACGAGTAAATCACATTTCTTAAATAAGAAGGTTATACCATGATTATACGATGTTTTTTGAAGATATGAGTAAATCAAACTCCAGACATTTCTTAAACAAGAGGGTTATACCATGTAAAAATCAACTCTTCAAAAATTTTGAGTTTCCTACAAATAAAGATATATAATAGAGAATCCAATCCAATGATATTTCACATTAATCTCATCCATATAAGCTCTCAATCTAGCTTATGATATTCTTGTACTGCTTCTGTACCTTTGATCTGTGAAAGCAAGGCTGCTATTGCTATTGATTTGACTGCTAATCCCGTTTATCATGCTCGCACGAAGCATATAGAAATAGATTGTCATTTCATCAGGGAGAAAATTACTTCTGGTCTTATTACTGTGTTTCAGGTTCTTTCTAAAGCTAATGTTACAGACATATTGACTAAGGGTCTTGGCAAGGTATTACATTGGAACTGTTCTTTCAAATTGGGTCTCACTTTTTCTCGTGCGCCTTCCATTTGTGGGGGGAATACAGCTAATGGTGATGCACAGACTATGTCAGTTGCAGGGGAGGCTAAAGAGAGTATTCAGTCAAAGTCAAAATATGGGTCAACTTCTCATGTAATGATAGTGAAGCCACAGCTGAACAATAAGTTGCACATACCATTTAGCCAAACAAGGCCTTATTTTCTGTAACCGTTTTCTGTTATGCAGTGTGTTTATATATATATATACTCATTTGACTATTGTAAACATTTCCTTAAGCAATTATCAATACACTTCTATATCTTTTGTATATATATTTGTATATATATTGTTCATACTTTGTCCAAATCCAAACACCGCATGAACCAATCAATGTTAATATCATCATAACAAAGATCCCGACCACCTAGGTCATCGAAACAATAACCCCCAATTTTATATTGATCAACAGCAGAACAGCCAACAACACCACTATCCAACACAACCAAACTTTTCGTAGTTGAAGTCCTACTTCCCTCAAGATTATTACCACTGATAGTTCCCTCAAGATTAATATTTTTGCTGTAATCTTGATCCGAATCCAAATACCCCATGAACAAATCAATATCGAAATGATCGAAAAAGAAATCCCCACGACCTACGTCATTTAAACAAAGATTCCCACCAGCTAAGTCCATCACAACCAAAATTTCAGAATTCGAAGCCCAAGTTTCCACAGTATTAATACCTGTAAAGCATAATGTAACATAAGATGTAAAAGAGATAACTACAACTCAACAAAGGACAAGACATACAATAGTATTAATAGAAGCACAGGAATCCAGAATCAAAGAAGAAAAGGTAAACTCAAAAAATCAAAATACGTTATGTATTCTTGAAGTCCGTAAACAGGTCACGGAAAGAAGTTCATGAAAATGTTCAAGCCTCAGTGACATCAATAGAAACAAGACTTTGAAGACGACAGAAGTATGTGAATGATTTAGGGTTAAGTACCACGGGATTCCAGTGATTTAAACGAAGCAACCAGAAAGACAAAGGACTTATCAGCAACACTGAATTGAAGACATGAAAGAAGGATTGATCAAGTGTTATTCATCTGTGAACCAAACCAGTTGCACGAGTTGACGGCACTAAGAAGATCAAGCCGTTTTATCGTCTCAGAACAAATTGATACAGTCTATTACTTAAACACCCGGGAGCTCAGGAGTTATTACTAAAGGACAAATGACAAGTAAATCAATTCGATAGTTTTTCTTTTAAGAAAACTATCGAATGAGAGTTTAAGGTGATTGAATTAAAAACAAGTAAATCAATTTAGCATTCGATAGTTTTGTTTTAAAAACTATCGAATGGTAAAATGATTTGTTTCATTCGATGGTTTCTTAAACCATTCGATGGTTTTTTAATTGGGAGCAGGTGGAAAGTATTCTTTGTTTTTCAAGTTGAAGAAGATCCAACGGCCAGGATTCTACAAGTTTGGTTCGATGGTTTTTCAAACAAAAGTCTGCAGTTAATACAGAGTGAAGAAAGTGTCTTCTTCAGTTAAGGATTTCAACACAGAGACATTACTGAGAGAGAGAAGAGCCGGAGAAAATTATCAGAGAAATTAATAGTGCTCAGAACTTGATCATTGTTTTGTATTTGTGTAACCTTAAACTCATTGACGCTAATCTACGGATTAGAAATTGTAGCACCCCTCGAGGTTTATATTTATAAAAAGATATATTCCCCGAAACTTGATTTGGTTTGGTGTGTTTGATTTCGTTATAGAACTGAAAGATTAATCCGCGAACGAAATTGAATTATTTGTGAGTATCGTATTCAACCCCCCCTTCTACGATACTTTGGACCTAACAATTGGTATCAAAGATACTTGATTGATATACAAATCAGATCCGGTGAATGAGACCAAAATCAAACGTAGCGTGAAAATTCGAAGCAAATTTTTTAACTTTCAAAATTTTTCATTTAATTGGAATTTCTTGAATTTTAAACAATTTGAAATTTTCAGAAACCATGAGTGCTCCAAAGACAACCGCTGGTATTAAAGTTCCCCCGTTTACTAGAGATGATTTCGGTTTGTGGAAGATGAAGATGTTGTTATTTATCAAGGCATCTAATCCGTTGTATATTGGCATATTAGAGAACATACCGTTTGTACCAATGAAACCAGTTAGTGAATCTACAGCTCCTGATGGTAGCAGGATTCCTTCAGGCACCCAACCTAAGGATATAAGTGAATTTACAGATTCTGACAAAGAACTGATTCGATTGGACACCGGCTGTACAAGCGGGAAACATATGTGGGATACCATTAACCTAATAATGGAAGGAACTGAAGACGTGCAGGAAAACAGATTGGACATTCTGACTTCTCAATATGAAGCGTTTAGGTCCCTGCCAGGAGAAAGTATAACTCAGGTCTTTGAGAAGTATACTAAGCTCCTCAATGAATTGGCAATGAAAGGAAAGACCTATCCACTGAGAGAATCGAACAGGAAGTTCATGATGACGCTGCCCCATCATGTAGAACACAAGTCATCATCCATTAGGGAAAGAATTGACTTCACAAAGATGTCATTAGAGATGATCTATGGCAAGTTGAAGACCTATGAGATGGAACAGGAACAAAGGGTGATAATCTACGGATCAGGGACAGTGGAGAATAAGCACAATGCACTTGTGAGATCAGCAGCACTTGTAGTGGATGAACCAATAACTTCTGAGATTCAGGTTCAAACCCCTAGAGCTGGAAAGGAGGTGATAATAGAAGCATAAATGGATTCTGTGAATCTGGGTGTTGATGAAAGTGATTACTACACCCTAGAAGAGCTTGAGCAAATGGAAGACAAAACCATGGCGTACTTAGCTGCAAAGTTTAGTCATATTCGTTTCAAGAGAAACCCTAAGTACAAGTTCAAGGGCTCAACCAACAGATTCCAGAAGAGCAATTATACACCTAGTACAGGCTTTAAGGGAGGCTACAAGACTGGCATGATTGATAGAAGCAAATCAAGATGCTACAACTGCAATGAGTTAGGGCATTTCGCCACTGAATGCCGGAAGCCTTGTCAAGCAAGAGACATGAAAGATGTCTATGGAAAGAAGGATTCTTATGATGAGTTGAAGAAGGAGAATGCCAAGCTTAAACATCAATTGGAGGCATTCTCTGGAAAGCAGAAAGGGAAAGCTTACATAACAGAGGGAAAGCACTGGGATGATACTGATTCGGATGAAGAGGAGGAATATGTAAATGTTGCTCTAATGGCTGACTCTTCAGAGGAATCACCACAATCATCTCAGGTACCTATCTTAACTACAATTGATATGTCTAATTCTGAGTACAAGAAAACTGTGCAAGATCTTAGTGTAGAATTGTTTAATGTACACACAAGCATGCTAGCATCAGAAATGGAAAATGCTAAACTAGTTCTTAAGATTAAAAAGCTAGAATCTAAAAATGAAGAACTAGAGCTTGTAGCTGTAACATTAGAAGATCTTAAGCAAAAGAATGCGTACTTAGAGAACAAGGTCAAGTGTAATGATGAGATAGAGACTATGCTCAGGAAGCAGATTTCAGATCTAGATTTGAAGCTGAATGCTTTTAAGAATTCCGCTCTAGTGGCTAGGGAAATCATTGATACTCAGGCCATAGAGAATAAAACTGCTATAAGATTTGACTATAACAAGAAAGCTGGTAAGAAGATTGTGGAATTCCCTGTGACATCTTCAGTTGTCAAAAGGAATACTCCACATGTTCTTAAGAATGTTGATTGTCCAGTTTTTGTTAAGCCGTTTCCACCACTCTTTCATGAGGATGACCTTTTCATTAGACAAGAATTGCTTGAGGAGGATTTATTGAAGGAAAAAGAGGTAAAGACTAAGTTGCCTAGGAAATCAGTAAAGAATGAATTACCTAAACCTGATTTACCTAAAACTGAAGTAGGTTCCTTAGTTAGTAATGTTAAAAAGAACAGGAATCGGAGGAAGAAGATTGTTAATCAGGAATTGGTTCCATCTTCTCCCATTGCATCTAGGAAGTTGTGTTCTATTTGTAATTCTGCTGGACACCTTACACATGCATGTAAAAAGGTTAAAGTAGAAACTTCTAATACTTCTGAAATGCATAACATGTCTGACATGCCTGGTACTCATGAACCCTGTGGAAAGAAAGAGTGTTTGCTATGTAAGTACAACATCATGCATGCTTATTTTAAGTTGATGTCTGATAGTAGCAATAGCACTAGTAATGTTAAATCCACATATACTATGAATATCAAACAGGGTAAGATTAAATTGAATGTTACTCCTGTTAAATCATCTAAACCTTCAGGACCCAAACAATTTTGGGTACCAAAGTCCGCTTAATCAATCTGTGATTGCAGGGTAAGGTTAAAAGCTCAAAGGTTGTGTGGATTCTGGATAGTGGCTGTTCTAGACACATGACAGGTGAAGAGTCCCTGCTTACAGAGGTGGTTAAGAAGACCGGCCCGATTGTAACCTTTGGAGATGACAGCAAAAGATTCACTACGGGATATGGTAAATTGAAAGCTGGAAATGTCATCATTGAAAACATCTCTCTTGTTGAAGGATTAAAGCACAATCTTCTAAGTATCAGTCAATTCTGTGATAAAGGCTACAATGTAGATTTCAGAAAGGACAAGTGCTTGATCACCAACAGGAAGGATGAGAAGCTTACTCTACTGGGAGTGAGAAAAGGGAATTTGTTTATAACTGACTTAAGTTCTACCAGTGAAGGAGAAGTTACATGTTTCTATGCAAAGGCATCTTCAGAACAAAGTTGGCTATGGCACAAGAAGCTCTCACATTTGAACTTCAAAACTATGAACTCTTTGGTAAAGAGAGAGTTAGTGAGAGGGTTGCCCCTGATGGAATTCAATCAGGAGGGACTATGTGAAGCGTGTGAAAAAGGGAAGTCGAAGAAAGCATCACATGGAAGCAAAGGAATGACAAGCATTACTGAACCATTACAGCTGATTCATATGGATTTATTTGGTCCAGTTAATGTTATGTCACTTTCAAGAAACAGATATGCATTGGTGATGGTGGATGACTACTCCAAGTACACGTGGGTGTTGTTCATACAAACAAAGGATGAAGCAACACAACTAATCATTGATCACATCAAGAAGATAGAAGTGGAAGCTAAGCTACCTGTGCGGACAATCAGATCAGACAATGGAACTGAATTCAAGAATGCAGTTCTAAATGATTTCTGCTCAGAGAAAGGAATATCAAGACAGTTTTCAGCACCAAGAACTCCTCAACAGAATGGAGTAGTGGAAAGGAAGAACAGGACCTTGGTTGAAGCAGCAAGGACCATGTTGAGTGAATCAAAACTTCCCACTTACTTTTGGGCTGAAGCAGTGAATACAGCTTGCTACACTCAGAATCGAACCCTGATCAACAAAGATCATGAAAAGACTCCGTATGAGTTAATGGCCAACAAGAAGCCAACACTGAAGTACTTTCATGTGTTTGGTGCAAAGTGCTTTGTACTTAAAGATGGAGAACATCTTGGCAAGTTTGATGCCAAAGCAGATGAAGGCATTTTTCTAGGCTATTCTCTGGAATCTAAGGCTTTTAGGGTATATGTGATTGAAGATAAGAAGGTGTTGGAAAGCTTTAATGTAACATTTGACGACACTAAAAGACCAGGCCTGCAAACTGGAGAGAACTCTGAATCTTTGGTATTTGAAAATCTATCAGGAGATCTCTCTGACAATGAAGAAGTACCTGAAGTTGTTACAGTCATTAATAATAATCATAATGATAATGATTCTGGACAAAGTGGTGACCAAAGTGGAGATCCTCAACATACAGGATCCACTAGTCAGTCTTCAGAATCAACAGATCAAACCGTCAACAACTCAGGGGGAGCAGGAGAAGGATCAACTAGTCACACTCCACAACATCTAGAACAAGGAGAATCATCAAGATCGCATCTGCCAAGACAAAGGGTATGGAATAGAGATCATCCCTTTCACTTGATCATTGGTGATCCGGACACAGGAGTGAGAACTAGGAGAACATCACAAAATGAATGTCACTATTCTGGGTTTCTTTCAGAAACAGAACCTAAGAAAGTTGAAGATGCTCTAGATGATCCAGATTGGGTGATTGCTATGCAAGAAGAACTCAATCAGTTTGAAAGGCAGAAAGTTTGGAAGCTGGTACCCAGGCCTAAGGGAAAATCTGTTATTGGAACACGATGGGTATTCAGAAATAAGTTGGACGAAGATGGCATTGTAACGAGAAACAAAGCCAGACTGGTTGCTAAAGGTTACTCTCAAGAAGAGGGTATAGATTATGATGAAACCTATGCACCAGTAGCAAGACTTGAGGCCATCAGAATGTTTCTGGCATTTGCTGTACATTCCAATTACAAGGTATATCAAATGGATGTGAAGAGTGCTTTTCTGAACGGGGAGTTAGAAGAAGAAGTGTATGTGGAACAACCTCCAGGTTTTGAGGATTCAAAACTGGCAGACTTTGTGTACTTTCTATTCAAAGCTCTCTATGGACTCAAACAAGCTCCGAGGACATGGTATGACACTCTCTCTGAATTCTTACTTGAAACTGATTTTACAAGAGGTGTTGTAGACAAAACTCTCTTTGTCAAAAAGCATAAAAATGATTTGATATTGGTGCAAGTATATGTTGATGACATAATATTTGGTTCTACTAATGATGATCTATGCAAGAGATTTGCTAAGTTAATGCAGAGTCGTTATGAAATGAGCATGATGGGTGAATTGTCATTCTTTCTTGGACTGCAAGTATACCAGAAACAAGATGGTATATTCATTTGTCAGTCCAAGTACATCAGAGATCTTCTGAAGAAGTATCAAATGGAAGACTCATCTACAGCAAAGACTCCTATGCCAACTGCCACTAAGCTTGATAAGGATGAAACTGGTAAGAAGGTTGACATCACAGGCTACAGAGGTATGATAGGCTCATTACTTTATCTCACTGCAAGTAGACCAGATATAATGTTTGCAACATGCTTGTGTGCTAGATTTCAGTCTGATCCTAAAGAATCTCATCTAATAGCTGTTAAGCGAATATTTAGATATCTTAAGGGGACCCCAAATCTTGGAATTTGGTACCCTAAAGATACAGGATTTGATCTTATTAGATACACAGACTCTAATTTTGCAGGTTGTAAGATTGATCGGAAGAGTACTTCAGGAAGCTGTCAGTTTCTTGGAAGAAGGTTAGTTTCCTGGCATAGCAAGAAGCAGCATTCAGTGTCCACATCAACAGCTGAGGCTGAATACATTGCTGCTGGTAGCTGCTGTGCTCAGATCTTGTGGATGAGAAACCAACTCCGTGACTATGGACTTTTGTTGACAAAGATTCCAATCTTTTGTGACAACACAAGTGCCATAGCAATCTCTAACAATCCAGTGCAACACTCGAGGACGAAGCACATCGACATCAGGTATCATTTTATCCGAGAGCATGTCATGAATGGAACTGTGGAGTTACATTTTGTACCCACAGAGGATCAAATTGCAGACATCTTTACTAAACCGCTTGATGAATCCACTTTCAATAAGTTGGTTGGTGAACTTGGGATGTTAAATCTTTGTAATTGATTTTGATTAGAAGTCAGTAACTGCAGAGAGTCCTGGTGAATACATGAGTTTAAGAATTGCTATATCCTTAGGACTCGTGAATTTATTTTCTGGAGCAATTCTCGTAGTTAGGATTTTTGTACTAATTTTATGTCATAATTATGGATGATATATCTTCTGGCATTTAATTGGTTATTAATTCTAAAAATTATTTAGGTGTTAATATTTGTTCTAAATATTCTAGCATCTATTTAATTTGAATTAATTTGCTTTGTTTTTAACATTGTAGATTAATGCAGCATAATTGATTAGATTTTAATTGGTTAATATCACTCAATGATATTTAATTGATTTTATTATAAGAAAATTGTGAATTTTCTGTTAAGAATTGATTTTGGTAAATTTGAAAAGATTTATTGGAATTAAAACTGGACAGGAAATAAAAGTTTCTGATTCTTAAAACAAGAACAGGTTTTAGGAATTGGAAAAGAAGCAAAAATATCGAATTTAGGAAATTCGATAGTTTTTCAAGTACATAGATAAATCTATCAAAATTAATTTTCGATAGTTTTTGAAAAGGAAAAGAAAAACTATCGAAAATAATTCTCGATAGTTTTTGAGAATATCTTTCAAATATATCGAAGTGACTTTATCTGATTTAATATTTAAATTCTCGATAGATTTTGAAAATTAGTAGAAAAACCATCGAAGTGAATTTAATTATTTCTATACAAATTCTCGATAGTTTTTCTAAACAAAGCATGTTCGATAGATTTTGGTTTATTCAGAACAGCTTTCGATATTTTTTTTTTAGAGGTCGGTTTAAATTCTTGAATTTAAACACTTCGATAGTTTTGAAAAAACTATCGAAGTGTTTTTGACCTTTATGCCCCTAGAATTAAAACTATCGACAACATAAATAAAAACTATCGAACATTAAATGTCAAAATTGCCCCTGCAGTTTTAAAAAGTATTTAACTAGCACTTAGTTTCTTTTTTCCTTTCATTGTTTACAGATCTGAGAAAACCTTTGTCTAGTTTATACTTACAAACAGAGAGATACACGACAAGAACATCTTAATCGATAGTTTTCTAAAGCTTTTTTAACCGATTGAAACTTCTTAAAGTTACTGTTCTTTCACTGTATCTTGTTGATTAACCGTGAAAGTGTAAGTATCTTGAGTTTTTAATTCCTTTCAAAAAGAAACTATCGAAAGTGAATTTTCTAAATCCTAAGGACTGTTGACTGTGTTCAAGTTTAGAAAGAAATTGTTTTTCAATTGATTTCTTATTTCTTGTTATTAGATAATTCTGTTCGAGTTTGTGTAATTAAAAAAAAGGGGGGTAATTTTTTTTAAGAAGTTAATTAATTAGAAAATAATTAATTAATTCACTTAAGGTTAATTTTGGTTTTCATTTTAAATTTTCTGGAAAGTGTGAACAAACAATGGCCGGGGAATTTATTATTACCAAGACTAATCATGTCTCGTTTCAAAATCTGCAAGCCATTACGAATCCTCAAATTCGTGCATAGGCAGAGTTTTTGAATATACGTTCATTAGTGGCATACGCTGTAAGTACTCCCGTGGTCCTTTGCATCGATCAATTGACTGCGTTGTACACATCCGCCACGGATACAAGTGAGAATAATGTGAGATCCTTCAGTTTTGTTGTGCCAGGGGGCAGAACAATAAGGGTGACGGAACATGACTTTAACAGAATACTTCATTTTCCTACAGAAAACCTTGTTCCGGATCCCACAACTGAGGAAATACATGCTTTCTTCACTCTCATTAGAAGTCAACAACCTAACTTCTTGGTGGGAGAGTTCCTAAAGCATTACCTGCCAAAGCCATGGAATTTTTTCTTTCATACCCTGATACATGTTTTTACTGCCAAGCTAACAAATCTGCATGGCATTCCCTTATGCCTTCAAAAGATAGGGTTTGCCATTGCGAACAACATGCATATTAACATAGGACGGATAGTGATTGATCAAGTAATTCTGTGCATGGGACCACTGGATGAAAGAACAGGCATAAATGACGATGTTCTCTGTTTCTATCCTAGGTTCCTACAGCTAATTCTCAATGATATCTTAACAGATAATGAACGGGAGATCTTTGAAGGTGAAGCCAACCAGGAGTGCATGAGAATGAAGAGCAATGCCATAACCGCTCTCATTAGGAAGAACAACTATCTTCCAGGGGTACCCACTGTTCTCACTGAATATCTAAGAACGGTGCCCCTACCACTTCTACCCCCAGGGGAACAGGTAAATCAAGGTAATATTCCACAACCTGAACCTGTAATGGCACCTGAACCAATGGATGTTGATCCAGAGCCCTTAGTGGCCATTCCTGACCAGGAGGTTGCAAACCCACAACCTCTAACCACGGTCGAAGAGCCTTTGGAAGAGCCAAATGAAAACATAAACGAACCTCCTTCCCTTCTATACCCAGTAAAGAACCATCCATGAGTGTAGAGGGAGATAGTGCCAAAGCAGCACCACATAAGGAGATACACCCTTCAACAACAGCTCTGCCTTCCTCTAAAAGGAGAAGAACATAAACCGAGGCAACTGTTGATACTTCATTTCTCTCATCCAAAGCGCCCTTTACTGATTTTTCTGATGCTGATTGGGCTACGCTAACGAAAGCAATATCTGAACCAATAGCTCAATCAAGTAAGGAAGAATTGACGGAAGCAACTGGTGTTCCGACCATATTACGGTCAGGTTCACTGGTTGAAGGTTCTAAGAACCAAGGGTCTTCACAGACGTCGAGAGAAGGCTTTGACCTAAATGCACAATCTAAAAGGTCATTGTCTACCTCCCCAGATGGAACATATCTGGATCCTGCGGGTAAAGGGTCTGACGTAGGTGCAGATCGGCAACTCGTTGACAGTGAATCAATTACTATTGAGGAGTCAACTGAGGTGAAGTCTTTACAGACTCACGGGGAAGATTCGGGATCTCTGCTGTTACAAGAGCCTGTTTCTAACCCCCTAGAGATTCAAACTCTAGATCCTTTAAAGGATATATCATCTAAGGATGATCAGCAACTTGGTTTATCCAAGGACGGGGACTTGCGAAGCCCCATTGCACCACCGGTGACCTCCTTAAGGACGGCTACGGTGATCTCTTCTGCAGGTACAATCAGCACAAAGGATTTGAGTGAAACAAAAACACTTACACCTGGCCTGAGTGGGAAAGGAAAAATGATTCAAACACCGACAGAAACGTTGAGTGTACACCCAGAGCCAAATGTGAGGAGTGACACCCTAACCCTACCTAATATTGATGATCTGCTGTTACCAACAGAAAGAGAGCTACAAGTTCAATCTTCCCTCAAGGAGATGACAGTTCGAGACAAAGAAGGAAATCCACTTTTCAAGGTTCCACTGCGACCTTCCTTTGACCAAGGGATCTCCTCCAGTCAAGCCAATGCTTCTTTAAAGACTATTCAAGAGAAGGTTGACTTGGCTGCAGCTGATTCCAGAAGAACATTCAGGGTCATTGGCAGTGCATCTGGCACTATAACAGGTACGAAGCAGGAAGTGGACTCCTTAAAGAAGGAAGCTATGGAAGAACTAGTCGAGCTGAGGATGGACGTTAAGGAACTTAAAGATGGATTCATGAATGAAGTAACTGCACTGTCTCAAGGACATGAAGCTTTGAAAGAAGACGTTCTGGTTATCCGGGATGGTCAAGCGCGGGTAAAAGATGCAATGAATACCCTTTCACGAGTGGAGTCTAAGCTAAACAAGAGGCCGGATCACATGGAAAAGACTACCAATTCAAGATTGGAGAACATTGACCTGTCGCTAGCTTCTATAAATGAGTTTAATAAGCAGGTTATGGATTTCTTGGAGAATCAAGGTGACGGAGTACAGTCTATATGGAGTATGCTGAAGAACCAACAATCTGGACAACCTGGTCCTTCCTATCAGGAACCTGATCCTTCTAATGTCTTTTATGCTGAGGATGCTTTTATCGAGGATTCCTCAACTAAGGGGGAGAAAGTTGGAGAAGGGGAGAAGGAGCAAGCTAAGGATGGATGGAGAGTTTGGGAGACAGTTGAAGCTATTCCAATCAGACAGTACTGGATTGAGGAGCTTGTAGAGGAAGAAAAGGAGAGTGAAGAGGAATTTGAGGTCATGCATGAGCAACCTATTCAAGAGGAGCATGAACCATATTATCCAGAGCCAATAGAACATCCTATCTTGGATGATGATATGGAAGAAGCAAATTCTCTATCACCTGAGGAAGAAGCTGCCTTGGAAGCTGTAAGAGCTCAGAGAGCTGCAGTTGATGCCAGGCAAGCTGAGAAAGAGAAACAGCAAGCAATTCTGAGAAGTGAAAAGCTAAAGAGAATCAAAGTGTATAATGAAGTGAGGAAGAAGAAGATGATAGATCTGGCAAAGAAAGATGGTACTGAATGGGAAATGGCTTATAAAACCTTTTGCGGAGTTGAAGACGGATTAGAAGTCAACGACAATGCTGAGGTGGAAGTTATTATTCAGGACATCAGAAGTGCTAATCTTGAAGATCAGACTTACTTTAAAGCACTGAGAAGCTCTATAATCTGTCTGAATGCTGGGGTTAAAGCAAATGGTGCCTGGAGCTTATTAATCAGTTTTCTGGAGAAAGGTACATTTGTGATTTCCACTAAGTTTTTAGAACAGAGGACATATACAGAATTGCAGGCTATACTCATCAAGATCCAAAGAACTACAAGGCTAAATGAACTGCTCCGTGAGCATGTTAAGGAGATCGTGATGAAAGTCAGTCCAGAGATTACTGAAGATCCTCCAATGGTTAGATTCATGACGAATGACTTGTTCAGAATCTGCTATTTGGCTGAGGACAAACTGAGGGACTACCCAAGCAACTATCTAATCTCAGTTGAGAAGTATCTTAGATCCACTGGATTCTCATCAACGGAGAAGGACAAAGCAGCAGACACTCTTAGAAGATTTCTAATGGAGAATGTTCCTTACTATAGGAAAAGAGTGGAAAGAGGATTGGAAGTGCATACCAGACTGCCAAACATGCCAAAGCTAAACAAGAAAGATGTTAACATTGCATGGTTATGGGCTGGAGTGGGTCAAGAGGTTGAATATATTGGAAGACACATCCAAGGAGCAATCCTTAAACTTGGAGAACCACTGCACTATCTATCAGTGATTGATTATCAAGCTGCTAACTCCGATCCAATGATTGAAGAAGGTGAGATTGGAATGGACTGAATGTTGAAGCAAAGAACAAGAGAACTATCAGCTCAGACTAGAGGAGCAACTTCATTGTAAAAAGTTTAATTGTTTTTTGATTTATGAAATCTGGAAATGTATATATATCTGATCCAGAATGCATTAATATTATTACGCTGTCTTACTTTAAATAGTTTAATGTTTCCTTAGTTAGTTGAGTTATCCTCGAAGTATTTGCTTGTCGAACTCTATCCAATCAAATAGGGGGAGATTGTAAAGCATAATGTAACATAAGATGTAAAAGAGATAACTACAACTCAACAAAGGACAAGACAGACAATAGTATTAATAGAAGCACAGGAATCCAGAATCAAAGAAGAAAAGGTAAACTCAAAAAATCAAAATACGTTATGTATTCTTGAAGTCCGTAAACAGGTCACGGAAAGAAGTTCATGAAAATGTTCAAGCCTCAGTGACAGCAATAGAAACAAGACTTTGAAGAAGACAGAAGTATGTGAATGATTTAGGGTTAAGTACCACGGGATTCCAGTGATTTAAACGAAGCAACCATAAAGACAAAGGACTTATCAGCAGCACTGAATTGAAGACATGAAAGAAGGATTGATCAAGTGTTATTCATCTGTGAACCAGACCAGTTGCACGAGTTGACGGCACTAAGAAGATCAAGCCGTTTTATCGTCTCAGAACAAATTGATACAGTCTATTACTTAAACACCCGGGAGCTCAGGAGTTATTACTAAAGGACAAATGACAAGTAAATCAATTCGATAGTTTTTCTTTTAAGAAAACTATCGAATGAGAGTTTAAGGTGATTGAATTAAAAACAAGTAAATCAATTTAGCATTCGATAGTTTTGTTTTAAAAACTATCGAATGGTAAAATGATTTGTTTCATTCGATGGTTTCTTAAATCATTCGATGGTTTTTTAATTGGGAGCAGGTGGAAAGTATTCTTTGTTTTTCAAGTTGAAGAAGATCCAACGGCCAGGATTGTTTCTACAAGTTTGGTTCGATGGTTTTTCAAACAAAAGTCTGTAGTTAATACAGAGTGAAGAAAGTGTCTTCTTCAGTTAAGGATTTCAACACAGAGACATTACTGAGAGAGAGAAGAGCCGGAGAAAATTATCAGAGAAATTAATAGTGCTCAGAACTTGATCATTGTTTTGTATTTGTGTAACCTTAAACTCATTGACGCTAATCTACGGATTAGAAATTGTAGCACCCCTCGAGGTTTATATTTATAAAAAGATATATTCCCCGAAACTTGATTTGGTTTGGTATGTTTGATTTCGTTATAGAACTGAAAGATTAATCCGCGAACGAAATTGAATTATTTGTGAGTATCGTATTCAACCCCCCTTCTACGATACTTTGGACCTAACAATACCAACATCACTATTGATCATCTTGTCATTATTTTTATGATCAGAATCCAAACACCCCATGAACCCATCAATGTCCAAATCATCGAAACAGAAATCCCCACCATCTATTCCATCAAAACAGAGATTCCAACCACCTATGTCTACGACACTCATATTTTCTTATTTTCTTCTGTAGTCAAGATTCATTTTATTGTAGCTTTCTTGATCCTTTTGGGCTTCACTACCCCTCATTTTCTTTCTTAATCAAACCTCAAAACCCTTCTTCTTGTAATAATGCTATTGTATGTATGTAAATATGGCAAGTTTTTGTATTGAGAATAGTAGGGTTTTAGGAAATCACAAAGCCCTTGTTATAATAAAGTATGTATGTATGTAGCAGGTATGTGTGTCTATATATACGCGATTTGTGGAGGGTTATATGTGTTATCCGACGTAAATTAAGATAAGCCTTTCTTTCCATATATGATACTTGCCATAATAGATGACTGTATGATCACACTACCAAACTTTGTTTCTATCATTTACTTGTTTTCAGTTTTTCTTTAATATTTAATAATAAAAGTATTATATTGCCTTTAAAAAATAAAAATAAAAATTACTCTCTACATCTCATATTATGTGTAATGTTTGACTTTTCAGTGGTCAAATTGACGAAAGTTTGACTAAAAATTACACATATTATATAGTTGAAAAAAATTACAAAACTTATATCATTAGAAAGTATATTTAGTTTAATTTTTAATGTATTTCTCTATTATTTGAAATCATAAAGGAATAATTTCTAATTTTTCAGTCAAATTTGAGTCAATTTGACCACAAAAAAGACAAATAGGACACACAATATGAGATTGAGAGAGTATCTTCTAATATTTAATTGTATTTGTGGAATCAAAATATCATTCATATTTAATCCAAAACGAATGTGATCCAGAACGAATGTGATCCAATTTCAGTTTCGATTTAATACCAAAATACTTAAAAAACAACTGTGCTTTCCCATCATACTAAAATAAAAATTCACATGTTAGTGTGTTACTGTAACACCCCCATTTATAATTAAATGAGGGGCTACTTATTAAACCATGAACTTGTACGCAGAGCACTAAAATATAACTAATAATAATTAAACAAGCGTATTAAATCTATAATTGTATAACTCCTAAGCAACATGATTGTAGGATAACTCTCCATCACACAACCCAAGTCCCCCTAAGTACCTGCCAGAAAAAAAATACGACATGAGCCAAATGCCCAGTACGGATTTGGAATACAGTTTATAAAACAGAAAAACAGATATTCATATTTGACAGTTTGTAATAAAAATAATTAATTGAAAACAAATATGGCTGAAACAACAAAAGGGGTAAGATATTTTATACCAAGATCAGAACAGAACAAATACAAATACACACAGCATAGGGTACCTAATGTGTGCAACAAATCGGATAACATGTACGACATATACAACGTCACCGTCAAATCAAATCACAAATCACAAACTCTGGGTGCACCCACGTATCCTGAAACAAATATCAAATGCGCAAAAGCTCCTCCCAAGAGCTATCAGAACCGAAGGATACGCCGTGACCAATCACACTATCACAGAAGTGTCATGCCACTGGTGTCGTAATGACATTGCCCTTACAGCTGGTTAACTCGGTATACCCTATCTCACTAAGGGTTCAAATAAAATATTTCGCAAAACTTTTAAAATCACATGAATCAGATATTTCAATATTTCCAACAGATATAAATTATACGCAATATCAGAAAATTGCAGAAACAAATATTTAAATAGTTCGAAACAAATTTAAAAATATTTGTCAGAGTCAAAACAAATTTTCAGAATCAAAATGATCAAAATCAAACGAACAGATTTGAGATCAAAAAGAATTTAACATTAATATTTTTAAGAAGAGTAGCGCTGAATAAAAAAGGAGAGAATCTGTAAGTAGTTAACTCAAATATTAATAAAATCCGTAAACGACTTGTTATAACCTCTCGTCTTGATCTAGTTATTAAGATAATATTTATTGTCAGAAAGGCATTCCTTGTGCATTCTTTATATCAAAGAAAATTAATATACATAGGTACAACTTAGAATCTAGCTAATAGCTAATAACACTATAGCCATATAACCATTATAAGCTTCTATATTAATTCAATAAATAACACATATGTATATTAGTGTATATGTGTATTAAAATAAACAAATATAAGAATAATGCATCACTGAAAACTTAAAACTTGGACCTGGGCAAAACAAAACATGACCAGTACTTCAAATATCGATCTAACTTCAATTCCAAATTTACTCATAATTGCAGTACTTGTAACTATATCATTTATCTTAAAAGTTCTAATGAATTTCTAATAAGACGGAAAATGCCAATCCCTTGACTTAACAAATCTTGTAACTACAACTCCTAACATTATTCGGCCATAATAATTAATGGAACAAGAGGGTTAATATTTAATACTCCCTCCGTCCCACTCAAACTGACTTGTTTGACTTTTTTGAGTCAAATTGACTCAACTTTGACTAATTTTTTTAAAAAAATTGACATGCATTTTTATAAATCTAAAATTTGTATGCTATAATAAATTATCTATATTTTCAACTAGTATATTTTTTATTAATTCTATTTGACATATAATATACGTAATTTAAATTACAAATTTTGTCAATTTAACCAGGAAAAATCAAACAAACCAGTTTGAGTGGGACGGAGGGAGTATTTTAGTAACATACATAATGGACTAATATGGATAATGGATAATTCAAAACCCAACTACATCATACGGTACATATAAATAAATATTGCATAGTTCAAATCCTAATATAAGTACACAAATAAAATACTTACTTGTTTATCAGGTTTTTATTACTCTTTGACGAATGAAGTGTTTTTGATCCCGTGCTCTGCGGCTTGCTGTACTCTAACTACCTCTCTCTCTGAACTGATTTTAGGGTTTTTAAATAATGTGAGTGTGTTTTCTTTTCCTTCTCGAGTACAAGCCGCATAAATATATATTTTAATTTTAATCCATATTTTAACCAATAACTAGTTTAATTCCTATTAACTATGTTAAAGTTAATGTTATCGAGTTTATTACACTACAAAATTTATTATTATTATTATTATTATTATTATTACTACTATTATTACTATTACTATTATTATTATTATTATTAATATATCAATATATATATAAAGGAGGATACGCGGGAGGTGAGGTGCCGCTTCTAATATTGTCGCAATCTATTTTTCTAATTTTCTAGAATTTTTGAATTTTAAATACTAATAAATGAAAAATATCCTTCAACCTATAAGAAGTAGAATATGTGTTCGAATTTATTGAGGGGAAGAGTTTAAATTAATAGGAAAAACATATAAATAAAAGTTTCATTTGAAGTAGAATATATGTTTCAATTTATAAAGAAAAATAATTTGAATTTATATGTAAGACATAGAATTAAAAATTCTATTTAAAGTAGAATATGTGTTCGAATTTATAGAGGATAAGAGTTCGAATATATAAGAGATACTTGCAATTAAAAGTTCTACTAGACGTAGAATAGGTGTTCAAATGTATAAAGGAGAAGAGTTCGAATTTACAGAGACTTTATACGTTAGACATATAATTAAAAGTTCTATCGGAAGTATAATAAGTTTTTGAATTTATAGAGTAGAATAATTCGAATTTATAAGAAATACATATTAAAAAAAATCTATTAGAAGTAGAATAGGTATTTGTGAATTGTAAGACATGTATAATTAAAAAATTTATTGGAAGTAAAATAGGAGTGCGAATTTATATAAGTGTTTTTCAACGAGAGAACGGTTCATTAGAAAGGAGTATTTTAATAAAAAAAAATTAATATATGAGACAAGTATTTAATGTATAAAATTTGCGATTTAGATCTTAACAAGGAAAATAATTTTTCTAAAAAAATTATAACGTCGCCGCGAAGCGCGGCTTTATCAACTAGTTATTATTAAATCCTGCCTGGATATTACCGTTACCCTTGTTTGTTACTTAACTAAACACTTAGATAAAAGATAAATATTAAACTTGTAATTCATTTTATTTAGAAAAAATAATAAAATTATTCTATTTAAAAAAACCTTGATCAATTCTCTCAAAATGATACTTAACATTACGCTAATTCATACACCAATAAGTGATCATTTTGAGTTTGGAGACCACAGAAAATTGGGTGATGACCCTCTATATCAAAATTTGAATAAAAATGATCCCAAATATCACAATTCAAAAAAATGGTCTCAAATATCACTTTAACATGTTGGGTTTTCCGAAAACGCAACTTCGATTAACGTTTTATCCAAAAAAAAATTCTTTTTTTTGAAAACGCATGGTTAAATAGCGTTTCCTCTTTAAAAATGAAAAAAATATATATACATAACGCAACTTCAAGTTGCGTGTTAGATGAAACGGCAGATCGACTTCCGTTTCAAAGCCCATAAATGTCAGGCCCAATACACAAATCAACTGTTAAACTTTAACAATAAAAAACGATCCCGCGTCTTGGTGTGATATATGGGGCCATATTTTCAGGTTGTGATATTAGGGGAATTTTAACTCTAAATTATGATATTGAGGGTATTTTCTCCATAAAATTTGTTACCACTTATACGACTATGTTTTACAATTATTTTTTTATCTTTTTGGCTTTTGCTAAGCAAGTTTTACAAATTTTCACGTTAACTTCAAATTAAGTCGAACATAACCCGACACCTAGCAACACACCAGTATTATTATCCACAATCAAGCAAGGAGTAGGGAAAAAATGCACTGCACATTCACTGCCTTGATTAGCTTCTGCACTGATAGTAAATTATGCTTGAAATTTGGCACGCACAAGAATTTCTCAAGTTTCAGGCCACTTGATAAGAATAATACGGTGCTGCCAGAACTATTTCTTCACAGGCAGCTTCTTGTGTTGCCTTTGGTCATCAATTGGCAATTGCATCTGCATTTTCTCTGTTGGTACCTTTCTCACCATGGAGACTGATAGAGCACGAAATGTTAGTAAAATTCGCTGAACAACCTCATCTAACTTAAGGCTAAATTCTGAAAGTGGCTACAATTTCTATTTACTCCAGTGCCTTTCGAAAATAGAACGAGAGGCATATAATTTGTCGTTCTGATATCAGATTGTCTAGAAACAGATGTGTTAGGTCCAAAGTATCGTAGAAGGGGGGTTGAATACGATACTCACAAATTATTTAATTTCGTTCGCGGATAATTCTTTCAGTTCTAATACGAAATCAAATGCACCAAATCAAAACACGAGTCGGGGAATATATCGTTTTATAAATATAAACCGTGAGGGGTGCTACAAATCTAATCCGTAGATTAGCTTCAATGAGTTCAGGTTATCGTAATCAATACAAACTATAGAAATTAAGGCACTATAAATTTTCTGTTATCAATGTTCTTGAGCTCTTAACTTCTTCTGTCTATTTGATCGGCCAACAACCAACTGAAGAAGAAAACTGTCTTCATTCTCGTATTTGTAGTCTTGTGTTTGAAAAACTATCGAACCAAAATCAAATCAATCCTGGCCGTCCAATTCCTCAATCAACCTGACAAAGTGATACAAGTTTCACATGCTCCTTCTTTTAAAAACTATTGAAGGAATTAATTAATTCTTCCTTCGATGGTTTTTCATCCAAATCCACTTGATCAATTTCGATAGTTTTTCTTAAAAGAAAACTATCGAATGTTTTCCTTATGCAGTTTGACCCTTGAAGATTCTCTCCTTTTACAGCAAGTATATTGTACTTCCATTTAAACCTAAACATACCTTGTAATATTCTTTTGACTTTCAGGATGTTTTAGATTTATACTTAAATCAACTTCTTCCGAGACGATAAACATCTTGATCTTTTAGGTGCTGACAACTGATGCAACTGGTCTGGTTCACAGATGAATAACACTCGATCAATACTTCCATGTCTTCAATTCAATGTTGTTGATAAGTCCTTTGTCGTTCTGGTTGCTTTAATTAAATCACTGGAATCCTCTGGTACTAACTCTTAATCATTCAGATACTTCTGTAGTCTTGAAAGTCTTGTTTCTTTATTTGTCATAGAGGCTTGAACATATTAATGAACTTCTTTCCGTGACCTGTTTACGGACTTCAAGAATACATACCATATTTTGATTTTTTGAGTTTACCTTTTCTTCTTTACTTCTGGATTCCTGTTAATATTATTGTCTGTCTTGTCCTTTGTTGAGTTGTAGTTATCTCTATTACATCTTATGTTACATTATGCTTTACAATCTCCCCCTATTTGATTGTTAGAGTTCGACAATCAAATACCTCGAGGATAACTCAACTAACTAAGGAAACATGAAACTAATTAAAGTAAGACAGATTAATAATATTAAATGCATTCTGGATTTAATATATACATTTCCAGATTCCAAAATTCAAAGAACATTAAAACTTTTTACAATGAAGTTGCTCCTCTAGTCTGAGCAGATTGTTCTTGTGTTCTTTGCTTCAATTCTTCAGTCCATCTCAATCTCACCTTCTTCAACTACTGGATTGGAGTTAGCAGCTTGATAATCAATCACAGATGGATAGTGCAGTGGTTCTCCAGGTTTAAGGATTGCTGCTTTGATGTGTCTTCCGATATACTCAACCTCTTGACCCACTCCAGCCCACAACCATGCAATGTTAACATCTTTCTTGTTTAGCTTTGGCATGTTTGGTAGTTTGGGATGCACTTCCAATCCTTTCTCCACTCTTTTCCTATAATAAGGAACATTCTCCATTAGATATCTTCTTAGAGTGTCTGCTGCTTTGTCATTCTCCGTAGATGTGAATCCAGTGGATCTAAGATACTTCTCAACTGATATTAGATAGTTATTTGGGTAATCTTTCAGTTTGTCCTCCGTCAGATAGCAGATTCTGAACAAGTCATTCGTCATGAATCTCACCATAGGAGGATCTGAAAGATGTGTGTCCTAAATCCAATCATGGATGATGAGTTAGGAGACACTTTGTTCAATCCGATTCAAGTTTGTTTAGATTAATAAAATGGTAATATGTTTTATAACGGACTTTATCTATTTAAAGTGTTTAAATTAGATGATCCATAGTATAGAGTAAAGCTTTAATGGATTATGATGAGATCGTGATAATGAGACCTTAAAGATGATAACTCTAAACTTAAATAGTTCCTGGTCGTAGGATAATTAATTGGTAGTTAATTAATCCTCAAAGATCGGTACATACTATGCTTGCTTCATTATGAAGGATGTTTATTCTCATAGGCATTTGTGTGATGACACTATAGCTAGTATGTAGGTGCTTATTAGGAATGAGTTCACTGAACATGACTCGATCAGTTGAACAACTAATGGAGTTCACTCATGTGTCAGTAGTTGTTCATATAGTGATGGTTGTACAAGTGTCCTTTGACTTGAGATCATTATAGCCATCTTGTGTACACTGAACTATACTTTGGTTTAGCTCTTAGTCTCGAGGGACAAAAATTAGTGCTCTTCTGGGAATAGGATTTTGTGCACGAAGATAGTGAATGATCAATAAAGGATCTGCCCCTTCCAGTGAAGGAAGAAAATGTCCTATGTTATTCCATTTATGCTAGTTCAAGAATCTCTGGCCAGAGTGAATGAAATTAGAAAGAAGTTTCTAATTTGCATTAATCGGAACTAAGCATAGTGAATAGGAAAGCATATGATTAAATTAGATAGGCTTGACACGAGATCCATGCCTTGTATTTAATCAGGACATTGCAGGGTAGAAGGAATTCATTGTACGGTAACTAGTCACTGAATAGGTTCTTGGTATTCTAAGCAGTGAATTCATATTATCCGGATAGTCTCGATATGCTGAGAAGTATCACTCACGATGTAGAATAAATATGATTAATTTATTAATCGTATTTAATGAATTAGAAGAATTCATATAAATGATAATAAAATAGTTTTATTATTATTTATGATAATAGAAGAATTTATTAATGCGGAATAAAACTGAAACAATATTCAAGTTAAATATAACTTATATTAAACTTGAGGAGTGTTACAATTTGATCACTGATTACAAGGGTTCTTGATAAAACAAATCTAGAATAAATTCGACATGAATTTATCTATTTTTGTAATAAAAAGGATCGAATACTAAAAAGTAGTTCGATATAAAATCTAGGGATTATGATCCTCTAGAAAGTCAAAGCAGTACAAGTGAAATGATCCTTATGAATTTAATGATAAGAACTTGTAAACAATTAAATCACTTGAGAAAATGAAATGCTTTTACAGTTGGAAGTTGAAGAAGACAGAGAGCTTTTAATTTGATGTTGTATATCTTTCTGTCTTTTCTTTTCTGTGTTGTAATTGTAATGTCTTCGAATTGAATGCCTTCTGTCTATTTAAACAACACTTTTCCTTTAATCCCACGTGCAGTACATTTCAAAGAAATGTAT
The DNA here is from genome assembly GCA_030848705.1 of Heracleum sosnowskyi. NCBI lineage: Eukaryota > Viridiplantae > Streptophyta > Magnoliopsida > Apiales > Apiaceae > Heracleum > Heracleum sosnowskyi. The sequence goes on from CM061244.1 coordinate 74,246,729, forward strand.
TAGGAAGACTACAAGGAAAATTGTCATTTTGCCTTAGAAGACAATCGGGAAGACTAAGAAATACAAAGGGAAGACAATCGGGAAGACTAGGGTTTAGCCTAGGAAGACAATCGGGAAGACTCACTTGTGAGTCTTCCTAGTTTAAAAAACCGAGTCTTCCTAGTTCAAACCTAAGTCTTCCTAGTTCATTTTTATTCTAATTTAAATAATTATCTAAATAAATTATGTATTAAATTAATTCTTTACAGAATTAATTTACTTAATAGTAATAATTATTTATAAGAGAATAAATAGAATTAGTTGACTTCTCAATTAATTTCTGAATCACTAAAACTTAGATAAAGAATAAACACATTAGTACGTTGACACTCAATGTACTGTCTGGTTCATGAGTGACTAACGACAATATCTGTTCTTTATTTGTTTGACTTTAAGTAGTGATTCACTTCCTTTTCATTCAAGAACTCTGTAACCAGTATCTTTTGCTGTCACCACTTGAAATCTCTGTCACTTTAATAAATCCACTGAGCTTGAATACTTCACTGAGGCTTGATCAATAAATTGAACTTCTTTCAATGTAGAATAACTTCAAGTCTATAGATGACTTTTAATCTTCATTCTTTAACAGATATAATCTTCTGAGATTCCCGTGACATCTGACTTTTATTATTTACTTATTACATCTTAATTTAAGTTGACTAGTATCCTCTTTGTTTACAAATAGGCCTAGACATATGCCTTTCATTATTTAACCTACAGGGTCACACCATAAAAGAGAATGATTTGATAGTGAAGGAATTAATTAATAATGGCTAGTCATTATTTATTTATGAAATAAATATTTGATTAGCATTTTTTGTAGTCAATTAAATATGATTTAATTTATTATAAATTAAATAAGAAGATTTCTTAATATTATTAATTAAGAATTTAATTTAAGAAATTAAGTGAGAGAATTATTTTCTAAATAGTTTAGGAAAAGAATTAATGATTAAAAGAGTTTTAATTATTAATTAATTGATTAATGAGATTAATTAATTAAAGGGTTAATAATACTAATATTTTATAGGACAAATATTCAGCTGAATATTTTGCATATAAATATACTATTATAAACCCTATTGCCTCCAACCCTAATTTTAAAAGAAAAGAAAAAGGGAGGCAACACTAATTCTCTCTCTCAATCGTTTATTCTCTCCTTCGAATCATCATCTCTTGGTGGATACCGGTGGAGTGCTTCACACTTGAGGAGCAGCTTCTAGGAGCCTCTCTACATCATCCATTGATCACTTTTAAAGGTTAGTAATCGATTCGTTAATTTTATCCATGAATCATATGTGTTATTACGGGTTATATATATAAATAATTGTTATCCATGGTTCCGCGTATGCGATAAAACCCAACAATGGTATCAGAGCCAGGTTGTATGCATATAGATTCGTGGAAAAAATTTCAGAATTTTATGATCTTGTATGAATTTTTTATCGATTTATTTGTGTAGGGGCTATAATTGATTTAATTGAGAATTAAATCAAAATAGATTATGAAAATATTTGTGATCCCAAAATATTATTGTACAATTGTTGTAGATCAAAAGGATATGTTTATAGAAGGGGGGGTTGAATACAAACAATACCGTTTAATCGAATTTGTTCGTTTGAAGATATAACAGTTTAAGAACAAATTACTGCGGAATAAAATGAAACAAGATTCAAGTTAAATAAAACTTTATTAAACTTGAAGGGTGTTACAAATCAGTGTACATATTACAGAGTTCTTGTTAAAACAAATCTAGAATAAATTTCTAGGGATTATGATCCGCTAGATTGTGAAAGCAATACAAGTAATTGAATTCTAGTGGATTGGATATAACATTAATGTCTAGAATTGATTACAATGGTTAATTGAAACTTTGTAGTTGGTTGGATGTTAATGACAGAAGAAATGATTTTGATGCTTTGTTCTTTCTGTTTTCTGTCTTGTGTAAATGATATTGTCTCTTTTGATCATTCCCTTGTATTTAAACAAGTCACAGAAGTCTTTTTCCACGCGCCAGAAACAATCCATTTCTTTTTAATACAAATTATACTAGCAGTACTATCAAATCACTTGGTAGTACTATCGGTAGTACTAACCAAATGACTTGGTAGTACTATCAGTATTACTAATAGTGATAGTACTACTAGTATTAATTTTATAGTAATACTAGTACTAATTAGAAAGTAATAATTCTAATTTAATTCATTTTACTTTAATTGATTTAATAAATAAATTAGTTCTAAAAGAATTAATTCATAGATTAAATAAATTAAGTTAATGACTTAACTAATTCAATAAATAAATTAATTCTTGAGAATTAATTTATCAATAAAATTACTTAAGATCTAGATTGATTAATTTAATATATGAATTAATTCTGAAAGAATTAATTCATAGATTAAATTAATTATCTTATAGAATAAATTAAAAGAGGATTAAAACTAATTCTAAGAACCACTTAAATTGATGACGAACTTCCACTGAATGACGTTGACACTCCATGTACTGTCTGGTTCATGAGTGACTAACTTTAATGACTGTTCTTTATCTTTTGACTTTAAGTTGTGGTTCTTTCTCCTTCTACTTAACAGAGGACTATAACCTGTACGTTTTCCCGTCACACTTCTGAAATCTCTGTCACTTTTAAACAGTTCCACTTACTTGAATACTTCATTGAGGCTTGATCAATAAATTGAACTTCTTTCAAATGTAGAATTACTTCAAGACTGTAGATGACATTAATCTTGATTCTCTTGACAAATATTATCTTCTGAGATTCCTGTGACACATGAATATATTATTTACTTATTAGATCTTATTTTATGTTGAGTAGAATCCTCGGTGTTTACAAATAGGCCTTGACATATGCCTTTCAATCTCCCCCTATTTGTTTGTTAGACAATAACAATCAAATACCTCTAGAGGATAACTCAACTAAAACAAGAAAATATAAGACTTTTAAGAGCCAAGTAAATAATAAAAGGTTCTAGATTAAATATAATAATTTCCAGATTCAAACAATAAAGATAAATACAAGATAGATGTTCCTCTAGACTGAACAAATGATTACATTTTCCTATCTTGATTCACCTAAGCTCTAAACATATTACATTAAAAACTGAGCTTTCTTCCTCATGCCTTAATCTCTAATCTCCCCTTCTTCAGCATCTTGCAAGGTGTTTAGAAGATCTTTATCAAGGACACGGTCACTTTCAGAAACAACACCACTTGGCTTGACTGGTTGAGAAGTGATCTTCTTCAATCTGTTCTTCATTTGAGAATACCTTGTAACTTTTTCAGTGCAATAGTCTGAGATCATATCAGCGACCTCAGACTTATCTTCAGTGGTAAACCCAGAAGTTCTAAGAAGATTCTCCAACTTCACCAGTTGCATAGCAGTTTGTAGCTTCAAGGAATCAGGATCTAGCCTTATTGTCTCCAAAGTTGTACCTCTATAGATTTTGACTTCATATGGGAAATGTACAACTTGAGGGCTGGCCTTCATTGCAGAATCTCTTAGCCGGTCATACAGAAGTTCATTCAAGCAGGAAGATCTCTTCACCTTACTCATCAGAATCCAAAGCTCTGAGAGAGATCTTCTTTGAAGGAGTTCAAGAGAAACTGTGAATGATCCTTCAAGAGCACTAGAAACATAGATATATAGTTCTTGTCTGACTTGATCAAATACAGATGTAATCTTTAAGATATCTTCCTTCAAAGCCTTCATGTATAATTAATTGTCTGGATTAACTGTTCTGATCTTCTCAAGCAACTTAAGAAAGGTAGGATCATTGTTTGTGCCTCTCTAAGGGATATCAAACATCTCCCTTGACTTATCCCACTTGCTTCCTTCCTTCATCCTTACATCCAATCTCCTTTCCTTAGCATGAATACTATGAGGGTTTTATATCAAACTGCCCACCCATCTCGTTAAAAAGTATCAAGTAGCTCCCCGATCTCCACGACGACTCATTTAAAACACTATAATGATAATATATATCACTCCGTTATCTTTTTTTAAAAAACTTAACGGACCCGCTGATATGGACGATTACATGGCAGCAACGGCTATTTTTTGTTGATTGGGCAGCATATGTGGCTCCTCCTTGATGTAATAGACATATATGTATATCTATATATTAGGGTTCATCTTCCAGTTATCAATTTCTCCTTCATCTCTATATAACTCTTTAATTACTCTTGCATATAGGTTCGTCTTCGTGTGTAATAAAGAAGCCCCATGTCTGCAATGTCAAACTCTTCCAATTTGAATGATCGCACCTGGGTAGTGTGCAACTGAGAGATGATAGATTGGCTTAATCGCAGTCAATCGATCACAAAACGAACATTCAATCGAATGTAATCACTGAACTAGGGTTTCCCCCAATTTCAAAATACAAGAATCCCGATCGTCTCACCAGTGTAAGTAATGCATGTATTTTCCCCGTGTTGTCTTTATTTGTTTTTATTCTTTTCTTTTCCCTTTTTTTAATGTTTGTATTTGACATGTATTTTGTATATTTTAATTTTGCTTTGCTTTTCCACGTAATCTGCCACATATGATTGACCGACAGATTTTGTTCAAATTTAACGTTGACCATTAAGTTTTTAAAAAAAAGATAACAGAGTGATATATATTATCATTATAGTGTTTTAAATGAGTCGCCGTGGAGATCGGGGAGCTACTTGATACTTTTTAACGAGATGGGTGGGCAGTTTGATATAAAACCCAATACTATGAAGACGTTGTTTGTCTTCATGTTCAGCTTTTTGAATCTTCAGCTTCTAAGATATGATGTCGGAGACCTTGACATTCTTTTCGTCCTTCCTTCTGAGATCTGCGTGCTGTTTCTTCAGCTCTTTCTGAAATAAAGGATCATGTGTATACAAACCAGCTTCGTCTTCCCAATCATCAAAGTTGGCCACTTCTTCAACCTCCTCCTCACCAATAGGTTCTTCAGGGATAGTCTTCTCCAGATCACCAGACGTATCAAATTGGAAATCATCCTGTTCACCATGGTAGTAGAAGGCATCATCAAAAGCAGACTCCTCCATTGATGCTTGTTGTTAACCCTTCCCTTTATCTTTTCCAGAAGCTCCACCAGCTTCTCTTTCTTCTCCTTTCTTCTCCCCCTTAGTTGAGGAATCCTCTACAGATTTAAATGTAGCAGTTTCAGGATTCACCTCACTTGTTCCCCTTATATCTCCTCTTTCTCTTCTATCTCCTCCTTGATAAGCATCATCTTCACCATCTCCCTCAAAGAATGTTTTCTGTTCAGCTGTAGGTTGATGTGAATTCTTTATCATAAAGTACAGATGCTTCATCCCATCATTGAGATGCTCCATTCCACCTTCAATCTTTGAGAACCTCTGTTCATTAAGCCATTGATTTTCATCAACAGTTTGCTGAATGAAGTCCACTTGAGCAGTAATGGAAGCAAACTGATCAGCATTTGACATTATAAGATCAGAGACGTTTCAAGCCACCAGTACTTGACATTGCTGAACTGCATTGATCTTCGGTAGGAGAAAAGTCTTCAAGTCTTCAATATCATCTTTAATCATACCCAGCTGATTTGTTACAGAGGTGGAAGAAGAAGACCGTTCAACCACTTGTGCTTTGAGAATTTCTTTTTCAGCCTGGGTTTCTTGTAATTGTTTCTGAAGAGCAGCTATTTGAGATAACAACAAAGCAGTGTTTGTGTTAGTGTGTGCACTCACCTCAATTTCCCTTAGTGGTGTTTCACTCAACTCACGTGCTTGTGTATCACTCAGTGTTTGACTCTCATCTCTAATAACTAGCTATCTTTCCATGTTTTCTGATGACGTACCTACAATAGAAATCACCATATCCCCTTCAAGAGAGGTCAGTGGTGGTGCAATGGGAGTTTGCAAATCCCAATCCCTGGTTGAGTCTGTCAAGACATTTGACATTGTAAACTGAATTGCTTCAGTGACAGACTCACCTGGTTGCCTTTCACTTTCACCAGTGTACACTGCAAGTGAAAAATCCCTTAGGGGAGCCAGAGATGTTCCCTCTGAGGGGAGAATATGATTCTATTAAAAGTGGCAAAGAATCAGATTTTCCCTCTGATGCCTGTGAAGGCACTTCTACCGTGACAATGGTAGGCACTGTTTCAGATCCGAAGTGCTCTCCTAACAACGTGTCCTGAGTTTCTTCTATTTGGATGTCTTCTCCCATTGTGAGTAATGGGAGAGTGCTTGACTCATTACAGGTTTCCAGGGCCCGATGGCGAATTTCAATAGATTCATCCTGTTGAGAGGATGTCTCCAGAGACTGTTCAATGGCCATATCAATGTCCATATCCTGTTGAGAGGATATGGATGGGCTAACAGATGTCTGTCTGTAGGTTTTTATTTTCTTTGGAGGAGGAGACAGAGCTGTGGGTGCACTCAGTGTTTGTTCACTACTTGACCTTTGTCTCACTAAAGAAGTAGTTTCAGGTTGAGAGGTTAAAGGATTAGACACTGTGTTTGGCTCTCTGACCTGGGTTAGAGATTGTGGTTCTACAACCTCTTGGTCAGTCCTATCAACCACTTGGGTTTCAGCAGAGGTGCCAGATGATCCAGAGATAGGATTTATTACCTGTATTACCAGAGATAGGATGTATTACCTGTTTTTGAAAATTACTTTTAGTACAATTGCTGAAAACCTTAGCCAAAGTATCAAATAAAACATCCCATTCACAGACCAAATTAGCTTTACTGAGTTTAGGCAACTCCAAAGGACCTTGATAATGAATTCTGTTGAAAAACTGAATTAATTCAATATCAGAGGGAGTCCTATCAAAGTTGTCCCTAGGAAGTTGAAAAACTTCACAAAACAGATCCTCAGTAATAGTGTACTCTGTGTGCTCAATTGTGAAAGTTATAGAATTAAAATCATCAGAAATCACAGCACTAGAACACATTAACCTCAGTGGTTCAATTTTTAAATCAGTAGATAGACAAATAACACGACTAACACAACACTGCGTATTTAAAAACTGAACCCAAGGTCGAAAACGATAAACATGGCATTTCAAAGGATCAAAATACCCATTATAATTGTTTTTAACGACCTCAAAATTCTGAGCCATAATTTACTAATCAAGAATTAACACAGAAAATCAAAAAATTCAAATTATTTTGAATAATTCGAATTTAAGGATTTTCAAATTAATCAAAAATTAATTAAAAATCGAAATTTTCAAAGTTCTCCAAAAAAATACCAAATTTAAGTATGTTAATCCTTATCACAAACCACACACACTGCTATTTTTATAATTCAAAAACTCACTATTAATCACTAAAAATGATTAAAGAAACCTTTGGAATTCAAAAACTCAAAAACTTAAACCTGAATGAAACTTGAGTTTTAAGATCTTAAATTAATGGGCTTGAGAAGATGAGTTTAGTGATGGTTTCAGTTTTTAAAACTAACAAGAATCGAATCCGGAAATAGAAGAAAAATTTAGCAGCAGTTCGTTACTATTAGAAGAAAAAACGGAGAGAATTTGAGCAGTTAAGTAAAAAACTTGAACTCTGGTAGTACTAAGTAAAAAGTAAAAAAAACAAATATTTATATATATAAACCTGATAGTACTAAGTAAAAAAAGAACTAGTAGTACTATGGTAAAAAAAACGGTAGTACTATCACAATTAAAAAGAAAAGCAAAAATAAGAAAAAAAATGCCTAGTAGTACTAATCAAAAACACGGTAGTACTATGAATAGTAAAAAATGAAAAAGGCTTAGTAGTACTATGAAAAACAAACTAGCAGTACTAAAAAAACGGTAGTACTATGAATTAAAAAAAATAGAAAATAGAAAATAGAAAAAGAACTGGTAGTACTATTAAAAATGAACTGGTAGTACTATCAAGGGATAGTACTACCGATAGTTCTACTAGTTCAAAACTAGTAATACTAACCAAAAATAGAAAATAAAAAGTAAAAACAGATTTTAATAAAAAGAAAATGCTGAAAATTAATAAAACATTACAGAAAATGATTAAAAATGCAAAACAAATATTTACAAGTCTAGAAAAATTCATAGAAGATTCTACAAATCCTAGAAAAAATATGCAAAAAATTATAGAAATGCAATAAATTAATATAAACCTGCAGAAAAATATAAACAACAATATATACAATTTGAAACTAACCTAAATAATCCTAAATAATTAATTTTTCAATAAAAATAGATTTCTCCATTTAAAAAATATGAGAAAAATATTTTAAAGAAAATATATTATTCAGAAACATTTAAATTAACAAGAATTTAACTTCAAACTAGAATTGACACTAAATATCATTTAATATCAACAAGAGAAAATGATTTTTGCTGAGAACAAACATAACAAATATATTGTTAATCACTAAGACTGTTCAACATACCCAATTTACCAACTAACCTGGTAAATGTGGATTCGTCAACAGATTTAGTGAATATATCTGCAGTTTGTTCTTCTGTGGGTACAAAGTGTAACTCCACAGTTTCATTCATGACATGCTCTCTGATAAAATGATACCTGATATCAATGTGCTTCGTTCTCGAGTGCTGAACAGGGTTGTTGGAGATTGCTATGGCACTTGTATTATCACATAAAATAGGAATTTTGTCTAATACAAAGCCATAGTCCTTCAATTGATTCCTTATCCATAAGATCTGAGCACATCAGCTTCCAGCAGCAATATATTCAGCTTCTGCTGTTGAATTGGAAACTGTTTGCTGTTTCTTGCTATACCAGGAAATCAATCTGAAGGGTTTCGAGCACATAAACGCAACGGAAAACGTAAAAATAAATCAAAATTCGAAACCCATCCGCAGGATCCATGCGAAAACAAAAGATTTAATTCGGAGATTAAGAACAAATACCTTAAGAAGCTTTAACAGTTCATTAATGGAAGATTAATGGATATCCAAAGCTTGTTCAATCACCATGTATCCCGCTCTCGCGATCTACACTCTACGTTATCCACACGAACGCTTTTCTTGAAGAATTGATGTGTACTAGCACCCGAAAACTGCTTCTTTCTCTCTCTCTTTTCTTGCTCTCATAAGCGGCTAGGGTTTTAATGTAAAAATGTTTTTCATCATTAAAATCAGCCCTCTTTTAGAGTTTATATAGAGAGGAAAATAGTTTTCTAATTATAATAAAATACTAATCCGAAATTCCAATTTATTATTTAATTAAGTCGCACTTAATTAATTAATAATTAATTTCAGAACTAGTTTAAGTAATTTCATTTTTTTATTTAAATAATTAATCAAGTCATACTTAATTAATATTATAAATAGAATAAAATACTTATTTAAATTTAAATTCATAATTTAAATTATTTCTCCTTCAAGCGTTCTTTGTGTGTGACCCTGTAGGTTATTATTACGTTGGTAAGAATTTTAATAACTAATGAAAATTGTAAACAATGAGCGACATCTAGTAATACATCATTGCCACCCAAGTAATAATAATTAAATCGGTGATTCGATTAAGCCTTTCGTGAATAATGTTGCAGGTAATATAATCCCTTTAACCTTAATATTATAGATTAAACTCGAGGCATGTAATGTGTCATCCTCTTCATAATTTAATCTTAGTTTTCTTGATCGATGAGTAGACTAATAAATCAAATCAACATTTGAGCATGGCCGTGCATTTCTTAGTCTCACTCAAACAAAAGGCCAATAATATCGCTCCTAAAATTAGGAGGGTTAAATCCCATCTAGATCATTCATATTTCTCATATGATTCATAATATACCCAATCTCCACTTTTATCATCACCCGGTCAATGGTAACTGTTAGGCCGAATACACAATATAATCAAGTATGTATAAGAATAACAATCAAGAACACAGGTTTGTAAATCAACAAACTGAATTATATTAAATAATTCTCTCTTAGTGATGTTAATGAATCACAAAGAGCTACTAGGTTACAAGAATAATAATTCTATGTTCGCGTCCCTTCTAGGGATAACCTATCTGTGTTTATATAGTACACAGCTACTTACAATCCATCTCTAATTGATATTCCTATAAGTTAGCTATACAATTCATATCAATCAAGGATTGCTTCAGTCTTCTATTCCGTTTCCTTAGCTGTATCAATATATTCCGCTTCTTTCCATCTTCAGAATATATTGCTTCTAGAATCTTTATCTTTGCACCGACAGCTAAGTCAACTATCATCCAGTCAGACTTTATCAAACTCTGACTAGCTTCTAGATAAACTCTGATATGTACCTGTTACTTAAACACTGATGAACAAACGTCAGCAATTATATCTAACAATCTCCCCCAACTTGTGCATAATAAAATGTACAAGTTAAACAGATAATTGATGATGTCAAAACATATAACAAATGCAGTGTTTAAAATATAACAGAGTTTAATTTTAAAACAGAGTTTAAATTTAACTTAGAACAGAAAACATAAAAACTTACAGTCAGACTTTACTTGACTTCTTCAATATCAGGTACTGTCCTGAGATAATCAATCAGCAGTCTTCTTTCAGCCTTCTCTAGCTCATTCATCATAATCTCTTTTAGCTCTTTAAGTTCTGAATCACTCTCCCCCATTTGGTAGATAGCAGCTCTTAGAGAATATATGCTGTTTCTTCTCATATCATTTCCTAGCTGAATAAAATAAGACTTGTCTGACTCCAAGTTAAATTCCAAAACTTTTATTCCAAGTGCAGTTCTAAATCTAGCACTATTTCTCTTCATCTCCACTAACTTTCCAGTATGATCCCTATACTTTGGAATATAAACACTTGATACTCCTCCTCCAAGCATAGCTTTAGATCTCAGCATCTTTTCTCTCAAAACTTGAGCAACATTATGAGTATGTCTGTTTTTTACTTTTAGAAGATAAAGTACATATTCCAGTTCTTCCCATGATTTGAGATTAACATCAGATTCTCCAACTTTATAAACTCTTCCATCACTCATGAAGTATAACAAAAACTGCTTCTTCAATACTTTGTGAAAAATCAACTGAACAGATTCTAACTTATCAAGGTTTTCTTGTGTAACCCCAATACCAGGTTCTGCCAGTGAAATGTTATCTTGAGATCTGTTATTTGTTCTTCTCTCTCTGTGTGATCCCAGTCCAGATTTATCAAAAGCTTCTTTTCCCAATACAGTTCTGGTTTCTGAGAAATTCACAGCTTCAAGCTTTAATTCTTCAAGAATTTTAGGTTTGCTGAATCCTGGAAGTTGTGTAGATTTCTGTACAACTTGAGCAACGTCAGAGGTTGTCATAACTTTAGTAGAAACATCAACTTGAGCAGCGTCAGAGGTTGATTTAGCTAATCTTGTTTCAACTTGAGCAATGTCAGAGGTTGAATAAATCTTCTTAGGTAACTGTTCTTCTTCTACCAGTTTACCTTTTCCTTTGTCAGCATTTTTAATCACAGGCCTCCTTGAGTACTGTAAACTCTGATCAGAGTTTACATTCTCTTTGATAACAATTCCTTTTTCTTTCTTTCTAGGAGCCTTGATTTCCTTCTTCTTATAGATTCCAGTTTCAAGATTCTTCCTATGTTCCTCAGCAAGCATTTGCTCTTCAGCTTGGATATCTTCAATTGTAACATCTTTTCCATGTTCTGCCATAAACACCTTGGCAGCAATTTCCTCATCTTTAGTAGGCTTATCAGAGATTATCAAACTTTTAAATCTTGAACCACTGGCAGAGTTTGCATGTCCCTTTCCAGAGTTTGATCTTTTATCAGAGTTTGATCTTCTTGAAAGTAGTCTGCTATCAGCATTTAATCTTAAGCTCTTTCCATCTCCCTTGTTTCCACCATCATTACCATCATCCCTCCGTCTCAGAGTTTGAGTGTCTTTGCATTTGTCACTTGGTACACTCTCCCCCTTTTTGACATCATCAGAAAGTAGTACTGATGTCAACAACTCAATTGCATTAGAAATCGAAGTCAGTTGGGCAGACATAGCAGTCTGGTTATCCTCAACTTTCCCAAGCCTCTTCTGAATGTCATCAGAGCCCTTAGCTTGCTTCTTGAACATGGAATTGTAATAAGTTCTATCATTCTTCAGAGTGAGATCTCGCAGACCAACTTCATTCCTCAAAGCAGTGACTTCCTTATGAGACTCATCAAATCTGTTGTGGAGAGATTTAATTTGAATCACAGTAGCCTTCAGACTTGTAAGAATATCAGGAGTTGAAATCGTCTTCACAGAATCACCAAGAAAATCAGCAGCCCTCTGTGCTGAAAAGATACAATCTGCAGCAGCCCATCTATTGTAGTACATATCTTGAAAATGCTCAGCCGTAGCTCGATTGACCTCTCTTAGCTCATCAGAGTTTACTTGACTACCAAATAACTCCTCTTGGGAATGATCATAACTATCATTATCATTATCATTATCATTCTCTGCTGTATTCTCTGCAGGAATATTCTCAGCATCAGGTTCTGGAATCTCAGAGTTTGTAACAAACTCTACTTCTATGTGAACATTTTCTGTTGCATCCTTGTCAGCAATATCAGAATTTGCAGCAACAGCTTCTTTAGTAGGAGCAATATTCTCAGGAGCATCAGTATTTAAGATCTGATCAACTTCCTCACCCTTTTCAATTACCTGGTGAGTAACAGAGAGAATCTCTGTATGAGTAGCCAGAGATTCTTCAAGAACAACCGTGGCATGATCAGCTTCCACACCCTCTGTTTCATCAAAATCTTCAAGATGGTCAGAGTTTACAGAGTTGTGTGCTTCAACATCCATATCAAATCCCTGTGGCTCAAAAATCGCAGCCTCAACATGTTCTGTAGCCTCCTGAACAAGAATTTCAGGAGCTTCATCTACAGCTTCATTTGCAGCTTCCTCAACTACATCATCAGCATTTGATGTAGGAGCTTCTTCATCAGCATTTATATTTTCCTCAAAAACTCTGTCCAAATTGACAGCTTCAGCATTTACATTTGATGCACCAAAAAGATGTGCAGCCACCAATCTTCTTTTTCTCTGATGAAGAGTTTCTTCATCAGTTTCACACTCTTCATCTGCAGCATCAGACTTTGCCCTGTTGGCCCTTCTCTTCTTTATCCGTTTCTTCTGAGGCATATCATCAGTATGTGATGCCCCAACTTCAGTTGCTTGCTGAGCAATCCTTGGAGGTTTAGTACCAACATGCTTAGTCCGACCACCTCTTGCAGGTTTAACAGAAGTTGACGGAGGCAGTTCTTGTTGTAGAGGCTTAGGTTGAGAAGAAGCTTGTGTTGGTGAATTGACTTGAGCATTTAAGAACTGTTGCACAGATGGAGGTAGCAACAAGTCTCCAACAACCCCTTTCTTAACATCTTTATTAACAAGATCAGAAAATATTCTCTTATGTAATTTAAAACAAGAAACATCTTCTTCACTTACTTCTACTCCTTCAACGCAGTAAGAGAACAAAAGCTGACAGAATCTAGAGAAATAGACTACTCCTCTATTCTCTCTCATTTTCTCTCCTAAATTATTCAAAACAAGTCGTGTAAAATCAAAATGATTATCAAATAAAAGAGAATACCCGATTTGCAGACTGTCTGTGGGAATAGCATCCCAGTTTGTGCATTTCTTGCTGAATGTCCTCGTGATGCAATCAAAGAAAAAACTCCACTCCTTCCTTAAGAATGGTCGTTTGAGCTGTCCAATCTTCGACAAAGGTCCAGAATACCCAATTTCTTGCATCATTCTTATCAAATCCTCATCACCCATGCCAATTGTGTACGAAGAAAATTCAGGAAACTCCATCGCAGCGCGAATGGTTCCAGCAGTTATTACATACTCTGCTTCTTCATATTCAAAAATAATCGAAGGGTTGCCTGTCTCACCACCATCATCATACAATCCTGTTTCCCAGAACGCCTTTATCTGTGAACCAGAAAGTTTTGCAGGCTCCACCAAAGCACGCCCAATTGCTGACTGAGCAAGAAAATTTTGTATGATATGAAAAGCCTCTGGTGCATTGACAGTGTTTAATGGGGCTGAATAGTTATTAGGAACGAACTCTAGTCCAGAAGCAGTGAAAGCAGTTGAAGCCATTAGTAATATCAAGAAAGAAACAGAAAATAGCTTCAAAAACACGAGAGAGTTTAAGAAAGAAAGTGTTTGTGAATATGTGTGAATGAGAGTAAAAGACAATTGGAGTAAGTCGTGAAAAACTGTAACGGTTGTGTGTATAATGTATAAATATAAAATTTAAAATTAAAAACTGAACAGTTTTTAATCATTAAAACACAACTGTCTTACCCCATATACTGTGTAAATGAGACACGTGTCACTCAGGCAATGACTGACAGCAGTAATTGGCAGTTTCCAATGCGCATGCGCAGTAAAAACAGCAATAATTACAGCCGATTACACTTTCCTATGTATGCAATCTCTCTCCTCTCTTTAACACTTTTCTAAACCAATCCCTAAACATACTCTTTTGAAATACCAAAACAAATGTTTTCCTTCAAAATTATAAAATGTCTGAAACAAATAATTTATTTTAACCATCAGAGATTAAAACAAAGTTACCTTGGCATATATTTCACACAATACATCAGTGTTTATCATTTGTCCTTCTTTGTTAATAAGCTCTTTTCGCAAACTGTACAGGTGTGCATAATTGTGTGTGCAATAGCAGAGTTTACCGAAATCAATATTTAAATCATCTCAAAGTGCATAAAATCCACAACCTAAAGTAGTAAAAACTGGTTGCCTAAACTCTCATGTATAATATAAAATCTGATTTTTATATCTAAACTCTGTATTCTGATATCCTTTCATTTGGATATATCTTTTATTTTTCACCCCCTTTATATATATATATATATATATATATATATATATATATATTTTTTTTTTATTATTATATATTTTTTTTTTCCAGTAATCAGTGGTTGGCACTAGTCACCAAAAATCAAAGATTTTAGCCCTTATTCCATACAATAAGTTCCTGGATCTTCCTAGGCACAACATGATCTCAAAGGAATTTGTGCTCTTTTTGGCATTTTTTGATTTGAGGGTGAATTAATTGCAATTAATAATCAGAGTTTAGACTTTTCATCAGTTAATACAATTAATTTATGAGAGAAAATGCAAACAGCTAATACAGACTCAGTGTATAGGATCAATAAACTAAGAGATGCTCTAAATATAGAGACAGTATCATGCTGTGTTAACTTACTGCACATATTTGAGATCAGAATCTATATAACTCGTAAGGATTCATAATTACTTACTGAGAATTATGCTTCATACAAATTTCTTCATTGGTCCATGTGTTTCAGACAAAATTACAATCAGAGTTTAACATCAGGCTTTAACCGACAGAGTATGACTGACAGAGTTTACTTATCAGAGTTTATCATGCTGGTGCAAATAACAGTTAACACATGCAAAGAAAAATCATGTATAAAGTTTGAATCTAACCAGTATCTCTAGTCAAAACCAGAGATCATCCCAAGTTCATTTACCAATCTTGTAAAAGTAGCTTCACTCAAAGGTTTGGTGAAGATATCTGCAAGTTGTTGGTCTGTAGACACAAAATGAAGCTCAATGTTTCCTTCTTCCACATGTTCTCTGATAAAATGATACCTTATGCTGATGTGCTTGGTCATGGAGTGCTGTACTGGATTACCTGTCATAGCAATAGCACTCTGGTTATCACAGAAAATAGGTATTTTAGAGTACCTCAGACCATAATCCAGCAACTGATTCTTCATCCACAGAATCTGTGCATAATAGCTACCAGCAGCTATATACTCTGCTTCTGCGGTGGAAGTGGAAATTGAATTTTGTTTCTTGCTATACCAAGAAACCAATCTGTCACCTAAAAATTGACAGCTTCCACTTGTACTTTTTCTGTCTATCTTACAGCCTGCAAAATCTGCATCAGAGTAACCAATTAGCTTAAACTCTGATTCTCTAGGATACCACAAACCCAAGGTTATGGTTCCTTTGAGATATTTGAAAATCCTTTTTACAGCTGTTAGATGAGGCTCTCTGGGATCTGCTTGAAATCTTGCACAAAGACATGTTGCATACATGATATCAGGTCTACTTGCAGTAAGATACAGTAAAGACCCTATCATTCCTCTGTAGTTTGTCATATCTACTGAGGCTCCTGTGTCTTTGTCTAGGTTTGTTGCTGTAGCCATGAGAGTTGTTGCAGATGAACTATCAAGCATACCAAATTTCTTGAGAAGATTTCTGGTATATTTTGCTTGATTGATAAAAATACCATCATCTGTTTGCTTGACCTGTAAGCCTAGAAAATAACTAAGCTCTCCCATCATGCTCATTTGATACCTGGATTGCATAAGCTTTGCAAACTTCTTACAAAGTTTGTCATTAGTAGATCCAAAGATAATATCATCTACATAAATTTGAACTAAAAGCAAATCCTCGCCAGAATTGAAATAAAACAAGGTTTTATCAATTGTACCTCTTGTGAACCCACTTTCTAAAAGAAATTGAGCAAGAGTTTCATACCATGCTCTTGGTGCTTGCTTTAGTCCATATAATGCCTTGTCAAGCCTGTAGACATAATCTGGATGCTTGGGATCTACAAATCCTGGTGGTTGTTCAACAAACACTTCTTCTTCAAGCTTCCCATTGAGAAAAGCACTCTTTACATCCATCTGAAAGACTTTAAACTTCTTGTGTGCAGCATAGGCCATAAAAATTCTTATGGCTTCCAATCTTGCAACTGGAGCAAAGGTTTCATCATAGTCAATTCCTTCCTGTTGTGAATAACCTTTAGCCACAAGTCTAGCCTTGTTTCTTGTAATCACACCTTCACTGTCAGTCTTGTTTCTGAAAACCCACTTTGTACCTACAATTGATCTATTCTTTGGTCTAGGTACAAGTGTCCAGACTTCATTTCTTTCAAATTCATTTAACTCTTCTTGCATTGCTGTAATCCAATTAGCATCTTGAAGAGCTTCCTCCACTTTCTTTGGTTCTGTTTGAGACAAGAAAGCATGATACAGACACTCATTATTTGTTGCACTTCTAGTTCTCACACTAGCATCAGGATCTCCAATTATGAGATCAGGTGTGTGTGCCTGTGTCCACTTTCTTGCTGTTGGTAAGTGGTTTCTTGCATCATTATTGGATCCTCCCCCTTGATCCATGCTCTCCTGATTCATATGTTGACTTTCTGTAGCATCTGAGGCTCCCCTTGAATTGGATGGCTCAGAGTTTGAACTGTCAGAGTTTGAATCAGTTTCCTCAACTGACTCACTTGCTGAGTCTTGTTAAGCTTCTTCACGCTCCCCCTCAACTGGTTCTCTATGTTGTTCAATTTGAGAATTTTCAGTTTCTCCAGTATGTATCAGCAGAGGTTCAGAGTATGCTTCGTCAGAGTTTATCAGAACCGCTTCATCAGAGTTTGTCGGTACTGCTTCATCAGAGTTTACATCATCAGAGAATAAACCTTCATTTTCAAAACGCAGTTGATCATATCCATCTAAGTCATCAAGTCCAGTTATTTTCTTGTCATCAAATGACACATGTATGGATTCCATGATCACTTTAGTTCTCAGATTGTAGACTCTGAATGCTTTTATTGACAATGGATAACCAATAAATATTCCTTCATCGGCTTTTAACTCAAATTTGGTCAACTGTTCAGGATGAGTCTTCAACACAAAGCATTTGCATCCAAATATATGAAAATATTTCAAATTTGGCTTCTTATTTTTCACCATCTCATATGGTGTTTTCCCATGTTTGTTGATCAATGTTGCATTTTGAGTAAAACAAGCAGTTTGAACAGCTTCTGCCCAGAAATAAGTTGGTAATTTTGCTTCATCAAGCATAGTTCTAGCAGCTTCGATTAAAGTTCTGTTCTTTCTTTCAACTACACCATTTTGCTGTGGAGTTCCAGGTGCAGAAAATTCTTGTTTCACTCCTCTTTCCTTGCAGAAAGCTTCCACAATTGAGTTTCTGAATTCAGTTCCATTATCACTCCTAATAATTTTGACTTTGTGCTGTGATCCTTTGTCCAGTAGATTTACATGATCCATCAGAGTTTGAGCAGTTTCATCCTTCTTTGATAAGAAATATACCCATGTATATCTAGTATATTCATCAACAATTACTAGAGCATATTTCTTTCTGCCCATAGACATCACATTCACTGGTCCAAAGAGATCAACATGTAGAAGATGATAAGGTTCCACTACTGAAGATTCAGATTTGCTCTTGAAAGATGACTTCCTTTGCTTGGCCTTTTGACAAGAATCACACAGACCATCTAAGCTTAGTATTGACTTTGGAAGTCCCCTTACAAGATCTTTTCGTATAAGTTCATTGATGTTGTTCAAATTGAGATGAGAGAGCTTCTTATGCCAGTTCCAACTCTCTTCATTTGACATTCTTGCAGTCAGACACACTGTTCTTCCATCAGAGTTTGTTACCAACTTGCTTCATAAATGTTGTTGTGCCTGTGTCCAACTAGAACAACTTTTCCAGTAGATTTACTGATAACTTCACAGTATTCAGTATGAAAATCTACATGGTTTCCTCTGTCACAGATTTGACTCATAGATAACAGATTATGCTTGAGTCCTGAGACTAGAGCTACATTTGTGATGATGACACTTCCAAGATTAATATTGCCATATCCCAGAGTGTGTCCTATGTTGCCATCTCCATAGGAAACCTTTGGGCCAGCCTTCTCCTTAAAGTCTGATAGCAGGGCCTTATTGCCAGTCATATGTCCTGAGCATCCACTGTCCAAGATAAGTGTGCTCTCTTTTATACCCTGCAATCACAAACAAACACTAAGTGTTAGTTTTAAGGACCCAGACTTGCTTGGATCCTTTGTCTTTCTTAACAGTGTTAGTTTTTGCAGCGGAATTACTATCAACAGAGTTTAAACTAACATTGTCAGACTTTACACTTGCAGAGTTTGCTCTAACCCACTTCAGATTGGGTTTTAGCTCATAGTAATTGTGATAAATAGCATGATAACTCCTACAAGTATAAATAGAATGCCAAGTGCTCCCACAATGTGTGCATAAAGTCTGTGGTTTCACCCTTACATAATCATTCTTTTCTCCTGATGTAGAAGATAAAGAATTGATATTTTTATTCTTTGTGCAGTAATTAGCAAGATGATTAGAACTACCACAATTATAACATGTTTTCCTTGGAGCACCAGCAGTAGGCAAGTGATTATTTCTATTATTTATGCCTATCTTTCCATTCCTATTTTTCTTGGATCCTTTTGGTTTCATGGCAGATTTTACCTCTTTGAGCTTATGATTGAACTGTTTTCCTGTCATTAAACCAACATTAACCTGTTTTTCACAGACTTTTACTGGTTTTCTAATAGCTTCTACTTCCATAAGATTTTCTGTTATAATATTTTCCTGTCTTTCACAGGTTTCATCTGATTCCATATCAGCTTCTCTTATTACAACAGATTTTAACTTATTAGTTTCTGGAACAAATTTCACAGGTTTAAGTTGTGATTTAACCTTAACCTTGTCTTTAAACCTAAGTTCATCATTCTCACAATAGCCTAAACCTACAGAATCTGTCTGAAACACTTGATGAGTGTCTCTTCCAGAGTCTGTCCAAGTCTTGATTATTTTCCTTTCTTTTTCTAGATCAGATTCTAGTTTCTTATATCTTTTGAGCAACTCCTGTTCAACATAAACAGCATCATCTCTTTCTTTTTGAATCTGCTTCATATTTTCAAGTTCTCCTTCAAGAAACTTGTTTCTATTTTTAAGACTAAGATTCTCAGATTTAATTCTCTCATTCTCTAAAGTCTGATCCCTATAACTAACATGTACGCTTTTCAGATATACTCTTAACTCAGATATATTATCAGTATCATAAGCATAAGTAGTTAGGGGTACCTTATTTTCAGATGATTCAGTCTCATCTCTGACAGTTGCCATAAGAGCATAATTTACTCCATCATCAGAGTCTGAAGTATCTGCCCAGTCTTTGCCTTTAGAGATGAGTGCTTTCTCAGATTTGCCTTTCTTGCACTCTGGAGCATAGTGACCCATCTCCTTACACCTGTAGCACTGGATTTCAGATTTATCCTTCTTGCCAGACTTGGTCTCCCTTCCATCAGACTTTCTAAAACTTTTCCTTTCAGAATTTGAATCTTTCCTTGAGAATCTCTTTCCTTTCTTGAAGTTCTTGAATCCCATCTTCTTGAAGGTCTTCACCATCAATGCAGCCATTTGCATCATCTGTTCTTCATCATCCTCAGAGTCAGAAGCTTCATCAGAGTTTGAGTCATCATCAGAGTTTGATGACTCACTTTCAGATTTAATGACTAAAGCCTTTCCCTTGGCTTTCTTCCTTGATGATTCCTTCTTAATGGGCTTCTCCTCAACTTTGAGAGCAACAGATTTTGTCTTCTTACTTAATCTTCTATTCCTTTGTTCTATCTCCAGTTCATGAGTTTTCAACAACCCATAGATTTCATCAAGATCTGTATCAGCAAGTTCATAATTATCTCTTATTGTGGTTGTCTTTAAATCCCACTTTTCAGGTAGAGATAACAGAAACTTGAGATTAGACTCTTCAAGCTCATATTCTTTATCAACCAGAGACAGATCATTCAATAGTTTGCAAAATCTGTCATAAGTCTCAGTCAAGGTTTCATTAGGTCTTGAATCAAAGTGCTCATACTCCTGTGTGAGTATTGTCTTTCTGTTCTTCTTAATAGCACCTGTTCCCTGGCATCTGACTTCTAAAGCATCCCATATCTCTTTGGCAGTTTTGCAGCCAATTACTCTGTTAGACATAACATTATCTAAAGCACTGTGGAGAAGATGTCTAACCTTTGCATCTTTTGCAATTGATGAGATGTCCTCAGGAGTCATATCTTTCTTTTCCTTTGGAACAGTCTTTTGTTCTTGACCATCAACAACAGGGGCTAGTTTGGTTGGATTATGAGGACCATCATAAATTCTGTCAAGATATTCTGGATCTGTAGCCTCCAGAAACATGGTCATCTTCACCTTCCAAATTGGATACTCTACTGGTCTAAGAATTGGAACCCTGATTGTTTCATATCGACTCACAGAATTAGGCTTAACCTGTTCAGCCTTGGGAGCAGTTTGATTTTCTTCAGACATGATTATTACTGTGTTTGAATCGTAAAACTGTATATATTAAACAGCCTTGGCTCTGATACCAATTGTTAGGCCGAATACACAATATAATCAAGTATGTATAAGAATAACAATCAAGAACACAGGTTTGTAAATCAACAAACTGAATTATATTAAATAATTCTCTCTTAGTGATGTTAATGAATCACAAAGAGCTACTAGGTTACAAGAATAATAATTCTATGTTCGCGTCCCTTCTAGGGATAACCTATCTGTGTTTATATAGTACACAGCTACTTACAATCCATCTCTAATTGATATTCCTATAAGTTAGCTATACAATTCATATCAATCAAGGATTGCTTCAGTCTTCTATTCCGTTTCCTTAGCTGTATCAATATATTCTGCTTCTTTCCATCTTCAGAATATATTGCTTCTAGAATCTTTATCTTTGCACCTACAGCTAAGTCAACTATCATCCAGTCAGACTTTATCAAACTCTGACTAGCTTCTAGATAAACTCTGATATGTACCTGTTACTTAAACACTGATGAACAAACGTCAGCAATTATATCTAACAGTAACTTTTAATGTAATCAAAGTATATTAATTCTCGTATAAAAATATAATGATTTCAGGTCTAAGGATCATTACACCATTATCACAGTGAGAATTACTTATGACACTTTTAACATGTGTAATCGCACGGCGGGTCAATCCAGTGCCATATACTCTTACATGAACCTATGTTTTGACTTTAGTATCACCATACCTATGATCAATGAGATGTGGTCATCAGTCAACAAACATACTAGTCTCTGTGCATTATTATTGTCCTTAAATAATAACACTCGACTAGGGATATTTAGTAATAAAGATACTATTCATATAATCTCATTTTTAAGTCACATACTTAAAGATATCGAATATGTATCATAATTCCAAGGACATTTATTATGCTAACATTTATAACGCAGTAAATAAAGACATAATAAACTAATAATAATAATCAATAAAACATAATTTATAATAATAAAATGTTTTCTTTAAAACATAAAAGTATTGTCTCTAGAGCACTAATACTAACACAATCTACCTCCTAGGAATTGACAACTCCCAGAGGTACTCTTTCTATCCACAACACTACCTGCATAATCAGAATCTGTATATCCAACAAGATTAAAACCAGAATCTTTAGGGTACCAGATACCTAAATTAGGTGTACCCTTAAGATATCTCAAGATTCTTTTAACATCAACGAGATTCAAATCTCTAGGGTCCGCTTGGAACCTTGCACACAAGCATGTAGCATACATAATATCTGGTCTACTTGCAGTAAGGAGCCAATCATACCTCTGTAGCTTGTAACATCTACCTTGATAGAATTATCACAAGCTCTAAGTTTGACAGCTGTTGAAGATGGAGTCCTTGCTGATGCTGAATCCTCCATGTGATACTTCTTGAGGAGTTCTTTGAGATACTTGGATTGACAAATAAATATACCATTTGACCTTTGACTTACTTGTAATCCAAGAAAGAACTTCAGCTCACCCATCATACTCATTTCAAACTTACTCTGCATTAGCTTAGCAAATCTCTTACAGAGATCATCATTAGTAGACCCAAATATGATGTCATCCACATAGACTTGGACTAATATCATATCACTTTTGTGTTTCTTTGAAAAAAGAGTTTTGTCTATGATACCTCTTACAAAACCATTTTCTAAAAGAAAACCAGAGAGAGTGTCATACCATTTTCTTGAGGCTTGTTTGAGACCATAGATAGCCTTGAAGAGAAAGTACACAAAGTCCAGCAACTCCTGATTTTCAAAGCCAGGGGGCTATTCCACATACACTTCTTCATCCAGCTCACCATTCATGAATGCACTCTTAACATCCATTTGATAGAATTTAAAATTGGAGTAAGCTGCAAATGCTAAGAACATCCTGATGGCCTCAAGCCTAGCCACTGGTGCATAGGTTTCATCATAATCAATGCCTTCAGCTTGTGAATACCCTTGAGCAACCAGTCTTGCCTTGTTCCTTGTAACAATGCCATCCTCATCTAACTTGTTTCTGTATACCCATCTTGTACCAACTACTTTCTTGTTCTTTGGTCTGGGTACCAGCTTCCAGACTTGCTGTTGTTCAAATTGATTGAGTTCATCTTGCATAGAAATCACCCAATCAGGATCAGTCAGTGCTTCCTCAGTCTTCTTTGGCTCCATCTCAGATAGAAACCCTGAATAGTGACATTCATTCTGAGTAGCACTTCTAGTTTTAACTCCAACATCTGGATCACCAATGATCAGCTCAAAGGGATGAGCTCTATTCTATACAATCTGTCTTGGAAGATTTGATCTTGATGATTCACCTTGAAATTCATTCTAATGTTGTGAATGACTAGTTGACCCTTCATTTCCTCCCCCTGAGTTGTTGCTTGATTGCCTTGATGATTCTTCTCCAGTGTTAGTGGTATCTCTATTGTTACCAATGTTTCCACCACCACCACCATGATCATTATCATCATTGTTATTATCATTACCAGCAACATTCTCAGGTGGAGCTTCATCATCTGATTCTGAGTCTGGCAAGTTATAAAACTTTAGTTTTTCAGATGAATCTTCTGTTTGGATACTAGGGAGCTTAGTGTCATCAAATGTAACATTGACACTTTCCTTCACTTGGTGACTATCAATCAAGTACACCCTGTAAGATCTTCTGGAATAACCAACAAAAATAGCTTCTTGTGCCTTGCCCTCAAACTTGCCACGTTTAACATTGTCATCTTTCAGCACAAAACATTTAGCACCAAATACATGAAAGTATTTGAGAGTTGGTTTCTTGTTGTTCATGATCTCATAAGGAGTCTTCATTAAGTCCTTGTTGATTAAAGTTCGATTCTGAGTATAACAAGCAGTATTCACAGCTTCAGCCCAAAAGTACATTGGAAGTCTTGATTCACTTAACATAGTCCTTGCAGCTTCAATCAATGTACGATTCTTCCTTTCCACCACTCCATTCTGTTGAGGAGTTCCAGGGGCTGAATACTGTCTTGTTATTCCTTTATCTGCACAAAAGTCATTTAGGACTGCATTCTTGAATTCATGTCCATTATCTGACCTTATAGTTCTAATAGGGAATCTAGAATCCAGCTCAATCAACTTTATATGATCAATCACCATCTGCGGGGTCTCATCCTTGGAATGTAGGAATAAAACCCATGTGTATTTGGAATAGTCATCAACAATCACAGGTGCATATTGTTTCTTTGACATGGACATCACACTAACTGGACCAAACAAATCCATGTGCAGTAATTGATGTGGTTCAGTTATTGATGATGTGTTAGTGCCCTTGTGAGAAGCTTTCTTTGACTTTCCTTTTTGACATGCCTCACATAGTCCTTCCTGTGTAAATTCCATCCGAGGCAAACCTCTCACCAATTCCCTCTTGACTAAAGAGTTCATGGTTTTGAAGTTAAGGTGAGACATCTTCTTGTGCCATAGCCAACTTTCATCTGATGAAGCTTTAGCATAAAAATAAGTAACTTCATCTTTGGATCCAGAGTACAGATCAGCTATGAACAAATCACCTTTCCTTACTCCTTGAAGAGCAGGCTTTCCATTCTTCTTGTGAAGGATCTGACACTTCTCTCTCTCAAAGGAAACATCATATCCTCTGTCACAGAAATGACTGATGCTTAGAAGATTGAACTTCAGACCTTCCACAACCATATCCTCTGGTAATACCCTTGTTGTTATCTCCAAAGGTAACGTCTGGGCCAGCTTTCTCAACCACATTTGATAGCAGGGCTCTATCTCCGGTCATATGCCTTGAACATCCACTATCCAGAATCCACATAACACGGTTTACCTGTGCCACGCCCTGCAATATCAAATTGATCAGTCCTTCCTCGGAACCCAAACTTGATTGGGTCCGGCATACTTAAAGAACTAGCCTTTGTCAGGCAAAACAACATTTTTAACCTTAACTACTTCAACCTCTTTCACAAAAGAGCGTTTCCATTTATAGCCAGCCTTAACACATTTCTGAGTAGGTTTAGGGATAAATGGATCCACTCTAGTCTTTGGAGGACTAGTAGTCTTAGATCTAACATGCTTCTTATTATTAACATGTTGACGTGGAGTAGTCTTATTATCAGATACATGCTTACTATTAAAATAAGCATACATAACATTGAAAGCACAAGACATGCAATTAACCACACCACATGCTTTATGATAAAGATTAACAGCAGGCATGTTGGTTCTATAGTTGTTTTGATCCACTTTATGAATGTCTGACTTAGTCTCTGTTGCTGAAACAACTTTGACTTGTTTGTCAGACATACACTTGTTGGACTGATCAAGTTCAAAAGCAAGATCCTCAATACGCATCTCCTCTTGAATAATGATAGAATATTCATTCAGAGGTCCTGCCAAGGATTCTTTAAAGAAAGGTGTTTCAATACCCTTAAGCACATATGGTACACCCCTTTCTTCAGCACTGACTCTATTAGGGGTGTTTATGCTTAATTCTCCAATAGACTCATTATAGTCATACCATATTCCTGTAGTATGACCAATACTTTGTTTATTGATGATTTCTTTAGCAGTCTTACAAGAGTTATAGTAAGAATTAGCCTTGATTTTAAGTTCACTGATCTGATCCTTAAGAATGGTTTCCAGTTGAATATAACATTTAACCCTATTCTCAAGAAATGCTATTTTCTTAGTAAGATCATCCTGATTAACATGCACAAGTTTTAATTCTTTTACCTCCTTTTCAAGAGCTGTGTTCAAAAGAATTATTTTATCATTTTCTCTACGTGCACAAGAAACAGTAGTACTAATATGATAAATCATTTCAGTATCAGTAAATTTTACCTCTGACATGAATGATGATGAAGTGCTTGCCTCATTTGCCATTAAAGCTAGGTTTCCAATTTCACCAGCTTCTTCATCACTATCCGTATCATCCCAACTCTTTCCTTCGGCAACATAAGCTTTCCCAATCGTATTCTTCTTGCTAGAATCAAATGAGTTCCTTCTCACTTGCTTTGGCTTTTTACATTTTGTAGCAAAGTGACCCAACTCATTATAATTGTAGCACCTGATTGTGCTTTTGTCCACAGTTCCAGTTTTATAGCCACCCCTTGTGCTATTTGAAGATGAAGAACCACCTCTCTGAAACCTAGGCTTGAACTTAAGATTAGGATTCCTTCTGAATCTGAATTTGCCAAACTTCCTCACTATCATTGCCAAATCCCCATCCTCCAGCTGATCAAGTTCTTCCAAATAATAGAAGTCACCACCAGATTGATCAATGGATGTTAAGCCATATTCGACATCAATAACATCCAAGTTAGAACTGGAAGGTTGAACAACCTTCACTTCCAGTTTCTGTGGGACTTCTGTAGTCAATGCAGTAGAAGTACCAAATATCTTTCCAGTTCCATATAACTCCTTTTGTTGAATCTGCTCCAGCTCATAGGTCTTCAGAACACCATACAGTCTTTCCAGAGAAATCTCTCCAAGATCTCTTACTTCTCTAATTGCAAATATTCTGTGCTCTAAATGAGATGGAAGTGTCAGGAGAAACTTCTTGTTAATCTCCTTGATAATATAGTGCTTTCCATTTAGATTCAGATCATTTATCAATTTGTTGTATCTCTCAAAAACCTCAGAGATACCTTCACCAGGGTTTGATATGAAATGTTCATATGAAGAGGTGAGAATTTCCAACTTATTCTCTCTGACTTCCTTTGTCCCCTCATTGATCATCTCTATTGTGTCCCAAATGTGTTTGGTAGTAACACAATTTAGAACATGATTATGCATCATAGGATCAAGAAAATCAACCAGTATCAACTGTAAACATGCATCCAGGGAAGCATCCTCTTTCTCATCAGCTGTGTAGTCCTTGGGATCCTTAGGGTACATCCTAGCAGCTCTAGTAACAACATCGTTCTCTATCTGCTCTTCCTCAACAATCATAGGAAGCTTAGGACCATTCTTCAGCACTATAAGATATTTAACATTTGCCACTTGAAAAAACAGGAGCATCTTCTTCTTCCACATAGGATAATGCTCCTTACTGAACATGGGAATCTTTACTGTACCAACTTTCTGTGTTGTAGACATTTTTGAGATTTTTGATGAATAATAAAAATTTCAGAGTTTAAGAAAAAATAACAAAAATGGATCTTTGATTTGTATATCAATCAAAAGGCTCTGATGCCAATTGTTAGGTCCTGATATGTTTGTAGAATGGGGGTTGAATACAAACAGTACCGTTTAATCGAATTTGTTCGTTTGAAGATATAACAATTTAAGAACAAATTACTGCAGAATAAAATGAAACAAGATTCAAGTTAAATAAAACTTTATTAAACTTGAAGGGTGTTACAAATCGGTGTACAGATTACAGAGTTCTTGTTAAAACAAATCTAAAATAAATTCGACATGAATTTATCTATATTTGTAATAAAAGGATTGAATACTAATGTTAATCCCAAATGACCTAACAGAATTGTAAAAGGAGGGGGGGGGGTTGAATACAATTCTAGATATTTTTAAACTTAAAACAACTTTTAAATAACTTGACAGAGAAAATAAAAACACACAAGCAAATATAAAATTTCAGTTGGATGTTTTGAGGATCCAACTGAGATGTTTTTATTGTGGGAATAATCTGTGTTACAAATGTAGCACAACTGCTCAGTTACAAATGTAGAGTGAGAGTGCTCTTCAAAGAAAGCTAATACGAAATTATTCTATCTCACTTCTTACTATAAAATGAACTGCTACACTTGGTTATATATCCCAAGTTTACAATGCTATTTTTGGCTACACTAAAAAGTACTAAAGGTAACCGCCAACAGCTTGCTTTTCATTCCTTTTGTCCAATGGTCCTTGGAGATCTTGTCTTTTGTCTTCATGCTTATTATGATCCCACTCAAGAACTTCATTGGTAAATGGAATGTTTCCTCATTCCCAGTAACCATTTTGATGGCTCCCAATGCAAAGTACACTTCTACATCACCTTTTGATCTGTCAGAAAACTGTCACTATCACTTTGTCAACTGTTCATAAAAGTGATAGTAATCCGTTGATAGTAGTGAGATGTATTCCGTTGATAGCTTTATTCTCCAATCCGTTGATGGTACATTCTTCAATCCGTTGATAGTGTAATCTCCATTCCATTTACATGTCTTCACTTAGGCAAAATTACAAGGCACATTATATTTACAATTAACCAACCTATTTTGCCTATCTAGTACATAGTCAACATGACTAAGAAAACCTATCTAATACCTACAACAATTGTCTATCAACAAGTGAAGTATTGTACAGTGCAATTGCTACATTACTCATTCCGTTGATGAGACTCATTCCGTTGATGAGCTACCTGTCAATGGAAGCTGCAAAGCATACCAATCCGTTGACAGTTACAAAATTGACTTAACACAAAATCTACTAAGTGTTTTTATAATTATCATCAAGAACAACATATTCCTAACAACTAAAAAGTAGTTCGATATAATTTCTAGGGATTATGATCCGCTAGATTGTCAAAGCAATACAAGTAATTGAATTCTAGTGGATTGGATATAACATTAATTTCTAGAATTGATTATAATGATTAATTGAAGCTTTGCATTTGGTTGGATGTTAATGGCAGAAGAAATGAATTTGATGCTTTGTTCTTTCTGTTTTCTGTCTTGTGTAAATGATACTGTCTCTTTTGATCATTCCCTTATATTTAAACAAGTCACATAAGTCTTTTTCCATGTGCCAGAAACAATCCATTTCTTTTTAATACAAATTATAATAGCAGTACTATCAAATCACTTGGTAGTACTATCGGTAGTACTAACCAAATGACTTGGTAGTACTATCGGTAGTACTAATAGTGATAGTACTACTAGTATTAATTTGATAGTACTACTAGTACTAATTAGAAAGTAATAATTCTAATTTAATTCATTTTACTTTAATTGATTTAATAAATGAATTAGTTCTAAAAGAATTAATTCATAGATTAAATAAATTAAGTTAATGACTTAAATAATTCAATAAATAAATTAATTCTTGAGAATTAATTTATAAATAAAATTATTTAAGATCTGGATTATTTAATTTAATATATGAATTAATTCTGAAGATTAAATTAATTATCTTATAGAATAAATTAAAAGTGAATTAACACAAATTCTAAGAACCACTTAAATTGATGACGAACTTCCGCTGAATGACGTTGACACTCCATGTACTGTCTGGTTCATGAGTGACTAACTTTAATGATCTTTCTTCATCTTTTGACTTTAAGCTGTGGTTCTTTCTCCTTCTACTTAAAAGAGGACTGTAACCTGTACGTTTTCCCGTCACACTTCTGAAATCTCTGTCACTTTTAAACAGTTCCACTTCCTTGAATACTTCATTGAGGCTTGATCAATAAATTGAACTTCTTTCAAATGCAGAATTACTTCAAGACTATAGATGACATTAATCTTCATTCTCTTGACAGATATTATCTTCTGAAATTCCTGTGACACATGAATATATTATTTACTTATTGCATCTTATTTTATGTTGAGTAGAATCCTCGGTGTTTACAAATAGGCCTTGACATATGCCTTTCAGCTTTGGTAAGTGTTGCCCAATCAGCATCAGAAAAATCAGTGACGGGCTCTTTGGATGATTGAAATGAAGTTTCAACAGTTGCCTCGGTTTATATTCTTCTCCTTTTAGAGGAAGGCAGAGCTGTTGTTGAAGGGCGTATCTCCTTATGTGGTGCTGCTAAGGCACTATCTCCCTCTACACTCAAGGATGTTTGAATGTTTGGTATAGTAGGGGTAGGAGGTTCGTTTATGGTTTCATTTGGCTCGTCCAAAGGCTCTATGACCGTGGTTAGAGATTGTGGGTTTTCAACCTCTTGGTCAGGAATGGCCGCTGAGGGCGCTGGATCAACATCCATAGGTTCAGGTTGTGGAGCCACAACAGGTTCAGGAATATTAGAGCATCTCCAATGCTATAAAACCCTTAGCTAAAATGACTATGTGGCATCTATGTGTCACGTTTTAGATATTATGTAAAAGTGTGAGCACTCCAACCATATACCCCTTAGCAAAAAAATATAGCCAATCATATTTGATTGGCTATATTTGTTGAACCACCAAACCCCTTGTGTATAATTTTACCTAACAAAAATTTAGATAACACCATTGGAGTACATGTCTTTACCTTTAGCAAAAAATTTATATAATCATTATAGCCAACCACAATAGCCAACCATTTTAGCTATTGCCCTTGGAGATGCTCTTACCTTCATTTACCTGTTCCCCTGGGGGTAGAAGTGGTAGGGGTACCGTTCTTAGATATTCAGTGAGAACAGTAGGCACCCCTGGAAGATGGTTCTTCTTGATAAGAGCCGTTATAACATTGCTCTTCATCTTCATACAATCCATGGTCTCCCCACCTTCAAAAATGTCCTGTTCTTCAGCTGTAAGCACATCATTAAGAATTAGCTGTAGGAACCTTGGATAGAAACAAAGCACATCATCTATGCCTGTCCTTTCATCCAGTGGTCCATGCACAAAAACAGAGGAATACCATGCAGATTTGTAAGCTTGGTAGTAAAAACATGGATTAAGGTGTGAAAGAAGAAATTCCATGGCTTGGTCAGGTAATGCTTTAAAAACTCTCCCACAAAGAAGTTTGGTTGTTGACTTCTAATGAGAGTGAAGAAAGCATGTATTTCTTCAGTATTGGGATTAGGAACAAGGTTTTCTGTAGGAAAATGTAATATTCTGTTTAAATCATGTTCCATCACCCTTATTGTTCTGCCCCCTGGCAAAACAAAACTGAAAGAAGATATATTATTCTCCGATGTGTTAGTGGTTGTTGTGTACAGTACAGTCAATTGATCAATACAAAGGACCGCAGGAGTACTTAGTGCATAAGCCACCAAAGAACGTGTATTCAGGAATTGTGCCCATGCACGAAACTGTGAGTTTGCAATGGATTGCACATTCTGAAAAGAGACATGATTAGTCTTGGTTACGATAAATTCTCCGGCCATTATATTTTCAAAGATTCCAGAAAATTTAAATTTAAACCAAAACTAATTTAATTAATTATTTCTAATTAATCAAGTTTTAAAATACACCTTTTTACTAAATTTCACAAACTCGAATCACCTAAATCAAGAACCCTAATTGTTATACTTTCGAATTAAGACTTAAACTTAGAAATCAATTGTTTACAATCGATTTCTTAGTATCAACATTGTTAACAATAAGATTAAGATCCACAATATCAAATTCGATAGTTTCCTTTGAAGACATAGATCAAAAACTCAACCTAATCAGTAAGTTCACAATAAAAATGAAATCACCGTGGTAAATGATAGTTTTTGTCAAGTTTAAGAAACTATCGATGGAGATGATGTTATATTTGTATCTATTCTTGTAAGTATATAAAACTCTTAGTTCTTAGAATAATGAAGAAAAATAACTAAGGGGACGTTTTATACACCAGGTTCTGTAAGGGTATTTTAGTCAATTAACGTTCGATAGATTTTTAAAACACCTATCAATGGTTTTTATTGAGGGGCAAAAAAGTCATTCACGTGGTTAAAATTCAGAATTCAAACAGACTCTTTCAAAAATCATCGAAAGAATTTTCTTTTTAAAACCAAAAAAAAGACTATCGAACCCTTTCTGAAAACTATCGAGAATTCTAAGTATTGATAAATTTAAATTCTCTTCGATAGATTTCAATTTCCTTTGCAAAAACCATCGAGGATTTTAAATATTGAAAAAATTAAATCCTGTCGATAGATTTCCACTTCAATTTCAAAAACTATCGAGAAATCCCTTCGATAGTTTTCTTTTCTTTTCCAAAAACTATCGAAAATTGCTTTCGATAGATTTTGTCCAGTACTTAGAAAAACTATCGAATTTCCTAATTCGATATATTTTTGCTTCCTGTTTATTTTTAAAACTTGTTCTTGTCTTAAAAATCAAACATTTTTTATTTTCTATCAACTTAGAATCTATTTAAGATTAACAAATTTACCAAAATCAAAGCCAACAGAAAATTCACAATTTTCTTAGAATAAAATCGACTAAATATCATTAAATGATATTAACCAATTAAAATCCAATAAATTATGCTGCATTAATCTACAATGTTTAAAACAAAGTAAATTAATTCAAATTAAATAGATGCTTAAATATTTAGAACAAATATTAGCACCTAAATAATTTTAGAATTATTAACTAGTTAAATGCCAGAAGATATATCATCCATAAATATGACATAAAATTAGTAAAGTAATTCTAACTTACGTGAATTGCTCATGTATTTACTAGGACTACCTTGCAGTTACTGACTCCTAATCAAAATCAATTAGAAAGATTTAATATCCCAAGTTCACCAACCAGCTTTGAAAAAGTGGATTCATCAAGCGGTTTATTGAAGATGTCTGCAATTTGTTCCTCTGTGGGTACAAAATGTAACTCCACAGTTCCATTCATGACATGCCCTCGGATAAAATGATACCTGATGTCGATGTTATTTGTCCTCAAGTGTTGCACTGGGTTGTTGGAGATTGCTATGGCACTTGTGTTGTCGCAGAATATTGGAATCTTAGTGAACAAAAGTCCATAGTCACGGAGTTGGTTCCTCATCCACAAGATTTAAGCACAACAGCTACCAGCAGCTATGTATTCAGCTTCAGCTGTTGATGTGGACACTGAGTGCTGCTTCTTGCTATACCAAGAAACTAACCTTCTTCCAAGAAACTGACAGCTTCCTGATGTACTCTTCCAATCAATCTTACAACCTGCAAAATCTGAGTCTGTATATCCAATAAGATCAAATCATGTATCTTTAGGGTACCAAATTCCAAGATTTGGGGTTCCCTTAAGATATCTAAATATTCGCTTAACAGCTATTATATGAGATTCTTTGGGATCAGACTGAAACCTAGCACACAAGCATGTTGCAAACATTATATCTGGTCTACTTGTAGTGAGATATAGTAAGGAGCCTATCATACCTCTGTAGCTTGTGATGTCAACCTTCTTACCAGTTTCATCCTTATCAAGCTTAGTGACAGTTGGCATTGGAGTCTTTGCTGTAGATGAGTCTTCCATTTGATACTTCTTCAGAAGATCTTTAATGTACTTGGACTGGAAAATGAATATTCCATCTAGCCTTTGATACACTTGCAGTCCAAGAAAGAATGACGATTCACCCATCATGCTCATTTCATATCGACTCTGCATTAACTTAGCAAATCTCTTGCATAGATCATCATTAGTAGAACCAAATATTATGTCATCAACATATACTTGCACCAATATCAAATCATTTTTGTGATGTTTGTAAAAGAGAGTTTTATCTACGACACTTCTTGTAAAGTTATTTTCAAGTAAAAATTCAGAGAGAGTGTCATACCATGTCCTTGGAGCTTGTTTGAGTCCATAGAGAGCTTTGAATAGAAAGTACACAAAGTCTTCCAGTTTTGAATCCTCAAACCCTGGAGGTCTTTCCACATACACTTCTTCTTCCAGCTCCCCATTTAGAAAAGCACTCTTCACATCCATTTGATATACTTTGTAATTGGAATGTGCTGCGAATGCCAAAAACATTCTGATGGCCTCAAGTCTTGCTACTGGTGCATAGGTTTCATCATAATCTATACCCTCTTCTTGAGTGTAACCTTTAGCAACCAGTCTGGCTTTGTTTCTCGTTACAATGCCATCTTCATCCAACTTATTTCTGAATACCCATCTTGTTCCTATAACGGATTTTCCTTTAGGCCTGGGTACCAGCTTCCAAACTTTCTGCCTTTCAAACTGATTGAGTTCATCTTGCATTGCAATCACCCAATCTGGATCATCTAGGGCATCTTCAACTTTCTTAGGTTCTGTTTCTGAAAGAAACCCAGAATAGTGACATTCATTTTGTGATGTCCTTCGAGTTCTCACTCCCGTGTCCGGATCACTAATGATCAAGTGAAAGGGATGATCTCTATTCCATACCCTTTGTCTTGGCAGATGTGATCTTGATGATTCTCCTTGTTCAAAATGTTGTGGAGTGTGACTAGTTGATCCTTCTCCTGCTCCCCCTGAGTTGTTGCCTGTATGATCTGTTGACCCTGTTGATTGACTAGTAGATCCACTAGTAGTCTGATGATTTCCACCACTGTCACCACTTAGTCCAGAATCATTATCATTGTCATTATTATTAATAACATGAACAACTTCAGGTTCTTGTTCATTGTCAGAGAGATCTCCTGATAGATTTTCAAATACCAAGGATTCAGAGTTCTTTCTAATTTGCAGGCCTGGTCTTTTGGTGTCATCAAATGTTACATTAAGGCTTTCCAACACCTTCTTATCTTCAATCACATACACCCCGTAAGCCTTAGATTCCAGAGAATAGCCCAGAAAAATGACTTCATCTCCTTTGGCATCAAACTTGCCTAGATGTTCTCCATCTTTTAGTACAAAGCACTTTGCACCAAACACATGAAAGTACTTCAGTGTTGGTTTCTTGTTAGCCATTAACTCATACGGAGTCTTTTCATGATCTTTGTTAATCAGGGTTCGATTCTGAGTGTAGCAATTAAGCTGTATTCACTGCTTCAGCCCAAAAGTAAGTGGGAAGTTTTGATTCATTTAACATTGTCCTTGCTGCTTCAACCAAGGTTCTGTTCTTCCTTTACACTACTCCATTGTGTTGAGGAGTCCTTGGTGCTGAATACTGTCTTGATATTCCTTTCTTTGAGTAGAAATCATTAAGAACTACATTCTTGAATTCAGTTCCATTGTCTGATCTGATTGTCCGCACAGGTAGCTTAGCTTCCACTTCTATCTTCTTGATGTGATCAATGATTAGTTGTGTTGCTTCATCCTTTGAATGTAAGAATAACACCCACGTGTACTTGGAGTAGTCATCCACCATCACTAATGCATATCTTTTTCTTGAAAGTGACATAACATTGACTGGACCAAATAAATCCATATGAATCAGCTGAAGAGGTTCAACAATGCTTGTCATTTATCTGCTTCTATGTGATGCCTTCTTAGACTTCCCTTTTTCACATGCTTCACATAGTCCTTCCTGATAAAATTCCATCAGGGGCAACCCTCTCACTAACTCTCTCTTTACCAAAGAGTTCATAATTTTGAAGTTCAAGTGTGAGAGCTTCTTATGCCATAGCTAACTTTGTTCTGAAGATGCCTTACTGTAGAAACATGTAACTTCTCCTTCACTGGTAGAACTTAAGTCAGCTATAAACAAATTTCCTTTTCTAACTCCCAGTAGAGCAAGCTTCTCATCCTTCCTGTTTGTGATCAAGCACTTGTCCTTTCTGAAATCTACATTGTATCCTTTATCACAGAATTGACTGATACTTAGAAGATTGTGCTTCAATCCTTCAACAAGAGAGATGTTTTCAATGATGACATTCCCAATTCTCAGATTACCATATCCCGTAGTGAATCCTTTGTTGTCATCTGCAAAGGTTACAATCGGGCCGGTCTTCTTAACCACCTCTGTAAGCAGGGACTCTTCTCATGTCATGTGTCTAGAGCAGCCACTATCCAGAATCCACACGGACTTTGAGCTTTTAACCTTACCCTGCAATCACAGATTGATTAAGCGAACTTTGGTACCCAAACTTGTTTGGGTCCTGAAGGTTTAGATCCTTTAACAGGAGTAACATTCAAGTCAGTCTTAACTTGTTTGACTTTCATGTTGTCTGTGGATTTATCATTTTTACTATCAGTGCTACTAGATGCATTCATCAACTTAAAATAAGCATGCATGATATTGTATGCACAAAGTAAACACTCTTTCTTTTCACGTGGTTCATGAAGATCAGGCATGTCAGACATGTTATGCATTTCAGAAGTAACAGCAGTTTCTACTTTAACCTTTTTACATGCATGTGTAAGGTGTCCAGTAGAATTAAAATTAGTGCACAACTTCCTAGATGCAATGGGAGTAGATGAAACAATATTTTGATTAACACTACCTTTCCCATTCCTGTTCTTTTTAGCCTTGCATACCTTATTGCCTATATCAGTTTTAGGTAATTCAGTTTTTACTGACTTCCTAGGCAACTCAGTCTTTACCTCTACTTCCTTCAATAAATCCTCCTCAAGCAATTCTTGTCTAATGACTACATCATCCTCATTAAAAGGTGCTGAAACAGGCTTAACAAAAACTGGACAATCTACCTTCTTAAGAATATGTGGAGTATCAAATGCACCAAATCAAAACACGAGTCGGGGAATATATCGTTTTATAAATATAAACCGCGAGGGGTGCTACAAATCTAATCCGTAGATTAGCTTCAATGAGTTCAGGTTATCGTAACCAATACAAACTATAGAAATTAAGGTACTATAAATTTTCTGTTATGAATGTTCTTGAGCTCTTAACTTCTTCTGTCTATTTGATCTGCCAACAACCAACTGAAGAAGAACACCGTCTTCATTCTCGTATTTGTAGTCTTGTGTTTGAAAAACTATCGAACCAAAATCAAATCAATCCTGGTCATCCAATTCCTCAATCAACCTGACAAAGTGATACAAGTTTCACCTGCTCCTTCTTTTAAAAACTATCGAAGGAATTAATTAATTCTTAAAATCTATCGAAGGAAGAATTACTTCTTCGATGGTTTTTCATCCAAATCCACTTGATCAATTTCGATAGTTTTTCTTAAAAGAAAACTATCGAATGTTTTCAATTTCTGATGCTAGCATGCTTGTGTGTACATTAAACAATTCTACACTAAGATCTTGCACAGTTTTATTGTACTCAGAATTAGACATGTCAATTGTAGTTAAGATAGGTACCTGAGATGATTGTGGTGATTCCTCTGAAGAGTCAGCCATTAGGGAAAGATTTACATACTCTTCCTCTTCATCTGAATCAGTATCATCCCAACTTTTACCCTCTGTAATATAAGTTTTTCCTTTCTGCTTTCTAGATAAGGCTTCCAGTTGCTGTTTCAACTTGGCATTCTCTTTCTTCAAATCCTCATAAGAATCTTTCTTGTCATAGACATCTTTCTTGTCTCTTGCTTGACGAGGCTTCCGGCATTCAGTGGCGAAATGCCCTAACTCATTGCAGTTGTAGCATCTTGATTTGCTTCTATCAATCATGCCAGTCTTGTAGCCTCCTTTAAAGCCAGTGCCTGGTGAATACTTGCTCTTCTTAAATCTGTTGGTTGAGCCCTTGAACTTGTACTTAGGGTTTCTCTTGAAACGAATGTGGCTAAACTTTGCAGCTTAGTACGCCATGGTTTTGTCTTCCATTTGCTCAAGCTCTTCTAGGGTGTAGTAATCACTTTCATCAACACCCAGATTTACAGAATCCATTTCAGCTTCTGTAATCACCTCCTTTCCAGCTCTAGGGGTTTGAACCTGAATATCAGAAGTTGTTGGTTCATCCACTACAAGTGCAGCTGATCTTGCGAGTGCAGAATTCTTGTTGTCCACTGTCCCTGGTCCGTAGATTATCACTCTTTGTTCTTGCTCCATCTCATAAGTCTTAAGCTTGCCATAAATCATCTCCAATGGCATCTTAGTAATATCACAATTCTTTCCCTTATGGATGAGGACTTGTGTTCTACATGATGGGGCAGTGTCAT
This sequence comes from Heracleum sosnowskyi, assembly GCA_030848705.1. NCBI lineage: Eukaryota > Viridiplantae > Streptophyta > Magnoliopsida > Apiales > Apiaceae > Heracleum > Heracleum sosnowskyi. The sequence continues at coordinate 74,284,539 of CM061244.1, forward strand.
CATGAACTTCCTGTTTGTCTCTATCAGAGAATAGGTCTTCTCTTTCATGGTTAATTCATTCAACAACTTAGTATACTTCTCAAAGACCCGAGTTATACTTTCTCCAGGAAGTGACCTAAATGATTCATATTGAGAAGTCAGGATGTCCAATCTGTTTTCCTGCACGTCTTCAGTTCCTTCCATTATCAAGTTTATGGTATCCCACATTTGTTTCCCGCTCACACAGTTCATTAACTGATAGTTCATTTCCTTGTCTGCGGAGTCTGTCAATATCAGCATCAAACCTGTATCCAATCGAATCAGTTCTTTGTATGTATCTGTGTACTCAGATAAATCCTTTGGGATTGAGCCTTGAGGAATTCTGGTACCATCAGGAGATGATGATTCACCAACTGGTTTCATTGGTACAAACGGTCCGTTCTCTAATATGCCAATATACAACGGATTAGATGCCTTGATAAATAACAACATCTTCATTTTCCACAAACCGAAATCATCTCTAGTGAAGGGGGGGACTTTAATATTAGCAGTTGTCTTTGAAGCACTCATGGTTTCTGAAAATTTCAAATTGTTTAAAAATTCAAGAAATTCCAATTAAATGAAAATTTTGAAAGTTAAAAAATTTGCTTCAAATTTTCAAGTCTTGTTTGATTTTGGTCTCATTAACCGGATCTGATTTGTACGTCAATCAAGAAGCTCTAATACCAATTGTTAGGTCCAAAGTATCGTAGAAGGGGGGGTTGAATACGATACTCACAAATTATTTAATTTCGTTCGCGGATAATTCTTTCTGTTCGAATACGAAATCAAATGCACCAAATCAAAACACGAGTCGGGGAATATATCGTTTTATAAATATAAACCGCGAGGGGTGCTACAAATCTAATCCGTAGATTAGCTTCAATGAGTTCAGGTTATCGTAATCAATACAAACTATAGAAATTAAGGCACTATAAGTTTTCTGTTATCAATGTTCTTGAGCTCTTAACTTCTTATGTCTATTTGATCTGCCAACAACCAACTGAAGAAGAACACTATCTTTATTCTCGTATTTGTAGTCTTGTGTTTGAAAAACTATCGAACCAAAATCAAATCAATCCTGGCCGTCCAATTCCTCAATCAACCTGACAAAGTGATACAAGTTTCACCTGCTCCTTCTTTTAAAAACTATCGAAGGAATTAATTAATTCTTAAAATCTATCGAAGGAAGAATTACTTCTTCGATGGTTTTTCATCCAAATCCACTTGATCAATTTCGATAGTTTTTCTTAAAAGAAAACTATCGAATGTTTTCCTTATGCAGTTTGACCCTCGAAGATTCTCTCCTTTTACAGCAAGTATATTGTACTTCCATTTAAACCTAAACATACCTTGTAATATTCTTTTGACTTTCAGGATGTTTCAGATTTATACTTAAATCAACTTCTTCCGAGACGATAAACATCTTGATCTTTTAGGTGCTGACAACTGATGCAACTGGCCTGGTTCACAGATGACTAACACTCGATCAATACTTCCATATCTTCAATTCAATGTTGTTGATAAGTTCTTTGTCATTCTGGTTGCTTCAATTAAATCACTGGAATCCTATGGTACTAACTCTTAATCATTCAGATACTTCTGTAGTCTTGAAAGTCTTGTTTCGTTATTTGTCACAGAGGCTTGAACATATTAATGAACTTCTTTCCGTGACCTGTTTACGGACTTCAAGAATACATACCATATTTTGATTTTTTGAGTTTACCTTTTCTTCTTTACTTCTGGATTCCTGTGCTTCTGTTAATATTATTGTCTATCTTGTCCTTTGTTGAGTTGTAGTTATCTTTGTTACATCTTATGTTACATTATGCTTTACAAGATGATAAATAATAATGTGATATAACCTGAACTAATTTGACCTGAATCTTGGTGTACATGAGGATTTTACCTAAACCTCAAGTGCTTATTATGTACATACTTTTATGAATTGAAGTCCAAAAAGGTTGAAGAGAAAGGATAACACAATGAGTCTAAGTTCTTTATGAGTTGCCACTAAAAGTTCAACTTCTACCCGACTTTAATGCTTAATAGTAATATCCTCAAGAGGCAATCACTGACTTCTGGTACTGTAATGTCTGTCTATCTGTTCGATTCTATCTTTTCTATTCTTATGTGATTCTCTTTTTTTTTCGAAACTCTATCTACCTGTTCCTGGCAATTTGTGTCAGATTCCACCGAGTACATAAGTGAAACCTTACTATAAATGTGTTTTGATTGCATTAAAATATAACTAGCATGCAGTTCTCAGGGACAGACCAAGGGTGATTTTAGTAAATAATCATATATAATAATTGGCTGAGGGCCAAGTCGAATATTGGATAAATACATTAAAAGTGTTCGGTCAGATGCAGATGTTGCATGACACATATGCAAATAATACTACATCAAAAGATGAAATGAAAAATGTACAAACGATATACCTGCAGGTGCCTTTTCAATGGCCTTCCTATTCTGTTTAGTTTCTATTTTTCTAATGTTGGTAGATGGAATAAATCACTTCACTCGGCACAAAACCAGCCATGGAATTTTCAATTTTAGCAACAGTAAAGTAATCGCGCTGTTAATCTTTACTGTCCATTGTTCATCTTTACTGTCCATGTCACATAAGATCTTCAATGGATTCATAGACATGTAAGTATCATTTAATCTTCCGCAAGTACTTGGAAGAACAAGTAAATGGAAGTTTTTCTGTATCTTCACATTTCTCTACTAAACGAATAGAATTTGTAACACTCCTGTGAATTTCCTTAAATAGCATCCACTGACTCCTGTCAGGAAATTCCAGTCCTCTGTCTTTTCCTCCTTTCATGGAACGTGTGTAGGGATTCGTTGACCCCGGTTGAAAGACATGATCTATCTTGTGCGGATACTATGTACTTCCAGAGAACTTGACAGTAGGTCTCCACTCATTTCGATCAGTAATTTATATTGCAAACCGTTCCCCAAATTCTCTCCCGATTGATCCACGGACCACGATGATTATTACCACATTTGATATACATGATAATATATCCAGATTCCTTTGGAAACTTTAGAATCATCGGATGTCCTCTTTTAACAAGCTCGCTTCTTTTTTCTGAATGGATGACGAGGTTTATGTCGTGGGATAAATTTTGAACTCCCAGAAAGCGTAGCAAAACGAACTTGAGTTCCGGGTTTCCTAGGTCCATTACCAAAGCCAATGTGAACAACATTTGTTCTCTCACCATGGCAAGCAGGAAAGTCGTCTCCAAGAGGCGAAGAACTCCAGTTTCTTGTGCCTCTAGTCGAGAAATATCATGACCAATAGTGTTGGAGTTGAAGACAACATCATCGTTCTAAGCAGAATTATAACCAGAAGCTCTTTGTACACCAGGAGATTTTCCACCATATTGTTTTTTGTGTAGTTCAAATTGTGAGATCAAACAACAGTGCTGCCTAGGAGGACACATGCTACACTACTTTGAAACAGCAGCTTGAGATGAAGTGAAGCACTAAAACAAAGAGTAGATGGTAGCATTCCATGTTTCACATGATAATTCTGCCTCCTATTTTCGTTGCCAAATCTTGGAAAGGTCATTAATATTCCGCAAAGATTTTCTTCACACAACATGATAAAAGATGGCCAAACACTCAGAATTTAGCACAAAAAAAGGTAAATATAAATCATAAGTTGCTTAGTGAAAAAAAAATTAATCATAAGTTACTTAAATATTTCTATTTAAGTAAATTTGCAAGTATTTAAAAGGATCAATGCAATGTTAAAAACTTACATACTATTAAAGACTAAGAAAACCAGACTCAAATCACACATCAACATGAGACATGACTATTCCCAGGATTATGCATAAGTACAAGACATGACTATATATGAGACGAAGGCAGTACATTTAACAAGGGGTTAACATTCCCATGGTAAGACAAATAAGCTTAAAGTGATGAAAATTAGTCTACGGAATTAGTTAGATCAGTGTGAGATAAATTAACTCCTCATCATAAAAGATTATAGAAATAACCATTTCCAAAGTTTGATATCTCGAAACAAACACAACATAAGAAATTGCAATAGTAAAATCAGCTCAAACCGAACAATACACATAGGCAATAGTATACCTTGAGTTAAAGTAACCAAAAATAGAATGTAAATATAAATCATAAGTTGCTTAGACAACACGGGGGATATAACTAACAAAAACGTAATGATATAAGTACATACTGCAGGTTAAGAATTGCAACAGAAATGGTACATGTAATCCTTTGCTCTCCATTTGCAAAACCCCTAGAGCAATGGTACTTATAAGTCACTTTTATAAGTTAACTAAGAACTCATTTTGTACTTTAGGTGGATGTAGTAGATCATTTGTCATTACAGCGCTAGAAGAACTAATACTCACTAGAAGAACTGCTGGTCTCTTCTGAAAAAAAAAAGATTTTACTAGCACGTAAGACTAAGAGTGTTGTTCTGCTTCTGAAATAGAGCTTATTAACTAGCTGAAAACCAACTTCCAATTATTATTTTTTACTGACTTAAACCACAATGCAGATGCATAACGAGATAGCATCAGATCCAATTTTTGGGCAGAACAACAGTGCAATACAATGGAACAGTACAAATGTTGTATATAGAACAAAACGAGAGATCTTGCAACCCTGAGAGGATGATACAGATTGGTAAAAGCAGACACATTACAGTAGGTGATATTTTACTGCCTATAATTGCTTTTTATCCTGAAACTCTGATGGATAGAAGAGCTGTAGCAGCTATGACGAAGTTAGGTAAAAAATCAGCTTATCGACTTTTGCTTCTCTTGCACAGAATGATTGTGCATGGCATGTTGAGAAATTGAAACTTGCTGCTCCAGTAATTGTGAAACTCTTAAATGAGAGTAAAACAACTGTTGGTGATGAAAGTTCTGTAAACAAGCAAGAAGTTCGTGCAGGGGCGCAAAGTTGTATTGGTGACACTGGACTTGATGATTTTATGCTTAATCTATAAGTTGTGTTTCTATTGGTGATCAAATTTTTCCGTAATCTATTAGTCCATTGAAATTAGTGAATGATTTTAAAATTTTTGAATGTCAAGGTAGAACATTCAGGTAAAGAGTGTAGTATGTTAGTTTTTCCACTTTTCCAACTTGACTCCAGATGGCACAAACAGATTTTAGAGCGGATGTGATTATGTACATATCAGAAGCTAACAAGGCAATAATCACCAGCAGTACTGGGACATATAAAGGCATGAACTATGAGGCTATGCAGTGGATTGGTGAGACTGGCCTTACGCTTGAATCAATTAACAGTTATTCTATTTGAAAATAAATCATTTCTCTCACCAAAGTCCCGTCGAAAGATTGATTAAATTCGCAATCTGAGACAAGAAGAAGATGGATTCAACTACTATTATGGTCCACCAACCAAAATTAATTGTATAGGAGATTTTCACCATCACGCCTCACGACAACATCAAAAAGCAAGTCATTCTGTTTTCTGCAACACTTCCTTGCGCTTGGGATGCCATAATTACATTTTATAGTAGAACTCTTCAACTGAGATCCATAGAACAAGGATGTTTTCAGGAGAAGTGATTGTAACAATAGGAAACTTTTGAAATTTGTAAAATATCAGCTTCGATTTCAGTTTTCAGAATGTACTTGCTTCTGTTAAGTCAATGCATTTCTGTTCAATAGCTGGTTTAGTTGTAAAATTTAAGCAGCAGAAAAAGACTGGTTGGTAAATATCTCTAAGGTGTGCTAAATTAAAATATGCAAACAAATACAACTAACAGAGACAATGAAAAGAAATTCGACTAGAAAGTATTCTATATATAAACAATAGGCAATTGTAATACATAAATTCATGATTCAGCAGCTAATAATTACAGAAGACACTTCTTTTTAGTCTGGTTTGAATACTCATCGGCTTCAAATTTTCTTTTACCCAGCTTACTCATAGTACGGTGTTCAACACCTGGCTCCTCTTGATTGGAATCCAAAATCGCTATGAACGAATCTAGGTCATCACAAAAGAGATCCTCTTCCTTATCTGAATCCAAACACCGCATCAACCAATCAATGTCATCGGAACAAAAAACCCCAATCTTACGTTGATCAGAAACAGAGCAATCAGCATCACCACTATCCATGACAAGGAAACTTTCCGCAGTTGAAGTCCTACTTTCCTCAACATAATTACCACAGCCAATTCCCTCAATATTCATCTTCTTGCTAATTTCTTCGTCAGAATCCAAACAGCCCATGAACCAATCAATGTCGAAATTATCGAAAAAGAAATCCCCACCGCCTAGTTGATCAAAACAGATATCCCCAGCGCCTGAATCTATCAAACTCAAATTTTCTCCAATTGTTTCCTCAAGATTCAGCTTATTATTGTTTTCTTGATCAGAATCCAAATAGCCCATGAACCAATCAATTTCAAAAGCATCGAAACAGGAATCCCCACCATCTAGTTCATCAAGCCAGAGACCCCCAGAAACCATTTCATCAAAACAGAGATTACCACCACCTACGTCTATCAAACTCAAATTTTGTTCAAGTTTCTCAATTTTATTGCTGTTTTCTTGATCAGAATCCAAACAGCCCATAAACCAATCAGCATCAAAACAGGAATCCCCGCCATCTAGTTCATCAAAAAAGAGACCCCCGGAAACCATTTCATCAAAACAGAGAATCTCAACACCTACATCTATCAAACTCAAATTTTGTTCAAGATTCTCAATTTTATTGTTGCTTTCTTGAATCTCTTGGGCTTCACTGCCCCATCTCCAAACATTTTTAATAATTTTAGAAGACATCATTGTCTTTATTAATCAAAACTCAAACCCTTCTTGGATTAATACAATTGTATGTAAATATGGTAATTCTTGTTTTGAGAAGAGAAGAGTAGGGTTTTAGGAAATCAGAATTAAGAAAGCCCTTGTAATAATACTACTCATGTATGTATGCGTGTCTATATATAGGCGATTAATACTTGTCTTCTAACGGATAAACATTTGTATACTTCCGATAATATTCCTTAAATTTTGTCTTTATCATTTACTTGGGTGAGCCCCAATTTTTTTAATATTATATTATTTTTAGTTAATTTGAATTGGAAGAGATTTAAGCATGAATTTTATAGACTTTTAAACTTAAATGAAATGATTTGCCAACAAGAATATTGAGTTTTTTTTATTTTCATCTTCTATTTAAGATTAAAAAAAGGTATGTGTTTTAGGTAAAAAAGTTAATGAGTTAGTTATGAATAGTTATAATATTATTGTTTTTTATTAAATAAAATTGTTCATAGTATTTTTATAAAATGAGGGATTTTCGTTATAAAAAATAAAAAAAGGTATTGCATTTTAGCTTGAAAGGGTGATTGATTGCTATTTTTAGAAAAAAAAAAAGTAATTTTAGTTAGAAAGAATGGAATAGGCAATGTATTTTAACTGAAAAATGTAATAAGTATTAGTATGATAAAAAGTAAACTTATTCAATATAGATTATAAGATACATGGCCTTAAATCTCGATATGAGCAAGGCCTATGATCGCATTGAATGGGGTTTTCTAGAAGCAATGTTGAAAAAGGTTGGGTTCACTGAATGGTGAACTCATCTAATACTTCAATGTGTAACAACGGGTTCTTATTCTATTGTGCATGGTGAGCATGAGATAGGACCAATCATTCCTTCACGGGGCATCAGGCAAGGGGACCTTTTATCCCCCTACATATTTATTATCTGTGCGGAAGGATTGTCTTCTTTAATAAGTAACTACGAGGCCAAACAGTGGTTACATGGCATAAAGATTTGTAGAAAGGCTCCAGTCATTTCCCACATGCTATTTGCCGATGATTCCTATCTATATTGCAAGGCAGACACATCTGAAGCTTCAAAGGTGTTACAATTGTTGGAGACTTATGAGAAAGTGTCTGGGCAAAAGGTAAACTCGAGTAAATCTTCCATCTTTTTTAGCTCCAATGTGATTCAATACAATAGGCAGTTGGTTTGTCATGTGTTGTAGATGGTAGAAGTTAATGAGCATAGTACGTACTTGGGTCTACCCAATACATTGGGAAGAAACAAATCAACTCTGTTGGGTTATCTGAAAGATGCTGCGAATACAAGAGTTAAGAGTTGGGATGGTAAATATATTTCAAGATCAGGGAAGGAATTATTGATTAAATCTGTGGCTCAAGCATTGCCGACTTATGCCATGAATGTGTTTTTACTTCCTCTTGAAATTACAACGAACATTGAAAGAACCCTCTCAAAATTCTGGTGGAAGACCTCGCAAACAAACAACTCTCATATAAGCTGGATGAGTTGGGATCGTATGTCAAAGCATAAATCTTCGGGTGGGATGGGATTTCGAAACTTTCGGGATTTCAATTAGGTCATGCTTGGTAAACAAGGTTGGAGATTCATCTCTAATCCTAATAGCTTAGTTACTAAGTTATACAAGGCCAGATATTTCGCAGACATGGACTTCCTGAGTTCTCAATTGGGTAACAACCCCAGTTTTATTTGGAGAAGCATTATTGAAGCAAAGATTTTGATTGCAGAGGGTGTCGAATGGAGAATAGGTACGGGAGAGAATATAAATATCCTTGGTCAGCTTTGGTTAAGCAATGCTGATACTCCGTATATCACTACAATCTCTCAGTCGATAGAGGACAAGAAAGTGATTTCTCTGATGAAGGTGGATAAGAAAGAATGGGATTCTTACATCATTAAGGATATTTTTAACGATAGGGGTCAAAAATATATCCTCGATATCGTTCGAGATGACACAGCTTCTGAGGATACGCTATAATGGAAGCATGAGATTACAGGGGTTTATTCTGTTAAAAGTGGATACAAGTGGCTGTAACTCCAAAAGGGGGGTGTGGCTAAATGAGGACAAATCAAGTATCTGGACTAAGTTGTGGAATATAAAAGCACCACCAAAGACACTTAATGTGGTCTGACGTGCTCTTTCAAACTGTCTTCCCACCCTTGTTCAGCTACGTTCTAAACGGGTGCAGGTTCTAACAATGTGCCGAGTCTGTCATGAAGACAGTGAGACGATTCTTCATAGCTTGGTTACATGTCCTTTTTCTCAGCAGTGTTGGCGAGTCTTGAACATTAATATTCAGGGGTCTGCAATTACGGACTTTGCAACATGGTTGGAGAGTGTTCTGAATTCTGCAAATTTAAAAGAAAGAGCCGAATGTGTAACTCTGTGTTGGGCACTATGGCGTGCTTGAAACGATCTAGTCTGGAACCAAAAAATTTCAACAGTCAACAAAACAGTTGCCGTAGCGAAGCAATACCTTACACAATGGAATCTAGCCCAAAACAGGTCTTCTGCTGCTCTTCTCCAGCCAATTTTAGAATGAGATGGAGCTACTATTTGGGTCAAGCCTCAACCAAACTCAGTTAAGGTGTAAGTTGATGCAGTAGTTTTTGAAGACAAGGAAGCAGTAGGTTTCGGGATTGTGACCAGAGATTCTGAGGGAGCTCTTATTCAAGCAAAGGCAGTCACTCACAACAGCCTAGTCACACCGGTACTTGCGGAAGCCATGGCTATAAAGGAATCCCTGAGCTGGATTGATGAGATGCAATGGCAGTGTGTCACGTTGGTGTCTGATTGTTTGGTTGCAATACAAGCGATTAGAAGTAAAACACCGATGAGATCACAGTTCAGAGTTGTCATTGAAGATTGCCGGAGTCAAATCCGTAGGTTGAACAAAGTTTCTTTGTATCATGTTAAACGATCTGAAAATATGGTTGCCCATCAACTTGCTAGGGAATCGTATGCATACTCATGTCGTGTGTTTGATGATTTTTCTATACTGTTATCGGTTAAGAATTGTATGGAGATGGATTCAGTGATTTAATAAATCTCCAGCTTTTTGTCAAAAAAAAAATCAATATAGATTATAAAATATTAATGTTATTTAGTCACTTTATTAAGTAGAATAATAGACAGAAACTAAAGACCAAAAATTTCAATATGTCAACTTAAAATGGTATAGATATATTCAATTTCTTATAGTAATTAAAAAAAGAGGACTTTTGAAAAATACAATATTTTTTTGTGAAAATATGTTTTTTTTAAATTACAAAAATATGTTTTTTTTAAATATTTTCGTGAAAATATGAATTTACAACCAAATACAACCTTAAATACAACAAAAAGTAATTTCGATTATTTTTCAAAAAAACGTAAAAAAATATAGTTACATTTAATTGCAAACCATATTTTTTCAAATATTTTTGGAATATAATAAAATCACAAAAATAATAATTTAAAAGTAGTACTTTTTGTAATTTCTCTAAAATTAGAATATTATATTTAACAATAAAAATATAAATTATCTTCACATATATTTTATAATATTCATCTAATCTAATTATTTTTCATTTCTAATTATTGCACTACATTGATTATTGAGACGAGATACGAGACAAAAAAATTAAGTACGAAAAATAATAAAAAAATTTGAAACCATTTCATCACAATAGATATTCTCACCACCTACATCTATCGAACTCAAATTTTATTCAAGATTCTCAATTTTATTGTTGCTTTCTTGAATTTCTTGGGCTTCACTGCCCCATCTCCCAACATTGTTAATAATTTGAGAAGACATCATTGTCTTTATTAATCGACTAGTCGACTAAGCAGCGTTTCGTAGCGAACCTATAATAATTTTTGCAAAATTTTAATTATTAACTATTTAAGAAAAAATCAAGAAAAAAAAATAGATGACATGTAATATAAATAGTGAACACAATATTTTACAAAGTAAAATACATAAACAAAAAAAAACATATTTACATATTTTTTATGCCATTTTTTTGTTATATTTTCTTGAGCTGACACCCGTTACAATATATACATATAAATAAAAAATACTAAAAATATGCAATGATATAAATTTAGGTATTAACCACCGTATTTAAACTTCAACCACTCGTATTATCACAAAAATTACAAATTTATTAAATATCTCTAGACATTATATGTCGATCAACACAAATATTTTACAAAATAAACTACATAAACAATAAAAAAAAAACCTATTTACATATTTTTTTTATGCCAATTTTGTGTTAGAAATTTTCTTGAGCCGACACCTGTTACACTATATACATATAAATAAAAATACTCAAAATATACAATAATATAAATTTAAGTATTAACCAACGCATTTAAACTTCAACCACTTGTATTATCACAAAAAATTATTAATTTCTTAAATATCTCTAGACTTTTTATATTGATTATATGTCATGTTTTCTTGAGTCGACGCTTGTTGCAGTAATTACATATAAGAAAAAAATACTGTAAATATGCAATAATAAAATTTTAGTATTAACCATTGCTTCAAACTACAATCATATATAACAAAAATTACAAATTTCTTAAATATCCCTAGACGATTTTGTGTCATATTTTCTTGAGCCGAAACTCATTACACAAAATACATACAAATTAAAAATACTAAAATTAAGAAATAATAAAAAATTAAGTATTAACCACTGTTTCAAATTTCAACAATTCATATAATGACAGAATTATAAATTTCTTAAATATCTCTAGACGTTATAATAACTTTTTTTATTATGTACATGTGCGTCATTATAATATATAAGGTACATCATGGAAACATAATTGATTTTTATATTAGTGAATTTGAATATAAATAAGGGAATTTAATTTTGTTTTAGTTAAGAAAGAAATTAATATTTGTTTAATTGAATTATCAACATGATTGACTTTTATATATTTATTATTTTTACTATGAATTTCAATGTAAATAAAGAAATTCAATTCTCTAAATATGATTAATTAAAGAACAAATATTTAAAAAATTATAAATCTATCATGTCTCTCATAAAAAAATTATGAGATAATTGTATTGAATATAACTAATTAATTCCCAAAATTACAAAAAGAAAATATCAAAAAACTGTATACAAAGATAACATTCAATATAATTATTATTAGCTATAGAAATCAACTAAAAGAATTAGCAAAATTTTTATAATCATTTTGTCAACTTAAATTCATAAGCTCTTTTTCTGCAACTTATCAAACTCAAATAGAACGTAGATACCTAAATATGTGTGTGTAAAAAGAAAAACATGTGATTTACAAAACTTAATTTTGAAAGGAAATGTATTCTTTTTTCTTTTTCATTAAAAGCATGCAACATGATATATATAGAGGAAATTTATAAAGAAAAAAAATAATTTATGCAAGCAACATATTATACCAAGTTTCATGCATGATAGTAAAGTAAGATGAAATATGGACAATCTGTAAATAAAAAATCAAGAGACATAAAAAATTATTAAAATTGCAAAACATAAACATTATCATAAAACAACAAAACTACAAAGATTTATAGAAAAAAATCATAAACATGTAACACCATCAATAAAAAAATCTACTTTAAAACTAATAAACATAAGAGAAAACAGTTAAATTAGATTAAACGATTTGAGGGCGTCACGGATTCTCCTTTATATAATATTAAAATAAAGATTTAAATTAGAAATAGGATTTAAGTATTTGAAAAAATAATAATAATATATGTTTAATTAAATTCTAAACAGGATAAATTAAATTCTAAATAAAGTTAATTAAACTCTAAACATGATTGATTTTTTGAATGTAAATAAGGTAATATGTGTCTTCCGACATAATTTGTATAAACATTTGTTTACTTCCCATAATATCCATCAAACTTTGTCTTTATCATTTATCTCGGCGAGTTGCAATTTTTTTATATTATATATTTTTTATTTAAGTTGAATTGAAAAAGATTAAACACAAATTTTATTGGCTTTTAATTTTATACTTAGATTATAGCCGGTGCTACACATACGGGTATTTAAAAAAATATTTAATAATTTAAATTAAATAATTTTAGATGTAAGGTCGAATAATACAATAAGTGTTTTACTTTTATATGTTACTAGTCGTAAAAGCCGCGCTTCGCGGCGGCGTAATAAATTTTTTAAAAATCTCTATTGTTAGAAATGAATACTACTAGAAACTAGACAGAGGGGGGGTGAATGGATAGTTTGATATATTTTTCGATTCTTGAAACCTAAGTAAACAACTGTATGTGATTATGATATGTAATATGCAGAAAGTAAATAACACACACAATCACTTTAATCTACTTTGTATAAGCAAATTAAATACTACAGCTTTCCAGGAAATTCACAATCGAATTTCTGGCTTCTAAACAAGAATAGTTTGAACTTGCTTGCTTACAGAGAAAAGAGCTTAGCAAATAACTATGTGTATCTCTCTTACTTCTTACAGTTGTGTGTGCACGATATATATATTCACCTATACAAACTAGGCACACACAATATTACACAGCTACCCCTTCTGAAAGTCCAACTTGTCCTGCCATAAGAAGTTCACTGTGTCAGGAAGGACCACCTGCTTTTCGGAGTCTTTCCCGTTTCTGTAGCTGCTTGTCTCTTATCTTTCTCTCCAAGTTTAGCTGTAGATTTGCCATCTGTTCTTTGGACCACCTTGCCAGAACAAATGCTTCAGTATTTGTCTCCTTTGATTCTTGGTTCTGTACCTTGATTTGTCTTGTTATAAACGGCTAAGTGTTGATATCGTGAACTCCACTTTATCCCTGACTTCGCGATCTCCCTTGTGAGGACTACGCGATATAGCCTTTGAAGACTTTGCGACATAGGTCATTTGATGACTATGCGACATAGGTCATTTGATGACTATGCGACATAGGTCATTTGATGACTATGCGACATAGGTCATTTGATGACTATGCGACATAGGTCATTTGATGACTATGCGACATAAGGCTTCTGAGGACTTCACGATCTAGGCTCTTTTGACTTTGCTGACTTCAACACTTCACGACATGTGTCTTGAGGACTTCTCGACATAGTACAAAATGGACTATGCGATATAGTACTTCACGACATGGATATTGGTGACTTCACGACATAGCTTTCTTTTGACTTTGCTATATAATGCCTTAGACAAATTCCTGCAACTTATTTCTTCATAGCCTTATTCAACTCTATCCTGCTGCATGAACACTTCTGAACTTCTACCAGGATAATTATTCAATGGCCTATATATACAATCTAGATGCAAGAAACTTTACTAAGCTCATTATAAATCTGAGCATACATGATAAAGCTATTGTTCATGAGAACAAGACAAGTACATTTAGAGACCTATACTCTATCCCAGTGATAGAAATCACTAGGTCATGTAGTGTGACATAGTCACATAGTGTAGGCTTGTTAATAGTGGTATTCAGACATGTCTTGAGCCTAACAATCTCCCCCAAATTGTGAGTAAGATCCTTAGGCACAATTTCATGTCTGATAACAAGCCTAACTTACATAAAAGGAAATTTAGTAACAGAGAGGATAATTCATGAACATTGAGATCAGAAATTTGATTACATAGAAAAATTTAAAGCTTACAGTTTACTTTTGTTGCTCAGCAGCTTCAGCTTCCAATTGCTTCTCTAGCAAATCATCATATATCTTCTTTTTCCTTATCTCTTCTTTTCTCTTCATGTCTATGATGGCTTCTTGAAGTTCTTCTCTTGCAATCAGTTCTTCAATGAGAGGTGAGCCTTTCAAGTCATCAATTGCAGCCTTGAGTGCACTTTCTACATAGGAATCAAGAAACTCCATCCTTATTTTGCTTTGACCTCCATGTGAGTTTTTGTACTCCACAATGTAAGGATTTTGTTTGACCCTGCACATCCCTTTCTGCCTTAGCTCCTTAGCCCCTTAGCCCTCTCCTCCATCTCAGCCATTTCTTTCTCTCTCTGTATGTTTTTCTCTTCATTCTCTTTCCTCATGTTTTCTTCATAATCAGCATGCATCTTCAAGTACCTGGCAATATCTATCTTCCATGTCCTTTCATCTTTTTCTTCAAAATTCAGTAAGGCATTTATCCTTTCAAGCTCATACTTATAGAAATATTGCCAGCTTCCTTGCTTCATTATCCTTTCTCTTCCATCAGTGTACTTGATCTCTAGATGATCCAACTTCACTTTGACTTCAAAGATCCTTTGAGCCCT
The DNA here is from genome assembly GCA_030848705.1 of Heracleum sosnowskyi. NCBI lineage: Eukaryota > Viridiplantae > Streptophyta > Magnoliopsida > Apiales > Apiaceae > Heracleum > Heracleum sosnowskyi. The sequence goes on from CM061244.1 coordinate 74,299,645, forward strand.
CAAAAATGCTAAGGCATCTTCATCATAGTCCTCATCTAGTGGAAGCACATTGATGCCAATAACATTTGTGAGTTTTCCAGTCTTCTTTGTTATCCTCATCCTTTTGGGTACACTCTTGATCTTCAAATGCTTCACAAGAGATACCTTTCTGGAACAAGGAGAATTAGTCTTCAGTGCCACATCACTTGGAAGTAGCTTCATTCCTTTCCCCTTCATCCACTGTAACACTCCACTAGCTGTGACTTTGTGGAAGTGTTTTCTTGAAATTACTTTAGTGGCTTCATCTTTCTTCTGTGGCAATTCAGGTTCAGAAGTCATGGATAATGATTTTGGAGGATCATTGCTAACAGTACCCACCCTAGACTTAGAGTCTTGTGTTGTGGTTAAAGTACTACTAGCAATGTCCTTGACTTGCTGAATTCCACTTCTTGTTTTCTTAACTGATTCCTTTGCCCCCTTGTCATCCCTCTTGCTATCATCAGCATCCTTTGATTTCTTTGAATATTTGCTCCTTTCCTTATCTCTCCTTGACTGAGATCTCCTTTCATAGGTTTTCTCCTTATCATCATCATCATCTCCATCCTTCTTTTTGTTCTTTTCTTTGACAGATTCAGGAATGACTCCATGAATCAGAAAAGATTGTAGAGTGTGAATCATCTCTAGTTCCTCAGCTGTCCTGACTCCCCTCTTGGCTCTTAGCATTTGCAGCACCTGGTTGATCTTTGCATTATTCTTTCTTGTCAAATCTGAAGGGATCACCAACTGGTCAATGCTGCTGTCTTGAGATAGACTTTGGAAGATTATTGTCTTTGGCTTTGAGATAACCTCAGGCAGTCTTTGATCTTGATCCATCTTCAAGTCATCAAACAGTCTCTTGTTGTTAGCCCCACCTTTTTCTATTAAGTCCATTATTGTTGACAGCTCAGTGAATCTCAGTTTCTCTAGAGTTTGAAAAGCTAGGTGCCACAAGCAGTTGTCCTTGCACACCATGATTATCTCTCTTAGATGGACATCCTTGATTTTCCTTACTGCAACTGTGAAGTACTTAATGTTTTCCTTGAGCTTCATTCTGTAAGTCCTTGCATCTTCTTGTGCATCTCTGTAGGTGGCTTTCAGAAACTCCAGGAAGGCCTCATCATGATAGATGTGAGAATTGGCAACTTCCTGTAGCTTGGCCTCTGTGATTGTTGTTGCTTTGGCAGGTTGAGCATTGGAAGTAGGTTGAGCAGGTTGAGAAGTGGAGATATCTTTTGGCATTGTGGAGGGATAGTAGGTAGTGGTGACTGTGCTTTTCTGGCCTTGTGCATTGATGACCTCTACAGGGGGAAGATTGATTGGCTTTATTGTCTCTTCAATGAGCTTGCCCTTAAGTTTTGACTGCTTGGCAGGTACTCCCCCTTTCTTTTTCACAATGACCTCCTTAACTTTCTCCCCCTTAGGCTTGGGATCAGACAAAAAGTCTTGAGCTTCACCAGGGATAGGCAGGTTCATGGATCTCATCATTGAAGTCATCATTTGTTGCTGCACCAGTAAGATGTTTGAGGTGTTGTTGCCTTGGTCATCCAGCTTGTCATTGAGTTGGCTTAAGGATGTAGATAGCATTCTGTTTTCATCCTTGAGAGAGGCCACTTCTTTTTCTAAGCCATCCGCCTTAGAGAATAATTGTTGAGACCTAAATGAGTTTAGGGATTGATCTTTGACCCTGGCAAAGTCATATTTGGAGATGTCTGACAGAGGGACTTCATCCACCAACTTGTCACCATACTGATTTTTCCACATGACATTTATCATAGCATTTGAGGTGATGGTGGCTTTCGCTTGAGTTTCCAGTGAAGAAGCCAGTTTCTTGATGTTGTCTGTGACCATGGCAAGAGTCACATCCATCATGGATACATTTGTGGAGGTTTTCTGGACTTCTTTGAGGATACCATCCACCTTGGGAAAATCAGAGAGATAAGAGTTCCTGAGCTTAGTGAGGGATCTGTCTGTTTCCTCCTGGATTGAAGAAATCTCTGATTGAAGCCCTTTCCCAAGATAGTGCAGAGCCTTCAGCTGGTTCTTGTACACATCATTCACAGCATCATAGATGGCAGCAGGAGAGAGATCCTTTGCATTGGAGCCCAGAGAAGTTAGGAATTCTTCTCTTATAAAAGCTAGGGCATCCTTGAGCTTGAGAGTCCTCTTAGCATCCAACCAGGCATCCACATTTCCCTCTGGTTCAGCTGCATCCACAATCTTCTCCTGCTGAGCTTCAACATCCTCCTTGTGGCAAAGTAAGATAGCTTCATAATCAGCATTGGGAAGATTTGAGGTGAGGAGATGTTGAGCTATTTTGGAGAACTCATCAATCTGTGTTACATGGAGATCGATCTTGTATGGCTTCTTCTGTCATTTTGGAAGGCACAGATGATGATCCTGAAGGCCTGTCATGGTGCACAGGCTTCAGCCATTCTGACATAGTGGCCTGAGCCAAGTGAGAGCTAGTGCTAGGCACTTCATGAGATGTAAGAGTTTGAGTCTCCTCCAGCCTTGGAATGGCTGTAGGGTCTAATGTTGTCTCCATTGAAATGGGATGTGTTACAACATTAGCCCTATTTGTCTGTGAAGACAGTTCCACATCCCTAAGGATGGGAGAATTTGGCACAGAGTCTCCAGTGAAAACTGGTGAATCCTCCATGTTTGTGTTGGTGTCATTAGGATATGCCCCAGCATGCATTCCCTGACCAACTAGATGTGGTTCCTGGGTGGTGAGCACAGTGTCATGCACCATGTCACTTGAAATTGGCTCAATCACAGGAGAGAATTGTGATTGATCAAAGGCAAGATTGTCATTGGAATGACTTTCTTGTTCAGAAGAAATTTTTATGGAAGAATCTGAGAGAGAAGTGGGGTTTAGACTAGATTTTGGCAACTCCCCCTGAGAAATAGGAGGAGTTTCAACAGTGATGTGCTCTCCACTCTGTGTGTCATCAGCCTTATCACTCCTAGGGTCACGAGTGAGTTCTTGATCCTGTGCAGACTCAGTACAGGTTGTAGTGGGGAGACTACTCTTTTCAATGCCAATAACCTGTTGGGAGGCCATTGACAGTAGTAGGTGTACCCCTTTTTCCACATCTGAATCCTGTTGGGAGGATTCAGTGGTAGGTTTAGATTTTGACTTCTTCCTTTGTCTGGTAAGGGGTGACTCAGGATCCTCACTTCCTATCTCTACAGAGTCATTTATCACTGCTAGGGCTCTCTTCTTTGACTTCTTTTTAGTAACACCAACCTTTTGAGAGATTGATGCACTTGGTTGCCTATCCTCTACAGTGGTGTTTTCAGTAGGATTGCTGGATGGGATAGGAAGGCTGGGGATAGACTGTGCAGCTCCTTCAGTCTTAGCCTTCCCTGTCCAGGAAAGTTCATGATATATGGGCTTATCAAGTGGATAAGACTCAAATGTGTCCTGCATATGCTTGGTCACACTTAGAATCACATCCACTTGATTCCTTGTGTCCAATGAACCAAATAGTACTTTGGACATGGACTTGGAATAAGCCATTTTAGTGTTATCTATACCCTCCAATAGATGGACATTTGCATCAAGAAAATTTAAAATAACTTGAAGGAAACGAGGGTAAAAGATGTCATTACCTCTACCACGAATGGTCCTGCCTAGCCTCTGAGTCAATTCTTTGAGAATTATGGCTCCCACATTGATCTCCTAGTTGTTGGCCAAGGAGTAGGCTAGCTTCACAGCAATGTGACTGATATGGTCCCATCCTGTCTTCCTGCAGAGAAACACCTTCTGGAGTGCGTCAAGCAGAAATGACCACTCCCTTCTCACAAACTTCTTATTCAGCTTTCCAGTATCTATCTCATCAGCATACTGAATGAAGGTCATGAATTCTATGATTTGAGCATCTGTAGCTTCTTGGTCATGACCTTCCACCTTGAACCCCAAAGCTTCATTGATTTCCCTTTCACCAAATTGAAAGTGTTTGCCTCCAATTGAACAGCTAACCTCGTGGAATGAGGTTCCATCTTCCCTAGCCATTGTTGATACCAACGCCGTTCTCCAGAATCCTTCCAACACATCAACATACAAGGTAGGGTTCAGGGTTAGGGCTTGGCGTCGGTAGGAAGTGTTCAAGAACCGTACAAAACACTTGTACCTTGGGTTAGCCTCAGCCTCAGAGGGAATGGTGAGAAGATTGGTTTCTTTGGGAATTGTTAAAGGGATAGAGGATGATACAGTTTAAGATTTGGGTGCCATTTCGAGAGAGAGAGAGTGAAAATTAGAGTAGAGAATTTGTGCTTAGGTTTGAGAGTTTGAGAGCAATAGACAAGATGAAAAGTTGTGAACGGTTAGAAAAGGTATTTATATGATAGAGACACTGCGATATGGAGTTATGAATATGTACAGTCTATATGTATGTCGCGAAGTCAATAATAGCCTGTACCGCAAAGTCTTGCAAAATATATCGCATAGTCTCAACAATGAACTATGTCGCAAAGTCTTCAAAATGAAAGGATCGGGGAGACTTTGCGATATAGTAGAAATACCCTGTCTAAAGCTCTCTTTTAGGAATTTTAAGCAATTTGTCAGACTTTTATCAAATTTTGAAATAAAATTAATTTAAATCAAAATTCTGTCAACTATGGAGACTTGTCGATATAGTTATTCTAAGTCGCGAAGTCATAAAATTAACTATGTCGCAAACTCATGAAATGAACTATGTCGCGAAGTCTCACAATCTCAACAGTTTGCGATATAAGTCTGTTTAATTTGAACTATGTCGTGAACTCTGAAAATCATCTATATCGAGATGTCTCAAAAGCTCACAACTCCACTAACAAATATGATTTTGAAAAATATGCAGTAAAATACTGAAATATTTATAAATCATATCTCAGCTAATTTTCACTCCAAACAAATAGATCATTTAAATACAGTGAAAATTTACTGCTGCAACTATTAACCAGCATATTTACTTAGAACAACTGAATGAAGGATTGAGCATTCCAATTTCACTCACAAGTCTGTTGAAGACTGCTTCATTCAGAGGTTTAGTAAATATGTCAGCTAGTTGTTTCTCAGTTGGAACATAAGAGACTTCTATGGTACCATTTGCAGCAAGTTCCCTAATGAAATGGTACCTGATCTCAATGTGCTTTGTAGTAGAATGATTAACAGGATTGGCAACTATGGATATTACACTAGTATTATCACACATTAGAGGAATGTGTTCTAACACTAGCCCATAATCCATGAGTTGATTTCTAATCCAAAGCAATTGAGCACAGCAACTTCCAGCAGCAATATATTCAGCCTCAGCTGTGGATGTTGCTGTGGACTGTTGTTTCTTACTAAACCAGGACACTAACCTTTGACCTAGGAATTGACAGCTTCCAGAGGTGCTCTTCCTGTCAATTCTGCATCCAGCATAATCAGAATCTGTGTAACCAACCAGGTTGAACCCAGTGCCCTTTGGATACCATAGCCCAAGATTAGGAGTCCCCTTCAGATATTTGAAAATTCTTTTGATGGCCATCATGTGAGATTCCTTGGGATCAGACTGGAACCTTGCACAAAGGCATGTGGCAAACATGATGTCTGGCCTGCTAGCTGTGAGATAGAGTAGGGATCCAACCATTCCTCTATAGACCTTGATATCAACTCTCTTGCCTTTCTTGTCTTCATCCAGCTTGATTGCAGTAGACATAGGAGTTTTAGCTGGGGATGACTCTTCTAAACCATATTTCTTTAAAAGATCCTTGACATACTTAGATTGGTTTATAAAGATGCCATCCTCCCTTTGATGTACTTGCAGGCCTAGGAAGTAGGTTAACTCTCCCATCATACTCATCTCATATTTACTTTGCATCAACTTAGAGAACCTTTCACAGAGTTTTTCATTTGAAGAGCCAAAGATGATATCATCCACATAGATTTGAACAAGAATGATATCATTTCCATGCTTCTTGAAGAATAGGGTTTTGTCAATTGTACCCCTGGTAAATTGATGCTCAAGAAGGAATTGAGATAGAGTTTCATACCAGGCTCTTGGTGCCTGTTTGAGTCCATAGAGCGCCTTGAGCAGTCTATACACAAAGTTTGGGAAGTCTTCACTTTCAAAGCCAGGTGGTTGAGACACATAGACTTCTTCAGCAAGATCACCATTAAGAAATGCACTTTTCACATCCATTTGATACACCTTAAAATCTGAGTGAGCTGCAAAAGCCAGGAAGATTCTTATGGCTTCCAGTCTAGCTACAGGTGCAAATGTCTCATCATAGTCAATGCCTTCTTGCTGACAATATCCTTTGGCAACCAGCCTTGCTTTGTTTCTTACTACCACTCCTTCTTCATCCATCTTGTTCCTGAACACCCATTTGGTGTCAATAACATTCTTTCCTTTTGGAGGTGGCACTAGTTCCCATACTTTGTTTTTCTCAAATTGATTCAACTCTTCTTGCATGGCAACAATCCAATCAGAATTCTTCAAAGCTTCTTCAATTAATTTAGGTTCCTCTTGTGACAGAAAGCATCTATACAGACATGTATTTAATGTTGCCCTTCTTGTTCTAACTCCCTCACTAGGATCTCCAATGATTTGATCCCTAGTGTGGGCTCTGTCCCATTTCCTTGTGTGCCCCTGTTCATTTCCTTGATCTGTTCCAATCTCATTTTGGTTGACAGTTGCATTCTCTTCTTCTCCCCCTGTATTTGTGAATCCTTGCACAGGTGTTTGAAGAAGATTGTCAACTTCAAGAATTTCATTTTCTAGAACAGTTTGAACAGGGGGTTCATCTTCACTTTCAGAATCCTCAAGATAACCTTGATTCTCAAATCTCAATAGCACACTGTCTTGATCACTTGTTTTCAGTCCTGGAGTTTTCTTGTCATCAAAGGTAACATCCATGCTTTCCATGACTTTGTGTTGCTCAGGTACAAACACTCTGTATGCTGTCCTTTCCAGAGAGTATCCAATGAAGATACCTTCAAATGCCTTAGCATCAAATTTTCCAACATGCTCAGAGGTATCTTTCATCACAAAGCACTTGCTTCCAAACACATGCAGATGCTTGAAGGATGCTCTTTTTCCAGTCATTAATGAGTAAGGAGTTTTGCCAGACTTCTTATTGATTAATGTTCTATTTTGCATATAGCATGCTGTGTTAACAGCATCAGCCCAAAAGCTAGTGGGTAGCTTTGCATCCAGCAACATTGTCCTTGCAGCTTCAATGAGAGTTCTATTCTTTCTCTCAACTACTCCATTTTGTTGAGGTGTTCTAGGAGCTGAGAATTGTTGAGAAATTCCTTTATCTTTGCAAAACTCATACAATGTTGAATTTCTGAACTCAGTCCCATTATCACTTCTCAAAGCAACTACAGAGGAACCAGTGCTTTGTGCTTCTTTATCAACTCTCTTGATATGCTCTATTATGACTTGGGGTGCTTCATCCTTGGAGAATAGGAATTCCACCCAAGTATATCTTGAATAGTCATCTACCATCACTAGAGCATATTTCTTTTTGGAGAGGGACATTACATTCACAGGGCCAAATAAGTCCATGTGAATTAGTTGTAGAGGTTTTGAGTTTGTATTGAGCAACTTGTTCTTGTGACTTGATCTTTTAATCTTCCCTTTCTGACAAGCTTCACATGCTCCATCTTGCACAAACTCCAAGGCAGGCAAATCCCTGATGTGTTCTCTCTTGGTTAGAGAGTTCATTGCCTGAACATTCAAGTGAGACAGTTTCTTGTGCCACAGCCAGAATTCCTCATTTGTGGCTTTTGTGTAGAAACAACAAATTTCTCCCTTATCTGCAGCCTTGAGATTAGCTACAAACAAGCTTCCTTTCTTCACACCAGTTAGAACAACTTCACCACTTTCCCTTTTTGAGATTGAACAAAGGTCTTCATCAAATTCCACTTTGAAGCCTCTGTTGGTAAACTGTCCAATACTCAAGAGATTATGCTTCAGTCCTTCAACAAATGCTACATCTTCAATAATGACATTTCCAGATTTAACACTGCCATATCCCATTGTATAACCAATGTTGTCATTTCCAAAGGTTACTGATGGGCCAGCCTTTTCCTCAAAATGTGATAGCAGGGCCATATCACCAGTCATGTGACTTGAGCATCCACTGTCCAAGATCCATATGACTCTTTTATTCCTGTTGCCCTACATTCACAAAGTGACTAAGTTGTTTTTGGTACCCACACTTGGTAGGGTCCAGATGATTTAGAAACATTTTGATTAATAATTCTTCTGTCATAAATTGCATTTCTCATAGTAGGAGACTTCACTTTTTCTAGTGGCTTTGGAGTTTACACTCTTAGGCTCACATGAAGTTTTCACCCTCTCAACCCTGATTGGGGACCCTGTCCTATGAGAATGTATGTGTGTGTGTGATTCACCAGATTGTGTAGAGTCAAGTTTATGTTTAAGAGATAAACAGTTAGCAATCACAGTCACATAGCATGTCATGCAGTTTGGCTTACCACAGAAAGAATCATGACTAGAATTTATGCTTGCAGAAAGGTTACTTAGGTTGTCAACTTCAACAATTTCAGGCTTACTACACTTATGAGTCAAATGATTAACAGATAGGCATTTTTGACATTGTTTCCTGGGAGCATTTGGCACATAAGCATAGTTGTTTCCTTTGTTAACACCAACTTTACCGTTTCTGTTTTGTTTCCTTTTCTTAACAACTTCTTTCTTTGCTTTAGGACTCTTGACAAGATTGTCTTTGGTCTCTTTCTGATTGACAAGTTCAGGAAAGGAAGAAGTGTTCTTAGCAGCCTCATCTTCTTCAAGTAGTTGTTGCTTGATGATCAGTAGTTCCTCATCAAACTCAACAACACTCTTTCTGAAGATGGGCAGTTCAACACTTGACAGTATGGTTGGGGCATTTTTGTTTGTAAAAGTTGCCTTTCCTTTGCCCTTGACCTTCTTCCTTCCCTTGTCATTATCATAGTCAAAACCAACTCCAACCTTGCAGTCTTCAGTGTGTTCCTTGTGGTAGGTTTGAATAAGTTCAGAGGAGTTTTTGAAGCTTCTTAGTTTCAGTTCAGTTTCAGCAATTTGTTCTCTAAGGGCATTCTCTATCTGCTCAGCACAAATCACTTTGTTTTTAAGATACTCAACCTCCTTTTTCAAACCATCCAGGTTCACAACCATTAACTCAAGTTGCTCATTCTTTTCTGTAAGCTCAACATTCTTAGCAGTTAGTCTGTCAATTTCTTCATTAGCTACTAACATGCTAGTATGAATATTAAACATCTCAGTGCTCATATCTTCAACAGTTTGCTTATATTGAAGGGGAGTCATATCAAGAGAAGTAAGAATAGGTACCTGACTTGAATCACCTTCATCAGAAAATGCCATCAGGGCATAGTTTGAGTATTCTTGTTCTTCTTCTTCATCAGAGTCATCCCAGCATTTTCCCTCAGCAATAAAAGCTTTGCCCTGTTGTTTCTTGAGTAGAGCCTCATACTTAGCTTCAAGCTCTAAGTATGCTTTGTCCTTCTTGACTTGTTTAGGCTTTTTGCACTCAGTGGCAAAATGCCCAAGTTCATTGCAGTTATAGCACCTTATTTTGGTCCTATCCACACTTCCTGTCTTGTATCCACCTTTAGCAGCACCAGCAATCCCTTTTCCTTTATTGAAGGTGTTTGAGCCACTAGATCCACCAGTGTTTCCATTATTGAACTTGGACCTAAATGGCTGCTTTCTTTTAAACCTTATGTTAGGATACCTCCTAGCCATATAAGCAAAAGATTTGTTTTCCATTTTGTCCAGCTCATCTATACTGTAGAACTCATCCTCTTCAGGTAAATCATACACAACCTGAGTTTCATCACCAGTGTCTTCAACTTCCAGTTCCTCAATCTTGACCTGACTGATTTTAAGAGAGTCCATTCTTTGACTTAGGTTGTCAGCAATAAGTGCACAGGAGGTATTAGCCACTAATCCTTGCTTTGCTTGAATAGATCTCTTTTGAAACAGCTCTAACTCATATGTCTTTAAAACACCATACAACACATCAAAACCAATCTTTGTCAGATCTCTTTCTTTAAGGGAAGAGATTCTTGGTTCCAAGTGATCTGGCAGAGTTAGTAGAAACTTCATATTTAGCTCTTCTGTTTCATAGTGTTTGTCATAGAGTTTGAGCTCGTTTATCAGCTTGTTGAATCTCTCAAACACTTCTGTGATTCCCTCTTTTGGCTGAGCCATGAAGGCTTCATATTGTGAAACAAGAATCTGCTTCTTGTTCTTTCTTACTTCAGTAGTTCCTTCACAGAGCACTTCTATAAGATCCCACATCTTCTTGGCACTAGTACAATGAGAAACAGTGCCATACATGTTGAAGTCCATAGATTCACAAATGATAAGTTGAAGATGTCCATCCAATGCTACTTTTTCCTTTTCAGGATCAGTGTATTTTAAGGGATCTTTGGGCACATGTTTTGCTGGTACAATCTCAGTGCCATTGGTTGTTTCACCAATCTCGATCATTGGAATGAAGGGACCATGCTTTAGAATATCTAAATACATGGGGTTAGAAGCTTTGATGAAAAGCAACATCTTCTTCTTCCATAAACTGTAGTGCTCCTTGTTAAAGGGAGGAATCTTGATACTGCTTAGTTTCTGTGAACTCATTCTTGATCTTTTCCTGTTTGTACGTTAACAGCCTACGCTCTGATACCACTTGTTAGAAATGAATACTACTAGAAACTAGACAGAGGGGGGGTGAATGGATAGTTTGATATATTTTTCGATTCTTGAAACATAAGTAAACAACTGTATGTGATTATGATATGTAATATGCAGAAAGTAAATAACACACACAATCACTTTAATCTACTTTGTATAAGCAAATTAAATACTACAGCTTTCCAGGAAATTCACAATCGAATTTCTGGCTTCTAAACAAGAACAGTTTGAACTTGCTTGCTTACAGAGAAAAGAGCTTAGCAAATAACTATGTGTATCTCTCTTACTTCTTACAGTTGTGTGTGCACGATATATATATTCACCTATACAAACTAGGCACACACAATATTACACAGCTACCCCTTCTGAAAGTCCAACTTGTCCTGCCATAAGAAGTTCACTGTGTCAGGAAGGACCACCTGCTTTTCGGAGTCTTTCCCGTTTCTGTAGCTGCTTGTCTCTTATCTTTCTCTCCAAGTTTAGCTGTAGATTTGCCATCTGTTCTTTGGACCACCTTGCCAGAACAAATGCTTCAGTATTTGTCTCCTTTGATTCTTGGTTCTGTACCTTGATTTGTCTTGTTATAAACGGCTAAGTGTTGATATCGTGAACTCCACTTTATCCCTGACTTCGCGATCTCCCTTGTGAGGACTACGCGATATAGCCTTTGAAGACTTTGCGACATAGGTCATTTGATGACTATGCGACATAGGTCATTTGATGACTATGCGACATAGGTCATTTGATGACTATGCGACATAGGTCATTTGATGACTATGCGACATAGGTCATTTGATGACTATGCGACATAAGGCTTCTGAGGACTTCACGATCTAGGCTCTTTTGACTTTGCTGACTTCAACACTTCACGACATGTGTCTTGAGGACTTCTCGACATAGTACAAAATGGACTATGCGATATAGTACTTCACGACATGGATATTGGTGACTTCACGACATAGCTTTCTTTTGACTTTGCTATATAATGCCTTAGACAAATTCCTGCAACTTATTTCTTCATAGCCTTATTCAACTCTATCCTGCTGCATGAACACTTCTGAACTTCTACCAGGATAATTATTCAATGGCCTATATATACAATCTAGATGCAAGAAACTTTACTAAGCTCATTATAAATCTGAGCATACATGATAAAGCTATTGTTCATGAGAACAAGACAAGTACATTTAGAGACCTATACTCTATCCCAGTGATAGAAATCACTAGGTCATGTAGTGTGACATAGTCACATAGTGTAGGCTTGTTAATAGTGGTATTCAGACATGTATTGAGCCTAACATCTATCAAATAAATTATGAAAATTACTCGATTCTCGCTAATAAACCGTCCTCCCATGAAACACGCTTTCCTTTTTAATATCAAAATCTCAACTTTAATATATTGAATATATACTTGTCTTATATATTAATTTTTATGTAATCATACTCCTTTCTAATGAGATACTCTTTAGTTGAAAAAACATCTATATAACTTTACATATTCTACTTCAAATAGAATTTTTAGTTATGTAGTATAAACGCTCATTCTACTTCCAATAGAATTTTTAATTGCAAGTACTTCTTTTGTATTTGAACTCTTACCCTCTGTAAAGTCAAACACCTATTCTACTTCAAATAGAACTTCGAACTTCTCTATAAATTCGAATTTTTCTCCTCAATAAATTCGAACATCTATTCTACTTCTAATATGTTAAAGTATATTTTTTTGATTTATCAGTGTTTAAAATTCTAAAATTCTAGAAAATTAGAAAAATAGATTGAGACGATCTTAGGGGCGCCACCTAATCTCCCGCGTATCCTCCTTTATATATATATATATTGATGATATAAACTCTTCACTTATATAAATTCTAACACCTATTATATTTTTGATATGTTAAAAGGTAGTAATTTTTCAAATTGTAAAATTATAAGAAAAATAAATAAATAAATGAGACGATTTTAGAGGCGTCACTAACCTCACACGTATCCTCCTTTTCCTTTATATCAAGAACCTTTTAAAAATAAATCAATATTATATAATATTATAATAAATTCATGTCTAACCTTTGATGATCAAAGTAAATACTTGGCGGAAAAAAATTCAAAGACTACATACTTTCTTCGACCAAAATATCACCTCAAGTCTGCAAAAAAGAAAAGCAGAATCGTAAGATTTATATTAAAAAACAAAAAATTTATAACAACAAACGTAATTTGCAAGTAAATTCCAAAAAAAAATATTATACTACCAACGAAAGAGTTGGAGAATTATAACATAAATTCTCTAATATTTTAAAGAATATTTTAATTATTAATATTTAAAATTTTGAAAACTCTTAAAAAATTGAAAAAAATATATATAAACAATCAAAAAAAATACCGCGAACATCAAAAACCATGAAAAAAATTACAAATATATATCATCCTCATGTACTAAGAAAATACGTAAACAAAAGTAGAGTTAAAATAAAACGAACCATGCTACTCCGCATGCACGAAGTTTTTGCAGTCCTTAAACTTAAGTTATGGAGTCTTGTTTGGTTCTTCGCTAACCATGGAATGTTTATGTCACACAAAATTATATATATATATGTTAAGCTATGGCGTGTTCCGAGTTTATATAGATTTTTCTTATAAGGTTTTCACATGTCTTCTACCTCTTCATCGTCCAAACTAAATGAGACTTCGAACTCTTCTTCTTTACAAATTCATATATCTTTTCTACTTCTAATATTTTAAGAGATGTTTAGTATTATTAGTATTTAAAATTCTATAAAATTAAAAAAATAGATTGAGACGATCTTAAAGCCGCCACCTAAGCTTCCGCGTATCCTCCTTTATATATATATATTGATGATTCGTTTAAAAATTAATTTATTTATATGTTTGGTTGAAATGTCTCACAATTAGAGCAGGTGGCTCAAAATGCCCATGAGGGTCGAGTGGGTATTTTTTACCCACTGAATACACATATCTAAGCATGCGTATAGAGTTAGTGTACCTACCTTGGTTCGACTTGCTCGAGTGGTAGATGCGTGATCAGTTAGCACGGAAAAGAATATACCAGTAAAAAATTTTATAAATAAAAATGTAAATTGGATTATACATATTTTTTTTTTGAAATTATTCAAATAATTAAAATTTAATAAAAGAACTATCAGATAAGTAGATAAGTAAAGTATAGTTAACCCAAATATATATTTTTCTTATTTTTATATTATAATTTTTGAAATATATTATTCTCGTCACTTGATCGTGAAAATTCTATATATTTCACATTTCTCCTTACATTTTATTTACTTTTAATAAATTATAATTGATTGCAAATCATATACTTATAAATATTTTCAGAAAATAGTAAAATGGAATTTTTTTTTGATAATTTCTCTAAATATATTATATTATCTTTAATAACAAAACTAAAATTACCTTCACATATATCAAATTATATTCATCCAATGTAATCATTTTCCATTTCTAGTTATTGTACATATTGATTATCGTGGTGCGCAAATAATAATAATAATAATAATAATAATAATAATAATAATAATAATAATAATAATAATAATAATAATAATAATAATAATAATAATAATAATAGTAATAATAATAATAATAAGGGCTTTTTTCAGAAATATCCAATCCTAGAATCTTTTTTGCAAAAATACTATGTGTTTTTTTAAATATTTTGCAACTATACTAATTTAAATATTTACAAAAATACGGCAACTTTTGCAACCATATTGAAACTACATTAGACAAAATCAATCACAAATGCAACTTATAAAATTTTTAATAATTGGAATCATATTTGATTACATAATAAATTGTATAAGTAACTAATAAATGTCCCTGTGGGGCCGACTAAATTAAACTCAACTTCAGTTGTTGATTTTGAATCGAAGATAAAATCAAAACATACATACAAAACACATATACATACATTTATACCCACCCCTCCCGAAGAAACTAGATGGTCTGAGTTTTTTTTCAAGAATCGAAGAGATTATATCTTGAGACAAAAAAGGGACAACCTTTCAAGAGCTTGTTCCATAGGATTGACAATGGAGATTAATGTTAGGAACTATGTTGTTTCTTGATGATAACCAAATTAAGTTAGTAAAAATTGTACAAGTAAAAGTAGCCATCAACGGATACTTCGCTATTGCAGTATCCGTAGATGGGTAGCTTATCTACGGATAAGACTATATGTAGCATGCTTGTGTATTTCTGATGTTGAAGTTGAAGTAGTCTTGATAGGTTAAATGAGTCATGTTGACTATCAATAGATATGTAGAATAGGGAAGCTAATTGTAAATAGTCGATGTCTTGTAATTCTGCATACTTGAAATTGACTGTCTGCGGATAGCTTGATTAGCCTTCTACGGATATGGACACTGTACTGTCTACGGATAGCAGTACTGGTTGATCAAGAAACTGTCAACATATATAACTCAGATAGCTTCTACGGATACTCTCTGTACATGTGAAAAGGACAGTGATGTCAGAGCACATGGGTTGACAGACTACACAGAGCATGGAAGCCAGTATTTCTAGAAAGGTGACAAGAAGAAAGCAGCATTCTGCTTGCATGGTCAAAGGTAGCATTTCCATAAAAGACAATCAGCCAAGAAGGGCAAGCTACAAACACGGACAAAACACCTATCGATGGTTTTTATTGAGGGGCAAAAAAGTCATTCACACTTCGATAGTTTTTGAAAAACTATCGAAGTGGTTAAAATTCAGAATTCAAACAGACTCTTTCAAAAACCATCGAAAGAATTTTATTTTTAAAACAAAAAAAAAAACTATCGAACCCTTTCTGAAAACTATCGAGAATTCTAAGTATTGATAAATTTAAATTCTCTTCGATAGATTTCAATTTCCTTTGCAAAAACCATCGAGGATTTTAAATATTGAAAAAATTAAATCCTGTCGATAGATTTCCACTTCAATTTCAAAAACTATTAAGAAATCCCTTCGACAGTTTTCTTTTCTTTTCCAAAAACTATCGAAAATTGCTTTCGATAGATTTTGTTCAGTATTTAGAAAAACTATCGAATTTCCTAATTCAATATATTTTTGCTTCCTGTTTATTTTTAAAACTTGTTCTTGTCTTAAAAATCAAACATTTTTTATTTTCTGTCAACTTAGAATCTGTTTAAGATTAACAAATTTACCAAAATCAAAGCCAACAGAAAATTCACAATTTTCTTAGAATAAAATCGACTAAATATCATTAAATGATATTAACTAATTAAAATCCAATAAATTATGCTGCATTAATCTACAATGTTTAAAACAAAGTAAATTAATTCAAATTAAATAGATGCTTAAATATTTAGAACAAATATTAGCACCTAAATAATTTTAGAATTATTAACTAGTTAAATGCCAGAAGATATATCATCCATAAATATGACATAAAATTAGTACAGTAATTCTAACTTACGAGAATTGCTCCTGAAAATAAATTCACGAGTCCTAAGGATATAGAAATTCTTAAACTCATGTATTTACTAGGACTACCTTGCAGTTACTGACTCCTAATCAAAATCAATTAGAAAGATTTAACATCCCAAGTTCACCAACCAATTTAGAAAAAAGTGGATTCATCAAGCGGTTTAGTGAAGATGTCTGCAATTTGTTCCTCTGTGGGTACAAAATGTAACTCCACAGTTCCATTCATGACATGCTCTCGGATAAAATGATACCTGATGTCGATGTGCTTTGTCCTCGAGTGTTGCACTGGGTTGTTGGAGATTGTTATGGCACTTGTGATGTCGCTGAATATTGGAATCTTAGTCAACAAAAGTCCATAGTCACGGAGTTGGTTCCTCATCCACAAGATTTGAGCACAATAGCTACCAGCAACTATGTATTCAGCTTCATCTGTTGATGTGGACACTGAGTGCTTCTTCTTGCTATACCAAGAAACTGACAGCTTCCTGAAGTACTCTTCCGATCAATCTTACAACCTGCAAAATATAAGTCTGTATATCCAATAAGATCAAATCATGTATTTTTAGGGTACCAAATTCCAAGATTTGGGGTTCCCTTAAGATATCTAAATATTCGCTTAACAGCTATTAGATGAGATTCTTTGGGATCAGACTGAAACCTAGCACACAAGCATGTTGCAAACATTATATCTGGTCTACTTGTAGTGAGATATAGTAAGGAGCCTATCATACCTCTGTAGCTTGTGATGTCAACCTTCTTACCAGTTTCATCCTTATCAAGCTTAGTGGCAGTTGGCATTGGAGTCTTTGCTGTAGATGAGTCTTTCATTTGATACTTATTCAGAAGATCTTTAATGTACTTGGACTGGCAAATGAATATTCCATCTAGCCTTTGATACACTTGCAGTCCAAGAAAGAATGACAATTCACCCATCATGCTCATTTCATATCGACTATGCATTAACTTAGCAAATCTCTTGCATAGATCATCATTAGTAGAACCAAATATTATGTCATCAACATATACTTGCACCAATATCAAATCATTTTTGTGCTGTTTGTAAAAGAGAGTTTTATCTACGACACCTCTTGTAAAGTTATTTTCAAGTAAAAATTCAGAGAGTGTGGCATACCATGTCTTTGGAGCTTGTTTTGAGTCCATAGAGAGCTTTGAATAGAAAGTACACAAAGTCTGCCAGTTTTGAATCCTCAAACCCTGGAGGTTGTTCCACATACACTTCTTCTTCCAGCTCCCCATTCAGAAAAGCACTCTTCACATCCATTTGATATACTTTGTAATTGGAATGTGCTGCGAATGCCATAAACATTCTGATTGCCTCAAGTCTTGCTACTGGTGCATAGGTTTCATCATAATATATACCCTCTTCTTGAGTGTAACCTTTAGCAACCAGTCTGGCTTTGTTTCTCATTACAATGCCATCTTCATCCAACTTATTTTTGAATACCCATCTTGTTCCTATAACAGATTTTCCTTTAGGCCCGGGTACCAGCTTCCAAACCTTCTGCCTTTCAAACTGATTGAGTTCATCTTGCATTACAATCACCCAATCTGGATCATCTAGGGCATCTTCAACTTTCTTAGGTTCTGTTTCTGAAAGAAACCCAGAATAGTGACATTCATTTTGTGATGTCCGTCTAGTTCTCACTCCTGTGTCCAGATCACCAATGATCAAGTGAAAGGGATGATCTCTATTCCATACCCTTTGTCTTGGCAAATGCGATCTTGATGATTCTACTTGTTCAAAATGTTGTGGAGTGTGACTAGTTGATCCTTCTCCTGCTCCCCCTGAGTTGTTGCCTGTATGATCTGTTGACCCTGTTGATTGACTAGTAGATCCAGTAGTAGTCTGATGATTTCCACCACTGTCACCACTTAGTCCAGAATCATTATCATTGTCATTATTATTAATAACAGGAACAAATTCAGGTTCTTCTTCATTGTCAGAGAGATCTCTTGATAGATTTTCAAATACCAAGGATTCAGAGTTCTCTCTAATTTGCAGGCCTGGTCTTTTGGTGTCATCAAATGTTACATTAAGGCTTTCCAACACCTTCTTATCTTCAATCACATACACCCTGTAAGCCTTAGATTCCAGAGAATAGCCCAGAAAAATGCATTCATCTGCTTTGGCATCAAACTTGCCTAGATGTTCTCCATCTTTTAGTACAAAGCACTTTGCACCAAACACATGAAAGTACTTCAGTATTGGTTCCTTGTTGGCCATTAACTCATACAGAGTCTTTTCGTGATCTTTGTTAATCAGGGTTCGATTCTGAGTGTAGCAATTAAGCTGTATTCACTGCTTCAGCCCAAAAGTAAGTGGGAAGTTTCGATTCATTTAACATTGTCCTTGCTGCTTCAACCAAGGTTCTGTTCTTCCTTTCCACTACTCCATTCTGTTGAGGAGTCCTTGGTGCTGAATACTGTCTTGATATTCCTTTCTCTGAGTAGAAATCATTAAGAACTGCATTCTTGAATTCAGTTCCATTGTCTGATATGATTGTCCGCACAGGTAGCTTAGCTTCCACTTATATCTTCTTGATGTGATCAATGATTAGTTATGTTGCTTCATCCTTTGAATGTAAGAATAACACCCACGTGTACTTGGAGTAGTCATCCACCATCACTAATGCATATCTTTTTCTTGAAAGTGACATAACATTGACTGGACCAAATAAATCCATATGAATCAGCTGAAGAGGTTCAACAATGCTTGTCATTTCTCTGCTTCTGTGTGATGCCTTCTTAGACTTCCCTTTTTCACATGCTTCACATAGTCCCTCCTGATAAAATTCCATCAGGGGCAACCCTCTCACTAACTCTCTCTTTACCAAAGAGTTCATAGTTTTGAAGTTCAAGTGTGAGAGCTTTTTATGTCATAGCCAACTTTGTTCTGAAGATGCCTTATTGTAGAAACATGTAACTTCTCCTTCACTGGTAGAACTTAAGTCAGCTATAAACAAATTTCCTTTTCTCACTCCCAGTAGAGCAAGCTTCTCATCCTTCCTGTTTGTGATCAAGCACTTGTCCTTTCTGAAATCTACATTGTATCCTTTATCACAAAATTGACTGATACTTAGAAGATTGTGCTTCAATCCTTGAACAAGAGAGATGTTTTCAATGATGACATTCCCAATTCTCAGATTACCATATCCCGTAGTGAATCCTTTGTTGTCATCTCCAAAGGTTACAATCGGGCCGGTCTTCTTAACCACCTCTGTAAGCAGGGACTCTTCTCCTGTCATGTGTCTAAATCAACCACTATCCAGAATCCACACGACCTCTGAGCTTTTAACCTTACCCTGCAATCATAGATTGATTAAGCGGACTTTGGTACCCAAACTTGTTTGGGTCCTGAAGGTTTAGATCCTTTAACAGGAGTAACATTCAAGTCAGTCTTAACTTGTTTGACTTTCATGTTGTCAGTGGATTTATCATTTTTACTATCAGTGCTACTAGATGCATTCATCAACTTAAAATAAGCATGCACTACAAGAAAAATGTTAATAGACATCAGTGATTAGACAACGGTCACTAATGTCACTGATGTAAAAAGAGTGTACAACATCGATCTTTTTAAAACAGATGTCTTTGTGGTTTTAGGACATCGCTTATTAGTACAACTGATATCTAAGATAAGCTTTAAAAAAATTTGGCTCGCGCCTCTCTGTATTTTTCCCCGTTAAATATGTATTTCCCCCTTCTTTTAAAATGTTCCCCCTTTCTTATAAAATGTTTCCCCCCTTAGTCAAATTTTGATTTCCCCCGTAGTGAAAAAAAACATTCCCTCCACACAAATAAACAATAATTGAAAACATAAAATATAAAATCAAAATAGATGAAAATAACCCCCTCTCTCAATCTCTCGACTCACACACTCACCCCCTCTGTCAAGAACCCTAAACCTCGCCCCTCTCTCTCTCTCTCTCTCTCTCTCTCTCTCTCTCTCTCTCTCTCTCTCTCTCTCCCTCCCTCCCTCCCTCCCTCCCTCCCCTTCCCTCTCTCTCTCTCTCTCTCTCTCTCTCTCTCTCTCTCTCTCTCTCTCTCTCTCTCTCTCTCTCTCTCTCTCTGATCTCACCCTACTCTCTTTTTCTATACTAAAACCCTCTCTTTCTCGAAGCTCAAAGATGTAAAATCAATTCGATAGTAGATTCTTCGGCGCCAATCGAAGCTACAACACTGTAATCTCAATTCAATTTGTTTGAAGCTCAAATTTGTAAGTGCCTAAACTTGCATTTGTTTTCAATTAGTTTGATTTAGTTTTCAATTGGGGATTTTTGAGCTAGAAACCCTAATTTGCTTTAATGTTTAGCTAATTTGTTTATTGTTTTAATTTTTCAATTGCTTTAATGTTTTCAATTGGAGATTTTTTTTACTTATGTGTTTACCAAATGCTTTACGAGTTTTTAAACTTTATTTTGACTCCCTCCCCTTTTTTTGTCACCAGATTGTATATTATTTTATGTCTAAACATGTGTATATGTTAAATATTAGTCACCAATTATTAACGTTTCATGTTAATAACATGTTCTAAGCGCATTTCCATGCTTGTACTGGTGAGTTATTAGTATAGTTTTGTTTTTAAGTACCAGTATAGACAAGGTTAATTCTTTCGATCATTTATTGTATTTAGACTCATAGAACATGTCATTTAAATTTCCAAACAAATTTCGCATCTTTATATAGTGGAAGAGAAAATTGGTATCTTCTGTAAAATGTTTAAATAGAGATAGTAAATCATTTTCCAGTTTATACTTGTGTAGTTGTAGTGCCTTTTATTGTCTAAAGAGTTTAATTTCTGAGATGTGTTCACTTTTATACTTGTGGACCTCTTTATATTTTCATCTGGGAACCTTGCTTTATAAGATTATCATATTTTATATCTAGGATCGTGCATATTAGATTCTTGTAAATCTCAAGGTTGTTGATACATTGTCTGGGATACTCTTATATTTGTGATGCAGCTATGCTAGAAAGAGCCTCGTATATGTCTTAAAATGGATCAGCAACAAATTCGTCATACTCAACTTGAAGGCGAGTTGTGGTTGTCTGGATACGTACATAGTTGCAAGAACAGAAAAAAGGTAAGTTTCTGTATATGTAGTTTACAGTAAATGCACAGATATTTTTGTACTAACTCATTTTTTCTATAAAGGGGTTTCTTTAAGTCTTAAGCTTGATTGTAAATGATTGTGAAACCTAAAGTTTAAAATGTGGTAAGGATTTCAGAAAAACATAGTGTTTATTTGAAAGTTTAAAATAGTTTATGGTGCAAGTCGATAACTTTTGCATATCACTAAAACATTCCGAATTAAAATTCGCTTTATTTGTAGATTTTTGATGTAGTAATATAGGTACTAAAATTAATGCTTTTGTTATTAAAATAGAGAACTATAAATAGAGAGAACTATACCAAATGGATTGTTTTTTAGTACATTGTTTCTGAGAATATTGTCGTTTGCTTTAAGGGTACTGTGTTTTGCATTGTCATTGGCACAATGTAGTTGAAATTTAGAAATGTCATTGGCACCGGAACTGCGCAGAATGGTATAGTGTGAATACATATGCTAAGAATATATCTACTTATCTTATCATTATCTTATGGTCTTAAAAGAGGGTGATTATTGCCTTTTATTTAGAAAGGCTGAGTATGTATATCAAATTCTTATTCTTTCTGTCGTTGTCTCCATTACATACGAATGACATAGTGACAAAATTTTATATTCAAATGGATTCTTGAATGTACCATGATTTATAATGTGAACTCCATTTGCAGGGCTCCTAATGTCTATTTTGAAGATGATGTTGCAATTAACCTAGTACCTGAATTGGCCAGAAGTAAAATAATTAAATGTGTGGTTGTTGTGGAGTAAAAGGGGCAGCCCTTGGGTGGTACGAAAAGAGTTGTCACATAAGCTTTCATGTTCCCTGTGCGAAGTAAACTCTACAATGTCGATGGGATAATGTATGTCTTTGCTAGATTAGTCTGGTGCGATTTGTATGGGCATTTTGGAGGAAACTAAGTATATGATGGTTCTGTAATTTTCTAGGTGTTTGGTTGTTTTGGTGGATTGTAGCTTATGGTAAACAATTTTGTTGGTTTTGTGGATTAAAGGTATATCATTATCATGCTTTAGAATTGGCTAGTTCCTTAGATATTATAGATTAATTTGGATTATGGTATGGATGATGTTTTGAATTAAAGTGTGAATGTTTGGATTATGTTTGTTTGAATGAAAATGTATAAATGTTTGGTATGAATGTTGTCAATGAAAAATTGCGTAATTATGGTTATTTTTGTTTTTCTGGGCATGATCAGTTTTTATGGTTTCTGTTTGTAACAATATAGAAAACAACATCAGTTTCAGATGTAAAACATATAAAAAAACGATGTATAATAGAAACACATACAACATTAATGTAGTACAAAACCGATTTCTAATAACTACTTGGACAACAAAGTTTAATTCAAAAGCGATGTCTAATGACATATTACACATCAGTTCCTTGACAAGTACCGATGTTCATAATTCATTAGACATCATTTTTTTGCCAAACAATGATGTCTATGTCGAATTATATTCTGTGTGCCATATGTTTAATGGAATCTAATACTGGTAATATAATAATATAAAAGTTTGGCTCATGCAATTTTATCAAAAAAAATAGACATAAACATCATAAATGTACTTTTTACTGATGTCTAAACGCTTTCTAGACATCGGTAAAAACCCGATGTCTAAGAGGGGGACTTTTAACATCACCGACAAAGACATCGGTAAAAAAAACATAGACATCGGCCAGAAACCGATGTCTATTAGCTTTTTTCTAGTAGTGATGCATGATATTTTATGCACAAAGTAAACACTCTTTCTTTCCACATGGTTCATGAAGATCAGGCATGTCAGACATGTTATGCATTTCAGAAGTAACATCAGTTTCTACTTTAACCTTTTTACATGCATGTGTAAGGTGTCCAGTAGAATTACAATTAGTGCACAACTTCCTAGATGCAATGGGAGTAGATGAAACAATATTCTGATTAACACTACCTTTCCCATTCCTGTTCTTTTTAGCCTTGCTAACCTTATTGCCTATATCAGTTTTAGGTAATTAAGTTTTTACTGACTTCCTAGGCAACTGAGTCTTTACCTCTACTTCCTTCAATAAATCCTCCTCAAGCAATTCTTGTCTAATGACTAAATCATCCTCATTAAAAGGTGCTGAAACAGGCTTAACAAAAACTGGACAATCTACATTCTTAAGAATATGTGGAGTATCCTTCTTCACAGCTGAAGATGTCATAGGGAATTCCACTATCTTCTTTCCAGTTCTCTTGTTGTAGTCAAATCCTATAGAAGTTTTATTCCCTAAGGTCTGAGTATCAATAATTTCCTTAGCAATTAGGGCGGAGCTCTTATATGCATTCAGTTTCAAATCTAGGTCTGAAATCTGAATCCTGAGGATTGTCTCTATCTCATCATTACACTTGACCTTGTTCTCTAAGTACTCATTCCTCTGTCTAAGATCTTCTAATGTGACAGCTACAAGCATTAGTTCTTCATTCTTAGTTTCTAGATTTTTAATCTTAAGAACTAATTTAGCATTTTCAATTTCTGATGCTAGCATGCTTGTGTGTACATTAAACAATTCTACACTAAGATCTTGCACAGTTTTATTGTACTCAGAATTAGACATGTCAATTGTAGTTAAGATAGGTACCTGAGATGATTGTGGTGATTCCTCTGAAGAGTCAGCCATTAGGGAAAGATTTACATACTCTTCCTCTTCATCTGAATCAGTATCATCCCAACTTTTACCCTCTGTAATATAAGTTTTTCCTTTCTGCTTTCTAGATAAGGCTTCCAGTTGCTGTTTCAACTTGGCATTCTCTTTCTTCAAATCCTCATAAGAATCTTTCTTGTCATAGACATCTTTCTTGTCTCTTGCTTGACGAGGCTTCCGGCATTCAGTGGCGAAATGCCCTAACTCATTGCAGTTGTAGCATCTTGATTTGCTTCTATCAATCATGCCAGTCTTGTAGCCTCCCTTAAAGCCAGTGCCTGGTGAATACTTGCTCTTCTTAAATCTGTTGGTTGAGCCCTTGAACTTGTACTTAGGGTTTCTCTTGAAACGAACGTGGCTAAACTTTGCAGCTTAGTACGCCATGGTTTTGTCTTCCATTTGCTCAAGCTCTTCTAGGGTGTAGTAATCACTTTCATCAACACCCAGATTTACAGAATCCATTTCAGCTTCTGTAATCACCTCCTTTCCAGCTCTAGGGGTTTGAACCTGAATATCAGAAGTTGTTGGTTCATCCACTACAAGTGCAGCTGATCTTGCGAGTGCAGAATTCTTGTTGTCCACTGTCCCTGGTCCGTAGATTATCACTCTTTGTTCTTGCTCCATCTCATAAGTCTTAAGCTTGCCATAAATCATCTCCAATGGCATCTTAGTAATATCAATTCTTTCCCTTATGGATGAGGACTTGTGTTCTA
Source organism: Heracleum sosnowskyi (assembly GCA_030848705.1). Lineage (NCBI taxonomy): Eukaryota > Viridiplantae > Streptophyta > Magnoliopsida > Apiales > Apiaceae > Heracleum > Heracleum sosnowskyi. Next base: position 74,324,344 of record CM061244.1, read on the forward strand.
CATGATGGGGCAGTGTCATCATGAACTTCCTGTTTGTCTCTATCAGAGAATAGGTCTTCTCTTTCATGGTTAATTCATTCAACAACTTAGTATACTTCTCAAAGACCCGAGTTATACTTTCTCCAGGAAGTGACCTAAATGATTCATATTGAGAAGTCAGGATGTCCAATCTGTTTTCATGCACGTCTTCAGTTCCTTCCATTATCAAGTTTATGGTATCCCACATTTGTTTCCCGCTCACACAGTTCATTAACTGATAGTTCATTTCCTTGTCTGCGGAGTCTGTCAATATCAGCATCAAACCTGTATCCAATCGAATCAGTTCTTTGTCTGTATCTGTGTACTCAGATAAATCCTTTGGGATTGAGCCTTGAGGAATTCTGGTACCATCAGGAGATGATGATTCACCAACTGGTTTCATTGGTACAAACGGTCCGTTCTCTAATATGCCAATATACAACGGATTAGATGCCTTGATAAATAACAGCATCTTCATCTTCCACAAACCGAAATCATCTCTAGTGAAGGGGGGGACTTTAATATTAGCAGTTGTCTTTGAAGCACTCATGGTTTCTGAAAATTTCAAATTTTTAAAAATTCAAGAAATTCCAATTAAATGAAAATTTTGAAAGTTAAAAAATTTGCTTCAAATTTTCAAGCCTTGTTTGATTTTGGTCTCATTAACCGGATCTGATTTGTACGTCAATCAAGAAGCTCTAATACCAATTGTTAGGTCCAAAGTATCGTAGAAGGGGGGGTTGAATACGATACTCACAAATTATTTAATTTCGTTCGCGGATAATTCTTTCAGTTCGAATACGAAATCAAATGCACCAAATCAAAACACGAGTCGGGGAATATATCGTTTTATGAATATAAACCGCGAGGGGTGCTACAAATCTAATCCATAGATTAGCTTCAATGAGTTCAGGTTATCGTAATCAATACAAACTATAGAAATTAAGGCACTATAAGTTTTCTGTTATCAATGTTCTTGAGCTCTTAACTTCTTATGTCTATTTGATCTGCCAACAACCAACTGAAGAAGAACACTATCTTCATTCTCGTATTTGTAGTCTTGTGTTTGAAAAACTATCGAACCAAAATCAAATCAATCCTGGCCGTCCAATTCCTCAATCAACCTGACAAAGTGATACAAGTTTCACCTGCTCCTTCTTTTAAAAACTATCGAAGGAATTAATTAATTCTTAAAATCTATCGAAGGAAGAATTACTTCTTCGATGGTTTTTCATCCAAATCCACTTGATCAATTTCGATAGTTTTTCTTAAAAGAAAACTATCGAATGTTTTCCTTATGCAGTTTGACCCTCGAAGATTCTCTCCTTTTACAGCAAGTATATTGTACTTCCATTTAAACCTAAACATACCTTGTAATATTCTTTTGACTTTCAGGATGTTTCAGATTTATACTTAAATGAACTTCTTCCGAGACGATAAACATCTTGATCTTTTAGGTGCTGACAACTGATGCAACTGGCCTGGTTCACAGATGACTAACACTCGATCAATACTTCCATGTCTTCAATTCAATGTTGTTGATAAGTTCTTTGTCGTTCTGGTTGCTTCAATTAAATCACTGGAATCCTATGGTACTAACTCTTAATCATTCAGATACTTCTGTAGTCTTGAAAGTCTTGTTTCTTTATTTGTCACAGAGGCTTGAACATATTAATGAACTTCTTTCCGTGACCTGTTTACGGACTTCAAGAATACATACCATATTTTGATTTTTTGAGTTTACCTTTTCTTCTTTACTTCTGGATTTCTGTGCTTCTGTTAATATTATTGTCTATCTTGTCCTTTGTTGAGTTGTAGTTATCTCTGTTACATTATGCTTTACAAGATGCTAAATAATAATGTGATATAACCTGAACTAATTTGACCTGAATCTTGGTGTACATGAGGATTTTACCTAAACCTCAAGTGCTTATTATGTACATACTTTTATGAATTGAAGTCCAAAAAGGTTGAAGAGAAAGGAGAACACAATGAGTCTAAGTTCTTTATGAGTTGCCACTAAAAGTTCAACTTCTACCCGACTTTAATGCTTAATAGTAATATCCTCAAGAGGCAATCACTGACTTCTGGCACTGTAATGTCTGTCTATCTGTTCGATTCTATCTTTTCTATTCTTATGTGATTCTCTTTTTTTTTCGAAACTCTATCTACCTGTTCCTGGCAATTTGTGTCAGATTCCACCGAGTACATAAGTGAAACCTTACTATAAATGTGTTTTGATTGCATTAAAATATAACTAGCATGCAGTTCTCAGGGACAGACCAAGGGTGATTTTAGTAAATAATCATATATAATAATTGGCTGAGGGCCAAGTCGAATATTGGATAAATACATTAAAAGTGTTCGGTCAGATGCAGATGTTGCATGACACATATGCAAATAATACTACATCAAAAGATGAAATGAAAAATGTACAAACGATATACCTGCAGGTGCCTTTTCAATGGCCTTCCTATTCTGTTTAGTTTCTATTTTGCTAATGTTGGTAGATGGAATAAATCACTTCACTCGGCACAAAACCAGCCATGGAATTTTCAATTTTAGCAACAGTAAAGTAATCGCGCTGTTAATCTTTACTGTCCATTGTTCATCTTTACTGTCCATGTCACATAAGATCTTCAATGGATTCATAGACATGTAAGTATCATTTAATCTTCCGCAAGTACTTGGAAGAACAAGTAAATGGAATTTTTTTTGTATCTTCACATTTCTCTACTAAACGAATAGAATTTGTAACACTCCTGTGAATTTCCTTAAATAGCATCCACTGACTCCTGTCAGGAAATTCCAGTCCTCTGTCTTTTCCTCCTTTCATGGAACGTGTGTAGGGATTCGTTGACCCCGGTTGAAAAACATGATCTATCTTGTGCGGATACTATGTACTTCCAGAGAACTTGACAGTAGGTCTCCACTCATTTCGATCAGCAATTTATATTGCAAACCGTTCCCCAAATTCTCTCCCGATTGATCCACGGACCACGATGATTATTACCACATTTGATATACATGATAATATATCCAGATTCCTTTGGAAACTTTAGAATCATCGGATGTCCTCTTTTAACAAGCTCGCTTCTTTTTTCTGAATGGATGACGAGGTTTATGTCGTGGGATAAATTTTGAACTCCCAGAAAGCGTAGCAAAACGAACTTGAGTTCCGGGTTTCCTAGGTCCATTACCAAAGCCAATGTGAACAACATTTGTTCTCTCACCATGGCAAGCAGGAAAGTCGTCTCCAAGAGGCGAAGAACTCCAGTTTCTTGTGCCTCTAGTCGAGAAATATCATGACCAATAGTGTTGGAGTTGAAGACAACATCATCGTTCTAAGCAGAATTATAACCAGAAGCTCTTTGTACACCAGGAGATTTTCCACCATATTGTTTTTTGTGTAGTTCAAATTGTGAGATCAAACAACAGTGCTGCCTAGGAGGACACATGCTACACTACTTTGAAACAGCAGCTTGAGATGAAGTGAAGCACTAAAACAAAGAGTAGATGGTAGCATTCCATGTTTCACATGATAATTCTGCCTCCTATTTTCGTTGCCAAATCTTGGAAAGGTCATTAATATTCCGCAAAGATTTTCTTCACACAACATGATAAAAGATGGCCAAACACTCAGAATTTAGCACAAAAAAAGGTAAATATAAATCATAAGTTGCTTAGTGAAAAAAAAATTAATCATAAGTTACTTAAATATTTCTATTTAAGTAAATTTGCAAGTATTTAAAAGGATCAATGCAATGTTAAAAACTTACATACTATTAAAGACTAAGAAAACCAGACTCAAATCACACATCAACATGAGACATGACTATTCCCAGGATTATGCATAAGTACAAGACATGACTATATATGAGACGAAGGCAGTACATTTAACAAGGGGTTAACATTCCCATGGTAAGACAAATAAGCTTAAAGTGATGAAAATTAGTCTACGGAATTAGTTAGATCAGTGTGAGATAAATTAACTCCTCATCATAAAAGATTATAGAAATAACCATTTCCAAAGTTTGATATCTCGAAACAAACACAACATAAGAAATTACAATAGTAAAATCAGCTCAAACCGAACAATACACATAGGCAATAGTATACCTTGAGTTAAAGTAACCAAAAATAGAATGTAAATATAAATCATAAGTTGCTTAGACAACACAGGGGATATAACTAACAAAAACGTAATGATATAAGTACATACTGCAGGTTAAGAATTGCAACAGAAATGGTACATGTAATCCTTTGCTCTCCATTTGCAAAACCCCTAGAGCAATGGTACTTATAAGTCACTTTTATAAGTTAACTAAGAACTCATTTTGTACTTTAGGTGGATGTAGTAGATCATTTGTCATTACAGCGCTAGAAGAACTAATACTCACTAGAAGAACTGTTGGTCTCTTCTGAAAAAAAAAGATTTTACTAGCACGTAAGACTAAGAGTGTTGTTCTGCTTCTGAAATAGAGCTTATTAACTAGCTGAAAACCAACTTCCAATTATTATTTTTTACTGACTTAAACCACAATGCAGATGCATAACGAGATAGCATCAGATCCAATTTTTGGGCAGAACAACAGTGCAATACAATGGAACAGTACAAATGTTGTATATAGAACAAAACGAGAGATCTTGCAACCCTGAGAGGATGATACCGATTGGTAAAAGCAGACACATTACAGTAGGTGATATTTTACTGCCTATAATTGCTTTTTATCCTGAAACTCTGATGGATAGAAGAGCTGTAGCAGCTATGACGAAGTTAGGTAAAAAATCAGCTTATCGACTTTTGCTTCTCTTGCACAGAATGATTGTGCATGGCATGTTGAGAAATTGAAACTTGCTGCTCCAGTAATTGTGAAACTCTTAAATGAGAGTAAAACAACTGTTGGTGATGAAAGTTCTGTAAACAAGCAAGAAGTTCGTGCAGGGGCGCAAAGTTGTATTGGTGACACTGGACTTGATTTTATGCTTAATCTATAAGTTGTGTTTCTATTGGTGATCAAATTTTTCCGTAATCTATTAGTCCATTGAAATTAGTGAATGATTTTAAAATTTTTGAATGTCAAGGTAGAACATTCAGGTAAAGAGTGTAGTATGTTAGTTTTTCCACTTTTCCAACTTGACTCCAGATGGCACAAACAGATTTTCGAGCGGATGTGATTATGTACATATCAGAAGCTAACAAGGCAATAATCACCAGCAGTACTGGGACATATAAAGGCATGAACTATGAGGCTATGCAGTGGATTGGTGAGAGTGGCCTTACGCTTGAATCAATTAACAGTTATTCTATTTGAAAATAAATCATTTCTCTCACCAAAGTCCCGTCGAAAGATTGATTAAATTCTCAATCTGAGACAAGAAGAAGATGGATTCAACTACTATTATGGTCCACCAACCAAAATTAATTGTAGAGGAGATTTTCACCATCACGCCTCACGACGACATCAAAAAGCAAGTCATTCTGTTTTCTGCAACACTTCCTTGCGCTTGGGAGGCCATAATTACATTTTATAGTAGAACTCTTCAACTGAGATCCATAGAACAAGGATATTTTCAGGAGAAGTGATTGTAATAATAGGAAACTTTTGAAATTTGTAAAATATCAGCTTCGATCTCAGTTTTCAGAATGTACTTGTTTCTGTTAAGTTAATGCATTTCTGTTCAATAGATGGTTTAGTTGTAAAATTTCAGCAGCAGAAAAAGACTGGTTGGTAAATATCTCTAAGGTTTGCTAAATTAAAATATGCAAACAAACACAACTAATAGAGGCAATGAAAAGAAATTCGACTAGAAAGTATTCTATATATAAACAATAGGCAATTGTAATACATAAATTCATGATTCAGCAGCTAATAATTACAGAAGACACTTCTTTTTAGTCTTGTTTGAATACTCATCAGCTTCAAATTTTCTTTTACCCAGCTTACTCATAGTACGGTGTTCAACTGGCTCCTCTTGATTGGAATCCAAAATCGCTATGAATGAATCTAGGTCATCACAAAAGAGATCCTCTTCCTTATCTGAATCCAAACACCGCATCAACCAATCAATGTCATCGGAACAAAAAACCCCAATCTTACGTTGATCAGAAACAGAGCAATCAGCATCACCACTATCCATGACAAGGAAACTTTCTGCAGTTGAATTCCTACTTTCCTCAACATAATTACCATAGCCAATTCCCTCAATATTCATCTTCTTGCTAATTTCTTCATCAGAATCCAAACAGCCCATGAACCAATCAATGTCAAAATTATCGAAAAAGAAATCCCCACCGCCTAGTTGATCAAAACATATATCCCCAGCGCCTGAGTCTATCAAACTCAAATTTTCTCCAATTGTTTCCTCAAGATTCAGCTTATTGTTGTTTTCTTGATCAGAATCCAAATAGCCCATGAACCAATCAATTTCAAAAGCATCGAAACAGGAATCCCCACCATCTAGTTCATCAAGCCAGAGACCCCCAGAAACCATTTCATCAAAACAGATATTACCACCACCTACGTCTATCAAACTCAAATTTTGTTCAAGATTCTCAATTTTATTGCTGTTTTCTTGATCAGAATCCAAACATCCCATAAACCAATCAGCATCAAAACAGGAATCCCCACCATCTAGTTCATCAAAAAAGAGACCCCCAGAAACCATTTCATCAAAACAGAGAATCTCACCACCTACATCTATCAAACTCAAATTTTGTTCAAGATTCTCAATTTTATTGTTGCTTTCTTGAATCTCTTGGGCTTCGCTGCCCCATCTCCGAACATTGTTAATAATTTCAGAAGACATCATAGTCTTTATTAATCAAAACTCAAACCCTTCTTGGATTAATACAATTGTATGTAAATATGGTAATTCTTGTTTTGAGAAGAGAAGAGTAGGGTTTTAGGAAATCAGAATTAAGAAAGCCCTTGTAATAATACTACTCATGTATGTATGCGTGTCTATATATAGGCGATTAATACTTGTCTTCTAACGGATAATCATTTGTATACTTCCGATAATATTCCTTAAATTTTGTCTTTATCATTTACCTGGGTGAGCCCCAATTTTTTTAATATTATATTATTTTTATTTAATTTGAATTGGAAGAGATTTAAGCATGAATTTTATAGACTTTTAAACTTAAATGAAATGATTTGACAACAAGAATATTGAGTTTTTTTTATTTTCATCTTCTATTTAAGATTAAAAAAAGGTATGTGTTTTAGGTAAAAAAGTTAACGAGTTAGTTATGAATAGTTATAATATTATTGTTTTTTATTAAATAAAATTGTTCATAGTATTTTTATAAAATGAGGGATTTTCGTTATAAAAAATAAAAACAGTTTTGCATTTTAGCTTGAAAGGGTGATTGATTGCTATTTTTAGAAAAAAAAAGTAATTTTAGTTAGAAAGAATTAAATAGGCAATGTATTTTAACTGAAAAATGTAATAAGTATTAATATGATAAAACGTAAACTTATTCAATATAGATTATAAGATACATAGCCTTAAAGCTCGATATGACTATGATCGCATTGAATGGGGTTTTCTAGAAGCAATGTTGAAAAAGGTTGGGTTCAGTGAATGGTGGACTCATCTAATACTTCAATGTGTAACAACGGTTTCTTATTCTATTGTGCATGGTGAGCATGAGATGGGACCAATCATTCCTTCACGGGGCATCAGGCAAGGGGACCTTTTATCCCCTACCTGTTTATTATCTGTGCGGAAGGATTGTCTTATTTAATAAGTAACTACGAGGCCAAACAGTGGTTACATGGCATAAAGGTTTGTTGAAAGGCTCCAGTCATTTCCCACATGCTATTTGCCGATGATTCCTATCTATATTGCAAGGCTGACACATCTGAAGCTTCAAAGGTGTTACAATTGTTGGAGACTTATGAGAAAGCGTCTGGGCAAAAGGTAAACACGAGTAAATCTTCCATCTTTTTTAGCTCCAATGTGTTTCAATACAATAAGCAGCTGGTATGTCATGTGTTGCAGATGATAGAAGCTAATGAGCATAGTACGTACTTAGGTCTACCCAATACATTGGGAAGAAACAAATCAGCTCTGTTGGGTTATCTGAAAGATGCTGCGAATACAAGAGTTAAGAGTTGGGATGGTAAATATATTGCAAGATCAGGGAAGGAATTATTGATTAAATCTGTGGGTCAAGCATTGCCGACTTATGCCATGAATGTGTTTTTACTGCCTCTTGAAATTACAACGAATATTGAAAGAACCCTCTCAAAATTCTGGTGGAAGACCTCACAAACAAACAACTCCCATAAAAGCTGGATGAGTTGGGATCGTATGTCAAAGCATAAATCTTCGGGTGGGATGGGATTTCGAAACATTCGGGATTTCAATTTGGCCATGCTTGGTAAACAAGGTTGGAGATTCATCTCTAATCCTAATAGCTTAGTTACTAAGTTGTAAAAGGCCAGATACTTCGCAGACACGGACTTCCTGAGTTCTCAATTGGGTCATAACCCCAGTTTTATTTGGAGAAGCATTATTGAAGCAAAGAGTTTGATTGTAGAGGGTGTCGAATGGAGAATAGTTATGGGAGAGAATATAAATATCCTTGGTCAGCCTTGGTTAAGCAATGCTGATACTCCGTATATCACTACTATCTCTTAGTCGATAGAGGACAAGAAAGTGGTTTCTCTGATGAAGGTGGATAAGAAAGCATGGGATTCTGACATCATTAAGGATATTTTTAACGATAGGGATCAAAAATATATCCTCGATATCATTCTAGATGACACAGCTTTTGAGGATACGCTATACTAGAAGCATGAGATTACAGAGGTTTATTCTGTTAAAAGTGGATACAAGTGGCTGCAACTCCAAAAGGGGGTGTGGCAAAATGAGGACTAATCAAGTATCTGGACTAAGTTGTGGAATATAAAAGCACCACCAAAGACACTTAACGTGGTCTGGCGTGCTCTTTCAAACTGTCTTCCCACCCTTGTTCAGCTACATTCTAAACGGGTGTAGGTTCTAACAATGTGCCAAGTCTGTCATGAAGACAATGAGACGATTCTTCATAGCTTGGTTACATGTCCTTTTTCTCAGCAGTGTTGGCGAGTCTTGAACATTAATATTCAGGGGTCTGCAATTACAGACTTTGCAACATGGTTGGAGAGTGTTCTGAGTTATGCAAATTTAAAAGAAAGAGCCGAATGTGTAACTCTGTGTTGGGCACTATGGCGTGCTCGAAACGATCTAGTCTGGAACCAAAAAATTTCAACAGTCAACAAAACAGTTACCACAGCGAAGCAATACCTTACACAATGGAATCTAGCCCAAAACAGGTCTTCTGCTGCTCTTCTCCAGCCAATTTCAGAAGGAGATGGAGCTACCATTTGGGTCAAGACTCAACCAAACTCAGTTAAGGTGTCAGTTGATGCAGTAGTTTTTGAAGACAAGGAAGCAGTAGGTTTCGGGATTATGACCAGAGATTCTGAGGGAGCTCTTATTCAAGCAAAGGCAGTCACTCACAACAACCTAGTCACACCAGTACTTGCGGAAGCCATGGCTATAAAGGAAGCCCTGAGCTAGATTGATGAGATGCAATGGCAGTGTGTCACGTTGGTGTCTGATTGTTTGGTTGCAATACAAGCGATTAGAAGTAAAACACCGATGAGATCACAGTTCGGAGTTGTCACTGAAGATTGCCGGAGTCAAATCCGTAGGTTGAACAAAGTTTCTTTGTATCATGTTAAACGATATACAAATATAGTTGCCCATCAACTTGCTAGGGAATCGTATGCATACTCAGGTCGTGTGTTTGATGATTTTTCTATACCGTTATCGGTTAAGAATTGTATGGAGATGGATTCAGTGATTTAATAAATCTCTAGCTTTTTGTGAAAAAAAAAATTCAATATAGATTATAAAATATTAACGTTATTTAGTCACTTTATTAAGTAGAAAAATAGACAGAAACTAAAGACCAAAAATTTCAATATGTCAACTTAAAATGGTATATATATATATTCAATTTCTTATAGTAATTAAAAAAAGAGGACTTTTGAAAAATACAATATTTTTTTGTGAAAATATGTTTTTTTTTAATTACAAAAATATGTTTTTTTTAAATATTTTCGTGAAAATATGAATTTGCAACCAAATACAACCTTAAATACAACAAAAAGTAATTTCGATTATTTTTCAAAAAAACGTAAAAAAATATAGTTACATTTAATTGCAAACCATATTTTTGCAAATATTTTTGGAAGATAATAAAATCACAAAAATAATAATTTAAAAGTAGTACTTTTTGTAATTTCTCTAAAATTAGAATATTATCTTTAACAATAAAAATATAAATTACCTTCACATATATTTCATAATATTCATCTAAACTAATTATTTTTCATTTCTAATTATTGCACTATATTGATTATTGAGACGAGATACGAGACAAAAAAATTAGGTACGAAAAAAATAATAAATTTTTTTGTAACCATTTCATCACAACAGAGATTCTCACCACCTACATCTATCAAACTCAAATTTTATTCAAGATTCTCAATTTTATTGTTGCTTTCTTGAATTTCTCGGGCTTCACTGCCCCATCTCCCAACATTGTTAATAATTTGAGAAGATATCATTGTCTTTATTAATCGACTAGTCGACTAAGCAGCGTTTTGCAGCGAACCTATAATAATTTTTGAAAAATTTTAATTATTAACTATTTAAGAAAAAATCAAGAAAAAAATAGATAACATGTAATATAAATAGTGAACATAATATTTTACAAAGTAAAATACATAAACAAAAAAAAACATATTTACATATTTTTTATTCCATTTTTTTATTATATTTTCTTGAGCCGACACCCGTTATAATATATACATATAAATAAAAAATACTAAAAATATGCAATGATATAAATTTAGGTATTAACCGCCGTATTTAAACTTCAACCACTCGTATTATCACAAAAATTACAAATTTATTAAATATCCCTAGACATTATATGTCGATCAATAGTGAACACAAATAGTTTAAAAAGTAAACTACATAAACAATAAAAAAAAACCTATTTACATATTTTTTATTCCAATTTTGTGTTAGAAATTTTCTTGAGCCGACACCCGTTACACTATATACATATAAATAAAAATACTCAAAATATACAATAATATAAATTTAAGTATTAACCAACGCATTTAAACTTCAACCACTCGTATTATCACAAAAATTATAAATTTCTTAAATATCCCTAGACTTTTTATATTGATTATGTGTCATGTTTTCTTGAGTCGACGCTTATTGCAGTAATTACATATAAGAAAAAAATACTGTAAATATGCAATAATAAAATTTTAGTATTAACCATTGCTTCAAACTACAATCATATATAACAAAAATTACAAATTTCTTAAATATCCCTAGACGATTTTGTGTCATATTTTCTTGAGCCGAAACTCATTACACAAAATACATACAAATTAAAAATACTAAAATTAAGAAATAATAAAAAATTAAGTATTAACCACTGTTTCAAATTTCAACAATTCATATTATGACAGAATTACAAATTTCTTAAATATCTCTAGACGTTATAATAACTTTTTTTATTATGTACATGTGCATCATTATAATATAAAAGGTACATCATGGAAATCTAATTGATTTTTATATAATTATTGTCTTTCCTGTGAATTTGAATATAAATAAGGGGATTTAATTTTGTTTTAGTTACGAAAGAAATTAATATTTGTTTAATTGAATTCTCAACATGATTGACTTTATATATTTATTATTTTTACTATGAATTTGAATGTAAATAAAGAAATTCAATTCTCTAAACATGATTTATTAAAGAAAAAATATTTAAAAAATTATAAATCTATCATGTTTCTCATAAAACATTTATGAGATAATTGTATTGAATATAACTAATTAATTCCCAAAATTACAAAAAGAAAATATCAAAAACTGTATACAAAGATAACATTCAATATAATTATTATTATCTATACAAATCAACTACAAAAATTAGCAAAATTTTTATAGTCATTTTCTGGAGCTTGTCAACTTAAATTCATAAGCTCTTTTTCTGCGGTTCTTTTTCTGCAACTTATCAAACTCAAATAGCACGTAGATACCTAAATATGTGTGTGTAAAAAGAAAAATATGCGCTTTACAAAACTTAATTTTGAAAGGAAATGTATTCTTTTTGCTTCTTCATTAAAAGCATGCAACATGATATATATAGAGGAAATTTATAAATAAAAAATAATAATTTATGCAAGCAACAGATTATACCTAGTTTCATGCATGATAGTAAAGTAAGATAAAATATGGACAATCTGTAAATAAAAAATCAAGAGACATAAAAAATTATTAAAATTGCAAAACATAAATATTATATGTTAGATCAGGATTCAATGATCGTCGGGATCTAGACTTCAACTGATCAGGATTGCTGACATCATCAGGATTGCATGGTCGTCAGGATCAGAATGAATATCAGGACTGGGATCAGGTTTGATCATCAGGACTGGAAGCTGATCAGGATTCCTACTTCGAGTTATATTTGGAGTCTAGTTAAATAAGGAAGATTATTCCGTCGGTTCCTGGTTTGTAGTAATGAAGCTATCGATTAAGGATAGGTTTCAATCTTTGTAATTGATTAGGACTTATCATTGATAGAGAAGTTGTGTAGTATATAAACACAGTTTTAGGATTTGGTTCGAGTGAATAAAACGATTAGAAGATCTCAAGAACACAGAATTTCTTGAGAGAGTTTTTGTAAACTAGCAGCTCTCAAGAACATCAGAATTTCTTGAGAGAGTTTTGTAACAGTTTTATATCAGATAATAAAGCTGTTATTATTCTTTCATATTTGTGATTCATGTCTTATTAAGTCGAGAATCTTATACAATTGTATTCAACCCCCCTTCTACAATTGTTTATTACTGGGCAACAATTGGTATCAGAGCAAACTGATTTAATTTTGAATCAGATACAATCTAAGATGTCGACAACAAAGTATGAAAGCATGAAAATTCCCATCATGAAGAAATCAGAATATTCAACATGGAAGGTTAAGATGCTGATGTACCTGGAGGCTATGGATCCTGACTATTTGGACAGGATTCATGATGGACCATATGTTCCTACCAGATTCGTAGAAAGAACAGATACTGTACCTGAACATTATGTGGTCAAGGCTAAAAGTGAATGAACTCCAGAAGAAAAAGCTCATGTACTCAGGGAACCAAAGATAAAGAATATACTGCACAATAGTCTTGATGCTGTCATGTCAAACAGAGTGATTGCATGCAAGTCTGCAAAAGAAATCTGGGATACATTGGAAACTCAGTGTTAGGGATCTGCATGTGTCAAGAAGAACATAAGGGCTCTCTTGATTCAAGAATATGAACAATTCGATGCTAGACCTGATGAGAGCCTAACTGATTTATATGATAGATTTCTGACACTCCTTAATGACCTATCTTTAGTTGGCAAGGAATATGAAACTGAAGATTCAAACACCAAGTTTCTAAGAGCTTTACCAGAAGAATGGGATACACAGACATCAATCATTAGACATCAGTATGATCTCAACACTGTGTCTCTTGATGAAGTCTATGGAATGCTAAGAACTCATGATCTTGAAGTTCAACAGAGAAATAATAAGAAAGGCAGCAAGGCAAAATCTATTGCTTTGAAGGCAGAGGCTAAATCAAAAGGAAAAGCTGTGGAAGTCTCAAAAAGGAAAACTCGAGTAGCTGAGTCAGATCCTGATGACTCTTCATCAGATACTGATGGCAATCCTGATGCCAATACTGATGATGACTCTTCTGACTCAGACATTGAAGAGATGGTTGCTATGATTGTCAGAAACTTCAAAAGGATGAAGTTCAGGAAAGCTAGGAGACAAGGCAACTACCAGAAAAGGATCTTCAATGCAGATAAAGACAAGAACATCAAAAAGGATAGCAAAGGTAGCAAATTTGACAAGTCAAAGGTTAGATGCTACAAGTGTAATGGTATGGGTCACTTTGCTTCTGAGTGCAAGAAGACAAAGGCACTCATCACATCAAGCAAGGACTGGATGGACTCTTCCTCAGAATCTGATACTGAGGTGGTCAACTATGCACTGATGGCCAATACTGATGATACTGCTATTCTTGATGATAAGGTACTTACTACTGTCTTTGATTTTGACACTGATAATGCTTCTGAGTTAAGACGTTTTCTAAAGTCATTACATATTAGCTTTAGAAGTCAAACTGCTGAGAATACTAGAATCTTATCTGAGATGTCTGAACTTAGGAAAAGGAATGAGCATGTAGAAGCTGAATTTTCTCTAATGCAAAAAGTACAGATAGAATGTGATAATGCTAAACACATGTATCTAGAGATGAAACTTAAATGTACTACTCTTGAAAAGGAACTTGAGCATGCTAATGAGAAAATCAGAACCTGGACAGATTCTGGTGAAAAATTTCATGAGATTAATACCTCTAAGAATTGGAAAGAGTGTCTAGGGTATAAGTCAGATGAGGATAAGAAACTTAAGGAGAAAATTGTTATTGATGAGACAGTTAGTCCAAAAACCTATAGACATGTTATATACAAAACCAAATCTAAGATTACTCCTGTTAATTTTGTTTTTGGTAAAGATTCCAATTCAACTTTTGAAAAGGGATCTACTTCTGTTCAAAATATTAAAGTTATTAGGTCTAAACCTGTCTTGAGTAAAGTCACTAAGAATGTAGGTTTATTGTCTCAGAAACAACTTAAGGATAAAATCTGTGAGGTTACAGATAGGAAAAAGGAAGCTACTGTTAAGAGAAACAGGAATGGTAAAATTGGGATCAATAAAGAGAATGGTTATAAGTATATCCCAAATGCACCTAAAAAATGTTGTTTTGACTGTGGTAACTCTAATCATCTTGCCATTGACTGTAAAAAGAGTTTAAAGAAAACAACTGAAATTCCTATTTCTGATGTCAGGAGTAGATCAGTATTTTATAAACCACAGAAGTCCTGTTTTCATTGTGGTAGTATATGGCATTCTATTTATACTTGTAAAGATTATCATGATTTGTACTATAACTTTTATGATTCATTGCCTAAGTTTGATCATAGTACAAAGACTGGTAGAATTGATAATTTCATAGTGAAGCATGCTTTTTTTAATAATGAAACTGACAAAGCAAATCTTGATGGAGTGAATCCTGTCAGGACTGCTAAAGTCTTAAAGTCTTCTGTTGCTAGAATTAATAAATTGCATGGAAAATGAACCCAACAAGTATGGGTTCCTAAATGTTCTAACTAGTGTGTTTCTATTCTGATTGTAGGGTAAAAGGAAAAATGTGTTAGTCATGGATGTTCTGTGCACATGACTGGAAACAAAGCCCTGTTATCAGAATATGAGGAAAAATCTGGCCCAACTGTGTCTTATGGAGATGGCAACATTGGACAAACTTTGGGATATGGAAATATAATCATTGGAAATGTCATCATTGAGAAAGTAGCTCTAGTGAAGGGACTAAAACACAACCTGTTGAGTATTAGTCAAATCACTGACAGAGGTTATCATGTCAACTTCTATTCCACACATTGTGAAGTAGTCAGCAAAGAAACAGGAAAGATTGCATTGACTGGCTACAGGCATGGTAACATTTATGAAGCAAACATTCTCTCAAATACTGATGACTCCCCTACATGTCTCATCAGTAAAGCATCAGTAGATGAAAGTTGGAATTGGCACAAGAAACTTTCTCATCTCAACTTCAGCAATATCAATGAGTTGGTTAAGAAAGATTTAGTGAGAGGATTATCTAAAGTGTTATATACTCCTGATGGTCTCTGTGATGCATGTCAAAAGGCTAAACAGAGAAGGACATCATTCCAGAGTAAATCAGAATCCTCTATTGAAGAACCATATCACATGCTGCATCTTGATTTATTTGGACCAGTCAACATTGTGACGCCCTCCCAATCTGGGGTCATGATTGGGGGAGTCACTACAACCTCTATACTTATAAACCTGTGAATAATAATATAAACATGACAACCCCAACTTTACCCTGGATCTTTAACAGGTAATGGTATGAAACAAGCATCAACTATCTACTTCATTTTATTACATAATAAAAGTCTCAAAAGTTATTACAACCGTGTCTTAAAAGTTCTACACTCCCTTATACAAAACACCTTCTACAAGTCTTCATCACCTGCCTGAGCTGGCATCCCAAAAATAACCCTATAGGAAGACTTCCTAGCTGACTGAAGAGTGCGTACCATCTTCTCTTTTAACTGTGGGTTAGAATAGGGAAAAAGAATGAGCCAAATGCTCAGCAAGTAATAATATAACCAAATAGTTAACCACTGTGAAACAATTTCCAATATCAATCTGTATGTCATGGGTATAGCAGAATCCATATCAAAGGATTATCAGAACAATGACATAAATATGCAATTTCAAAGGGTAAACCAATTTCCTTATATAGATATATGATTTCAAGAAAAGCAATAAGTAATTTGGAGATTTTTCATAACGCACCGGACAATACGGGTGATCAGCCACGTAAAGTCCCCATACCGGACACACAGTCCCTCTGGTCCTTGTATTGGGTCCCAATAGGCACACATTGGCCTTTAGACTAGTCCATCCCTAGTCCATTTATTATAATTAAAAAGTGCTGGGCCGGCGTCACTCGGCCTCTTACGCCTCCAATCTTAGGAATCCGTGGAAACCATAAATCAGAATTTAAATGAATCCAAACTTTGAAAATTCCTTTCTTTTAAAATCTTTCTTATGAAAGAAATCCTTTGTAAATCATTGGATGTGTGTTTGTATAGTACCCAAGTGAAGGTTCATGTATTCTCAATTTCAAGTAAGTATGTGATTCATAGGTACAAGTTCAAATCTGATGCAATAGCATCTCAGGTTAAAATGTAAGTATAATCAAAGGATAAGGATAAGGTCTGAAGAAAAGTTTGAGCAAGATATGGTTCACAAGACATTGTATTGTGTCTATAATGTTTGTATATAAAAGAGTCTTTTGGGAATTGGATAAGTTCAATCTGATCAATCTGGATTTCTATCAATGGGAAATCAAGAAGTAAATGTCATAGGTATGTTTTGGATATGTACTAAAATGTGAGTTCTGGTATATTCACCCTTGGGTGTAAAGGTTCAAAGAAAGAACTAAACATAGTATGGTGTATGAACCCACAAGGTATATGAACAGAAATAAGGATTACCAAATGAACATGATATGTTTTCAGGATTAAAAGGGCATATAAACAAGATAGAAATTCATATATGTCAAAATGAAAGAATGGCATTTAGAAGCGAAAGCAAGTCAGAATTACTTGCCTTAAGTAGCTAAAAAGAGTAATCAGATTCACTGGTTCTCCACCTTAGTCTTGCCTTTATTTCTAGGCTCTACTTCTTTGGATTCTTAAGTAGCTTTTAGAACAACCGTACTCACTGAATTTCTGCCTTCGCCTTTCCTTTATCTCTATGTTCCACGTCTCGTGACTCTACAAAAGAGTATATACTATCTTAGAATGATCCTCTCAAAATTCTAATCCTTATTCTAAACTACCCAACGTTCTCTAAATGCGTAAACACATAATATTTATATCACTTATAACTCTTAACCATATATTAAGCACAAAACTCACATAAGCGCACATTGCCATTCAAGTTCACATAACATACTCCTTTAATACATATATATATAATCTAACTTTCAGATCATACCACCCTTGGTATTCTTTTAAATCAACTTGATCAATGCTAACCATATCCTTAACACCTTTACAAACAATGTTTTCATCTCAAAAGCTGAAAAATCTGCTGCGCAAGCCTTACCAAAACATTTATCATAAATCCAAAACTAATCAAACAAATACCATATTTGACAGGCTACTTCCTGGTTACTAACTCAACTTAGCATAAAAGTTTCAACTTCAGAACACTTTATTTAGATTAAAAACGAACTGTATAAAGTAGGTACTAAAGCACAGAAAATCCCTGCTGCGCAACTTTTAGTAAAATAAGCATAACTTTTTATTCGTTAACCCTATCGATACAAGGTTAGCGCGTGCACAAACTAGATTCAATTTAGAACAGTGACATCCTAAGCTCTCTGTCTAAAACAGGCAGCAACATTATGCAAACAATCAAAACAGAACAGGCAGTCAGTTTTCTGGAAAATTCAGCATGAAGTAAGTGTATACAAAACCATCCCAATCATAATCTCTACTACAACCAACCATCCAATATCAAAACTAATACTCATGTTCTCAAGAAATTACTAAACTTTTACATGCATTTATCAAATACCCAAATTAACAATTCAAATACTTGGGACTTCACTAAAATCCCCAAATCAAAACTTTTAACATCAAATTTTCTGAACTATCTATACTCAACATAATTAATCAACATGCAATCACTATAAACCGAGATTATCAATTAAACATCAACATAACAAATTTTCAAAACCGAATTTACTAAAGGGGAAAAATCGAAAATATACATGCATTTCGATTTCTTTACATGCAACCCAAAATCTTAACTAACATAGCTATTAACACATAATTTGGACTCAATAACATCATCATCGTCCCCGTCGGCTCGCCGGAGCTCATTGCCGACGGCGGCATGGTTTGGAGGTGCCCGGAAATTGGGTTTCCTTCAACAAACCTCACCAATAATAATCTAAACAATCTCCTTATCACAGAATCATCACAAAACAAAGGTTTCGGGATTGAATTAAATCAAAATCGCCAAAACCCCTTTGCATGCAAAAACCGATACACACATATACACACGGCATACACTCACACACATACACATATGCGCATATATATGTATATACACACATAATTATCAATATATTTGAGAGATTGAGAGAGAGATTTTACAAAGAAGAGAGAGAGATTTTTGCCGAGAGAAAAGAGAGAAGAGAGTGTGATGAACGGTGAAAGAAGAAAAGGGGAAAAAAACTGATTGCTGGGGTTTTATAAGCCCAGGGGTATTTTAGTAACTTGCTAATTAAAATTCTGATTTCTAATAAACAAAACCAACATAATACCCTTTCTAAAATTCGAAATAAAATGAAGATAATATCTAAAAATCACAATTTTATTTTTAAAACAAAGATAACGAATTTAAAAGCTCCCCCATATTTTTAAAATATTTTTAGGATCAAAATTGAATTAAATATGAATTTTCAAAGTTTTGATCACATAAATGATATTTAACTCATAAAATCCGTTTTCAATCCTTAAAGCCAAAAATAAATTCCTCCACTAATTTTATAAAATACTAGAATATAAAATAAAGGTTGTGAAAAAGATTTCACAATAAAAAGAGTCTCCGATGATTTTATAAAATTCCCGGAAGGTCAAAAAGAACTAATTTTTTAATAAGAAACTCATATAAAATGCATTTAAAAGCATACACATATATTTTAATCCATACCATTCACCAAGTAAACATCTAATCATCACATTTTCACATATATACTCTTCACACAATATTCACATATCATAGAACTCAATTATTATTAAATATTAATTTAGTACAAGCGTTTTTCTGAGTCGTTATAACCTTCCCCCCTAAAAAAGATTCTGTCCCCAGAATCTAACCTTATGAAAATAGATGCGGATACTTTTCAAGCATCTCGCTCTCAAGTTCCCAAGTCGATTCTTCAACTCTGGGATTCCTCCACAAAACCTTAACTAGCTTAACAATCTTATTCCTTAATTTCCTATCCATGTAATCCTGAATTTCTACAGGTTGTTCTACATATGACAAATCAGGTTGAATCTCGATAGGTTCATATTCGATCACGTGATTCGCATCAGGATTAAATCTCTTAAGCATCGAAACATGAAAAACGTTATGAATATGCTCCATGTGCGGTGGTAACGCTAGCTCATATGCAACTTTTCCGATACGCCTCAGTATCTCAAACGGTCCTACATATCTCGGGCTAAGTTTCCCTTTCTTGCCAAATCTCGTAACTCCTTTCCATGGCGACACTTTTAGCAACACTTGATCTCCTTCTTCAAAACTCAGATCCTTCCTGTCTTGATCAGCGTACTTCCGTTGTCTGTCTTGTGCCGTAACCAGTCTTTTTCTAAATGATTTCAATCTATTCCTTCGTTTGTTGTACTAGCTCGGGTCTCAAAACTTTTCATTCTCCCACTTCTTCCCAATATGCAGGCGACCTACATTTCCTTCCATAAAATGCTTCATACACGGGCATTCCAATACTTGCGTGATAGCTATTGCGGCAAAAGAATTCCACTAATGGTAAATGATCACCTCAACTGCTTTCAAAATCCATCGCACAAATTCTAAGTATATCTTCGATTGTATGGATAGTCTATTCACTATGACTATATGTTTAAGGACGATAAACGGTACACATATTTAACTTGGTTTCTGAGCATGTCAAAAACTTTCTTCCAAATCTTGAATTAAATTGAAGGTCTTGGTAAGATTCGATTGATACTTGGACCTCATGCTTTACTACTATCTCTTACAGATCAAATCTTTACTACTTGGCATCATGAGATGTTCCTATTTCAACTCAGGAATTTCTACTGGTTGTAATTATCCGCGAGGTCTTTGATGTTCAGTTTTAACTCTCTGACAGGTAAAACACTTACTTACTCATCCAGTAATATCTCTTTCATATATGTCCACCAAGATTTTTCTTTTAAGCCTTGTTACATCTTCGTACATCTGGGATGGATCGAATACTTCGAATTCACGAGCATCATTCAGTATCTCATTCTTTAACCATGTCACATTGGGTATCCAATTTCTACAAAAAACCTAAAAATTCCTTTATTATCCTTTTGACTCCTTCTACTTTCTCCTGTAAAGTTACTCATGCTATCGTTCATCACTTCTGCTTAACATTTTCTACTTTCCCCTAGCAGCTCAAGTTGAAAAGTCATTGTATATATGTTTATCATCTCCGTAGCTTGATCTGAAATACGAACCTCTATTCCTACTTTCTCAAATTCCTTGATCAGTCCTAACCATTTCCTCTACCTTATGTATACAGCTCCTTTTCGGTGAAAATATATTTCAAATGCTTATGCTCCGTATAGATTTCATACTTTCCTTCATACAAGTAGGCCTCCAAATCAATGCGAAGACTATTGTGCCTAGTTCTCAGTCATGTGTCGGGTGTTTCCGCTCGTGGTTCTTCAGCTGTCTAGAAACATATACAGTCATCTTAACATGTTAAATCAGTCTTGATTCTTAACACAAAGCTGTCATCTCAATTTAGTTATTTATATTGTCCTAAGGTACATGAGTCATCATTTTCCAGTAACAATGAATCTATTTTACCATTATGGCTTGACTAAAGAGTTCCGTTCCTCTAGCAATTTAAATACTTCCTTTTCCATTTATCTTAACTCTTGGATGCTTTCTAGTAAGCTTGGTTAATGGTGTGGCTATCTTGGTATAATCCTTGAAAACCCTTCGATAATCTCCATCCAATCTCATAAAACTTCTAACTTCTGTAGGTGTCTTAGGCCTTACTCAATTCATTAACGTTTCAACCTTAGCTGGATCCACTTGGATTCCTGCTCTACTAATTACCTGTCCTAGTAATTGTAATTCTTTCAACCAAAACTCGCACTTAGAAAACTTTGCGCACACTATCTCTTTTCTTAAAATTTCTAAGGTTATTCTCAAATGATCTGTATGCTCTTCTTCCATCTTTGAATACCTTAAGATGTCATTTATGAAAACATTCTCAAACTTATCCAAGTATTTCTTAAAATTTCTATTCATCATGTTCATAAAAGTGGCAGTTATATCCATCAAACCGAACTCCATCACTACGAACTCATAGGGTCCATATATATATCAGGTTCAGAACGTCGTCTAAGGAATATCTTCGGGTTTTATTTTTAAATGACGGTAACCAAATCATAAATAAATTTTGAAAAGCACACTGTGTTCTTTAACTGGTCTGATCATCAATCCTTGACAATGGGTATTTTTTTCTTAATGGTCAACTTGGCGCACCCAATAGGAATACACCAGACCTTATAACTCCCTTTTTCCTAAGATCTTGCAATTGAATTGCTAACTCTTTCATTTCTACTTATGCCATTCTATATGGAGCCGTCGAAACTGGTTTTGTCCCGGGTGCTAAGTCTTCAACAAATCTACTTCCCTGGCGGGAGGTAAAACAAAAAGATTGTCAAGTAATACAATTTGAAATTCGTTAGCTACTAGAATCTTCTCTATCCAAGGTGTTTCTTTCCTAACATTTACCTCGTATGACGATAAGCTTTTCAACCTTGACACAATAATCTTTTACCTATTTGATAGTTAGATACCTCTTCGTCTGCTTCCGGCCTCGGATAACAATTTTTACATTATCTAGGGCTCAAAATTTCCATTTTCTTCATATTCTGTCAACCAATCCATTCTTAAACTTTACATCAGATTTCTATTATATCAATCGCACAGTGAGGACAAGCTAGATTAATCGATATATGCTCCTGAGTAGCTATTCATGTAGTCAAAACTTTACTTAACAGTTGCGTTTTACAGTCCGACTTATGAGCAAATTCTCTGAAAATAAAATACTTTGTGGCTTCGAATCAGTTAACACTTTGGCACTTATGTAGTTAATATGAAACGTATCCGCAACCACATCCTTGTTCTTTACTGTATCACTCATGGTTATATTGAGGATTCTTGTCCTTGGTTATTTAGTGTGTAATGGTCATGTTACCCTTAACATATTGCTTACTGGGTCTAGTGCTTGTAATCTCTTAAGAAATGTCATACCTTCCTACACTTGTTGCTCTTGACTCTTGCCTTCGGATTCAGACTCTCATTGGCGTAGTTCCCTCTCTGATTACACTTGTAACACACCACAATGATCTTATTATGAAATCTTGGTTGCTTATTTCCATAAGTTTTATATTCTGGTATCGGAGGTCTTAGAGGTCTTGGTTAATCCATATTTTATGGACGGTTCCCTTGCTTATCATTTCCAGTTTCTGGTCTTCCAAATCCAACATTCCTATTTGACTGAAACTCATGCCTTATATTGAAATGGTTCTAAAAGTTCCCTATTTGTTGGTTTCCTTCCGGTGTCTCTGGCTTCCCTTTTTCTAGCTTCTTCTGTTTGTGATCAATCACTTTACTCCTAATCCACGACCTCATTTCCCCTGTTGGAGTCTCTTAACTCTCTTCTCATCAATATTCACGTATTCGGACACAAACCTGGCCAGATCTATAAATTTTGGTTCAAACCATGTTACGCTCAAGTTATCAAGCTTCGGTTCTAAAATTTATGTCCAACATTTGGTCTCACGACGTTCAAAACCTTGTAATGTTTTAACTACTATATCCAAAGTGAAATATAGGATAAACAGGTGCTTTTATATACTTTTCTGACCAGTAGAATAACAGTCTTTCATCAACAATAATCAACTCCTTTTTAGTATATCCAATATCACTTTACTTCATACTTCAACATGATTAGTATTCGTAAATCCTTGTTACCTTCTCCTTGTCCATACCAAACTCTCGGTAATAATAAACCTTGACATCGTATTGTAAGTCTAATGAGCAATTTAACTCGACAACCAATCCCTCTTTTTAAAGCAATTTCCCATTTTTGATCAAAACAGTTTCCCGTCAATATAAGTACAGCTTGACACTCAGAATACCGTCATTCGCCTTTGCAATTTCAAATCGCTGATACCTCTAAGAGTTTCCGATAGAATGAATCAATAGATAGGAAGGTGTCGATAGATATGGATATATGACAAGTATGTTTAGTAAGAATTTCTGGTAAAAAGAATCAAACTAAGAGATCAAAATGATCATCGAACTTTATCAGGTTGCATTTGTCAATTTAAACAACAAGGTACAGAAGGTGGCCAACCTTTAGTACTTCCATGACAAACACACCACTGGTGGCGTCCCACCGGACTTCTATCACACAGATAGAAAGTACCTGAATCCCCTATATATATAGGGTTGTTCATCTCAGTTACAACAAGGAGGATCAAAAATTTAAGAGGAACATATGAAAGGTTTAAGAGTTTCAAAAGTTTCTATTATATATATATAATATTGGATCAATTAGCCTCTGAACAATAGAGGTATTTCGTAAAGAATAGAATGAAAAAATTGAATCTTTTAAAAAGGTAAATTGAGTAAAATTAATGGCTAGTTATGAACCGACTTATCCTTACATCGAACGTATGGAGATAATCATGCCTTGTCTCATGTAGATGGTCCTTAGGGGAGTTAATTTCTAGTTTGAGGTTATAGGTATGTCCCGATAGTAAATCAACTGTATGTAATCTTGAATAAAGAAAGAATCTACACTTAGGCCACTACTCTGGGCAAATGTCTCTATCGCGGGGGAAAATCGTTATTATATCGTAAAGAATCTATCTAAGTGTTTCTAGACGTTATCTTGGGGATTCTACTCTCGCTCAACTCTAACAACACTTGATACGACACCTGGCGTGGTGTTTCCTATAGCTTCCGCGGTGCAGATGAAATTCTGTAAAGTACATAAGGATCTACAAGTGATGTCTTCCGAACTAGTAGTCTGGTTCTCCGATTGATTCCTCCAGCTTCGAATTAGTTTCCTCGTCCGTAATCCCGATCTTCAGATGGTTCCAGCGTATACTCGCTCGATATGTCGGAATACTATTTAACATGAAAGTGCGTAACTTAAGCTAATATTTCTGTAGAAAATTCGGCATGACCTATTCGTAAAATGGACTATGCCCTGTTTAAAAATATCTCAAATACTAACTCAATCATCCACACATAATCCATAATCCATTCAATATTCCATCCATCTCCAATCCCTTTCACTTTATACAAAAAATATAAATCTGCCTTGACTTGCGGCTATACTATCAGAAAAGAAATTTACCCAAAGGGTTATGGAAATCTCCACTTGGCCGGATGTATACACTGATACTGACGGATATGGCTTAGGAAAAGGAATCTCAGATGAAGGGTAATCTCTCAAAATAGCCTTTATCTGTAAAAACACAGTAATAAGCCAAGAAAATACTTAAACGGTAAGGGTTATCGTAATTCTACTAATACTCATCCAAAAAGTAACCTGCATCTAAAAATCCTATCTTACGTAATAAGCTTAAGTCCTACTTCTCACCTTATATTCCCTTATTATTGTTACACCTAATCCTGGCTTGTTTCAGTGACCAAAAACTGACCGCTCTGATACCAACCTGTGACGCCCTCCCAATCTGGGGTCATGATTGGGGGAGTCACTACAACCTCTATACTTATAAACCTGTGAATAATAATATAAACATGACAACCCCAACTTTACCCTGGATCTTTAACAGGTAATGGTATGAAACAAGCATCAACTATCTACTTCATTTTATTACATAATAAAAGTCTCAAAAGTTATTACAACCGTGTCTTAAAAGTTCTACACTCCCTTATACAAAACACCTTCTACAAGTCTTCATCACCTGCCTGAGCTGGCATCCCAAAAATAACCCTATAGGAAGACTTCCTAGCTGACTGAAGAGTGCGTACCATCTTCTCTTTTAACTGTGGGTTAGAATAGGGAAAAAGAATGAGCCAAATGCTCAGCAAGTAATAATATAACCAAATAGTTAACCACTGTGAAACAATTTCCAATATCAATCTGTATGTCATGGGTATAGCAGAATCCATATCAAGGGATTATCAGAACAATGACATAAATATGCAATTTCAAAGGGTAAACCAATTTCCTTATATAGATATATGATTTCAAGAAAAGCAATAAGTAATTTGGAGATTTTTCACAACGCACCGGATAATACGGGTGATCAGCCACGTAAAGTCCCCATACCGGACACACAGTCCCTCTGGTCCTTGTATTGGGTCCCAATAGGCACACATTGGCCTTTAGACTAGTCCATCCCTAGTCCATTTATTATAATTAAAAAGTGCTGGGCCGGCGTCACTCGGCCTCTTACGCCTCCAATCTTAGGAATCCGTGGAAACCATAAATCAGAATTTAAATGAATCCAAACTTTGAAACTTCCTTTCTTTTAAAATCTTTCTTATGAAAGAAATCCTTTGTAAATCATTGGATGTGTGTTTGTATAGTACCCAAGTGAAGGTTCATGTATTCTCAATTTCAAGTAAGTATGTGATTCATAGGTACAAGTTCAAATCTGATGCAATAGCATCTCAGGTTAAAATGTAAGTATAATCAAAGGATAAGGATAAGGTCTGAAGAAAAGTTTGAGCAAGATATGGTTCACAAGACATTCTATTGTGTCTATAATATTTGTATATAAAAGAGTCTTTTGGGAATTGGATAAGTTCAATCTGATCAATCTGGATTTCTATCAATGGGAAATCAAGAAGTAAATGTCATAGGTATGTTTTGGATATGTACTAAAATGTGAGTTCTGGTATATTCACCCTTGGGTGTAAAGGTTCAAAGAAAGAACTAAACATAGTATGGTGTATGAACCCACAAGGTATATGAACAGAAATAAGGATTACCAAATGAACATGATATGTTTTCAGGATTAAAAGGGCATATAAACAAGATAGAAATTCATATATGTCAAAATGAAAGAATGGCATTTAGAAGCGAAAGCAAGTCAGAATTACTTGCCTTAAGTAGCTAAAAAGAGTAATCAGATTCACTGGTTCTCCACCTTAGTCTTGCCTTTATTTCTAGGCTCTACTTCTTTGGATTCTTAAGTAGCTTTTAGAACAACCGTACTCACTGAATTTCTGCCTTCGCCTTTCCTTTATCTCTATGTTCCACGTCTCGTGACTCTACAAAAGAGTATATACTATCTTAGAATGATCCTCTCAAAATTCTAATCCTTATTCTAAACTACCCAACGTTCTCTAAACGCGTAAACACATAATATTTATATCACTTATAACTCTTAACCATATATTAAGCACAAAACTCACATAAGCGCACATTGCCATTCAAGTTCACATAACATACTCCTTTAATACATATATATATAATCTAACTTTCAGATCATACCACCCTTGGTATTCTTTTAAATCAACTTGATCAATGCTAACCATATCCTTAACACCTTTACAAACAATGTTTTCATCTCAAAAGCTGAAAAATCTGCTGCGCAAGCCTTACCAAAACATTTATCATAAATCCAAAACTAATCAAACAAATACCATATTTGACAGGCTACTTCCTGGTTACTAACTCAACTTAGCATAAAAGTTTCAACTTCAGAACATTTTATTTAGATTAAAAACGAACTGTATAAAGTAGGTACTAAAGCACAGAAAATCCCTGCTGCACAACTTTTAGTAAAATAAGCATAACTTTTTATTCGTTAACCCTATCGATACAAGGTTAGCGCGTGCACAAACTAGATTCAATTTAGAACAGTGACATCCTAAGCTCTCTGTCTAAAACAGGCAGCAACATTATGCAAACAATCAAAACAGAACAGGCAGTCAGTTTTCTGGAAAATTCAGCATGAAGTAAATGTATACAAAACCATCCCAATCATAATCTCTGCTACAACCAACCATCCAATATCAAAACTAATACTCATGTTCTCAAGAAATTACTAAACTTTTACATGCATTTATCAAATACCCAAATTAACAATTCAAATACTTGGGACTTCACTAAAATCCCCAAATCAAAACTTTTAACATCAAATTTTCTGAACTATCTATACTCAACATAATTAATCAACATGCAATCACTATAAACCGAGATTATCAATTAAACATCAACATAACAAATTTTCAAAACCGAATTTACTAAAGGGGAAAAATCGAAAATATACATGCATTTCGATTTCTTTACATGCAACCCAAAATCTTAACTAACATAGCTATTAACACATAATTTGGACTCAATAACATCATCATCGTCCCCGTCGGCTCGCCGGAGCTCATTGCCGACGGCGGCATGGTTTGGAGGTGCCCGGAAATTGGGTTTCCTTCAACAAACCTCACCAATAATAATCTAAACAATCTCCTTATCACAGAATCATCACAAAACAAAGGTTTCGGGATTGAATTAAATCAAAATCGCCAAAACCCCTTTGCATGCAAAAACCGATACACACATATACACACGGCATACACTCACACACATACACATATGCGCATATATATGTATATACACACATAATTATCAATATATTTGAGAGATTGAGAGAGAGATTTTACAAAGAAGAGAGATAGATTTTTGCCGAGAGAAAAGAGAGAAGAGAGTGTGATGAACGGTGAAAGAAGAAAAGGGGAAAAAAACTGATTGCTGGGGTTTTATAAGCCCAGGGGTATTTTAGTAACTTGCTAATTAAAATTCTGATTTCTAATAAACAAAACCAACATAATACCCTTTCTAAAATTCGAAATAAAATGAAGATAATATCTAAAAATCACAATTTTATTTTTAAAACAAAGATAACGAATTTACAAGCTCCCCCATATTTTTAAAATAGTTTTAGGATCAAAATTGAATTAAATATGAATTTTCAAAGTTTTGATCACATAAATGATATTTAACTCATAAAATCCGTTTTAAATCCTTAAAGCCAAAACTAAATTCCTCCACTAATTTTATAAAATACTAGAATATAAAATAAAGGTTGTGAAAAAGATTTCACAATAAAAAGAGTCTCCGATGATTTTATAAAATTCCCGGAAGGTCAAAAAGAACTAATTTTTTAATAAGAAACTCATATAAAATGCATTTAAAAGCATACACATATATTTTAATCCATACCATTCACCAAGTAAACATCTAATCATCACATTTTCACATATATACTCTTCACACAATATTCACATATCATAGAACTCAATTATTATTAAATATTAATATAGTACAAGCGTTTTTCTGAGTCGTTATAAACATTATGTCCATCAGTAAGAAAAGGTACACTCTTGTAATTGTTGATGAATATTCTAGATTCACCTGGATGTATTATCTTTACAGAAAAGATGAAACTCCTGAAATACTGTTGGATCATGTGAGGATGATTGAGACAACCACAAAGTTCAAAGTCAAGATACCGAGGAGTGATAATGGTACTGAATTTAAGAATTCAAAGATGGAAGAGTTCTGCAAATTCAAAGGAATTATTCAACAATTCTCTGCTCCTGGCACACCTCAGCAAAATGGAGTAGTTGAAAGGAAAAATAGAACTCTTAAAGCTGGCAGAACTATGTTGGAAGAAGCTAAGTTACCTACATATTTCTGGGCAGAAGCAGTCAACACAGCAATGCTATACTCAAAATCTCACATTGATAAACAAACATGGTGTTACTCCTTATCAATCTCTCAAGGAAAAGAAACCAAGTTTGAAGCATCTGCATGTGTTTGGCTATAAATGTTTTGTTCTCAGAACTCATCCTGAACTGCTAGGAAAATTTGAAACTAAGGCTGATGAAGGAATTTTCATAGGCTATCCTGCATCAAGAGCCTTCAGAGTTTTTAATTTGAGGACAAGGACTGTCATGGAGTCAATACATGTATCTTTTGATGATAAAAAGACAATAGGCTTGAATGAAGAATCACATGATAGACTGACTTTTGAAAATGAAGCTACCAAGGAACCTGAAGAAACTGAATCAGATCCTATCAGTTCATCAAATCTTGATGATGACACTTCAAATCCTGATGTTACACCAAGTTCTGATGGTGCTAACTCTGATGATACAAATAATGGAAATTCATCTAGTAGTGCAAATGTTGAGGGGGAGCAACAGCATTCGACTACAAGTTCAGAGTCAACTCAATCATCAGGACAAAATTCTTCAGATACTGATTCAAGTAATGATCCTGATAATTCATCAGGAGGAGATAGCAACATCTCAGGAGGAGCTTCATCTGAAACAAGTTCA
The DNA here is from genome assembly GCA_030848705.1 of Heracleum sosnowskyi. Taxonomy (NCBI): domain Eukaryota; kingdom Viridiplantae; phylum Streptophyta; class Magnoliopsida; order Apiales; family Apiaceae; genus Heracleum; species Heracleum sosnowskyi. Next base: position 74,354,279 of record CM061244.1, read on the forward strand.
TTAATTCAAAATAACACCAATCTAGGGGGAGCATCTACATCAAGGAATGACTTACCATCAGTAAGGAAATGGACTGCAAGTCATACTCCTGATTTAATTATTGGAGATCCTGATGCAGGTGTTCAGACAAGAAGTGCAACTCAAAATGAATGTCTATATAATAACTTTCTGTCAAAGGAGGATCCAAATAAAGTTGAAGATGCACTCAAAGATGCTGATTGGGTTACTACAATGCAAGAAGAATTGAATGAATTTGAAAGGAATGAAGTCTAGAAACTAGTACGAAGACCAAAGAACAGGTCAATTGTTGGTACAAAATGGATTTTCAAGAATAAGACTGATTCAGATGGTGTAATTATCAGAAACAATGCAAGACTAGTTGCAAAGGGGTATTCTTAACAAGAAGGAATTGACTATGATGAAACTTTTGCTCCTGTTGCAAGACTAGAGGCCATCAGGATCTTTCTGGCATATGCAGCTCATAAGAAATTCAAGGTTTTCCAGATGGATGTGAAAAGTGCTTTCTTAAATGGTGAACTGGAGGAAGAAGTCTATGTTGAACAACCTCCTGGTTTCATTGATCCAAAATATCCAGATCATGTTTACAGATTGGATAAGGCACTTTATGGACTAAAGCAAGCTCCAAGAGCATGGTATTAAACCTTAGCTCAATTCTTACTGGAAAGTGGTTTCAAAAGAGGTACTATTGATAAAACTCTACTATATTTGAATCATGGTAAGGATTTGCTTTTAGTTCAGATTTATGTGGATGATAGCATTTTTGGGTCAAAAAACAATAAGCTGTGTGAAAAGTTTTCCAAGCTTATGCAGTCAAGATATCAAATGAGCATGATGGGAGAAATGAGTTATTTTCTTGGTCTTCAAGTTAAACAGACTGATGATGACATTTTTATCAATCAGTCTAAATATACAAGGAATTTACTAAAAAGGTTTAACATGGAAGACTGTGCTACTGCAAGTACTCCCATTGCTACAGCTACCAAACTTCATCCTGATCAAGGTGCTGAGGTAGATGTAACTCACTACAGAGGAATTATTGGCTCTTTATTGTATCTCACTGCAAGTAGACCAGATATCATGTTTGTAACCTGTCTGTGTGCAAGATTTCAAGCAAAACCCAGGGAACCTCATCTGATTGCAGTTAAAAGAATTTTCCGATATCTCAAAGGCACTCCTTCACTTGGCCTTTGGTATGCAAGGGAATCAGATTTTGGTTTGTGTGGTTATTCAGATGCTGATTTTGCAGGATGCAAAATAGACAGGAAAAGTACTTCAGGAAGCTGTCAGTTTTTGGGTGGTAGACTAGTTTCATGGTTCAGCAAAAAGAAAAAGTCTATCTCTACTTCAATAGCAGAAGCTGAGTATATTGCTGCAGGAAGCTGTTGTGCTCAGATAATGTGGATGAGAAATCAGTTGTTAGATTATGGCCTGTCATACTCAAAAATCCCTATTTTTTGTGATAACCAAAGTGCTATTTCAATGACAGGAAATCCAGTTCAACATTCTCTTAATAAACACATCAGTATTAGATATCATTTCATAAGAGAACAGGTTCTGGAGGGAACAATTGAACTTCACTTTGTTCCTACTGATCAACAACTAGCTGATATATTCACCAAGCCACTACCTAAAGCTACATTCAATAAGTTGGTGAATGAACTTGGAATGATGAACTTTGAGAATTTCTGAGAAAAGATACAGAGAAGAAATCCTGATGACTATCAAATCCTGATGGTCATTTAGAAAGGTATGTATTTTTGATCAAATCCTGATAGGACTCTATCCTGACAGGAAGTCAACTGGTCAATCCTGATGCTCAGATACTGAAGCTGGTGTGAAAACCAGAGGTTTTTCAGACAAATTGGACAACAACAGTGCTGGTATTCTCTGGAAAATATAAGCAATACTTAGTTACTGATTAAGTATTAAGTCTTATTTTTACATTTCAAATTATTGTCTAAGAGATTACTATTCATCATGATATGTATCAAATGCATTGTTACTAACAATTTATGCAGGACAGTTAAGAAGGAAAAGAACAATTGAGAAAATTAAAAATTTAATTAAATCTTGAAGATTCATTACAAATGAAAAAGGAAATTACATATTCTATTCCTAGTCTATTGTTCTACTCAGGAACACGTGCCCTGCAAATTAGCATGAATGCTCCTGAGCAGCTTCACAGTTCATCAGGATTGGAAGGTCTCTTGTTCCATCCTTAAAGGACAAGAAGAGGAGCTGATGCACTTGAAGGCGGATCGTCACCGTGTCCACCGGGACTCTTCCGTGCCTCCAACTTGCATGACATACAAGCATCACAGATTCACTTCTTTCTCTCAAGCTCTCGCTCGAGCTCCTCATCCTCTTCATCATCCTCATCGTCTTCATCCTCTTCATTGACAAATATGAGATTTTCAAGAGGGTTCCAATCAGGATTTGCCTGATGGAAGTTATGAAGAAGCACTTCAGCCATTGCATTAACAAAGGCTTCGTGTTCCTGAGGGTCAGGAACAGGTTGAGGCTCTTCATTTTCTGCGATTTCAGCCAGAACCCCATCCATCTCTTGCCACATTAGATCAAGTTCTTCAACAGGTAAGTTCTTTGGTTGATGGTTAGCAGCCATGGAGAAAAGAAGAAGGTGAAAGGTTTTCGTAAGTTTTTTCTTTCTATGGAAAGGGTTTATGTATTTGGTAAATGATAATACTGTTTAACACTCTCTTTTATAGAGATTATTTGATCAGCTGCAGGTCATTTGCTTATTCTCGAGGCGACGGTTCAGTTTTCCATGACTATTTTGCTTTGATAAATGGTAAGAATGTTTTAGTGGGTTCTACATCATTAATTTGGTGATTTTCAAATAAAACAAAAACATTTTTTTCAGGATTAGTGAAATAAAATTTTGTTTTCTTAAAAGAAATTTTATCTTTACTTCAAATAGAATTTTTTTTTTAATCCTGATGAGGCAAATGGTTTTATTGGTAATGCTTTTATTCCTGATGAGGTTAGGTTTTTCTTACATCAGAAAATGCCTACTTGTTATGGATTACTTTCTCATGCTATGGGGCTAGGCCAATCACACCTTGTTCCTAACCCAAGCATTCATCCCAAACAGTCCAAACAGTCAACAGCCACCTCTAATGTCTCTCAAAAGACTTTAGCTGTAAAATCAAAGAAATCAGCTAGAACTGATGTGTCAAGAAGGCAATCAGGTTCGAAGGATTTTTCCTCTACACCACTCACTAAAAAGAAGATACAAGGGGGTGTACAAGGGGTCCTGGTGAAGAAAGCTGCTAAGGGTGTTGAGGCTGTTTCTGTTAAAAGGAAGTTAGTGCTCAGGGATGAGACTGATTCAGAAGATGATTTACCTATATCCTCTATAATGAATGTGAATAAGGAAGTTGCTGATACTGCTATTGAAGCTGTGGCATCATCATCAAAACCACAGAAGAAAAGGACATTATCGAAAAGCAGGTATCATATTCCTTTGAAAGTGCAAATGAAGGATACCAATATTCAGACATCAAATCCTGATGAGTCATCTACTCCTGATGCTCTATCAAATCCTGATGTTGGTATTCCTGATGCAAAAACGAAAGTTGTATCTATCTCGGACTCTCCAGCAAAGGCTTCTCCATCTGTAAAGATTGTTGAAATTTCATGGGAGAAGGTTGCTGAGACTGCTTCAAAGCTTGGATTTTCCCATCCATTAGAGAAGAAAAGGAAAGCAGCAGAGATAGTTTACGAGGGACAAAAGAAGCTGAAAGGATCCAGCCCACAAGAACCTGAATCTCAAAGTGATTCAGCAGCTCAGACTAAAGATCCTGCCACACAAGAACCACTCAATCAAAGTTTGAGTGAAGGCTTAGCTATTGGAATGGTCCCACAAGAACCACTTTCTCAAAGGGAGAGTGAAGACATCAACATTCCAGTCACACAAGAACCATCTTCTCAAAGTGAAGATGCAGGCACATCTACAGCTTCTAGTGAAAGATTGGTCAAGGACACTATCAATGAGGGAAGCACACAAGAACCTCCAACTCAAAGTGTTGAAGCAGCTTCAGAACCTCATGCTACACAAGAACCATTGGTAACAGATACTGATGCAAGCTTATCAAATCCTGACGGTGTTCATTCTGATGCTAGTGGTGCTCCTGATGCTGAGCCAATTTTGATTCAACCACTACGATCAAGACCAATGGACCATCCTATCACAGATTCACAGGATAAACTGAAAGGTATAGCTATTCCTGATCCTGATGTTAGTCATGATGATGATGATTCTGATGATAGTGATGATGAAAATAATGACGAGAAGGAACAACTTGCCAGAGTTCTAAAATCTAGTCTTGGAACTAATTTTGGTTCATCAAGCACATTCATGGTTGGCAAGGCTTCTATTGGAAAAGACTTCAGACAAGACTTTTCTATTCCTTCTGAGATCAATCCTGCTGAGCAATTGAAAAGGCATAAATGGGAAAATGAATGGTATAGGTCTGATGAATCTGTCAACTATCCATATGCCTTGGATCATGCTTATGATGCAGTGAAGATGATAGAGAATCCAGATTTGAAGAATCATCTGAAGGCTACAACTCTTTTATCTAAAAGCCTGAAACATGAAATTGATTCTGTCAAAGCTGCAACTGAGTTGGTGAGGGATAATATTTCTATGAGTTTTACAAAGGTGCCTACTGTTCTTCAACTAAGGATAGTGGAATCTCAAGTGAAATCTGTTGTTTCTGAACAAACCTCCATCAACAGAAGGATTGATTCTCTTGATACAAAGGTAACTGACATTCAAACCTCTCTTGCCTTAATTTTGAATATATTGTCAAATGCTGATGTCAAAAAGGGGGAGAAGGTAAGTCAGACAAAATGTACACCTGATCTAGTATTAAGAAATAATGATGATGATGATAATACTGGAAATGATGGTGGTGACAAAATTCTACAAGGAGAAACCTCTGATGCTGCTGTTATGAAGACAATTCAAACTTCTCAAAGTCAAACAACGCAGTCAACTCATGTTTCTGATTCTGGAGTAAGGACAGTAAGAACATTGGTGCAATCTCAGATCCTGACGGAAGAACAAATCCTGACAGGTGATCAAATCCTGATGCCTGGTCATGAACAAACTCTTGCTACAATTCCTGAAGGTGATGAAGATGTGATTATTGATAATCCTGAAGATGCATCAAATCTATTCCAGAAGTTCTCTACAAAAGATGGCAGAATTGTTACTCTATATCACACTGATAAAAGAGTTCAACAATTATTTGCAAGAAAAGCACTCTCTACAGCAAGTGAAGAATATCCTGATCTCTCACATGAAGAATTCTTAAGACAACAGAGAGAAATGATGGAAAATTTTAATAACCCTGCTCTTGCTAGAGGTAGAGGAAGCAGATGTAGGAGAGGAGCTAGAAGAGGTAGAAGAGGTTCTTCAACTCAAACAGTGCCTAGACAGACAAGGTCTAGAGGGTTATTAATAAAAGAAATTCCTGAACCTACTCAAAATCTAGTAGTTCCTGACAGGTCTACTTTTGGTGATGATGGAAATGTTGAAGAAGAACCTGAATTGAGAAGAAAGCCAAGACAATTAATTCTCTGCAAAACAAATCAAATTGAAGATTCTAATCCTGACATTGTTCCTGATAATGTTCAAGATCCTGATGAATCTGAAATTCTGCAAGAGATTGATTTGTTAATCTTATCTACTGTGGTTGATTCTCACAACAAGGAAGTGGATGAAGAAGAAGAAGACAGAAGAAGAGAAATCACAAGATCAACAAATAGAGATTTCAATCTCTATGTACAAAGGCTTAAACTCTCAAATAGAAGATTGTGGATAAATTCAAGCAGACGGGAATCTTTACTAGAAAGAAGCTATACTTTTGAAAAAGAAAAGAATAAGAAGTGGAAACACATAAGTACACTGAGGTGTAATACTCCTATCAATTTTCAGAATGGAGGAATTATAACAAGTGCTTCAAGTGTTGTTGATTTATCTGATATGATTAGATCAAAAGCACTCTGGCTACAAATGTTTTCAAATCTGAAGCAATTGTCATGTAATTCAAGAGGAGGTATTGGACACAGGGATGCTAAATATCTAAATATGTCATATGTTGATCCTTACTCCTTGACTGAAATTGGAGGTAATTTAACTTCTGAAAACCTGAACAATTTATTAGCTGTTGATATAGTTATAGATTGTCATGATAGTATTGAAAAGAAAGAAAAGCTTCTGTACTTCATGAAAGATGGTAGTGTGAAGATTCTGCGCATTCAAGATCTGCTGATGAAAAATACACAGGAACTGAAATATGTTCATTATCTGTTAAGATGGAAGAATAAAGTGTGCAAAGAATGGAGTGACATGATCTTGTCAACAATAAGAAGAAGACTGGATGGAAATAGAAATTTCAATGGTAATTATACTCCCATGTACTTAAATCAAAGAGGTCAAGATGTGGAAATGCAAAGGGGTACTGCTGTTAAAGAAGTGACTTTTGGCATAACTCAACTTACTCTCAATCCTGATGGGAAGGAAATTGCTTATCTTTTGCTTGAAGAGCACAGTCTACAAAGAAGCTCCATACAGAATCTCAGAGCAGCTATCTACCCGATTAATGAGGAAGATGAAGAACTCAGAAATCTTAAGGAAAGACTGATTCAAATTCTTGAAGAAAAAGAACAAAATTTGTTATCCAACTTCTTGAAGATGAATCTGTTCTATCAAAGAATTTAAACAGATAAGTTGCTGCTGTTATTTGTACATTTTGTAAATATGTTTTTGACATCATTGAATCTTAGGAATCTATACTTTATTTCACAAAGTATAAGATTGGGGGAGATTGTTAGATTAGGATTCAATGATCGTCAGGATCTAGACTTCAACTGATCATGATTGCTGACATCATCAGGATCAGAATGAATATCAGGACTGGGATCAGGTTTGATCATCAGGACTGGAAGTTGATCAAGATTCCTACTTCGAGTTATATTTGGAGTCTAGTTAAATAAGGAAGATTATTCTGTCGGTTCCTGGTTTGTAGTAATGAAGCTATCGATTAAGGATAGGTTTCAATCTTTGTAATTGATTAGGACTTATCATTGATAGAGAAGCTGTGTAGTATATAAACACAGTTTTAGGATTTGGTTCGAGTGAATAAAACGAGTAGAAGCTCTCAAGAACACAGAATTTCTTGAGAGAGTTTTTGTAAACTAGCAGCTCTCAAGAACATCAGAATTTCTTGAGAGAGTTTTGTAACAGTTTTATATCAGATTTAATAAAGCTGTTATTATTCTTTCATATTTGTGATTCATATCTTATTAAGTCGAGAATCTTATACAATTGTATTCAACCCCCCTTCTACAATTGTTTATTACTCGGCAACATTATCACAAAACAACAAAACTACAAAGATTTGCAGAAAAATTCATAAACATGTAACACCATCAATAAAAAAATCTACTTTAAAACTAATAAACATAAGAGAAAATCAGTTAAATTAGATTAAACGATTTGAGGGTGTCAGGGATTCTCCTTTATATAATATTAAAATAAAGATTTAAATTAGAAATAGGATTTAAGTATTTGAAATAATAATAATAATAATAATATATGTTTAATTAAATTCTAAACAGGATAAATGAAATTCTAAATAAGGTTAATTAAACTCTAAACATGATTGATTTTTTGAATGTAAATAAGGTAATATGTGTCTTCCGACATAATTAGTATAAACATTTGTTTACTTCCCATAATATCCATCAAACTTTCTCTTTGTCATTTATCTCGGCGAGTTGCAATTTTTTTATATTATATATTTTTTATTTAAGATGAATTGAAAAAGATTAAACACAAATTTTATCGGCTTTTAATTTTATACTAGATTATAGCCGGTGCTACACATACGGGTATTTAAAAAAAATATTTAATAATTTAAATTAAATAATTTTAGATGTAAGGTCGAATAATACAATAAGTGTTTTACTTTTATATGTTATAATAAATTCTTTTAAAAATTAATTTATTTATATGTTTGGTTGAAATGTATCACAATTAGAGCAGGTGGCTCAAAATGCCCATGTCGAGTGGGTCTTTTTTACCCACTGAATACACATATCTAAGCATGCGTATACAGTTACTATACCTTGGTTCGACTTGCTCGAGTGGTAGATGCGTGATCAGTTAGCACGGAAAAGAATATACCAGTAAAAATTTTTATAAATAAAAATGTAAATTGGATTATACATATTTTTTTTTGAAATTATTCAAATAATCAAAATTTAATAAAAGAACTATCAGATAAGTAGATAAGTAAAGTATAGTTAACCCAAATATATATTTTTCTTATTTTTATATTATAATTTTTGAAATATATTATTCTCGTCACTTGATCGTGAAAATTCTATATATTTCACCTTTCTCCTTACATTTTATTTACTTTTAATAAATTATAATTGATTACAAATCATATACTTATAAATATTTTCAGAAAATAGTAAAATGGGAAAAAAATTGATAATTTCTCTAAATATATTATATTATCTTTAATAACAAAACTAAAATAACCTTCACATATATCTAATTATATTCATCAAATGTAATCATTTTCCATTTCTAGTTATTGTACATATTGATTATCGTGGTGCGCAAATAATAATAATAATACTAATAATACTAATAATAATAATAATAATAATAATAATAATAATAATAATAATAATAATAATAATAATAATAAGGGATTTTTTCAGAAATATCCAATCCTAGAATCTTTTTTGCAAAAATACTATGTGTTTTTTTAAATATTTTGCAACTATACTAATTTTTTGAAAATATTTACAAAAATACGGCAACTTTTGCAACCATATTGAAACTACATTAGGCAAAATCAATCACAAATGCAACTTATAAAAATTTTAATAATGGGAATCATATTTGATTACATAATAAATTGTATAAGTAACTAATAAATGTCCCTGTAATTCTGCATACATGAAATTGACTGTCTGCGGATAGCTTGATTAGCCTTCTACGGATATGGACATTGTACTGTCTACGGATAGTAGTACTGGTTGATCAAGAAACTGTTAACGGATACAACTCAGATATCTTCTACGGATACTCTCTGTACTTGTGAAAAGGACAACGATGTCAGAGCACATGGGTTGACAGACTACACAGAGCATGGAAGCTAGTATTTCTGGAAAGGTGACAAGAAGAAAGCAACATTTTATTTGCATGGTCAAAGGTAGCATTTCCATAAAAGACGACAATCAACCAAGAAGGGCAAGAAGGGCAAGCTACAAACACGGACCACTGCTCGGGATGGAGAAAAAAGGATTCTGAACACATGTACTTTTTGTATTATTAGCTGTTCAAATATCTTTGTAAACTTGGGTTATATAACCAAGTAGTAGCATAACTCTAGAAATCAAGAAATCAGGTTTTAGCAATTTAGAGAGCACAAGGCAGTATCCTTGTAAGTTGCTGAAGCTAGAGTTGTGTATTTGCAGCTGTGTGTTTATTCATAAACATCACAAAGATTTCTTCAATAAAAATCTCTCAGGTGGACATCAACAATCCACCTGAATTTTTAATTCTTGTTTCATCTTATTTGTGTTTCTGTTCTTGTTTTTGTTTTTCATATTTTCACTGTCAAGAACTGAAAAGTTTTTAAAGATTGTATTCAACCCCCCCCCCACCTTCTACAATCTTGGTTCATTGTTCTGGGAATAACAATTGGTATCAAAGCAATCTTCTAACATACAAGAAGTTTAATGATCAAAGACAACTGAGTCATGAGTCAGAAGGATCATGGAGTTAAGATACCAGTTCTTGATAGAGAAAATTATTTTCACTGGAAAGTAAAAATGCGCCTACATATTATGTCCATGGATGAAGCTTATGTAGAGTGCATAGAACATGGCCCTCATGTACCAATGAAGCCAAAAACCTCAATAGCTCAGGAACCAGCAGGAGCTCCAAGCACAATCCCAAAGCTACGTTCAGAATGGACTCCGAAGGACATTGTCGTCGTTCATAAAGAAAAGAAAGCCATGAATATTTTGTTCAATGGTCTTGATTCTGACATGTTTGACAATGTCATCAACTGCTCTACAACTAAGGAGATTTGGGACACTGTCCAAACCATATGTGAAGGGATTGAGCAGGTGAGAGAAAACAAGATGCAACTCCTCATACAACAGTATGAACACTTTCACTTCAAAAGTGGAGAATCTTTGAATGATACTTTCAGTAGATTTCAAAAATTGCTAAATGGATTGAAGTTGTATGGAAGAGTGTATCAAGTCAAGGATTCAAATCTTAAATTTCTCAGAGCCTTGCCAAAAGAGTGGAAGCCCATGACTGTCTCTTTGAGGAACACTCAAGAGTATAAGGACTACACTCTTGAGAGGCTATATGGAACCCTAAAAACATATGAGCTGGAAATAGAGCAGGATGAAGAAATTGAGAAGGTCCAAAAGAAAACTGGATCTGTTGCTCTAGTGGCAAGTGTTGAAAAGGCTGAGGACATGAAAGAAGAAGCTGCTGAAGCTACACCAAGCCAAAGTGTTTGTGAAGGTAGAGCTGTGATATGGGCTGAAAAATAATCCTAGAAGTGCAATTAATTACGTATTAATTAGACCCGGATTGGTCTAAGAACACGACCCAATAAGCAAGGCCCGAAACCCTAATTATTTATTAATTTCGTAATTAATAAATAGGTAAATATACAGCTCAGGAAAGGAGTCCAAAATATGGAAAATTCATCAAAGAAGGATCCAGAATCCTCAATTAAAAGAAATAATGAGTCATAGTCCTTATCAACAAGGAAAAGACTTGTCCACCAAGAAATACAATGTTTATCCATTATCAAAAAGGAGACTTATTCGCTAAGTCTCCTAAACTTACTCTAAATATGAGGCTCCAAACGCCTATATAAGGACCCTGCTCCTTCACAATAGAACTACGTTTTGGACACAGCTCCATACATCATGTAACGCCCTCCAAACACGGGGTACAGATTTGGGGAGTCACTCGACCAACGAAACTCAACATACCTGAATATAGCACATGCATATTATAATAATAACGTAAAATACCCCTTATCCAAGACCGCATCCAGATTATGGCATAAAACAAGCTTCTAAGTCAACGTTGTTATTACAAACTAGTTCAAAGTTATTATTACACAACTTAATATACAAAGCTAGACATCTAGTCTACTTCCAAAAAAAGACAACTACCCGTCCAATGACAATCACTCGGGGTGGTCTCCTAGCATCTGGAGAACTGTCACTCGCGCTGTATCTGCTCATTCTCTCGCTTCACTGGAATAGGGTTAGAAAACAACAAGTATGAGCCAAACGTGCTCAGCAAGCAATATATATATATATATATATCCAATGCAGTTTCATAATGAAAGGAAATCACAAATATTCGAATCAATACACAACGTACGATTATATCAATCTCATCTGAAGAAAAAGGATTAGAATTGGATTTTTATTTATCATATTCAAATCAAAGGTTGAGCTGCTGATCAGTCACGCATCAACCCCGGACTTGCTTATAGAAAAGTCCTTTACTAGGATCCTTGGCCATCTTGGCCTTAATTAATTCCGACCATAAATCTGGCCCGACCATTATTGGTCCCAATTTTTCAAACATTCCAATTCTATCACAGTATAATAGCAATACATGCTTAACAATAATCACAACAAAAGTGAAATGGTATAATAATTGCAAAAGAGCTTCAACTCATTAAGATCAAATAAAGTCCGTGAAACAAGTTCGGAATGGTTTCAAAGGAGCAACACATTCGTTTCAAGGAAGCAAACAAGGTTATAATGTATACAATGTGGATTTGGAGGTGAAGATTCTCAATATCCAACAAGACTGTGAATAATCAAAAGAATCAGGATTTTTTATGGAAATAGTGTTATCGGCTCAGATACAAGATACAGATTGAATCATTGGTGTTGATTTACATCAAAACATTCCCTAAACACTCAGCAATCCATTCCGATAAAAAGCAAACCAAAACACAGCCGGAATCCTAATCCCGATCAAATTCCGGCGACCTCGAACAAATTTTCTGATCTACTAAAATCATACATGAAACTCTACGTTCTTTATGTCAAAATGAAGCTAACAACACATACAATGAAAGCCCTCTACCAAAAACAATGTCAGATCATTCATATGAACGGACTAATCAAAATAAAAATCGGGCAAAAATCCTAAAATCGAATTTCTCAAAACTGGACATAAACATGAAATTAAAGCATGGATTCCTACTAATTAGAACCCTAGGAACATGTTAGAAGCAATCAATTGAACGGAGAATCAACAGAATGAAAATCCCCAAATTTTATCAAGAACCCTAATTTAATTCGAATATTGAAAAATCCATATAAAATCGAAAAATTACCAGATGATGATATTGTGACGCCCTCCAGACCCGGGGCACAGATCTGGGGAGTCACTCGACCAACGAAACACAACATACCTATATATAGCACATGCATAATATAACAATAACATAAAATACCCCTTATCCAAGACCGCATCCAGATTATGGCAGGAAACAAGCTTCTAAGTCATAATTATTACAAACCAGTTTTTAGAGTTATTACACAACTTAATATACAAAGCTAGACATCTAGTCTAACTTCCAAAGTAAGACAACTACCCGTCCAATGACAATCACTCTGGGTGGTCTCCTAGCATCTGGAGAACTGTCACTGGCGCTGTGTCTGCTCATTCTCTCGCTTCACTGGAATAGGGTTAGAAACAAAGCCAGTATGAGCCACAAGTGATCAGCAAGCATAATATATATCATTCACGGTTCTATAATGAAAGGAAGGATTTCAGTTATCTGAATCAACAATATACAAGTCAAACATATGCTTTAAACAATCTTTATTGAAGAAAGAGGGATTAGAATTGGACTTCTACATTTTTTTCAAATACAAAGGTTGAGCTGCTGATCAGTCACGCATCAACCCCGGACTAGCTTATAGCATAGTCCTCCAGTAGGATCCATGGCCATCTGGGCCTTAAGTTATTACGACCATAAATATGGCCCGACCATTACTGGTCTCATTTTAAAACATGCCAATTCTATCACAGAGTATAAGCAATAACATGCATAACAAGATAAGTACACAATGACAGGGTGTAATAGTTGCAAAAGAGCTTTAACTATTCAATATCAAATGAAGTCCGAGAAATAGATTCGGAATGGTTTCAAGGGTACAACATTCTTATTTAAAAAAGTCAACAATGGTTATCATCAATATAAACTGAATTGAAGGTGAAGGTTTCTAATATCCAACACGATTGTGGATTAAATCAAAAGTTAGGGATATTCAAGGAAACAACATCAAGTGCTCAATACGGGTGAAGATTGAATAATCTGAATCGTTCTGATGGTAACATACATGTAATCCTTACGAATAATAACAATTGAATCAACAAGTAAAGGCATAGATACTTGCCTGGTCTAGTAGCCGACAGAATTCTACCGAGCTCACTCTACCTTCTCTTTTCCCTTGCTCCGGGAACTCGATTCTATAATAAACAACTCATTACAGTAAGTCTAACTATCCTCATTCTATCCTCAATATATACTCATAACCATTTTTACATTTAAACAAGTAATCGGTTTCCTATCGGATGCCCGATCTATTTTACGGTAATTAAAACTCAGACATTAGCCCTCGTACGGGCATTTACGGACTATTACAACACATTGTTCGACTCATATAAACCATATAGCACTTATAAATATTTTTAGAACAATATTCGAGGCTTATTTGAATTTAAATAAGTCACAAATAATTTTTAAATCAAAAATCGGATTTTTAATCCCAATATAAGTATTTAAAAACAATTAAATCAATTAATATAAAATCAATTGACAATTTCCAAATGCTCGAACTATTTTTAAATAATTAAATCAAGCTAGAAAATAATTAAATTTAATTTAAATTAATTAAATCTAATTAATAATTAATTATTAAGAATTAACTGATTAAAAGAATTAATCAATTAATTGAATTAATTAATTATTAATTAAAATAATTAAATTTAATTAGTTTTCGAATTTAAATAATTAAATTAAAAAATTCAGAATTTTCTGAATTTAAAAATGTATTTTTAAAATAAAAATATGATTTTTATAAATATTTAAACTATTTTCGAATTAAATTTAAAAATAAAATTCAAAAACAGTTTTCTGAAAATATTTTAGGGTTTCGAAGATTGAAACCGGGTCAGGAAAACGGGTTGCCAAGAACAGAAACGGGTCACCAAGAACAACCCGCCGGAAACTGGATTTTCCAGAATCCGGTCGGTCATCCGGCCACCGGATTCCGTTCACGGCCAAAACTGCACCAAAACATACATTTCTTTGAGGGTTTCTGCTCTAAACTTCACAACCAACATAAAAAACACTGTCAAAACAAACCAGAATCGTCCCAGAAATCCGGTCAAACAAACCGAGTTTGGGTTTTCCGGCCAAAACACGATCTCCCTAAATCTTACATGAAATTATAAGTTCTTGGTGTTAAATCAAAGCTGTGAACACACACAATCAAACCCCTCTATCCAAAATCATGTCAGATCAACAACAAGAACGAGCGATTAAAAAGAAAATTCGGGTCAAAACCCGAAAATCGAATTCTTAAAAATTGAACATAAACATGAAATTAAAGCATGGATTCCTACTAATTAGAACCCTAGGAACATGTTGGAAGCAATCAATTGAACGGAGAATCAACAGAATGAAAATCCCCAATTCGAACATAAACCCTAATTTTAATTCGAAATTTGAAAAATTCATATAAATCGAAAAATTACCAGATGATGATATGGTTTGAAGATTCTGAATCTAGAGATCAAGAGCTTTGATTTGAGTACTTGAACTTGAGATTTGGATTTCAATAACACTATCAAAAGTTGGTTTTGATTTTCGAGAACACGAAGAACACGGCTCGGGAATTTTATATTTTTCTGTATTTTTAATACGGATTGTATGAAGAATAATGTACGATTCTCCTTTTTATACTTAGTGGAAAATAATACCCTAAACGACATTTTTGGATCGATATTGATCCAGTGGTTCGCTTTAAAACCCTAATTTAGAAAAATACACGTTTTACGAGGTGATAGCTATCCACAAAGACTGATAGTTATCCAAATCAATACATATCATTTATATAACTAATACTCAAGAATACTGGGGCTATAACAGATGTATCATTGATACGGACGATATATCAATTACCCTAGAAAATTAGGGTTAGGGTTTGTAATAATTTTTCTTCCTTTGAATAAAACAAATACTATTGATAGTATCGGATAATAAGGGATACAATAATACGAAGAAATCCTCCGATAATGATTCAGACACGAATGACGAAGGAATAACAATGATATACAAAATTTCAACGGGGCCCTTGAATTTTCAAAACGGGGCTCAAAATTGAAGATATTTTCAAATGACAAGATATTTGAACGGGGCTTCCGACACACCAATATACACATAATCACTTAACATCCTTTATCATTAGAACTCAAAATACTTCATAATAATTATTCTACACATATAAGACAATTTATATAATTAATAAAGTTCATGGATCTTACAGATATGGTTGGAAGATTCTAAAACTAGAGCTCAAGACCTTTGATTTGAGTACTTGAACTTGAGATTTGGATTTCAAAAACACCTTCGAAATTGATTTTGATTTTCAAGAACACGAAGAACACGGTTCGGGAATTTTTATATATTTTGTATATATATATATATATATGTATTATACATATAATAATTTACGATTCTCCTTTTTATACTTAGTGGAAAATAATACTCCAAAAGACATTTTTGGATCGATATAGATCCACTGGATCGCTTTAAATCTTTAATAAAGTAAAGTTCACGTTTTACGAGGTGATAATCATCCAAAAGGACTGATAATTATCCATATCAATACATATCATTTATATAACGAATGCTCAAGAATACTGGGGCTATAACAGATGTATTATTGATATGAACGATATATCAATCGCCCTAAACAATTAGGGTACGGAATAATTTTTCTCCTTTCTGAATAAAACAGATAATATTGATAGTATCGGATAATGAGGGATATAATGATACGAAGAAATCCTCCGATAATGATTCAGACACGAATGACAAAAGAATAATAATGATGTACAAAATTTCAACGGGGCCCTTGAATTTTCAAAACGGGGCTCAAAATTGAAGATATTTTCAAATGACAAAATATTTGAAAGGGGCTTCTGACACACCAATTTAGCACATAATCACTCAACAATCTTAATCATTAAAATTCCAAATACTTCACAATAATTATTCTACACATATAATACAATTTATATTATTAATAAAGTTCACGGATCTTACATCCTTCCCCCCTTCATAAGATTCTGTCCTCAGAATCTGATCAAGGAAACAACTAAGGATACTTCTCTAACATATCACTTTCTAACTCCCAGGTAGACTCTTCCAGCTTAGGATTCCTCCACACAACTCTTACTATCACTACAGTCTTATTTCTTAACACTTTTTCCTTATGATCCAATATCTGAATTGGTCGTTCTACATAAGATAAATCTGACTGGACCTCTATGGGTTCATACTCTATTACATGGTTCGAATCTGGTCGATACTTCGTAAGCATGGATACGTGAAACACATTATGAACGTGCTGTATATGCGGGGGTAATACTAACCCGTAAGCTACTTTCCCAACATGCTTCAAAATCTCAAATGGTCCAACATATCTCGGACTCAATTTCCCTTTCTTTCCAAACCTAACTAATCCTTTCCATGGTGATACTTTCAGTAACACTTGTTCTCCGACTTCGAATCCCATATCCTTTCTTGCTAGGTCAGCATATTTCTTCTGCCGGTTCTGAGCTGTTATCAACCTTTTCTGAATCAATTCAATCACTTCCTTTGTCTGCTGTACTAATTCTGGCCCTATCACTTTCCGTTCACCAACTTCTTCCCAATATACTGGAGATCGACACCTTCGTCCATATAAAGCTTCGTAAGGTGGCATCCCGATACTCGCGTGAAAACTATTATTATATGAGAATTCTACTAAGGGTAGATGATCATCCCAATTACTTTTAAAATCAAGTGCACACGTTCTCAGCATGTCTTCGATGGTTTGAATTGTCCTTTCACTTTGACCGTCTGTCTGCGGATGATAAGCCGTACTCATTTTCAATTCGGTGCCTAAACATTCTTGAAAACTTCTCCAGAATCTTGAGTTGAATCGAGGGTCTCGATCAGATACTATTGACACTGGAACTCCATGCCGTACCACGATTTCCTTTACATATAAACGAACTAACTTATCCAGCGAGAATCTCTCGTTCATTGGAAGAAAATGTGCAGATTTCATCAATCGATCCACGATAACCCAAATAGCATCATAGTTAGTCTTCGTTCTCGGCAATCCTACCACAAAGTCCATTGCGATGTGTTCCCACTTCCACTCAGGAATTTCTAACGGCTGCAGTAATCCACTTGGTCTTTGATGTTCCGCCTTGACCCTCTGACATGTAAAACATTTACTCACCCATTCAACAATTTCTCTTTTCATATCTGGCCACCAAAAGTTCATTTTAAGATCTCGATACATCTTCGTGCTTCCGGGATGAAATGAATACTTCGAGTTATGCGCTTCGTGAAAAATTTCATTCTTTAGCTCCGCTACATTAGGTACCCATATTCGAGAAGCAAACCTTAAGATTTCCTTATCGTCCAGTTGGCTACATATTTCCTCGCCTGTTAAACTATTTGCATTGTCATTCATGACTTGCTCTTGGCATTTCCGTATCTTTTCCAGCAACTTTGGTTGAAACATTATGGCGTAAATCATTTATGTCGCGTCCTTCGGAACACGTACTTCTATCTCTAACTTTTCAAACTCTCTGTACAATTCTTTGGTCATCGTCAGCATATTCAATCTTTCTTTTCTGCTCAATGCATCTGCTACCACGTTTGCCTTGCCAGGGTGATAATTTATAGAAACGTCATAATCCTTGATTAACTCCAACCATCTTCTCTGTCTCATGTTCAGCTCCTTCTGAGTAAAGATATACTTCAGACTTTTGTGATAGGTGTAAATTTCACATCTCTCTCCGTACAAGTAATGTCTCCATATCTTTAGTGCAAATACAATCGCTGCTAATTCCAAATCATGTGTAGGATATTTCTGTTCATGAGGTCTCAATTGTCTTGACGCATAAGCAATTACTTTGTCATGTTGCATAAGTACACAACCCAATCCTTTGTAAAACGCATCACTATAGATTACAAAATGTCCTTGATCGTTTGGTAGCATTAACACTGGTGCCGTAGTTAGTCTCTTCTTTAACTCTTGGAAACTCTCTTCGCATTTGTCGCTCCATATGAATCGTTCGCTTTTCCTTGTCAGCTTGGTCATTGGAGTAGCTATCTTTGCAAAGTCCTGTACGAATCTCCGATAATATCCGGCTAATCCCAAGAAACTTCTAACTTCAGTTGGTGTCCTTGGTCTTTCCCAATCCTTTACTACTTCAATCTTTGTTGGATGTACTTTGATGCCTTCACTACTTACCACGTGCCCTAGGAAATGAACTTCTCTTAACCAAAACTCACATTTTGAAAATTTTGCGTATAATCCTTCTTGTCTTAAAATCTCCAACACAATCCACAAATGATTCGTATGTTCTTCTTCTGTCTTGGAATATATCAAAATATCATCGATGAATACCACTACAAACTCATCCAAATATTTCTTAAAAATCCTGTTCATTAAATCGATAAAAGCTGCTGGTGCATTCGTCAATCCAAACGCCATTACTAAAAACTCATAATGTCCGTACCTTGTTCGAAAAGCTGTCTTCGGTATGTCGTCTGGTTTAACCTTCAATTGGTGATATCCTGATCGTAGATCAATCTTAGAAAAATTAACTGCTCCTTTTAACTGGTCAAACAGATCATCTATTCTGGGCAATGAATACTTGTTCTTGATGGTTAGTTTGTTTAACTCCCGATAATCTATACAAAGTCTCATACTTCCATCCTTCTTTTTGACAAACAGCACTGGTGCTCCCCACGGAGAAACGCTAGGTCTGATAATTCCTTTGTCTAACAATTCCTGCAATTGCTTAGCTAATTCCTTCATCTCCACTGGTGCCATTCTGTATGGTGCTTTGGATACTGGTTCCGCGCCTGGTGTTAAGTCTATTGCGAACTCAACCTCTCTATCCGGAGGTAGTCCTGGTAACTCTTCTGGAAAAACATCTGGAAACTCACTCACGACTGGAATATCTTCTAACTTAGAAACTTCCTTCTCTGTATCTATCACATATGCGAGATAAGCCTCACATCCTTGTTTTAATAACCTATTAGTCTGAATCATTGTCAAAAATTTCTTTGTTTGTTTCTCTCCTTTAAATATCACTTCTTTCTTTTCTGGGGTAACTAAAGTAACCCTCTTGTCCTTACAATCAATACGCGCATCATAATCAGTTAACCAATCCATTCCTAAAATGACATCAAATTCTCCCAACTTGAAAGGTAATAAATCAACATAAAAACGATTCCCTAAAATCTCAATTTCACAACGGGGACAATACGAACTGACCGGTATATGATCCTGGTTAGCTATTTCTACACTCAACACTCCATTTAAGGGTTCCATTAAACAATTCAATTTACGAGCAAACATTTTCGAAATAAACGACTTAGTAGCTCCTGAATCTATCAGCACTTTAGCATTAACAGAATTTACTAGAAGTGTACCTACCACCACATCAGAGTCTCTCACTGCTTCCCTCATTGACATATTATAGGTTCTGGCTAATGGCTGGACATCAACAGTTGGAGGTGCCTCTATAGCTCGAATCATGTTGTTCACGGGTGCTGGCGCTTTACAATCCTTGATCATATGGCCTGGTCTCTTACATCGATGGCAGACAATACCTGTCTTGCAATCCCTTGCATAATGCCCCTTCTGGTTACACTTCAAACATGTGATACTCAATCTGTGGCATATACCTAGATGTCTTTTCCCACATGTCTTGCATTCTGGCAGTGGAGGTCTGGAAACTACTTGCTGATTATTGCTTGGTGGACGATTGATTGGTCCTCCATTTCCGGTATCTGGTTTCTTGAAAGTTGTACCTCTGCTCGGCTGGAATCCAGGTTTCTTGTTTGGATGGCTATGAAGATCTCCCTGTGACTGGACCTTATCAGATGTCCCTACCTTTCTTTTCTTATTTTCTCTCTCTCTCATGTATGAATCACTCTCTCCTTCCGCAATCATTGCCTTCTCTACTACGGCTGCATATGTATCTAATTCCAAAACTGCTAACTTACTACGAATCCATGACCTCAGTCCCTGTTGGAACCTCTTGGCCTTCTTCTTCTCCGTATCAACGTATGTCGGAACAAACCTACACAACTCGGTAAATTTGGTCTCGTATTGAGAAACAGTCATATTACCTTGCTTCAATTCTAGAAATTTCAACTCCATTTGATCTCGCATAAAATCAGGAAAATACTTCTCTAAAAACAATTCTGTAAATCTCTCCCATGTAATTAACCCTTCAGGTTCTAAAGCCTTACTAGTTTCCCACCAATAACTTGCCTCATTTTTCAGAAAATAACTAGCATACTCAGTTTTCTTTTCTCCCGTTACCTCTATCAACGTAAAAGCTTTCTCCATTTCCTTTAACCATGCCTTTGCCTCAACTGGATCAGCAGATCCCTTGAACTCTGGAGGTTTTGCTGCTTGAAAAGATTTAAACGTAACCACGGGTACTACCTGCTGGTGATGTTGTTGTTGATGCTGATGTTGCTGATGCTTCTGTTGCTGCTGCTGTAGTAACTGCTGTTGGATCTGTTGTTGTTTTTGTGCTAGAGCAGTAGTTTGTTGAGTGAGAGTGTTCAAAAGCTGTATTACAACCGGATCTAAATGACCCGTTGGGGGTGTATTCTGTTGACCTTCTTGGTCAGTGGAATTATTCACACGTGTATTTCGTCTAGGAGGCATATTGCTGATGAATAAACAATAATTAATTTAATCCAATAATTCAATAATAGAAGAGAAAGAGAACACAATTGGTAGAACCATAATTTACGGATTTTCAACGGCGTACGGGTACACTCGTTGCACAAGTATGATAACAATTATAATATTGAAAATGAATAACAAGAGAATAATATAAGTTCTACCAAAGATGGTTATCATAAATATATACATAGATTCAATACAAGCGTAGAACGCTTTCAAAAGTAAAGTGTTTAATAGCTGAACTACAACTGTCGATCAACGGTACAACAACAAAATACAACAACAATCCAAGGCGATACTATAAGATTGGTGCACTGCTGGTACTATACTATGCATCTATGTACTATCTGACTGGAATCCACATAATAACCCAACCTCGTCTCTACCGGCTCATGGATCATCATTTCTGGTCTCCCATAGTGCTGGTCCGGCAATCTCCCCAATCTCCCTCATCGCAAAGTCCAAAATCTCTCTCATCCCTACTGTAGTCTCTCCATCTCTGCTAGTAGCTAGTCCATGCAACCTCATCTCTACCAATGTCCTCACAACCCTGAGTCTCATCTGTGTCTCTCCTACCTGATCCCTGAATCTATCTCTATCTCTGGCTACACCTGCCTCCGCTGAACGCATCCCACGCATCTCTAATACCTGTCTATGAAAGTAATCCCTCTCCTCTCTCATCCTCTGATAACGGTGATGTGGAACTGGTGGCTCAGAGATCTGGAACAAAGGTCAGGAAACTGAAGCCTGAGACCGCGGTGCTGCGGGTACGTGTCGAAGTGGAACGGGACAAGGTATAGGATCCCTCCTGACCACTATAGGTCCAGACTGAGGTAGTGTCGGTCGCGACGGTCCTGCTCTCACATCTGGTACAAGTCTCTCCTCTATCGGGTGCTCTAACGGATCTGAATCTGAACTAGAGCTAGGTGGCTGCAATTATAACCATACTTAATTATTACGCATAATATCTCTAATCGACCTTCTATGACCATTAGGTGAATTCCTAACCCTCTATGTTATCCTGGACCCTAAATCCTAACTTGTTTCAAATGCCATAACATGTTGCTCTGATACCAACCTGTGACGCCCTCCAGACCGGGGCACAGATCTGGGGAGTCACTCGACCAACGAAACACAACATACCTGTATATAGCACATGCATAATATAACAATAACATAAAATACCCCTTATCCAAGACCGTATCCAGATTATGGCAGGAAACAAGCTTCTAAGTCATAATTATTACAAACTAGTTTTTAGAGTTATTACACAACTTAATATACAAAGCTAGACATCTAGTCTAACTTCCAAAGTAAGACAACTACCCGTCCAATGACAATCACTCTGGGTGGTCTCCTAGCATCTGGAGAACTGTCACTAGCGCTGTGTCTGCTCATTCTCTCACTTCACTGGAATAGGGTTAGAAACAAAGCAAGTATGAGCCACAAGTGCTCAGCAAGCATAATATATATCATTCACAGTTCCATAATGAAAGGAAGGATTTCAGTTATCTGAATCAACAATATACAAGTCAAACATATGCTTTAAACAATCTTTATTGAAGAAGGAGGGATTAGAATTGGAGTTCTACATTTTTTTCAAATACAAAGATTGAGCTGCTGATCAGTCACGCATCAACCCCGGACTAGCTTATAGCATAGTCCTCCACTAGGATCCATGGCCATCTGGGCCTTAAGTTATTACGACCATAAATATGGACCGACCATTACTAGTCTCATTTTAAAACATGCCAATTCTATCACAGAGTATAAGCAATAACATGCATAACAAGATAAGTACACAATGACAGGGTATAATAGTTGCAAAAGAGCTTCAACTATTCAATATCAAATGAAGTCCGAGAAATAGATTCAGAATGGTTTCAAGGGTACAACATTCTTATTTAAGAAAGTCAACAATGGTTATCATCAATATAAACTGAATTGAAGGTGAAGGTTTCTGATATCCAACACGATTGTGGATTAAATCAAAAGTTAGGGATATTCAAGGAAACAACATCAAGTGCTCAATACGAGTGAAGATTGAATAATCTGAATCGTTCTGATGGTAACATACATGTAATCCTTACGAATAATAACAATTGAATCAACAAGTAAAGGCATAGATACTTGCCTGGTCTAGTAGCCGACGGAATTCTACCGATCTCACTCTACCTTCTCTTTTCCCTTGCTCCGGGAACTCGATTCTATAATAAACAACTCATTATAGTAAGTCTAACTATCCTCATTATATCCTCGATATATACTCATAACCGTTTTTACATTTAAACAAGTAATCGGGTTCCTATCGGATGCCCGATCTATTTTACGGTAATTAAAACTCAGACATTAGCCCTCGTACAGGCATTTACAGACTATTACAACACATTGTTCGACTCATATAAACCATATAGCACTTATAAATATTTTTAGAACAATATTCGAGGCTTATTTGAATTTAAATAAGTCACAAATAATTTTTAAATCAAAAATCGGATTTTTAATCCCAATATAAGTATTTAAAAACAATTAAATCAATTAATATAAAATCAATTGACAATTTCCAAATGCTCGAACTATTTTTAAATAATTAAATCAAGCTAGAAAATAATTAATTATTAAGAATTAACTGATTAAAAGAATTAAGCAATTAATTAAATTAATTAAATATTAATTAAAATAATTAAATTTAATCAGTTTTCGAATTTAAATAATTAAATAAAAAAATTCAGAATTTTCTGAATTTAAAAATGTATTTTTAAAATAAAAATATGATTTTTATAAATATTTAAACTATTTTCGAATTAAATTTAAAAATAAAATTCAAAAATAGTTTTCTGAAAATATTTTAGGGTTTCGAAGATTGAAACCGGGTCAGGAAAACGGATTTCCAAGAACAGAAACGGGTCACCAAGAACAACCCGCCGGAAACTGGGTTTTCCAGAATCCGGTCGGTCATCCGGCCACCGGATTCCGTTCACGGCCAAAACTGCACCAAAACATACATTTCTTTGAGGGTTTCTGCTCTAAACTTCACAACCAACACAACCAACATAAAAACACTGCCAAAACAAACCGGAATCGTCCCAGAAATCAGGTCAAACAAACCAGGTTTGGGTTTTCCGGCCAAAACACGATCTCCCTAAATCTTACATGAAATTCTAAGTTCTTGGTGTTAAATCAAAGCTGTGAACACACACAATCAAACCCCTCTATCCAAAATCATGTCAGATCAACAACAAGAACGGACGATTAAAAAGAAAATTCGGGTCAAAACCTGAAAATCGAATTCTTAAAAATCGAACATAAGCATGAAATTAAAGCATGGATTCCTACTAATTAGAACCCTAGTAACATGTTGGAAGCAATCAATTGAACGGAGAATCAACAGATTGAAAATCCCCAATTCGAACATAAACCCTAATTTTAATTCGAAATTTGAAAAATTCATATAAATCGAAAAATTACCAGATGATGATACGGTTTGAAGATTCTGAATCTAGAGATCAAGAGCTTTGATTTGAGTACTTGAACTTGAGATTTGGATTTCAATAACACTATCAAAAGTTGGTTTTGATTTTCGAGAACACGGCTCGGGAATTTTATATTTTTCTATATTTTTAATACGGATTGTATGAAGGATAATGTATGATTCTCCTTTTTATACTTAGTGGAAAATAATACCCTAAACGACATTTTTGGATCGATATTGATCCAGTGGTTCGCTTTAAAACCCTAATTTAGAAAAATACACATTTTACGAGGTGATAGCTATCCACAAAGACTGATAGTTATCCAAATCAATACATATCATTTATATAACTAATGTTCAAGAATACTGGGGCTATTACAGATGTATCATTGATACAGACGATATATCAATTACCCTAGAAAATTAGGGTTAGGGTGTGGAATAATTTTTCTTCCTTTGAATAAAACAAATACTATTGATAGTATCGAATAATAAGGGATATAATAATACGAAGAAATCCTCCGATAATGATTCGGACACGAATGACGAAGGAATAACAATGATGTACAAAATTTCAACGGGGCCCTTGAATTTTCAAAACGGGGCTCAAAATTGAAGATATTTTCAAATGACAAGATATTTGAACGGGGCTTCCAACACACCAATATACACATAATCACTTAACATCCTTTATCATTAGAACTCAAAATACTTCATAATAATTATTCTACACATATAATACAATTTATAAAATTAATAAAGTTCACGGATCTTACATATATGGTTGGAAGATTCTGAAACTAGAGCTCAAGACCTTTGATTTGAGTACTTGAACTTGAGATTTGGATTTCAATAACACCTTCGAAATTGATTTTGATTTTCAAGAACACGAAGAACACGGTTCGGGAATTTTTATATTTTTTGTATATATATATGTATTATACATATAATAATGTACGATTCTCCTTTTTATACTTAGTGGAAAATAATACCCCAAACGATATTTTTGGATCGATATATATCCACTAGATCGCTTTAAATCTTTAATAAAGTAAAGTTCACGTTTTACGAGGTGATAATCATCCAAAAGGACTGATAATTATCCATATCAATACATATCATTTATATAACGAATGCTCAAGAATACTGGGGCTATACCAGATGTATTATTGATATGAACGATATATCAATCGCCCTAAACAATTAGGGTACGGAATAATTTTTCTCCTTTCTGAATAAAACAGATAATATTGATAGTATCAGATAATGAGGGATATAATGATACGAAGAAATCCTCCGATAATGATGCAGACACGAATGACGAAAGAATAATAATGATGTACAAAATTTCAACGGGGCCCTTGAATTTTCAAAACGAGGCTCAAAATTGAAGATATTTTCAAATGACAAAATATTTGAAAGGGGCTTCCGACACACAAATTTAGCACATAATCACTCAACAATCTTAATCATTAAAATTCCAAATACTTCACAATAATTATTCTATACATATAATACAATTTATATT
This sequence comes from Heracleum sosnowskyi, assembly GCA_030848705.1. Lineage (NCBI taxonomy): Eukaryota > Viridiplantae > Streptophyta > Magnoliopsida > Apiales > Apiaceae > Heracleum > Heracleum sosnowskyi. The sequence continues at coordinate 74,380,426 of CM061244.1, forward strand.
ATTAATAAAGTTCACGGATCTTACATCCTTCCCCCCTTAATAAGATTCTGTCCTCAGAATCTGATCAAGGAAACAACTAGGGATACTTCTCTAACATATCACTTTCTAACTCCCAGGTAGACTCTTCTACTCTAGGATTCCTCCACAGAACTTTCACTAACGCTACCGATTTATTCCTTAACACTTTCTCCCTACGATCCAATATATGAATTGGTCGTTCTACATAAGACAAATCTGCTTGGACCTCTATGGGTTCATATTCTATTACATGGTTCGAATCTGGTCGATACTTCTTAAGCATGGATACGTGAAACACATTATGAACGTGCTGCATATGCGGGGGTAAGGCCAACTCGTAAGCTACTTTCCCAACTTGCTTCAAAATCTCAAACGGTCCAACATATCTCGGACTTAATTTCCCTTTCTTACCAAATTTGACTAGTCCTTTCCACGATGAAACCTTCAGTAACACTTGTTCTCCTGCTTCGAATTCCATATCCTTTCTTGCTAGGTCAGCATATTTCTTCTGCCGGTTCTGAGCTGTTATCAACCTTTTCTGAATCAATTCAATCACTTCCTTTGTCTGTTGTACTAACTCTGGTCCTATCACTTTCCGTTCGCCAACTTCTTCCCAATATACTGGAGCTCGACACTTCCGTACATATAGAGCTTCGTAAGGTGGAATCCCAATACTCGCATGCAAACTATTGTTGTCCGAGAATTCCACTAAGGGTAGATGATCATCCCAATTACCTTTAAAATCAAGTGCACACGTTCTCAGCATGTCTTCGATGGTTTGAATTGTCCTTTCACTCTGACCGTCTGTCTGCGGGTGATAAGTCGTACTTATTTTCAATTCTGTACCCAAACATTCTTGAAAGCTCCGCCAAAATCTCGAGTTGAATCGAGGGTCTCGATCGAATACTATTGACACAGGAACTCCATGACGTACTACGATTTCTTTTAAATATATTTGAACCAACTTGTCCAGCGAGAATCTCTCGTTAATCGGAAGAAAATGCGCAGATTTCGTCAATCGATCAATGATAACCCAAATAGCATCATGGTTAGTCTTCGTTCTAGGTAATCCTACCACAAAATCCATTGGAATGTGTTCCCATTTCCATTCAGGAATTTCTAATGGCTGCAGTGATCCACTTGGTCTTTGATGTTCCGCCTTGACTCTTTGACATGTAAAACATTTACTTACCCATTCAACAATCTCTCTTTTCATATCTGGCCACCAAAAGTTCATTTTTAGATCTCGATACATCTTCGTGCTTCCAGGATGAATTGAATACTTCGAGTTATGTGCTTCGTGCAAAATTTCATTCTTCAGTTCCGCTACATTAGGTACCCATATTCGAGAAGCAAACCTTAAAATCCCTTTATCATCCGGTTGACTACATATCTCTTCGCCTGTTAATTTGATCACATTGTCGTTCATGACTTGTTCTTGACACTTTCGTATTTTCTCTAACAGTTCAGGTTGAAACGTTATGGCATAAATCATATATGTCGCGTCCTTCAGAATACGTACTTCTACTTCTAGCCTATCAAATTCCTTATACAATTATTTGGCCATTGACAACATATTCAATCTCTCCTTTCTGCTTAACGCATCTGCTACTACATTTGCCTTGACGGGATGCTAATTGATGGAAACGTCATAATCTTTGATCAGCTCCAACCATCTTCTTTGTCTCATGTTTAATTCCTTACGTGTAAAGATGTACTTCAAACTTTTATGATCGGTGTAAATTTCACATCTCTCTCCGTACAAGTAATGTCTCCAAATCATCAAAGAAAATATGATCGTTGCTAATTCCAAATCATGTGTAGGATAATTCTGTTCATGAGGTCTCAATTGTCTCGACGCATAAGCAATCACTTTGTCATGTTGCATAAGCACGCAGCCTAATCCTTTGTAAGACGCATCACTATAGATTACGAAAAGTCCTTGGTCGTCTGGTAACATTAACACTAGTGTCGTCATTAGTCTCTTCTTTAACTCTTGGAAACTCTCTTCACATTTGTCATTCCATATGAATTTCTCATTTTTCCTCGTCAACTTAGTCATTGGTGTGGCTATCTTTGCAAAGTCCTGAACAAATCTCCGATAATATCCGGCTAATCCCAAGAAACTCCTAACCTCTGTTGGCGTCCTTGGTCTTTCCCAATCTTTCACTTCTTCAATCTTTGCTGGATCTACCTTGATACCTTCGCTGCTTACCACGTGCCCTAGAAATTGAACTTCTCTTAACCAGAATTCACACTTGGAAAATTTTGCGTATAGCTCTTCTCGTCTTAAAGTCTCCACCACTATCCACAAATGGTTAGCATGCTCTTCTTCTGTCTTGGAATATATCAAAATATCATCAATGAATACCACCACAAACTTATCCAGATATTTCTTGAAAATCATGTTCATTAAGTCCATGAAGGCTGTTGGTGCATTCGTCAATCCAAACGCCATTACCAAAAATTCATAATGTCCATACCTTGTTCGAAAAGCCGTCTTCGATATATCGTCAGGTTTAATCTTCAACTTGTGCTATCCTGACCGTAGATCAATCTTAGAAAAATGAACCGCTCCTTTCAACTGATCAAACACATCATCTATCCTAGGCAACGGATACTTATTCTTGATGGTTAGCTTGTTCAATTCTCGATAATCTATACAAAGTCTCATACTCCCATCCTTCTTCTTAACAAACAGTACTAGGGCTCCCCACGACGAAACACTAGGTCTGATAACTGCTTTGTCTAACAATTCCTGCAGTTGCTTAACCAACTCTTTCATCTCCACTGGTGCCATTCTGTATGGTGCTTTGGATACGGGTTCCGTGCCTGGTGTTAAATCTATTGCGAACTCAATCTCTCTATCCGGAGGTAATCCTGGTAACTCTTCTGGAAAAACATCTGGAAACTCGCTCACGACCGGAATGTCTTCTAATTTAGGAACTTCCTTCTCTGTATCTATTACGTATGCGAGATACGCTTCACATCCTTGCTTTAGTAACTTCTTAGTCTGAATCATTGTCAAAAACTTCTTCGTCTGTTTCTCTCCTTGAAATATTACTTCTTTCCTTTCTAGGGTAATTAAAGTAACTCTCTTTTTCTTACAATCAATGCGCGCATCATACTCAGTTAACCAATCCATTCCCAAAATCACATCAAATTCTCCCAACTTGAAAGGTAATAAATCAACATAAAAACGGTTTCCTAGAATCTCAACTTCACAACAGGGAGAATACAAACTGACCGGTATACGATCTTGGTTAGCTATCTCTATATTCAACACTCCATTTAAAGGTTCCATTAAGCAATTTAATTTACGAGCAAACGTTTCAGAAATAAACGACTTAGTAGCTCCTGAATCTATCAGCACTTTAGCATTAACAGAGTTTACTAGAAGTGTACCTGCCACCACATCGGAGTCTCTAACTGCTTCCCTCATCGTCATGTTATAAGTTCTGGCTTGCGGCTGAACATAGACAGCTGGAGGTGCCTCTATTGCTCGAATAATGTTGTTCACGGGTGCTGGCGCTTTACAATCCTTGATCATATGCCCTGGTCTCTTACATCGATGACACACAATACCTGTCTTGCAATCCCTGACATAATGCCCCTTCTAGTTACACTTAAAACATGTGATACTCAATCTGTGGCATATACCTAGATGTCTTTTCCCGCATGTCTTGCATTCTGGCAGTGGAGGTCTGGAAACTACTTGCTGATTATTGTTTGGTGGATGATTGATTGGTCCTGCATTTCCAGTATCTGGTTTCTTGAAAGTTGTACCTCTGCCCGGCTGAAATCCTGGTTTCTTGTTTGGATGGCTCTGAAGATCTCCCTGTGACTGTACCTTATCAGATGTCCCTACCTTTCTTTTCTTATTCTCTTTCTCTCTCATGTATGAATCAATCTCTCCTTCCGCAATCATTGCCTTCTGTACTACGGCTGCATATGTATCTAATTCCAAAACTGCTAACTTACTACGAATCCATGACCTCAGTCCCTGTTGGAACCTCTTGGCCTTCTTCTTCTCCGTATCAACGTATGTTGGAACAAACCTAGACAACTCGGTAAACTTGGTCTCGTATTGAGAAACAGTCATACTACCTTGCTTCAATTCTAGAAATTTCAACTCCATTTGATCTCGCATAAAGTCAGGAAAATACTTCTCTAAAAACAATTCTGTAAATCTCTCCCTCGTAATTAACCCTTCAGGTTCTAAAGCCTTACTAGTTTCCCACCAATAACTTGCCTCATTTTTCAGAAAATAACTAGCATACTCAGTTTTCTTTTCTCCCGTTACCTCTATCAACGTAAAAGCTTTCTCCATTTCCTTTAACCATGCCTTTGCCTCAACTGGATCAGCAGATCCCTTGAACTCTGGAGGTTTTAAAGCTTGAAAATATTTAAACGTAACCACGGGTAATACCTGCTGGTGCTGCTGTTGTTGCTGATGATGCTGCTGCTGCTGTAGTAACTGCTGTTGGATCTGTTGTTGTTGTTGTGCTAGAGCAGTAGTTTGTTGAGTGAGGGTGTTCAAAAGTTGTATTACAACTGGATCTGAATGACCCGTTGGGGGTGTATTCTGTTGAGCTTCTTGGTCAGTGGAACTATTTACACGTGTGTTTCGTCTATGTGGTATATTGCTGATGAATCAACAATAACTGATTTAATCAAACAATTCATAAATGGAAAAGAATGTGGTTGATAGAATCAAGGGTTACAAATCGTCAAATGGTACCGTGACGGTTACAAGTTTCCAATGGTATATACAAAAAAAAACAAATGTTGCAATAAATAGAATGGCAATCATGGTGCTGAAATAACATGACAAGAAATAATGACAGTTCTGAAAAAGTAGTGATCATATATATAAAGATTCGATACAAGCGTAGAACGCTTCCAAAAGTAAAGTATGTCATAGCTGAACTACAACTGTCGATCAATAGTACAACAACGAAAATACAACAACAATCCAAGGCGATACTATAAGCCCGATGCACTGCTGGTACTATACTATGCATCTATGTACTATATGACTTGAATCCACATAATATCCCAACCTCGTCTCTACCGGCTCATGGATCATCATCTCTAGTCTCCCATAGTGCTGGTCCGGCAATCTCCCCAATCTCCCTCATCGCAAAGTCCAAAATCTCTCTCATCCCTACTGTAGTCTCTCCCTCTCTGCTAGTAGCTAGTCCATGCAACCTCGTCTCTACCAATGTCCTCACAACCCTGAGTCTCATCCGTGTCTCTCCGATCTGATCTCTGAATCTATCTCTATCTCTAGCTATAACTGCCTCCGCTGAATGCATCCCACGCATCTCTAAAACCTGTCTATGAAAGTAATCCCTCTCCTCTCTCATCCTCTGATAACGGTGATGTGGAACTGGTGGCTCAGAGATCTGGAACAAAGGTCCGGAAACTGAAGCCTGAGACCGCGGTGCTGCGGGTATGCGTCGAAGTGGAACGGGACAAGGTATAGGATCCCTCCTGACCACTATAGATCCAGACTGAGGTAGTGTCGGTCGCGACGGTCCTGCTCTCATATCTGGTACATGTCTCTCCTCTCTTGGATGCTCTGACGGATCTGAGTCTGAACTCGAACTAGGTGGCTGCAATTATAACCTTACTCAATTACTACACATAATATCTCTAATCGACCTTCTATGACCATTAGGTGAATTCCTAACCCTCTATGTTATCCTGGACCCTAAATTCTAACTTGTTTCAAATGCCATAACCTGTTGCTCTAATACCAACATGTAACGCCCTCCAAACCCGGGGTACAGATTTGGGGAGTCACTCGACCAAAGAAACTCAACATACCTGAATATAGCACATGCATATTATAATAATAACGTAAAATACCCCTTATGTAAGAACCGAGAAACCGTATGTACATTTTTAGAATTTAATATAAATTCTGGATATTAATTGTGAATTTAAGTGCATTAAGTGTTTAATTACGCATAAAGTTTTGTTCAAATGATCATTGTGCATGCCTTATAAATGATACGTGGAATTATGTGATTATTGAAATTTTTTGTTTTCACAGTGAATTTATTTTATCTCTATTTATAGTAATTATTGAACGAAGAATTCTGTTCGTTTCGCAATTATTGGAGAAATCGGTATATCGTTCGTACCAATATTTTATTCGTTAAAGCGGGATATGTTCCCGAACATTCGTTACAAAGATATTTTGGTTCGTATATCTAAATATTATTAAAATATTACTGCAATTATCTGTAGAGTTGGATAATTATCGTTTTTGTAACCGGTACGCTTTATTCGAATAAAAATGATCCAACGGATCAATATTGAACCAAAAATGTTATTTCGGGTATTATTTTTCGTTAAATATAAATAGTCGTACCGTGATTATTTATGTATAATAAAAGTATTAATTATCGTTAATTATCCCTAAATTACCCGAAACCCTAATTTTGTTCTTCGTGTTCTTGAGAATCAAACCTAAATTCGAAGGCGTTACCGGATTCCAAATTCAAAGTTCTAGTAACCAAATCAAAGCTCTTTTCATCCTCTATCAGAATCCATCATCAGATTTCTGTTTGGGTAAAGATTCAAATTTTTCTGATTTTTCATATTTATTTCGGATTAATTAATTTGGCGGTTTCTTTATTATTGATTGTTCTTGATGTTTGATAGCTTAATCGTGTTTGTTGTGTGATTTAGAGTCTAATTATGATTTTTAATTTAATTTTTAGCTGGTAATCGAATAGATCGGAAAATAGTATAAATGACCGGAGTTTGGTCGGGATTTTGATTGGCTAAATGAACCTTGATAACGTTTGTACCATTGATTAGATCGTTGAAAGTGGAGTCTATTCGTATAATTAGTTATGAGTTTGGTGTTAGTTTTCAATCGGCCGGAAAATTTTAAGAACTCGCCGGTGGGGGAGTTTTCTGAGTTGTTTTGGTTCGTTTTGTGCCGTTTTTTGTGTGAATTAACTGTTGGGGATGCTGGGGATCGTAACCCCGTGTTTTTGGTAAGGTTTCAGTGTTTTGGGGTTGCCGAAAGAACTCGCCGGCGGCGAGGACAGCCAGCCAGATTCTGGAATTTCCAGATTCCGGCGAGCTGTTCTTCAGCTTTCCGGCGGTGTTCTTCGTAGGACTGTCGTTTGATCCGTTCCTACCCTAGTTTTTGTTATGAATAGTGTTTCTGGGTTTAAAATTTTATTTTAATTATTTATTTAGTTTTAAATTTAGAAAATGGATTAAATTTAATTAATTTAAATTAGATTTAATTATTTTATTAACTTTTTTTATTCAATAAAAATTGTTTAAATATTTATAATTAGTCAATTAATTTTATATTAATTGATTAAATTATTTTTAAATCTTTATATTATCAAAAATGATCCGATTTTCGATCTAAAAATATTTTGTGACTTGTTCTTTTCAGACGAGAGTAGAATAATATTCTAAAATTTTGTTGTGACGATTACGTGACTTATTTGATGCATTTCATTCGTTTAAATGAGGATATATGTGGTACAAATTATGTGAAAAACCTGATTGTTAAGTTTTAATTACGAATAACTGTTTAAGGACTTATTTAAATGTTGATTGTGTTTGATATGATCGTAAGGAGTTATTAAAATAGAAATATGTCAGTATTACTAGAAAATGAGGTTTACGAGGTTGTTGACTTAGATATTGATTTTTATATTATAGAAGTGTTTGACGAGCGAGATTGATCGGGATTTCTTATCGTCGATCAGGCAAGTGTTATACTTTCACTTATTGTTCAAGTGATGTTATTTTAGAATAAATTTGTGCTATTGTTATACCATCTCATAAATTCATGAATATTCCTTCATACTTTTGATATCAGATTCATGATTATTATATTGATTGGGAAAACATAATTATGGTGTTGAAATAATTGAAAAGACAGTTATTGGATTTATACGAATTCTTTCTTTCGAAAATCCTGATATGGAATATTGAGTTGAAATGTGGAATCCCTATATAAATGGGAATTTATGAACCCGATAAGGGTAAAGTTGTGATTTGGAAAAGTGAGAGTTTTATATTGAACCCGTGGATTGGAAATACACAGGGCTGAACGCCGGTCGCGAGATTTTGAATGATTTTTGGCCATGGTCAATAAGTGCCAAAATGGGCTGATTTTGATTGTGTTGCCCAGGGATCCCAGTTAAGCCTGCTGTGTACCACAGTATGGTTGGCAAGCTATGAGCGATCGATCGTCGGCTTAGCTCGTAGCGTTTAGTAAATTCCAATTCATTTATTTTGATGATAAAGTGAGAAAAGTTACTTATATGATATTAGATTACTTTTAAAGTTATGAATTGTTATTGATAATTTAACTGCATCGTTTCTTAACTTCCTTTGAGCTTTGCATAATACCTGTGTTATACGGTTTTGATAAATTGCTTACTTCTTGGATCCTATGTGGATATCTAGAGTTATGTTCTATTGCACTGGCTGAGCATTTTTGGCTCACTCTTGCTTTCTATTATTCTAACCTTTCAGATAGGTACGAGGATGGCACATGTTAGGCCAGCAGTGAGAGTTAGAGTGAACCGATAGTTCCTTGGGGCTCAGGGGCAGGCATCGGTTTGTTTTGTTATTTAGAAAGTGTGTAAGAGTGATGTAATGATAAAACTGAATTAGTATGTAAAACTTTTGTAGACATTTGGTTATTAGTTTAATTCCTTATCGGAATTATTCTAATAGCATTATGGTTTGTAATAATAAGATTAGTATGTTGGCTTGTTTCATACTATAACCTGTGCTCGGTCCTTAGTATTACGGGGTCATTGCTATATTTATATTTATCTTTCCAGGGTTGTGATTTATTTTGGTTGTGCGCTACCCGATCTTGACCCCGGGTCGGGAGGGCGTCACACCTTATCCAAGACTGCATCCAGATTATGGCATAAAACAAGCTTCTAAGTCAACGTTGTTATTACAAACTAGTTCAAAGTTATTATTACACAACTTAATATACAAACCTAGACATCTAGTCTACTTCCAAAATAAGACAACTACCCGTCCAATGACAATCACTCGGGGTGGTCTCCTAGCATCTGGAGAACTGTCACTCGCGCTGTGACTGCTTATTCTCTCGCTTCACTAGAATAGGGTTAGAAAACAACAAGTATGAGCCAAACGTGCTCAGCAAGCAATATATATATATCCAATGCAGTTTCATAATGAAAGGAAATCACAAATATTCGAATCAATACACAACGTACGATTATATCAATCTCATCTGAAGAAAAAGGATTAGAACTGGATTTTTATTTATCATATTCAAATCAAAGGTTGAGCTGCTGATCAGTCACGCATCAACCCCGGACTTGCTTATAGCAAAGTCCTCTACTAGGATCCTTGGCCATCTTGGCCTTAATTAATTCTGACCATAAATCTGGTCCGACCATTACTGGTCCCAATTTTTAAAACATTCCAATTCTATCACAGTATAATAGCAATACATGCTTCACATAAATCACAACAAAAGTGAAATGGTATAATAATTGCAAAAGAGCTTCAACTGATTAAGATCAAATAAAGTCCGTGAAATAAGTTCGGAATGGTTTCAAAGGAGCAACACATTCGTTTCAAGGAAGCAAACAAGGTTATAATGTATACAATGTGGATTTGGAGGTGAAGATTCTCAATATCCAACAAGACTGTGAATAATCAAAAGAATCAGGAATTTTTATGGAAATAGTGTTATCGGCTCAGATACAAGATAAGGATTGAATCATTGGTGTTGATTTAATGGTGACATGCACATAAAGTTGAAAATATTGTCATTTGAATAATAAGTAAAGGCACAGATACTTGCCTGGCCCGACGTAGCCAAAACTCTACCGTTCGCTAATCTACCTTCTCCTTTCCCTTGCCTCGGGAACTTGTTTCGATAATACATAACTCAAATTAGTACAACTAACCATTTTATTTTAGCCTTGATATATCTCTCGTAACCATTTTTTTAAGTCTAAAGAGTCTATCGGGCCATTTCCGAGATTTATCGAACACCCGATCTATTTTACGATAGTCAAAACTCAGACACTAATCTTTATACAAAGCATTTACGGACAATAAACACATTAATCCACTATATATAAACCATATAGTACTTATAAATATTTTTAAAACAATATTCGAGGTTTATTTGAATTTAAATAAGCCCCGAACAATTTTTAAATTGAAAATTGGATATTTAATCCCATTATAAGTAATTAAAAACAATTTAATCAATTAATATAAAATTAATTGACAATTTCCAAACACTCAAACTATTTTTAAATAATTAAATCAAGCTAAGAAAATAATTAAATCTAATTTAGATTAATTAAATGTAATTAATAATTAATTAAATAATTGATTAATTAAATTAATCAACCAATTAAATAAATTAATTATTAATTAAAATAATTAAAATAATTAAATTTAATCAATTTTCGAATTTAAATAAATAAACATAATTTTTCAGAATTTTTTGAATTTAAAAATGTATTTTTAAAATAAAAATATGATTTTTATAAAATTTTAAACTATTTTTGAAATAAATTTAAAAATAAAATTCAAAAACAGTTTTCTGAAAATGAATTAGGGTTTCGAAGATTGAAACCGGGTCAACCATTCGGGTAAATGGGTCGGGAAGAACAAAAACGGGTCGAGAAGAACAAACCGGAATTTTCTAGAATCCGGTGGGTTTTTCCGGATTCCGGCGACTCAAAAACGCAATAAAAATTGGGGATTTTACATCAAAACATTCCTTAAACACTCAGCAATCCATTCCGATCAAAAACAAACCAAAACACAGCCGAAATCCTAATCCCGATCAAATTCCGGCGACCTCGAACAAATTTTCCGATCTACTAAAATCGTACATGAAACTCTACGTTCTTTATGTCAAAATGAAGCTAAGAACACATACAATGAAAGCCCTCTACCAAAAACAATGTCAGGTCATTCATATGAACGATTTCAGATCATTCATATGAACTGACTAATCAAAATAAAAATCGGGCAAAAACCCTAAAATCGAATTTCTCAAAACGGGACATAAACATGAAATTAAAGCATGGATTCCTACTAATTAGAACCCTAGGAACATTTTAGAAGCAATCAATTGAACGGAGAATCAACAGAATGAAAATCCCCAAATTTTATCAAGAACCCTAATTTAATTCGAATATTGAAAAATCCATATAAAATCGAAAAATTAGCAGATGATGATATGGTTGGAAGATTCTGAAACTAGAGCTCAAGAACTTTGATTTGAGTACTTGAACTTGAGATTTGGATTTCAATAACACCTTCGAAATTGATTTTGATTTTGAAGAACACGAAGAACACGGTTCGGGAATTTTTATATTTTTTTGTATATATAAATGTATTATACATATAATAATGTACGATTCTCCTTTTTATACTTAGTGGAAAATAATACCCCAAACGACATTTTTGGATCGATATAGATCCACTGGATCGCTTTAAATCTTTAATAAAGTAAAGTTCACGTTTTACGAGGTGATAATCATCCAAAAGGACTGATAATTATCCATATCAATACATATCATTTATATAACGAATGCTCAAGAATACTTGGGCTATAACAGATGTATTATTGATATGAACTATGTATCAATCGCCCTAAACAATTAGGGTACGGAATAATTTTTCTCCTTTCTGAATAAAACAGATAATATTGATAGTATCGGATAATGAGGGATATAATGATACGAAGAAATCCTCCGATAATGATTCGGACACGGATGACGAAAGAATAATAATGATGTACAAAATTTCAACGGGGCCCTTGAATTTTCAAAACGGGGCTCAAAATTGAAGATATTTTCAAATGACAAAATATTTGAAAGGGGCCTCCGACACACTAATTTAGCACATAATCACTCAACAATCTTAATCATTAAAATTCCAAATACTCCACAATAATTATTCTACACATATAATACAATTTATATTATTAATAAAGTTCACGGATCTTACACGTCATCTACGACGTTTTAGACTTAATCCTCGAATAAGGACATACAAGTCACTACGTCCTTGGTGTGCCCCTGCCGCCATAGCCCCGTGGGCATCACCAAGTACTACGTTTTCTGGCTTGATTCTTAGCACTGATTGAGATACGTAGGCATCTTGTGAGGACCGATTTAGTCACGAAACACAAGAGCAGCCATTAAAGCTCGAAAGCTCCTAAACCCTAGGAATTAATTTACAAGCACGTTTTTTAATCCATAACATTTGGCGCCGTCTGTGGGAAGACAACATCAACCATGGAAAACACACGAAGAACAACTCGAGATACTCAAACTTCTGAGGAGCTTCATATCACCTCTGAGGCTGATACTCACGGAAATCAACCACCGCCAACTACTGGCATTCAAGGGGCGAATATCCTCCTCACCACCACTCAAGGACCGGAATCCCAATTTCGGTTGAAGGGACGAATCCCCTGTAAATGGTCGTTCATGGATCTAATCCACAAGAGACCACTCACCAGCAACCAATCACGACCTCCCTACTGCTCATGAATACACCAAGTGGCCTTCAACTTCATACTATGGATCTTCCCCAATACGCAACTCAAACTCTTGGGATGCCAAACTATGGCATGCCTCCTCGACCCAAGATGGGCAGCAGTGGTCTCAACCCCACTTACCATGAAGCATATGTTCCTCCTTACATACAAGGTCTGGGACCCCAAAATCAACAAACTCAAACTCGACGGACCCCTTTGATTCAAGACTACTCGGGTCCCTATACTGAGGACGAGAATTATTCAACTGGAGAAGAGAGTGATGTTGCCCCAAGGAGGAGACGTTCTTCCCAAACAAATCGGGAACAACCCCAAACTACTAAGGAAAAGATTACGGCCCATGAGGCAGAGGCTGCAAGGCTCAAGAAATTACTGGCAGAACAGGAGGCCGCGAAAGCACAAAGCCAAGCAACTAAAAGAGTCCCGATAATCAATTTGGACCCAACACCAAGAAGAACCAAGAGGGCTGAAGCCCCAAGGGGTGATCCTAGTGTTTTGTTGCCCCTAGGAGATCCTGATGATCCTACACCACTGTTTACTCAAGACATCATGAAAGCTAACATATCCAGGAAATTTAAGATGCCAACGATCAAAGCTTATGATGGAATGGGAGATCCCGCAAATCACGTAAGAACCTTCTCTAATGCACTGCTATTGCAGCCAACCAATGATGCGGTCAAGTGTAGGGCGTTCCCACAAACCTTGGCGGGCATGGCCCAACGCTGGTATAGCCGTCTACCTCCCAATTCCATTGGGTCTTTTAAGGAACTAAGCAAAGCGTTCATCAACCAATTTGTTAGTGGGAGGGTGCAGGAGAAAAGTTCTGCATCACTCATGGGAATCCAGCAAGGAAAGAATGAAGCTTTAAGAGATTACATCAACCGATTTACCCGGGAGGCTCTGAAAGTCCCGGACTTAGATGACAAAGTAGCTATGATAGCCTTGCAGCAAGGAACCACTGATGATCACTTCAAAAGATCATTGGCAAAACATCCACCCGAGAGCATGCTGAAGCTCCAAGATAGAGCCAGAAAATACATCAAGGCTGAAGAAAGCATGAGAAATTATGAAACCACTGCTGGTAGCAGTGGAAATTCAAAGAAAAGAAAGGAAACTCAGGAGTACGACGTCAAGGAAAAGTTTCCCAGGATGTCAAAGGATTCTGATTCTCCACCCAAGAGGAACAATTTTGGGCCAAAGTTTACGGAGTATGCAAGATTGAACACTCCCAGGAGCCAAATTCTGATGGAAATAGCAAAGGAGGATGATCTCCGATGGCCGACGCCACTAAGGACTGATATGTATAAATGGAATCAAAACCAATTCTTTCGGTTCCACAAGGAAGTCGGTCACGACACCGACGATTGTAGACAATTGAAAGATGAGATCGAGTTTCTGATACGGAGAGGAAAGCTCAATAAATTCACCAAGGATGGAAATCAAGGGAGTCAAAGAGGAAACTATGAAAGGAAGGATTATGACAGGAGGGACAACGATCAAGATCGAAATCCCAAGCCCCGAGGGCCAGTCATCAACATGATATTCGGAGGACCAACTGCCGCTGGGACCTCCCGAAACTCAAGGAAAGCGTATGCCCGAGAGGTAATGACTGTGGTTGGAGAAGTACCGAAACGTGCCCGAACAGAAATATCAATAGGTTTTGATGATTCTGACTTGGAGGGAGTGAAGTTTCCCCACGATGATCCCTTAGTCATCGTACCTGTGATAGGGAATTCTAAAACAAAGAGAGTTTTGGTCGACAATGGAGCTTCAATGGACATCTTGTTCCATGATGCTTTTATCAAGATGGGCTATATTGACTCTCTGTTGACACCCTCGAATATGCCCATATATGGATTGAATGGAGTGGAGTCGAAGGTGGAAGGCACTATCCAACTCCCAATGACAATGGGGCAAGGGTCGAATACGTCTACTCAGATGTTGAACTTCATAGTTATAAAGGCAACTTCGACCTACAATGCAATCCTAGGAAGGACGGGTCTTGATGCGTTCAAGGCCGTTGCCTCATCTTATCATCTGAAAATCAAGTTCCCAACGAGGAATGGAATTGGTGAAGAATGGGGAGACCAAAAGATGTCTAGAAGCTGTTACGTAGCCGCGTTAAGGCCTGATGGAATCGGGGGGCAGGTTCTCCCCATTGAAGACATGGATACTAGTGATAATGAGGACAAAAGAGGGAAACCAGCTGAGGATTTAATCCCAATTCCCTTAGTCCCTGGTGAACCGGAGAAAGTGACTTATGTTGGAGCACTATTGCCTGAACCATTGAAAAGCAAACTCATATCTTTTCTTCAAGAGAACAATGACGTTTTTGCTTGGACAGCGGCTGACATGGCAGGGATCGATCCCCAATTGATAACCCACAAACTGAATGTGGATCCTGAAAGGAAGACGGTGAAACAGAAGAAGAGAAATTTTGCTCTAAAGAGGCAAGAGGCCATTAAACAAGAAGTAGAAAATCTTCTAGAGGCCGGGTTCATTGAAGAAATAAAATTCCCAGAATGGTTAGCTAACCCGGTGATGGTCAAAAAAGCCAATGGAAAATGGAGAATGTGTGTAGACTTCACCGATTTGAACGATGCGTGTCCTAAGGATTGTTTTCCCTTACCAAGGATTGATGCCCTAATAGATGCTACAACTGGGCATGAGATGCTGAGTTTCATGGATGGCTTTAGCGGATACAACCAAATCAAAATGCACAAAGATGACATCTCCAAGGTATCATTCATCACTGACTTTGGTGTTTTTTGTTATCTAGTCATGGCGTTTGGACTTAAGAATGCAGGGGCAACATACCAAAGATTGGTGAACAAAATTTTTGAACACCTGATTGGAAAAACCATGGAGGTCTATGTTAGATATAATTGCTGACGTTTGTTCATCAGTGTTTAAGTAACAGGTACATATCAGAATTTATATAGAAGCCAGTCAGAGTTTGATAAAGTCTGACTGGGTGAAGAGTTTATATAGAAGCCGGTCAGAGTTTGTTAAAGTCTGACAGGGTGATAGTTGACTTAAGCTGTCGGTGCAAAGATAAAGATTCTAGAAGCAATATATTCTGAAGATGGAAAGAAGCAGAATATATTGATACAGCTAAGGAGACTGGACAGAAGACTGAAGCAATCCTTAATTGATAATAATTGTATAGCTAATTTATAGGAGTATAAATTAGATAAGGATTGTATGTAGCTGTGTACTATATAAACACAGATAGGTTATCCCTAGAAGGGACGCGAACATTGAATATATTATTCTTGTAACCTAGTAGCTCTTTGTGATTCATTAACATCACTAAGAGAGAATTATTTAATATAATTCAGTTTGTTGATTTACAAACCTGTGTTCTTGATTATTATTCTCATACATACTTGATTATATATTGTGTATTCGGCCTAACAGTCTATGTGGATGACATGTTGGTTAAAAGCCTCGATAAGGCCGATCATATAAATCATCTACGAGAAGCGTTTGAAGTGCAGATTCACCACAAAATGATGTTGAATCCAGCTAAATGTGCCTTTGGTGTAGGCTCAGGGAAGTTTTTAGGCCTGATGGTTTCCAAAAGAGGAATCGAGGCTAATCCCGACAAAATCAAAGCAATTCTAGACATGGAACCACCACAGACTGTCAAGGATGTCCAAAAACTAACGGGAAGAGTGGCAGCTTTGGGAAGATTCATCTCCAAGTCAGGAGAAAAGTGTTTACCTTTCTTCAAAGCACTCAAGAACGTGAAAATTTTTGAGTGGACAACTGAAAGCCAGGAGGCCTTTGAGGCCTTGAAGAAGTACATGGCTGAGGCACCACTATTGGCAAAGCCAAAGCCGAGAGAAACTCTCTATTTGTACTTGGCAGTTTCTAACACAGCCCTTGGACCCGTTTTGGTAAAAGAACAGTTGAAGGTTCAGAAACCCATTTACTACGTAAGTAAGATTCTACATGGGGCAGAAATAAACTACTCCATGATTGAGAAGTTTGCCTTAGCCTTGATAATGGCCTCAAGAAAGCTACGCCCATACTTCCAGGCTCACAAGATAGAGGTCTTGACCAATCAGCCTCTAAGAAACATCTTGCATAGCCCTTAAGTTAGTGGAAGGTTGATCAAGTGGGCTATTGAATTAGGAGAATTTGACATCAAGTATAAGCCTTGAACGACCATAAAAGCTCAAACACTCGTTGACTTCATGGTTGAATGCACTATTGACAACCAGGAAGTCGGGGGGCAGGAAGTAATAGTGGAAGACAAGAAAGATGAAGACATGGTGTCCAAAGAATGTTGGGTGCTCTATTTTGATGGAGCATCAAAAACAAAATCAAGTGGAGCAGGTCTGGTGTTACAAAGTCCTGATGGATTTCTCATAGAGTACGCACTAAAACTAGACTTCCCAACGACAAACAATGAAGCTGAGTACGAAGCCCTGATAGCTGGCTTAGGGCTGGCTGGAGCCTTGAGAGTTAAAACTCTAAAAGTGTGTGGAGACTCGAGGCTAGTGGTTTCCCAAGTAAATGGGGAGTTTGAAGCCAGAGATGAAGTCATGGCCAAGTACCTAAAACTTGTTAAGGCCATCATGACTCAGTTTGATGAATGCTACGTGGAACACATTCCAAGGGAAGAGAACATGAAGGCCGATGCCCTGTCTAAGTTTGCCTCTTCTGAAAATGAAAACTACGCAGGAAGTGTATACTTCCAAGTCTTGAAGACCCCAAGCATCAATGGAAAGTTGGTAGCGCCCATTGATGTTGCCAGCTGTTGGATGGATCCCATCAAATCTCATCTGGAAACTGGATGGTTACCTAACGACACTTCAGAAGCTCGAAAGCTATATGTGAGAGCATTAAGGTATGCCCTGATTGAAGGAATCCTATACAAAAAGTCTTTCGTCATTCCTTACCTAAAATGCTTAAGACCCCAAGAGGCAGAATTGGCCCTAAGGGAAGTACATGAAGGAATTTGTGGGCAACACTTGGGGGGCAGAGCCCTTGCTCATAAAATCACTCGTCTAGGTTTCTATTGGCCAAGCATACTTGTAGATGCTAAGAGCTACGTGAAGAAATGTGAACGGTTCCAAAAGCATGCATCAGTGGTTAGACAACCACCTGAGATGATGACATCCATAAACTCACCTATCCTATTCGCCATGTGGGGGATGGATATACTTGGACCATTTCCAATGGCAAGTGCGCAAAGAAAATTCTTGATAGTAGCAATCGACTACTTCACCAAGTGGATTGAGGCTAAGCCTTTAACCAAGATAACCACCAAACAGGTGATGCATTTCTTCTGGGAAAATGTGATATGCAGATACGGGATCCCACGTATCTTGGTCACAGAAAATGGAACTCAGCTCAACAATGATGAATTCAAGAAGTATTTTGAAGAGAATGATATTAAGTTACGCTTCACTTCTGTTGCCCATCCTCAAGCAAATGGGCAAGCTGAGGTTGCCAATCGAATTATCCTGGATGGACTGAAAAAAAGAGTTGAATGCTCTAGAAATACTTGGGTAGACGAATTGCTCCCCATATTATGGGCATATCGTACTACTTGTAAAGTCACCACTGGAGCAACCCCCTTTCTATTGGCGTATGGGGCAGAGGCAGTGGTTCTAGTGGAGATTACTCACACATCTCCAAGAATTGAAGCTTATAGGCTAGAAACCCTCGAAGGGCATGAGGTGCCAAGGACTTGGCATGCCTCAAAACTTAAAAGTTTATTATGTTTAGTGCATCCTAAAAGGATCCGCTAGTATGACAAGTAGAAATAAGGTTCGATGAAATCATGAGCTTCCTAGAAAGCAGATGAAGGGTTGAACCCGTTTTGATTGGTAGAAACATCCTCAAAGCTTTGCCAAGACAAACTACAAATGAATGCAAAGGAAAGCATACAAAAGATGCATGTCAACTGCACAAATAAAGTTGAATACAACGAACCCCGAAGGGTGAATGTTGCTAATAAACATACAAAAGAAAGACTAAGATGCCTATTGTTAATTAGCAAAAATTTCAAGCTCAGGAGAAGTTTGATATGGTAGACTTGAGAATGAATCACTACGAGTGCAGCCATCAGTAAGAACTCGTAAGAGTGAAGGGTTGAAACCCCATAAACCTAAGAAATTCAGTCCAAACCCCATCATTCGATATGCTCAATGAAAGGCTTGAAGCCAAAACAAGACGGTATAAGACATAAAAGGCTTATGGAAATGTCAAGCTAGCCTCGAATAAGGCAAAATCGTCGTAAATGTGTAGGTCGCTCCACACTTTACACCAAGACGATACTTGTGAAACACTAGTGTATATTAAAATCCCCAAAAAAGGGTAGTAAGTCCCAGGTAAGGGATAAAAAGACCCCAAGTCTCAAAAAAGACCGGTATAACTTCTATGAAATCCTAGTGCATTATCATAAAAGTTGGGGGTCAAATGATATGGGCTGAAAAATAATCCTAGAAGTGCAATTAATTATGTATTAATTAGACCCGGATTGGTCTAAGAACACGGCCCAATAAGCAAGACCCGAAACCCTAATTATTTATTAATTTCGTAATTAATAAATAGGGAAATATACAGCTCAGGAAAGGAGTCCAAAATATGGTAAATTCATCAAAGAAGGATCCAGAATCCCCAATTAAAAGAAATAATGAGTCATAGTCCTTATCAACAAGGAAAAGACTTGTCCACCAAGAAATACAATGTTTATCCATTATCAAAAAGGAGACTTATTCGCTAAGTCTCCTAAACTTACTCTAAATACCAGGCTCCAGACGCCTATATAAGGACCCTGCTCCTTCGCAATAGAACTACGTTTTGGACACAGCTCCATA
Source organism: Heracleum sosnowskyi (assembly GCA_030848705.1). Classification (NCBI taxonomy): domain Eukaryota; kingdom Viridiplantae; phylum Streptophyta; class Magnoliopsida; order Apiales; family Apiaceae; genus Heracleum; species Heracleum sosnowskyi. The sequence continues at coordinate 74,399,854 of CM061244.1, forward strand.
CGTCATCTACGACGTTTTAGACTTAATCCTCGAATAAGGACATACAAGTCACTACGTCCTTGGTGTGCCCCTGCCGCCATAGCCCCGTGGGCATCACCAAGAACTACGTTTTCTGGCTTGATTCTCAGCACTGATTGAGATACGTAGGCATCTTGTGAGGACCGATTTAGTCACGAAACACAAGAGGAGCCATTAAAGCTCGAAAGCTCCTAAACCCTAGCAATTAATTTACAAGCACGTTTTTTAATCCATAACAAGCTGAATCAAGAAAGTGCAAAGGGAAGGTGATTGAAGAAAGTGAACCCATCAATCAAGAGGAGATGGATGAGCTAGATGATCACTTAGCTTTTCTGTCAAGAAAGTTCTCAAAGCTCAAATTCATGAGAAACCCTGATGTGTCCAGACCATTCAAGAAGGACCTTGTTGATAGGTCCAAATTTAAATGCTTGAACTGTGGAATGGGAGGTCACTTTGAAAATGAGTGCAGAAAACCAAAGTCTGAGAAGAGTGACAGGACGTTTGAACCTGTTGACTACAAGAAGAAATACTTTGATCTTCTCAAGCAAAAGGGTAGAACATTCATTACACAGGATTATGATTGGGCGGAAGACGGGAATGATCTTGAGGAGGACACTGAATTTGTGAACCTTGCACTGATGGTTGATTCAAGCGAGCAGGAGGCCAGCTCATCATCCAATCAGGTAATTACCACCAATCTCTCTGAGCTTTCTACTGAGGAATGCAATGATGCTATTAATGATATGTCTACTGAGTTGTATCATATGCGTATTTCTCTTAAATCACTTACTAATGAGAACACAAGGATTAAATTATCTAATCAGTTGTTAAGTGATAAGAATGCTCTTCTAGAAACTCAATTTGCTGAATTTGAGAAAATGAGAGTAGAGTGTCAAGTTGCCAAGGATGACCTGCTGATTGTGCTTAAAAGAGAAGAATCTATCAAAGCACAACTAGCTAAAGAATAGGAAACGATAGCTAGATGGACGGATTCCAAGAATGTTGCCACAAACATTATCAAGGTTCAAGGTGTGGATACATTCTACAAGGAATCAACAAGAAAAGATAAAAAGAAGCTAGATATTGAGAGTCTAGGGGATGACACTTCTACGGATAGTGAGCATCCGTTGGAAGGCAATGCCTCTACGGATAGCAGACATCCGTTGATGGACAACACCTCTACGGAAGTGACTTGCCCAAATAAGTGTACATCTAATGTTAGCCATGAAAGACTAGAGAAGCTGAACAAAAAGTATGGTCCAACCAGTAAAAACTTTGTTCAGGGATCAAGTAGCAAAACCAAAGCTGAGAATGTCAACATAGGTCACCTGTCCAACAAGCATTTGAAGGACATGGTTAAGGATATAGAGATTAAGGCTGGTGTTAAAAAGAAAAAGAACAGAAATGGTAAAGTAGGGATTAACAAACACAACAACTATACTCCTGACAAGTATGCACCTAGGAAGACTTGTGCAAAGTGTTGTAGTGTTAATCATGTATCTACAAATTGCAGATCTGTTAAAACACCATCTGTTCAAATGCCAATGCATGTACTCAATATGTCTATGCCTGCTATGCATAACATGTTTGCACATACTGATCAAACATCCAACTTGTATGCCAACATGCCATTTGTTTCAAATCCTCGTATGAATGCATTAATAATGCCACAAATGACATGGAGCATGCCACACATGAATGCTATGTATGCACAAAACTCTTAAATGCATGCATCAAACATGTCTGCATATAATCACCCTCAGCATTTCGTCTCCCAGAGGTCAACACCCAAAGTCAAGGTTGATTTAACTCAATCTGAAATTAAGGTGCAAAATGACAAGAGAGGCAAAACTAACAAGAAAGGACCCAAGGAAACTTGGGTACCAAATTCAACTTGATTTGGTTTTGACTGTGTGCAGGGATACATGAAGAATCTATGGTACTTGGACAGTGGATGTTCTAGGCACATGACTGGAGATTCTACCCTGCTCACAGAGTTTGTGGAGGAAGCTTGTGACGCCCCCAAATCCCGGGGTCAGTGGATTGGGTCGTCACCTGAAATCTCGAATAAAATCACCTGCTAAATATAAAACCAAAACAAATATAATCTGCGAGCCCAACTCTACCAAGAATCTTTTAGTTATAGCACTAGAAACAAGAATCCAAAATCTCACAAACTTAACTTACTATATACAACATTATTCTTTACATAAATCTCTAATATTGATATAACTTCGATGTGAAGTATACCAGGCAAAACTAAATTTATACAATATAATATTTACTTGAATAAACTTATACAATACCCTCGTACTAGACCCAAATGCTCTGCATCAACTCATCTTCCCAATGCCATCTTGAATCATCTCGCTCCATAGCTATGCAACTAAATACTGGCAATCTATCTTTTCACTGGAGGGTCAAAAGATAAAACAAGCAAGAGTGAGCAAAAGAATCTCAGCAAGTATATAGTACTGTACAAGATCAATAATGATGCAACAATATATGAAAAGAAATTACTCAACTGGGATAGAATAATGGTGCAATAACAACAATATGTAAAAGAATGCACTCATCTGGCCAAGAAGATGGCAACATATGAAAAGAAATAACATAACTGGCAACAATGAATAAATACTGATAATCAATATCAAACTGTAAGATTGAATTGGATTTTTACTGTGACGCAACGAGTTAAGGTGGATGATCAGTCACACCAAAACTCCGGACCATACCCACGGTATGTCCAAATACTGAACTGGATCCAAGGCCGCTTTTGGCCTACATCATACTGTTACTCTGACTGGCGTCTGCAGTCCTTAAAAACATTTCATTTTAATTAAAAACTTCCAATTCAAACTTAGCACTGGGAATTAGGTGTCGGAACAATCGACCACCTCATTAATTTAAACTATTACTTTCAACTGTAAGCTTAACTTTATCAACTGGATTAGGGTAAAACAAATGCATAAGAATTAAATTTCCCATCACAAGGGATCAAGGTAAAATCTGACAATACAAGGTGCTGCAAGGTATAAGTTAGGAAATGAAATAGAGTTCGTCAAATCACAAACAATAGGTTATCTCAATCTCAGGATAATAAAGGAATCTGGTTATAAAACGGTAAATAAATTAAGAATTGAAAACAGAAATCTCGATACGGTACTCTGAACAAAAGAGTACGAGTTAGTAAACTTGCCTTTGGTCCTTAGCCATCACATAAAGCTGAAGTACTATGATTCTCATCTTTTCTATCTTACGTCATCACAATTTCCATTCTGGTAACTCTTGGTTCCATCACATACGCGGTTGCTACGAGTCTGCACTATCGAGATCGTGCCCGCCCAACTATTCACTAATTAAATATAAGATATACTTTAGCCTTTGCACTATACTTTTACATAATATAACTATTTATAAACTTAAGCACATATATATATTTTCTACAGAAAATTGGGTATGACTTATTCGTAAAGTGGACATTGCCCTTCTTTCAAAATACCAAAAGTACTAATTCAATCATCCACACAATTCACAATTAAATCCATAACGTATTTAATACTCAAATAATCTGCTTCGACTTGCAGTAACATATAAGAAATAGTTCTGCATAGACTTGCAGTTACTTATAAGAAAATATTTTTGCTTCAACTTACAGAAAACATATAAGAACATAATCATGTCTTGACTTGCAATAGCTCTATTTAAAAATAAGCAATCACGTTCACATTTATCACATAGCACGTCCATCATCTTAATTCACATAATTTCATAAACTTCACGTAACATATAGCACATAGATAAACTGACAACTCATATAACTATACAAATTACTAGTTGTACATTTAACATATAAACACATTTCATTCACTGATGCATTTTTAAATAACTTATCATATCATATACATTTACCAAATAATATTCATTTAATAGTTCTGCCAAAAATTCGGCAGCACTTCCTTTATTTATATAATAATCCACCTGTTTTAAAACTAATATCAATAATCAAGATCCGACTTGCAACTAACAGATTTACATAACTTCACTTAATCAACTTGAACTTACAATTATAAATAACATACTCAGCTCAGTATACTATCTAAACACATTCACGACTCCACAACAATTTACACAAACCATGAGACACATAATAAAGTGCAAACTCTTTTTGGAAAATATTTGGTCTTTCTTTTATAAAGATTTGAATATAAAATATCTATGGGTCGAAAAAAACAATCATAATACTTTAAAATTAATTATCACTAGATAAAATAGAATGAATCAAAACCAATCAATTAAATAAATCAACAATTAATCAAATCAGGTAAATAATAAAATAATTTGAAAATATTAGTTGAATTTGATTTATACTCAATCAAAATTAAATAATAATTAATTAATAGAATTCACCAATTAACTACTCAGTTAATCGGTCAATTAAATCAATTACATTATTATTTAGAATTGATTAAGAATAATGAAATTCAACTACTTTAAACTCTAACAGTTTTAAAACAAATAATAAAATAAATACTTAGATTTTACGAAATTTCTGCATGACCCGTTCGTAAACAGGACTAGCCAGAAATTTTGCATGTACTATGCTGCGTCCCCAATCATAGGACGGATCACATAGTACAGCACAACAACAACCTGTATATATCACAAAACTTAAACAACATAATATTTCAACTAACAACTATAACAAATCCCAAAACTGGGAATCCACCAGAATACTGAAGTCACTAAAATGGCTGTTACACAACTCAGCCAACTTTAAATACTTCAATCTACAATATACAACTAACAATTTCTCGAAAATCAAGCTCGACATACTTTATCGACTTACTACGCAGAAATAACTATTATCAATCTGAATCTCTTCAAAAACAACTAAAATTTATAAATACTTTATAAACTCTGCACCACATTATTACTTAACACACTTCAAGAACCTGCACAACCAAAAGAATCAATTAATCTCAAATAATAATAACAACTTGAATCTTCAACTAACTAGTACCAACACGCAATATAGGTCAAATAAGCGAATTACCCAAACAAGATTTTCAATCTACAATTCCGAATTAAACTCTAGAATTCTCACGAAATTTAATACTATATTTAAATCTCGTCACAACTTAAATAGATTCATAACTATAGCTAAGCTACTAATAAATGAAGTTCATCGAAAACACTTAAATTCTCTGTAAAACTTATTTAGCAATTTTAACAACCATTTAGCACATAAATAGCACGAACAAAATGCACTGATAATTAGCATATATTAGCTAATCAATTATACACATCATGACTAAATACATATAATCAAATTCATAACTACTATCTACAAAAGCGAATTTATAACCGATATTCACATAAAAATTCGAATTATATAATATCACCATTTAATCCCAAAAAACAAATTCCTATAAACTCACATATACCAAAACGGATTATTAAATCCTCATTTAATCACAAAAATCGAATTTATTTATATCATTACTACTAAAAATCGAATTATATATTCCACACATATACATATAAACGAATTGTAGCTAATACTACTAAAAGAAAAACAATCTAAGTCATATATATCTATATCTAATAGAAAACACACTGATTCAATCAACCCAAACTTTGATTTATACCTTACAGTTCGAAATCGGAGACCATGGACAGTGGCGGTGGTGGACGGAAACGAGCAGAAGGCGGCGGCCGGACTGGACAAAACTGGCGGCTGTAACAGCGGCTGTAACGGCGGCGGTGATAGAAAAGCGCAGGTGGCACAGCTGCGCGGAGGAGATGAAGGGGGTGCGTTTTGCGTGGAGAAACGAACGGGGAAGAAAAGAACAGAAGTCCTGCTTGTTTTCTTTGGTTTCAACAGAAAAGTGGTGTGGCTGTGTGTTTTGTGTATATCTCCGTGTGTGTGTATATGCGTGTGTTCTGTGTATAAATGAAGTTAATAGATTAAGATTAGTTTAGGTATTGTTTTAGATAAGAACGAATACTTAACACATCATTTGCCCACTGACTGCATTTTACGGAACTTATACGATACTAAAAAAAATATTTCTTTTTAAAACAAAACAACTTTAAAATAATTAAATCAACTCATAAAATTATTTATATACTGAAATTATTCTAAAAATATTTAAACGCACCAAATTCATAATTAAATGAATTTTTACTAATTTACTAAAAACAAATATGCCAGGCTCAATTTTACTAATACTTACTGAAAAATAATATTAACACATAATTCTAAAAATATTATTCAGTACTACTAAAATAAATTTTGACTCATAAAAATAATTCAAATACTGGAATCACTCAACAATATTTAAATGCTCAAATTTTATAATTAAACAAAATTTCTACCTTATTTATAAAATCAAATTAGGCCGGGCTCAAACTTACTAATAAATACTAAAAATAATATTTCACACATACTACCACATTCACATATTCACATACTTATTTATTTTAAACATTTAATCACATACTGCAGAAATTTTCAAATTAATCTGAATAAATAAATATTACTATTTTTATTACTCAAATAAATAGGAAATTCGCACTTAAATTTCCCAGATAAAACAATCAGCTTTCACAAATATTTTAAATAAATATACACATAATACAATTCTTCCTTTTTGAGAAAATCAGCAAATCATTCAAATAATAATAATAATAATAAACCCTGAAAATTAGGGTTACTACAAAGCTAGCCCTAGCATTACCTTTGGAGATGACAACAAAGGTTTTACTAAGGGATATGGCTTGATTTCAAAGGATAATGTCATCATTGATCAAGTAGCACTGGTTCACGGACTTAAGCACAACCTATTGAGTATCAGTCAACTGTGTGATAGAGGTTTCTCAGTTTCATTCAACCAAGGAGCATGTGTTGTATCCAGCAAGGAAAACAACAATGTGGTGTTGACAGGATACCATAAAGGTAATGTGTACATAGCTGACTTCAACTCAACAAGTTCTAACTCTATCACTTGTCTTCTGAGTAAAGCAAGCAAGGATGAAAGTTGGCTATGGCACAAAAGACTGTCACATTTGAACTTCAAGTCTATGAATGATTTGATAAGAAGAGACCTAGTAAGAGGACTTCCTCAGTTGGAATTCTCCAAGGATGGACTGTGTGATGCTTGCCAGAAAGGGAAGCAGAAAAAGATTTCTTTCAGAAGCAAGCTGGATTCATCTATTGATCAACCTCTACAGCTGTTGCACATGGACTTGTTTAGACCTGTAAATGTCATGTCAATCTCAAAGAAAAGATACTGCCTTGTGATTGTGGATGATTTCTCTAAATTCACATGGACTTACTTTCTACACTCCAAAGATGGGGAAAGTGAAATCATAATTAATCACATCAAGGTTGCCAGCAACCATCCTGATCTCAAATTAAGAAGAATTAGGAGTGACAATGGCACTGAGTTCAAGAATTCCACAATGAGGCTGTTTTGTGAGGAAAATGGAATCATTCACGAGTTCTCTGCAGCAAGGACACCACAACAAAATGGAGTGGTAGAAAGGAAAAACAGGACTCTGATTAAATCTGCAAGAACAATTCTAGGAGAATCAAAGTTACGTAGTTATTTCTGGGCTGAAGAAGTTAACACTGCATGTTTCACTCAAAAAATTTCTTTGATCAACCAAGCAAAAGGAATGACTCCATATCAGCTGCTCAAAAGAAGGAAACCATCCTTAAATTTTCTACATGTCTTTGGATGCAAATGCTTTGTACTGAGAAATCAAGGTGAAAATCTTGGAAAGTTTGAATCCAAGGCAGATGAAGCCACTTTTGTGGGATATGCAGCTGGAAAAGCCTACAGGGTTTTTAATCACAGAATCATCATTGTTATGGAATATGTACATGTTGTTTTTGATGATGCCAGAATACAGGGTCTTTCTGATGAGGGTTTTCATGAAACTCTCAAGTTTGACAATGAGGTGGAAGGTCTCGACTTTGGTGATGAAGTTCATGATCATGTGGATGAATCAGTTCCTCCAAGACTGATCATCTCTAATATGGAAAACTCAAGTTCTAATGAGCCATAAATAGAAGGGACAAGGGGAGCATCCGTAGGAAGCCAAATGGGAGCATCCGTATGAAGCCAAATGGGAGCATCCGTGTAAGATCCGTGAACTTTATTATTTATATAATTTGTATTATATGTGTAGAATAATTATTATGAAGTATTTTGAGTTCTAATGATAAAGGATGTTAAGTGATTATGTGTATATTGGTGTGTCGGAAGCCCCGTTCAAATATCTTGTCATTTGAAAATATCTTCAATTTTGAGCCCCGTTTTGAAAATTCAAGGGCCCCGTTGAAATTTTGTACATCATTATTATCCCTTCGTCATTCGTGTCCGAATCATTATCAGAGGATTTATTCGTATTATTATATCCCTTATTATCCGATACTATCAATAGTATTTGTTTTATTCAAAGAAAGAAAGAGAAAATTATTCCAAACCCTAACCCTAATTTTCTAGGGTAATTGATATATCGTCCGTATCAATAATACATCTGTTATAGCCCCAGTATTCTTGAGCATTAGTTATATAAATGATATGTATTGATTTGGAAAACTATCAGTCTTTGTGGATAGCTATCACCTCGTAAAACGTGTATTTTTCTAAATTAGGGTTTTTAAGCGTACTAGTGGATCAATATTGATCCAAAAATGTCGTTTAGGTTATTATTTTCCACTAAGTATAAAAAGGAGAATCGTACATTATTCTTCATACAATCCGTATTAAAAATACAGGAAAATATAAAATTCCCGAACCGTGTTCTTCGTGTTCTTGAAAATCAAAATCAATTTCGAAGGTGTTATTGAAATCCAAATCACAAGTTCAAGTACTCAAATCAAAGATCTTGAGCTCTAGTTTCAGAATCTTCCAACCATATCATCATCTGGTAATTTTTCGATTTTATATGAATTTTTCAAATTTCGAATTAAAATTATGGTTAATGTTCGAATTGGGGTTTTTCAATCTGTTGATTCTCCGTTCAATTGATTGCTTCCAACATGTTCCTAGGGTTCTAATTAGTAGGAATTCATGCTTTAATTTCATGTTTATGTTCAATTTTTAAGAATTCGATTTCTAGGGTTTTGCCCGATTTTTCTTTTTAATAGTCCGTTCATATGAATGATCTGACATTGTTTTTGATCGAGGGCTTTTGTTGTATGTGTTCTTAGCTTCATTTTAACATAAATAACGTAGAGTTTCATGTACGATTTTGGTAGATCGGAGAATTTGTTTAAGGTCACCGGAAAATAGTCAGGTTTGAAGTTCCGGTGATGTTTTTGGTTTGTTTTTGATCGGAATGTGTAGATATGGTTATAAGGAATGTTTTGATAAAAAAAGCCCCAGTTTTTATCAAGTTTTCAGGTCGCTGGATTCTGGGATTTTTCCGGGTTGTTCTTCCCGACCCGTTTGTGTTCTTCCCGACCCGTTTACCCGTTTTCCTGACCCGGTTTCAATCTTCGAAACCCTAAAGAATTTTCAGAAAACTTTTTTTGAATTTTATTTTTTAAATTTAATTCGAAAATAGTTTAAATATTTATAAAAATCATATTTTTATTTTAAAATACATTTTTAAATTCAGAAAAATTATATTTAATTATTTAAATTCGAAAACTGATTAAATTTAATTGTTTTAATTAATAATTAATTAATTTAATTAATTTATTAATTGTTTTAATCAGTTAATTCTTAATAATTAATAATTAATTAGATTTAATTAATTTAAATTAAGTTTAATTATTTTCTAGCTTGATTTAATTATTTAAAAATAGTTTGAGCATTTGGAAATTGTCAATTAATTTTATATTAATTGATTTAATTGTTTTTAAATACTTATATTGGGATTAAAAATCCGATTTTTGATTTAAAAATTATTTGTGACTTATTTAAATTCAAATAAGCCTCGAATATTGTTCTAAAAATATTTATAAGTGCTATATGGTTTATATTAGTTGAATAATGTGTTTTAATAGTCCGTAAATGCCCGTACGAGGGCTAGTGTCTGAGTTTTAAATACCGTAAATTAGACCGGACGTCCGATAAGTACCTGGTTACTTGTTTAAATGTGAAAATGGCTATGAGTATATATCGAGGATATAATGAGTTTCGTTAGACTTACAGTTATAAGTTGTTTATTATCGAATCGAGTTCCCGGAGCAAGGGAAAGGGCAAAGTAGAGTGAAAGAGGTAGAATCCCGTCAGCGACGTAGACCAGGCAAGTATTTGTGCCTTTACTTGTTGATTCAATTATTATTATTCGTAAGGATTACATGTATGTTACCATCAGAATGATTCAGATTATTCAGCCTTCACCCGTATTGAGCACTTGATGTTGTTTCCTTGAATATCCCTAACTTTTGATTTAATCCACAATCGTGTTGGATATCAGAAACCTTCACCTTCAATTCAGTTTATATTGATGATAACCATTGTTGACTTTCTTAAATAAGAATGTTGTACCCTTGAAACCACTGTGAATCTATTTCTCGAACTTCATTTGATATTGAATAGTTGAAGCTCTTTTGCAACTATTACACCCTGTCATTGTGTACTTATCTTGTTTTGCATGTTATTGCTTATACTCTGTGATAGAATTGGCATGTTTTAAAATGAGACCAGTAATGATTGAGCCATATTTATGGTCGTAATAACTTAAGGCCCAGATGGCCATGGATCCTAGTGGAGGACTATGCTATAAGCTAGTCCGGGGTTGATGCGTGACTGATCAACAGCTCAACCTTTGTATTTGAAAAATATGTAGAAGTCTAATTCTAATTCCTCTTTCTTCAATAAAGATTGTTTAAAGCATATGTTTGACTTGTATATTGTTGATTCAGATAACTGAAATCCTTCCTTTCATTATGGAACTGTGAATAATATATATTATGCCTGCTGAGCACTTGTGGCTCATACTTGTTTTGTTTCTAACCCTATTCCAGTTAAGCGAGAGAATGAGCAGACACAGCGCTAGTGACAGTTCTCCCGATGCTAGGAGACCACCTCGAGTGATTGTCATTGGACGGGTAGTTGTTTATTTTGATAGTTAGACTAGTTGTCTATCTTTGTATATTAAGTTGTGTAATAACTCTGAAAACTGGTTTGTAATAATTATGACTTAGAAGCTTGTTTCCTGCCATAATCTGGATGCGGTCTTGGATAAGGGGTATTTTATGTTATCGTCATATTATGCATGTGCTATATACAGGTATGTTGTGTTTCGTTGGTCGAGTGACTCCCCAGATCTGTGCCCCGGGTCTGGAGGGCGTCACAATCCGTAGGAAGCCAAATGGAAGCATCCGTAGGAAGGCAAATGGGAGCATCCGTAGGAAGCCAAATTGGAGCATCCGAAGGTAAATCGCAACACAGAGTTACCACCCCATTAAACTCTGGGGGAGTTTCTCTAAGTCAAGGATCAACCTCACAGGATCATGCTAATGAGAATGATGCTGCATTTTCAAGGCCTACACCTACTGCAAGGAGAAAATGGACAAGGGATCACCCATTTGAACTGATCATTGGTGATGTTTCTGCAAATGTCCAAACTAGAAGAGCTACTCAGGATGAATGCCTATACAACAGCTTTCTTTCTCAAGAAGAACCTAAGAAAGTTGAGGATGCTCTTCTAGACCCAGATTGGGTTTTAGCCATACAAGATGAAAGGCATATGTATAGGCCTATTTGTAAACACCGAGGATTCTACTCAACTTAAATTAAGATGTAATAAGTAAATAATAAAAATCAAATATCAAAGGAATCTCAGAAGATAATATATGTCAAAGAATGAAGGTTAAAGTCATCTACAGACTTGAAGTAATTCTACATTGAAAGAAGTTCAATTTATTGATCAAGCCTCAGTGAAGTATTCAATCTCAGTGGATTTATTAAAGTGACAGAGATTTCAAGATGTGACAACAATTGTGCAGGTTACAGAGTTAAGAAAAAAGGAAAATAAAGTGGATCACTGCTTAAAGTCAAACAGATGAAGAACAGACATTGCCGTTAGTCACTCATGAACCAGACAGTACATTGAGTGTCAACGTTCTACAAATGTTATTTCTTCATCTAATTTTTAGTGGTTCAAGAATTAATTGTGAAGACAAGGGATTATATTTATTCTCTTCTAAATAATTATTATTACTTAGTAAATTATTTATTAAATTAATTCTGTAAAGAATTAATTTAATACATAATTTACTTTGTTAATTATTTAAATTAGAATAGAAATGAACTAGGAAGAGTTAGTTTATTTAACTAAGAAGACTAAGAAATGAGTCTTCCCGAATGTCTTCCTAGGCCAAAAGTGAGTCTTCCCGATTGTCTTCCCGAAAGTCTTCCCAAGCCATTTGATAGTTTTCCCGGTTGTCTTCCTAATACAACTTGTATCAAGTGGATTGGCGCGTGAAGAAAAGAGAAGACAGTTTGTTTAAAAGGATATGTGTGATCAAATTGAAAATACAACTACACAGAACATTCAAGATAGAAGAAAATCAAAACATTACATTCTTCATTCTGCCTTTACTTCTCAACTGTCCGAGCTTTAAATTTCATCAGTGATTTAATTCTTGTATTGTTCTTAACATTTAATCCATAAGAATTGTATCACTTGTACTGCTTTGACAATCTAGCGGATCATAATCCCTAGAAATTATATCGAACTACTTTTTAGTATTCGATCCTTTTTATTACAAAAATAGATAAATTCATGTCGAATTTATTCTAGGTTTATTTTATCACGAACTCTGTATTCCGTACTCAGATTGTAACACCTTTCAAGTTTAATATAAGTTATATTTAACTTGAATATTGTTTCAGTTTATTCCGCATTAATTTGTTCTTAAATTGTTATATCTTCAAACGAACAAATTCGATTAAACGGTATAGTTTATATTCAACCCCCCTTCTACAAACTTATCAGGACCTAACAATTGGTATCAGAGCCTTTTGATTGATATACAAATCAAAGATCCATTTTTTGTGATTTTTTCTTAAACTCTGAAATTCTTATTATTCATTAAAAATCTCAAAAATGTCTACAACTCATAAATTTGGTACAGTAAAGATTCCCATGTTCAGTAAGGAGCATTATCCTATGTGGAAGAAGAAGATGCTCCTGTTTCTTCAAGTGGCAAATGTTAAATATCTTGGAGTGCTGAAAAATGGTCCTAAACTTCCTATGATTGTGGAGGAAGAGCAGATAGAGAACAATGTTATAACTAGAGCTGCTAGGATGTACCCTAAGGATCCCAAGGACTACACAGCTGATGAGAAAGAGGATGCTTCCCTGGATGCCTGTTTACAGTTGATACTGGTTGATTGTCTTGATCCTATCATGCATAATCATGTTCTAAACTGTGTTACTGCCAAACACATTTGGGACACAATAGAGATAATCAATGAGGGGACAGAGGAAGTCAGAGAGAATAAGTTGGAAATTCTCACCTCTTCATATGAGCATTTCAGATCAAACCCTGGTGAAGGTATCTCAGAGGTTTTTGAGCGATACAACAAATTGATTAATGATCTGAATCTCAATGGAAAGCACTATACTATCAAGGAGATTAACAAGAAGTTCCTCCTGACACTTCCATCTCATTTGGAGAACATAATATCTGCAATCAGAGAAGCAAGAGATCTTGGAGAGATTTCTTTGGAAAGACTTTATGGTGTTCTGAAGACCTATGAGATGGAGCAGATTCAGCAAAAGGAGATATATGGAACTGGAAAGATAGTTAGTACTTCTACTGCATTGGCAACAGAAGTCACACAACAACTGGAAGTGAAGGTTGTGCAACCTTCCAGTTCTGACACGGATGTTATTGTAGCTGAATATGGCTTAACATCCAATGATCAATCTGGTGGTGACTTCTATTCTTTGGAAGAACTTGATCAGCTGGAGGATGGTGATTTGGCAATGATAGTGAGGAAGTTTGGCAAATTCAGATTCAGAAGGAATCCCAATCTTAAGTTCAAGCCCAGGTTTCAGAGAGGTGGTTCTTCCTCTTCAAATAGCACAAGGGGTGGCTATAAAACTGGAACCGTGGAAAGAAGCACAATCAGGTTCTACAATTGTAATGAGTTGGGTCACTTTGCTACAGAATGTAAAAAGCCAAAGCAAGTGAGAAGGAACTCATTTGATTCTAGCAAGAAGAATAAGATTTAGAAAGCTTATGTTGCCGAGGGAAAGAGTTGGGATGATATTGATAGTGATGAAGAAGCTGGTGAAATTGGAAACCTAGCTTTAATGGCAAACGAGGCAAGCACTTCATCATCATTCATGTCAGAGGTAAAGTTTACTGATACTGAAATGATCTATCATCTTAGTACTACTGTTTCTTGTGCACGTAGAGAAAATGATAGAATAATTCTTTTGAACACAGCTCTTGAAAAGGAGGTAAAAGAATTAAAACTTGTGCATGTTAATCAGGATGAACTTACTAAGAAAATAGCATTTCTTGATAATAGGGTTAAATGTTATATTCAACTGGAAACCATTCTTAAGGATCAGATCAATGAACTTAAAATCAAGGCTAGTGCTTACTATAACTCTTGTAAGACTGCTAAAGAAATCATCAATAAACAAGTTATTGGTCATACTGTAGGAATAGGGTATGACTATAATGAGTCTATTGGAGAATTAAGCATAAACACCCCTAATAGAGTCAGTGTTGAAGAAAGGGGTGTACCATATGTGCTTAAGGGTATTGAAACACCTTTCTTTAAAGAATCCTTGGCAGGACCTCTGAATGAATATTCTATCATTATTCAAGAGGAGATGCGTATTGAGGATCTTGCTTTCGGTCTTGATCAGTCCAACAAGTGTATGTCTGTGAAACCAGTCAAAGTTGTTTCAGCAACGGAGACTAAGTCAGACATTCATAAAGTGGATCAAAACAACTGTAGAACCAACATGCTTGCTGTTAATCTTTCTCATAAAGCATGTGGTGTGGTTAATTGCATGTTTTGTGCTTTCAATGTTATGTATGCTTATTTCAATAGTAAGCATGTATCTGATAATAAGACTGCTCCACGTCAACATGTTAATAATAAGAAGCATGTTAGATCTAAGACTACTAGTCCTCCAAAGACTAGAGTGGATCCATTTATCCCTAAGCCTACTCAGAAATGTGTTAAGGCTGGCTATAAATGGAAACGCTCTTTTGTGAAATAGGTTTATGTAGTTAAAGTTAAAAATGTTGTTTTGCCTGACAAAGGCCAGTTCTTTAAATATGTCGGACCCAATCAAGTTTGGGTTCCGAGGAAGGACTAATCAATTTGATATTGCAGGGTGTGGCACAGGTAAACCGTGTTATGTGGATTCTGGACAGTGGTTGTTCAAGGCATATGACCGGAGATAGAGCCCTGCTATCAAATATGGTTGAGAAAGCTGGCCCAGGAGTTACCTTTGGAGATAATAGCAAGGTTATTACCAGAGGATATGGTTGTTTGAAGTTTGGAAATGTTATCATTCAAGATGTATCTATTGTGGAAGGTCTGAAGTTCAATCTTCTCAGCATCAGTCATTTCTGTGACAGATGATATGCTGTTTCCTTTGAGAAAGATAAATGTCAGATCCTTCACAAGAAGAATGGAAAGCCTGCTCTTCAAGGAGTAAGGAAAGGTGATTTGTTCATAGCTGATCTGCACTCTGGATCAAAAGATGAAGTTACATGTTTTTATGCTAAAGCTTCATCAGATGAAAGTTGGCTATGGCACAAGAAGATGTCTCACCTTAACTTCAAAACCATGAACTCTTTAGTCAAGAGGGAATTGGTGAGAGGTGTGCCTCAGATGAAATTTACACAGGAATGACTGTGTGAGGCATGTTAGAAAGGGAAGTCAAAGAAAGCTTCTCACAAGGGCAATGACACATCATCAATAACTGAACCACATCAGCTACTGCACATGGATTTGTTTGGTCCAGTTAATGTGATGTCCATGTCAAAGAAACAATATGCACTTGTGATTGTTGATGACTATTCTAAATATACTTGGGGTTTTATTCCTACATTCCAAGGATGAGACCCCACAGATGGTGATTGATCATATAAAGTTGATTGAGCTGGATTCTAGATTCCCTGTTAGAGCTATAAGGTCAGATAATGGAACTGAATTCAAGAATGCAGTCCTAAATGACTTTTGTGCAGATAAAGGAATAACAAGACAGTATTCAGCCCCTAGAACTCCTCAATAGAATGGAGTGGTGAAAAGGAAGAATCGTACATTGATTGAAGCTGCAAGGACTATGTTAAGTGAATCAAGACTTTCAATATACTTTTGGGCTGAAGCTGTGAATACTACTTGTTATACTCAGAATTGAACTTTAATCAACAAGGACTTAATGAAGACTCCTTATTAGATCATGAACAACAAGAAACCAACTCTCAAATACTTTCTTGTTTTTGGTGCTAAATGCTTTGTGCTTAAGGATGACAATGTTAAACGTGGCAAGTTTGAGGCCAATGCACAAGAAGCTATTTTTATTGGTTATTCCAGAAGATCTTACAGGGTGTACTTGATTGATAGTCACCAAGTGAAGGAAAGTGTCAATGTTACATTTGATGACACTAAGTTCCCTAGTATCCAAACTGAAGATTCATCTAAAGAACTGAAGTTTGATAACTTGCCAGACTCAGAATCAGATGATGAAGCTCCACCTGAGGTTGTTACTGGAAATGAAGATAATAATGATGATAATGATCATGGTGGTGGTCGTGGAAACATTGGTAACAATGGAGATACCACTAACACTGGAGAAGAATCATCAAGGCAATCAAGCAACAACTCAGGGGGAGGAAATGAAGGGTCTACTAGTCATTCACAACACCAAAATGAATTTCAAGGCGAATCATCAAGATCAAATCTTCAAAGACAGACTGTATAGAATAGAGCTCATCCTTTTGAGCTGATCATTGGTGATCCAGGTGTTGGAGTTAAAACTAGAAGTGCTACTCATAATGAATATCACTATTCAGGGTTTCTATCTGAGATGGAGCCAAAGAAGACTGAGGAAGCACTGACTGATCCAGATTGGGTGATTGCTATGCAAGATGAACTCAATCAATTTGAACAACAGCAAGTCTGGAAGCTGGTACCCAGACCAAAGAACAAGAAAGTAGTTGGTACAAGATGGGTATACAGAAACAAGCTAGATGAGGATGACATTGTTACAAGGAACAAGGCAAGACTGGTTGCTCAAGGGTATTCACAAGCTGAAGGCATTGATTATGATGAAACCTATGCACCAGTGGCTAGGCTTGAGGCCATCAGGATGTTCTTAGCATTTGCAGCTTACTCCAATTTTAAAGTCTATCAAATGGATGTTAAGAGTGCTTTCCTGAATGGTGAGCTGGATGAAGAAGTGTATGTGGAACAACCCCTGGCTTTGAAAATCAGGAGTTGCTGGACTTTGTGTACTTTCTCTTCAAGGCTATCTATGGTCTCAAACAAGCCCCAAGAAAATGGTATGACACTCTCCCTGGTTTTCTTTTAGAAAATGCTTTTGTTAGAGGTATCATAGACAAAACTCTTTTTTCAAAGAAACACAAAAGTGATATGATATTAGTTCAAGTCTATGTGGATGACATCATATTTGGGTCTACTAATGATGATCTCTGTAAGAGATTTGCTAAGCTAATACAGAGTAAGTTTGAAATGAGTATGATGGGTGAGCTGAAGTTCTTTCTTGGATTATAAGTAAGTCAAAGGTCAAATGGTATATTTATTTGTCAATCCAAGTATCTCAAAGAACTCCTCAAGAAGTATCACATGCAGGATTCAGCATCAGCAAGGACTCCATCTTCAACAGCTGTCAAACTTGGAGCTTGTGATAATTCTATCAAGGTAGATGTTACAAGCTATAGAGGTATGATTGGCTCCTTACTCTATCTTAGTGCAAGTAGACCAGATATTATGTATGCTACATGCTTGTGTGCAAGGTTCCAAGCGGACCCTAGATATTTACATCTCGTTGCTCTTAAAAGAATCTTGAGATATCTTAAGGGTACACCTAATTTAGGTATCTAGTACCCTAAAGATTCTGGTTTTAATCTTGTTGGATATACAGATTCTGATTATGTAGGTAGTGTTGTGGATAGAAAGAGTACCTCTGGGAGTTGTCAATTCCTAGGAGGTAGATTGATTTCCTGGTATTACAAGAAACATCAAACAGTTTCCAATTCAACAGCAGAAGCTGAATATATTGCTGCTGGAAGCTGTTGTGCTCAGATCTTATGGATAAGGAATCAATTGAAGGACTATGGCTTTGCATTAGACAAAATTCCTATTTTATGTGATAATACAAGTTCCATAGGAATCTCCAACAACCTTGTTCAGCACTCGAGAACGAAGCACATTGATATCAGGTATCATTTTATCAGAGAGCATGTCATGAATGGAACTGTGGAGTTACACTTTGTACCCACAGAAGAACAAACTGCAGATATATTCACTAAATCTGTTGACGAATCCACATTTACCAGGTTAGTTGGTAAATTGGGTATGTTAAGTAGTCTTAGTGATTAACAATATATATGTTATGTTTGTTCTCAGCAAAAATCATTTTCTCTTGTTCATATTAAATGATATTTATTGCAAATTCTCACTTGTTGTTAAAAGCGTGTTAATATAAATGTTTCTGAATAATATATTTTCTTTAAAAATATTTTTCTCATATTTTTTAAGTGGAGAAATGTATTTTTATTGAAAATGTAATTATTTAGAATTATTTAGATGAGTTTCAGATTGTACATATTGTTGTTTGAATTTTTCTGCAGGTTTATATTAATTTATTGCACTTCTGTAATTTACTGCATATTTTTCTAGGATTTATAGAATTTTCTATGAATTTTTCTAGACTTGTACATATTTTTTATGCATTTTTGTTTAATTCTTTGCATTTTTATTTAATTGTTTTGCATTTTTCTGTAAATAAATTAAAATTTCTAAGTTTTTCTCTAAGTCTTCCCAATTTTTATACTAGGAAGACTACCGGGAAGACTTAGGCAATTTTCTTTTTGTTTTTTGTTTTTTCCTTTTTAATTTAATTCTATTTCTAAGTCTTCCCAGTCTTTTTACTCTTAGAAGACTATCGGGAAGACTTAGCTTTTTAATACTAATTTCTGTTTTATTTTCTGTTTTATTATTTTCGAAGACTTTCTCATTTGTACTAGAAAGACTACCGGGAAGACTCTCCTAAGTCTTCCCGATTGTCTTCCCAGTTCATTTTTAACAAAAACGTTTCATTAGTCTTCTTCTTTTATTTTTAGGCAGTTATATATATACATACTTACTTACGTTTTTTTTCTTCTTATCATTTCATTTCGTAACAGTTTTTTCTCTCCTGATCAGTTTCTTCAAGCATTCGTAGTGTTGATTCAAATACTCCTTAGCTTTTCATAATCATTGCTCAAGTTCTTACTTAGCAAATTCAATCAATCACTTATTTCGAATATTAACAAACCAAGTCGAATTTCTGCCCAATTTTTTTTTAAAACTATTCTTTTCGACTTTTGATTGTTAAGTTCTTAAGTGTTTTGTACTTGGCTTGATTGTGTTTTTGTTAAGGATAGTTTTTATTTTGGAAGTGTGTGTGTTCTTGGATCATTTACTCATTTTTTGGGGTTCATAGTGTTTAGTTCGAATTAAGGATCTTATTTTATTTAAAATTGGTTAATTTTTGGTAAGATTTTAATTTTGTGGATTTTGATTAATTTTGATTAATTGGAAACCTAGCTTTAATGGCAAACGAGGCAAGCACTTCATCATCATTCATGTCAGAGGTAAAGTTTACTGATACTGAAATGATCTATCATCTTAGTACTACTGTTTCTTGTGCACGTAGAGAAAATGATAGAATAATTCTTTTGAACACAGCTCTTGAAAAGGAGGTAAAAGAATTAAAACTTGTGCATGTTAATCAGGATGAACTTACTAAGAAAATAGCATTTCTTGAGAATAGGGTTAAATGTTATATTCAACTGGAAACCATTCTTAAGGATCAGATCAATGAACTTAAAATCAAGGCTAGTGCTTACTATAACTCTTGTAAGACTGCTAAAGAAATCATCAATAAACAAGTTATTGGTCATACTGTAGGAATTGGGTATGACTATAATGAGTCTATTGGAGAATTAAGCATAAACACCCCTAATAGAGTCAGTGTTGAAGAAAGGGGTGTACCATATGTGCTTAAGGGTATTGAAACACCTTTCTTTAAAGAATCCTTGGCAGGACCTCTGAATGAATATTCTATCATTATTCAAGAGGAGATGCGTATTGAGGATCTTGCTTTTGGTCTTGATCAGTCCAACAAGTGTATGTCTGTGAAACCAGTCAAAGTTGTTTCAGCAACGGAGACTAAGCCAGACATTCATAAAGTGGATCAAAACAACTGTAGAACCAACATGCTTGCTGTTAATCTTTCTCATAAAGCATGTGGTGTGGTTAATTGCATGTTTTGTGCTTTCAATGTTATGTATGCTTATTTCAATAGTAAGCATGTATCTGATAATAAGACTGCTCCACGTCAACATGTTAATAATAAGAAGCATGTTAGATCTAAGACTACTAGTCCTCCAAAGACTAGAGTGGATCCATTTATCCCTAAGCCTACTCAGAAATGTGTTAAGGCTGGCTATAAATGGAAGGACTAATCAATTTGATATTTAAAATTAGAGTTTAACCATCAGAGTATGCTTCCAGAGTTTATCAACATGATTTGCATGACAGTTAACATATGCATAGAGACATGAGCAACATATCACAAAAGAGTTAATTTTGAGTCTAACCAGTATCTCTAGTCGAAACCAGAGATCATTCCTAGTTCATTCACCAGTCTTGTAAATGTAGCTTCACTCAAAGGCTTAGTGAAGATATCTGCAAGCTGTTGTTCTGTAGACACAAAATGAAGCTCAATATCTCCTTCCTCCACATGTTCCCTGATAAAATGATACCTTATGCTGATGTGCTTGGTCATGGAATGATGTACTGGATTACCTGTCATAGCAATAGCACTTTGATTATCACAGAAAATAGGTATTTTAGAGTACCTTAACCCATAATCCAGCAATTGATTCTTCATCCACAGAATCTGTGCACAACAGCTACCAGCAGCAATATACTCTGCTTCCACTAGTGCTCTTTCTGTCAATCTTACAGCCTGCAAAATCTACATCAGAGTAACCAATTAACTTAAACTCTGATTCTCTAGGTTACCACAAACCCAAGGTTATGGTTCCTTCGAGATATTTAAAAATCCTCTTCACAGCTGTTAGATGAGGCTCTCTAGGATCTGCTTGAAATCTTGCACAAAGACAGGTTGCATACATAATATCTGGTCTACTTGCAGTGAGATAAAGAAGAGACCCTATCATGCCTCTGTAGTTTGTCATATCTACTGAAGCTCCTGTGTCTTTATCTAGATTTGTTGCAGTTGCCATAGGAGTTGTTGTAGATGAACTATCAAGCATACCAAATTTCTTGAGAAGATTTCTGGTATATTTTTCTTGATTGATAAAAATCCCATCATCTGTTTGCTTTACCTGCAAGCCTAGAAAATCACTAAGCTCTCCCATCATGCTTATTTGGTACCTGGACTGCATAAGCTTGGCAAATTTCTTACAGAGTTTATCATTAGTAGACCCAAAAATTATGTCATCCACATAGATTTGAACTAAAAGCAAATCATTACCAGAATTGAAATAGAACAAGGTTTTATCAATTGTACCTCTAGTGAACCCACTTTCTAAAAGAAATTGAGCCAGAGTTTCATACCATGCTCTAGGTGCCTGCTTTAGTCCATAAAGTGCTTTGTCAAGCCTGTAGACATAATCTGGATACTTGGGATCCACAAACCCTGGTGGTTGTTCAACAAACACTTCTTCTTCAAGTTTCCCACTGAGAAAAGCACTCTTCACATCCATCTGAAAGACTTTAAACTTCTTGTGAGCAGCATATGCTAGAAAAATTCTTATGGATTCCAATATTGCAACTGGAGAAAAGGTTTCATCATAGTCAATTCCTTCCTGTTGTGAATATCCTTTTGCCACAAGTCTAGCTTTGTTCCTTGTAATTATTCCCTCACTGTCAGTCTTGTTTCTGAAAACCCACTTTGTACCAACAACAGACCTGTTCTTTGGTCTTGGTACAAGTGTCCATACTTCATTTCTTTCAAACTCATTCAATTCCTCCTGCATTGCTGTTATCCAGTTAGCATCTTGAAGAGCTTCATCCACTTTCTTAGGTTCTGTTTGAGATATGAATGCATGCAACAAACATTCATTTGATGTGGCACTTCTTGTTTTCACACTTGCATCTGGATTTCCAATTATCAGATCAGGTGTATGAGCCTGAGTCCACCTTCTTGCTGTGGGTAAGTGGCTTCTTTCATCATTATTGGATTCTCCCCCTTGATCCATGCTTTCCTGATTTTCTTGTTGACCATCTGCATTCTCTGAGGCTCCCCCTGAATTGGACTGCTCAGTGTTTGAACTTTCAGAGTTTGTGTTAGATTCTTCAGCTGACTCACTTTCAGAATGTGAGTCATCATTTTGAGATGTTGATGAAGTATCTTCAAGCTCCCCCTCAACTGGTTCTCTATTCTGTTCTGTCTGAGAAAATTCCTCAGTATTTACCAGTAGAGGTTCAGAGTATGCTTCATCAGAGTTTGTTGGATTTGCTTCGTCAGAGTTTATATCATCAGAGTTTAGATCTTCATTTTCAAAGCGTAGCTGATCATGATTTTCTTCATCTTCAATTCCAGTAATTTTCTTGTCATCAAATGACACATGTATAGATTCCATGATCACTTTAGTTCTCAGATTATAAACTCTGAATGCTTTAGTTGACAGTGGATATCCAACAAAAATTCCTTCATCAGCTTTTAAATCAAACTTGGTCAACTGTTCAGGATGAGTTTTCAACACAAAGCATTTGCACCCAAAAATATGAAAATATTTTAGGTTTGGTTTCTTATTCTTCACCATCTCATATGGTGTTTTCCCATGCCTGTTGATCAGTGTAGCATTTTAAGTAAAACAAGCAGTTTGAACAGCTTTTGCCCAGAAATAAGTTGGCAATTTTGCTTCATCAAGCATTGTTCTGGAAGCTTCAATTAAAGTTCTGTTCTTCCTTTCTACTACACCATTTTGCTGTGGAGTCCCTGGTGCAGAAAATTCTTGCTTCACTCCTCTTTCTTTGCAAAATTCTTCCATTGTTGCATTTCTGAATTCAGTACCATTATCACTCCTGATAATTTTCACTTTATACTGTGATCCTTTGTCCAGTAGCTTCACATGTTCCATCAGAATTAAGGCAGTTTCATCCTTCTTTGCTAGAAAGTACACCCAAGTGTATCTAGTATACTCATCAACAATGACTAGAGCATATTTCTTTCTGCCTAGAGACATTACATTTACTGGACCAAATAGATCAACATGAAGAAGATGATAAGGATCCACAACTAAAGATTCAGATTTACTCTTGAAAGATGACTTCCTTTGCTTGGCCTTTTGACAAGAATCACACAGACCATCTAAGCTGAGTATAGACTTTGGAAGTCCCCTTACAAGATCTTTTCGAATTAGCTCATTGATGTTGTTCAAGTTTAGATGAGAGAGCTTCTTATGCCATTTCCAACTCTCTCCATTAGACATTTTTGCAGACATACACACAGCTTTTCCTTCAGAGTTTGTTACCAAACTTGCTTCATAGATATTATTCCGTCTGTGTCCAACTAGAACAACTTTCCCTGTAGATTTGCTGATAACCTCACAGTATTCAGACTGAAAATCTACATGATAACCTCTGTCACAGATTTGACTCACAGATAGCAAGTCATGCTTGAGTCCTGGAACTAGAGCTACATTTGTGATGATGACACTTCCAAGATTGATATTGCCATATCCCAGAGTACGTCCTATGTTGCCATCTCCATAGGAAACTTTTGGGCCAGCTTTCTCCTCATAATCTGATAGCAGGGCTTTATTTCCAGTCATGTGCCCTGAACATCCACTGTCCAAGACTAGGGTGCTTTCCCTTATGCCCTGCAATCACAAACAATTACAAAGAGTTAGATCTAAGGATCCAGACTTGCTTGGATCCTTTGGCTTTCTTAACATTGTTAGCTTTTGCAGCGGAATTCTTATCAACAGGGTTTAAGCTAACAGTATCAGAGTTTACACTTGCAGAATCAACTTTAACCCATTTCAAATTTGGCTTGAACTCATAATAGTTGTGATAAATGGCATGATAATTCTTGCAAGTATAAATAGAATGCCAAGTACTCCCACAGTGAGTGCATAAAGTCTGTGGTCTAACCCTAACGTAATCATTCTTAACTCCAGACTTGGAGGGTAAAGAATTAATATCTTTGTTTTTCTTGCAGAAACTTGCAAGATGGTTAGAACTACCACAATTATGACATTTTTTTCTAGGAGCATCAGTGATAGGCAAATGATTATTGCTTTTATTAATGCCTACCTTTCCATTTCTATTCTTCCTGGACACTTTCTGTTTCTCAACAGACTTTACCTCTTTGAGCTTATACTTGAATTGTTTCTCTGTCATTAAACTAACATTAACCTGTTTAACACAAGTTTTTACTGGTTCTCTTTTAACCGTTTCTTTTTCAAGTACAGAGTTTAGCTTACTGGATTCAGGAACAAATTTCATAGGTTAAAGATGTGTTCTAACTTAACCTTATCTTTAAACCTAAGTTCATCTTTCTCACAGTAACCTAAGCCTGCTAAGTCTGTTTGAAACACCTGATGTGTGTCCTTACCAGAGTTTGTCCCGGTTTTAATTACCTTTCTTTTTCCAAATCAGATTCTAGTTGCCTAAATTTCTTAAGCAACTCCTGTTCAACATAAACAGCATCATCTATTTCCTTTTGAACTTGTTGCATGTTAACAAGTTCTTCTTCAAGAAATTTATTTCTCTCTTTAAGCTTAAGATTCTCAGATTTAATTCTCTCATTTTCTAAAGTCTGATCCCTATAACTAACATGTATGCTCTTAAGATAAATTCTCAATTCAGATATATTATCAATATCATAAGCATAGGTTGTTTGAGGTACCTTGTTTTCAGATGAATCAGATTCATCTTGGACAGTTGCCATGAGAGCATAGTTGACATCCTCATCTGAATCTGAAGTGTCTGCCCAGTCTTTTCCTTTAGTGATAGGTGCTTTTTCAGATTTTCCTTTCTTGCACTCTGGAGCATAGTGACCCCTCTCTTTACACTTGTAGCACTGGATTTCAGACTTGTCTTTCTTCCCAGATTTGATATCCCTTCTTTCAGACTTTCTGAAATTCTTCCTTTCAGAGTTTGAATCTCTCCTTGAGAATCTCTTTCCTTTCTTGAAGTTCGTGAAACCCATCTTCTTGAAAGTCTTCACCATCAAAGCAGCCATTTGCATCATTTGTTCTTCATCATCCTCGGATTCAGAAGATTCATCAGTGTTTGAGTCATCATCAGAGTTTGATGAATCACTTTCAGATTTTATGACCAAAGCCTTTCCCTTAGCTTTCTTCTTTGATGTTTCTTTCTTAAGAGGTTTTCCTTCAACTTTGAGAGCAACATATTTTGTCTTCTTTCCAGATCTTTTGTTTCTTTGCTCTATCTCAAGTTCATGAGTTTTAAGCAAACCATAGATTTCATCGAGATCAGTTTCTGCAAGATCATAATTATCTCTTATTGTCGTTGCCTTCAAATCCCATCTTTCAGGTAGAGATAGAAGGAATTTGAGATTCGACTCTTCAAGTTCATATTCTTTATCAACAAGAGATAAATCATTCAACAGTTTACATAATCTGTCACATGTCTCAGTCAAAGTTTAATCAGGTCTCGAATCAAAGTGTTCATACTCCTGTGTAAGAATAGTCTTCCTGTTCTTCTTTATAGCACTTGTTCTTTGACATCTGACTTCTAAAGCATCCCAAATTTCTTTGGCAGTTTTGCAACCAATAACTCTGTTAGACATAACATTATCTAAAGCACTATGGAGAAGATGTCTAACCTTTGCATCCTTTGCAATTGATGAGATGTCTTCAGGAGTCAAATCTTTCTTTTCTTTTGGAACACTCTTTTGTTCTTGACCAGCAACAACTAGAGGCAGTTTTGTTGGCATATGAGGACCATCATTGATTCTATCAAGATATTCTGGATCCGTGGCTTCCAGAAACATGGTCATCTTCACCTTCCATATTGGATACTCCACTGGTCTGAGAATTGGAACCCTAATCGTCTCATATCGACTCACAGAAGTTGGTTGAACCTTCTCAGATTTAGAACCTGCTTGACTATTTTCAGCCATGATTATAACTTGTGTTTGGATCAAAAACTGTATATATTAAACAGCCTTGGCTCTGATACCAAATGTTAGGCCGAATACACAATATATAATCAAATAGATGTATGAGAATAACAATAAGAACACTGTTTATGAACAATAAACTGAATGGAATTAAAAACTCCTCTCTCAGTGATGTAAAATATCACAGAGAGCTGCTAGGTTACAAGAATGATAATTCACGTATTCGCATCCCTTTTAGGGTTAACCTATCTGTGTTTATATATTACACAGCTACATACAATTCTAATTGATATTCCTATAAATCAGCTATACAATTAATATCAATCTAGAATTGCTTCTGTCTTCTGTTCCGTTTCCTTAGCCATCTCGATATCTCTTTGCTTCTTTCCATCTTCAAAGAATATCGCTTCTAGAATCTTCATTTACTTCACCGACAGCTAAGTAAACTCTGACCATCAGACTTTAACAAACTCTAACTGGTCCTCCAGCTAAACTCTGACTAGTCCTCCAGCTAAACTCTGATAGTTTCCTGGTACTTTAAACACTGATAAACAAACATCAGCAATTATATCTAACAAGCTCATTCAGGTACCGTCTCAGGAACACTTCTTGTTGGTAGACGTGATGCTTATGTGTTATTTGATACTGGTTTGACTCATTCTGTTGTGTCTTGATCATTCGTTCATCATCTTGGTGTTTTACCTTTATTACTATATCCTCGAATGTTTGTTGCTACCCCGATAGGGAATTCTGTTATTATTTATGATGTGTATCGAGAGTGTCTGATAGCTGTTGGGGATATAAATTGTAAGGTTAACTTGCTTCCGATGGAGATGCATGACTTTGACATTATTTTGGGTATGGATTGGTTGAGTGAACACCGAGATACAATTGACTGTCAGGGGAAAAGGATGATCTTTGGGGATGCAGATAAACTGAAAGGCATATGTTTAGGCCTATTAATATTCCGAGGAAACAACTTAATTTAAACAAGTATGTAATAAGTAAATAATAATTTAAAGGTCACAGGAATCTCAGAGAGTTTTATCTGTCAAGAGAATGGAGAACCAAAGTCATCTACAGACTTGAAGTTATTCTACATTGAAAGAAGTTCAATTTATTGTTCAAGCCTCAGTGAAGTATTCAAGTAAGTGGATTTTCTACAGTGACAGAGATTTCCAGTTGGTGACGGAAGAAGTACAAGATACAGAGTTTAGTCAAAGCTAAAGAAAAGAAGCCACAGCTTTAAATGTTTTAAAGATGAAGAATTATCATTGAAGTCAGTTATTCATGAAACCAGACAGTGCATCGAATGACGACATCAATCAGTGGAATTAAATCATCTATATTCAGTGGTTTTCAGAAGATAGAGGAATGCAAGGATTTTAAATTATCTTCTTTAATTTATTAATTCAATTTAATTAATAAATTAATTCTATCAGAATTAATTAATTTATTAAATTAGTTATGTTAGTTGTTTAAATTATTTATTAAATTAATTCTATAAAAGAATTAATTTAATCTAGAATTTAATCTATCTAAATAAATTAAAAGGATTTTCTTTTTAAATCTCGGTATGACCTGTTTAGAAGACTCGGTATGACCTATTGTTTTAATACCCTAGGTTCTACCGAGTTATACTTCAGGTCATACCATTCAATTCTGTCAGGTCATACAGATTACTTTCCCTTGGTCATACCGAGAGTTGGTAAAATAATGCAAGGTCATACCGGACAGTTTCTGAGGTCATACTGCTGATACAAGGTTCTACCGAGCACATTTTGGCAGGTCATACAAGTGTATGAATTGTTTTATTAAATCTTTATGATTTAATAAGCAGGTCATACAAGGCTTATTGAATTTGTATTAAAGAGATGGCAGAACAGACAGCTGAAGTCAGTTAATCAAAAAGAACAGATACTGAAGCATTTACTCTCAAGAACAGAAGAACCATTAAATCTCATTTCTTCTCAAGCAATTAATTCTAGTTTGTATTGTTAAATCCAAACCACTAGAAGTTGATTACTTGTATTGCTTTGATTATCTAGCGGATTTTTATCCCTAGAATTTATCTCGAAATTGCTTTTAGCATTCGATCTTTTTATTACAAATATTAGAAAAGTTCATGTCAAATTTATTATAAATTTGTATTAAATAGTTTGAGATAAATACTTTGTAATCCTTATTGTATTTGCAACACCCTTCAAGTTTAATATTAGTTATATTTAACTTGAATCTTGTTTCATTTATATTCCGCATTAATTTGTTCTCAATTGTTAAATTATTCAAAGAACAAATTTTGATAAAACGGTATAGTTTGTATTCAACCCCCCTTCTACAAACTTATCAGGACCTAACATAAACCAGAATTTATATATCAGGGTTCTCAACCAAAAGGAGAAGTTAAAATGATTTCGGCTCTAAAGGCGAGTAAACTTTTGTCTAAGGGTTGTGATGGCTATCTTGCTTTCGTGAAGGACACGTCTAAGAATGAAACTCACATCGAGGATTATCGTGTTGTGAATGAATTTGCAGACGTGTTTCCCGATGAGCTACCATGTAAGATCCGTGAACTTTATTAATAATATAAATTGTATTATATGTGTAGAATAATTATTGTGGAGTATTTGGAGTTTTAATGATTAAGGTTGTTGAGTGATTATGTGCTAAATTGGTGTGTCGGAAGCCCCTTTCAAATATTTTGTCATTTGAAAATATCTTCAATTTTGAGCCCCATTTTGAAAATTCAAGGGCCCCGTTGAAATTTTGTACATCAATATTATTCCTTTGTCATTTGTGTCTGAATCATTATCGGAGGATTTCTTCGTATCATTATATCCCTTATTATCCGATACTATCAATAGTATTTGTTTTATTCAAAGAAAGAAAAATTATTCTGTACCCTAATTGTTTAGGGCGATTGATATATCGTTAATATCAATAGTACATCTGTTATAGCTCCAATATTCTTGAGCATTCGTTATATAAATGATATGTATTGATATGGATAATTATCAGTCCTTTTGGATGAATATCACCTCGTAAAACGTGAACTTTACTTTATTAAATATTTAAAGCGATCCAGTGGATCTATATCGATCCAAAAATGTCGTTTGGGGTATTATTTTCCACTAAGTATAAAAAGGAGAATTGTACATTATTACATGCTTTAATTTCATGTTTATGTCCAGTTTTGAGAAATTCGATTTTAGGGTTTTTGCCCGATTTTTATTTTGATTAGTCTGTTCATATGAATGATCTGACATTGTTTTTGGTAGAGGGATTTCATTGTATGTGTTCTTAGCTTCATTTTGACATAAAGAAAATGTACAATTTTAGTAGATCGGAAAATTTGTCCGAGGTCGCCGGAATTTGATCGGGATTAGGATTCCGGCTGCGTTTTGGTTTGTTTTTTATCGGAATGGATTACTTAGTGTTTAAGGAATGTTTTGATGTAAAAAGCCCCAATTTTTCTTGCGTTTTTGAGTCGTCGGAATCTGGAAAAACCCACCGGATTCTGGAAAATTCCGGTTTGTTCTTCCCGACCCGTTTTTGTTCTTCCCGACCCGTTTTTGTTCTTCCCGACCCGTTTACCCTGTTTCAATCTTCGAAACCCTAATTCATTTTCAGAAAACTGTTTTTGAATTTTATTTTTAAATTTAATTCGAAAATAGTTTAAAATTTTATAAAAATCATTATTTTTATTTTAAAAATACATTTTTAAATTCAGAAAATTTTGAAAAATTATATGTTAGGCCGATTACACAATATAATCAAGTATGTATACGAGAATAACAATCAAGAACTCTTTTTATAAAACAACAAACTGTAATTATATTAACAGTTTCTCTCTTAGTGATGTTAATGAATCACAAAGAGCTACTAGGTTACAAGAATAATATATTCAATGTTCGCGTCCCTTCTAGGGATAACCTATCTGTGTTTATATAGTACACAGCTACTTACAATCCATCTCTAATTGATATTCCTATAAATTAGCTATACAATTATTATCAATTAAGGATTGCTTCAGTCTTCTGTCCAGTCTCCTTAGCTGTATCAATATATTCTGCTTCTTTCCATCTTCAGAATATATTGCTTCTAGAATCTTTATCTTTGCACCGACAGCTAAGTCAACTATCACCCTGTCAGACTTTAACAAACTCTGACCGGCTTCCATGTAAACTCTTCACCCAGTCAGACTTTATCAAACTCTGACTGGCTTCTATATAAACTCTGATATGTACCTGGGACTTAAACACTGATGAACAAACGTCAGCAATTATATCTAACAATCTCCCCCAACTTGTTCATATTAAAATGTACAAGTTAAAAAGATAATTGATGATGTCAAAACATGTAACAGCCCCAAATCCGGGGTCAGGGATTTAGGGTAGTCACGATCCATTTACTCCTTGCCTTATCTGTATTACTCACACCGTGCATAATTCACCTGCTCATGACCCCACAATATATGTCTCACACACACACACAGGTTAGAGTCTCAGAAACGACACAATACAACAACTGCGGAATAAATAATCTTTATTACAATACCCAAATGTCTTTGAATCTGTCACTGATACAATTTCTAAGTAAGGTTACATTACCAACTTAGCCTTCTGATGCTCACAATCCTCTCATACCATTCATATCTATACATAAGTTGAATACCAAAAGCTGTAGCCTGATTCGATTGGTTCGTACTATTCTCGGGATCACTGCTAGAAACTGTTTGTGGAAACGCCTTGCGGGGTATGTGCCGTCCCATTGGCATCCTGCTTCGCTGCTATATAATATATATAAAACAATAGCAAGAGTGAGCGATAGCTCAGCAAGGTAATGAAAGTATGGCCTAATTCTGCCTTTAACTCAACCCAGAATAAAGCGGGTATAAGACAATAATTTGTCAAAATATCTCGATACTGAAATTATTTCCTTATCGGAAGATATTCCAAAAATAGTACCTTTATTGTAATTCAAATATCATTTCATAATATTTCTGCAACTCTTTTGCTATATTATGAACAAAGTTCTTGTATACAAGATGAGGTTTCAAAATAAACCAAATATAACCTTTCCAAAAATTATCTGCTATATAAGCAGAATATCAACATATAACTTAAAAGATGAAGTTATAAGGAAAATTCAATATAAGCAACTCCCTTACCATAACTCATGTTATGTAGGGTATCCACAGAGTCATATGATATGCTTTAAGCGGATAAGAAACTAGTATAATATAAACGATGAAGTTACGAGGAAAATTAATATAATATTTCCGTAACCCAAACTCCACTTATGCATATATATCTTTAATCAGGTTTTATCAGAGTCATAACTCAAAAGTAAAAGATGGAGTTGCACAAATTTATTGCCACTTCATTTCCAAACACTTTTCAACCCCCTGCCAACATGGTTGGTTCTTCACCCCAATACATGTTGCAGGAAATATCCAAATTGGATGATGAACTAATACTGGAGTTGCTACCGCGTCCGCTGTGCCTAACCTTACTATGATCAGTAGCAGGTCGCACCGCTCAAATAGTTTTCTACATGTAGATGGAAGTATCACGACGGCCTGACATTGTCTACCGCCTTACTATGACCTCCCGGCCCATTTGGGGCAATATAAAAGTTGGATGGGCCCACGCAACTTGACCACTTACACCACTCCTAGTTCAGATGAAATCCATGACTCTGAAACGTAAAGATCGTCCTCCTTTCCCCAAGTGTAACACTTGTTGATACGACTCCACTAAGTAGTTATATCTAGGTTGGAAAGGAAGGTTCTCCAATATTTCCCAAGCTATGCTTGTTAATGGATATCGACTTGTTCCATGAATTTACCCCTCGATCATTGAGGTGGTAACACAACATTAGACTGGCAGCAATTAAATTGCTCCAAGAAAATATCTGTCCCTTGACAGTTTTTGAATTGAGAGTTTAAAAAGAGTAGTAGTCACTTAAATCAGGTTTCCCGTATTTTTGATAGTTGAGCGAGCATTTGAATCTTCTTAAAAGACGGATTTAAATGGAAAACATTGTTTTGGGAACCTCTTTTGATTTTAAAAATAATCAATGACATTGATTAAGTAAGTAAAGCTTAGATGAATATTCGGAATAATATTCCTTAAGTAAATACTGATTAAATGAATATTCGAAAATAATATTCATTAAGTAAATATAGATTAAATGAATATTCAAAGGTAATATTCATTAAATAAATAACTCTTAAATGAATATTCTAAAATAATATTCATTAAATAAATAAACCTCAAATGAATATTAGGAAATAATATTCATTAAATAAATAAGCCTCAAATGAATATTCAAAAGCAATATTCATTAAATAAATAATTAATCCTCAAATGAATATTCAAAACTAATATTCATTAAATAAATAAATAATCCTCGAATGAATATTCAAAACTAATATTCATTAAATAAATAAATAATCCTCGAATGAATATTCGACATTAATATTCATTAAATAATCCCCAGATGAATATTCACAATAATATTCTTAAAGTCAATAGTCCTCAAATGAATATACATAAATAATGTTCATTAAATACATAATTAACCCTCGAACAAGTAAGCCTCAAATGAATATACATAAATAATATTCATTAATTAATAAATCTCAAATAACAGTCACCCGATGTCTTTATCGGAAAAATAATCTTTAGCATATACAGAAATACAATCACTTCTGATCCTTAATGAAAATCACACGCCCTTATCCTAGGGCATATATAAGAATACTGGCTTATAACTGATATCCCATATTTAACATATAAGCCAATTACCAAATCATTTTCAAATAATAACCTTCGAATGAGGTAATATTCAAATAACATTCCTCAAATCATTTCCAGGTAACTAATACTTTCTAGAAATATAATTAATGTTTAATAATAATATTCCTCAAGATGAATAGTACTCTGCCGCTGGAATCCCTCCGGGTCTCCACGACTATCTATATAACACAAATATCGACTCCCGGTCTAGAGTCGAAACAATAAACCTGCTCTTATCTATAGAGCTACAAGGTACACCGGTTTATAACTACTTTATCTCAAAGCTCATATATAAACCAAAATCAAACTCTATTTTATACCATATATAACATGTATCGCAAAACTGTATAACTCCACACATGGCAAAAGCAGTAATATATAATCAATACTTCAAAGTATAGATTTAGAAAACTTGCCTGATGCTCGAGAAGTGATAGGGGTTCGCGACGATGCCGGACAATCTAGACAAAGTCAAAGAAAACGCACGATTAATCCCCTGGATAATCCACTTGTACTAAATGCTTAAACACGTAAGCGAAACACAACCAAGGCATTACTAGCTCGTTATAGGCTCATACTAAGTCCATGTTATTCGTCCAATACTTATATCACAAGTTTGGTTCGAAATCCATTCACCAATCCAAGTTATACTTAACCATTTACAACATCGGTTTCTAAGTCATGCTCTTAGGGATTTTCACTTGCGCGACCTCGGCTAAAACATTTTTATAAAATCGAAAAATAATCTTTTTAATACGAATCGTTTTCGTGAGCCTTCCTAACTGTCTCTAGTATTATTCCTCAAAATTTCACATTTTAATACGGCTCTGAAGTGGTCCAAATATAGCCTCAAAGTTGCTGGACAGAGATGAGTCATTCTTCCGAACGGCGTTTACTAAAACTCACTTTTCTCCTAAACCGTAAATCGTATAGACATGATCTTTATACCAAAACAAACCTTAAAACAAGACCTACATGTTCATGGTCAGTTCTGTTCAAAAATATTACCAGACCAGTTCGTAATTCTTGCTCAAAACAGCCCTAAATGAAATGGGCATTACGACGGCTATAATCGTAACGTTTTCCTTTTCCAAAACACAACCAAATCAATACCAATTAATCCCAAACTCACCATCCACCTTATACACCCTCCACTCAGTCAAATCCTCCATGAATAATCAAAACAAATTCATAACCCATCCTCCAAACTCAACCAACAATTCATATAATTACTTAATCATGATCTTAACTTTACATAAACATCAAAACCACTTCAAACTCATATAAACAAAAAGGGGCAGGGGTTTTTATACCTTCCTTGGTGCTTCATATACACTAACAATGGTTTATAATCCTTCCTTGAGCTTTGAACAAACCTTATCAAGCTTAATCCTTAAGAAACAAAATCAAGAATCATGAAAAGTTACTATTCATCATCACTTTGTAAAATCCATATAAAATCGAAAAACAAGGGTTTGGTTCTAAGATTTTTACCAGACCTTGTACTCTTCATAAGCTTTCTTTTGAGCTATATATAGCCACATTTAAATCTTCCTAGCTAGGGTTTTGAGTCCCATCTTTCCGCTGGACACAAACTGCACAGTTTGGGTTCTCCAACTTGGGGAAGGGATTTGACTAGGCTACACTCCTTTGTTGTCCATGAAATTTTGAACGAATGTTACCCATGGAGTGGAGAAGCTATGGTTAAAATTTGGTGATTTAAGGATGGATAGAAATGGAGTTATGGATTTTTCTTTCCTCCTTGCACAAGCTGAGCCGAAAATGGGGGGAAGAGTTCTTCCTCTCCTTTTTCTTTTTGTTTTGATAATTAGATAAGGATGCTGATTTTTATGTCAAAAGTGGTGAGTCATCACCCTTGGTTGCTTCTCCTTCCGACACATGTCACACATGCACTGGCCCAGATAAAGTAGTTTTACTGGTTCGCTTTACTGGTTCGTTTCCTTTCACATGGATGATCCAAATGTTGCATTCCTCGAATTAATCTTGTTACATGTTACTTCCATGTCTATATTTAATCCGGTAGATGTTGCCTTGTTCCTCTTGAAACGATTCGAAATATTTTCCAAAAAGAGCGAATAAAACTTTACGCGATTCTCGCAGTGAATAGTAACTATTCACTATTCATTCCAACAATCGAATCCTTAAATCGACTTTAATAAAATAATAAAATTCCAAAATATTAAATCCTCAAATCCTCAATTTTAATATCTCATTTCTTGAATATAATAATATATAATTCGCTGCCCGGTCGAATATTACACCAAAATAAAATTTGGAATTTCTGAATTTCGATCGTCTTTGCATTCACTTATTTACTCCGTAGATCACTAATATGACTTCGGAATATCCATACTACGTCTCGTACATAGGTGGCATGAAAAACTTTGTTACTCCTCAAAATCACTATTCATTCACCAAATTCACTATTCACTGATGCACTTAATCATAATAAGAAAAGTTTTAATTTTTCCAAAAATTCGGGTTATTACAGTCTCCCCTCCTTAAAAGGATTCCGTCCCGGAATCAACTTAGGAGTAACTGGGGTACGTCTCTTCTATTGCACTTTCTAACTCCCAGGTGGATTCTTCCACCTCTTGATTTTCCACAAACCTTTCACTAGCTTGTCAACCTCGTCACTTAGCACTTGCTCTTTTCTATCCGTGATTTCCACAGGTTGTTCTTTATAAGTCAGACCAGGTTGTATATCTACCTGCTCATACTCTACATATGCCGGGCATCTATAGTATACTGACGTAGCATTGACACATGAACCCCGTTATGACCATTCTACAAGTTTGGGGGGCAAGGCTGGCTCGTAGGCCACCTTCCTGACGCGTTTTAAAATCTCAGATGGCCCAATGAATCTCGGGCTCACTTCCCTTTCTTTCCAAATCTCATTAATTCTTTCCATGGATATCTTTTAGCATCACGGATCTCTAACCTCATATTCCCCATCTTGTTTGTACAGAAAATACACCAACATAAACTTGCTTGTCATCCATCAACATGCCATTTAGCTTATCAATAGCAGTACTATCTCTATACTCGCGGGCTTAGTCCGCATGCTTCCTCTGTCTGTCTTGGTTGTCACTAGCCACTTGTTGGTGAAATCTTTTGTCTTTCTAGTTTGTTGGACTAACTTGGCTTTTGTGTAAAATCTCATCCTTTAATTCCCGATCATTCGGAATCCATTTCTGTCCCATTTTAATTAAGGGTATCAGCCACCACATTGGCCTTCCCCGGATGGTAGTGTATCTCACAGTCATAATTCTAGGTCAATTCTAGCCATTTCTCCATCTCACGTTATCTACTATCACGGAGAATTCAAAGCCAATTCGTTACATTCCATAAAATTTGTGGGTGCATTAGTCAACCCAAAATAACCTCGCTGAAAACTCGAAGTGTCTATTCCAAGTACGAATCGCAGTCTTGGGTATATCCTCGGATTTAACTTCCAACTGGTGATAGCCAGTTCTTAAATAAATTTGGAAATACACAGCGTTCTTCCGCTGATCAAACAATCATTTACAAGGGTACCTATTCTCCATGTCGAACTCATACAACTCTCGAGGTTCGATATATAATCTTGTGCTAACATCCTTCTCTCTCACAACAACACCGGGCTCTCCACGGTGGTACAATGGGTCTTATCATATTGTTGCCCAACCATTCTTGTAACTGAGTCACTAACTCTTTCATTCCCACTATACTCGGAATACTCGGTATTCATTCTCATGTCATCCAAATCGATATCTGGTAGCTCCTTAAAACCTTGTACAATCTCCCAAAACCATTGTAGTTCCCTTAATACTTGGTATCTCTTTTCTTGGCGGCAACCATAAGAGCTAATTAAGCCTCGCATTTCTGGAGTAATAGTTTCTTAGTTTAAACTATATTCAAGGATCTCTGAATCTGTCTCCATCCTTTATTTATTACTCTCTCTCTCTTACAATCAGTCTGGACTCCATTGGGTGTCAACCAACCCATCCTTATAATAATATCAACTTCTCCCAAGTCACAATACCAGCTCCCTCTGACTCCATCGCCAGTACTTATCTTGCTAACCCAGAGGTAGTGTCCATTCGTAAACAACTCCTCCAAAATCTTAATTCCATTATAGGGCATCTATCTAACACCGTTGTTACTGGAGTACACGACACATCGCTATTCCTTTCACACATGTCGATTGACACGCTTTCCATTATCATAACATCCTTGGGAGAATAACCCAATTTCGTTGATACGTCACTAACATTCTATTCGTCTTAGGGATTCGCTCCTGTCATAGGCGATTTCGTTGCGAATCTAATTCCTATCAGCGAATTTTTGACTTATTTGACCTGGTTCGCCTCTCCTTAGAATTCAATGAGGATAACAAAAATCATGGGGCCTTGAAAAGACAGCTCCCATATCAAGGAAAACGTCACACACTGGTGATCATAAGGTTATGAGTTTTAAGGTAACCTTATTGGAGGTAAGAGAATTTACCAAGAGATCAACATGATCATAAGAACTCAACGTTGTGTGCCTCGATTGAGACATTACTAAAGGTAATTAGCCTTCTTGTATTTCACAACTTACAAGTGATGGCGTCCCATCCGACTTCTATCACATAGACAGATAGTCCTTGTAGCCCCTATAAGTATAGGGTTGTTCGTCTCAGTGGAAGTTGAAAAGTACGAAAGCAATTCGAGATCAATTTAATGATTATCGTCTTTCGACAATATTTCTCAAAGGAACACCTCGGATTAAAATTGAACAGATTCCAAAGGTGCGGTTTCTAAAGAAAATACAAGGAAAAGAATAACCAAAAAGATATTGGTACTTTAACAAACAAGTGGTGAGGTATCACCATAGGGTCATTCATTATTCGAAGAAAAGTGAAAGCTTAAATAACATCATTTGACAGGGCTTCGAAAACCTGAAAGCAGGCATTGTGACAGCCTCTGGCACAAGTGAAACTGAATATGGTTTAGCACAAGTGTTATAAAATAACTTCGAAGAGGGAATATACCCTTTATCAGAATTCTTTCTTGGAAAGAGGTCAAGATAGATCATAGATTGGGGAAATATCCCACATAATTTGCAAATGGGGAGGGTACTACCAAGGTCTCTACGGATGCCTTTTTATGTCGGCTCCTCTGATGGATAATCGTTCAATTCCAAAGCTTTTCTTTTCCACGCACCCTAAGGTGTTCGATACTTACGTCATTGCCGACTTATAATAGTCGCTAAGAATTCAACCATCAACATTTGC
Source organism: Heracleum sosnowskyi (assembly GCA_030848705.1). Classification (NCBI taxonomy): domain Eukaryota; kingdom Viridiplantae; phylum Streptophyta; class Magnoliopsida; order Apiales; family Apiaceae; genus Heracleum; species Heracleum sosnowskyi. The sequence continues at coordinate 74,438,317 of CM061244.1, forward strand.
AATCGTAGGGAGTTCTATTCGACTAGACGCAACATCTCAAGTAAGCGTTCTGTTCTATAAGAAGACTTCGATACCGTTGTTGCCCATAGCAATGACAATTCCACATGTCGACTGGGCAGTACTACGGAAGCTCGTTAGAAACTACAAGCTTAAACCCGGTCTCTATTTCAATCATCATTATATCCAATATTCCTTTTTCCCATATCAATCCCGTGTGCTACATAAGCTTAACACTTTTGGCACAATAGCCTTTTCATTTAAGTCAATCCCGGAACTTCTCAGTCTGTCTTGGTCCTTAAATATATTTCGCCTTTACCGTCCAATCTCAACTTCATCATTTTATCTCCATAATCAATTATAGCAATCAGGGTCTGTCCACCAACCCATATAACGGCTATCTTACCCAATCCACAGGGTTCGCTCTAGTTTCCACTCTCTTTGGTGACATCCTCTGGTAATCAGAAAGACAAGGTTTGCCAAAATTTGCTGAATTTCTTTCCAAAATCAGGGAAACTCGATCAATCTATTTACCTACTAGTAATGCTCGAATATGATTTCCGACCTTTAGGTTCTATCCTCATAATTCCTTCCTGGTTTCCTGAGGGTGGTAAATCTTGTTCTCGATTCTGCCTTAGCGTGCTTGTCTTATAATAACATTTGTATGGTACATATACCCAAAATTCTCCTTGAGATAATAAAATCCCTCAATGATGTAATAGACACTATTTCCAATGGAATCGCTGGTCGTGGGGGATTGAAACCTCATAGCCAAAGAAATACCTTTCACTATTCTAGGCAACTAAGTACCCTTAATCGTTCGTGAAAATCTGAACATCTTGGTTCTTACGTATGCTGCCTCCTTATGGGCAACTATAACTGACTACGAGTAACAGGTTTCGTTCGAGTCGAATCAATCCACTGATACTGGCTATACTGCCTCTACCTCTTCTGCTTTGGAGATTCCACTCCATCTTCTTTGTCATATCTCTTGATAAATCATGAACGATCCTTAGACTCTCGTCTCGTCACTTATTTATCCTCTGAAGGTTCGTCCGGTCTTTATTATACGACCTCAAGTAACATACTACATCTTTATCAATCAACACGTTCTCTACAAGATTCTTTCCTTGACCTACTATGGGGTCTTCCTCTAGATCCTCCTATGGATCTTCCTTTATCGGGTCTCCGTCCATTTCAAGGAACGCATCATCAATTGCCTACTCGAAGGCCTCGGGGTCTAGTATCTCAGAATCCCATCACTCTATAACTCATACGAATCGAGGTGACTAACCATGAAGTCCTAAGTACGGTTTCCCAGAAGAAGTCCCATCTCGGGCTTCATCTTAAACAGTCAGGGTCATGTCCTCTAACCCGACTACGAACTCAATTTGGGCTCTAGATGTTCTTATCATTCTTAAGGGTATTGTAAGACTCGATCTCCTATCGTTTCTGAGGACTGTAACCTAACTCTCTGATACCATTTCTGTAACAGCCCCAAATCCGGGGTCAGGGATTTAGGGTAGTCACGATCCATTTACTCCTTGCCTTATCTGTATTACTCACACCGTGCATAATTCACCTGTTCATGACCCCACAATATATGTCTCACACACACACACAGGTTAGAGTCTCAGAAACGACACAATACAACAACTGCAGAATAAATAATCTTTATTACAATACCCAAATGTCTTTGAATCTGTCACTGATACAATTTCTAAGTAAGGTTACATTACCAACTTAGCCTTCTGATGCTCACAATCCTCTCATACCATTCATATCTATACATAAGTTGAATACCAAAAGCTGTAGCCTGATTCGATTGGTTCGTACTATTCTCGGGATCACTGCTAGAAACTGTTTGTGGAAACGCCTTGCGGGGTATGTGCCGTCCCATTGGCATCCTGCTTCGCTGCTATATAATATATATAAAACAATAGCAAGAGTGAGCGATAGCTCAGCAAGGTAATGAAAGTATGGCCTAATTCTGCCTTTAACTCAACCCAGAATAAAGCGGGTATAAGACAATAATTTGTCAAAATATCTCGATACTGAAATTATTTCCTTATCGGAAGATATTCCAAAAATAGTACCTTTATTGTAATTCAAATATCATTTCATAATATTTCTGCAACTCTTTTGCTATATTATGAACAAAGTTCTTGTATACAAGATGAGGTTTCAAAATAAACCAAATATAACCTTTCCAAAAATTATCTGCTATATAAGCAGAATATCAACATATAACTTAAAAGATGAAGTTATAAGGAAAATTCAATATAAGCAACTCCCTTACCATAACTCATGTTATGTAGGGTATCCACAGAGTCATATGATATGGTTTAAGCGGATAAGAAACTAGTATAATATAAACGATGAAGTTACGAGGAAAATTAATATAATATTTCCGTAACCCAAACTCCACTTATGCATATATATCTTTTATCAGAGTCATAACTCAAAAGTAAAAGATGGAGTTGCACAAATTTATTGCCACTTCATTTCCAAACACTTTTCAACCCCCTGCCAACATGGTTGGTTCTTCACCCCAATACATGTTGCAGGAAATATCCAAATTGGATGATGAACTAATACTGGAGTTGCTACCGCGTCCGCTGTGCCTAACCTTACTATGATCAGTAGCAGGTCGCACCGCTCAAATAGTTTTCTACATGTAGATGGAAGTATCACGACGGCCTGACATTGTCTACCGCCTTACTATGACCTCCCGGCCCATTTGGGGCAATATAAAAGTTGGATGGGCCCACGCAACTTGACCACTTACACCACTCCTAGTTCAGATGAAATCCATGACTCTGAAACGTAAAGATCGTCCTCCTTTCCCCAAGTGTAACACTTGTTGATACGACTCCACTAAGTAGTTATATCTAGGTTGGAAAGGAAGGTTCTCCAATATTTCCCAAGCTATGCTTGTTAATGGATATCGACTTGTTCCATGAATTTACCCCTCGATCATTGAGGTGGTAACACAACATTAGACTGGAAGCAATTAAATTGCTCCAAGAAAATATCTGTCCCTTGACAGTTTTTGAATTGAGAGTTTAAAAAGAGTAGTAGTCACTTAAATCAGGTTTCCCGTATTTTTGATAGTTGAGCGAGCATTTGAATCTTCTTAAAAGACGGATTTAAATGGAAAACATTGTTTTGGGAACCTCTTTTGATTTTAAAAATAATCAATGACATTGATTAAGTAAGTAAAGCTTAGATGAATATTCGGAATAATATTCCTTAAGTAAATACTGATTAAATGAATATTCGAAAATAATATTCATTAAGTAAATATAGATTAAATGAATATTCAAAGGTAATATTCATTAAATAAATAACTCTTAAATGAATATTCTAAAATAATATTCATTAAATAAATAAACCTCAAATGAATATTAGGAAATAATATTCATTAAATAAATAAGCCTCAAATGAATATTCAAAAGCAATATTCATTAAATAAATAATTAATCCTCAAATGAATATTCAAAACTAATATTCATTAAATAAATAAATAATCCTCGAATGAATATTCAAAACTAATATTCATTAAATAAATAAATAATCCTCGAATGAATATTCAAAACTAATATTCATTAAATAAATAAATAATCCTCGAATGAATATTCGACATTAATATTCATTAAATAATCCCCAGATGAATATTCACAATAATATTCTTAAAGTCAATAGTCCTCAAATGAATATACATAAATAATGTTCATTAAATACATAATTAACCCTCGAACAAGTAAGCCTCAAATGAATATACATAAATAATATTCATTAATTAATAAATCTCAAATAACAGTCACCCGATGTCTTTATCGGAAAAATAATCTTTAGCATATACAGAAATACAATCACTTCTGATCCTTAATGAAAATCACACGCCCTTATCCTAGGGCATATATAAGAATACTGGCTTATAACTGATATCCCATATTTAACATATAAGCCAATTACCAAATCATTTTCAAATAATAACCTTCGAATGAGGTAATATTCAAATAACATTCCTCAAATCATTTCCAGGTAACTAATACTTTCTAGAAATATAATTAATGTTTAATAATAATATTCCTCAAGATGAATAGTACTCTGCCGCTGGAATCCCTCCGGGTCTCCACGACTATCTATATAACACAAATATCGACTCCCGGTCTAGAGTCGAAACAATAAACCTGCTCTTATCTATAGAGCTACAAGGTACACCGGTTTATAACTACTTTATCTCAAAGTTCATATATAAACCAAAATCAAACTCTATTTTATACCATATATAACATGTATCGCAAAACTGTATAACTCCACACATGGCAAAAGCAGTAATATATAATCAATACTTCAAAGTATAGATTTAGAAAACTTGCCTGATGCTCGAGAAGTGATAGGGGTTCGCGACGATGCCGGACAATCTAGACAAAGTCAAAGAAAACGCACGATTAATCCCCTGGATAATCCACTTGTACTAAATGCTTAAACACGTAAGCGAAACACAACCAAGGCATTACTAGCTCGTTATAGGCTCATACTAAGTCCATGTTATTCGTCCAATACTTATATCACAAGTTTGGTTCGAAATCCATTCACCAATCCAAGTTATACTTAACCATTTACAACATCGGTTTCTAAGTCATGCTCTTAGGGATTTTCACTTGCGCGACCTCGGCTAAAACATTTTTATAAAATCGAAAAATAATCTTTTTAATACGAATCGTTTTCGTGAGCCTTCCTAACTGTCTCTAGTATTATTCCTCAAAATTTCACATTTTAATACGGCTCTGAAGTGGTCCAAATATAGCCTCAAAGTTGCTGGACAGAGATGAGTCATTCTTCCGAACGGCGTTTACTAAAACTCACTTTTCTCCTAAACCGTAAATCGTATAGACATGATCTTTATACCAAAACAAACCTTAAAACAAGACCTACATGTTCATGGTCAGTTCTGTTCAAAAATATTACCAGACCAGTTCGTAATTCTTGCTCAAAACAGCCCTAAATGAAATGGGCATTACGACGGCTATAATCGTAACGTTTTCCTTTTCCAAAACACAACCAAATCAATACCAATTAATCCCAAACTCACCATCCACCTTATACACCCTCCACTCAGTCAAATCCTCCATGAATAATCAAAACAAATTCATAACCCATCCTCCAAACTCAACCAACAATTCATATAATTACTTAATCATGATCTTAACTTTACATAAACATCAAAACCACTTCAAACTCATATAAACAAAAAGGGGCAGGGGTTTTTATACCTTCCTTGGTGCTTCATATACACTAACAATGGTTTATAATCCTTCCTTGAGCTTTGAACAAACCTTATCAAGCTTAATCCTTAAGAAACAAAATCAAGAATCATGAAAAGTTACTATTCATCATCACTTTGTAAAATCCATATAAAATCGAAAAACAAGGGTTTGGTTCTAAGATTTTTACCAGACCTTGTACTCTTCATAAGATTTCTTTTGAGCTATAGATAGCCACATTTAAATCTTCCTAGCTAGGGTTTTGAGTCCCATCTTTCCGCTGGACACAAACTGCACAGTTTGGGTTCTCCAACTTGGGGAAGGGATTTGACTAGGCTACACTCCTTTGTTGTCCATGAAATTTTGAACGAATGTTACCCATGGAGTGGAGAAGCTATGGTTAAAATTTGGTGATTTAAGGATGGATAGAAATGGAGTTATGGATTTTTCTTTCCTCCTTGCACAAGCTGAGCCGAAAATGGGGGGAAGAGTTCTTCCTCTCCTTTTTCTTTTTGTTTTGATAATTAGATAAGGATGCTGATTTTTATGTCAAAAGTGGTGAGTCATCACCCTTGGTTGCTTCTCCTTCCGACACATGTCACACATGCACTGGCCCAGATAAAGTAGTTTTACTGGTTCGCTTTACTGGTTCGTTTCCTTTCACATGGATGATCCAAATGTTGCATTCCTCGAATTAATCTTGTTACATGTTACTTCCATGTCTATATTTAATCCGGTAGATGTTGCCTTGTTCCTCTTGAAACGATTCGAAATATTTTCCAAAAAGAGCGAATAAAACTTTACGCGATTCTCGCAGTGAATAGTAACTATTCACTATTCATTCCAACAATCGAATCCTTAAATCGACTTTAATAAAATAATAAAATTCCAAAATATTAAATCCTCAAATCCTCAATTTTAATATCTCATTTCTTGAATATAATAATATATAATTCGCTGCCCGATCGAATATTACACCAAAATAAAATTTGGAATTTCTGAATTCCGATCGTCTTTGCATTCACTTATTTACTCCGTAGATCACTAATATGACTTCGGAATATCCATACTACGTCTCGTACATAGGTGGCATGAAAAACTTTGTTACTCCTCAAAATCACTATTCATTCACCAAATTCACTATTCACTGATGCACTTAATCATAATAAGAAAAGTTTTAATTTTTCCAAAAATTCGGGTTATTACAAAACATATAACAAATGCAGTGTTTAAAATATGTCAGAGTTTTATTTTAAAACAGAGTTTAAATTTAACTTAGAACAGAAAACATAAAAACTTACAGTCAGACTTTACTGAATTTCTTGGATATCAGGTACAGTCCTGATATAATCAATCAGCAGCTTTCTCTCAGCTCGATCTAGTTCAGCAATCATATCCTTCTTCAGCTCCTTCAATTCTGGTTCATCTTCACCAATTTGATAAATGGCAGCCCTTAAAGAATAGATGATGTTCTTGTTCATTTCATTGCCAAGTCTGATATAAAAAGCCTTATCAGACTCTAGATTGAACTCTAGAACTTTCTTATTCAGTGCAGTCCTGAATCTAGCACTATTTTTCTTCATTTCCACCAACTTTCCATGTGCATCTCTGTACTTAGGAATATAAGCACTGGAAACATTTCCTCCAAAAAGAACTTTCGATTTCATCATTCTGTCTTTTAAAACCAGAGCAGCATTATGAGTATTTCTATTTTTGATCTTCAGGAGATATAGAACATACTCTAGCTCTTCCCAGAATTTTAGACAAATATCATCTTCTCCAATTCTGTAAACTCTGCCATCAGCCATAAAGTATAATAAAAACTCCTTCTTCAAGCCTCTGTGGTAAATCATCTGAACAGATTCTAGTTTATCAAGGTTTTCTTGAGTAACCCCAACACCAGGTTCTGCCAGTGATGTATGATCTAAAGGACTATTATTAACTCTTTTCTCTCTGTGGGAACCCAAACCAGATTTATCATAAGATTGTTTTCCAAGTACTGTTCTGGTTTGTAGAAAGTTCACCTGGCTAGGCTTCAGAGTTTCAGGTAATGAAGATCTTTTGAAACCTTGGAGTGGTGAAGATAGCTGAGTTTGCACAACTTGAGCATTGTCAGAGGTTGGCACATTCTTAACAATAACATCAACTTGAGCATTGTCAGAGGTTGAATAATTCTTCTTTTCCAGGTTAGGCTCTTCAATCATCACACCTTTACCTTTATCAGCGTTTGAACCAATAGGCCTCCTTGAGTACTGTAAACTCTGATCAGAGTTTACATTCTCTTTGATAACAATTCCTTTTTCTTTTCTCCTCGGAGCCTTGATAACCTTCTGTTTGTAGATTCCAGCTTCAACATCTTTCCTGTGTTCTTCAGCAAGCAATTTCTCTTCTGTCTGGATATCTTCAATAGTAACATCTTTACCATGTTCTGTTAAGAATAACTGTGTAGCAACTTCTTCATCAGTAACTGGAGATTTAGAGGAAAGAAGTAAACTTCTAACCCTTGAAGAAGACTGCCCTCCAGTGTATAATCTTTTTCCATCAGCATTCTGAGCATCAGAGTTTGATCTCCTCCCTTGCCTTTGAACATTCCTTGTCCTTGGATTTTGACCTTTTGCATCACCATCAGTAGTGTCATCTTTCCGAGTCAGAGTTTGAGAGCCTTTGCATTTGTCTTGAGGCACTCTCTCCCCCTTTTTGACATCATCAGACAGCAAAACTGATGTGAGCAATTCAATGGAATTTGCAATTTCATCCAACTTAGTTGACATTTTGACTTGATTTTCTTCAACCTTGGACAACCTGGAATAAAAAACTTTCTGATCTTTACACAAGGAAATATACAATGATTTATCCTTCATTTGTGTAAGTTCCCTTGCAGCTATATCATTCCTTAGACCTTCAATAACCTTGTCAGAAGCAGCAAAACGATTGTTTAATGACTTGACTTGGACTATTGTAGCTTTTAGATGAGTTAAAAGTTCAGGATTTTGAATCTCCTTTGAAGACTTAGTCACAAAGTCAGCAGCTCGTGCATCAGAAAAGATAGTGTCTTTGCCTGACCAATTCGAGAAATACATATTCTGAAAATGCTCAGCAGTAGCACGATTGACTTCTCTTTCCTCATCAGAGTTAGCTTGAATATCAGATAACTCTACTTGAATATCAGGATATGAATGAGCAGGACTAGCTTCAACATTGTCATCCTCTGCGGAATTCTCTTCAGGAACATTCTCTGCAGCAGTCTCAGTGTTGATCTGCTCAGCTTCATGAATCTCAGAGTTTGCAACAAACTCTGCTTCTATAGGAACATTCTCTGTTGCATCCTTATCAGCAACATCAGGATTTATAGCAACAGTTTCTGTAGCATTAACATCCAAAGTCTGATCGACTTCCTCACCTTTCTCAAGATTAAAAGAAATTATTTCAGTGTGAGAAGCCATAGATTCTGCAAGTTCAACAGTATCTTGATCAGCTTCCAAACCCTCTGAGAAATGGTCAGAGTTTATAGAGAGATTTGCTTCAAATTCCATATAAAATCCTTGTGGCTCTGTAGCCTCTTCATCTGCAATCTCAACATGTGCTCTATCCTCTGTGGGCATAGGAGCTTCATTTGCAGCATTCTCACTTACATCATCAGACTTTGATGTAGGAGCTTCCTCTTGAAAAATAGTCTCCATAAAAACTCTGTCCTCAGGAACAGCTTCATCATCTGGAATCTCAAGATCATCAACAACATTGGAAGAGATATTCCCAGCACCAAACAAATGTGCTGCTACCAATCTTCTTTTTCTCTGATGAAGAGTTTCTTCATCAGTTTCAGTCTCTTCATCAACAGCAGCAGTCTTTGCCCTATTGGCTCTTCTTTTCTTCATTCTTCTCTTCTGAGGCATATCATCAGCATTTGATGCCCCAGCTTCAGTGTTTATGCTGACAGACTTAACAGCCCTTACCTTAGATTTCTTTGACCTTTGTGGTTGAGACACAGAAGGCCCAGCTTCAGAGTTTGCTAGTTGTTGTTGTTGTAAGTTATCCAGGAATTGTTGCACAGACTCAGGTAGCAACAAAACACCAACATCTCCTTTCTTGTTATCTTTATTGGTTAGATCAGAGAATATGCGTTTATGTAATTTAAAACAGGGAATCACATCATTCTCATCTATCTCTACGTCAGAAACACATTCAGAGAATATCAATTGACAAAATCTTGCAAAATAGACGACACCTCTGTTTTCATTCATTTTCTCACCTATATTATTTAGAACTAGCCTAGCAACATCAAAATTACCTCCATAAAGAAGAGAAAACCCGATTTGCAGACTATCCGTGGGAATAGCATCCCAGTTCGTGCATTTCTTGCCGAACGCCCTTGTTATGCAGTCGAAAAAGAAACTCCATTCCTTTCGCAAGAGCGGTCGCTTCAACTGACCAAGCTTTGTCAGTGGCCCAGAGTATCCTATTTCCCTCATCATTCGAACTAACTCAGAATCTCCAACAGAGATTATGAAAGCATTAAAGTCTTCAAGGCCCAGAGCATCACGAACAGTTGTAGGAGTAACTACAAACTCTTCTCCTTGAAATTCAAAGATAATAGATGGAGACCCAGACTCTCCTCCATTGTCATAAGTACCTGTCTGCCAAAAAGATCTGATTTGAGATGCAGACAGCTTCAACGGTGCGGTGAGAGCAGTGCCGATATCAGAGTTTGTCAAGAAACTCTGAATCAAATGAAACGCCTCCGGTGCGTTCTCATTTGCTAAAGGAGCTGAGTAATTGTTAGGAACAAATTCTAACCCAGAAGCAATAAACATTGTTGTAGCCATTAGAACAGTTTAGAAGAAAACAAACAGAGAATAAATTGTATGCAGTGAAAGTGTTTGAGACAATGTGTGTAAGTAAAAGCTTATGAAAAGTTGAGGTGTGTAAAAGAGTGAACCGTTTATGTGTAGTATATTTAAATAATAACTGTGAAAATTAAAACCCAATCGTTTTAATCATTACTACACACAGCAGGCGTCTTTGAAAAGTGTGTGAGTGGGACAGGTGTCAAACGTGGATACGCTGACAGCTGTATGTAACAACTTCCAATACACACGCGCAGTAAAAATAGCCATTATTACCGCTTATCACATTGTTCAAAACACTCAACCTTTCTCTCTCTGTTTAATACAAATATGAACCGTTTGTTATCATACTCCTTTGAATTTCAAAACAAATGTCTAATCTCAAAATTATAAAATGTCTGAAACAAAGAAATCATTTTAACCATCAAAGATTAAAACAATGTTACCTCGGCGTATTTCACACAATACATCAGTGTTTACCATTTGTCCTTCTTTGTCAATAAACTCTTTTCTCAATCTGTACAGGTGTGAATAATTGTGTGTGCAATAGCAGAGTTTACCGAAATCAATATTTAGATCATCTCAAAGTGCATAAAATCCACAAACTAAAGCAGTAAAAACTGGTTGCCTAAACTCTCATGTATAAAATAAAATCTGATTTTATATCTAAACTCTGTAATACTGATATCCTTTCATTTGGATATATCTTTTATTTTTCACCCCCTTTATAAAAAGGGGCGGAAGCAGGAACACAGAGAAGAACAGTAGAAAATAGAAGAATTGACTAACCGGAACAGTAGATATGGTGATCGGAACAGTATTACGATCGGAACAGTAGATATGTTACCAGAATGATGATCGGAATGTTTATTGAACAACCGGAAAATCAGGTGAGTAGCCGGAATGTAGCCGGAATGCAGTTGAATGTAAATAAACCAGGCAAGAAGCCGGTATGCAGTTTAATGCAAAAAATAGCTTACTGAAAATATATTACTTATCGGAAAGTTACTTGTTCTATGTACAAGCAAAGCATACAAACTAGAGAACTAGAGAGAAAAGAAAGAAAGCGAGAGAGAATCCTACTTACAAGCAGTTTGCATCCTGCCTAAAACATACAATGAAAACCCATATATATAGGGCCGAAAACAGGAAAGGAATAACCTTTCAATTATTACAAAAGCAAAAGACAATAAGTAAAAACATTTTACTTAAGTGAAAGTGATTCACTTAGGTTAAAGTAAAAGTTAAAGCAATTTACATGGGTGAAAGTGAAAGTAAAAGCAAAAGCATTTTACTCGAGTTACTTGTCGGTTGGTAGAAGTAAAAGCATTTTACTTGGATAATTTGTCGGCTGACCGTTGAGGCTGACCGTTGACTGATCATGTATAAAAGATTCTAATTCATGCATACGGGTCCTGTGCATCTTGTAAATCTGCGCATCCATAAGCATTAGTGACTGAATTCTGACTGGAATTTTGACTGGTTTCTGGGGAATCATCCTCCTGTGAAGTTTCTTCTTTGAGGCTAATAGCCCTATCTTGGATAGCTCGCAAAAGATTAGTTAATTCACTGGCTGATAACCTGTTGATGTTAGAAATATCTAATGAAGACGATGGTCCTTCAGATAATTTCTTTTCTTGAATTACTGGACTGGGTTTTACTGATGGAAATTCTTTTTGGACTTGGCCAATTATTCTGTTTATGTCGAATTTATCCCACCATTTGACATAGTGGATTCTGGTAACACAACTGTGACCGTCATGCTGGGTTACTGAAGCCCTGCGGCTTTCTGTTTCGTGAATCGTGGTGGAGTCCTTGATAGGGTTAGCAATATTGTATTGCCACTTAAATATCCAAGGGACTTTGTATTTACTAAAAAAATGTAGGATTTCGTATCCTGCATAATCTGGGTTTTTACTTGATCTTACTTTACTAAAATACTCTATTTGTTGTAAGAGCATTTCTGGGATGATAACTTTCAAAGGACCAAACATTCTCCACCAATCTGTGAACCATAGTGGAATTGGACTCTTGAAGAATTTGTCGAATTGGATGAACCAAGAATGACTAAATGACTGGTTCTGGTAAAGGAAAACTCTTTTCCAAGCTTCAATATAGTCGTAATAACAAAAGTGTTGGGGTTGGTTACTATTGGTTAATAGTTGAAGATCAGATGGGTGACTATGCCATTTATCCTGGGAAATTATTTGTTTGATATAGATAGAATGATAAAGAACTTTTGATTCGTCTCTTCTATCTGTGATAGGTTTAATGGTTACTGATTCTGTTTCAAATAAAATGTCTTTGTAATAGGACAAAGATTTGTATGGTGCTAAGGGAGCAAAATGCCATCCTGGGGGAAAGTATTGTGCTGCTAATTTGACTGGATCTTTACTGGGCTTCATAAAATTTTCTATGAAGAATAAATTATCCTCAAATTTTGGAATATAATCACTAGGTTTCTCAAATAGATCAAAGGGAATGGATGGTTTATTGGTAGTAACTACAGTTTTACTGGTGTTGGCAAAAGGGTCAATAACTGGTGGTTGACTAGCAAGAACAGTACTGTATGGTTTAGGGATTTGCCCTAAAACTTGGTACCTGTTTACTACATTTATTGGTTGAACTGTGGTAACTGGATGGGGAATAATGACTCCCTTGAATTTACTATCGTTACTGGATTTTCCTCCTCGAGAGCTGCTGCTTCCTCCACGACCATGGGGGTTACCTCTAACACTCATTTTTCACTCACTCCTGTTTGCAGAAATTCTCTAGTTAGGAAATCTGGAATTGAATTGTCACTTCCTTTAATATATTGAATGTCAAAATCAAATATGCTTAATAGTGCTTGCCATCTGGCAAAAATCTGTTTTGATGCAATATTTTGAACATCTTTTTCTAAAATATATTTTGCTGACTGACAATCAATTCTTACTAAAAACTTTTGGTTTAAAAGTTCATGCTGAAATTTATTGATGCATAAGACTAGGCTTAATATTTCCTTTTTGATGGTTGAATAATTTTGTTGAGTAGGATCCCAAGCGCCTGAATGGAAACAAACAATTTCTTCATGGGAAGAGGGATCTATCTTTTGTTTGAGGATTCCTCCAAATCCAACTTCAGAGGCATCTGTTTCTACAATTTTAAATGCAGAAGGATTTGCTATACCAAGACAGGGAAGGGTCTTGACATATTTTTTAATATCTTGGACAATTGAAGTGTGAATAGAAGTCCAAGGAGGGGGATTACTCTGTAACCGTTCGAATAATGGTTTACATTGTTTCCTAAGATCTTTATAGAATTCTCCTATATAATTAAGGGATCCTAAAAATCTCTGGAGTTGGGTTTTATCAAGTATCTCGTCAGGAAATTTACTGGCAAATTCTATTGCTCTATCTATTGGTTTAATCTTACCATATTGTATGGTATGACCTAAAAATCTTACTTTTGTTTGGAACAATGAGCATTTACTGGGTGAAAGTACTAATCCATTAGTTTTGACTGTTTTGAAAAAAGAATTCAGATGTTTCCAATGTTCTTCAATTGATTTTGAATAAACAAGAACATCGTCAATGTAGACAATTGTGAAATGGCTAAATGGGTTAAATATGTCGTTCATCATATTTTGAAATTCACTAGGGCCATTCTTAAGTCCAAATGGAAAAACATTCCATTCATAATGTCCAAAGGGAGTAGTAAATGCAGTTTTGTATCTATCTTTATTACTGATTTGGATTTGCCAAAACCCACTTTTTAAATCAAATTTACTGAATATAACTGCTTGGTTTAATCTGTTAATTAGATCTTTTTTATTAGGTAATGGATATCGAATCCATTCAAGTACTTCATTTAATGGTTTATAGTTGATTACTAATCTGGGTGATCCTCTTTCTTTCTCAGCATTTTTGTTGACATAAAAAGCTGCACACGACCAGGGTGATTTACTATTTCTAATTAATCCTTTACTAAGTAATTCGTTAATTTCTTTTTTACAATATTCTAGTTGTTCATGATTCATTTGAATAGGTCTAGATTTTGTAGGGATTAAATGTTCTTTAAATTCTTTTGCATAGGGTAAATCAACTATATGTTTTTTCCTGTGCCAAAAAGCATGGGGAACGTCTGAACATACTTCTTTTAATAAGATTTTATTGAATTGTTCAATTTTATCTTGGAGTTTTTTATCTATTAATTGGTCTTCGATTCTTTTGTATTTAATTTCATTTTTTAAATGTTTTAAATGACTCTTTTTATTATTTAATATTGTAAGGGTCTTAGTAACTGACTGTTCTTGAATAGTTTTTATGTCTTTTTCTTCTGGTTCTAAAATAAAATTAAATGTTACCGTTTGACCTAGATGTTTACTAACTAGTCCTTTAGTTGAAGTTGTAAAAGGATAGAGTAAATAAATAAAGGGTAATCCTAATATAATTTTATCAGTCATATTCGTTATTAATACAAAAGAAGTATTAAAGCAAATATTATCTTGACAAATATGTACATTAGGTAATTTATATTTTATGTTCATTTGACTGCCATTAGCTGAGCTTAATCTCTCATTAGTTTTTTCATAGTATGTTGTTGGAATTAATCCTTCTTGAATACAATTCAAGTCAGCTCCTGTATCAATAAGGGCTGATGTTTCAATAATAAAAGTTTTATTAATAACTAGTTTAATGTTAGTGTACCATTTTTGAATAGTAATATCTTTAAGCATTTTTAATGAAAGTCCTTGTTGTTCAATAGTTTTAGATTCTTCATTTTCTTCATCAGAAGAATCATGGATTGATAACTTTGGATCAGTTTTAATCTTTTCAATTTCTTCTTTTAACTTAGGAATTTCTTGTTTTAAACTAGAAATTTCTTTCTTTAAATTATTGACCTCTTGATTTAAATCTGTTAATGTTATTTCTTTAACTGGATTTTTAAATCTTTCAAGTGTTTTATTAAGGCTTATTTTAGGTTTTTCATTTTTCTTATCTGATTTATTATCTTGAGTGAGTAAAGTTTTTAGCTTATTAACGTACTGTGTTTTTAATTGAGGATCTGTTATTTTACTAATTAATTCTATTAATAAATGAGTTTCTTCTTCTTGTTTCTTAGATAATACATTTATTGTTTTAGTACAACAATTTTCTTTGCAATTGTCTGTACATCCTAAAGTAACATTTGGTTTACTATCATCACTTTCTGTATTACTAGTACTAGTTGTTTGAGAAAGTATATCAGTATAATGATCACTAGATTCATTCTCAATTCTCATTAATTGAAGTATAGACTCTGTATCTTCACTTGAAATATGTAATTGATTAAGTTTATCTTTAACTCTACATTCATTCTTATAATGACCTGCTTTGCCACAACCGTGACAAATGACTTTACTTTTGTCAAATTTACTCTTATCAAACTTCTTGGTAAATTTTTTAAAAGTTTTAAACTTTTGAGGTTTTTTATAATATTCTTCTTTACTATCTTTTTTAATATACTTATTAAATTTCTTATATTTACTATGATGTTTAGATTTATTTCTGGAAGGAGCTATGGGTGGTAAACCATATTGTTCACAGAAAGTTCCTAACTCATATTTAGCTTTATCTTTATCTTTATTAACTTGTTTAGTAATTTTGTGATCAATACACATTTTTAAACCTATTTTATGTATAACACTTATTATTTCACCATAAGTTAATTCATCATAATTAATAAATCCTAAATTTTTACTTAATTCTTCTCGAATTTTATGTGCAAATAGATTAGGTAATCCATTTACAAATTTCTCTTTCCAGAAAGGTTTATTACTATCTTCCCTCATCATGACTCTAGACATAAAGACATCTTTATACCATCTAAAATCACTTAGTTTTGGGCAAGTTAAGTTACTAAGTTGATCATGAATTCTTTCAGTAATATTACTGGGAGTTCCAATAAAATGTTTGATTATTGTGTATATTAAAGTGTTGACTCCATCTGGTTGGAAACCTATTAATTCATCAAGTATAGGTTGACCATCATTATCACGTTGATAAGCAGTAATTATGCTATGTCTAGTGTCTTCAGTGAGATGTTTTTCCCACCAAGACCTTAAGGTTCCTGTGAAACCACTTACTAATATTTCAACAATTTCACTTTGGTTTAAATGATTATTTGTTGTTATATAACAGTTGGCTACCATTGACATATGGTTTAATTTGTTTAATATTTCTTGTTCACTAAGACCATCAATATTCCATTCATAAATCTTTTTAGCTGAAACAGAAAATTGATTATCTAGATTTTTCTCTTCAAATTGTAAATCAGGGGGAGTTGGTCTAGGGTACCAATTCTTTGTTTGGGTATATATATATATATATATATATATATATATATATTTTTTTTTTTTTATTTTTCCAGTAATCAGTGGTTGGCACTAGTCACCAAAAATCAAAGATTTTAGCCCTTATTTCATACAATAAGTTCCTGGATCTTCCTAGGCACAACATGATCTCAAAGGAATTTGTGCTCTTTTTGGCATCTTTTGATTTGAGGGTGAATTATTTGCAATTAATAATCAGAGTTTAGACTTTTCATCAGTTAATACAATTAATTTATGAGAGAAAATGCAAACAGCTAATACAGACTCAGTGTATAGGATCAATAAACTAAGAGATGCTATAAATATAGAGACAGTATCATGCTGTGTTAACTTACTGCACATATTTGAGATCAGAATCTATATAACTCTTAAGGATTCATAATTACTTACTGAGAATTATGCCTCATACAAATTTCTTCAATGGTCCATATGTTTCAGGCAAAATTACAATCAGAGTATAGCATTAGACTCTTACTATCAGAGTATGACCAATACTTTATGACTAACAGAGTTTAGCAGCAGAGTTTACGTTCAGAGTTTATGACATTGGTACTCATATCAGTTAATACATGCAAGGAATCATGAGCATAAAAATCAAACATGTATAGGTTTTGAGTCTAACCCGTATCTCTAGTCGAAACCAGAGATCATTCCAAGTTCATTTACCAATCTTGTAAAAGTAGCTTCACTCAAAGGTTTGGTGAAGATATCTGCAAGTTGTTGGTCTGTAGACACAAAATGAAGCTCAATGTTTCCTTCTTCGACATGTTCCCTGATAAAATGATACCTTATGCTGATGTGCTTGGTCATGGAGTGCTGTACTGGATTTCCTGTCATAGCAATAGCACTTTGGTTATCACAGAAAATAGGTATTTTAGAGTACCTCAAACCATTATCCAGCAACTGATTCTTCATCCATAGAATCTGTGCACAACAACTACCAGCTGCTATATACTCTGCTTCTGCAGTGGATGTGGAAATTGACTTTTGTTTCTTGCTATACCAAGAAACCAATCTGTCACCTAAGAATTGACAGCTTCCACTTGTACTTTTTCTGTCTATCTTACAGCCTGCAAAATCTGCATCAGAGTAACCAATTAGCTTAAACTCTGATTCTCTAGGATACCACAAACCCAAGGTTATGGTTCCTTTGAGATATTTGAAGATCCTTTTTACAGCTGTTAGATGAGGCTCTCTGGGATCTGCTTGAAATCTTGCACAAAGACATGTTGCATACATGATATCAGGTCTACTTGCAGTAAGATACAGTAAAGACCCTATCATTCCTCTGTAGTTTGTCATATCTACTAAGGCTCCTGTGTCTTTGTCTAGCTTTGTTGCTGTAGCCATGGGAGTTGTAGCAGATGAACTATCAAGCATACCAAATTTCTTGAGAAGATTTCTAGTATATTTTGCTTGATTGATAAAAATACCATCATCTGTTTGCTTGACCTGTAAGCCTAGAAAATAACTAAGCTCTCCCATCATGCTCATTTGATATCTGGATTGCATAAGCTTTGCAAACTTCTTACAAAGTTTGTCATTAGTAGATCCAAAGATAATATCATCTACATAAATTTGAACTAAAAGCAAATCATCACCAGAATTGAAATAAAACAAGGTTTTATCAATTGTACCTCTTGTGAACCCACTGTCTAAAAGAAATTGAGCAAGAGTTTCATACCATGCTCTTGGTGCTTGCTTTAGTCCATATAATGCCTTGTCAAGCCTGCAGACATAATCTGGATGCTTGGGATCTACAAATCCTGGTGGTTGTTCAACAAACACTTCTTCTTCAAGCTTCCCATTGAGAAAAGCACTTTTTACATCCATCTGAAAGACTTTAAACTTCTTGTGTGCAGCATAGGCCAGAAAAATTCTTATGGCTTCCAATCTTGCAACTGGAGCAAAGGTTTCATCATAGTCAATCCCTTCCTGTTGTGAATAACCTTTAGCCACAAGTCTAGCCTTGTTTCTTGTAATCACACCTTCACTGTCAGTCTTGTTTCTGAAAACCCACTTTGTACCTACTATTGATCTATTCTTTGGTCTAGGTACAAGTGTCCAGACTTCATTTCTTTCAAATTCATTTAACTCTTCTTGCATTGCTGTAATCCAATTAGCATCTTGAAGAGCTTCCTCCACTTTCTTTGGTTCTGTTTGAGACAAGAAAGCATGATACAGACACTCATTATTTGTTGAACTTCTAGTTCTCACACTAGCATCAGGATCTCCAATTATGAGATCAGGTGTGTGTGCCTGTGTCCACTTTCTTGCTGTTGGTAAGTGGTTTCTTGCATCATTATTGGATCCTCCCTCTTGATCCATGCTCTCCTGATTCATATGTTGACTTTCTGCAGTATCTGAGGCTCCCCCTGAATTGGATGGCTCAGAGTTTGAACTGTCAGAGTTTGAATCAGTTTCCTCAACTGACTCACTTGCTGTGTCTTGTTGAGCTTCTTCACGCTCCCCCTCAACTGGTTCTCTATGTTGTTCAATTTGAGAATTTTCAGTTTCTCCAGTATTTACCAGTAGAGGTTCAGAGTATGCTTCGTCAGAGTTTGTCAGAACCGCTTCATCAGAGTTTGTCGGTACTGCTTCATCAGAGTTTACATCATCAGAGAATAAACCTTCATTTTCAAAACGCAGTTGATCATATCCATCTAAGTCATCAAGTCCAGTTATTTTCTTGTCATCAAATGACACATGTATGGATTCCATGATCACTTTAGTTCTCAGATTGTAGACTCTGAATGCTTTTGTTGACAATGGATAGCCAACAAAGATTCCTTCATCAGCTTTTAACTCGAACTTGGTCAACTGTTCAGGATGAGTCTTCAACACAAAGCATTTGCATCCAAATATATGAAAATATTTCAAATTTGGCTTCTTATTTTTCACCATCTCATATGGTGTTTTCCCATGCTTGTTGATCAATGTTGCATTTTGAGTAAAACAAGCAGTTTGAACAGCTTCTGCCCAGAAATAAGTTGGTAATTTTGCTTCTTCAAGCATAGTTCTAGCTGCTTCAATTAAAGTTCTGTTCTTTCTTTCAACTACACCATTTTGCTGTGGAGTTCCAGGTGCAGAAAATTCTTGTTTCACTCCTCTTTCCTTGCAGAAAGCTTCCATGATTGAGTTTCTGAATTCAGTTCCATTATCACTCCTTATAATTTTGACTTTGTGCTGTGATCCTTTGTCCAGTAGATTTACATGATCCATCAGAGTTTGAGCAGTTTCATCCTTCTTTGATAAGAAATACACCCATGTATATCTAGTATATTCATCAACAATTACTAGAGCATATTTCTTTCTGCCCATGGACATCACATTCACTGGTCCAAAGAGATCAACATGAAGAAGATGATAAGGTTCCACTACTGAAGATTCAGATTTGCTCTTGAAAGATGACTTCCTTTGCTTGGCCTTTTGACAAGAATCACATAGGCCATCTAGACTGAGTATTGATTTTGGGAGTCCCCTTACAAGATCCTTTCTTATTAGCTCATTTATGTTGTTCAAATTGAGATGAGAGAGCTTCTTATGCCAATTCCAACTCTCTTCATTTGACATTCTTGCAGTCAGACACACTGTTTTTCCATCAGAGTTTGTTACCAAACTTGCTTCATAAATGTTGTTGCGCCTGTGTCCAACTAGAACAACTTTTCCAGTAGATTTACTGATAACTTCACAGTATTCAGTATGAAAATCTACATGGTTTCCTCTGTCACAAATTTGACTCACAGATAGCAGATTATGCTTGAGTCCTGAGACTAGAGCTACATTCGTGATGATGACACTTCCAAGATTAATATTGCCATATCCTAGAGTGTGTCCTATGTTGCCATCTCCATAGGAAACCTTTGGGCCAGCCTTCTCCTTAAAGTCTGATAGCAGGGCTTTATTTCCAGTCATATGTCCTGAGCATCCACTGTCCAAGATAAGTGTGCTCTCTTTTATACCCTGCAATCACAAACAAACACTAAGTGTTAGTTTTAAGGACCCAGACTTGCTTGGATCCTTTGTCTTTCTTAACAGTGTTAGTTTTTGCAGCGGAATTACTATCAACAGAGTTTAAACTAACATTGTCAGACTTTACACTTGCAGAGTTTGCTCTAACCCACTTCAGATTGGGTTTTAGCTCATAATAGTTGTGATAAATAGCATGATAACTCTTGCAAGTATAAATGGAA
The DNA here is from genome assembly GCA_030848705.1 of Heracleum sosnowskyi. NCBI lineage: Eukaryota > Viridiplantae > Streptophyta > Magnoliopsida > Apiales > Apiaceae > Heracleum > Heracleum sosnowskyi. The sequence continues at coordinate 74,458,976 of CM061244.1, forward strand.
TGCCAAGTGCTCCCACAGTGTGTGCATAAAGTCTGTGGTCTAACCCTAACATTATCATTCTTTACTCCTGATGTAGAAGGTAAAGAATTGATATTTTTATTCTTTGTGCAGTAATTAGCAAGATGATTAGAACTACCACAATTATAACATGTTTTCCTTGGAGCAGCACCAGTAGGCAAATGATTATTTCTTTTATTTATGCCTATCTTTCCATTCCTATTCTTCTTGGACCCTTTTGGTTTCATGGCAGATTTTACCTCTTTCAGCTTATGATTGAACTGTTTCCCTGTCGTCAAACCAACATTAACCTGTTTTTCACAAGTTTTTACTGGCTTTCTAACAGCTTCTCTTTCCATAAGTTTTTCTGTTATAATATTTTCCTGTCTTTCACAGGCTTCATCTGATTCCATATCAGCTTCTCTTATTACAACAGATTTTAACTTATTGGCTTCTGGAACAAATTTCACAGGTTTAAGTTGTGGTTTTACCTTAACTTTGTCTTTAAACCTAAGTTCATCATTTTCACAATAGCCTAAACCTACAGAATCTGTCTGAAACACTTGATGAGTGTCTCTTCCAGAATCTGTCCAAGTCTTGATTATTTTTCTTTCTTTTTCTAGATCAGATTCTAATTGCTTATATCTTTTCAGCAACTCTTGTTCTACATAAACAGCATCATCTCTTTCTTTTTGAATCTGCTTCATATTTTCAAGTTCTCCTTCAAGAAACTTGTTTCTATCTTTAAGGCTAAGATTCTCAGATTTAATTCTCTCATTTTCTAAAGTCTGATCCCTATAACTAACATGTACGCTTTTCAGATATACTCTCAATTCAGATATATTATCAGTATCATAAGCATAAGTAGTTAGGGGTACCTTATTTTCAGATGATTCAGTCTCATCTCTGACAGTTGCCATAAGAGCATAATTTTCTCCATCATCAGAGTCTGAAGTATCTGCCCAGTCTTTGCCTTTAGAGATGAGTGCTTTCTCAGATTTGCCTTTCTTGCACTCTGGAGCATAGTGACCCATCTCCTTACACTTGTAGCACTGGATTTCAGATTTATCCTTCTTGCCAGACTTGGTCTCCCTTCCATCAGACTTTCTAAAACTTTTCCTTTCAAAGTTTGAATCTTTCCTTGAGAATCTCTTTCCTTTCTTAAAGTTCTTGAATCCCATCTTCTTGAAGGTTTTCACCATCAATGCAGCCATTTGCATCATCTGTTCTTCATCATCCTCAGAGTCAGAAGCTTCATCAGAGTTTGAGTCATCATCAGAGTTTGATGACTCACTTTCAGATTTAATAACTAAAGCCTTTCCCTTGGTTTTCTTCCTTGATGATTCCTTCTTAATGGGCTTCTCCTCAACTTTGAGAGCAACAGATTTTGTCTTTTTGCTCAATCTTCTATTCCTTTGTTCTATTTCCAGTTCATGAGTTTTCAACAACCCATAGATTTCATCAAGATCTGTATCAGCAAGCTCATAATTATCTCTTATTGTGGTTGTCTTTAAATCCCACTTTTCAGGTAGAGATAACAAAAACTTGAGATTAGACTCTTCAAGCTCATATTCTTTATCAACCAGAGACAGATCATTCAATAGTTTGCAAAATCTGTCATAAGTCTCAGTCAAGGTTTCATTAGTTCTTGAATCAAAGTGCTCATACTCCTGTGTGAGTATTGTCTTTCTGTTCTTCTTAATAGCACCTGTTCCCTGGCATCTGACTTCTAAAGCATCCCATATCTCTTTGGCAGTCTTGCAGCCAATTACTCTGTTAGACATAACATTATCTAAAGCACTGTGGAGAAGATGTCTAACCTTTGCATCTTTTGCAATTGATGAGATGTCCTCAGGAGTCATATCTTTCTTTTCCTTTGGAACAGTCTTTTGTTCTTGACCATCAACAACAGGGGACAATTTAGTCGGCATATGAGGACCATCATAGATTCTGTCAAGGTATTCTGGATCTGTAGCCTCCAGAAACATGGTCATCTTCACCTTCCAAATCGGATACTCTACTGGCCTGAGAATTGGAACCCTGATTGTTTCATATCGACTCACAGAATTGGGCTTAACCTGTTCAGCCTTAGGAGCAGTTTGATTTTCTTCAGACATGATTATTACTGTGTTTGAATCGTAAAACTGTATATATTAAACAGCCTTGGCTCTGATACCAGTTGTTAGGCCGATTACACAATATAATCAAGTATGTATACGAGAATAACAATCAAGAACTCTTTTTATAAAACAACAAACTGTAATTATATTAACAGTTTCTCTCTTAGTGATGTTAATGAATCACAAAGAGCTACTAGGTTACAAGAATAATATATTCAATGTTCGCGTCCCTTCTAGGGATAACCTATCTGTGTTTATATAGTACACAGCTACTTACAATCCATCTCTAATTGATATTCCTATAAATTAGCTATACAATTATTATCAATTAAGGATTGCTTCAGTCTTCTGTCCAGTCTCCTTAGCTGTATCAATATATTCTGCTTCTTTCCATCTTCAGAATATATTGCTTCTAGAATCTTTATCTTTGCACCGACAGCTAAGTCAACTATCACCCTGTCAGACTTTAACAAACTCTGACCGGCTTCCATGTAAACTCTTCACCCAGTCAGACTTTATCAAACTCTGACTGGCTTCTATATAAACTCTGATATGTACCTGGGACTTAAACACTGATGAACAAACGTCAGCAATTATATCTAACAATCTCCCCCAACTTGTTCATATTAAAATGTACAAGTTAAAAAGATAATTGATGATGTCAAAACATATAACAAATGCAGTGTTTAAAATATGTCAGAGTTTTATTTTAAAACAGAGTTTAAATTTAACTTAGAACAGAAAACATAAAAACTTACAGTCAGACTTTACTGAATTTCTTGGATATCAGGTACAGTCCTCATATAATCAATCAGCAGCTTTCTCTCAGCTCGATCTAGTTCAGCAATCATATCCTTCTTCAGCTCCTTCAATTCTGGTTCATCTTCACCAATTTGATAAATGGCAGCCCTTAAAGAATAGATGATGTTCTTGTTCATTTCATTGCCAAGTCTGATATAAAAAGCCTTATCAGACTCTAGATTGAACTCTAGAACTTTCTTATTCAGTGCAGTCCTGAATCTAGCACTATTTTTCTTCATTTCCACCAACTTTCCATGTGCATCTCTGTACTTAGGAATATAAGCACTGGAAACATTTCCTCCAAAAAGAACTTTCGATTTCATCATTCTGTCTTTTAAAACCAGAGCAGCATTATGAGTATTTCTATTTTTGATCTTCAGGAGATATAGAACATACTCTATCTCTTCCCAGAATTTTAGACAAATATCATCTTCTCCAATTCTGTAAACTCTGCCATCAGCCATAAAGTATAATAAAAACTCCTTCTTCAAGCCTCTGTGGTAAATCATCTGAACAAATTCTAGTTTATCAAGGTTTTCTTGAGTAACCCCAACACCAGGTTCTGCCAGTGATGTATGATCTAAAGGACTATTATTAACTCTTTTCTCTCTGTGGGAACCCAAACCAGATTTATCATAAGATTGTTTTCCAAGTACTGTTCTGGTTTGTAGAAAGTTCACCTGGCTAGGCTTCAGAGTTTCAGGTAATGAAGATCTTTTGAAACCTTGGAGTGGTGAAGATAGCTGAGTTTGCACAACTTGAGCATTGTCAGAGGTTGGCACATTCTTAACAATAACATCAACTTGAGCATTGTCAGAGGTTGAATAATTCTTCTTTTCCAGGTTAGGCTCTTCAATCATCACACCTTTACCTTTATCAGCGTTTGAACCAATAGGCCTCCTTGAGTACTGTAAACTCTGATCAGAGTTTACATTCTCTTTGATAACAATTCCTTTTTCTTTTCTCCTCGGAGCCTTGATAACCTTCTGTTTGTAGATTCCAGCTTCAACATCTTTCCTGTGTTCTTCAGCAAGCAATTTCTCTTCTGTCTGGATATCTTCAATAGTAACATCTTTACCATGTTCTGCTAAGAATAACTGTGTAGCAACTTCTTCATCAGTAACTGGAGATTTAGAGGAAAGAAGTAAACTTCTAACCCTTGAAGAAGACTGCCCTCCAGTGTATAATCTTTTTCCATCAGCATTCTGAGCATCAGAGTTTGATCTCCTCCCTTGCCTTTGAACATTCCTTGTCCTTGGATTTTGACCTTTTGCATCACCATCAGTAGTGTCATCTTTCCGAGTCAGAGTTTGAGAGCCTTTGCATTTGTCTTGAGGCACTCTCTCCCCCTTTTTGACATCATCAGACAGCAAAACTGATGTGAGCAATTCAATGGAATTTGCAATTTCATCCAACTTAGTTGACATTTTGACTTGATTTTCTTCAACCTTGGACAACCTGGAATAAAAAACTTTCTGATCTTTACACAAGGAAATATACAATGATTTATCCTTCATTTGTGTAAGTTCCCTTGCAGCTATATCATTCCTTAGACCTTCAATAACCTTGTCAGAAGCAGCAAAACGATTGTTTAATGACTTGACTTGGACTATTGTAGCTTTTAGATGAGTTAAAAGTTCAGGATTTTGAATCTCCTTTGAAGACTTAGTCACAAAGTCAGCAGCTCGTGCATCAGAAAAGATAGTGTCTTTGCCTGACCAATTCGAGAAATACATATTCTGAAAATGCTCAGCAGTAGCACGATTGACTTCTCTTTCCTCATCAGAGTTAGCTTGAATATCAGATAACTCTACTTGAATATCAGGATATGAATGAGCAGGACTAGCTTCAACATTGTCATCCTCTGCGGAATTCTCTTCAGGAACATTCTCTGCAGCAGTCTCAGTGTTGATCTGCTTAGCTTCATGAATCTCAGAGTTTGCAACAAACTCTGCTTCTATAGGAACATTCTCTGTTGCATCCTTATCAGCAACATCAGGATTTATAGCAACAGTTTCTGTAGCATTAACATCCAAAGTCTGATCGACTTCCTCACCTTTCTCAAGATTAAAAGAAATTATTTCAGTGTGAGAAGCCATAGATTCTGCAAGTTCAACAGTATCTTGATCAGCTTCCAAACCCTCTGAGAAATGGTCAGAGTTTATAGAGAGATTTGCTTCAAATTCCATATAAAATCCTTGTGGCTCTGTAGCCTCTTCATCTGCAATCTCAACATGTGCTCTATCCTCTGTGGGCATAGGAGCTTCATTTGCAGCATTCTCACTTACATCATCAGACTTTGATGTAGGAGCTTCCTCTTGAAAAATAGTCTCCATAAAAACTCTGTCCTCAGGAACAGCTTCATCATCTGGAATCTCAAGATCATCAACAACATTGGAAGAGATATTCCCAGCACCAAACAAATGTGCTGCTACCAATCTTCTTTTTCTCTGATGAAGAGTTTCTTCATCAGTTTCAGTCTCTTCATCAACAGCAGCAGTCTTTGCCCTATTGGCTCTTCTTTTCTTCATTCTTCTCTTCTGAGGCATATCATCAGCATTTGATGCCCCAGCTTCAGTGTTTATGCTGACAGACTTAACAGCCCTTACCTTAGATTTCTTTGACCTTTGTGGTTGAGACACAGAAGGCCCAACTTCAGAGTTTGCTAGCTGTTGTTGTTGTAAGTTATCCAGGAATTGTTGCACAGACTCAGGTAGCAACAAAACACCAACATCTCCTTTCTTGTTATCTTTATTGGTTAGATCAGAGAATATGCGTTTATGTAATTTAAAACAGGGAATCACATCATTCTCATCTATCTCTACGTCAGAAACACATTCAGAGAATATCAATTGACAAAATCTTGCAAAATAGACGACACCTCTGTTTTCATTCATTTTCTCACCTATATTATTTAGAACTAGCCTAGCAACATCAAAATTACCTCCATAAAGAAGAGAAACCCCGATTTGCAGACTATCCGTGGGAATAGCATCCCAGTTCGTGCATTTCTTGCCGAACGCCCTTGTTATGCAGTCGAAAAAGAAACTCCATTCCTTTCGCAAGAGCGGTCGCTTCAACTGACCAAGCTTTGTCAGTGGCCCAGAGTATCCTATTTCCCTCATCATTCGAACTAACTCAGAATCTCCAACAGAGATTATGAAAGCATTAAAGTCTTCAAGGCCCAAAGCATCACGAACAGTTGTAGGAGTAACTACAAACTCTTCTCCTTGAAATTCAAAGATAATAGATGGAGACCCAGACTCTCCTCCATTGTCATAAGTACCTGTCTGCCAAAAAGATCTGATTTGAGATGCAGACAGCTTCAACGGTGCGGTGAGAGCAGTGCCGATATCAGAGTTTGTCAAGAAACTCTGAATCAAATGAAACGCCTCCGGTGCGTTCTCATTTGCTAAAGGAGCTGAGTAATTGTTAGGAACAAATTCTAACCCAGAAGCAATAAACATTGTTGTAGCCATTAGAACAGTTTAGAAGAAAACAAACAGAGAATAAATTGTATGCAGTGAAAGTGTTTGAGACAATGTGTGTAAGTAAAAGCTTATGAAAAGTTGAGGTGTGTAAAAGAGTGAACCGTTTATGTGTAGTATATTTAAATAATAACTGTGAAAATTAAAACCCAATCGTTTTAATCATTACTATACACAGCAGGCGTCTTTGAAAAGTGTGTGAGTGGGACAGGTGTCAAACGTGGATACGCTGACAGCTGTATGTAACAACTTCCAATACACACGCGCAGTAAAAATAGCCATTATTACCGCTTATCACATTGTTCAAAACACTCAACCTTTCTCTCTCTGTTTAATACAAATATGAACCGTTTGTTATCATACTCCTTTGAATTTCAAAACAAATGTCTAATCTCAAAATTATAAAATGTCTGAAACAAAGAAATCATTTTAACCATCAAAGATTAAACCAATGTTACCTCGGCGTATTTCACACAATACATCAGTGTTTACCATTTGTCCTTCTTTGTCAATAAACTCTTTTCTCAATCTGTACAGGTGTGAATAATTGTGTGTGCAATAGCAGAGTTTACCGAAATCAATATTTAGATCATCTCAAAGTGCATAAAATCCACAAACTAAAGCAGTAAAAACTGGTTGCCTAAACTCTCATGTATAAAATAAAATCTGATTTTATATCTAAACTCTGTAATACTGATATCCTTTCATTTGGATATATCTTTTATTTTTCACCCCCTTTATATATATATATATATATATATATATATATATATATATATATATATATATATATATATTTTTATTTTTCCAGTAATCAGTGGTTGGCACTAGTCACCAAAAATCAAAGATTTTAGCCCTTATTTCATACAATAAGTTCCTGGATCTTCCTAGGCACAACATGATCTCAAAGGAATTTGTGCTCTTTTTGGCATCTTTTGATTTGAGGGTGAATTATTTGCAATTAATAATCAGAGTTTAGACTTTTCATCAGTTAATACAATTAATTTATGAGAGAAAATGCAAACAGCTAATACAGACTCAGTGTATAGGATCAATAAACTAAGAGATGCTATAAATATAGAGACAGTATCATGCTGTGTTAACTTACTGCACATATTTGAGATCAGAATCTATATAACTCTTAAGGATTCATAATTACTTACTGAGAATTATGCCTCATACAAATTTCTTCAATGGTCCATATGTTTCAGGCAAAATTACAATCAGAGTATAGCATTAGACTCTTACTATCAGAGTATGACCAATACTTTATGACTAACAGAGTTTAGCAGCAGAGTTTACGTTCAGAGTTTATGACATTGGTACTCATATCAGTTAATACATGCAAGGAATCATGAGCATAAAAATCAAACATGTATAGGTTTTGAGTCTAACCCGTATCTCTAGTCGAAACCAGAGATCATTCCAAGTTCATTTACCAATCTTGTAAAAGTAGCTTCACTCAAAGGTTTGGTGAAGATATCTACAAGTTGTTGGTCTGTAGACACAAAATGAAGCTCAATGTTTCCTTCTTCGACATGTTCCCTGATAAAATGATACCTTATGCTGATGTGCTTGGTCATGGAGTGCTGTACTGGATTTCCTGTCATAGCAATAACACTTTGGTTATCACAGAAAATAGGTATTTTAGAGTACCTCAAACCATAATCCAGCAACTGATTCTTCATCCATAGAATCTGTGCACAACAACTACCAGCTGCTATATACTCTGCTTCTGCAGTGGATGTGGAAATTGACTTTTGTTTCTTGCTATACCAAGAAACCAATCTGTCACCTAAGAATTGACAGCTTCCACTTGTACTTTTTCTGTCTATCTTACAGCCTGCAAAATCTGCATCAGAGTAACCAATTAGCTTAAACTCTGATTCTCTAGGATACCACAAACCCAAGGTTATGGTTCCTTTGAGATATTTGAAGATCCTTTTTACAGCTGTTAGATGAGGCTCTCTGGGATCTGCTTGAAATCTTGCACAAAGACATGTTGCATACATGATATCAGGTCTACTTGCAGTAAGATACAGTAAAGACCCTATCATTCCTCTGTAGTTTGTCATATCTATTGAGGCTCCTGTGTCTTTGTCTAGCTTTGTTGCTGTAGCCATGGGAGTTGTAGCAGATGAACTATCAAGCATACCAAATTTCTTGAGAAGATTTCTAGTATATTTTGCTTGATTGATAAAAATACCATCATCTGTTTGCTTGACCTGTAAGCCTAGAAAATAACTAAGCTCTCCCATCATGCTCATTTGATACCTGGATTGCATAAGCTTTGCAAACTTCTTACAAAGTTTGTCATTAGTAGATCCAAAGATAATATCATCTACATAAATTTGAACTAAAAGCAAATCATCACCAGAATTGAAATAAAACAAGGTTTTATCAATTGTACCTCTTGTGAACCCACTGTCTAAAAGAAATTGAGCAAGAGTTTCATACCATGCTCTTGGTGCTTGCTTTAGTCCATATAATGCCTTGTCAAGCCTGCAGACATAATCTGGATGCTTGGGATCTACAAATCCTGGTGGTTGTTCAACAAACACTTCTTCTTCAAGCTTCCCATTGAGAAAAGCACTTTTTACATCCATCTGAAAGACTTTAAACTTCTTGTGTGCAGCATAGGCCAGAAAAATTCTTATGGCTTCCAATCTTGCAACTGGAGCAAAGGTTTCATCATAGTCAATCCCTTCCTGTTGTGAATAACCTTTAGCCACAAGTCTAGCCTTGTTTCTTGTAATCACACCTTCACTGTCAGTCTTGTTCTGAAAACCCACTTTGTACCTACTATTGATCTATTCTTTGGTCTAGGTACAAGTGTCCAGACTTCATTTCTTTCAAATTCATTTAACTCTTCTTGCATTGCTGTAATCCAATTAGCATCTTGAAGAGCTTCCTCCACTTTCTTTGGTTCTGTTTGAGACAAGAAAGCATGATACAGACACTCATTATTTGTTGAACTTCTAGTTCTCACACTAGCATCAGGATCTCCAATTATGAGATCAGGTGTGTGTGCATGTGTCCACTTTCTTGCTGTTGGTAAGTGGTTTCTTGCATCATTATTGGATCCTCCCTCTTGATCCATGCTCTCCTGATTCATATGTTGACTTTCTGCAGTATCTGAGGCTCCCCCTGAATTGGATGGCTCAGAGTTTGAAATGTCAGAGTTTGAATCAGTTTCCTCAACTGACTCACTTGCTGTGTCTTGTTGAGCTTCTTCACGCTCCCCCTCAACTGGTTCTCTATGTTGTTCAATTTGAGAATTTTCAGTTTCTCCAGTATTTACCAGTAGAGGTTCAGAGTATGCTTCGTCAGAGTTTGTCAGAACCGCTTCATCAGAGTTTGTCGGTACTGCTTTATCAGAGTTTACATCATCAGAGAATAAACCTTCATTTTCAAAACGCAGTTGATCATATCCATCTAAGTCATCAAGTCCAGTTATTTTCTTGTCATCAAATGACACATGTATGGATTCCATGATCACTTTAGTTCTCAGATTGTAGACTCTGAATGCTTTTGTTGACAATGGATAGCCAACAAAGATTCCTTCATCAGCTTTTAACTCGAACTTGGTCAACTGTTCAGGATGAGTCTTCAACACAAAGCATTTGCATCCAAATATATGAAAATATTTCAAATTTGGCTTCTTATTTTTCACCATCTCATATGGTGTTTTCCCATGCTTGTTGATCAATGTTGCATTTTGAGTAAAACAAGCAGTTTGAACAGCTTCTGCCCAGAAATAAGTTGGTAATTTTGCTTCTTCAAGCATAGTTCTGGCTGCTTCAATTAAAGTTCTGTTCTTTCTTTCAACTACACCATTTTGCTGTGGAGTTCCAGGTGCAGAAAATTCTTGTTTCACTCCTCTTTCCTTGCAGAAAGCTTCCATGATTGAGTTTCTGAATTCAGTTCCATTATCACTCCTTATAATTTTGACTTTGTGCTGTGATCCTTTGTCCAGTAGATTTACATGATCCATCAGAGTTTGAGCAGTTTCATCCTTCTTTGATAAGAAATACACCCATGTATATCTAGTATATTCATCAACAATTACTAGAGCATATTTCTTTCTGCCCATGGACATCACATTCACTGGTCCAAAGAGATCAACATGAAGAAGATGATAAGGTTCCACTACTGAAGATTCAGATTTGCTCTTGAAAGATGACTTCCTTTGCTTGGCCTTTTGACAAGAATCACATAGGCCATCTAGACTGAGTATTGATTTTGGGAGTCCCCTTACAAGATCCTTTCTTATTAGCTCATTTATGTTGTTCAAATTGAGATGAGAGAGCTTCTTATGCCAATTCCAACTCTCTTCATTTGACATTCTTGCAGTCAGACACACTGTTTTTCCATCAGAGTTTGTTACCAAACTTGCTTCATAAATGTTGTTGCGCTTGTGTCCAACTAGAACAACTTTTCCAGTAGATTTACTGATAACTTCACAGTATTCAGTATGAAAATCTACATGGTTTCCTCTGTCACAAATTTGACTCACAGATAGCAGATTATGCTTGAGTCCTGAGACTAGAGCTACATTCGTGATGATGACACTTCCAAGATTAATATTGCCATATCCTAGAGTGTGTCCTATGTTGCCATCTCCATAGGAAACCTTTGGGCCAGCCTTCTCCTTAAAGTCTGATAGCAGGGCTTTATTTCCAGTCATATGTCCTGAGCATCCACTGTCCAAGATAAGTGTGCTCTCTTTTATACCTTGCAATCACAAACAAACACTAAGTGTTAGTTTTAAGGACCCAGACTTGCTTGGATCCTTTGTCTTTCTTAACAGTGTTAGTTTTTGCAGCGGAATTACTATCAACAGAGTTTAAACTAACATTGTCAGACTTTACACTTGCAGAGTTTGCTCTAACCCACTTCAGATTGGGTTTTAGCTCATAATAGTTGTGATAAATAGCATGATAACTCTTGTAAGTATAAATGGAATGCCAAGTGCTCCCACAGTGTGTGCATAAAGTCTGTGGTCTAACCCTAACATTATCATTCTTTACTCCTGATGTAGAAGGTAAAGAATTGATATTTTTATTCTTTGTGCAGTAATTAGCAAGATGATTAGAACTACCACAATTATAACATGTTTTCCTTGGAGCAGCACCAGTAGGCAAATGATTATTTCTTTTATTTATGCCTATCTTTCCATTCCTATTCTTCTTGGACCCTTTTGGTTTCATGGCAGATTTTACCTCTTTCAGCTTATGATTGAACTGTTTCCCTGTCGTCAAACCAACATTAACCTGTTTTTCACAAGTTTTTACTGGCTTTCTAACAGCTTCTCTTTCCATAAGTTTTTCTGTTATAATATTTTCCTGTCTTTCACAGGCTTCATCTGATTCCATATCAGCTTCTCTTATTACAACAGATTTTAACTTATTGGCTTCTGGAACAAATTTCACAGGTTTAAGTTGTGGTTTTACCTTAACTTTGTCTTTAAACCTAAGTTCATCATTTTCACAATAGCCTAAACCTACAGAATCTGTCTGAAACACTTGATGAGTGTCTCTTCCAGAATCTGTCCAAGTCTTGATTATTTTTCTTTCTTTTTCTAGATCAGATTCTAATTGCTTATATCTTTTCAGCAACTCTTGTTCTACATAAACAGCATCATCTCTTTCTTTTTGAATCTGCTTCATATTTTCAAGTTCTCCTTCAAGAAACTTGTTTCTATCTTTAAGGCTAAGATTCTCAGATTTAATTCTCTCATTTTCTAAAGTCTGATCCCTATAACTAACATGTACGCTTTTCAGATATACTCTCAATTCAGATATATTATCAGTATCATAAGCATAAGTAGTTAGGGGTACCTTATTTTCAGATGATTTAGTCTCATCTCTGACAGTTGCCATAAGAGCATAATTTTCTCCATCATCAGAGTCTGAAGTATCTGCCCAGTCTTTGCCTTTAGAGATGAGTGCTTTCTCAGATTTGCCTTTCTTGCACTCTGGAGCATAGTGACCCATCTCCTTACACTTGTAGCACTGGATTTCAGATTTATCCTTCTTGCCAGACTTGGTCTCCCTTCCATCAGACTTTCTAAAACTTTTCCTTTCAAAGTTTGAATCTTTCCTTGAGAATCTCTTTCCTTTCTTAAAGTTCTTGAATCCCATCTTCTTGAAGGTTTTCACCATCAATGCAGCCATTTGCATCATCTGTTCTTCATCATCCTCAGAGTCAGAAGCTTCATCAGAGTTTGAGTCATCATCAGAGTTTGATGACTCACTTTCAGATTTAATAACTAAAGCCTTTCCCTTGGTTTTCTTCCTTGATGATTCCTTCTTAATGGGCTTCTCCTCAACTTTGAGAGCAACAGATTTTGTCTTTTTGCTCAATCTTCTATTCCTTTGTTCTATTTCCAGTTCATGAGTTTTCAACAACCCATAGATTTCATCAAGATCTGTATCAGCAAGCTCATAATTATCTCTTATTGTGGTTGTCTTTAAATCCCACTTTTCAGGTAGAGATAACAAAAACTTGAGATTAGACTCTTCAAGCTCATATTCTTTATCAACCAGAGACAGATCATTCAATAGTTTGCAAAATCTGTCATAAGTCTCAGTCAAGGTTTCATTAGTTCTTGAATCAAAGTGCTCATACTCCTGTGTGAGTATTGTCTTTCTGTTCTTCTTAATAGCACCTGTTCCCTGGCATCTGACTTCTAAAGCATCCCATATCTCTTTGGCAGTCTTGCAGCCAATTACTCTGTTAGACATAACATTATCTAAAGCACTGTGGAGAAGATGTCTAACCTTTGCATCTTTTGCAATTGATGAGATGTCCTCAGGAGTCATATCTTTCTTTTCCTTTGGAACAGTCTTTTGTTCTTGACCATCATAGATTCTGTCAAGGTATTCTGGATCTGTAGCCTCCAGAAACATGGTCATCTTCACCTTCCAAATCGGATACTCTACTGGCCTGAGAATTGGAACCCTGATTGTTTCATATCGACTCACAGAATTGGGCTTAACCTGTTCAGCCTTAGGAGCAGTTTGATTTTCTTCAGACATGATTATTACTGTGTTTGAATCGTAAAACTGTATATATTAAACAGCCTTGGCTCTGATACCAGTTGTTAGGCCGATTACACAATATAATCAAGTATGTATACGAGAATAACAATCAAGAACTCTTTTTATAAAACAACAAACTGTAATTATATTAACAGTTTCTCTCTTAGTGATGTTAATGAATCACAAAGAGCTACTAGGTTACAAGAATAATATATTCAATGTTCGCGTCCCTTCTAGGGATAACCTATCTGTGTTTATATAGTACACAGCTACTTACAATCCATCTCTAATTGATATTCCTATAAATTAGCTATACAATTATTATCAATTAAGGATTGCTTCAGTCTTCTGTCCAGTCTCCTTAGCTGTATCAATATATTCTGCTTCTTTCCATCTTCAGAATATATTGCTTCTAGAATCTTTATCTTTGCACTGACAGCTAAGTCAACTATCACCCTGTCAGACTTTAACAAACTCTGACCGGCTTCCATGTAAACTCTTCACCCAGTCAGACTTTATCAAACTCTGACTGGCTTCTATATAAACTCTGATATGTACCTGGGACTTAAACACTGATGAACAAACGTCAGCAATTATATCTAACATTATAATTATTTATAAATTCGAAAAATAATTAAATTTAATTATTTTAATTATTTTTAATTAATAATTTATTTATTTAATTAATTGATTATTTCTTTTAATCAGTTAATTCTTAATAATTAATTATTAATTAGATTTAATTAATTTAAAATTAAGTTTAATTATTTTCTAGCTTGATTTAATTATTTAAAAATAGTTTGAGTGTTTGAAAAGTGTCAATTAATTTTATTAATTGATTCAATTGTTTTTAAATACTTATATTGGGATTAAAAATCCGATTTTTGATTTAAAAATTGTTTGTGACTTATTTAAATTCAAATAAGCCTCGAATATTATTCTAAAACTATTTATAAGTGCTATATGGGTTATACGAGTTGAATAATGTGTTTTATAGTCCGTAAATGCCCGTACGAGGGCTAATGTCTGAGTTTTAATTACAGTAAATTAGATCGGGCACCCGATAGGAACCCGATTACTTGTTTAAATTTGAAAATGTTTATGAGTGTATATCAAGGATAGAACGAGGATAGTTAGACTTACTGTAATGAGTTGTTTATTATAGAATCGAGTTCCCGGAGCAAGGGAAAGGAGAAGGTAGAGTAAGCGTGGTAGAATTCCGTCAGCTACTTAGACCAGACAAGTATCTGTGCCTTTACCTGTTGATTCAATTGTTATTGTTCTTAATTATATTATGTATGTTACCATCAGAACAATTCAGATTATTCGATCTTCACCCCGTACTTGAGCAACTGATGCTATTTCCTTGAATATTCCTAAATTCTTGATTAAATCCACAATCGTGTTGAATATCAGAAATCTTCATTTCAATTCACTTGTGTTGACTATATTCATTGTTGACTTTCTTAAAAGTGTACTTATGTACCGTTGAAACCATTTCGAATCTATTTCTCGAACTTCATTTGATATTGAGCAGTTGAAGCTCTTTTGCAACTATTGTACCTTGTCATTGTGTACTTACGTACCATTGAAACCATTTCGAATCTATTTCTCGAACTTCATTTGATATTGAGCAGTTGAAGCTCTTTTGCAACTATTGCACCCTGTCATTGTGTACTTATCTTGTTATGCATGTTATTGCTTATACTCTGTGATAGAATTGGCATGTTTTAAAATGAGACCAGTAATGGTCGGGCCATATTTATGGTCGTAATAACTTAAGGCCCAGATGGCCATGGATCCTAGTGGAGGACTTTGCTATAAGCTAGTCCGGGGTTGATGCGTGACTGATCAGCAGCTCAACCTTTGTATTTGAAAAATGTAGAAGCCCAATTCTAATCCCTCTTTCTTCAATAGAGATTGTTAAAAGCATATGTTTGACTTGTATATTGTTGATTCAGATAACTGTAATCCTTCCTTTCATTATGGAACTGTGATTGATATAAATTATGCTTGCTGAGCACTTGTGGCTCATACTTGTTTTGTTTCTAACCCTATTCCAGTTAAGCGAGAGTATGAGCAGACACAGCGCGAGCGATAGTTCTCCAGCAGCTTGGAGATCACCAAGAGTGGTTGTCATTGGCAGGGTAGTTGTTTATTTTGATAGTTAGACTAGATGTCTAGCTTTAACTTTAAGATTGTTTAAT
Organism: Heracleum sosnowskyi; assembly: GCA_030848705.1. Taxonomy (NCBI): domain Eukaryota; kingdom Viridiplantae; phylum Streptophyta; class Magnoliopsida; order Apiales; family Apiaceae; genus Heracleum; species Heracleum sosnowskyi. The sequence continues at coordinate 74,474,632 of CM061244.1, forward strand.
AATTCTGAAACTGGTTTGTAATAATAATGACTTAGAAGCTTGTTCAATGCCATAATCTGGATGCGGTCTTGGTTAAGGGGTGTTTTATGTTATTATATTATTATGCATGTGTTATATATAGGTATATTGTGTTTCGTTGGTCGAGTGACTCCCCAGACCTGTGCCCCGGGTCTGGAGGGCGTCACAGGTTGGTATCAGAGCAACATGTTATGGCATTTGAAACAAGTTAGGACTTAGGGTCCAGGATAACGTAGAGAGTTAGAAATTCACGTAAGGATTATAGAAGGTCAATTAGGAATTTTATGCGCGGTAATTGAATATGGTTATATAATTGCAGCCCCCTAGCTCTAGCTCAGATTCAGACCCGTCAGAGCATACGATAGAGGATAGACATGTACCAGGAGGGAGAGCAGGACCATCGCGACCGATACGACCCCCACCTGGACATGCAGCAGTCAGTAGGGATCATATACTTTGTCCCGTTCCACTTCGACGCGTAGCACCAGCACCAGGGTCACAGGCATTAGTTTCTGGACCATTGTATCAGATGACTCAGCCACCAGTTCCACACCATGAGTATCAGAGGTTGAGAGGGGAAAGAGAGTATTTCTATAGACAGGTATTGGATATGCGAGGGACTCGTTCGGCAGAGGCAGCCGTAGCCCAAGAGTGGGATAGGCTCAGAGGTCAGGTAGGAGAGATTCAGATGAGACTTAGGGTTACGACGACATTGGTAGAGACGAGGTTGCATGGACTAGTTTCTAGCAGAGAGGGAGAGACATTAGCAGGGATGAGAGAGATATTGGACTATGCGATGAGGGAAATTGGAGAGATTGTCGGACCAGCGCTATGGGAAGCATGGAAGGATGATCCTTGAGCAGACTTAGCTAAGGATGGATGTTACGTGGACGTATGGATTTCCAGATTAGATAGTATATAGATGCATAATATAGTACCAACAGTGCACCGGGCTTATAGTATCGCCTTGGGTTGTTGTATTTTGGTTGTTGTACTGTTGACCAGCAGTTGTAGTTCAGCTATGACGTACTTTACTTTTGAAAGCGTTCTACGCTTGTATCGAATCTATGTATATATTTATGATAACCACCTTTTGTAGAACTGTTATTATTCTCTTGTTATTCATTTTCAATATTATAATTGTCATTCTACTTGTGCAACGAGTGTACTCTTACGCCGTTGAAAATCCGTAAACCGTGGTTCAACCAATTGTGTTCTCTTCTCTTCTACTTATGAATTATTTGATTAAATCAATTATTGTTTATTCATCAGCAATATGCCTCCTAGATGAAATACCCGTTCAAATGATTCTGACCAAGAAGGTCAACAGAATCCACCTCCAACAGGTCACCTAGATCTAGCTGTAATACAGCTTTTGAATACTCTTACTCAACAAACTACTGCCCTGGCACAACAGCAATAACAGATTCAACAACAGCTGCTACAACAGTAGCAACAGCATCAGCAACAACAACAACACCAGCATACAGCACCAGTAGTTACGTTTAAATCATTTCAAGCAGCAAAACCTCAAGAGTTTAAAGGATCTGCAGACCCAGTTGAGGCGAATGCATGGTTAAAGGAAATAGAGAAAGCGTTTGCCTTGATAGAGGTAACGGAAGAAAATAAAACACAATATGCTAGTTATTTCTTGAAGAGTGAAGCAAGTTATTGGTGGGAAACAAGTAGGGCTATGGAACCTGAGGGATTAATTACGTGGGGTAGGTTTACAGAGTTGTTTTTAGAAAGGTATTTTCCTGATTATATGCGAGACCAGATGGAGTTGAAATTTCTAGAGTTGAAACAAGGTAATATGACTGTACCTCAGTATGAGACAAAGTTTACTGAATTGTCTAGGTTTGTTCCGATATATGTTGACACGGAGAAGAAGAAGGCCAAAAGGTTCCAACAGGGACTGAGGTCATGGATTCGTAGTAAGTTAGCCATTTTGGAGTTTGACACATATGCCGCAGTGGTTCAGAAGGCAATGATTGTAGAAGTAGAGAGTGATTCATATATGAAGGAAAGAGAGAATAAGAAAAGGAAGGTAGGGACATCTGATAAGGGACAGCCGCAAGGAAGTTCACAAGGTCAGTCGAATAAGAAACCAGGATTCCATCCTGGCAGTAGTTCAAGTTTTAAGAAACCAGATACTGGGAATACAGGACAAGACAATCATTTACAAATCAATAGTCAACAGGGAGTTTCCAGACCCCCACTGCCAGAATGTAAGACATGCGGGAAAGGACTGAAGGGTTTCGATCACATATACGCAACGAAAAACGTAAAAATAAATCAAAATTCGAAACCCCTCCGCAGGATCCATGCGAAAAACAAAAAGATTTAATTCAGAGATTAGTGTTTTACCTTAAAACGCTTTAACAATTCATCAATGGAAGATTAATGGAGAACCAAAGCTTGTTCAATCACCATGTATCCCGCTCTCGCGATCTACACTCTACGTTATCCACACAAACGCTTTTCTTGAAGAATTGATGTGTACTAGCACCCGAAAACTGCTTCTTTCTCTCTCTCTTTTCTTGCTCTCATAAGCGGCTAGGGTTTTAATATAAAAACGTTTTTCCACCTTAAAATCAGTCCTCTTTGAGAGTTTATATAGAGAGGAAAATAAGTTTTCTAATTATAATCCAATTATAATAAAATACTAATCCGAAATTCCAATTTATTATTTAATTAAGTCGCACTTAATTAATTAATAACTAATTTCAGAATTAGTTTAAGTAATTCCATTTTCTATTTAAATAATTAATCAAGTCATACTTAATTAATATTATAAATAGAATAAATTACTTATTTAAATTTAAATTCATAATTTAAATTATTTCTCCTTCAAGCGTTCTTTGTGTGTGAACCTATAGGTTATTATTACGTTGGTAACAATTTTAATAACTAATTAAAATTTTAAACAATGAGCGGCATCTAGTAATACATCATTGCCACCCAAGTAATAATAATTAAATCGGTGATTCGAATAAGCCTTTCGTGAATAATGTTCCATGTAATATAATCCCTTTAACCTTAATATTATAGATTAAACTCGAGGCATGTAATGTGTCATCCTCTTCATAATTTAATCTTAGTTTTCTTGATCGATGAGTAGACTAATAAATCAAATCAACATTTGAGCACGGTCGTGCATTTCTTAGTCTCACTCAAACAAGAGGCCAATAATATCGCTCTTAAAATTAGGAGGGTTAAATCTCATCTAGATCATTCATATTTCTCATACGATTCATAATATACCCAATGTCCACTTTTATCATCACCCGGTCAAAGGTAACTTTTAATGTAATCAAAGTATATTAATTCTCGTATAAAAATATAATGATTTCAGGTCTAAGGATCATTACACAATTATCACAGTGAGAATTACTTATGACACTATTAACATGTGTAATCTCACGGCGGGTCAATCCAGTGTCATGTACTCTTACATGCACCTATGTTTTGACTTTAGTATCACCATACCTATGACCAATTAGATGTGGTCATCAGTCAACAAACATACTAGTCTCTGTGTATTATTATTGTCCTTAAATAATAACACTCGACTATGGATATTTAGGAATAAAGATACTATTCATATAATCTCATTTTTAAGTCACATACTTAAAGATATCGAATACGTATCATAATTCCAAGGACATTTATTATGCTAAAATTTATAACGCAGTAAATAAAGACATAATAAAATAATAACAATAATCAATAAAACATAATTTATAATAATAAAATATTTTCTTTAAAACATAAAAGTATTGTCTCTAGAGCACTAATACTAACAATCTCCCACTTGCACTAGAGCCAATATCCCATGTATCCAATACATTTGGAACTAGTGTGACTTACATGCTTTTGCTACAACAAAGCCTTAGTCAGTGGTTCTGCAATATTATCAATAGTATGCACTTTACATATAAGTATATCTCCTTGATCATTAATCTCATTAATAAGGTGATATCGCCTTGGTAAATTCCCAAAACATCCCTTTTGGCTACTTCGCTAGTATCAATATACTAAGCCTCGATTGTAGAATCACTTACAGTTCTTGTTGTGAACTATTCTAGCTTACAACACATCCTTTTAGACAAAACACAAATCCAGACTAAGACACAAAAACCGTCATGTCTGTCTGGAAACTAACATCCGTGTAACATTTTACATCCAGCTTCCCATCTCCTCCATATACCAAGAATGAGTCTTTAGTCCTCTTCGGGCACTTAAGAATATTCTTGATTCCAATCAAGTGACCATCACTTGGATTAGACTGGTACATGTTCGTCATGCTTAAAGCATATGAGACAACATGACGAGTACATATCATCACATACATTATGAAACCAATTTCCGAAGTATATAGAACTATACTAATGTGGTCCATATCATCCAATGATTTTAGACCATTTATTTTGAGATCACTATCTCATATTAGCATCTTTGCCTCCCTAATTGGGGCAATACATTGTCAATGTATGTACTCTGACTTAAGCCGAAAAATCTTCGTGATCTATCTCTATATATCCTGATCCCTAAGATATAGGACACATCTCCTAAGTCTTTCATCAAGAAACTATTTCTCTACCAAGTCTTAACAGTCTGTTGAGAAAGAATGTCATTCCTTAACTGTAATATATCAACTACATATGATACTAGGAATGCCACATGGCTCCCACTAACCTTCTTGTAAACACATGGTTCATCTTTATTTTGAATAGAGCCAAAATATTTGACTGTTTCATCAAAACGTATATTCCATCTCCACGAGGCTTACTTTAATCCATAAATGGATCGAATTATCTTATAAACCATTCTAGCAAAACTTGGATCTACAAAACCTTCAGGTTGTGTCATGTACACAACCTCTTCTACGCTCTCATTTAAGAAAGTAGTATTGACATCCATTTTCCAGATTTCGTAGTCATAGTAAGCAAGCAAAATCCTGATGGACTTGACCATTGCCACTGGTGAGAAAGTTTCATCTTAGTCAATACTATGAATTTACTTGAAACCTTTTGCCACCAGTCGTGCCTTATAGGTCTGTATTACTATCCATGTCAGTTTTCTTCTTAAAAACGCACTTGCACCTTATAGGTTTTACCCCTTTAGGTGGATCAACCAAAGTCCATACTTGGTTTTTCATACATGGAATCCATCTTAGATTTTATGGCCTCCTGCCAACTTTTAGATCTTGGAATGTTCATAACGTCTTGGTAGATAAGAGGCTCATTATCATTATTCAGAAGCATTACATCACCATCCTGAGTCAAGAGAAATTCATAATATCTCTCGGAGTCATGGTGAATCCTACCAGACCTACGAACAACCTGTGTTTCTTGAGCAGTATTTTCATTAACATTTTCTTGTACATTCTGCTCTTGTTCCAACTTTGGTTCAATGTTATCTCGTGGTTCTCGATCCTCATCGAGATCTATTTTCCTCCCACTATTTCTTTTAGAAAGAAATTCTCTCTCAAGAAATACATCAGTCCGAGCAACAAACACTTTGTTCTCTGGAGGATTAAAAAAGTAATACCCCTTTTTGTTTTAATTTGGTATCCCACAAAATTACATTTATCTAATTTTGGTCCTAGCTTGCCAGAGGTTAAACGTTTCACAAACGCTTTGCATCCCCTAATTTTCATAAATGACATGCTATAACTTTTCTCAGTCCACATCTTATATGGTGTCTCCTGAACCATTTTAGTAGGAACACGGTTTAGTGTATATGCACCTGTCTCTAGGGTATAACCCCAAAAACTTATTGGAAGATCCACTTGATTCATCATGCATCGCACTATGTCCAACATAATGTGATTTCAGCTCTTAGAAACTCCTTTCATTGAACCTTTTTACTTCAGCTTAATATTCTTTGAAATTTTCAAACAATTCGGATGTGTTCATCAAAAGATATCTATATCTGTATCTACTGATATCATCAGTGAGCGTTATGAATTAGTAAAATCTACCTCCTGCCATCGTACGTATATGACCACATACATCACCATGTATAAGTCCTAATCGTTCGATGACCCTTTCACCATTTTCAGTAAAAGGAGCTTTTGTCCTTTTGCCAAATAAACCAAGATTCACATTCTTCGTATGATTCATAATCAAACTTATCCAATTATCCATCATTATGTAAATTGGAAATGTGTTTCTTATAATATGGCCTTAATTACAGTGCCAAAGGTAATGTTTGATTTGAGTCATTTTAGAACATTTAAATTGTTAAATAATTGTGCAACATCAATAACTTTTTCATTGAAATGTAATAAACAACAATTGTTATATATACAATTAAAATGAAAAACCTTTCTTGTCCATACAAGAAACCAATATAATGTCTCTACTCTTAGAGGCACGTAGTTACAATTATCAAGTTCTAAACTTAGCCTTATATGCAAAATTAAGTAACGAGTTACTTCAACTAGAGCAACAACTTTTGCTCCAATTCTAACCCGAAACCTGAAGCTTGACCCTCGTCGGTCTTCTTCTTAGATCTTCCAAATAAGCATGACAGTTTAACTTCCAGTCTTTCGGTTTTCCACAGAAGCGACAATCGTCTTCTATAATTAGCAACACCTCCTTTAGGCGACAAAACCTCTTTGGGATTGAGTTTAATATGGCTATAGAATTAGATCAAATCTTCTTCTTTCCATTCCATTTTCCTTTCCCAAAACATTCCTACATTCACCATCATTATGGGAGTAGTCCATGCATTTATCATGTTGCTTACAGTAGTTCTCAACATGCTTCACAACTTAATGGGTGTTATGTCTATCTCATTTATTTCGTTGTTCACTAACTAATTGAGAATAGTTATTGTTCAAAGATTTGTATGATCAAATCATTCTGAGTCTCTAGACCAATCTTGAAACCCAAAAAATAATAATCAAGGTACTCATTATACCCTATCATCTTTAGAACATCTGGACCAACCGAATCTCACTTTCCCTACTTGTAGGTGTATGGTGTCTTGCTATTGTCAAATCCCTTTTGACGAGCCTTTTCCTCAAACATCTTTTAAGGTGCTCAAATATCTCATAAGCATCCATATGCTCATATTGTTTCTTAAGCTCAACACTCATAGTTGCAAGCATGAGACATGAAGCATCGTCAGTCGAATCATCAATTTGCTTCCAATAAGCATTATGTTCGGCACATGTTAAATTCTCAGCTAAAAGGTAAGGGAAGAATTTGACTAACATCGTGGTGCCTGAGGACGATCCTCAAGCTCCTATATCAGTCGAGGAAATTTGTTCCTGTCAGCTTGTCCTTCTCAAGGACTGATCGCATAGAGAAGTTCTTTGTGTTGGGAAATGAAGATTTAATGAGTGCATCAGGATCGGATAGCATCAGTATTTAGAGCATCAGGAGATGACGTCTGATGATGTCATCATCAGTGGCAGGATAAGTCGGCTGTTGATAATTGATACCATTCCGCGATTTCAGGATAGGATTGATATGCAGAAGATATACCTCATAGAAGCTGTTACATAAGATAAGCGACAAGAAGATAAATCTAATTAAATGAAAATTATCTTGTGTAACAGAATGTGTAGCTGTGTGTGTATATAAACACATGATAGGTTTTACGAGAGTAACATCTTAACACGAGTATTTTTGTAAACCTAGCAGCTCTTAAGAACTCATAGTTTCTTGAGAGAGTTTGTATCAGTTTTTATAAAGATTAATAAAAGCTGATATTGATTGTTGTTAGGAATATGTTGATTCTTGATGATAATTGTAAAAACACTTAGTAGATTTTGTATTAAGTTATTTTGTAACTGTCAACGAAATGGCATGCTTTGCAGTGTTTCGTTGACAGGAAGCTCATCAACGGAATGAGTGTTGTAGCAATTGCACTGTACAATACTTCACAGTTTGATATGCATTTGATGTATGTATTAGATAGGTTTCCTAAGTCATGTTGACTAAGTACTAGATAGGCAAAATAGGTTGGTTAATTGTAAGTATATCATGCCTTGTAATTTTGCCTAAGTGAAGACATGTCAACGGTATGAAGATTACTCTATCAACGGAACAAGGATACACCATCAACGGAATGAAGTTTACTCATCAACGAAATGAAGTTTACTCATCAACGAAATGGAGAATAAAGCTATCAACGAAACACATCTCCCTGCTATCAACGAATCATTATTGCTTTTCTGAATAGTTGACAAAGTGATAGTGACAGTTTACTGAACAGATCTAAAGGTGATGTGGAAGTGTACTTTGCATTGGAAACCATTAAAATGGACATGGGGAATAAGGAAACATCCCAGTTTCAAATTGGGCTCTTGGGAGTGATCATAATAAGCATGAAGATAAAAGCAAGGATCTCCAAGGACCACTGGACAAAGGGATGAAAAGCAAACTATTGGCGGTTATCTTTAGTGTACTTTAGAGTAGCCAAAAATAGTATTGTAAACTTGGGAATATATAACCAAGTGTAGCAGTTAGAAAGTAGTAAGAGAAGAAAAACAAATAGTTTGTATTAGCTATCTTTGAGAGCATTCTTCTCTACAACTCTGTAACTGAGCAGCTGTGTACTTTTGTATCACAGATTATTTCCGCAATAAAAACACTTCAGTTGGATCATCAAACAATCCAACTGAATTATTTATATCTTGTGTTTTTGTTTATTCAGTTCAGTTTTATTTTATCAGTGTTTTAAGTTTAAGAAAATATCAAGAATTGTATTCAACCCCCCCTTCTACAATTCTGTTAGGTCATTTGGGAATAACAATTGGTATCAGAGCAAGCTTCTAACATACAAGAAGTTTAAAGATCAAGACCAAAACAGAAACCATGGTGAAGAAGGATGCAGGTGTGAAGATACCAGTTCTTGATAAGGACAATTACTTTCACTGGAAAGTAAAGATGCATTTACATCTCATGTCTATGGACGAGAGGTATGTAGACTGCATTGAGAAAGGTCCACACGTTCCCATGAAGTTTGCATCTAGAGTTGGACTGCCAGATGATGCTCCTGATGTGGAAATTCCAAAACTTGTCTCAGAATGGACTATTGAAGATGTTGCAGAAGTCCATAAAGATAAAAGAACCATGAACATTCTGTTTAATGGTTTGGAGCAAGAGATGTTTGACAATGTCATAAACTGTACAACCTCCAAAGAAGTATGGGACACTGTCAGAACACTATGTGAAGGAACTGAGCAAGTAAGGGAGAACAAAATGCAACTCCTTATACAACAATATGAGCACTTTCACTTTAAAGCTGGTGAAACCCTAAATGACACGTTTAGTAGGTTTCAAAAGCTTCTGAATGGATTAAAGTTGTATGGGAGAATCTACCAAACTAAGGACTCAAACCTTAAATTTCTAAGAGCTCTTCCAAAAGAATGGAAGCCTATGACTGTTTCTCTAAGAAACACTCAAGAGTACAAAGATTACACTCTTGAAAGGCTGTATGGAACATTGAAGACTTATGAGCTGGAAATGGAGCAAGATGAGGAAATTGAAAAGGTACAGAAGAAGGGTGGATCCATTGCATTGATTGCATCTGTGAACCAACTGGAAGATGACACTGAAGAAGATGCAAAGGCCACAACTAGTCGAGCTAGTTGTAGAAGTGATGTCAGCAAGGGTAAAGGTAAGATGACAGAAGAAGAAGAACCAGAACCAGCCAACTTGGATGACTTAGATGAGATTGATGAACACATTGCTTTTCTGTCAAGAAAATTCTCTAAGTTCAAGTTCAAGAGAAACTCAGAAGCAAGGCCACCAAGGAGAGACTTTCAACCTAACAAAAGTAACTGGATTGAAAAGTCTAAATCTAAATGTTTCAATTGTGGAATGTTTGGTCACTTTGCTGGAGACTGCAGAAAACCCAAGATTGAGAAGAGCAACAGGAAATTTGAGCCTGTTGATTATAAAAAGAAATACTTTGAACTTCTCAAGCAAAAGGAAAAGGCTTTCATGACTCAGGAGTATGATTGGGCTGGTAATGGTGAAGATTCTGATGATGATGTTGAATATGTCAACTTGGCTCTTATGGCTAACAATCATGAGCAGGAAGCAAGCTCCTCAAGCAACCAGGTAACAATTACTAATCTTTCTGAGCTTTCTAAAGAGGAATGCGATAGTGCAGTAAATGAAATGTCTACTGTATTATATAATTTGCGTGTTACTCTTAAATCACTTACCAAAGAGAATTCAAGAATTAAAGAGACTAATTTGCTCTTAAGTGATAGGAATGCAATGTTAGAAGCACAGCTCATTGAATTTGAGAAAATGAGATGTGTTAGTAGGGATGCTAAGAAGGAACTTGAGAACGTGTTACAAAGGGAAGAAATTCTTAAGACACAACTAGAAATAGAACAGAGTGTGATTGCTAAATGGAAAGATGCCAGGAATGTTGCTACCAACATCATTAATGTTCAAGGTATGGAATCTTTCTGTGAACAATCATGGAAAAAGAACAAAGAGAAACTAGGGTATGCTTGTGAAGCCTTAGATTCAGAAACAGAGTCAACAAACAACAATGATCATTTGTTGAAGGTTGATATGTCAACGGAATGCGATGTTCCGTTGACACATGAACCATCAACCGATCAGGGTGTTTCGTTGACAGAGAAAAGAAAAGATGAACTCACTAGACTTAATAATAAGTATGGTCCTGTCACCAAGAACTTTGTTCAAGGTGAGTCTAGTAAATCAAAGAAAGTTGAGAAGCCTGTTGAGAGAGCTAATGTAGGTCACTTGTCCAACAAGCAATTGAAAGATAAGATAGAGAATGTTCAAATTGAGGCTAAGGGAAATAAAAGGAATAACAGGAATGGCAAAGTAGGAATTAACAAACACAACAATTACACACCTGATAAATATGCTCCTAGAAAGACTTGTGTCAATTGTGGAAGTGTTAGTCATCTATCTACTAACTGCAAATCTGTTAAGAAAACTGCTAATGTGAAAATTCCCAAGCCTGCAATGAATAATCTTATGCCTACAATGCCTGTTATGCCTAACATGTTTGCTCCATGTGCACAATTTCAGAATCCATATGCTAACATATCATTTGTGCCTAATCCATACATGAATATGTTTAGTATGCCACAAATGCCATGGAATATGAATAATATGTGTGCTCCTTCAAATATGCATGCTGTAAATGAAAATGTGAGCAACAATCAGAAATCAACACCAAGAGTAAAAGTTGATTTAAATCAATCTGAGCCCAAGGTGAAAAATGATATAAAAGGAAAAGCAAAGGCTAACAAAACAGGACCCAAGGAAACTTGGGTACCAAAATCAACTTGATTTGGTTTCATTGTGTGCAGGGAGACAAAAGGAATCTTTGGTACTTGGATAGTGGTTGTTCAAGACACATGACTGGTGATTCTACCCTGCTCACAGAGTTTCAGGAAAGAGCTGGCCCTTGTATTGCTTTTGGAGATGACAGCAAAGGCTACACAAAGGGATATGGCTTGATTTCAAAAGAGAATGTCATCATAGATGAGGTTGCATTGGTGGATGGTCTTAAGCACAATTTGCTTAGTATCAGTCAACTTTGTGACAAAGGATTTTTAGTTACTTTTTCAAAAGAAGCCTGTGTTGTTTCTAAAGGAGGAAACAACAATGTGGTAATGACTGGATTCAGAAGAGGGAATGTGTACATTGCTGACTTTAGTAGCACAAGTCCAGACACCATCACTTGTCTTTTCAGCAAAGCAAGCAAGGATGAAAGTTGGCTATGGCACAAGAAATTATCTCATCTGAATTTCAAGGTTATGAATGATTTGGTAAGGAAGGATCTTGCTAGAGGAATTCCACAGGTGGAGTTTTCCAAGGATGGTTTGTGTGATGCCTGTCAAAAAGGGAAACAAAAGAAGGCATCATTCAAAAGCAAGACAGAGTCATCAATTGTCCATCAGCTTGAGTTACTTCATATGGATCTGTTTGGCCCTGTAAATGTCATGTCTATTTCAAAGAAGAAATATTGTCTTGTGATTGTTGATGATTTTTCTAGATTTACTTGGACCTTCTTTTTACATTCTAAAGATGAGGCAAGTGAAATCATTATCAATCACATCAAGATGGTAAACAATCATCCTGACTTGAAAGTAAGAAGGATCAGGAGTGACAATGGGACAGAATTCAAGCATGAAGATGTTCTGTGAAGAAAATGGTATTATGCATGAGTTTTCAGCAACAAGGACACCACAGCAAAATGGTGTAGTTGAAAGGAAAAACAGAACACTTATTGAAGCTGCCAGGACAATGCTAGATGAATCAAAGTTACCAACTTATTTTTGGGCTGAGGCAGTTAACACAGCTTGCTTCACTCAGAATATTTCTTTGATTAATCAGGCCAAGGGAATGACCCCTTATCAACTACTCAAAAGAAAGAAGCCACTATTGGATTTTCTTCATGTCTTTGGATGCAAGTGCTTTGTTCTGAGAAATCAAGCTGAGCATTTGGGGAAATTTGAAGCAAAGGCAGATGAAGCAATATTTGTGGGATATGCAGCAGGGAAAGCTTACCGAGTCTATAATCTCAGAACCAACATTGTTATGGAATCTGTACATGTTGTTTTTGATGATCTCAAAATTCAAGGTCTCTGTGATGAAGGTTTCCATGAAAGTCTCTCTTTTGAGAATGAGGAAGGAGATCGAATGAATCATGTTAAGACTACTGAGAAACAGTCTAAAGTTGTTGTATCTAGCACAGATGAGAGCAGCAGTGAAGATGAAATTGCTGCATTAAGATTGAAAAGAATAGCTGCTAGTAGACCAAATGGTCATTTCGTTGACAGTCAAGATGGTGGTTTCGTTGACAGTCAAAATGAGCGTTTCGTTGACAGCCAAAACAGTCATACCGTTGAAGGTCATAGAAATGTCTCAAGAAGTGATCATTTAGGGACAACAAACTCAGGGGGAGTTTCTCAAGGACAAATATCCAATCAAGGCAATCATGATCATGAAGCTACCTCGTCTAGAGCGAATCTACCTCCCTCAAGAAAATGGACTAAAGATCATCCCTTTGAACTTATTATAGGTGATGTTTCTTCAAAAGTCCAAACTAGAAGAGCAACTCAAGAAGAATGTCTTTATAGCAGCTTTCTGTCTCAAGATGAGCCAAAGAAAGTTGAGGATGCACTTCTAGATCCAGATTGGGTTTTGGCTATGCAAGAAGAGCTAAACCAATTTGAAAGGAACAATGTTTGGAAGCTGGTGCCCAAGCCTAAGGACAGGAGTGTAATATGCACAAAATGGGTGTTCAGAAACAAGATGGATGAAAATGGCATAGTCACAAGGAACAAAGCAAGACTAGTTGCAAAAGGCTACTCACAGGAAGAAGGAATTGATTTTGATGAAACATTTGCTCCTGTTGCAAGACTAGAAGCAATAAGGATTTTCCTAGCCTATGCAGCCCATGCCAATTTCAAAGTCTATCAAATGGATGTGAAAAGTGCTTTTCTGAATGGGGAATTGGAAGAGGAGGTCTATGTAAGTCAACCTCCTGGTTTTGAAGATGATGATTTTCCAGAATATGTATACTTCCTCCTCAAAGCACTCTATGGTTTGAAACAAGCACCTAGAGCCTGGTATGACACACTCTCACAGTTTCTTCTTGAGAATCATTTCACTAGAGGTACTGTAGATAAAACTCTTTTTCACAGGATTGTGAATGGCTCTACTATACTTGTTCAAATTTATGTAGATGACATAATCTTTGGGTCTACAGATGTGAAACTTTGTCAAAAGTTTGCCAAGCTTATGCAAAGTAAATATGAAATGAGCATGATGGGAGAATTAACTTACTTTCTTGGTCTTCAAGTGAAGCAAGTTAATGAAGGCATTTTCATTAGTCAAACAAAATATATTCATGATTTATTAAAGAAATTTAACTTAATGGAATGCTCTCCTGCCAAAACTCCCATGCCCACTGCCACCAAACTTGAATTGAATACTAAGGAAAAATCTGTGGACATTTCAAGTTACAGAGGCATGGTAGGCTCACTTTTGTATTTAACAGCTAGTAGACCTGATATTATGTTTGCTACATGTCTATGTGCTAGATTTCAGGCTGATCCTAGGGAATCCCATTTAGTTGCTATTAAAAGGATTTTCAGATATCTCAAGGGAACACCAAACCTTGGCATTTGGTATCCTAGAGAATCTGGTTTTGAACTAATTGGTTATTCAGATGCAGATTATGCAGGATGTAAAATTGACAGGAAAAGCACAACAGGCACATGTCAATTCTTAGGAAACAAGCTTGTGTCATGGTTCAGCAAGAAACAAAACTCAGTTTCCACCTCCACAGCTGAGGCTGAGTATATTGCAGCTGGAAGTTGTTGTGCACAGATTTTATGGATGAAAAATCAATTACTTGATTATGGATTAAGAGTTGAGAAAATTCCTATTTTCTGTGACAACACTAGTGCCATTGCCATTACTGAGAATCCAGTGCAGCATTCAAGAACCAAGCACATTGACATCAAGTACCATTTCATTAGAGAACATGTTATGAATGGTACTGTGGAGTTACATTTTGTTCCAAGTGAACAACAACTTGCAGACATCTTTACCAAGCCACTTGATGAATCAACATTCTCAAGATTAGTAAGTGAGCTAGGTATGCTAAATTTCTCTTAATTATTTTTGAGATATTTGCAAGTCATTATGCAGCCAGAAATTTGCTATGATTTTCTGTGATTTAACTTTCTCAGGAAAAAGTAAAATTTTGTCTAAGTCAAAATAACTATGCCAACGAAACAAACCATTTCGTTGACAATCTTAGCATTTTTCTGGGTGTTTCGTTGATAGCTCTTTTTATGTCAACGAAACACAGCTGTATCAACGAAATAGACGGGACTTTAAACGCCCAATTCTGATTCGTTGATTTAGCGCTTTTAATCTGAACCGTTGAAAATTGACACGTCTTTTACCACGATCTATGCATACATCCCTGTAAGTATAAATCATGGTAATACTTTAAGAGTAACGGTTATATTTTTAAGCCAATCCAGTAATTTACTTTTATTATTGGACTCATTTTCTGAGAATTTTTGGGGGAGTATTTAAGAAATTCTATTTTCTTTAATTCTTTTTTTACCTGCTCTCAAAAATTCCAAAGGCTTTTCTCTCTCTTTCTCTCTCTAACAAGCAACTCAGTTCGAAGCTTTATCTCACTCAACAATGGCACCCATAGTCAAGCTTATGTCTGCTGGAGGGTTCATCTATGAGAAGAACAACTCCATCCCTTTTGTTGCAAAGGAAAACCCGAACAGACTTTTCTTCAAAATGATGGATTTCATGAAGAATTGCAAGTTGAGCTATGCAATGTTCCACTCTACACCAATCTACAATGAAATAATTGAGGAAATTTGGACCTCATGTGAATATAGTGGAACAAATTGCACTCTGCAATTCACTCTCCAAGGTAATGAGTACATAGATAATTCTGATGTTTTGCAAGCATGTTTACATATTCCTGATAATAACTGTGATGCTTTGCCTACTAACACTGAAATAACTACCATGCTAAATTCTATAAACTACTCTTTGCCTACTGATAATCTGGGTAGAATAATTAGGAGAGGTTTGGTTAGGGAATACAGTTATTTAGCTGATGCATTCATTAAGGTCTTTTCTGGAAAGATTAGTAATTTTGATGCATTAACTAACTCTATGTTAATTCTCCTAACCATGCTTCTAAATGATAGATATTACAACTTTAGCACCCAACTTATTTATGAAATTGGTGCTAAGTTGGGTGATAGGGCAAATAGGAAGAAAAATATCTATTATGCAAGGTTTCTGATGATGCTGGCTAATCATGTTAGTCCAGCACCATTAGTTATCTCTAACCCTAATGCCAGGTTTGAGTGCTTTGTACAAGAAAAGAGAGTATTGACAGACATACTGAGGCTGAACTACAATTGAGGTAACTACTACTATCCCTGTTAGTATAGATGTTACTTCTATTGTCTCCTGTAACGCCTTAGAATTTTTTACTTTTAAATTATTATCAATATGTGAATACCATTAATTTTATATGTGTATGATAATTGTTGGATAGGCTCGTTGTGCTAATTAGAGTAGTCTTAAAATTTATTTTATTTAAAAGAGCTATTTAAAATTATTTTATATTTATTGCTAGTATTAGCAATTGAGATTTTATTCTTGAAATTTTAGTTAGCAATGATGATCTTGGTATAATATGATTTATGTGTAAGCTCATATTTTAGTCATACTTATTTGAGATAAAAATAATTATTTGATATAGTCCCATAATTTTGAAATTTCTTTATGTGCCATAATTGTTATGTGCTTAAAATTTGAATTATGTGCGTGGTGAAAAATTAATTAATTATGAATGTGGTTTCTAAATTTTATTCAAGTGCTCTGAAAATTTATTTGGGTCATATAATATTTATATTAAATTTAGAGTATGCTAAATTATTTAATTAGTAGCATGAAATATTTCTTAGCATTATTTTTATTTTATTTTAGTGTTAAACTCATGATTTAAATTTTATAATCACTTAATTATTTTAAATATTTATTTTGAGGGATGCTATACCTTCTAGATTATTTATTTTCAGTGGGTAATTTATTTATTTACCTAGAGAATGGTAAATTTTTATTTAAAATTATTTTTGAGATAAAAAGACATTTTATTTGATTATTTCTATGTAAATAAAATTTTAATTATCTAATCTACAAAAGATATTTGTAGAATAATATTTCTACTTGATCTAGAAATGGGATTATGAATTTACATGAAAGCCCTTGATTTTTATCATGTTGGTATTTTATTCTATTGGACATTTTTGTCATTTAATAAGTAAATAACTAAAAAGTGTTTACTTTTACATTACTTTTAGCTCCCCTATAAAAACCCTACCCACCCCATCAGCCCCCACCCGTTCTCTCTTCTTCTTCTTCTTCTTCTTTCTTCTTCTTCTCTCCCCAACACCCATTTCTCTCTCTTGTTCTTCATCTCTTACAAAATTAAAACCCCCATAACTTGTGATTCTCTCATCCAAATTACAAGTGTGAGTAACCAAAACACTCCTCTCTCAAAGCTCTACAACCCTCTTGTACTAATTTCAAGTTTTATCATGATTTCAAAATCTGGAATTTTCGGATTTAAGGGTCTTTATGCATAAAGCTTACATGCAAAGGTCGATTGTGTGTATTTAGGGTCATTCTCGATGAGACCCATTGTTTTGGGCTCATCCGAGAAGAAACCCGACCATGGCAATGATCCTTGTGAGCCATGGTCTTGATTTTTATGTTTAAAAGTTGAACTCAAGTTCATTTTGTTGATGCATGTCACTAATTTTATGATCCATGATGATTTTGATTAAAGTTGTTAGTGGGTTTCGATTTTTTATTAATTATATATGATGTATGTGATGTGGGTAGTAAGAAATTGAAATATTATGAGTTGCATGTTGGTTAAGAGAAAGTATGATTTTATTTTGTTTATAGATGTTGGTTACAATTAGAAATTTTGTTGATTGAACTTTGGCTTGAGGTTGAAATGGTTGTGGTTTGAAGGATGGGAGTTAAGGTGGAAGGAGGATAGTTAAAAAGAGAAAGAGAGGGAGAAGCCGAGGGGGAGAGAGAGAGGTCGGGAGAGAGAGAGGTCGGGAGAGAGAGAGACCGAGAGAGAGAGAGAGAGAGAAAGGGAGAGAGATGAAGTTAGAAGGGAAGGATTTGATTTAAAAACTTTGAGTTTGGAAGTGTGATTTTCAAGATGTATAAATAGGTGTGTGCATTTTCAAAATAAATAGGGGTGTGTATTTTCAAAATAAATAGGTGTGTGTATTTTCAAAATAAATAGGTGTGTGTATTTTCAAAATAAATAGGTGTGTGTATTTTCAAAATAAGTAGGTGGGTGTATTTACAAAGGAAGTGTGTCATTTTTCATAAAATGTGTTTAGTGTGAGTATGTCTTTTTCTAAAATTGTGTGTTCTTGTGTGAGAAAGGTGAGTATGAGAGATGGAAGGATATGAGTGTGTGTTGTTCAAGTGCGTGTGTTTAGGTGTTTGGTTTTGGTTTAGGCCAAGAGGCCGAGAAGCCGAGAAGAGAGAAATAAAGAGGGGGAGAAGGAAGTAGAGCGGAGAAGATTGGTTGAGTTGGTGGTGTCGTATAGTAGTTTGTTAATTGATGATCTTATGTGGTATACATGGTCAATTATGTGTTAGTTGCTTAATTGTATTTTAATTGGTATAAGACGTCGCTATGATGTAATTTGAATAATTACATATGTGTTGAACCAATATGGTTGTCTTTAATTAGAATTAGCATTGTTATAGTAACCTGAATCTAGACTTGGTTAGTCAACTATAAATTGGTCGTAAGTTGTTATGTACTGGTTAACTAAACATATTGTGAGTATAAGTGGCTTTATGTAATCAAGTGTTATTTATGGTCAAAAGGAACTAGATAGAAATGTTAGAAGTCTTTATCTTGAGGCCTTTCATCAATATGTTGAGGAAAGTCATGTGACATCATATGGTACGTGTTAAATGATTAAAGGTCGGTTATGTCGTAAAGGTTGAATGTGTTGAAAGTCTATATGGTCATTTTGCCTAGAATTGTTGATGTCATTAAGCAAATATGTGTTAAGTGACTACATGTCTAAGTGTTAATTAAAGTTGTGAGGACACTATGTGCTCCTCGATTGTATATTTATATATATAAGTACATGTGATTGTATGACGATGGGGTAGAAGTACTTAGAGATACGTAAACAAAGCTGAGGTACTAAGTGATAAAGACTAAGACGATATTATACCTTTATATAGGTACAAGTAGGAGGCCAGGAAAGGAGCCCGTGTACGTAAAGTCAGAGTGGTGTACAAGTTACTGAGTTAGTTTATCGGCTTTTGAGGCAAGTGTCTATTCCCTCCACTTATCTTTCAAGTGGTAGTTTTCTTAAATTATGATGCAAATGATACCTTTTGATTATGTTACAAGTATACGTATAACCTTTACTTATCCTTTACCATTATGATGCAATCGTTTGTTATACCATTGTACCCTTACACCTTGCTCTTTATTTACAAACTCTACATTTGATCCCTTATCTTCATGTAACTCGTATGATGCCATTACCATGTTCATATGATACCTTTACTTTGCACTATCCCCTGAACTTTCTTGTTAACCGTTAAATCCCTGATACGTACTTATTTCCTTGTTGACTTATTTACCATGCTTAATCGCACCTTTATCTTGACTTATACTTTGTTGACCTCTATTAACTTTTGAATACCCAAAGCTTACTTATTCCTTTGCTCACTTACTTACCATGCCTTTCAATTGTTCATTCTTTAAACCCTTGCAATAAAATATTGAAATTTCTTATACCCTGAAGTGAATATCGGAAATGTTGAAAGCCTCTTGTTCATTAATCCCTTTGTTAAATTACTTATGAATGGAACAAACTTTGACCGTGGCGGCGGTCCTGGTTACTTATGTATGTATTTTATGGCCAATGTGTGCCTATGGATCCTGAATGTTAGGACCTTGTGAAAACATGGTCTGGAGCTTTACGTGGCTGATCACCCGTATAGCTCGTACCGTCTTACCGGAAGTTCCAATTCAATTGCTTAATCTTATTCTTTGAACAAAAATGTATATCTTGAAACTTGTTACCATGTTGAATACCATTTGATTATCATTTGATTACCAGTTGAGTACCATGTGATTTCCTATTGATTACCAATTGATTACCATTCGATTACTAATGAATTTCTAGTTGATGGATTTATCTAATGAAAACTGCTTTCATTGATTTCACTTGCTGGGCAATTTTTGGCTCACTCTTGTTTTTATTATTCCCTAACCTTTCAGTTAGGAATGGAGTATGCCGTTTTCGAGTAACCGCTAAGAGGACCGTGAGAAGGCCTGATTCGAGAATTTAGGCTCCATGTTGTCAGACAGATAGAATTCATGTTAGTTCTCACCAATGGTTAGATGTTGGCTTATGGTTTGTAATAAAACTGAATTAGATGTTGTAATAAACTTTGATATTTTAGATTCTTGTTTCATACCATAACCTGTGATCGATCCTTTGTTGAGGGGTCGTCTGTATAATTATGTTTTATTCAGAGCGATAGTGGCACCAAATCCTGACCCCGGATTTGGGGCGTCACAGGTTGGTATCAGAGCTACAGGTTATTGGTCACTGAAACAAGAATAGGTAGAAGAGTCTAAGATAGGAAAAACAATGAGAAAACTCACATAGAGTTTGGGTTAGGATGTATGAATATAGTTTTGACCAACAGGATAGGTTCACCCTAGGACTTAAGCTTCATAGGTAAGATAGGATTTGTAGATATAGGTTACCTTTATGATGAGTATTAGTAGAATTAAGATAACCCTTTACCGTTTAAGTATCTTCTTGGTTTATTATTGTGTGGTTATAGATAATGGCTGTTTTGAGAGATTAACCTTCATATGAGATTCCTTTTCCTAAGCCAGAGTCGTCAACATCAGTATCAGTGCATGCACCCGACCAAGTGGAGATTTCCATTACCCCTTAGGTAAATTTATTTTCTTATAGTATAGCTGCATGTCAAGGTAGAGTTATTTCTTACGTGTAGAATGAAAGGGATTGGAGATGGGTGGAATATTGAACGAATTATGGATTATGTGTGGATGATTGAGTAAGTATTTGAGATATTGTTATAACAGGGCATAGTCCATTTTACGAATAGGTCATGCCGAATTTTCTGTAGAAATATTAACTTAAGTTACGCACTTCCACGTTATATAGTATTCCGACATATCGAGAGAGTATACGCTGGAACCATCTGAAGATCGGGTTACGGACGGGGCAACTAATTCGAAGCTGGAGGAGTCAATCGGAAAGTCAGAGCTACCAGTTCGGGAGACATCAGCTGCAGATCTTTACGTACTTTCCAGAATTTCATCTACGACTTCGGCTACATCGCGAACGCTATAGGAAGCACCGCGCAGAGTTCCGAACCAAGTTTAGTTAGAGTCGATTGAGAGTAGAAGCTCTAAGATAACGTTTAGAAAGACTTATATAGATTCTTTGCGATATGATAACGATTTTTACCCCCATGATAGGGACATTCATCCAGAGGAGCGGCTAAAGTGTAAATTCCTTCTTTGTACAAGATTGCACAAGTTGATTTACTAGCGGGACATACCTATAAGCTCAGACTAGAAATTTACTTCCCTAAGAACTACCTACATGAGACAAGGCGTGATTACCTCCATTCGTTCGATGTAAGGATAAGTCTATTCACAACTAGTCATTGATTTTATTCAATTTACCTTTTTCAAAGATTCAATTTTTCACTTCTATTATTTTGTTCTTTACGAAATACCTCCCTTGTTCAGGGGCTACTTGATCCAATATTATATAAACTTTTGAAACTCTTAAACCTTTCCTATGTTCTTCTTAAATTTTTTTTGTTGTAACTGAGATGAACAACCCTATATATAGGGGATTCAGGTACTTTCTATCCGTGTGATAGAAGTCTGGTGGGACGCCACTGGTTGTGTGTTTGTCATGGAAGTACTAAAGGTTGGCCACCTTCTGTACTGTGTTGTTTAAAGTGACAAATGCAACCTGATAAAGTTCGATGATCATCTTGATCACTTAGTTAAATTCTTTTTCCAGAAATTCTTACTAAACATGCTTGTTATATTTCCATATTTATTGACACCTTCGTATCTATTGGTTCATTTTGTCGGAGACTCTTACGACTCTTAGAGGTATCAAAGATTGGAAGTCGCAAAGGCGAAGATGACGGTATTCTGAGTGTTAAGATGTACTTACATTGACTGGAAATTTGTTTTGATCGAGTTTGGGAAATTGTTTTAAAAGGAGGACTGAACGTCGAGTCGGAGTGCTTATTAGACTTACAACACGATTACAAGGTTTATTATTACCGAGAATTTGGTATGGATAAGGAGAAGGTAACAAGGATATACCAAAACTAATCATGATGAAGTATGAAATAAAGTGATATTGGAGAGGCATTGGTTATTGTTTAATAGAGGACTGTTATTCTACTTGTTGGGCAAGTATATATATGAGTACCTGTTTATTCTATATTCCACTTTGAATGTGGTAGTTAGATTATTACAAGGTTTTGAACGTCTTGAGACCACATATTGGATGTAAACTTTAGAACTGAAGCAGGATAAGTTGAGCATAGCGTAATATGAAGCAAAGTTTATAGAGCTAGTCAGGTTTGTGTTCGAATATGTGAAAATCGATGAGAAGAGAGTTAAGAGACTCCAACATGAAGTAAGATCATGGATTAGGAGTAAAGTTATTGATTACAAACAAAAGAAGCTAGAAAAGGGAAGGTGGAGACACGGGAAGAAGACCAATAATTAAGGAATTTTCAGAACCGTTTCAATATAAGGCCTGCGTATCAGTCAAATAGGAATGCTGGATATAGAAGAATAGAAACTGGAAGTGATGGTCAAGGGAACCGTCCATTAGATTTGGATCAACAAAGACCTATGAGACCTCCGATACCAGAATGTAGAACTTGTGGAAATAAACAACTGGGATTTTGTAATAAGATCAATATAGTACGTTACAAGTGTAATCAGAGAGGACATTACGCCAATGAGAGCTATAAACCGAAGGCTAGAGTTACGTGTAACAAGCGTTGAGAGGTGTGACGTTTCTTAAGAGATTGCAATCGTTAAGTCCAGTAAGCAAAATGTTAAGGATGAATGGACCACCATTTACTAAGCAACCAAGGACAAGAACCCTTAATATGACCATGAGCGATATAGTGAAAATAAGGATGTAGTTACAGATACGTTTCAAATAGATTACGGAAATGCCAAGTATTAATTTATTTTGGAGCTACCAAGCCTTTTATCTCTATAGAATTTGCTTATAAACCGCGTTGTACGATTCAACTACTGAGTAAAGCCTTGACTATAGGAATATCTAATCAGGGGCGTATATCGATTCATCTAGCTTTTCCTCACTGTGAGATTGATATGACAGATCACCATTTTCTTAGGATTACTTGATTCCCGTCAAAGTCAGAGAGATTTGATGTAAATTCTAAGAATGAATTGGTTAACAGAGTATGGGAAAATAGAATTGCGAGCCACCGATAAAGTAGAAGTTGTGTTCCTAGGTCAGAAACAAACAAAGAAATTCTAACTTGTCATGTAGGGAAGGGGATTATTGCGCCAAGGTTGTCAAGGATATCTAGCACATGTGATTAACACCAGTAAAGAGACACCTAAGGGGAATAGATTCCAGTGGTTGATAAATTTCCGGAGATATTTCTCGACGATCTTTCAGGTTAACTCCCAAAATGGAAATAGAGTTTGTTGTAGACTTAGCACCCGGATTAGAACGAATTTCAAAGGCACCATATAGAATGGCACCAGTAGAAATGTAAAGGTTAACAATTCAATTGCAAGATCTTAGGAAAAAGAGGATTTAAGTTGGTTTTGTGTGTGTAAATTTAAAATGTACTTTTGTGTGTTTTCAAAATATGATTTTAAAAGTGTGTGTGTAATCTTTCATGAAGGTGTTGAGGTGTGGGTGTTGTTTAAAGAAAGTAGTAAGTTTTTTTTTAAAAAGAGTTTTCTTAAAGGTATACTCTTAGGTAGAAATCTAAAGATGGGATTTTGAGTGAGTAGGTAGGTGTACTTTCAAAATGTGTTTTTGGGTGTGTGTGTACTTTAAAACATGATTTTCTAAAGGTGTGAGTGTGTTATTCAAAAATAAGATTTTATGAGTATGATTTAAAATACGATTTAAAAATGTGTGTGTGCGTATTCTTTTAAACGTGTTCTTTTCACAAATGTGACTTTGTGTGTGTGTGTGTCATTCAAAAACGTAATCTTGTAAAAGTGTGAGGGTGTTATTTCAAAATATGATTTCGTATGAGTAAGTGTTTCACCTGTTAGAGAGTTAAAATCGAACATCAGAGATTTAGTGGACTATTACAACCATTAGAAATTCCTGAATTTAAGAATGAACATCTCATGATGCCATTTGAGTTATGATCGACGGATTTACCAAGTTGGTACCTTTCTTTCCCACCAACGAGAAACTTTCATTAGATAAATTGGTTTATCGACCATAAGAGATAGTAGTGAGGCATATGATTCAAGTATTAATCGAATTTGACCAAGACCCGCAATTTTATTCAAGATTTTGGAGAAAGATGTTGGCATGTTCATAAACCAAGTTGAACATGTGTACCACGTATGGTCAAAGTTAATAGACTATTCAGACAATCGAAGACAAATTTAGAGTTTGTACGATGAATTTTGAAGACAATTGAGATGATCGTTTGACATTAGTGGAATTCTTTTACCGCAATAGCTATCACGCGAATATTGAAATGCCAGCTTATGAAGCCTTGTACGGAGAAAGATGTAGATCTTCAATAGGTTGAAAAGAAGTTGATAAATGCACGAGATTGGAACCAGAGTTAATGTATCAGACCAAAGAACTATTGAGCTCATCCAGAAAGGATTAATAGCTACTCGGAATCGACGACTGTAATATGATGATTAAACCAGGGAAGGTATAGATTATAGAGTAAGAGAGTCAGTCATATTAAGTGTCACCATGGAAAAGACTAACGGGATTTGGTAAGTAGGGACGGCTGAGTCCGAAATTAGTTAGACCTTTTAAGATATTGAAGCGTGTGGGTAAGATTGCGTATGAGCTAACCTTACCTCCGTATATGCAACATATTCATAGTGTATTTCACGTGTCTATGCTTAAGATGTATTATTTCGATTCTAACCATGTAATGAATTACGAGTCGATAGAGATTCAAACTTATTTGTACTGTGTTGAGCAAACAGTAGAAATTTTAGACCGGAAAGAGAAAGTGCTTAGAGATAAAATAGTTGTACTAGTAAGAGTGTTGTGGAGAAACCCAGGGTTGAAAAATCAACTTGGGAGTTAGAAACTAAAATGTTAGAAGAGTACTCTCAGCTGTTTACGTAGTAGATTCTGAGGACAGAATCCTTTTAAGGGGGGAAGGTTGTAACGCCTTAGAATTTTTTACTTTTAAATTATTATCAATATGTGAATACCATTAATTTTATATGTGTATGATAATTGTTGGATAGGCTCGTTGTGCTAATTAGAGTAGTCTTAAAATTTATTTTATTTAAAAGAGCTATTTAAAATTATTTTATATTTATTGCTAGTATTAGCAATTGAGATTTTATTCTTGAAATTTTAGTTAGCAATGATGATCTTGGTATAATATGATTTATGTGTAAGCTCATATTTTAGTCATACTTATTTGAGATAAAAATAATTATTTGATATAGTCCCATAATTTTGAAATTTCTTTATGTGCCATAATTGTTATGTGCTTAAAATGTGAATTATGTGCGTGGTGAAAAATTAATTAATTATGAATGTGGTTTCTAAATTTTATTCAAGTGCTCTGAAAATTTATTTGGGTCATATAATATTTATATTAAATTTAGAGTATGCTAAATTATTTAATTAGTAGCATGAAATATTTCTTAGCATTATTTTTATTTTATTTTAGTGTTAAACTCATGATTTAAATTTTATAATCACTTAATTATTTTAAATATTTATTTTGAGGGATGCTATACCTTCTAGATTATTTATTTTCAGTGGGTAATTTATTTATTTACCTAGAGAATGGTAAATTTTTATTTAAAATTATTTTTGAGATAAAAAGACATTTTATTTGATTATTTCTATGTAAATAAAATTTTAATTATCTAATCTACAAAAGATATTTGTAGAATAATATTTCTACTTGATCTAGAAATGGGATTATGAATTTACATGAAAGCCCTTGATTTTTATCATGTTGGTATTTTATTCTATTGGACATTTTTGTCATTTAATAAGTAAATAACTAAAAAGTGTTTACTTTTACATTACTTTTAGCTCCCCTATAAAAACCCTACCCACCCCATCAGCCCCCACCCGTTCTCTCTTCTTCTTCTTCTTCTTCTTTCTTCTTCTTCTCTCCCCAACACCCATTTCTCTCTCTTGTTCTTCATCTCTTACAAAATTAAAACCCCCATAACTTGTGATTCTCTCATCCAAATTACAAGTGTGAGTAACCAAAACACTCCTCTCTCAAAGCTCTACAACCCTCTTGTACTAATTTCAAGTTTTATCATGATTTCAAAATCTGGAATTTTCGGATTTAAGGGTCTTTATGCATAAAGCTTACATGCAAAGGTCGATTGTGTGTATTTAGGGTCATTCTCGATGAGACCCATTGTTTTGGGCTCATCCGAGAAGAAACCCGACCATGGCAATGATCCTTGTGAGCCATGGTCTTGATTTTTATGTTTAAAAGTTGAACTCAAGTTCATTTTGTTGATGCATGTCACTAATTTTATGATCCATGATGATTTTGATTAAAGTTGTTAGTGGGTTTCGATTTTTTATTAATTATATATGATGTATGTGATGTGGGTAGTAAGAAATTGAAATATTATGAGTTGCATGTTGGTTAAGAGAAAGTATGATTTTATTTTGTTTATAGATGTTGGTTACAATTAGAAATTTTGTTGATTGAACTTTGGCTTGAGGTTGAAATGGTTGTGGTTTGAAGGATGGGAGTTAAGGTGGAAGGAGGATAGTTAAAAAGAGAAAGAGAGGGAGAAGCCGAGGGGGAGAGAGAGAGGTCGGGAGAGAGAGAGGTCGGGAGAGAGAGAGACCGAGAGAGAGAGAGAGAGAGAAAGGGAGAGAGATGAAGTTAGAAGGGAAGGATTTGATTTAAAAACTTTGAGTTTGGAAGTGTGATTTTCAAGATGTATAAATAGGTGTGTGCATTTTCAAAATAAATAGGGGTGTGTATTTTCAAAATAAATAGGTGTGTGTATTTTCAAAATAAATAGGTGTGTGTATTTTCAAAATAAATAGGTGTGTGTATTTTCAAAATAAGTAGGTGGGTGTATTTACAAAGGAAGTGTGTCATTTTTCATAAAATGTGTTTAGTGTGAGTATGTCTTTTTCTAAAATTGTGTGTTCTTGTGTGAGAAAGGTGAGTATGAGAGATGGAAGGATATGAGTGTGTGTTGTTCAAGTGCGTGTGTTTAGGTGTTTGGTTTTGGTTTAGGCCAAGAGGCCGAGAAGCCGAGAAGAGAGAAATAAAGAGGGGGAGAAGGAAGTAGAGCGGAGAAGATTGGTTGAGTTGGTGGTGTCGTATAGTAGTTTGTTAATTGATGATCTTATGTGGTATACATGGTCAATTATGTGTTAGTTGCTTAATTGTATTTTAATTGGTATAAGACGTCGCTATGATGTAATTTGAATAATTACATATGTGTTGAACCAATATGGTTGTCTTTAATTAGAATTAGCATTGTTATAGTAACCTGAATCTAGACTTGGTTAGTCAACTATAAATTGGTCGTAAGTTGTTATGTACTGGTTAACTAAACATATTGTGAGTATAAGTGGCTTTATGTAATCAAGTGTTATTTATGGTCAAAAGGAACTAGATAGAAATGTTAGAAGTCTTTATCTTGAGGCCTTTCATCAATATGTTGAGGAAAGTCATGTGACATCATATGGTACGTGTTAAATGATTAAAGGTCGGTTATGTCGTAAAGGTTGAATGTGTTGAAAGTCTATATGGTCATTTTGCCTAGAATTGTTGATGTCATTAAGCAAATATGTGTTAAGTGACTACATGTCTAAGTGTTAATTAAAGTTGTGAGGACACTATGTGCTCCTCGATTGTATATTTATATATATAAGTACATGTGATTGTATGACGATGGGGTAGAAGTACTTAGAGATACGTAAACAAAGCTGAGGTACTAAGTGATAAAGACTAAGACGATATTATACCTTTATATAGGTACAAGTAGGAGGCCAGGAAAGGAGCCCGTGTACGTAAAGTTAGAGTGGTGTACAAGTTACTGAGTTAGTTTATCGGCTTTTGAGGCAAGTGTCTATTCCCTCCACTTATCTTTCAAGTGGTAGTTTTCTTAAATTATGATGCAAATGATACCTTTTGATTATGTTACAAGTATACGTATAACCTTTACTTATCCTTTACCATTATGATGCAATCGTTTGTTATACCATTGTACCCTTACACCTTGCTCTTTATTTACAAACTTTACATTTGATCCCTTATCTTCATGTAACTCGTATGATGCCATTACCATGTTCATATGATACCTTTACTTTGCACTATCCCCTGAACTTTCTTGTTAACCGTTAAATCCCTGATACGTACTTATTTCCTTGTTGACTTATTTACCATGCTTAATCGCACCTTTATCTTGACTTATACTTTGTTGACCTCTATTAACTTTTGAATACCCAAAGCTTACTTATTCCTTTGCTCACTTACTTACCATGCCTTTCAATTGTTCATTCTTTAAACCCTTGCAATAAAATATTGAAATTTCTTATACCCTGAAGTGAATATCGGAAATGTTGAAAGCCTCTTGTTCATTAATCCCTTTGTTAAATTACTTATGAATGGAACAAACTTTGACCGTGGCGGCGGTCCTGGTTACTTATGTATGTATTTTATGGCCAATGTGTGCCTATGGATCCTGAATGTTAGGACCTTGTGAAAACATGGTCTGGAGCTTTACGTGGCTGATCACCCGTATAGCTCGTACCGTCTTACCGGAAGTTCCAATTCAATTGCTTAATCTTATTCTTTGAACAGAAATGTATATCTTGAAACTTGTTACCATGTTGAATACCATTTGATTATCATTTGATTACCAGTTGAGTACCATGTGATTTCCTATTGATTACCAATTGATTACCATTCGATTACTAATGAATTTCTAGTTGATGGATTTATCTAATGAAAACTGCTTTCATTGATTTCACTTGCTGGGCAATTTTTGGCTCACTCTTGTTTTTATTATTCCCTAACCTTTCAGTTAGGAATGGAGTATGCCGTTTTCGAGTAACCGCTAAGAGGACCGTGAGAAGGCCTGATTCGAGAATTTAGGCTCCATGTTGTCAGACAGATAGAATTCATGTTAGTTCTCACCAATGGTTAGATGTTGGCTTATGGTTTGTAATAAAACTGAATTAGATGTTGTAATAAACTTTGATATTTTAGATTCTTGTTTCATACCATAACCTGTGATCGATCCTTTGTTGAGGGGTCGTCTGTATAATTATGTTTTATTCAGAGCGATAGTGGCACCAAATCCTGACCCCGGATTTGGGGCGTCACATCTCCTCCAACCTTGTTGCTATGGAGTCTGTAGCTGTGACCCAACAGGCTCCTGCCCCAGCAACTAAATCAAAATCAAAGAAATCCTCCAAGCCAACCTCAGGTGCTTCTCAAAAGGCACCTGTTGTAAAAACTACCACACAACCTAAGGGGAGTGAGTCTGGAGTTGTGAGAGGTGAGGGGAGGGGTGAAAATCAAAGAAACCCCAAGAATAAGGAAGGTGAGGTAAGTGTTTCCCAGCCTAGCCCCATTGTGTCTTCCCAACAAGGCACAATGAGTAAAATGGATTTAAACACAAGTCTAATTGCATCCTCCCAAAAGGATGTGATTATTGAAACAAGCTCTCCACCTAGAGCACAGTCCAAAAGGGTAAGGGACACTTCAAGCCCACAGTCTACATTTTCCCAATACCAAAGGAGAGTGAAGCAAAAGACCAAGGGTTCACAGGGTGCACACACACTGGAAGCAACACTTCCAGTTTCTCAAATTCAGTTTGATGTAACCCCTATTATTACTCTGGGGTTACAGTCCCACTCTCTAAACATTAATCTTGATTTATCTCCATCCAATTCACCAACTCAATCTTTAGATGTGGACATGATCCATACATCTTTTCCTGATTCTCCAACTCTAATCTTGGAGAAGCCCCACTCTGAAGCTGATGGTCATCACTTATTAAGTGATTTGTTGGGCCATCAACCAAGTTTTTCTGAAACTGCAAGAGAATCTGTGGACCCCAATCTCAAATCAATCATCACAGATTCTACTGTAATTTCACTTTCTCAAAATGCTTTATTGACTTCATCAACGAAACAGCCTCTTTCGTTGACAAGTGTTTCTCCATCAACGGTACCTATACCGTTGGCAGTTCAAACTACCATTTCGTTGATAGGTCATTCTACACCTTTTACTGAAAATCAAGTTGTTTCCACAACTAGTGTAGATGACCTGGTGGTAGTTGAGACACTTTTAGGTTTGAAAGGGAGTGAAATTGAGAGGCTGGCTTGCAGCCAGGCAAAAGGAGAGAATGAGAGTGAGAGGCTGGCTATTTCTTCCAGCCAGGCAAAAGGAGAGTTTGAGAGTACCACCTTAGTAGGTGAAGGTGAGGGTGTGAGAGGTGTGAGCCATGGGGAGCCCATGATGCAAGAAAAGAGTGGAGAGAGAGAAGGGACTACAGGAGCAATAAGGGTGGAAGTAGTCATTGCTAATGAGTTAATGGAGGTCAGTGAGGGAGAAAGGGAACTTACTTTCCAAGAGCTTTATCAACAAACTCTGGATAGTATTTCCCTGGATCCTGAGACCTTTACTCATCCTGTGCCAGCCTATCAAGTTATGGCTCAACAGGGCAATGTGGAGGCAGAAAGGTCACTCAACTTAATTCATACTACTGCATCAATGCAAAGAGCAAAGGATGCCTTGACCAATCTACCTCCAGGAGCTGCAGCAAGTGGAGACTTTGAGTTTTCTGATGATGAGGACAGCTATGGTGATAATCTACAGGTGGCCACCACTTCACAGACTGGGACTTCTGTGGTGCCTCCTACACCAGGCTGGCTTTCTCAGGGTATGCATGGAAGAGTCACTCTAGATGCTGCTATCTCAAGGCAGTACAATGAGGCCTATCTAGCTCATGAGTCTGCAAATGCAAGGGACAAGAAATTCTACAAGGCCATCATGGATTCTCTGGAAATTCAAAGGCTACAAATGATGCAGACAAGGATTGAGGCTACAGAAATCAAGGACTCCATTAGCAATCTCAGGGATGCTAACTACAGGATGATAGATGAAAAGCTCCCTCTTCTCACTGTGTCCAAGATGACCAGGTTTTTCTCTAAGGAACCTGAGGTGGCTACATCCTTGAAAACTCTCTCTACAAGAGTGGACAAGGTGGAAGCTACACTTTCTCAAATGCAGAAGGAACAGGAGAAGCAAACTCAGCTACTCACTCAGCTAGTGGCAGCTCAAGGACTCCCAGTCATCTCTCTTGATGCTAACAAAAAGGGGGAGAAATCTAAGGAGCTCATCATTCAAATCACAAAGGTGTTGGTCCCAGCCATTTCACTGCCACAGGAGCCACTAGCAATGGGGGAGTTTGGAAAGAAGAATAAGGATAGTATTGACCTGATCCAGGAAGCTTCTATGAGGATGAAACTTGCAGAACAAATCAAAGATCACTGGTCCAACATAGAAGCAAGGTTCAAGAACATTACTGAATCTTCAAAGACAGATCAGCCATCAACAAATGCAATGGTGATTGTACAAATGGAGCCACAGTTCAAGAGCTCTTATGCTATAGAGCCCCTTCAGCATGGAATCTTTCAAGATTCAAGAAATGAGAAGGGTCAATCTTCATGCTTTAAGAATGTGGATGCAAGAGGGATGTCTCCAATATCACCTGCCAAACCCAAAGGCAAGAACATTGAAAGGATATTTTATCCTGCTCCAAAGCCAGATGAGTTCAAAGTCCTAGGGAAGCTGATCATTGAGAGCAAGGAAAGCAATCATCCAAGCATAAGGAATCAAAGGGCCATCATCTACAGGGACAGCAAGGAAAT
The DNA here is from genome assembly GCA_030848705.1 of Heracleum sosnowskyi. Lineage (NCBI taxonomy): Eukaryota > Viridiplantae > Streptophyta > Magnoliopsida > Apiales > Apiaceae > Heracleum > Heracleum sosnowskyi. The sequence goes on from CM061244.1 coordinate 74,506,424, forward strand.
CTGCATTTGGGTTGGTCACCCAAATTTTGCAAAGGCCAAGGCTGAAGAATCTGAAAGGGCAGCAATGCGCATTGGCAGTTGCTCAAGCACTTGAAGATGAAGAGACCTTTCAGGAAGAAAAAGCCAAGGATGGAGCTAATGAAGCTGAACCAGCAAGGAAAAGTGTAAGGCAACCAAAGGCTAGAGCTAAGAGGAATCTGAACTTTGAAAAAGAGGACTCTCTGGACACTGCTCAAGCCCCTTCCACAACAAGTGCACATCAAATTCCTATTGACCTACCTATTGGAGGAAAGTTGGCCTGTGACCCTGCACACCCTGTCAACTTTCATGATCAACCAATCATGCCAAAGGAGGAGCCTATTGAATTTGATGAAGCCTATTTTCCAAAGTTCCTATTTGAAAAGGATCAACCAATGAAGACAAAGAAAAGGGCTGTCAAGGTAAAGCCAGTATTTGTGAGGAAGCCACAATCTCAGAAACCCCCTACAAATCCAGAGGACTGCATGTACATTGCTGACATCAGGGAAGAATCCAGCTTACATCTTGATTTAGACAACCTGGTGGAAGTAAGGGGCATTGCAGCTTCTCAAAAGTTACCTGAAAGATTGGTTTTCACATACAAGGGTGGTAGAGAACAAATATGGCCTCTCTACAGAATTTTAGGAGAAGACTACCAAACACTACTCACAGTGTTTAGATGCTTGAAGAAAGACTTTGGCTTCACCAAAACAGCCAAGTCTGAGGTGGTCTCCAAGATATGTCAAATAAAGGCTAGCTGGAACAAGCCTGAGGCTCTTCCCAGGATGCTAAGAGTGCCCTCAACAGGAAAGAAGATCCATCTTCAACCTTACTGGATGATGGAATTTAAGGACAAGGACAACTGCAGAAGGTTCTTCAGGATGGAAGACCAGCTGGATAAGGCATCTAATCAAACTCTAAGGTTCATGCAATCCAAGCTTGGTGATCAAGATGAAGAAGAGAAGATCTTTTACAGAAGGCTACAGGTCCAGATTGAGGAGAACAACTCTAGGAGAGGGAAGAAGACTATGCCTCAAAGAAGACCAAGATGAATCATTTGCTCAGTCTAGAGGAGCACATTTGGGCATTAGTCTTGTAAGTCTTGTTTTATGTCTAAAACTTTATGAAGCTCAATGCAATTTTTACTTTTATCATGGGTAATATGTCTGAGTGTTTTTGTTATCATCAAGGCTCTTGATTTATGGCTGTTATTCTATCAGTCATAAATTGGGGGAGATTGTTAGGAATATGTTGATTCTTGATGATAATTGTAAAAACACTTAGTAGATTTTGTATTAAGTTATTTTGTAACTGTCAACGAAATGGCATGCTTTGCAGTGTTTCGTTGACAGGAAGCTCATCAACGGAATGAGTGTTGTAGCAATTGCACTGTACAATACTTCACAGTTTGATATGCATTTGATGTATGTATTAGATAGGTTTCCTAAGTCATGTTGACTAAGTACTAGATAGGCAAAATAGGTTGGTTAATTGTAAGTATATCATGCCTTGTAATTTTGCCTAAGTGAAGACATGTCAACGGTATGAAGATTACTCTATCAGCGGAACAAGGATACACCATCAACGGAATGAAGTTTACTCATCAACGAAATGAAGTTTACTCATCAACGAAATGGAGAATAAAGCTATCAACGAAACACATCTCCCTGCTATCAACGAATCATTATTGCTTTTCTGAATAGTTGACAAAGTGATAGTGACAGTTTACTGAACAGATCTAAAGGTGATGTGGAAGTGTACTTTGCATTGGAAACCATTAAAATGGACATGGGGAATAAGGAAACATCCCAGTTTCCAATTGGGCTCTTGGGAGTGATCATAATAAGCATGAAGACAAAAGCAAGGATCTCCAAGGACCACTGGACAAAGGGATGAAAAGCAAACTATTGGCGGTTATCTTTAGTGTACTTTAGAGTAGCCAAAAATAGTATTGTAAACTTGGGAATATATAACCAAGTGTAGCAGTTAGAAAGTAGTAAGAGAAGAAAAACAAATAGTTTGTATTAGCTATCTTTGAGAGCATTCTTCTCTACAACTCTGTAACTGAGCAGCTGTGTACTTTTGTATCACAGATTATTTCCGCAATAAAAACACTTCAGTTGGATCATCAAACAATCCAACTGAATTATTTATATCTTGTGTTTTTGTTTATTCAGTTCAGTTTTATTTTATCAGTGTTTTAAGTTTAAGAAAATATCAAGAATTGTATTCAACCCCCCCTTCTACAATTCTGTTAGGTCATTTGGGAATAACAATTGTTTTTATCTTTGTCTGTTCGATTATTTCATACAATTACATTCAACCCCCTTCTGTAATCGACATATACTGGGTAACAATTGGTATCAGAGCAGACTGATAGTTTATCAAATTAGAAACGATCGAAATGTCGGGGAACATATATCACTACACCATAGATTGCCTATTGTAACATAAAATATATGTTGTATCAGGGGGTCAATATGTTGCTGTAGCCCCACAATATGGCTAAGGTAACATAAAATTTATGATAGTTTTTACGGTGTTGCCCTAGGGCGTCTAAGGTAACATCTTACGAGCATAGGGCAACATGGGTTTTCTGTTGCCCTAGAACTCTATAGCAACATAACTAGAGCTAAACTAACATAAAGTTTTGTTACCTTATAGTATTAAATTTTTTTTAAAAATAGTGGACCCCACAGTATGGGGCCCACCTTGTGGGATCCACAATATGGGGCCCACATTTTTTTACAATATTTTTGCTATAGAAACATTTATCATCCTTACAAACAAATATTTTACCAAAATAACCAATTCATTCCAATACACCATTCCAAAAATCCATAATCCAAACATACAAAACCAACTCCCAAAAACACATCAAACATTCTATACACTACTACATAGTCAACAACATACTAATATTTCACAAACTTAATTAAACTAACTAGTTCACATCCATACTTAACAGTAAAAAACATTGATAAAAAAATATAATATCTTGTATAGCTTTAAGGCAGGGAGTATTGCTGGCCTCTTTTTCATCAGATTACGATACACTGATCTGCTATCCCTTGGTGTTCAAACTTCACCATAATAATCTGATCTGATATTGATATGCTTTGACAAAGAAGGGCCTTGGATGCCGGATCATCTGGAGCATATATAAGATATGTGCCTCTGATTGTATATTAGGCCGGACCATATATATGTCATTGGTAATTAGTCTACAACCCTCTGACTCCGATGCCAAGCATCTTACATTTGGATCAGATATTTACATCATTTTCAGGAATAAACTATGATATTTTCAACCGACAAACCTTGAAAGCAAGAACCTCGCAAGTGGGCTTAAATTAGAATTCTGATTTGCCTCTTTGTTCTGCTGCTTTTTCCTGCTATCAGTTTCTGCATTTAATTTACTTGTTTGCTCGGCAACTGTTTTGCCCTTTGTAAAGACATGAGTTGCCAGATCCTGAAGATCCTTTACTGAAGGTTCTTTTGATCTACAGGAAACTTCTACTTCAGAATTCTATACTCATGGAATATCCACCAAGAACATTACATCTAGGATAAAAATTAAATACAGAAAACGTGTAGACCTTGCTAGCCGCTGAAGCATCCTAGACATGAGAACTTCAAAAGATCCAGGCTTCAACCGCTCCATTTCCATAAAAGAATTTGTCATTTCAAGAACAAGAGACCCTAATAGTGCAGAATTGTCCACCATGAAGAAGGATTCCCATCTTCCCAACTATCCGTATTGTAATTTGCAGAAGTACTAGTACTAGTAATTTGCAGTCCCGTGAATATTTCTTGTTCAACCCTGCACACAGAAGGGTTTAACTATAACAAGTGACAAAAAGCTTATCATGTAATATTATCAGCCTATGGAATATGATCACGTCCCGATTGCAATATCAGACTCTAAGTTTGATTTTCAAACTACTGATCTTCTCCAAGACAGTCAAAGCAGTTAAATATATACTCGTGCATTACCAGAGTTGAAATAGAATGCACTCTGTAATTACCACTGGTTGAACAATAACTAATGTCAAGTGCTGATATAATTTGCAGGAAAACCTAATTCAAATTTTATGCACTCTGTAATTACCACTGGTTGAACAATAACTACCAATCTTTTCTTAATTAAGAAACCTTACTAAAATTCAACTCTATACACAGCACCATCTTAAGACTCCAAATCTCCAAGACCAGGTAGACCAGGAGGGTAAATTTTAAGGGTACAAATCTTAAGGCTGCAAACAAGGAAACTCCTGCCAATGGATAAATAATATATATTAGAAACCGCCTTGGGAGGATAAGAGTTTAATAATCAGCACCATGAAAGATGCATAATTATAAGGATTCATCAATATTAAGTACTGAAACGGAAGTGCTTTTGACTTGGTAACATATTTCTTATCATACATCTATCAACAGAAGTGTTTAATAGGGCAACAACACAGTTTGTTCCAAGATTATCAGATTGTATGTAGAGATGAAGAAGCTTCTTTCTCGATAGAGTGCTAAACAAATCAGTTCTTAGTGAGTAGTGACATTACAAAATATTAAACAATTTTCCACAGACTATACAAGTCTATATGCTAATCCTCAATGCACTGCTTCACCAAACAGGCAATGACATATGCAAACTAATTTATATTTTTAAGTATGATGTGACACTACAAATAATTTAATAATGAAAAAAACAGAAAGAGACACATGATGATATGAACGAAACAAAAACATTGTTCCAGAAAACAGAGCACAATGCTTAAAGAACTTAATTCAACCTCTAGCGGATATGTACCCAACAAAATTAAAAAAAAAAAAGTTAACCTGAATAGAATACACCACTCCATTTATTGTCAAGAAACTTGGTCTGAGCCCATCAGTGGATATAGCACGAGCTTGAATCATTGTATCATCACCAAATTAGCATACAGAAGTCAGAACAAGAAGTAAAGTTCTGAAAAAGTGTACTTGATAGTATATTTCTGCCCAAAATAAAACCAGCAATGCATAAGTTGTAAAAAATTCAAGACTTGGCACATCAAGCAATATTTGCCGAACAATCTGTTAAAGAGAGAGCATGATAAGCTAAGGCCAGATATAATCTCAAGATATAAACGTGCTCAGATATTAATTCAAGATTGTTGTTAACCTTCGGCTGAAACTTTTGAACATCATACAAGTTAGAAGTCCAAAAAACAAAGTCCAAAAACTGAAACTGGAGAGAGAAACGAGAGAGAGCGAGACAGAGAGAGATAGAGAGAGATAGAGAGAGAGCGAGAGAGAGCGAGACCTTAAATAAAAGCCTTGAAATGCAAAGCCCAACCGAAGAATGCCTAAAATCAAAGATATAGATCTAGTTGATTAGATGAAGTTTACAACAAGATATATTAAGTAATTGAATTGAAAAATTAAAACCCTAATTTAACCCAATGCCTAATTTGAAGAACCAAAGCCTCCCAACTTTAAAAATCAATTGAGCTATAATTTGAAATCTAAGAAATTGAACCCTTACAAGCCCTAATTACGTACGAATTTGGGGGCTAAAGCAAGAGAGTGAAAGTGGGAACCAGAGAGTGAAAGGTACGAGAGAGAGAGATGTAATGAGAGAGAAAAGAGAGGAAGGAGTTGGTGAAAATTTGGGGGGAGTTCTGGTGAAATAATTGCCGCTCCTCACATTTCATAAATTTTCGTGATGCTCAAAATATTTCTGTCTGTATTTTATTTTTTTTAATTTTCAAAATTTAAGTTACAAATTATTATAATAAATACATATTTTAATTAATTATTTCAAAAAAATAATATTTTAAATAATAGTTCATTTATCTAATAAAATTTCTTTTAAAAAATATATTAATTTTTTCATGTTTTTTTTTATTTTATAAAATTGTAAATTTACATTTTAAGATATATTATATATTAAATATTATTTATAAAATTCATATGTCATCCTATACCATATTTATAAATTCGTATATTGTCCTAAAATTCTTATGAAATTCTTATTTGATCTTAAAATACTAATATGTTTATTTTTTTAAAGTCTAAGGCAACATTTAACATGCATGTTACAATGTTAAACACTTTTTAGCTAAGGTAACATCACGTTTGTGGCTAAACTAACACAAAAAACACAATGTTATAGTAGGCCAAAGACACATAGCTAGGGTAACATAATCTGGCAACACCTAGGTGGACGATATTGCGATAGGCAATCTATGGTGTAGTGTATGAAACCATGAAGATTCCGATGTTGAAGAAATCAGAATTTTCAACATGGAAAGTGAAAATGCTTATGTATCTTGAAGCTTCAGATCCTGATTACATAGACAGGATAAGCAATGGACCGTTTATCCCAACTGAACCAGTCGCAGCAACTGAGACAACTCCTGCGGGACTGGCACCAAAGAAAAAGGGTGATTGGACTCCTGAGGATAAGGCTGAAATAATCAAAGATGCAAAGGTTAGAAATATCTTACATAATAGTTTAGATACTGTTTTATCTAACAGAGTTATTGCATGTAAGACTGCTAAAGAGATATGGGATGCCTTGGAAGTTCAATGCCAAGGAACTGAAGAAATCAAGAAAAATAGGAGGGGCATTCTCATTCAAGAATATGAGCAATTCGAGGCAAAGCACGGTGAGGACATTACAGAAATTTATGATAGATTTCTTACCTTGCTGAATGAATTGTCGTTGGTGGGAAAGGTGTATGACGTTGAAGACTCAAACGTCAAGTTTTTAAGATCCTTACCCATGGAATGGATAACTCAACAGAATCTTATAAGGCACACTTATAGGATGAACTTGATGACACTTGATGAAATTTATGGAATGTTGAAAACATATGATCTGGAGGTCAAGCAAAAGGAAGGTACAAGATCAAAGCCTAAATTTGTGGCCTTGAAAGTGGAATCAAAGGAAAGACGTGTGCACCTAGGAAAAATGAAGGCTAAAGCTCATGTAGTAATAAAGTCAGACACTGATGTTGATACTGATGAAAGTATGGATGAGGAATCAGATGACGATTCTGACAAAGAACTGGTGCAGATGATGGCCATGATGGTGAAAGGTTTCAGAAGGATGAAGCAGGGCAAATTCAGAAAGGATGGAAGAAAGTCAAAAGGAGATCAATATTCTGACAGGAAAAATAAACAGAAGAAAGTTGATCTCTCTAAGATTAAATGTTTCAATTGTGACAAGATGGGTCACTATGCAACTGAATGCAAGAAACCCAAAGTTGGAAAATCAACTAGAAAGGCGCTTGTCACATCGAGCAAAGGATGGATGGAGTCTTCTGATTCTGAAGAAGAAGAGGAAGAAACAAACTATGCATTGATGGCTGAAATTGAAGAAGCATCTGAAAAGGTACCTAAAACTGCCTATGCTTTTGATACTGATAACATGTGTGAATTAAAGTCCTTCCTTAGAAACTTGCATATTAGTTATAATAGTCAATCTAAGGAGAACATCAGGATTTTAAAGGAGTCAGCTGATATAAAGGAAAGGAATGAGTATTTAGAGACTAAGTTAGTCATTCTAAAAAATACTCAAAACTTGTGTGAGAAACTTAAAGGGATAGAAATAGAACAGATATTAAAGATAGAATCCCTAGAAGTAGAGTTAAGAAAAGAACGAGAACAAATAAGAGTATGGACTCATTCTGGTAAACAAACTCATTTACTTATAAATGATAGAAACTGGAAAGAGTGTCTTGGATATAAGAAGAATAAGGCAAAAGAAGATGAAAACATAAATTTGTCCACTCACATAAAGTTTGTTCCTGCTAGTGATATGAAAGTCAACTCTATCTTTGAAAAAGGATCAAGTTCTAATATTGAATTAATCTCTGAGAAAGAAATAGAAATTGTTTCTGATACAGAAATTAACTCAAATACAGAAATTGAATCTACTGATACTCTTTGTTCTAATGTCAACACTAAAACCTCTGGTAAGATTGATGTTAAAATATGCACTGAGACTGTTCAGAAAAGAATCACAAAAGAAAAGAACTTAGGACATCTCTCCTCTGGTAAGTTAAAGAAAAAAATCAATGTAGTGACCGGTAAGAAAAATGAGAAGATTCCTAAAAGGCATAGGAATGGAAAATTAGGTATAGACAAGTCGAACAATTATAAATATATTCCTAATGCTCCAAGAAAGACATGTCATACCTGTGGTAATATTAATCATCTTGCCATTGATTGCAGGAAGAATAAAAAGAGAAGAGTTGAAATTTCTATTTTTGATGTTAGGAGTAGAAATGTTAATTATAAACCACAGAATCCTTGTTCTCACTGTGGTAGCAAATGGCATTCAGTTTACACATGTACTAGTTATCACAATTTGTATCATGACAATTATGTTCCCTTGCCTAAATTTAATAAAGGTACAAATTTTTGTGATAAATTGAGTTTGTTAACTAGAAATGTGTATGTTAAGAAAGACTCGGTTAAATCAAGTTCAAGTGAAGATAATTCAGTTGAAAAGGATTTAAAAAAATCCGCTGCAAATCTTAACAAGAAATTGAAAAACAGGACCCAACAAGTGTGGGTTCTTAAAAATTCTAACTGATTGAAATATTGATTGCAGGGCAACAGGAAAAATGTTTTGGTTCTGGATAGTGGATGTTCAGGACATATGACCGGAAATAAGTCCCTGCTGTCAGATTTTGAGAAGAAAGCTGGCCCAAAGGTTTCCTATGGAGATGGCAACATAGGACTCACCTTAGGATATGGCAATATTGTGATTGGAAATGTCATCATTCAGAACGTAGCTCTGGTAGAAGGACTGAAGCATAATCTCTTAAGCATCAGTCAAATTACAGACAGAGGTTACCATGTCAATTTTTATGAATCTCACTGTGAAATAACAAGTAAGAAGGATGGAAAGGTGATTCTTACGGGTTATAGACATGGTAACATATACGAAGCCAACTTACAGTCTGCTACTGATGGGAAACTGACGTGTCTTCTATCAAAGGCATCAGTAGATGAGAGTTGGAACTGACATACGAAGCTTTCTCATTTGAACTTCAATAACATCAATGAGTTAGTCAGAAAGGACTTAGTGAGATGTCTCCCAAAAGCGATGTACTTCCCTGATGGACTCTGTGACTCATGTCAAAAGTCAAAGCAAAAGAGAATCAGCTTCAAAAGTAAATCAGAATACTCAATAGACACAGCTTATCACCTGCTACATCTGGATCTTTTTGGTCCCGTAAATGTGATGTCTATCAACAAGAAAAGATACTCTAGTAATTGTTGATGAGTATACAAGATTCACATGGGTATACTTTCTACATAAAAAGAGTGAAACACCAGAGTTTCTGATAGAGCATGTCAAGTTACTGGAAAACGAATCAAGTAACAAAGTCAAAGTTCTTCGAAGTGATAATGGAACGGAGTTTAAAAACTCAACAATGGAAGACTTCTGTAAATCAAAAGGAATTGTGCAGCAATTTTCTGCTCCTGGTACTCCTCAGCAGAATGGAGTAGTCGAAAGGAAAAACAGAACTCTAATTGAAGCAGGAAGAACAATGCTGGAAGAAGCAAAGCTCCCAACTTACTTCTGGGCAGAAGCTGTTAACACTGCAAGCTATACTCAGAACTGTACTCTGATCACAAGACATGGCAAGACTCCATATCAAATGATTAAGGGAAAGAAACCAAGCTTGAAACACTTGCATGTGTTTGGTTGTAAATGCTTCATTTTACGGACTCACCCAGAACAGCTTGGAAAATTTGAAGCAAAAGCATATGAAGGAATTTTCATTGGATATCCTGATACAACAAAAGCTTTCAAGGTATACAATCTGAGAACTAAGATTGTGAATGTCTCAGTAAATGTATCGTTTGATGACAGGAGAATCACTGGGATTAATGAAGATACTCATGAAGAATTGATTTTTGGAGATGAACTAGAAGCTGAAATCAGTAGTGATGACGTTGAGGGGGAGGTTACTGATATCACAAATACTACAAATAATGAACCTCTTGAAAACAACTCTTCCACAGATACTGATGGAAGTACTGATAACAGCACTGATGCCAGTACTGACAGTACATCAAGTGAAAGCCATCAGAGTAATTTCAATTCCAGTGGATCTTTTCAAGACACTGATGCAGGGGGAGCTTCGCATACAACTCAAGAAAGTTCTTTTGAGGAAGACATTGATGCAGGGGGAGCATCAAGTTCAAGAACTCTGTTACCATCAGCAAGAAGATGGACACAAGCGCATCCTCCTGATCTCATTATTGGAGATCCTGATGCTGGTGTTCAAACAAGAAATGCAACTCAGAATGAGTGTCTATTTCACAATTTTCTCTCACAGGAAGAACCAAAGAAAATTGAAGATGCCTTGAAAGATGCTGATTGGGTAACCGCAATGCAAGAAGAACTAAATGAGTTTGAAAGAAATGAAGTCTGGCAACTTGTTCCAAGACCCAAAAACAGATCTATTGTGGGAACTAAATGGGTGTTCAGAAACAAAACTGATTCTGATGGAGTAATTACAAGAAACAAGGCCAGACTTGTAGCAAAAGGGTATTCTCAGCAAGAAGGCATTGATTATGATGAAACATTTGCTCCAGTTGCCAGATTGGAGGCCATCAGAATATTCCTAGCATATGCTGCTCATATGAAATTCAAGGTCTTTCAGATGGATGTTAAGAGTGCCTTCTTAAATGGAGAATTGGAGGAAGAAGTTTACGTTGAACAACCTGCAGGCTTTGTTGATCCTAAATATCCAGATCATGTGTATAGACTGGATAAAGCTCTGTATGGACTCAAGCAAGCACCACGGGCCTGGTATGAAACACTTACTCAGTTTCTTCTTAATAGTGGATTCACACGAGGCACCATTGATAAAACCTTGTTCTACATTCAAAAAGGCAAAGACTTGCTCTTAGTTCAAATATATGTTGATGACATAAATTTTGGATCTACTAATGCTACAATGTGTCAGAAATTTGATAAGTTAATGCAGTCAAGATATCAGATGAGTATGATGGGAGAAATGAGCTATTTTCTGGGGTTGCAAGTAAAGCAAACTGATGAAGGGATTTTTATCAATCAATCCAAGTACACCAGAAATTTGCTCAAGAAATTCAACATGCAAGACAGTACTCCTGCTAGTACTCCCATGGCTACTGCCACTAAGCTCGACTCTAAGGAAGGAATTGAAGTGGATATCACAAGCTATAGAGGAATGATTGGTTCTCTCCTCTATCTCACTGCCAGTAGACCAGACATTATGTTTGCAACTTGTCTCCAAATCTTGGTTTATGGTATCCCAGAGCATCAGACTTCACACTAATAGGATACTCTGATGCTGATTTTGCTGGTTGTAAGAATGACAGGAAAAGCACTTCTGGTAGCTGTCAATTTTTAGGTGGACGACTGGTTTCATGGTTCAGTAAGAAGCAGAAGTCAATTTCTACTTCGACTGCAGAAGCTGAATACATAGCTGCGGGAAGCTGCTGTGCTCAGATTTTATGGATGAAAAATCAACTGCTGGATTACGTTTTGCACTTTTCTAAAATTCCTATTTATTATGATAATCAAAGTGCTATTGCAATGACAGGAAATCCAGTCCAACACTCGCTTACAAAACATATCAGTATCAGGTATCACTTTATTCGTGAACATGTAATGGAAGGAACGATTGAACTTCATTTCGTTCCCACAGATCAACAACTGGCTGATATATTCACAAAGCCTCTGGCAGAGCAGTCTTTACAAGACTCGTGAATGAACTTGGAATGATTACAAGCGAGTAACTCCTGATACTTGATACTGATTGTTGCTACTGATGGTTGATACTGACTGTTCCTACTGATGGTTGATACTGATGTCAATACTGATAAGAAGTAATTGTGCTAAGTACTGATGGTGACAAGTGGCACTGATGAGTAGGTTGGTTTATTGTTTAATGTGATATCATTTCTTTCACTTTGCAATTTATATGAGATGCTGATGACTGTAGTTCTGATAATTCATTCATGTTTATGCATTCATCAAAACAATTATAGTGATATGTAAAGCAAAACAATGGATCTTTTTCATAAATTGATTCAAATCATCTTTACATTCAAATAATCTCATACATTTGTCTAGCTAATCTTTCTGTTGAACTCTACTCACTATGTTTACAAAGAGATGCCCTATTTAACCAGGACAAGTACTTGAATGCTACATCAGAGGCAGAAGATCTAGAGCCAGAAGCTATTGTGTTCTCTTGCCTCTGATGTCAACTATTTGTCCGTTCATCTGGTCATAATACCATCTGGGATTTCAAGCGCTTGACAACCTCCTGATGTTGAATCATCATCATCATCCTCTCGATTTCTCTTTCCTGCTTGCAGCTTGCAGGATTCCAAGAAGAGTTACTCCTCAGAACCCGTCAAGTAGCTATGTTGAAAGAGAATCATACAGATCTCCGCAGCTCGATCATCTGCAAGGATGGGCACATCATATGGCCCAGGTTGGATGATATGAATATAGGGATTGGAGATAGGACCTTCATCAATCTCATCATCAGCAATGAGACCTTCATCGTTCAGAAATGATAAAACAATAAACTCATCAATCATATAGTTTGCTTGTTGATTCCAGTTCATATTCAAGAATGCTTCCACATCCATGAATTCAAAGGTTCCTGCCATTTGATGTCTGGTATTATTTTCTTGAAAATATGTGTATTGCATGTTGTTACAATGCTTCAGCTTTTATAGCATACAACAGGGCAACTGAAAGGTTTTGCTTGGCTCGAAGCTGTGGGGATAGTAAAGTGCGGAGTTCCAAGACAGTCATTATTCTTCTGACTGTTGAACTCCTTCGTACTTTATTATTATTTTTTTAGAAATATTCAAATCGATAATTCTATTATTGATTTTTTTATTATCTAACATAGCTAATTAGCGGATATTTTGAGTGCATTAAGTGGTGCCAGGTATTCCCTCGCGTGCCCTTTACGCGCTGGTATATACAACTGTGACACCCCCAAACCAGTGCCACGAACATTTACATAATATAACATAATATAACATACAACCTAGGCATGCATCTAATAAATGGAAACCATACCCCAAGCCAAGATCGCTACCAGGTCGAAGTATGAAACAACATATCTAAGTTCCAACATTTAAATGAGTTACTAATTAAGTTTTACAAGTCTAAACGATTTAAATATTACAACTTAAACCAAATGCCTTAAGTCTATTAGGAAATCAAAAGTACTTAAGCATCTAAAACCTGTGCATGGGTCGGGAACCCAAACCACGGGCCGCTCCTAGCAGCAAACTCTCTAGCAAAAGACTTCCTAGCAATGCGGAATGTACGGACCATCTTCTGACTTCACTGAAAGGTTAAGGTAAAAATGAGAAAATGAGCCAAAGAATGCTCAGCAAGTATAATCAACAACATATGTAACTAGAAATCCATTAGTATTCAAATGGTAATCAACTGGTAGTCAAATGGTAATTAAATGGTAATCAACTGGTAATCAATAGTTTCAAGATATACATTTCTATTCAAAGGAAAAGATTTAAGGAATGGAATTGGAACTTCCGGTAAGACGGTACGAGCTATACGGGTGATCAGCCACATAAAGCTCCAGACCATGTTTTCACAAGGTCCTAACATTCAGGATCCAAGGCACACATTGGCCTTAAAATACATACATAAGTAACCAGGACCGCCGCCACGGCCAAAGTTTGTTCCATTCATGAGTAATTCAAACAAAAGGTTTAAATGAACAAGAGGCTTTTAACATTTCCGATATTCATTTCAGGGCATAAGTTATTTCAAGATTTTATTGCAAGGGCTTAAAGAAGGAACAATTGAAAGGCATGGTAAGTAAGTGAACAAAGAAATAAATGTGCTCCGGGTATTCAAAAGTTAACCGAGGTCAACAAAGTATAAGTCAAGGAAAAAGGGCTTATATGAACAAAGCAAAGGTAAAGGAACAATGGTAGGTTTTATATATAGTAAGGTGAAAAAGAACACAGTAACATGGTATGGAAATCGATTGCATACTGATAAATAAAGGACAAGTAAGAGTTTAACGTATACTTGCCTTAAGTAGACAATATCTCAGTATCTGAATCTCAGGGTTCCAACTTCACATCCACTGGCTCTTTGCCTAGCCTTCTACTGGAACCTATACAAGAATATAATACTGTCTTAGCCTCTAATTCTTAGTACCTCAGCTTTGTTTACGTATCTCTAAGTATTTCTACCCCATCGTTATACAATCATATATTCTTATATATATATTTAACCAAGTAATCACTTAGGAAGCACATAATACTTTAACGACTCAATTAACATTAATCATGTAGTCACTTAACATCACATGACATCCTTAACACTTAATCATATAAGCCATGTATACGTACCTCAAGAATTATACCACATACTTATTCCATTGACGACAACCTATCTCAATTAAAGTTCAACTAAACAATTAGCATAGAAGGGACCATGTATACCACTTAAGATAAATAAAATTATGACATTACCACACTACCCTCAATACTTCCTCTTTCCTTTCTTCCTCTCTTCATGGCCTCTCGGCCTTTCTCCTTTTTCTCACTCTCTCACTACACTAACACCTAATCACACACACGAACAAGTACACTCACACAAGAACCCAATGGTGAACACATTTTTAAAAGAATACGCACACACACACACATACACTAATCTCAAGTTACACAACCTTTGCGAAAACACACATTACCTAAGTCTACATTTTTATCCTCACGCACACCTTGAAAATCACTCTTTTAGTCACTCACCCCCTCACATACACCATATATTTTGAAAATGCATACTTATGGACACTCTTTGAAAATACACCCACCTACTTATTTTGAAAATACACACACCTATTTATTTTGAAAATACACCTATGAATACATTTTGAAACTACACACACCTATCCATTTTGAAAATACACACACCTATTTATTTTGAAAATACACACCTATGAATACATTTTGAAAATCACACTTCCAAACTCAAAGTTTTTAAATCAAATCATTCCCTTTTAACTTCATCTCTCTCCCTCTCTCTCTCTCTCGGCCTCTCTCTCCCTCTATCTCTCTCTCTCGGCCTCTCTCTCCCTCTCTCGGCCTCTCTCTCTCTCCCGGCCTCTCTCTCCCTCTCTTTCTCTTTTTAACTATCCTCCTTCCACCTTAACTCCCATCCTTCAAACCACAATCATTTCAACCTCAAGCCAAAGTTCAAACAACAAATGTTTTAATTGCAACTAACATCTATAAACAAAATAAAATCATACTTTCTTTTAAACTAACATGCAACTTATAATATTTCAAATTCTTACTATCCACATCACATACAACATACATAATAAATAAAAATCGAAACCCACTAACAAACTTTAATCAAAATCATCATGGATCATAAAATTAGTGACATGCATCAACAAAATGAACTTGAGTTCAACTTTTAAACACAAAAATCAAGACCATGGCTCACAAGGATCATTGCCATGGTCGGGTTTCTTCTCGGATGAGCCCAAAACAATGGGTCTCATCGAGAATGACCCTAAATACACACAATCGACCTTTGCATGTAAGTTTTATGCATAAAGACCTTTAAATCCGAAAATTCCAAATTTTGAAATCATGATAAAACTCGAAATTAGTACAAGAGGGTTGTAGAGATTTGAGAGAGGAGTGTTTTGGTTACTCACACTTGTAATTTGGGTGAGAGAAACACAAGTTATGGTGGTTTTGATTTTGTAAGAGATGAAGAACAAGAGAGAGAAATGGGTGTTGGGGAGAGAAGAAGAAGAAGAGAAGAAGAAGAGAGAGAACGGGGTGGGGGAGCCGATGGGGGGTGGGTAGGGGTTTTTATAGGGGACTTAAAGTAATGTAAAAGTAAACACTTTTTAGTTATTTAATTATTAAATGACAAAAATGTCCAATTAAATAAAATACTAACATGATAAAAATCAAGGGCTATCATGTAAATTCATAATCCCATTTCTAGATCCAATAGAAATATTATTCTACAAATAACTTTTGTAGATTAGTTAAATAAAATTACATTTACAAAGAATAATCAAATAAAATGTCTTTTAATCCCAAAATAAATTTTAAATAGAATTTTACCATTCACTAGGTAAATAAATAAATTACCTATTGAAAATAAATAATCTAGAAGGTGTAGCATCTCTTTAAAATAATTAATTAAAATAATGAAGTGGTTATAAAAATTTAAATCATGAGTTTAAAACTAAAATAAAATATAAATAATGCTAAGAAATATTTTATGCCACTTAATTAAATAATTTAGCATACTCTAAATTTAATATAATTATTATATGACTTAAATAAATTTACAGAGCACTTAAATAAAATTTAGAAACCAGATACGCAATTAACTAATTACTCACAAAGTGAATAATTCACAATTCTAAGCACATAACAATTATTGCACATAATAAACACATAACAATAAAATGTAAGTTTCATTAAAATATTTAAGTCGAAATTTAGAATCGTTACAACAACCGTTGTGTATAGCCCTCTCATCACGCGTCCTTGGAAATCGTGAATGCCCATTTTTTACACGATATCTGTCCAATAGTCATCATTAGTCTGGTTTTTCAGAGAAATTGTGTTGCTAGTTATACTCAAAAGATTTGTTTCTTTTACACTTTATTATCATTGTTGAATATCCATACTATTCTCTCTGTATTTGTTTTCTCTCAACAATGGCAGCAACTCACTTCCCATCTCCTACAAACAAGAATCAGACTAATAATGGGGTTCTTTTTGTCACCAAAAATTACTCTGCTATTCTGGATAAGACAAAAGCCCCATCTGAATTTCATCTCATCCAGGACTTTTTGGCTTCTAGCTCAATTGGGTTTGCTCTAACGGAACCCAAGGCAATTTCTGCACAAGCAGTGATGCAGATTTGGAGTACTGCAACCTACACTCCAGGTACCTCTAATACTCAGCCTGGTCTTACCTTCTCTTATGGGAATGATCTCTATGAGGTTACTCCCACTACTGTTCAAAGAGCTTTGCACCTAGGTAGCCCTACATCTTTTACTCCTTTCTTTTCGGAGGTGGTGCTTAGGGAGTTTTTCACCAAAATTGGCTATAATGGTGATATGACCAGAATGGGCAGATTGGTCAGAACGAAGCTTCACCAAGAATGGAATTTTTTCTTTGATTCCATAGGTAAGTGTTTTATGAACAAGAGCTCAAACTTTGATGCTCTCACTCAAGCAACTCAAAACATTGGGTACTCTCTAATCTATGGATCTGATTTTAATATAGCTAGTATGCTAATTGATTCCATAGGAAGTAGAATAACTGAGAATCGGGAAACTGTCTATTTTGGTCGTTTTATGCATTTGATTTTTCAATACTTGTGCCCTAATGTTGCTTTTCAAGATGAGTGCTTGTTGCCTGTGTTTCAGAATACTCCTCGCTCCTTTCAGGAGTACATGATAAAGGGAAAACAAATGTTTCAAGGTGATGTCGTATATCCTGACCAGGTCAGGCAACTTCTACGACAGAGATTGCCTACTGTTTATGGACTAGATCCTCGTACTCTGATTCGGAGGTCTGATGTTGCTATCCCCTCTGGATCTAACCCAAGTACAAAACCCAAACAGATTCCTAAACACTCAAATCCCACCTCTGATGGCTCTCAACAACAATCAGTTGTAAGACACACAAGGTTAGCCAAATCAGTGCGACATTCTCAGTCGTCAGGATCAAGGACCGTGCTACATCCCCCCACTGATTTTTTGGAGAAACAAGGTGATCAACCAGTTGGTATAGCATCCAAAATTTTAGCCTCACGAAGAAAGCATACAACTGTTGTTGATACTGATACTGATACTGATGATGATGATGTTCCACTGTCATCGATATTCAAGATATCTCCTGAGGCTGTGGCACATGTTCCATCACCATCTTTCAAAAGACGGAGATTAAGAAAGTCTACTCTCTACTCTCATTTTGACGCTGTTGATGCTCTGCACAAATCTTTTCATAACAGTTCTGCTACTGATGCTCCCGTCAGTGTTGCTCCAGACAGTATCTTCTCTTCTGATACCGGACCTGATGACAATGCAGTATCTGTCACTGACGCTAAAGCCTCTGATGTGCAACCTTCTCTTGATAATGTGGTTGTTTCTGACTCCAGTCCTCCTGTATCTCCACAGGCACGAAAGGTTGAAATGTCTTATGATCGTATCAAACGACTGGAAACTGAAGCCAGAAAAGAAATAGCTGAGTCAGCTGGTCGGAAAAGGAAGATTTGTTTTGCGCGAACCAAGAAAAGGAATTTTAAGGCAAAACCATCAGGAGCTCCAACTATTGATCTGGATACACAAGAACCTGGTTCTCAAAGTGAACTAGCAGTCCACATAGATCAAGTCACACAAGAACCATCTGCTCAAAGGGTGGATGACGACGAGGAGAAGTTCCTGCCTGAAACTGGTCAGGGCAATTTTATAACGGATATTCCAGCTTCTGTTTTTGAAGACAAATATCACGGACAGGATACACAAGAACCTTCAGTACACTTTACTGAAGCAGTCCAGATTGTCCAGGCTCCACAAGAACCTTTCATTCAAAGTATGGAAGCATGCCAGTTTAATGCCAGTCAGGCTCCCATGATTCAACCATTATCCTCTCGTCCCTTGGACATTGAGGACTCAGGTACTGTCACTAACCCTGACTCTGCTATGGTTGTTTACTCTCCTGGTGTCAGGATGACTACTGACAGACCCTTGACTGAGGGATCCCCTGTCAGTATGACTGCACTTTACTCTTCTCTGCCATCTCTTATTTCTTCGTTTCTGAGTGCTCTGAGCCTTTTTTGTGAGAATGAGAGAAAAGATCTAGAGAAAAACAGAATTGTTGAGAGGCAGTCTCCTGAACTGGCAAAAGGAGAGATAAAAATGAGTGTAAATGCTATGCATTTGGGTGAGGAAAATCTGACTCTCAAAAGTTCAGATATTGTGCTGGTGAGCGGTGATGAGATCACTGAAAAAGAAAAGAGAGATCTAGGAGTTACTGACTTTGATGCAGGTACATCCAATACTCCTACAGCTTCTCAGGATCAGTCTCACAATTCTCATTCCAGCTCTGATAAGTCTGGTTCTGATAATTCGTCCACGAACATTCTGACTAGTCACAGACGAGCTCAGTGGGATCATTCTTGGACTGATCCTTCATCTTTTGTTGGTATCACTGGGGCGCATGGTCATTTGGCCACTGCATTTAAAGAGATTCAAAGTCCGGATCTTCAAGTTCATCTTAAAGTTACTTCTCTCATGCTTAAGGCTATCTTTGAAGAGATTAAAGATGTCAGGACTTCGACTGAAAAGAGTATTGTTGATGTTGTGGCTGCGAATACTCAATCTGTTGCTCGCACTTCAAGAGACTTTTCCTCTGTTCATCGAGATCATGTTTCTCTTGAACATCGAATTGCGACTCTGGAGAAAAAGGCTGAATCTATGGATACTAAGTTGGACTTACTTATCTCTGCTTTGGTTCCTGATGCTCGTACTGATGCCAAAAAGGGGGAGAAAGTAGTGTCAACCAAATGCTCTCCGGAGTTGGGTATTTCAAGAAAGGATGATGCTCCTGATGGAGGTTCTAGTCAGAAACAGGTATCTACTGGTGCTGCTGCAAGGACACGAATCACTGTGTCTAATCAAAGTCTAAGACAACAGTCAACACAAGTCTCTGGATCTAGTTCTCAAAAGCAATCTCATGATATTATAGTGACAACAGCTGAGCAGGAAAAGAGGTTTCATCAAACTGTGAATATTGATGGAATAGAATACACTGTGCACTATAAAGATCCCAGACTTGAAGCATTCAATGAGCAGCAAGCTAGAAAACTTCTTCAAGAAATGTATCCTGATGAGGATAGAGAAGAAATGGTGGAAGCTCAGAGGATAGAGTATGAAATGTTGAATTCACAGAAAGGAACTGTTAGAAGTGAAAGGAAGGGAAACAGGTCTAGAGGTAGAGGTCATGGTAGAGGAAGAGGAAGTACTATCAAACCACCTTCAAAATCTCAAAAAGGTATTGTGATCAAAGAAGGATCAAATACTGGTGCAGATATGTCATCTGAATTATCTGCTGTTTCTGCTAAGGGAAAAGGAAAGAAAGTTCTTGAAGGTCCATCTCAAGTGATGATTGCTGAACAAAGTGCTGAAATTTCACATCAAGAAGAAGAAGAGGATGATGATCTTCCTTTAGATCAAAGAAGGAGAAGAAGAGAAGATTCAAGGAATGATAGACAGATATTTCTTGTAAGAACATCATTAAATGTGGAAGCAGCTAAGCAAGCGGAAAAAGACTATTTCAAGTCTTTACAACAACGAAGCTTCACAAAGTCAGGAATTGTGTTGGAGGAATATCTGAGAAAGAAGGATAATGTTGTAAGGAGTTCAAGAGATGCTTATGGATTCAAGAAGGTTAAAGGGTACAAAGGAAGAGGCTATGATGTCAGGGAAGATAAATCTCATTTTCAGCTCAATGAGATATTCAAATCAAGTGGACATATCAAAAGTCTCCCTGGAATTTCTTGTATTAATGGATCTGGAAAGTTTAAGAAATCTTATAAAGAAGTTGCGAAGAAGAAGAATGAATGCAGACGGACAGGAACATATGGAGGAATTGGTCATCCTGCCGCAGAAATAGTTCCTCACGTAGCATCATTTGATCAAGCATGTCTAACAGAAAATCTGAGTGATAAAGTTACTCAAAGGCATCTTGACAAACTTATCTCTGTTCAAATGGTGTATGATGTTCATGATGGAAATTTGCCTAAAGAAAAGTTAGTGTATTTTCTTAAGGATGGATCAACGTTTGTACTGACGGAATTGGATGTTTCAATGAAGAACTTAGAAGAATTGAGGTATGTACAGTATATGTTTGTTCCTAAAGATGATTTGTGTATAAAATGGAGAAGGAAGATTCAATCCAGTATCAATTTGCATCTGATGGGGTTAAATCAGAAAAATACTGGATATGCTCCTAAATACATTGACATGGATGGACGAGAGGTGGAAATGAAGAAAGGAAGTGCATTCGTTGAGAAGACTCTGGGTGAAGAGTATTTGTCTTTCTGTCCTGATAGTGAGAGAGTTAAACTTATTTATTTGGATGAAAGAATGCCGAGAAGTTCTATTGAGGATCTGAGAGCAGCAGTTTATCAGACTAACAATGATGATGAAAGTCTGAGGAAGCTGAGAAGAAGAATGATTGATCTGTTATTGGAGAAAGAAGATGAGTTGATGAAGCAGTTTCTTCAGAAGAACATGGGGTTTATTAGAGTGTCTGATTATGAAGGATATCTTAAGCGAAATCCTTATATTAATCCTACGAGTATTTGATTGAAGTTTTGGCATCATTAAATCCAGAGAATTTATGCTTTATTCCAGAAAGTATAAATTGGGGGAGATTGTTGGGAAATGAAGATTTAATGAGTGCATCAGGATCGGATAGCATCAGTATTTAGAGCATCAGGAGATGACGTCTGATGATGTCATCATCGGTGGCAGGATAAGTCGGTTGTTGATAATTGATACCATTCCGCGATTTCAGGATAGGATTGATATGCAGAAGATATACCTCATAGAAGCTGTTACAGAAGATAAGCGACAAGAAGATCAATCTAAATAAATGAAGATTATCTTGTGTAACAGAATGTGTAGCTGTGTGTGTATATAAACACATGATAGGTTTTACGAGAGTAACATCTTAACACGAGTATTTTTGTAAACCTAGCAGCTCTTAAGAAGTCATAGTTTCTTGAGAGAGTTTGTATCAGTTTTTATAAAGATTAATAAAAGCTGATATTGATTGTTTTTATCTTTGTCTGTTCGATTATTTCATACAAATACATTCAACCCCCCTTCTGTAATCGACATATACTGGGTAACAGTTTGTGTTATTTGTCATTTGATAGCTACAATATTAAAGTGCATAAAATTAATCTAGGTTGCAAATTTATTAATGATTATGTTTAAGTGATTATGGTATATCATTATATACCTCCCACTATTTTTATCAAATAAATAGCCCTAACTATTAATTCGGAAAATATTTCTCTTAAATCTTTCTAGTGAGCCAAGATCCATATTTCGTCATGTTTAAGGTCAGCTTTGTCTTTACTCCCAAAACATGATTTATTTAGGTAGACAACTCTTGTCAATTATATCATATATAACTCTTGGAAAGTTTGGTAGAACAACATTTGTTCACATTTATCTAATAAATCATACCAAGCTCCATGCTTCTAAGTTCACAATCCTATTGTGGTAACTTAGTTAAGTCTAACCCAATGGTCTAACAGTTAAGTATCACATTTACTTCATCGCGTCTTACCACGATAGATTGGAGTGCTTCGCTTTAGTGAACCCACTCTTTCTCAATCTAGGTCTTGACGAGTGTTGCCCATTGGAAGGCATCTAATTGACTTAATATTTTAACTTTAGGGATTTGTTATTATTAAAACGACCATGATCCCATCATCAAGAGATTCCCAATTTTTCCTTGAACTAAGTACTTCAAATCAAAATTCATCAATGGTTTTATTTCCAGTCCGTCGGAGGAGTCACAGTGGTCTCACTTAAAACCCGCCTTTTTTACAAGCGCTGCTTGTATTTTTGTCAAAATTGCCCCATATCAAAATTTGAAATTCATACGTATTTCCGTGTTTCATAAACACGGGAATCTCATGTTGGTTTTTGTTCAATTTTAAAATCTTGAATCATTACAGATTTTATCTTGTTTAGCAAACATGGCATGGGTGACGTATCTAATACATACATGTTTAATCTAATTAAAGCATGCATCATTATAACTACGCATACATATCTACATCACATGCAACATATATGTAAAGTGCGTAAAGTAAACGTGTTTGGTTATGGCCCAACCTAAGTGATTTTTCCAAGCTAATGGAAAAATCAAGGTCAATCTATGGTGGTATCATAATACAATACAATGTTACAAGTCTTCAAGCTTGAACTTGCCTCCTTGTAATGCTTCCTTGGTTCTCCATCTTGGATGTCTTCATATATATTACATAAATAAAACAACCTATCCTACTGAACTTACAAGTAGAACTCGAGTTACATTCGAGATTTAAACATTACAAGGAATAACGACATGCAAGTCGTATTTAGAAACCAAACCATTAAAACAAAACCACTATCTTATGGGTCTTTAGGCCATAACCAATCACCATGCTCATATAACAATTAAGAACATCTCATATTGCATTAACATATCATACCATATCATATTTCTCATGATCAAATCATAGAAATCAAATAAAGTGTAAATCAGAAAATCAAAATCAGAATTCTGAAAACATTAAATCGTGGTTTAGAGACAGTAAACGACGTCAAACGCCTTACAGACTAACGAGTGACTAAGTCAGTTGTGTTCAGACGCCCGTTTCCATTTCTGAAAAGGTATTTTAGGCGAAAATCTGACATAGCATGCAAATTTCACTAAATCTGCGTAGTGTGTTCAGAAATCGTATCGAATACAATTCTCATAACAAGAAAAAACATATATCATGTATATATCAGTATACATACAGATTGTATGATCATCATATGATCATCCCAATCATCATACATCAATGTTATCATCAATGTTATCATCAAAACAACACATCAATCATGATAATCGCAAACATGCTTGTATATACATCAAAACTTTAAACATATAACCGAATTAAAACATTTTCGCAAGTAGCTCTGATACCATTGAAGGGTTTCGATCATATATACGCAACGGAAAACGTAAAAATAAATCAAAATTTGAAACCCCTCCGCAGGATCCTTGAGAAAAACAAAAAGATTTAATTCGGAGATTAGTGTTTAACCTTAAAACGCTTTAACAATTCATCAATGGAAGATTAATGGAGATCCAAATCTTGTTCAATCACCATGTATCCCGCTCTCGCGATCTACACTCTACGTTATCCACACGAACGCTTTTCCTGAAGAATTGATGTGTACTAGCACCCGAAAACTGCTTCTTTCTCTCTCTCTCTTTTCTTGCTCTCATAAGCGGCTAAGGTTTTAATATAAAAACGTTTTTCCACCTTAAAATCAGCCCTCTTTGAGAGTTTATATAGAGAGGAAAATAAGTTTTCTATTTATAATCCAATTATAATAAAATACTAATCCGAAATTCCAATTTATTATTTAATTAAGTTGCACTTAATTAATTAATAACTAATTTCAGAATTAGTTTAAGTAATTCAATTTTCTATTTAAATAATTAATCAAGTCATACTTAATTAATATTATAAATAGAATAAATTACTTATTTAAATTTAAATTTATAATTTAAATTATTTCTCCTTCAAGTGTTCTTTGTGTGTGACCATATAGGTTATTATTACGTTGGTAACAATTTTAATAACTAATTAAAATTGTAAATAATGAGCGGCATCTAGTAATACATCATTGCCACCCAAGTAATAATAATTAAATCGGTGATTCGATTAAGCCTTTCGTGAATAATGTTCCATGTAATATAATCCCTTTAACATTAATATTATAGATTAAACTCGAGGCATGTAATGTGTCATCCTCTTCATAATTTAATCTTAGTTTTCTTGATCGATGAGTAGACCAATAAATCAAATCAACATTTGAGCACGACCGTGCATTTCTTAGTCTCACTCAAACAAGAGGCCAATAATATCGCTCCTAAAATTAGGAGGGTTAAATCCCATCTAGATCATTCATATTTCTCATACGATTCATAATATACCCAATGTCAACTTTTATCATCACCCGGTCAAACGTAACTTTTAATGTAATCAAAGTATATTAATTCTCGTATAAAAATATAATGATTTCAGGTCTAAGGATCATTACACCATTATCACAGTGAGAATTACTTATGACACTATTAACATGTGTAATCTCACGGCGGGTCAATCCAGTGTCATGTACTCTTACATGCACCTATGTTTTGACTTTAGTATCACCATACCTATGACCAATGAGATGTGGTCATCAGTCAACAAACATACTAGTCTCTGTGTATTATTATTGTCCTTAAATAATAACACTCGACTATGGATATTTAGGAATAAAGATACTATTCATATAATCTCATTTTTAAGTCACATACTTAAAGATATCGAATACGTATCATAATTCCAAGGACATTTATTATGCTAACATTTATAACGCAGTAAATAAAGACATAATAAAATAATAACAATAATCAATAAAACATAATTTATAATAATAAAATGTTTTCTTTAAAACATAAAAGTATTGTCTCTAGAGCACTAATACTAACAAAGATATCCCGGAGTATGCCATCGATTGAGTATCACGTGTTTTAAGTGCAACCAGAAGGGTCATTATGCCAGAGATTGCAAGACAGGTATTGTGTGTCACCGATGCAAGAAACCAGGCCACATGATTAAGGATTGTAAAGCACCAGCAACCGTGAACAACATGATTCGAGCTATAGAGGCACCTCCATCTGTTGATGTTCAGCCGCTAGCCAGAACCTATAACATGCCAATGAGGGAAGCAGTGAGAGACGCCGATGTGGTGGCAGGTACACTTCTAGTAAACTCTGTTAGTGCTAAAGTGTTGATAGATTCGGGAGCTACTAAATCATTTATTTCAGAAACATTTTCTCGTAAATTGAATTGCTTAATGGAACCCTTAAGTGGAGTGCTGAGTGTAGAAATAGCTAACCAGGATCGTATACCGGTCAGTTCGTATTGTCCCCGTTGTGAAATTGAGATTTTAGGAAATCGTTTTTACGCTGATTTATTACCTTTCAAGTTGGGAGAATTTGATGTGATTTTAGGAATGGATTGGTTAACCGATTATGATGCGCGTATTGATTGTAAGGATAAGAGGGTTACTTTAGTTACCCCAGAAAAGAAGGAAGTGGTATTTAAAGGAGAGAAACAAACGAAGAAATTTTTGACAATGATTCAGACTAAGAGGTTACTAAGACAAGGATGTGAGGCTTATCTCGCATATGTGATAGATACAGAGAAGGAAGTTTCTAAGTTAGAAGATATTCCAGCCGTGAGTGAGTTTCCAGATGTTTTCCCATAAGAGTTACCAGGATTACCTCCGGATAGAGAGATCGAGTTTGCAATAGACTTAACACCAAGCGTAGAACCAGTATCCAAAGCCCCATATAGAATGGCACCAGTAGAGATGAAGGAATTAGCTAAGCAACTGCAGGAATTGTTAGACAAAGGAATTATTAGACCTAGCGTTTCTCCGAGGGGAGCACCAGTGTTGTTTGTCAAGAAGAAGGATGGAAGTATGAGACTTTGTATAGATTATCGGGAATTAAACAAGCTAACCATCAAGAACAAGTATCTATTGCCCAGAATAGATGATATGTTTGACCAGTTAAAAGGAGCTGTTCATTTTTCTAAGATTGATCTATGATCAGGATATCACCAATTGAAGGTTAAACCAGACGATATAATGAAGACAACTTTTCGAACAAGGTATGGACATTACGAGTTTTTGGTAATGGCATTTGGATTGACGAATGCACCAGCAGCTTTTATGGATTTAATGAACAGGATTTTCAAGAAGTATTTGGATGAGTTTGTAGTGGTATTCATCTATGCTATTTTGATATATTCCACAACGTAAGAAGAACATACGAACCATTTTTGGATTGTGTTGGAGATTTTAAGACAAGAAGGATTATACGCAAAATTTTCAAAGTGTGAATTTTGGTTAAGAGAAGTTCATTTCCTAGGGCACGTGGTAAGTAGTGAAGGCATCAAAGTAGATCCAGCAAAGATTGAAGCAGTAAAGGATTGGGAAAGACCAAGGACACCAACTGAAGTTAGAAGTTTCTTGGGATTAGCCAGATATTATCGGAGATTTGTACAGGATTTTGCAAAGATAGCTACTCCAATGACCAAGCTGACTAGGAAAAGCGAACGATTCATATGGAACGACAAATGCGAAGAGAGTTTCCAAGAGTTAAAGAAGAGACTAACTACGACACCAGTGTTAATGCTACCAGACGATCAAGGACAATTTGTAATCTATAGTGATGCGTCTTACAAAGGATTGGGTTGTGTGCTTATGCAACATGACAAAGTAATTGCTTATGCGTCAAGACAATTGAGACCTCACGAACAGAAATATCATACACATGATTTGGAATTAGCAGCGATAGTATTTGCACTGAAGATATGGAGACATTACTTGTACGGAGAGAGATGTGAAATTTACACCGATCACAAAAGTCTGAAGTATATCTTTACTCGGAAGGAGCTGAACATGAGACAAAGAAGATGGTTGGAGCTAATCAAGGATTATCACGTTTCTATAAATTATCACCCCGGCAAGGCAAACGTGGTAGCAGATGCATTGAGCAGAAAAGAAAGACTGAATATGCTGACGATGACCAAAGAATTGTACAGAGAATTTGAAAAGTTAGAGATAGAAGTACGTGTTCCGAAGGACGCGACATAAATGATTTATGCCATAACGTTTCAACCAGAGTTGTTGGAAAAGATACGGAAATGCCAAGAGCAAGTCATGAACGACAATGCAAGTAGTTTAACAGGCGAGGAAATATGTAGCCAACTGGACAACAAGGGAATCTTAAGGTTTGCTTCTCGAATATGGGTACCTAATGTAGTGGAACTAAAGAATGAAATTTTGCACGAAGCTTATAACTCAAAGTATTCAATTCATCCTGGAAGCACGAAGATGTATCGAGATCTTAAAATGAACTTTTGGTGGCCAGATATGAAAAGAGAAATTGCTGAGTGGGTGAGTAAATGTTTTACGTGTCAAAGGGTCAAGGCGGAACATCAAAGACCAAGTGGATTACTACAGCCATTAGAAATTCCTGAGTGGAAGTGGGAACACATCGCAATGGACTTTGTGGTAGGATTGCCTAGAATGAAGACTAACCATGATGCTATTTGGGTTATTGTGGATCGATTGACGAAATCTGCATATTTTCTTCCAATTAACGAGAGATTCTCGCTGGATAAGTTAGTTCGTTTATACGTAAAGGAAATCGTGGTACGGCATGGAGTTCCAGTGTCAATAGTATCTGATCGAGACCCTCGATTCAACTCAAGATTTTGGAGAAGTTTTCAAGAGTGTTTAGGCACCGAATTAAAAATGAGTACGGCTTATCACCCGTAGACAGACGGTCAAAGTGAAAGGACGATTCAAACCATCGAAGATATGCTTAGAACATGTGCGCTTGATTTTAAAGGTAATTGGGACGATCATCTACCCTTAGTAGAATTCTCATATAATAATAGTTTTCACGCGAGTATGGGGATGCCACCTTACGAAGCTCTATATGGACGGAAGTGTCAATCTCCAGTATATTGGGAAGAAGTTGGTGAACGGAAAGTGATAGGGCCAGAATTAGTACAATAGACAAAGGAAGTGATTTAATTGATTCAGAAAAGGTTAATAACAGCTCAGAACCGGCAGAAGAAATATGCTGACCTAGCAAGAAAGGATATGGGATTCGAAGTCGGAGAACAAGTGTTATTGAAAGTTTCACCGTGGAAAGGATTAGTTAAGTTTGGGAAGAAAGGGAAATTGAGTCCAAGATATGTTGGACCATTTGAGATTCTGAAGCAAGTTGGGAAAGTAGCTTACGAGTTAGCGTTGCCCCGCATATGCAGCACGTTCATAATGTGTTTCACGTATCTATGCTTAAGAAGTATCGACCAGATTTGAACCATGTAATAGAGTATGAACCCGTAGAGGTCCAGGCAGATTTATCTTATGCAGAACGACCAATTCATATATTGGATCGTAAGGAAAACGTATTAAGGAATAAGACTGTAGTGATAGTAAGAGTTTTGTGGAGGAATCCTAAGGTGGAAGAGTCTACCTGGGAGTTAGAGAGTGATATGTTAGAGAAGTATCCCCAGTTGTTTACTTGATCAGATTCTGAGGACAGAATCCTATTAAGGGGGGAAGGATGTAAGATCCGTGAACTTTATTAATAATATAAATTGTATTATATGTGTAGAATAATTATTGTGGAGTATTTGGAGTTTTAATGATTAAGGTTGTTGAGTGATTATGTGCTAAATTGGTGTGTCAGAAGCCCCTTTCAAATATTTTGTCATTTGAAAATATCTTCAATTTTGAGCCCCGTTTTGAAATTTCAAGGGCCCCGTTGAAATTTTGTACATCATTATTATTCCTTCGTCATTCGTGTCCGAATCATTATCGGAGGATTTCTTCGTATCATTATATCCCTTATTATCCGATACTATCAATAGTATTTGTTTTATTCAAAGAAAGAAAAATTATTTCGTACCCTAATTGTTTAGGGCGATTGATATATCGTTCATATCAATAGTACATCTGTTATAGCCCCAGTATTCTTGAGCATTCGTTATATAAATGATATGTATTGATATGGATAATTATCAGTCCTTTTGGATGATTAACACCTCGCAAAACGTGAACTTTACTTTATTAAAGATTTAAAGCGATCCAGTGGATCTATATCGATGCAAAAATGTCGTTTGGGGTATTATTTTCCACTAAGTATAAAAAGGAGAATTGTACATTATTACATGTATAATACATATATAAATACAAAAAAATATAAAAATCCCCGAACCGTGTTCTTCGTGTTCTTGAAAATCAAGATCAATTTTGAAGGTGTTATTGAAATCCAAATCTCAAGTTCAAGTACTCAAATCAAAGGCCTTGAGCTCTAGTTTCAGAATCTTCCAACCATATCATCATCTGGTAATGTTTCGATTTATTATGAATTTTTCAATATTCGAATTAAAACTAGGGTTCTTGTTCGAATTGGGGATTTCTTTTCTGTTGATTCTCCGTTCAATTGATTGCTTCTAACATGTTCCTAGGGTTCTAATTAGTAGAAATCCATGCTTTAATTTCATGTTTATGTCCAGTTTTGAGAAATTCGATTTTAGGGTTTTTGCCCGATTTTTATTTTGATTAGTCTGTTCATATGAATGATCTGACATTGTTTTTGGTAGAGGGCTTTCATTGTATGTGTTCTTAGCTTCATTTTGACATAAAGAACGTAGAGTTTCATGTACGATTTTAGTAGATCGGAAATTTTTTTCGAGGTCGCCGGAATTTGATCGGGATTAGGATTCCGACTGTGTTTTGGTTTGTTTTTGATCGGAATGGATTGCTGAGTGTTTAAGGAATGTTTTGATGTAAAAAGCCCCAATTTTTATTGCGTTTTTGAGTCACCGGAATCTGGAAAAACCCACCGAATTCTGGAAAATTCCGGTTTGTTCTTCCCGACCCGTTTTTGT
Source organism: Heracleum sosnowskyi (assembly GCA_030848705.1). Lineage (NCBI taxonomy): Eukaryota > Viridiplantae > Streptophyta > Magnoliopsida > Apiales > Apiaceae > Heracleum > Heracleum sosnowskyi. Next base: position 74,536,803 of record CM061244.1, read on the forward strand.
TCTTCCCGACCCGTTTACCCGAATGGTTGACCCGGTTTCAATCTTCGAAACCCTAATTCATTTTCATAAAACTGTTTTTGAATTTTATTTTTAAATTTAATTCGAAAATAGTTTAAAATTTTATAAAAATCATATTTTTATAAAAATCATATTTTTATAAAAATCATATTTATTTATTTATTTATTTAATTCTTTTAATCAGTTAATTCTTAATAATTAATTATTAATTAGATTTAATTAATTTAAAATTAAGTTTAATTATTTTCTAGCTTGATTTAATTATTTAAAAATAGTTTGAGTGTTTGAAAAGTGTCAATTAATTTTATTAATTGATTCAATTGTTTTTAAATACTTATATTGGGATTAAAAATCCGATTTTTGATTTAAAAATTGTTTGTGACTTATTTAAATTCAAATAAGCCTCGAATATTGTTCTAAAACTATTTATAAGTGTTATATGGTTTATACGAGTTGAATAATGTGTTTTATAGTCCGTAAATGCCCGTACGAGGGCTAATGTCTGAGTTTTAATTACCGTAAATTAGATCAAGCACCCGATAGGAACCCCATTACTTGTTTAAATTTGAAAATGGTTATGAGTGTATATCGATGATAGAACGAGGATAGTTAGACTTACTGTAATGAGTTGTTTATTATAGAATCGAGTTTCCGGAGCAAGGGAAAGGAGAAGGTAGAGTAAGCGTGGTAGAATTCTGTCAGCTACTTAGACCAGGCAAGTATATGTGCCTTTACTTGTTGATTCAATTGTTATTGTTCTTAATGATATTATGTATGGTACCATCAGAACGATTCAGATTATTCGATCTTCACCCCGTATTTGAGCAACTGATGTTATTTCCTTGAATATTCCTAAATTCTTGATTAAATCCACAATCGTGTTGAATATCAGAAATCTTCATTTCAATTCACTTTTGTTGACTATAATCATTGTTGACTTTATTAAAAGTGTACTTATGTACCGTTGAAACCATTTCGAATCTATTTCTCGAACTTCATTTGATATTGAGCAGTTGAAGCTCTTTTGCAACTATTATACCTTGTCATTGTGTACTTACATACCATTGAAACCATTTCGAATCTATTTCTCGAACTTCATTTGATATTGAGCAGTTGAAACTCTTTTGCAACTATTGCACCCTGTCATTGTGTACTTATCTTATTATGCATGTTATTGCTTATACTCTGTGATAGAATTGGCATGTTTTAAAATGAGACCAGTAATGGTCGGACCATATTTATGGTCGTAATAACTTAAGGCCCAGATGGCCATGGATCCTAGTGGAGGACATTGCTATAAGCTAGTCCGGGGTTGATGCGTGACTGATCAGCAGCTCAACCTTTGTATTTGAAAATGTAAAAGCCCAATTTTAATCCCTCTTTCTTCAATAGAGATTGTTAAAAGCATATGTTTGACTTGTATATTGTTGATTCAGATAATTGTAATCCTTCCTTTCATTATGGAACTGTGATTGATATAAATTATGCTTACTGAGCACTTGTGGCTCATACTTGTTTTGTTTCTAACCCTATTCCAGTTAAGCGAGAGTATGAGCAGACACAACGCGAGCGATAGTTCTCCAGCAGCTAGGAGATCACCAAGAGTGGTTGTCATTGGCAGGGTAGTTGTTTATTTTGATAGTTAGACTAGATGTCTAGCTTTGACTTTAAGATTGTGTAATAACTCTGAAACAAGTTTGTAATAATAATGACTTAGAAGCTTGTTCAATGCCATAATCTGGATGCGGTCTTGGTTAAGGGGTGTTTTATGTTATTATATTATTATGCATGTGTTATATATAGGTATATTGTGTTTCGTTGGTCGGGTGACTCCCCAGACCTGTGCCCCGGGTCTGGAGGGCGTCACAGGTTGGTATCAGAGCAACAGGTTATGGCATTTGAAACAAGTTAGGACTTAGGGTCCAGGATAACGTAGAGAGTTAGAAATTCACATAAGGATTATAGAAGGTCAATTAGGAATATTATGTGTGGTAATTGAATATGGTTATATAATTGCAGCCCCTAGCTCTAGCTCAGATTTAGACCCGTCAGAGCATACGACAGAGGATAGACACATACCAGGAGGGAGAGCAGGACCATCGCGACCGATACGACCCCCACCTGGACATGCAGCAGTCAAGAGGGATCATATACTTTGTCCCGTTCCACTTCGACGCGTAGCCCCAGCACCAGTTCCACACCATGAGTATAAGAGGTTGAGAGGGGAAAAAGAATATTTCTATAGACAGGTATTGGAGATGCGAGGGACTCGTTCGGTAGAGGCAGCCGTAGCCCAAGAGAGGGACAGGCTCAGAGGTCAGGTAGGAGAGATTCAGATGAGACTTAGGGTTACGAGGACATTGGTAGAGACGAGGTTGCATGGACTAGTTTCTAGCAGAGAGGGAGAGACAGTAGCAGGGATGAGAGAGATATTGGACTATGCGATGAGGGAAATTGGAGAGATTGTCGGACCAGCGCTATTGGAAGCTAGGAAGGATGATCCTTGAGCAGACTTAGCTAAGGATGGATGTTAAGTGGATGTATGGATTTCCAGATTAGATAGTATATAGATGCATAGTATAGTACCAACAATGCACCGGGCTTATAGTATCGCCTTGGGTTGTTGTATTTTGGTTGTTGTACTGTTGACCGGTAGTTGTAGTTCAGCTATGACGTACTTTACTTTTGAAAGCGTTCTACGCTTGTATCGAATCTATGTATATATTTATGATAACCACCTTTTGTAGAACTATTATTATTCTCTTGTTATTCATTTTCAATATTATAATTGTCATTTTACTTATGCAACGAGTGTACTCTTACGCCGTTGAAAATCCGTAAACCGTGGTTCTACCAATTGTGTTCTCTTCTCTTCTACTTATGAATTATTTGATTAAATCAATTATTGTTTATTCATCAGCAATATGCCTCCTAGACGAAATACCCGTTCAAATGATTCTGACCAAGAAGGTCAACCGAATCCACCTCCAACAGGTCACTTAGATCCAGCTGTAATACAGCTTTTGAATACTCTTACTCAACAAACTACTGCCCTGGCACAATAACAACAACAGATTCAACAACAGCTGCTACAGCAGCAGCAGCAGCATTAGCAACAGCAACAACACTAACATGCAGCACCAATAGTTACGTTTAAATCATTTCAAACAGCAAAACCTCCAGAGTTTAAAGGATCTGCAGACCCAGTTGAGGCGAAGGCATGGTTAAAGGAAATAGAGAATGGGTTTGCCTTGATAGAGGTAACGGAAGAAAAGAAAACAGAATATGCTAGTTATTTCTTGAACAGTGAAGCAAGTTATTGGTGGGAAACAAGTAGGGCTATGGAACCTGAGGGATTAATTACGTGGGGTTCTCCCGTGTTGTTTGTGAAGAAGAAGGATGGTTCTATGAGATTGTGTATTGACTATAGGGAGTTAAATAAGGTGACTATCAGAAACAGGTATCCTTTGTAACGCATTGATGACTTATTCGATCAGTTGCAAGGGGCGAAGTACTTTTCGAAGATATATTTGAGATCGGGTTACCACCAGTTGCGAGTAAGGGATGAAGATATTCCGAAGACAGCATTTCGTACTCGTTATGGGCATTATGAGTTTCTCGTGATGTCCTTTGGATTGACGAATGCTCCAGCGGTATTTATGGATTTGATGAATCGGGTCTTTCATGATTATCTGGAAAAATTTGTTGTGGTCTTCATTTATGATATCTTGATATACTCTAGGAGTAAGGAGGAACACGAGGAGCATCTACGTACCGTACTTGAGATCTTGAGGGAGAAGAAATTGTTTGCAAAGTTTTCAAAGTGTGAATTCTGGTTGGAGCAGGTTGCATTTTTGGGGCATGTTGTATCTGCTAGAGGAATTGAGTTAGATCCTGCGAAAGTTGAGGCTATCACTGATTGGCCGAGACCTAGCAATGTGACAGAGGTGAGGAGTTTCATGGGTTTGGCAGGGCACTACAGGCGCTTTGTGGAGGGTTTCTCGTCCATAGCTTTGTCGATGACTCAACTGATGAGAAAGGGTATTAAGTTCGAGTGGAATGATGATCGTGAGAAGAGCTTCCAAGAGTTGAAGAAGAGACTGGTGTCGGCTCCTATACTTGTGTTGCCATCAGGGAGTGGAGGATATCAGGTTTATAGTGATGCTTCTAAGAGAGGATTGGGTTGTGTTCTTATGCAGCATGGGAAGGTGATTTCTTACGCTTCTAGGCAGCTTAAACCCTATGAGGTAAACTATCCTACTCATGATTTGGCTTTAGCAGTAGTGGTCTTTGCTTTGAAGATTTGGAGGCATTATTTGTATAGAGAGACTTGTGATATCTTCACTGATCACAAGAGTCTCAAGTACATTTTTACTCAAAAGGAGCTTAACATGAGGCACCGAAGGTGGCTTGAACTTCTTAAGGATTATGATGTTAATATTCAGTACCACCCAGGGAAAGCAAATGTAGTGGCAGACGCTCTTAGTAGGAAGAACTTGGGGAGTGTTGCATCTCTCATTACTTAGCCGCATCTTATTTCAGACATGGAGCGCTTTAGTATTGAATTCCTGCAGACTTGGCGATTCGTGAAGAAATTTTGACCGAGTCTCATAGTTCTTCATTCTTTATTCATCCAGGTTCTACTAAGATGTATAGAGATTTGAAGGAGCACTTCTGGTGGAGTAGAATGAAAGCAGACATAGCAGAATTTGTGGGGAAATGTCTTATATGTCAACAAGTGAAGATAGATCATCAGAGGCCTAGTGGATTATTGCAGTAGTTAGATATTCCGGTTTGGAAGTGGTAAAACATTACTATGGACTTCGTGACTCATCACTACGCCATAAGTGGGCAATAATAACGCTTTTTTTAGTGTTACAAGCAAAAGTGTAACCATATATGTCTTAAAATTGATTTACGCCTACACTGTTTTTCTCTGTTAGCATTGCTATAAATAAGTGTTACGGTAGACGTCGTTCAGTATCTATGCTAACGCCTAACTCGGTGTAGCCGTTGGTCTTTAAAAAATGTGTAACCGTTGGTCTTTAAAAATAAAAAAAAAAGGCGGCTCTCAATATTTCATTTAAGCGGCCAAATTTTTGCCCGAATATTTCATTTAAGCGGGTCAATTTTCAGATATTCCCACTCTCTCACTTATTCACCGCACTCTCTCACTCACCTCTCAATTTTCAAACATTCCTACTCTCTCAACTCTCTCTCAAATCTCTCTCAACTCTCTCTCAAATCTCTCTCAAATCTCTCTCAAATTAGGGTTCGTAGATTAAGGGTTCTTCACGGCTTTTCTCTCTGCGGGTTCAATTGAATATCAATTCGGGTTCGATTACATTCTGTACTTGAGAAGGTATTCATCTTGTTCTTCTTATTTGTGTTCAATTCGGGTTTAATTAGGGTTATTTGCTTTATTTGGGTTATGTTTATTTGTTCAATTCGGGTTCAATTAGGGTTTGTAAATTAGGGGTTTCTTTCGGGTTTAATTGGGGCTTGTAGATTATGAATGCTTTTTGTGTATAACATGCTTATAACATGTTTTGATTTCTTGTTTTGGTTGCATGTTTCGATTAATCAGTGACGACTTTGAATTTTTTTTTTAATTTAAAGCCGTGGTTTACTTTTATTTGCTCTACCAGGATCCCCATATTCGTCCATTAGTTGAGCAAGACTCTAAAAGTTTGCAGCGCTTGCTCCCTGAGATACCTCTTTGGGTGAAAAATCCTGATTATGATCGGGTATGTATTTACTGTTTTCTAGTACTTGCCTAATGCTATTATGCTAATATGTTATGAGATGTGCTGGTTATTGACTGCAAAAATGACTAATACATTAAGTTTTATTTTCTTAAAATGAATAACATACAGGTTGACTGGCTTAACAAGTTCCTTGAACATATGTGGCCTTATCTAGACAAGGTAATATTTCCGTATGCAAGAGGTTTTTTTTTCCTCCTCTTGGCTGTTGCATTGCTTACTGTTATTTTTTTTCCTTGTAGGCAATTTGCAAGACTGCAAAGAATATTGCAAAGCCTATTATTGCTGAACAAATTCCGAAGTATAAAATTGAATCAGTTGAATTTGAAGCACTGACGTTAGGGTCTCTACCACCTACGTTTCATGGTATAGAACTTTAAAATTCATTATCCTGTTGTCGTGTTACTTAGACCTCCAGTATTGTTTATGTACAAACACATGTCTGAAATTTTGATACAAGCTTGTTAAAGTTTCCGAAACATGCAGACATTGTTAACTACTAGCAGCTAAAACTATTGGATTTTTGACCATGCAAAAATCAAGTTGTCGTAGAATATTATGTTCCTTCGTGTGAGAGCTGCTCTTAGAAATGACCTATCAACATTTTTTTACTTATTTTTTGTTTCACTCGAGCAACATCTGAGTGATGCAAGTGAATTGAACTTCTTAATAACTCAAGTTAGTTTTAAGCTGTTTAGAGGATTAGAGGAAAATTAATTGGTTTTCAAAGGAATTCCTATGAGTAATTTATCATGTCTTAGAGCTTATAAATTTGTGTAGCTGGTCCTATATCACTTTACAACTTGGTGTGTGTGTGTGTGGATATATATTTTCTGCTGAGGTAATAATATACATGAATTAGCTGCTTGCCACCAGAGGATTTCATTATATTTTCTTAATTTTTACTTATGTTTGTGGCGTGAGATTTATTAGGCTTAGAATTTTGGTATTAGAGTATAACTATGCACAAGTTCTTCATTGGTGTTGTCAAGTAGTCATGGTAGCTGGTAGTGACCTTTTCATCTCACCTTTAAAGTGCCATTGTGTCCAGATTGCTAAAGTTGATAGACATTTTTGTTTATAATAAATTTACAACTAGCACCTAGTTTTTATCCATGAGATGGTCTTTTCTGTTACTATAGGGATTCGTGTAATTTCATAATTTTGAATTGTGATGGACGCAAAATAACTTATTCCCTAGTATCAATAATTTGACGCCTTCTTACTTTGAATTGTGTTTTTTCCTGGACAAATGATTTGACTTGAATTCTGTCTAACACAGTGTTTATCTACCTTATACTGGTTAGGAATTCTATAATTAATTATCTGAAGTAATTTAGGTGGTGGATCTGCAAGTCTTTGCCTCACCGCGAATAACTTTGAAGCCGTTGGTTCCTAGCATTCCTTGTTTCGCCAATATATTTGTCTCTCATGGAAAAGGTAATTCTGTTAAAATACTTGAAAAAATTAAGAAATGAGAATGATCATGTTGTAATTCATATATGTTGGCACATGTCTGCTATAGGACGTATTCTAATTTGTGAACACTGCCCAGAGATTTCATTGATTGTTAACTGTTATTCAACCCTCTGAACTCTGAAGACCATATAAGATTACACAGGGGCTTGTTTTTTTGAATTTAAGCATTATATGATCAATTGGATTTTCTTACATGGCTGTTGTGTTATCTCGTTTGTTTACTTGATCACTTTTCTGTGATGCAGCCTCATGTTGATTTTGGACTTAAACTTCTAGGAGCTGACCTTATGTCCATACCTGGTGCCTACAGATTTGTCCAGGTACGATTTTATTGGTTTTTTTAGTACAACTTAGCAGATATATAGGAATCATGGCAAGCGGAATGAGTGACTGTCATTCATTGTACATAACATATCACTCATTGTTTTATTGTACATAACACATAATTCATTGTAGTTGTAACTTGTAACTACCTTCTTACTTTTAAACTTAATTTATTTTTTTCCATTTCTCTTTATTACAAGTGGGATGGGATATTTTGGTGGGGGTAAGGAACTAAAGTCAACGTCTTCAACATCTTCAAGTACATCCTCCATTCCAGTTCCAGATCAGTTGGTGTCGGAGCTAACTGCTAAGATCAGAGCTCAACTTCAGCAAGAGATGGATCATAAACTTGACCAAAAAATGCGAGAAATGATGAAAATGTTGGCTGAAAAGAATCCAGAATTAAAGTTAGACACTACTGAGGACTCTGAGAAATCTGCGAACTCTGAAAAATCTGCCGAAGTGTCTTATGAAGATGACAATGATGTCAATACTGACTGATCAGATCATTTTATGCTATGCTAAGTAAAAACAGTAGTTATATGTACTTAACTTTGAGTGTCTTTGATGGTATGGTTTATGTAGTAGATGGATGATTGGAATGGTTTGTGGATTTGTTGTTATTTTGGATGGTTTTTTATGTATTGAAATGGCTTCTGGACAACCTATTTAGGTATTGGATTGTTTGGTAATATTTTGAATGGGAAGTTCTATATTTCAATGTCACATGTTGCTATTTTGATTTTAAAGTGTTGGTAAAAAAACATGCAAAGTGTAACCATTAACTCCAAAGTATTTAGTCTTTGTGTTGGCAAAATTATAGCAAAGTGTTGGAATAGGTTTATAATTTGGTGTTACAATAGTACTGCAACTGTGTTGGCATAGGTCTATAGCAATTTTAATAATGATAGGATATTTTAAGCCCTATTTATGAACACACCCGGTCATTCACGGTTAAATAACCAAACCCTAGAATAAGGTCGCGGAGAGAAATAAGCAAAGGAAAAAAAAATAGAGGCGTTGCTTGTTGGTTCTTCTTTCGTGTTAAGCCAGGTACTCTAAATTGTAATGTTGTATTAATGATTTAATAGTGTAATCGCATGCTCTTTAAAAGTATAATATGTATAATTATTATATTGATTCATTAATATACATTGGTAGATGTCTGCCTAGATTTCATAGTCTCTATACACTAATATGATATGCATTATGTACTCTATTTACTATAGACCAACGGATCACGTACTCACGGTGTAAATTTCTCATAACACTAAGAATTATGATTTATAATATTACATTGTTATTCGGGATATTAAACTGGTATATATATGATTACATGGCTGCACTAATTATTTAAATCGATGTGTGTTAACCGGCCCTGCATAGGTATTTTTGATTTACAATGTTTAATGTGTTCGTTTGTTAACAACTCCTGATTAGCTAATTTTAGTGTACATTTTGGTTAGAGGTTATGCATGTCATATTAATTCAAATGGATGTCATGCGGGTGTGCTTATGTAGAGTCAAAGCCATAGTTTTATATGTTAAAATAAATGCCTTTAGATTAGTTTAGTTAATTATTAAGACATAATAGTTAATGTTAAGATAATTATAAAAGAACATGTAACGAACTATATGAAACTGATACCGATAATTGTAATGGCTAACTAGTTAATTCATGTACATGTTTTATCTAAACTTGTGGATAATTAATTAATAGGAGTTTAATGATTAAATATAAAGAGAATGTATGTTAATTATAAATTAAATATCTCGTATTTAGATTGGAAGTCGAGAGTTTAAAGGGGTGTTGAGATTGTTATATTTGAGGTACGGATTCTCTCCTATTTTATTCAGCGCTACTCCTCTTGGAAATATTAATGTTAAATTCGTTTTGATCCTAAATCTGTTCGTTTGGTTTTTAATCATTTTGATTCTGAAAATTTGTTCCGAATCTGAAAAATATTTTTAAATTTGTTTCGAAATATTTAAATATTTGTTTCTGCAATTTTCTGATATTGCGTACATTTTATATCTGTTGGAAATATTGAAAATATCTGTTTCTGTGATTTTAAAAGTTTTGCGAAATATTATATTTGAACCCTTAGTGATATAGGGTATACCGAGTTAACCAGCTGTAGGGGTACTACAACCATGTCATTGCGGCACTAGTGGCATGACACTTCCATGGCAGTGTGATTGGTCATGGTGTATCCTTCTGTTCTATTAGCTCTTGGGAGGAGCTTTGCGCATTTTGATATTTGTTTCAGGATACGTGGGTGCACCCAGATTTTGTGATTTGTGATTTGATTTGATTTGACGGTGACGTTGTATATGCCGTACGCGTTATCCGATTTGTTGCACACATTAGGTACCCTATGATGTGTGTATTTGAATATGTTCTGTTTTGATATCGGTATGAAATATCCTAACCCTTCGTTGCTTCAGCCATACTTGTTTTCAATTAATTATTTTTATTACAAACTGTCAAATATGAATATCTGTTTTTCTGTTTTATAAACTGTATTCCAAATCCGTACTGGGCAATTGGCTCATGCCGTATTCTTTTTCTGGCAGGTGCTTAGTGGGATCTGGGACTGTGTGATGGAGAGCCACCCTATTTCATTGATTAGGATATTCGGATTGCTATTATTATTTAGACTTAAATAATCATCTAGAGATTTCGGTTTTCATATTTATTGATTTAAACTGTTTGGAGGTTATGATACCATTTATTTATTAATTAGAGATTATTAGTGCTCTGTTTGCAGATTTAATGATTTAATAAGTAGCCCTCATTTAAATATAGATGGGGGTGTTACAATGCTACCACCTCGATCTCGATCCACAACTAACACCGAAGAAGGTACATTTCATTTTTTTTTTAATTTTAATTTTTGTTAGATTTAATTTATGTACTTTTATTTTCTATATTTTCATAAATTAAAATCTTGTTTCGATTTTAGTTTTTAAAAATTTCATAGTTTTTAAAAATTTCATATTTCATGTATTTCGTTTTTCCTTTTAAAATCTTGTTTCGTTTTTAAAAAATTCATATTTTTGTTTTGTTTCGAATCTTGTTTTGTTTCCTTTATTTTATTTGTTTCCTTCGAATTTATTTCCTTTTATTTTGTAAAATTTGTTTCCTTCGAATTTATTTTTATTTGCTTTTTAATTTATTCGTTTTGTAAATTTTTGTAGGTGGTACGAGTTCGAGACAATCATCGCACGTTTGGACATATTTTGATAAGGTGGCAATACCGGATAATCCAAATCAATTTAAAACTCATTGTTTGCTTTGTTTACAAAATGGTCGACAACAAACAACATTTAATTACCAAAAGGGAACCGGTACAGGTACACTTAATCGACACTTGGAACACATTCATGGAATTACGAAGACGAGTTACGAAAGTGGAGAAGCACATGGAGGTGCACAAAAAACACAAATTGGTGGTTTCATGACTCCGTCTCCCGGTGGAGGTATGCCTTTCTCCTATAATAGAGATAGAATGATTGAATATTTTGCTACTTATGTTACTTTAGAGGAGTTACCTTTCTCCCACGATGAGAGTCCAAATTTAGAGCACATGGTTAAACATTCACTAAATACGGCATTTAGAAAAATTCCTAGGAATACACTTAAACGTCACACACAAAAACAATATTATGCTCAACGTGTACAATTAATTGAATATTTCGGTAATTTTGATGGTATGGTTTCTTTAACTAGTGATTGTTGGAGTTCGAGTCAAGGTGAGCCTTATATGTTACGGTTCATTGGATTAGTGACTACTTATTTGAAAAACGAATTATTGCTTTTGATGTTATGGATGAGTCACACTCCGGTTATAACATAAAACAAAGAATTTTAGATACAATAAAGGAATTTAATTTGTTTGATAAGGTATTTACAATATCTTTAGATAATGCTGCGGCTAATAACAAAGCCATGGATTATATTAGGTATGATATTCCTTTAGTTTTAGATGGAATATTTTTACACGTTAGATGTTGTGCTCACATAATTAACTTGTCAGTCCAAAAGGGAATTTCACAATTAACTCATTTTTTAGAACCTATTAGGAAAGTAATTAAATATCTACGTTTTGCGGGTACATATAGGTGTAAGTACAAAAAATTGTGTAAAGATAATGGATTATGGCCAAAAAAGTGGGATATCGATTGTTCTACGAGATGGAGTTCGACTTATAAATTATTAAATGATGTAATTCAATATAACACCATTATGACCCAATTATATAATGAAGACCCAAGCCACCAATATGATGATGGACTTATTACCGAACATGATTGGGAGTTGGCATCTACCGTACGTGACATACTTGATTGTTTTGCACATGCTACTACGTTTTTTCTTATGTTTATCAACCAAATGTACATCATGTTATTATTGAGTTTGCTAGTATTGTTACTACTTTAAAAGAATACGAAGAAAATGAATTTTTAGTGCGATTATTTTTTATATGAAAGTTAAGTAGATCGAATATTTTACCGACTTTCCTTATATTTATGGTGTTGCATGTCTTCTTGATCCTGGTGTTGGAAAAGAAGGTTTAGAAAACATGTTAGAGCATTATTATGAAGTGTTAGGAGTTTCATATAATCATGAATTATATGTAACTAATTGTTTAAATTTGTTGTATCGTCTTGTAGATATATATGCTCCAAAAACTCAAAGTTCTATACCACATAAGAGTAGTAGTAGTGTTAGTAGGTTTAATAGTACTATTTCATCTATACTAAGCAAAAAACAAAAAGTTAGAATTTCTGAATCATCTTCCGTAGCTTCTTCTGCTTTTAGTATGTTCGCGAATTTTTTTCTTATAATTATGAGTTAAATGATGATTTTGAAATACTAACATGGTGGAAGAATTATGTATTACAATTTCCAGTTTCAGCAAAAATTGTAAAGGATATTTTAGTAGTCCCCGCTTCAACAATTGCGTCTGAGTCCGGTTTTAGTGCAGGTAGGAGAGTGTTAGACGAGAAGAGATCGAGTCTTTCGCCAGATGTTCGCCGGATGTTGTAAAAGACTTTGGTAAAAGACTTTCAAAACCCGCCAAACCCGCGCAGCCCGCCAAGTCACCCAACCCGCCCGAAACCGCCCAACCCGACCAACACACCCAACCCGCACTATTCGCCTAACCCGTACCAACCTACATGCCCGACCCGTGTCAAGCCCGGCCCGGCTCACACGGACCGCCCAAGTGGCCACCTCTAGTTGTAGCATCAGCAATACAATCATAAATATGCATTGCCTGACCAATGTTCAGGTTCTGCCACAAATCTTTTGAAGGATAGAATCAGTAAAATACAAAACGAAAAAAATCCAAAATACTATTTTGCAAGTTCCAGAAGTGACAAGGTCTAAAACTATTCGATTTTCGTTTACTTGATTATCTTTCCAGGATAGCCCCCCAGTACCATTTCTGAGAAGATTATGGTGAAAGCTTTAAATTTCACATGTGCCATGCCATTTGATTCAAACCACTACATAACACTTAAGATTTCTATAGATATCAGTGTATTATATCTCTACATAACCATAAACCAACCACTATAGTTATCCTCAAGTTTCTATTCTTCCACCCTAATTCTTGAATTTCACACTGCATTCTAACTTTCAGCTGCGGTTAAAGCAGCCTTTTCATTAGGAAGGGACCGAACCAATGTTCAGGAAGTAGACCAGTGGCTACTGTCATCAAGCATCACATCTAACCCACTAAGATTGACTTTGAAATGTTGTCTCCCACAACTTCACTTTCTTGTATGTGCCGCAAGTGGCTAGAGCCGTTATTTTCTTGTCTCCTGACAGAAAATAGAAGAGAAAACTTGCAACAATAAGTCATGAGCTCAAAGATCCTACTTATCAGTTATGAGTAGGACCATTTTTACTGATATTATCTTCGAAATCACATTCAGGGCACACAGCAAGAGATAACCAAACCAGTGAATCTTGTCCTTGTAACTGTTATAGCAGCTAGCATGTCCAAAAATTCTGAATAACAAGAAGAGAATCAAACCTTCAGCCCCACATCTTAAACTACTGAAGAAACACAGAACTGCGGAGAACCGAAGCCGTATGGTCCAAGAATACCCTGAACACGATTCTTAAAAATTCAACCTCAAAAGCACATCGATCAAAATGCACACTTCATTCAGATTGAAGATAGCTCACCAGAATGTTCCACAGTTGCAAAGCACCAAGGACTCTACTGTTATCACGAAGCTACATGCCCATGAGCATCAAATCTAATAGTTTCTTCTATACACCAAATCGGTTGGCCTGCTGAAGTACTCCTCACACTTTGAAAAGTCTCCAATTTTCTCTCTTGCCAAAGAAAATAAACTAAAGCACCTAAGATCAGCTTGTTAATAATGGAGTCCATAAATTTACCTTCCCATATTGTACAAGCAGTTTTTAAGATCAGATCATCCCAGGAATTAAATTTACGAAAATGCTCAATTACCAACCTGCAAATTTGACAGTTAAAAGATAGATGATCCACCGAGTCCTGTTGCAAATTACACAGCTAAGACGTGCAAATGGTTGAATTTGCCAGCCGCGTCATGATAAGGTTATCATTAAACCTTGACCGATGTAACTTGCAGCTCGTACTGTTTGTTCAATTGAAGGCCTGCATTCGGTCTTGAGTGGATAAATTTTCGACAAATTGCCAACCATATGATAAATGAATGCTCAGACGCTACACCATTCAACAAGAGGTTGCTCATCTCATATTCTTCCAAACCAGTCTGGTGTATATTGAAGGAGAATAAGTTCTTCCCATCTCTCCTGCCAAACACTTATCAGTCCTTAAGTACAATTGGGATTAATATCAGCCAAGAAAAGGACAGGATTGATAGATTCTCACCAAAATTAACTAAACACTTATCAAATTTGATAGTCCATTCCATTATAATATAAATCAAAAGCTCTGTAAATATTACCACAACTCCGTGCATTAGGTAAAGGCTTAACAGTTTAACACCTGTCCTTAAAAGAAATTCAGGTAGTAATGAAACCTGACCACCATCCTCTAGAACTCAAGAGCAGAGCCATATACAGTCAGCCACAATCTAAAATAAATGAGAATGAGTTGGATTAATATATAAAGTAGCAGATTTGTTTTTCATACAACAGAAACTGAAAGAAGCTTCTTTTCTCTTTATCAATACAAACGTGGACCTATTCTGTGACATGGCTGTGTTTGTTTATGGAGCTAGGTTGGAGCCAAATTACTTCTAATTGAAATTTAGAGAGACAAATATGAGGGTTTAATTCCATTATTTCATATGACAACAAAAACTATAGATCTTTCAGAAACATAACATAATCCGGAGTCGTGGGAACAATATTAGTTAAAAGTACAAGGATCCCTACAGAAACATTTAACAGAATAGGAAATGACTGAATAAGAACTCTAGAAACCAAGGTTCATGATTTTAAAATAGAGAGGATGAAAAACATGCGATCTTAGAGCAATTCTAGCACATTAACTGAGAACTTAATCTAGTGTGTAAATGACCTATACCGTATGTCTGCACCTATGAATATATTTATTCGGCCTTCTTCTTAGAGTAGGATTGATAATGCTGACAATTATAAATACCTCAACTGTTCTTTGCTTTGTACTGTGAAATTCCTTGACTTGATACGTCGTTAATCCATTTCATTCATGTATTATAAATTGAAATATCAACCTTGGCAACATATGGAACGAAAATCCATTCATGCCTCCTGTAATTAATCAAATCATTAACAAACTTTTTTTTGACAAAAATCATTAAACAAACTTAATTACACAAAGTTACACAAGTATATAAAAAGAAAACGAAAATATCTTGTAAATAAAATTAATTTCTAGGACAAAAGCATCATATTTAATACCAACTTGCAGAAACGGGTCAAAACCAGTCTATTAACCAAAGTAAGAAAGAAACAAAAGATATGCTATTTTTCGTCACATGGTAATAAAATATTCCAACATCAACTACAAACCACACAATGAGAGTAATGATGGTGAGAATGAGAGTTGGGAGGAAGTTGATGGTGCAATCTACAGTAGTAGTTGCGCCTTATAGCAGGACATACACGACAGATATTGCACAAGATTCTTCAAGAATTGATGCGCCAAGGCTAATGTTGTTACAAGATTAGAATTCGTTTGATTCATTGTTGTGCTCACCATACATGGCAACCAAATTGAAAACATGGGATGAAAATTTACAGTTGCTTCTGGCTCAAATGAGCCCTCTTAAAAAGTGCAAACCGAAGTTCCAGTACATGAGTATTATGATCAAGCAAGAAATTAGGTCTATGTTTGAGCAGGTTTTATCACGATGTAGCCTTGCAGTTGACATGGTCGTATATGGAGCTACTGCTCTTGTGAAGTTGTCAGTTCAACCAGATGGCTTTTGTCCTTCGAAACAGTGTAAGGATGATGTTTTGTTTTAAAAAAAAAAGCAATCCAGCAAGAGCTTGAAGCTTGTATTAATATTCGATCCTCAAGAATTAGATTACTAATATAGGACTCTTCAACTGAGATCCATTGGACAAAGATATTTTCAGGAGAAGTGATTGTAACAATAGGAAACTTTTGAAATTTGTAAAATATCAGCTTCGATTTCAGTTTTCAGATTGTACTTGCTTCTGTTCATTTAATGCATTATGTTCAATAGCTGGTTCAGTTGTAAAATTTTAGTAGCAAAAGACTTGGTAAATATCTCTAAGGTGTGCTAAATTAAAATATGCATACAAATACAACTAACAGAGACAACAAAAAGAAATTCGACTAGAAAGTATTCTATATATAAACAATTGGCAATTGTAATACATAAATTCATGATTCAGCAGCTAATAATTACAGAAGACACTTCTTTTTAGTCTGGTTTGAATACTCATCAGCTTCAAATTTTCTTTTCCCCAGCTTACTCATAGTACGGTGTTCAACTGGCTCCTCTTGATTGGAATCCAAAATCGCTATGAACGAATCTAGGTCATCACAACGTAGATCCTCTTCCTTATCTGAATCCAAACACCGCATCAACCAATCAATGTCATCGGAACAAAAAACCCCAATCTTACGTTGATCAGAAACAGAGCAATCAGCATCACCACTATCCATGACAAGGAAACTTTCCGCAGTTGAAGTCCTACTTTCCTCAACATAATTACCATAGCCAATTCCCTCAATATTCATCTTCTTGCTAATTTCTTCATCGGAATCCAAACAGCCCATGAACCAATCAATGTCGAAATTATCGAAAAAGAAATCCCCACCGCCTAGTTGATCAAAACAGATATCCCCAGCGCCTGAGTCTATCAAACTCAAATTTTCTCCAATTGTTTCCTCAAGATTCAGCTTATTGTTGTTTTCTTGATCAGAATCCAAATAGCCCATGAACCAATCAATTTCAAAAGCATCGAAACAGGAATCCCCGCCATCTAGTTCATCAAGCCAGAGACCCCCAGAAACCATTTCATCAAAACAGAGATTACCACTACCTACGTCTATCAAACTCAAATTTTGTTCAAGATTCTCAATTTTATTGCTGTTTTCTTGATCAGAATCCAAACAGCCCATAAACCAATCAGCATCAAAACAGGAATCCCCACCATCTAGTTCATCAAAAAAGAGACCCCCAGAAACCATTTCATCAAAACAGGGAATCTCACCACCTACATCTATCAAACTCAAATTTTGTTCAAGATTCTCAATTTTATTGTTGCTTTCTTGAATCTCTTGGACTTCGCTGCCCCATCTCCGAACATTGTTAATAATTTCAGAAGACATCATTGTCTTTATTAATCAAAACTCAAACCCTTCTTGGATTAATACTATTGTATGTAAATATGGTAATTCTTGTTTTGAGAAGAGTAGGAGTAGGGTTTTAGGAAATCACAACTCAGAAAGCCCTTGTAATAATAATACTACTCAATGTATGTATGCGTGTCTATATATAGCGATTCGCGGAGGGTAATAGGGGTCTTCCGACGTAATTAGGATATAAACATTTGTTTACCTTCTATAATATCCCTCAAACTTTGTCTTAATCATGTATCTGGGCGAGCTACGAATTTTTTTTTATATTATATATTTTTTATTTAATTTGAATTGAAAAAGATTAAACATATATTTTATCGACTTTTAATTTTACACTAAACTAGGTTATTAAGCCGTGCTTCGACGCGGCATTAGAATATATTTGTTAAGAAAAATAATATTAGAATAAAAATTGTGAAATAAATATCTACAAAATTATATAAATGATCAAATAAAATATATTCCGTAAAATTTGCATTTGGATAGGTAATATTATAAATTATTTACATATTCTTTTTTTTTATAGTTTAATTTTTTATTTTCTTGGACCGATGTCATTGCCATATATATATAAAAGAAAATTTATATTGATAAAAAAATACTAATTATTCGTATTAATAAAAATTTAAATACTTAAATATAATTTTTTTTGTAGTCATTTTATCTTTTATATGATGATTTATTATGTATGTTAAAAGAATCTGTTCAAACCCGAAATTTTGGATTTTGAAATAAATTTGATTTTATTTTATAAAATTAAAATAATTAGATTTTTAATTTTGAATATGTTAAAATCCTTTTTTTGTGTTTTATTTAAAATAATTACTTTACACAGAATAATAAACATAGTTAATTAATTTACTAATTAAACTGAATCAAACTAAAAGCAAAACATTATAACAATGGAACCAAAATTAAAAAAAAAATGTGCAAAATTAACCTTTAGGTCTTCACTCCACTCTGCTTCCAGCAATTTCTGGATGTCCATCCTATTAATAAATATTTTTTCCTCAGGCGACATTATGGAGAGAGAGTCTCCGCTGATTTGCAATTTAGTAGAGAGAAATCTCTCTCTCAGGAATGACACATAAGGTGTATCCAAATTTGTATAAATTTTACTATTTCTTGTGGTATAAAAGCTAATTGTATCTGCATATAAGAGTAAATAAATGATTAAAAAACTAATATAAGAATTAAATCAATAATATCAATGGAACAAATATTTGTATAATATCTAATGATATTCGTTCAATCGAGATAAGATAGATTCATATATGTGTAATTTCTAAAACTATATATTATAAAAATATTAATAAAAATAATTACTTTTAAATTTTTTAATCTGGGTAGATGTGACAATTATTATATACGGTTCACCATCCTCTTGTATAAATTTGCATCAACCATCTCGGCCAACTTTTCCCACAAAAGTTATGGTAGTGGTGATGGAGCTCTTAAGGAAAAAATTAAAACAAATTAAATAATTAAAACAAATAAATTGGCTTAACCAAAGAAGTAATATAAATTACAAGAACAATAAAATCAATTAATAGTTATATTAAAATTAATATAATTCATAACTTACTAATTTGTCACAATTTTGAGATCTCTTTTTTTTCAACCGCCTTTGACAACTTCAATGCCACCAAGTAGGTCAAGAAGCCCACAACATCTAAATCAACATAGAAAAGATAATATTAGAATATGATAGTTTGAATTTTAACTTATATAATAGTATTACTTATATATTAGTGCATCAAAATACATGAGAGTATGTTGATGTCATTAATACGTGCATCAATCATATCCGGACATATGAACTGAAATCCATGCAGTGATATGTTGACGATGCCTTCTTCCAATCTCTTAGGCGACGTTATGCATATGAAGAGCAATTTAGACCCATGTGATAGTAGTTTATATTTCCCTGTACTTGAAACAACATTCAGATTTTTGATGTTGTACACAGAGCTTTCCTCTAAAAGATTTTTGAACCAAGAGACCAGAATCTTCGGGATCGTAGCATGGATAAAATTTTCCTGTCATACAACATATCTTAGAAAAGTTAATAACATCATACAATTTGGCAAACTAATAAGTTATAAGTATATTGATTTATTAACCTTTTCATCGATCAAAATCATGTCAAGACTGATAAGTTCTTCAGTATTTGGATTGACAGATTCCCACATTCTACACACTCGTACTCTTATCATCCAGGTATAATTGTTGTCGTTCAAAGCATCCAACATGGTGTAGGCCATAGTTATATTGATTGTAAATATGGTTATAAAGATTTGGAGCTATGTAAAAAAGTTTCGGTGTAGATTTTTTGTTATGAATGACTTTTAATTTATAGGTGTTTATAAGGATAATAACATGTAAATCCATTTTGTTTAAAAGTCAAAAAATATTAAATAGTAACTTACCTTTCAGATATTAAGTTAATTTGTAAAAGTTATACAACTTTTCTTATAAGCATACTCTTTAGTCGTTAAAAAAGATGTCGAGGAAGAAAATAAACTATTTGAGTTAGGGTTCATATATGAATAATTATTGCAAATTCTAAAAATACAAAAGAAAGTTGTAAATAATAATGCATTAGATCCTAAAAATTCGAAAGTAATAAAGAAATTAACATTAAATCTTACAAATTTGCAATTTTCCAATTCCATTCTTACAAATTTGAAAATAATAAAAGAAAATTGTAATTATTAACATAAGATCTTACAAATTTGAATATAATAAGGAAGTTTAAACATAAGATCCTACAAATTCGAAAATAATAAGGAAGTTGTAATTTCCTAATTCCTCCAATCTTACAAATTTGAAAATAATAAAAGAAAGTTGTATTAAGTTTGAAAATAATAAATGAAAGTTCTATCAAGTTTTAAAATTATAAAAGAGAAAATTGCAATTATTAACATAAGGTCCTACAAATTCGAAAATAATAAGTAAGTTGTAATTTTCTAATTTAAAGAAAGTTCTATCAAATTTGAAAATAATAAAAGAAAGTTCTATCAAATTTGAAAATAATAAAAGAGAAAATTGCAATTATTAACATAAGAGCTTACAAATTCGAAAATAATAAGGAAGTTGTAATTTTTCGACATTAGCTCTTACAAATCTGAAAATTTCAATTTTCCAATTCACTTTCTACAAAATCGAAAATAATAAAGGAAGTTGTAATTTTTCAATTTCCTTCCTACAAAATCGAAAATTATAAAGAAAGTTGTAATTATTAATATTAAAAATTGTGAAAAATTGAGAAAATTAGAAAAATAGAATAGAGCGATTTGAGAGCCGCCACCTCACCGTCCCCGTCTTCTCCTTTATATAAGTATATTGATTGATTATAGTCGGTGCTACACACATAGGTATTTAAAAAAATTAATAATTTAAATTAAATAATTTTAGATGTAAGGTAGAATAATACAATAAGTGCTTTGCTTTTATATGTTATAATAAATTCGTTTAAAAATTAATTTATTTATATGTTTTGTTGTATATGTTATATATAGAGAAATTACCCAAAATACCTTACAATTAGAGCAGGTGGCTCAAAATGCCCATGAGCGTCGAGTGGGTCTTTTTTACCCACTAAATACGCATATCTAGGATGCGTATAGAGTTACTATACATTGGTTCGACTTGCTCGAGTGCTAAAGGTGTGATCAGTTAGTAGCAACACCGTGTATTGGGAAAAGAATATACAAGTAAAATTTTTTATAAATAAAAATGTAAATTGGATTATACATATTTTTTTATGAAATTATTCAAATAATCGAAATTTAATAAAAGAACTATAGGATAAGTAAAGTATAGTTAACCTATATATATCTTTTTCTTATTTTTATATTATAATTCTGAAATATATTATTCTCGTTACTTGCTCGTGAAAATTCTATATATTTCACCTTTCTCCTTAAATTTTATTTACTTTTAATAAATTATATTTGATTGCAAATCATATACTTATAAATATTTTCAGAAAATAGTAAAATGAAAAAAAAATTATAATTTCTCTAAATATATTATATTATCTTTAATAACAAAACTAAAATTTACTTCACATATATCTAATTATATTCATCAAATGTAATCATTTTTCATTTCTAGTTTATTGCACATATTGATTATCATGGTGCGCGAATAATAATAATAATAATAATAATAATAATAATAATAATAATAATAATAATAATAATAATAATAATAATAATAATAATAATAATAATAATAATAATAATAATAATAATAGGGGCTTTTTTCAGAAATACCCAACCCTATAATCATTTATACAAAAATACTATGTGTTTTTTTTAAATATTTTGCAAATATACTAACTTTTTGAAAATATTTACAAAAATACGGTCTGCAACTTTTGCAACCATATTGCAACTGCATTAACCAAAATCAACCACAAATGCAACTTATAAAAATTTTAATAATTGGAATCATATTTGGTTGCATAATAAATTGTATAAGTAACTAATAAATGTCCCCGTCAGATCGACTAAATTAAACTCAACTCCACTTGTTGATTTTGAATCGAATATAAAATCAAAACAAACATACAAAACACATATACATACATTTATACCCACCCCTCCCGAAGAAACTAGATGGGTCTGTGTTTTTTTCAAGAACCGAAGAGATTATATCTTGAGACAAAAAAGGGACAACCTTTCAACAGCTTGTTCCATAGGATTGACAATGGAGATTAAGTTTAAAATGTTGTCTAAAATTGAGGTTGTAATAGTTGAGTAACATGATTGATTGAAGTTAATGGTTGTAGTAATTGAGGTCTAGATCTTGAAATTGATTCAACCATTTTTAAGAAAGAAGAAATGAGAATTGTGTGTGGATAATCCGACCTGTGTGATGAAACTCAATATTTTAAAAAGAAGTTGCATATGGTTGAATAGGTTGTAAATCGTATTGTTGCAAAAAAAATTTAGTTTGTATCTGGATGTATCGGTTGTACACCGTATTATTGTATATATTTTTAAAAGATGATAAAATCGCCAAACAAATTTAAAAATAGTATTTTTGATAATTTCATAATAATAAAAGAAACCTCGCTCATTGTTATTTTTTTTGTAAATGTTATTGGTTGTCGTGTTAGTTATGTATTTGTTATGGATTAAAAAACGTACTTTGTGAATTTAATGAGCTTCGAGCTTTATTGGCTGCACTCGTGTTTCCGGACTAAATTGGTCCTCACAAGATGCCTACGTATCTCAACTAATGTTGAGAATCAAGCCAAAGACGTAGTTCTGATTGTAGGATCAGGGACCTTATATAGGCGTCTGGAGCCTAGTATTTATGGTATGTTTAGGAGTCTTAGCGAATAAGTCTCCTTTTTGATATTGGATAAGCATTGTATTGCTTGCAGGGTAAGTCTTTTCCTTGTCGATAAAGGCTATGACTCATTAATTGCCTTTAATTGGGATTCTGGATCCTTCTTTGACTAATTTGCCATAATTTGGGCTCTTTTAATGAGCTGTATATTTTCCTTATTCATTAATTACGAAATTAATGAATAATTAGGGTATTGGGCTTTAAATATCGGCCTTTTGTTTGACCAGTCAATTATATTTCTATAATTACTTTTCTGACCATATCATTTGCCCCCCAACTTCTAGGAAAATCTCTCTTGGATTATTGTAGAAGTTATTTCATTCAGGAGTTACGAAATTTTATATCATGGCTTGGTTTGACGAACGTATAGTTCTAAACCAATTTTATAATTCTCCAAAACAGGAATCGGGATTTTTCATCAATTCCCTGGAACATAAATTGATTTTTGAATTTTTCATGTCATTTTCGACCAGGATTCTAGTCGAAATTTGCTTGCATTTTGCCTCCTGGTCGAATGGTTTCGACCAGGATTCTGGTCGAAGCTTACTTCCATTTTGTCTCCTGGTCGAATGGTTTCGACCAGGATTCTGGTCGAAGCTTACTTCCATTTTGTCTCCTGGTCGAATGGTTTCGACCAGGATTCTGGTCGAAGCTTATTTCCATTTTGCCTCCTGGTCGAATGGTTTCGACCAGGATTGTGGTCGAACATGACTTCAATTTTGATACCTGATCGAATGATTTCGACCAGGGATGTGGTCGAACATGACTTCAATTTTGATACCTGGTCGAATGATTTCGACCAGGGATGTGGTCGAACATGACTTCAATTTTGATACCTGGTCGAATGATTTCGACCAGGGATGTGGTCGAACATGACTTCAATTTTGATACATGGTCGAATGATTTCGACCAGGGATGTGGTCGAACACTTGGTTCGTTTCAGACTTTTAAGGCCCACATATATTGGGCTCAATTTGGGCCTAAGGCCTTTACTTTGCAATTGGGCCTTTAACTTTTCGACCTGGATTGTGGTCGAATATGAGAGCCATTTTGGGCTTTATTCGAACTCATTCGATCAGAATATTTTTTATTTTAGTTATGGGATTAAGAAGGCCCAAAACTTTTACTGTTCAACTTTATCAATTGGGCTTTTAGCCTTCTATGGTCCGTACCGGCTAATGC
The DNA here is from genome assembly GCA_030848705.1 of Heracleum sosnowskyi. Lineage (NCBI taxonomy): Eukaryota > Viridiplantae > Streptophyta > Magnoliopsida > Apiales > Apiaceae > Heracleum > Heracleum sosnowskyi. Next base: position 74,560,786 of record CM061244.1, read on the forward strand.
CGGTTGCCTTTCCTTCAACCGGCCCATCGACCGGCTGTCATCCTTATATAAGGGTGAGTTTTCATTTGTTTCCATTCATTCTTCACATTTCACTTTCTCAAAGTTACTCTGCTAAATTTTCTCCGAAATTTTCTTTAGATTGCTCTGCTAGGGTTCTGTCGCAAGGCGATTCCCGGCGAGATTTTCTCACCGTTTTCTGGGTTTTCACTTGAAGATTTGAAGATTTTCTTTGAAGATTCTGGGTTTCCTTGAAGATTCTGGGTTTCCTTGAAGATTTCTGGGCAATTTTCTTTGAAGATTTGAAGATTTCCTTCGAAGATTCTGGGTTTGAAATGGCTGATCGCGCTTCCCAACGTCTTTCGAAGATGAATTCTGCATCAAAACGAGGTACCCCCATTCCTATTCGTTCAAAATACATGTCTTTGCATGATATGATTAATGAACGTGGGGATGAATACCCGTCTATATCTGCTTTAGATTCGTATGACTGTAGCAATAGATTTCATGAAGTAGATATGATAAAAGATTATAATAAGATGTATAGGGTAAAGGCCCCCTTGAAGCTTGTTCCTGCCGGCCCCGGTGACCGTTCATGTCACTGGCGGTCAAATGCTTTGTGTATTTATAGGGATGCCATAGTTGCTGGCCTTAGGTTCCCTTTTCACGAGTTTATTCCTAGACTTTTGGCAGATGTCCAAGTCAACCCTTGTCAATTACCTCCAAATGCCTGGAGGATAATTAATTGTTTCATGGTTTTATGCCTTCGTAAAAACTTTCCTCTTTCTGTACCTTTGTTTAGAAAGATCTTTTCAGTTTAAGAATAGCTCAGCCAACAACTTGGGTTGGGTGTATATAAGCCATAGGGTAGGCTTCCCTTTCATTTTTCACCCCAAATCAATCCCAGATAATAACCCCAAATGGAAAAATGAGTTCATGTATCTTGTATGGGAAGGAGGGGACTGGGGAACCCTGTTCCGTACATCTTTTGGGAGAGTTTCTGATGGTAGTCCCGGTAACATTGTCTTGAATGAGGAGGAGCTCCATGCCTACTCAGAGCTCATTAAGGATAATGGGACTACCGTGGCTTGGGAGTTACTGGACGAGTTCGTCCTCAAGTCCGTTGGGCTCTCTACTGTTCATGATAAGGGTATTTTTGCTTATCCCTTTTCATTACGCCTATTTTTCTTTCTTTGTGATTTTCTGTTAACCATTTTCTGGCTTTTCTTGTAGCTGCGGCCTTTATTAACAAGACCAATGAGCCCAAGGATGTAGAGACATCCAGGATGAAAAGGGCTAGGATTGGGGATGATCCCAGGGGGAAAGCCAGTGCTCCCAGCTTCTTGATCCCTTCTGTGGATGAGGTGGACATTCCTGTGTCTGCCAAGTCCTCAGTGTGGCGCCCCAACTGGGGTATCAGGAAGAAGGACACCATTACTGGGGTGTCCAAACATGCTGTGGACTGGTCATACCACTCTCTCACCCCTTGTGATTACAAGGACTTCGTTGCAGATTCCACCCTTGAGGGTGCTGAGCATCTTGGGGCTCAAGCTATTGCTGCGGTAATTTTCTTTACCTTAGCTATTTCTTTGAAGTTTCTGCTTATATTTTTCTAACTTTTATCTTTCGGCAGACCAATGCCAACTTTCAGGGGGTATTGTTCCAAGCTAAGGCTTGGCGTACCTCCTCTGAGGCCAACAGGGTCAAGCTGGAGAGGTCTGAGGAAGAGGTGAAGTCTCTTAAGGAGACTCTTGCCAGGAGGGAGAAGGAGCTTGCTGACGCTCAGGCTGATATTGTTGAGCTGAGGAAAGGCAAGGATGATTGCATCGATGAGTACCTTGACTCTCAGGAGTACAAGGACTTGATCGAAAAGCATGACGAGATCCTTTTCCCAGTCCAGCATACTTCAGGATGGGAGGACGCTGTTCAGGCTATCTTGGCCCAGCATCCTAGAGTCTTTGATGCTGCTGACTTTCCTGCTCCTCACCCTCCTACTCCCTTGGAGCGTATTTTGGCTGGAGTTGACGATATGGAGGAAGATGCTAGGATTTTAGTTCCAGAGCATTCATCACCCCTCAGTGACGCTTCTGCTGATGGTGCTGAGGATGCTGGTGAGCATTCTTCCAGCTCTAGTTCAGGGGAGGAGACAGATGCGGGAGTCAAGGATGGTGACGCGCAGCCGTAGTTTGTAGTTTCTTTATGGCCATTCATGGCTTTGTATTTTCTTTCTATGTATTTCCAGCCTTTGGGCTTAACTTAAACTTTTGTAAGTTTAGTTTTATTTATATTTTGTGGCCGTTCATGGCTTGTGTTGTTTTCTTGCCTTTTGCATGTTTAGTTAGCATTTTGTACATATCTATCAGTATGTAATGCATTCAAAACATGATGAATAGGAGTATATAATTCATAACTCTGAAGAATGGGCTCAACCCTTACATAATACTCAAGTTTTAAAAACTTGGGTTGGTTTTATCAAACCTTATTTCTAGTAGTGAATCCACTTAGGAAACACCTTAAACATAATAAACTTTCAAGTTGGAGGCATGCCAAGTTCTTGGCACCTCATGCCCTTCAAGGGTTTCTAGCTTGTAGGAGCCTCGACCAAATACGTTTTTGACGCGATATGGTCCTTCCCAATTTGGGGCCAACTTCCCTTTTTGTCCAACTCCGGATGCTTCAATCTTTCTGAGAACCAAGTCTCCTTGACGAAAGAACCTTTCTTTAACCCTTAGGTTGTAGTAGAAGGATGCCTTCTTTTGATGTTCAACTATCTTGGCGTTTGCCTCATCTCTAACTTCGTCAATTAGATCTAAGGATAGCCTCAAGCCTTCTTCATTTGTTTCTGGTTCATAAGCCTCAACTCTTGGGGAGGTGTGAGTAATTTCCACTGGGACCACTGCCTCTGCTCCATAAGCCAATAGGAATGGAGTTGCCCCGGTGGTGACTTTGCAAGTAGTACGATATGCCCAAAGTATAGGGAGTAATTCGTCTACCCAAGTGTTTCTGGAGCGTTCAACTCTTTTCTTTAGTCCATCAAGGATGATTCGATTTGCAACCTCAGCTTGCCCATTTGCTTGAGGATGGGCGACAGAAGTGAAGCGCAACTTGATATCGTTTTCATCACAATACTTCTTGAACTCATCGTTGTTAAACTGGGTTCCATTGTCCGTGACCAGGACTCGTGGAATTCCGTATCTGCATATCACATTTTCCCAGAAGAATTGCATCACTTGCTTGGTGGTTATCTTGGCTAATGGCTTAGCCTCAATCCACTTGGTGAAATAATCAATTGCTACTATCAAGAACTTTCTTTGAGCACTCGCTATAGGAAATGGCCCGAGTATATCCATTCCCCACATAGCAAAGGGGATGGGTGAGTTAATGGATGTCATCATCTCTGGTGGTTGCCTAACCACCGGTGCATGTTTCTGGCACCGTTCACATTTTTTGACGTAGCTTTTAGCATCAGCAAGTATGCTTGGCCAATAGAAACCTAGACGAGTGACTTTATGAGCCAAGGCTCTGCCCCCCAAGTGTTGCCCACAAATCCCTTCATGCACTTCCTTTAGGGCCAATTCTGCCTCTTGAGGTCTCAAGCACTTTAAGTACGGAATAACAAAAGATTTCTTGTATAGGATTCCCTCAATTAGGGCATACCTTAGTGCTCTGACGTATAGCTTTCGTGCTTCTGAAGTGTCGTTGGGCAGCCACCCAGTTTCCAGATGAGCTTTGATGGGATCAATCCAACAACTGGTGATTCCAATGGGGGCTACCAACTTTCCATTGATGCTTGGGGTCTTCAAGACTTGGAAGTATACACTCCCGGCATAGTTTTCAATTTCAGAAGAGGCAAACTTAGACAAGGCATCAGCCTTCATATTTTCCTCCCTTGGAATGTACTCCACATAGCATTCATCGAACTGAGTCATAATGGCCTTGACAAGTTTTAAGTACTTGGCCATGACTTCATCTCTGGCCTCAAACTCCCCATTTACTTGGGAAACCACTAGCCTCGAGTCTCCACATACTTTCAGAGTTTTGACTCTCAAGGCTCCAGCCAGCCCTAAGCCAGCTATCAGGGCTTCATACTCAGCCTCATTGTTTGTCGTCGGGAAGTCAAGTTTTAGTGCATACTCTATTAGGAATCCATCAGGACTCTGTAGCACTAAACCAGCTCCACTTGATTTTGTTTTTGATGCTCCATCAAAATAGAGCACCCAACATTCTTTGAAGGTCATTTCCTCATCTTTCTTATCTTCCATAGTTACTTCCTGCCCCCCGACTTCTTGGTTGTCAATGGTGCATTCAACCATGAAGTCAGCAAGTGCTTGAGCTTTTATGGCCGTCCGAGGCTTATACTTGATATCAAACTCTCCCAATTCAATGGCCCATTTGATTAATCTTCCACTAACTTGAGGGCTATGCAAGATGTTTCTTAGAGGTTGATCAGTCAAGACCTCTATCTTGTGAGCCTGGAAGTAGGGGCGTAGCTTTCTTGAGGCCATTATCAAGGCTAAGGCAAACTTCTCAACCATTGAGTAGTTTATTTCTGCCCCATGTAGAATCTTGCTCACATAGTAGATGGGTTTCTGAACCTTTACTTCTTCCTTTACCAAAACAGCTCCAAGGGCTGTGTTGGAAACCGCCAAGTATAAATAGAGAATTTCCCCTGGCTTGGGTTTTGCCAACAGTGGTGCTTCAGCCATATATTTCTTCAGGGCCTCAAAGGCCTCTTGACTTTCAGTTGTCCATTCAAAATTCTTCACTTTTTTGAGTGCTTTGAAGAAGGGCAAACACTTTTCTCCAGACTTGGAGATGAATCTTCCCAAAGCAGCCACTCTTCCCGTCAGTTTCTGGACATCCTTGACAGTCTTTGGTGGTTCCATGTCTAGAATCGCTTTGATTTTGTCGGGATTAGCCTCGATTCCTCTCTTGGAAACCATCAGGCCTAAAAACTTTCCCGAGCCTACACCAAAGGCACACTTGGCTGGATTCAACATCATCTTGTGGTGTCTTAACACTTCAAAAGCCTCTCGGAGGTGCTCAATGTGATTGGCCTTATCAAGGCTCTTGACTAACATGTCATCTACGTAGACCTCCATGGTTTTTCCAATCAGGTGCTCAAAGATTTTGTTCACCAACCTTTGATAGGTTGCTCTAGCATTCTTAAGCCCAAAAGCCATGACTAAGAAACAGAAGACACCAAAGTCAGTGATGAATGACACTTTGGCGATGTCATCTTTGTGCATCTTGATTTGATTATATCCGCTGAAGCCATCCATGAAACTTAGCATCTCATGCCCAGCAGTGGCATCTATCAAGGCATCAATCCTAGGTAAGGGGAAACAATCCTTAGGACATGCATCATTCAAGTCGGTGAAGTCGACGCACATTCTCCACTTCCCGTTAGCTTTTTTGACCATCACAGGGTTAGCTAACCATTCTGGGAATTGGATTTCTTCAATAAACCCAGCTTCTAAAAGCTTATTCACTTCTTGCTTAATGGCTTCAAGCCTCTCTGGAGCAAAGCTTCTTTTCTTTTGTTTCACTGCCTTCCTTTCTGGATCCACATTCAATTTGTGAGATATTAGTTGGGGATCAATCCCTGGCATGTCAGCCGCTGTCCAAGCAAAAACGTCATTGTTCTCTTGAAGAAAAGATGCGAGTTTGCCTTTCAATGGTTCGGGCAGTAGTGCCCCAACATAAGTCACCTTCTCTGGTTCATCCGGGACTAAGGGAATTGGGATCAAATCCTCAGCTGGTTTCCCTCTTCGGTCCTCATTATCACTAGTGTCCATATCTTCAATGGGGAGAACCTGCCCCCCAACTCCATCAGGCCTCAACGCGGCTACATAACAGCTTCTAGCCATCTTTTGGTCTCCCCGTTCTTCACCAATCCCATTCCGAGTGGGGAATTTGAGTTTCAGGTGGTAAGATGAGGCAACAGCCTTAAACGCATGAAGACCCGTCCTCCCAAGGATCGCATTGTAGGTTGAGGTTGCCTTTATAACTATGAAGTTCAACATCTGAGTGGATGTATTCGTTCCTTGCCCCACGGTCATTGGGAGTTGGATAGTGCCTTCCACCTTTGATTCCACTCCATTGAACCCATATATGGGCATATTAGAGGGTGTCAACTGAGAATCAGTGTAACCCATCTTGATAAAGGCATCGTGGAACAATATATCCACTGAGGCTCCATTGTCGACTAGGACTCTCTTTGTTTCGGAGTTGCCTATCACAGGTACTATGACAAGAGGATCATCGTGGGGGAACTTCACCCCTTCCAAGTCTGAATCATCAAAACCTATTGACACTTCTGTTCGTGCACGCTTCGGTGCTTCTCCAATGACGGTCAGTACCTCTCGGGCATAAGCTTTTCTTGAGTTTCAGGAGGACCCAGCAGCAGTTGGCCCTCCGAATATCATGTTGATCACTGGCCCTCGGGGCTTGGGATTCCGATCTTGATCGTTGTCCCTTCTATCATAATCCTTCCTTTCATAGTTCCCCCTTTGGCTACCTTGGCTTCCATCCTTAGTGAACTTGCTGAGTTTTCCTCTTCGTATCAGAAACTCAATCTCATCTTTCAATTGCCTACAATCGTCGGTGTCATGACCGACTTCTTTGTGGAATCGACAAAACTGATTTTGGTTCCGTTTGGACAAATCAGCCCTCATTGGCTTTGGCCATTTGATATCTTCTTCCTTGGCTATCTCCATCAGAATTTGACTTCTGGGAGTATTCAATCTTGCATACTCCGTGAACTTCGGCCCAAAATTATTTCTCTTGGGTGGAGAGTCAGAATTCTTTGATGTTCGGGGAAACTTTTCCTTGACGTCGTACTCTTGAGTTTCTTTTCTTTTCTTTGAGTTTCCACCGTCGCCAGCGGTGGGTTCATACTTTCTCATGCTTTCCTCAGCCTTGATGTACTTTCCGGCTCTATCTTGGAGCTTCAACATGCTCTCTGGTGGATGTTTGGCCAACGACCTCCTGAAGTGGTCATCAGTGGTTCCTTGTTGCAGGGCTATCATAGCCACTTTGTCGTCTAGATCCGGGACTTTCAAAGCCTCTCGTATGAATCGATTAATGTAGTCCCTTAGGGCTTCATTCTTTCCTTGACGTATTGCCATGAGTGATGCAGAACTTTTCTCATGCACCCTTCCACTAATGAACTGGTTGATGAAAGCCTTGCTTAGCTCCTTAAAGGACCCAATAGAGTTGGGAGGTAGACGGCTGTACCAACGTTGAGCCATACCCGCTAGAGTTTGGGGAAACGCCCTACACTTGACCGCATCGTTGGCTGGCTGCAACAGCAGTGCATTGGAGAATGTCCTTACATGATTTGCGGGATCTCCCGTTCCATCATAGGCTTTGATCGAAGGCATCTTAAACTTTCTGGATATAGCCGTTTTCATGATGTCTTGAGTAAACGGTGGTGTAGGATCATCAGGATCTCCTAGGGGCAACAGATTACTAGGATCACCCCTTGGGGCTTCAGCCCTCTTGGTCCTTCTTGGTGGATCCAAGTTGATTATCGGGATTCCTTCAGTTGTTCGGCCCCGAGTTTGAGCGGCCTCTTCTTCAGCAAGGAGTTTTTTGAGCCTTGCAGTCTCTGCCTCATGGGCTGCAAGCTTCTCCCTAGTAGTTTGGGGTGGCTCCCGATTTGTCTGTGAAGAACGTCTCCTTCTTGGGGCGACATCCTCCCCAGTTGTATAACCCTCATCCTCAGTGTATGGGCCAGAGAAATCTTGAATAAGAGGGGTCTGACGAGTTTGTTGATTTTGGGGTCCCAGACCTTGAATATAAGGAGGCACATATGCCTCATGGTAGATTGGATTAGTTCCACTACCGCCCGCCATGGGTCGAGGGGGCATGCCATAGCTTGGCATCCCCAAAGTCTGATTCGCGTATTGAGGGAGATCAGTAGTATGGAGTTGAAGGCTCCTTGGTGCACTCATGAGCAGCGGGGAGGTCGTGATTGGTTGCTGGTGGACGGTCTCTTGTGGATTAGATCCATGAATGACCATCTGCAGGGGATTCGTCCCTTCAACCGAAATCGGGATTTCCGGTCCTTGAGTGTTGGTGGGGATATTCGCCCCTTCAGTGCCAGTAGTCGGCGGTGGCTGATCAGCCTCAGAAGTGTTAGGGCGATCATCGGGAGTTTGAGTATCCCGAGCTGTTCTTCGTGTGTTTGCCATGGTTGATGTTGTCTTCCCACAGACGGCGCCAAATGTTATGGATTAAAAAATGTACTTTGTGAATTTAATGAGCTTCGAGCTTTATTGGCTGCACTCGTGTTTCCGGACTAAATTGGTCCTCACAAGATGCCTACGTATCTCAACTAATGTTGAGAATCAAGCCAAAGACGTAGTTCTGATTGTAGGATCAGGGACCTTATATAGGCGTCTGGAGCCTAGTATTTATGGTATGTTTAGGAGTCTTAGCGAATAAGTCTCCTTTTTGATATTGGATAAGCATTGTATTGCTTGCAGGGTAAGTCTTTTCCTTGTCGATAAAGGCTATGACTCATTAATTGCCTTTAATTGGGATTCTGGATCCTTCTTTGACTAATTTGCCATAATTTGGGCTCTTTTAATGAGCTGTATATTTTCCCTATTCATTAATTACGAAATTAATGAATAATTAGGGTATTGGGCTTTAAATATCGGCCTTTTGTTTGACCAGTCAATTATATTTCTATAATTACTTTTCTGACCATATCAGTATTTTACATTCCGACTTTATTTACTTTTAATATTTATTTAATTTGAATAATTAAACATTAATATTATGTTTGTAGAGTTGAATTTTCATAAATTTTGTCATATCTCGTATTTGAAATTTTGAAGTTCGGAAGAAAAAATTAGAATATTAACTCTTATTAGAGTGTCAACAACATTAAATACATAGAAAAATAGAGACAAATCGATAGTTTACATGTAAGAATATGAGATTGTAATATGTCACTATGTTCGCATTTTTAATAGAAAAGTTATATTAAATTCTACATTTGAAAGAACATCATTATTGATATATGTACAACCTAAATTGATGTATGTCCCTAATTGAGATTGAAACTCAAATATTCTATTGTACATTAAGTAGTTTAAAATGAAGATGTGCATGAGAATAATTTCAAATTTTTGACAGTTACTTCCAATTTAATTGCAGTAGAAAAAGTGCACATATATATTAAGTTAGGGTTTGGCTCGAACCAATTACTAAAAAAACCGTAGAACTGTTATAAGCCGTTGGATTATTACTAGATCAACTGTCCACATTCAACTCACTTTTATATACAAAATCCATATAAGGTTATTATTGGAATAAAATAACTACACTATTAGTTCAATTAATTTAAATAAAGAAGTTTAATCAATTACTCATTTTTTAAATTCTTCTCTTTTTTATTTTAATTTTTTTATCTCACATATCATTTGACTGTTATTTCAATGTTAATTTTCTTAAAAATTATTTATTTATTTTATTCAAAATTTTATACAAGAAAAGAACTTCTAAGATAAAACGATTATGCTACAGAACCTATTTTGTTTCGTAGTATAAATACAGTGTTATGCTACTGAATTTTAAAAGTTAGTGTAACACCCCAATCCCACATCGAGGAGATTTGGGACTTCTGTTCAGTTTATAAGACAAAGTACTACTACTAACTAGCACCAACAAAATCATGATATTTTGGGGGCCTGTGGTGGGCTAGTCGTTTCCCAAGTTGGCTGCGTTTGGGCCAGTAGGCTTCGGCTTATTCGGACTCGGAATCGGGATTTGACCGGATTTTCGAAAAAAGCTCGGGATTTGACCCGGGTTGTCACATATGGTATCAGAGCCGACTCTCGAAAGCTTGTCGAGGCAAGTTGCCGGAGGTGGGGACACGAAGGCTGGTGGTATTATCCCACAATGGACAGAGATCCGGAGGTGGGGACACGAAGCCAGCCGGTATTATCCCACAATGGCTAGGGAGGAACGATCTTGGAACCTATGGGCTATCCGTTCAGGCTTGACGAGGACGTCAAGAGTTTAAGTGGGGGAGTTTGTAACACCCCAGTCCCACATCGAGGAGATTTGGGACTTCTGTTCAGTTTATAAGACAAAGTACTACTACTAACTAGCACCAACAAAATCATGATATTTTGGGGGCCTGTGGTGGGCTAGTCGTTACCCAAGTTGGCTGCGTTTGGGCCAGTAGGCTTCGGCTTATTCGGACTCGGAATCGGGATTTGACCGGATTTTCGAAAAAAGCTCGGGATTTGACCTGGGTTGTCACAGTTAGGCACATGAACTTCAAAGTTCTACAACTGAACTTACTTTTTTCCACGAAGTTTTACAAGTGAACTTGATTGTTTTTATAATGTTAAGTTGTTTTTAGCCCATGAACCAATCAATTTCAAAAGCATCGAAACAAGAATCCCCGCCATCTAGTTCATCAAAGCAGAAATTACCACCGCCTACGTCTATCAAACTCAAATTTTCTTCAATTGTTTCCTCAAGATTCAGCATCTTGCTGTTTTCTTGATCAGAATCCAAACAGCCCATAAACCAATCATTGAAACATGAATCCCCACCATCTAGTTCATCAAAAAAGAGACCCCCAGAAACCATTTCATCAAAACAGAGATTCTCACCATCTGCATCTATCAAACTCAAATTTTGTTCAAGATTCTCAATTTTATTGTTGCTTTCTTGAATCTCTTAAGCTTCACTGCCCCATCTCCAAACATCGTTAATAATTTCAGAAGACATCATTGTCTTTATTAATCAAAACTCAAACCCTTCTTGGATTAATACTATTTTATGTAAATATGGCAATTCTTGTTTTGAGAAGAGAAGAGTAGGGTTTTAGGAAATCAGAATTCAAAAAGCCCTTGTAATTATACTACTTAATGTATGTATGTGTGTCTATATATAGCGCGATTCCCGCAAGGTAATATGTGTCTTCCGACATAATTAGGATAAACATTTGTTTACTTCCCATAATATCCATCAAACTTTGTCTTTATCATTTATCTAGGCGATTTACGATTTTTTTATATTATATATTTTTTTATTTAATTTGAATTGAAAAAGATTAAACACATATTTTATCGACATTTAATTTTATACTAGATTATAGTCAATGCTACACACACATGTATTTAAAAAAATATTTAATAATTTAAATTAAATAATTTTAGATGTAAGGTCGAATAATACAATAAGTGCTTTGCTTTTATATGTTATAATAAATTCGTTTAAAAATTAATTAATTTATATGTTTTGTTGTATATGTTATATCTACAGAAATTGCCCAAAATATATCAGAATTAGAGCAGGTGGCCCAAAATGCCCATGAGCGTCGAGTGGGTCTTTTTACCTATTGAATACGCATATCTAAGCATGCGTATACAGTTACTATACCTTGATTTGGCTTGCTCGAGTGATAGAGGCGTGACCGGTTAGCAGCAACACTATGTATTGGGAAAAGAATATACTAGTAAAAAAGTTTTATAAATAAAAATGTAAATTAGATTATACATAATTTGTTTATGAAATTATTCAAATACTCGAAATTTAATAAAAGAACTATCGGATAAGCAAAGTATAGTTAACCCAAATATATATTTTTCTTATTTTTATATATAATACTTATATTATATTCATTTTATTTTTCTAATCTTCAATTACTTTTTATTAATATTAGAATAAAAATTTTAAACAATTTTCATTTACCACTATTTTTCTGCTAAGAGAGGTGCCGACTATAAATCACGCATATGATTACATATTTATAATATGTTTAACATAAGAGTATTATAAGATTATTTAAAATTTAATAAAATGCGCGTAAGTTAAAGATGTACGAGGAGTAACTTTCGAGTACCACTTTGAACATGTGTTTATAAATTTAAACATAGTAATACAGATAAAGATGTTCTTATAAATGTTTTGAGAGAAAAAGTGATTAAATGAAGACAAAGATGTATGATCACTCTGAAAAAATTTGATTAAATGAAGACACAGATGTATGATCACTCCGAAAAATATGAAGCATGACGTATTAAGAAATACATTTTCACTTTGCTTTTTTTCATCGTACAACTAAATTTGATGACAGGCGGGACGATGAGAAAAATTCACAAATATTATTTTTATTTATTGGAGGACAGTTTTTGTAAATACGTATTAATATTCGCTTTGAAGAGAATTTCTAACTATCACAAAATATTGTGTTGGTAATATCTTCGAAAATATTATCTTCTAATATTCAAAGTTTTAGTTGGAACATGATTTATTTCTAATACTTCCTTTCTCCTTAATATTTAAAACATTCAAAATTAATTGTATTTTTCTGTACATATGAAAACACAAAACATAATTTTTAAAAATATTTCCGTGTCGCTACGCCGAAGATGAGAGCATTTGTTCATTCTTTAGTTCAAAGCGCTAAAAAGATTGTCTACGACAACGGCTGTGTTAGCTAATGTCTTATAACTAGATGTGTTACACATGAATGTAAATTATTCGGATAAAAAAATATTTTCATTTTCATTTTTCTCTTTGTATATATATATAAATGTATTATACTATTTAAATAAAAATATATAAATTCTATCTATAAAATCATACATAATATATAACTACATCAAATATGAACTATACATCATAATTTTTAAGTATATAAAATATCAAATATTTGAGTTAAATTAGAAATGCTTTATTGATCAAACATTTAGACTTTGAGGGGTTTAAATGTATAATTCGACTAAAAAGATAAATATTTGAAAATGTAGAAGATACAATTGAATTGATTCCAAAAAGACGATAACTCAAAAACAGGATCTATGTTTTAAATAAAAAATCAACATGATTAATATGCAATAGATGAAAATAAGATATGATTTTTCTCGATCATAAGCATTATAAAATTGTCTAACTATTAATGACGACCAGTTAGACTATAAGTTTTAACAATAAAAATTCAAATTGTATGTAAAACATTATTGAATGATGTTAAAAAAAAGTATAAGTCTTTAATAATAATAGAATTTTATATAATATATTAAATGGATGCGTAATATCATAAAATCATTTTGATAAATGAAATTCTAAATAGGGTTTGTTAGGCTCAAGACATGTCTGAATACCACTATTAACAAGCCTACACTATGTGACTATGTCACACTACATGACCTAGTGATTTCTATCACTGGGATAGAGTATAGGTCTCTAAATGTACTTGTCTTGTTCTCATGAACAATAGCTTTATCATGTATGCTCAGAATTATAATGAGCTTAGTAAAGTTTCTTGCATCTAGATTGTATATATAGGCCATTGAATAATTATCCTGGTAGAAGTTCAGAAGTGTTCATGCAGCAGGATAGAGTTGAATAAGGCTATGAAGAAATAAGTTGCAGGAATTTGTCTAAGGCATTATATAGCAAAGTCAAAAGAAAGCTATGTCGTGAAGTCACCAATATCCATGTCGTGAAGTACTATATCGCATAGTCCATTTTGTACTATGTCGAGAAGTCCTCAAGACACATGTCGTGAAGTGTTGAAGTCAGCAAAGTCAAAAGAGCCTAGATCGTGAAGTCCTCAGAAGCCTTATGTCGCATAGTCATCAAATGACCTATGTCGCATAGTCATCAAATGACCTATGTCGCATAGTCATCAAATGACCTATGTCGCATAGTCATCAAATGACCTATGTCGCAAAGTCTTCAAAGGCTATATCGCGTAGTCCTCACAAGGGAGATCTCGAAGTCAGGGATAAAGTGGAGTTCACGATATCAACACTTAGCCGTTTATAACAAGACAAATCAAGGTACAGAACCAAGAATCAAAGGAGACAAATACTGAAGCATTTGTTCTGGCAAGGTGGTCCAAAGAACAGATGGCAAATCTACAGCTAAACTTGGAGAGAAAGATAAGAGACAAGCAGCTACAGAAACGGGAAAGACTCCGAAAAGCAGGTGGTCCTTCCTGACACAGTGAACTTCTTATGGCAGGACAAGTTGGACTTTCAGAAGGGGTAGCTGTGTAATATTGTGTGTGCCTAGTTTGTATAGGTGAATATATATATCGTGCACACACAACAGTAAGATGTAAGAGAGATACACATAGTTATTTGCTAAGCTCTTTTCTCTGTAAGCAAGCAAGTTCAAACTGTTCTTGTTTAGAAGCCAGAAATTCGATTGTGAATTTCCTGAAAAGCTGTAGTATTTAATTTGCTTATACAAAGTAGATTAAAGTGATTGTGTGTGTTATTTACTTTCTGCATATTACATATCATAATCACATACAGTTGTTTACTTAGGTTTCAAGAATCGAAAAATATATCAAACTATCCATTCACCCCCCCCCCTCTGTCTAGTTTCTAGTAGTATTCATTTCTAACAAGTGGTATCAGAGCGTAGGCTGTTAACGTACAAACAGGAAAAGATCAAGAATGAGTTCACAGAAACTAAGCAGTATCAAGATTCCTCCCTTTAACAAGGAGCACTACAGTTTATGGAAGAAGAAGATGTTGCTTTTCATCAAAGCTTCTAACCCCATGTATTTAGATATTCTAAAGCATGGTCCCTTCATTCCAATGATCGAGATTGGTGAAACAACCAATGGCACTGAGATTGTACCAGCAAAACATGTGCCCAAAGATCCCTTAAAATACACTGATCCTGAAAAGGAAAAAGTAGCATTGGATGGACATCTTCAACTTATCATTTGTGAATCTATGGACTTCAACATGTATGGCACTGTTGCTCATTGTACTAGTGCCAAGAAGATGTGGGATCTTATAGAAGTGCTCTGTGAAGGAACTACTGAAGTAAGAAAGAACAAGAAGCAGATTCTTGTTTCACAATATGAAGCCTTCATGGCTCAGCCAAAAGAGGGAATCACAGAAGTGTTTGAGAGATTCAACAAGCTGATAAACGAGCTCAAACTCTATGACAAACACTATGAAACAGAAGAGCTCAATATGAAGTTTCTACTAACTCTGCCAGATCACTTGGAACCAAGAATCTCTTCCCTTAAAGAAAGAGATCTGACAAAGATTGGTTTTGATGTGTTGTATGGTGTTTTAAAGACATATGAGTTAGAGCTGTTTCAAAAGAGATCTATTCAAGCAAAGCAAGGATTAGTGGCTAATACCTCCTGTGCACTTATTGCTGACAACCTAAGTCAAAGAATGGACTCTCTTAAAATCAGTCAGGTCAAGATTGAGGAACTGGAAGTTGAAGACACTGGTGATGAAACTCAGGTTGTTTATGATTTACCTGAAGAGGATGAGTTCTACAGTATAGATGAGCTGGACAAAATGGAAAACAAATCTTTTGCTTATATGGCTAGGAGGTATCCTAACATAAGGTTTAAAAGAAAGCAGCCATTTAGGTCCAAGTTCAATAATGGAAACACTGGTGGATCGAGTGGCTCAAACACCTTCAATAAAGGAAAAGGGATTGCTGGTGCTGCTAAAGGTGGATACAAGACAGGAAGTGTGGATAGGACCAAAATAAGGTGCTATAACTGCAATGAACTTGGGCATTTTGCCACTGAGTGCAAAAAGCCTAAACAAGTCAAGAAGGACAAAGCATACTTAGAGCTTGAAGCTAAGTATGAGGCTCTACTCAAGAAACAACAGGGCAAAGCTTTTATTGCTGAGGGAAAATGCTGGGATGACTCTGATGAAGAAGAAGAACAAGAGTACTCAAACTATGCCTTGATGGCATTTTCTGATGAAGGTGATTCAAGTCAGGTACCTATTCTTACTTCTCTTGATATGACTCCCCTTCAATATAAGCAAACTGTTGAAGATATGAGCACTGAGATGTTTAATATTCATACTAGCATGTTAGTAGCTAATGAAGAAATTGACAGACTAACTGCTAATAATGTTGAGCTTACAGAAAAGAATGAGCAACTTGAGTTAATGGTTGTGAACCTGGATGGTTTGAAAAAGGAGGTTGAGTATCTTAAAAACAAAGTGATTTGTGCTGAGCAGATAGAGAATGCCCTTAGAGAACAAATTGCTGAAACTGAACTGAAACTAAGAAGCTTCAAAAACTCCTCTGAACTTATTCAAACCTACCACAAGGAACACACTGAAGACTTCAAGGTTGGAGTTGGTTTTGACTATGATAATGACAAGGGAAGGAAGAAGGTCAAGGGCAAAGGAAAGGAAACTTTTACAAACAAAAATGCCCCAACCATACTGTCAAGTGTTGAACTGCCCATCTTCAGAAAGAGTGTTGTTGAGTTTGATGAGGAACTACTGATCATCAAGCAACAACTACTTGAAGAAGATGAGGCTGCTAAGAACACTTCTTCCTTTCCTGAACTTGTCAATCAGAAAGAGACCAAAGACAATCTTGTCAAGAGTCCTAAAGCAAAGAAAGAAGTTGTTAAGAAAAGGAAACAAAACAGAAACGGTAAAGTTGGTGTTAACAAAGGAAACAACTATGCTTATGTGCCAAATGCTCCCAGGAAACAATGTCAAAAATGCCTATCTGTTAATCATTTGACTCATAAGTGTAGTAAGCCTGAAATTGTTGAAGTTGACAACCTAAGTAACCTTTCTGCAAGCATAAATTCTAGTCATGATTCTTTCTGTGGTAAGCCAAACTGCATGACATGCTATGTGACTGTGATTGCTAACTGTTTATCTCTTAAACATAAACTTGACTCTGCACAATCTGGTGAATCACACACACACATACATTCTCATAGGACAGGGTCCCCAATCAGGGTTGAGAGGGTGAAAACTTCATGTGAGCCTAAGAGTGTAAACTCCAAAGCCACAGAAAAAGTGAAGTCTCCTACTATGAGAAATGCAATTTATGACAGAAGAATTATTAATCAAAATGTTTCTAAATCATCTGGACCCTACCAAGTGTGGGTACCAAAAACAACTTAGTCACTTTGTGAATGCAGGGCAACAGGAATAAAAGAGTCATATGGATCTTGGACAGTGGATGCTCAAGTCACATGACTGGTGATATGGCCCTGCTATCACATTTTGAGGAAAAGGCTGGCCCATCAGTAACCTTTGGAAATGACAACATTGGTTATACAATGGGATATGGCAGTGTTAAATCTGGAAATGTCATTATTGAAGATGTAGCATTTGTTGAAGGACTGAAGCATAATCTCTTGAGTATTGGACAGTTTACCAACAGAGGCTTCAAAGTGGAATTTGATGAAGACCTTTGTTCAATCTCAAAAAGGGAAAGTGGTGAAGTTGTTCTAACTGGTGTGAAGAAAGGAAGCTTGTTTGTAGCTAATCTCAAGGCTGCAGATAAGGGAGAAATTTGTTGTTTCTACACAAAAGCCACAAATGAGGAATTCTGGCTGTGGCACAAGAAACTGTCTCACTTGAATGTTCAGGCAATGAACTCTCTAACCAAGAGAGAACTCATCAGGGATTTGCCTGCCTTGGAGTTTGTGCAAGATGGAGCATGTGAAGCTTGTCAGAAAGGGAAGATTAAAAGATCAAGTCACAAGAACAAGTTGCTCAATACAAACTCAAAACCTCTGCAACTAATTCACATGGACTTATTTGGCCCTGTGAATGTAATGTCCCTCTCCAAAAAGAAATATGCTCTAGTGATGGTAGATGACTATTCAAGATATACTTGGGTGGAATTCCTATTCTCCAAGGATGAAGCACCCCAAGTCATAATAGAGCATATCAAGAGAGTTGATAAAGAAGCACAAAGCACTTGTTCCTCTGTAGTTGCTTTGAGAAGTGATAATGGGACTGAGTTCAGAAATTCAACATTGTATGAGTTTTGCAAAGATAAAGGAATTTCTCAACAATTCTCAGCTCCTAGAACACCTCAACAAAATGGAGTAGTTGAGAGAAAGAATAGAACTCTCATTGAAGCTGCAAGGACAATGCTGCTGGATGCAAAGCTACCCACTAGCTTTTGGGCTGATGCTGTTAACACAGCATGCTATGTGCAAAATAGAACATTAATCAATAAGAAGTCTGGCAAAACTCCTTACTCATTAATGACTGGAAAAAGAGCATCCTTCAAGCACCTGCATGTGTTTGGAAGCAAGTGCTTTGTGATGAAAGATACCTCTGAGCATGTTGGAAAATTTGATGCTAAGGCATTTGAAGGTATCTTCATTGGATACTCTCTGGAAAGGACAGCATACAGAGTGTTTGTACCTGAGCAACACAAAGTCATGGAAAGCATGGATGTTACCTTTGATGACAAGAAAACTCCAGGACTGAAAACAAGTGATCAAGACAGTGTGCTATTGAGATTTGAGAATCAAGGTTATCTTGAGGATTCTGAAAGTGAAGATGAACCCCCTGTTCAAACTGTTCTAGAAAATGAAATTCTTGAAGTTGACAATCTTCTTCAAACACCTGTGCAAGGATTCACAAACACAGGGGGAGAAGAAGAGAATGCAACTGTCAACCAAAATGAGATTGGAACAGATCAAGGAAATGAACAGGGGCACACAAGGAAATGGGACAGAGCCCACACTAGGGATCAAATCATTGGAGATCCTAGTGAGGGAGTTAGAACAAGAAGGGCAACATTAAATACATGTCTGTATAGCTGCTTTCTGTCACAAGAGGAACCTAAATTAATTGAAGAAGCTTTGAAGAATTCTGATTGGATTGTTGCCATGCAAGAAGAGTTGAATCAATTTGAGAAAAACAAAGTATGGGAACTAGTGCCACCTCCAAAAGGAAAGAATGTTATTGACACCAAATGGGTGTTCAGAAACAAGATGGATGAAGAAGGAGTGGTAGTAAGAAACAAAGCAAGGCTGGTTGCCAAAGGATATTGTCAGCAAGAAGGCATTGACTATGATGAGACATTTGCACCTGTAGCTAGACTGGAAGCCATAAGAATCTTCCTGGCTTTTGCAGCTCACTCAGATTTTAAGGTGTATCAAATGGATGTGAAAAGTGCATTTCTTAATGGTGATCTTGCTGAAGAAGTCTATGTGTCTCAACCACCTGGCTTTGAAAGTGAAGACTTCCCAAACTTTGTGTATAGACTGCTCAAGGCGCTCTATGGACTCAAACAGGCACCAAGAGCCTGGTATGAAACTCTATCTCAATTCCTTCTTGAGCATCAATTTACCAGGGGTACAATTGACAAAACCCTATTCTTCAAGAAGCATGGAAATGATATCATTCTTGTTCAAATCTATGTGGATGATATCATCTTTGGCTCTTCAAATGAAAAACTCTGTGAAAGGTTCTCTAAGTTGATGCAAAGTAAATATGAGATGAGTATGATGGGAGAGTTAACCTACTTCCTAGGCCTGCAAGTACATCAAAGGGAGGATGGCATCTTTATAAACCAATCTAAGTATGTCAAGGATCTTTTAAAGAAATATGGTTTAGAAGAGTCATCCCCAGCTAAAACTCCTATGTCTACTGCAATCAAGCTGGATGAAGACAAGAAAGGCAAGAGAGTTGATATCAAGGTCTATAGAGGAATGGTTGGATCCCTACTCTATCTCACAGCTAGCAGGCCAGACATCATGTTTGCCACATGCCTTTGTGCAAGGTTCCAGTCTGATCCCAAGGAATCTCACATGATGGCCATCAAAAGAATTTTCAAATATCTGAAGGGGACTCCTAATCTTGGGCTATGGTATCCAAAGGGCACTGGGTTCAACCTGGTTGGTTACACAGATTCTGATTATGCTGGATGCAGAATTGACAGGAAGAGCACCTCTGGAAGCTGTCAATTCCTAGGTCAAAGGTTAGTGTCCTGGTTTAGTAAGAAACAACAGTCCACAGCAACATCCACAGCTGAGGCTGAATATATTGCTGCTGGAAGTTGCTATGCTCAATTGCTTTGGATTAGAAATCAACTCATGGATTATGGGCTAGTGTTAGAACACATTCCTCTAATGTGTGATAATACTAGTGCAATATCCATAGTTGCCAATCCTGTTAATCATTCTACTACAAAGCACATTGAGATCAGGTACCATTTCATTAGGGAACATGCTGCAAATGGTACCATAGAAGTCTCTTATGTTCCAACTGAGAAACAACTAGCTGACATATTTACTAAACCTCTGAATGAAGCAGTCTTCAACAGACTTGTGAGTGAAATTGGAATGCTCAATCCTTCATTCAGTTGTTCTAAGTAAATATGCTGGTTAATAGTTGCAGCAGTAAATTTTCACTGTATTTAAATGATCTATTTGTTTGGAGTGAAAATTAGCTGAGATATGATTTATAAATATTTCAGTATTTTACTGCATATTTTTCAAAATCATATTTGTTAGTGGAGTTGTGAGCTTTTGAGACATCTCGATATAGATGATTTTCAGAGTTCACGACATAGTTCAAATTAAACAGACTTATATCGCAAACTGTTGAGATTGTGAGACTTCGTGACATAGTTCATTTCATGAGTTTGCGACATAGTTAATTTTATGACTTCGCGACTTAGAATAACTATATCGACAAGTCTCCATAGTTGACAGAATTTTGATTTAAATTAATTTTATTTCAAAATTTGATAAAAGTCTGACAAATTGCTTAAAATTCCTAAAAGAGAGCTTTAGACAGGGTATTTCTACTATATCGCAAAGTCTCCCCGATCCTTTCATTTTGAAGACTTTGCGACATAGTTCATTGTTGAGACTATGCGATATATTTTGCAAGACTTTGCGGTACAGGCTATTATTGACTTTGCGACATACATATAGACTGTACATATTCATAACTCCATATCGCAGTGTCTCTATCATATAAATACCTTTTCTAACCGTTCACAACTTTTCATCTTGTCTATTGCTCTCAAACTCTCAAACCTAAGCACAAATTCTCTACTCTAATTTTCACTCTCTCTCTCTCGAAATGGCACCCAAATCTCAAACTGTATCATCCTCTATCCCTTTAACAATTCCCAAAGAAACCAATCTTCTCACCATTCCCTCTGAGGCTGAGGCTAACCCAAGGTACAAGTGTTTTGTACGGTTCTTGAACACTTCCTACCTACGCCAAGCCCTAACCCTGAACCCTACCTTGTATGTCGATGTGTTGGAAGGATTCTGGAGAACGGCGTTGGTATCAACAATGGCTAGGGAAGATGGAACCTCATTCCAGGAGGTTAGTTGTTCAATTGGAGGCAAACACTTTCAATTTGGTGAAAGGGAAATCAATGAAGCTTTGGGGTTCAAGGTGGAAGGTCATGACCAAGAAGCTACAGATGCTCAAATCATAGAATTCATGACCTTCATTCAGTATGCTGATGAGATAGATACTGGAAAGCTGAATAAGAAGTTTGTGAGAAGGGAGTGGTCATTTCTGTTTGACGCACTCCAGAAGGTGTTTCTCTGCAGGAAGACAGGATGGGACCATATCAGTCACATTGCTGTGAAGCTAGCCTACTCCTTGGCCAACAACCAGGAGATCAATGTGGGAGCCATAATTCTCAAAGAATTGACTCAGAGGCTAGGCAGGACCATTCGTGGTAGAGGTAATGACATCTTTTACCCTCGTTTCCTTCAAGTTATTTTAAATTTTCTTGATGCAAATGTCCATCTATTGGAGGGTATAGATAACACTAAAATGGCTTATTCCAAGTCCATGTCCAAAGTACTATTTGGTTCATTGGACACAAGGAATCAAGTGGATGTGATTCTAAGTGTGACCAAGCATATGCAGGACACATTTGAGTCTTATCCACTTGATAAGCCCATATATCATGAACTTTCCTGGACAGGGAAGGCTAAGACTGAAGGAGCTGCACAGTCTATCCCCAGCCTTCCTATCCCATCCAGCAATCCTACTGAAAACACCACTGTAGAGGATAGGCAACCAAGTGCATCAATCTCTCAAAAGGTTGATGTTACTAAAAAGAAGTCAAAGAAGAGAGCCCTAGCAGTGATAAATGACTCTGTAGAGATAGGAAGTGAGGATCCTGAGTCACCCCTTACCAGACAAAGGAAGAAGTCAAAATCTAAACCTACCACTGAATCCTCCCAACAGGATTCAGATGTGGAAAAAGGGGTACACCTACTACTGTCAATGGCCTCCCAACAGGTTATTGGCATTGAAAAGAGTAGTCTCCCCACTACAACCTGTACTGAGTCTGCACAGGATCAAGAACTCACTCTTGACCCTAGGAGTGATAAGGCTGATGACACACAGAGTGGAGAGCACATCACTGTTGAAACTCCTCCTATTTCTCAGGGGGAGTTGCCAAAATCTAGTCTAAACCCCACTTCTCTCTCAGATTCTTCCATAAAAATTTCTTCTGAACAAGAAAGTCATTCCAATGACAATCTTGCCTTTGATCAATCACAATTCTCTCCTGTGATTGAGCCAATTTCAAGTGACATGGTGCATGACACTATGCTCACCACCCAGGAACCACATCTAGTTGGTCAGGGAATGCATGCTGGGGCATATCCTAATGACACCAACACAAACATGGAGGATTCACCAGTTTTCACTGGAGACTCTGTGCCAAATTCTCCCATCCTTAGGGATGTGGAACTGTCTTCACAGACAAATAGGGCTAATGTTGTAACACATCCCATTTCAATGGAGACAACATTAGACCCTACAGCCATTCCAAGGCTGGAGGAGACTCAAACTCTTACATCTCATGAAGTGCCTAGCACTAGCTCTCACTTGGCTCAGGCCACTATGTCAGAATGGCTGAAGCCTGTGCACCATGACAGGCCTTCAGGATCATCATCTGTGCCTTCCACAATGACAGAAGAAGCCATACAAGATC
The DNA here is from genome assembly GCA_030848705.1 of Heracleum sosnowskyi. Classification (NCBI taxonomy): domain Eukaryota; kingdom Viridiplantae; phylum Streptophyta; class Magnoliopsida; order Apiales; family Apiaceae; genus Heracleum; species Heracleum sosnowskyi. Next base: position 74,583,517 of record CM061244.1, read on the forward strand.
TCCATGTGGCACAGATTGATAAGTTCTCCAAAATAGCTCAACATCTCCTCACCTCAAATCTTCCCAATGCTGATTATGAAGCTATCTTACTTTGCCACAAGGAGGATGTTGAAGCTCAGCAGGAGAAGATTGTGGATGCAGCTGAACCAGAGGGAAATGTGGATGCCTGGTTGGATGCTAAGAGGACTCTCAAGCTCAAGGATGCCCTAGCTTTTCTAAGAGAAGAATTCCTAACTTCTCTGGGCTCCAATGCAAAGGATCTCTCTCCTGCTGCCATCTATGATGCTGTGAATGATGTGTACAAGAACCAGCTGAAGGCTCTGCACTATCTTGGGAAAGGGCTTCAATCAGAGATTTCTTCAATCCAGGAGGAGACAGACAGATCCCTCACTAAGCTCAGGAACTCTTATCTCTCTGATTTTCCCAAGGTGGATGGTATCCTCAAAGAAGTCCAGAAAACCTCCACAACTGTATCCATGATGGATGTGACTCTTGCCATGGTCATAGACAACATCAAGAAACTGGCTTCTTCACTGGAAACTCAAGCAAAAGCCACCATCACCTCAAATGCTATGATAAATGTCATGTGGAAAAATCAGTATGGTGACAAGTTGGTGGATGAAGTCCCTCTGTCAGACATCTCCAAATATGACTTTGCCAGGGTCAAAGATCAATCCCTCAACTCATTTAGGTCTCAACAATTATTCTCTAAGGTGGATGGCTTAGAAAAAGAAGTGGCCTCTCTCAAGGATGAAAACAGAATGCTATCTACATCCTTAAGCCAACTCAATGACAAGCTGGATGACCAAGGCAACAACACCTCAAACATCTTACTGGTGCAGCAACAAATGATGACTTCAATGATGAGATCCATGAACCTGCCTATCCCTGGTGAAGCTCAAGACTTTTTGTCTGATCCCAAGCCTAAGGGGGAGAAAGTTAAGGAGGTTATTGTGAAAAAGAAAGGGGGAGTACCTGCCAAGCAGTCAAAACTTAAGGGCAAGCTCATTGAAGAGACAATAAAGCCAATCAATCTTCCCCCTGTAGAGGTCATCAATGCACAAGGCCAGAAAAGCACAGTCACCACTACCTACTATCCCTCCACAATGCCAAAAGATATCTCCACTTCTCAACCTGCTCAACCTACTTCCAATGCTCAACCTGCCAAAGCAACAACAATCACAGAGGCCAAGCTACAGGAAGTTGCCAATTCTCACATCTATCATGATGAGGCCTTCCTGGAGTTTCTGAAAGCCACCTACAGAGATGCACAAGAAGATGCAAGGACTTACAGAATGAAGCTCAAGGAAAACATTAAGTACTTCACAGTTGCAGTAAGGAAAATCAAGGATGTCCATCTAAGAGAGATAATCATGGTGTGCAAGGACAACTGCTTGTGGCACCTAGCTTTTCAAACTCTAGAGAAACTGAGATTCACTGAGCTGTCAACAATAATGGACTTAATAGAAAAAGGTGGGGCTAACAACAAGAGACTGTTTGATGACTTGAAGATGGATCAAGATCAAAGACTGCCTGAGGTTATCTCAAAGCCAAAGACAATAATCTTCCAAAGTCTATCTCAAGACAGCAGCATTGACCAGTTGGTGATCCCTTCAGATTTGACAAGAAAGAATAATGCAAAGATCAACCAGGTGCTGCAAATGCTAAGAGCCAAGAGGGGAGTCAGGACAGCTGAGGAACTAGAGATGATTCACACTCTACAATCTTTTCTGATTCAAGGAGTCATTCCTGAATCTGTCAAAGAAAAGAACAAAAAGAAGGATGGAGATGATGATGATGATAAGGAGAAAACCTATGAAAGGAGATCTCAGTCAAGGAGAGAAAAGGAAAGGAGCAAATATTCAAAGAAATCAAAGGATGCTGATGATAGCAAGAGGGATGACAAGGGGGCAAAGGAATCAGTTAAGAAAACAAGAAGTGGAATTCAGCAAGTCAAGGACATTGCTAGTAGTACTTTAACCATAACACAAGACTCTAAGTCTAGGGTGGGTACTGTTAGCAATGATCCTCCAAAATCATTATCCATGACTTCTGAACCTGAATTGCCACAGAAGAAAGATGAAGCCACTAAAGTAATTTCAAGAAAACACTTCCACAAAGTCACAGCTAGTGGAGTGTTACAGTGGATGAAGGGGAAAGGAATGAAGCTACTTCCAAGTGATGTGGCACTGAAGACTAATTCTCCTTGTTCCAGAAAGGTATCTCTTGTGAAGCATTTGAAGATCAAGAGTGTACCCAAAAGGATGAGGATAACAAAGAAGACTGGAAAACTCATAAATGTTATTGGCATCAATGTGCTTCCACTAGATGAGGACTATGATGAAGATGCCCTAGCATTTTTGAGGGCTCAAAGGATCTTTGAAGTCAAAGTGAAGTTGGATCATCTAGAGATCAAGTACACTGATGGAAGAGAAAGGATAATGAAGCAAGGAAGCTGGCAATATTTCTATAAGTATGAGCTTGAAAGGATAAATGCCTTACTGAATTTTGAAGAAAAAGATGAAAGGACATGGAAGATAGATATTGCCAGGTACTTGAAGATGCATGCTGATTATGAAGAAAACATGAGGAAAGAGAATGAAGAGAAAAACATACAGAGAGAGAAAGAAATGGCTGAGATGGAGGAGAGGGCTAAGGAGCTAAGGCAGAAAGGGATGTGCAGGGTCAAACAAAATCCTTACATTGTGGAGTACAAAAACTCACATGGAGGTCAAAGCAAAATAAGGATGGAGTTTCTTGATTCCTATGTAGAAAGTGCACTCAAGGCTGCAATTGATGACTTGAAAGGCTCACCTCTCATTGAAGAACTGATTGCAAGAGAAGAACTTCAAGAAGCCATCATAGACATGAAGAGAAAAGAAGAGATAAGGAAAAAGAAGATATATGATGATTTGCTAGAGAAGCAATTGGAAGCTGAAGCTGCTGAGCAACAAAAGTAAACTGTAAGCTTTCAATTTTTCTATGTAATCAAATTTCTGATCTCAATGTTCATGAATTGTCCTCTCTGTTACTAAATTTCCTTTTATGTAAGTTAGGCTTGTTATCAGACATGAAATTGTGCCTAAGGATCTTACTCACAATTTGGGGGAGATTGTTAGGCTCAAGACATGTCTGAATACCACTATTAACAAGCCTACACTATGTGACTATGTCACACTACATGACCTAGTGATTTCTATCACTGGGATAGAGTATAGGTCTCTAAATGTACTTGTCTTGTTCTCATGAACAATAGCTTTATCATGTATGCTCAGAATTATAATGAGCTTAGTAAAGTTTCTTGCATCTAGATTGTATATATAGGCCATTGAATAATTATCCTGGTAGAAGTTCAGAAGTGTTCATGCAGCAGGATAGAGTTGAATAAGGCTATGAAGAAATAAGTTGCAGGAATTTGTCTAAGGCATTATATAGCAAAGTCAAAAGAAAGCTATGTCGTGAAGTCACCAATATCCATGTCGTGAAGTACTATATCGCATAGTCCATTTTGTACTATGTCGAGAAGTCCTCAAGACACATGTCGTGAAGTGTTGAAGTCAGCAAAGTCAAAAGAGCCTAGATCGTGAAGTCCTCAGAAGCCTTATGTCGCATAGTCATCAAATGACCTATGTCGCATAGTCATCAAATGACCTATGTCGCATAGTCATCAAATGACCTATGTCGCATAGTCATCAAATGACCTATGTCGCAAAGTCTTCAAAGGCTATATCGCGTAGTCCTCACAAGGGAGATCTCGAAGTCAGGGATAAAGTGGAGTTCACGATATCAACACTTAGCCGTTTATAACAAGACAAATCAAGGTACAGAACCAAGAATCAAAGGAGACAAATACTGAAGCATTTGTTCTGGCAAGGTGGTCCAAAGAACAGATGGCAAATCTACAGCTAAACTTGGAGAGAAAGATAAGAGACAAGCAGCTACAGAAACGGGAAAGACTCCGAAAAGCAGGTGGTCCTTCCTGACACAGTGAACTTCTTATGGCAGGACAAGTTGGACTTTCAGAAGGGGTAGCTGTGTAATATTGTGTGTGCCTAGTTTGTATAGGTGAATATATATATCGTGCACACACAACAGTAAGATGTAAGAGAGATACACATAGTTATTTGCTAAGCTCTTTTCTCTGTAAGCAAGCAAGTTCAAACTGTTCTTGTTTAGAAGCCAGAAATTCGATTGTGAATTTCCTGGAAAGCTGTAGTATTTAATTTGCTTATACAAAGTAGATTAAAGTGATTGTGTGTGTTATTTACTTTCTGCATATTACATATCATAATCACATACAGTTGTTTACTTAGGTTTCAAGAATCGAAAAATATATCAAACTATCCATTCACCCCCCCCCCCTCTGTCTAGTTTCTAGTAGTATTCATTTCTAACAGGGTTTGTGGGCTTTGAGGACATCGTCGAATTACAACACTGAAGCTAATACACAATAAAATACAAGTAAAGTTTATTTTTTGTATATGAAAAAGTTGAGTTTATTATTACAAAATGTCATTCAATATCTTTATTGAAAAAACAGTATAATCTCGTATGAGTCTTCAGGTCAAAATCATGGTCATTTTTCACTTTTAAATAGATGAATAATCCCTGGACATTTATAAAGTTATCACATTTACATTACTTTTTTTTTAAAAAAACAATTAGTCTTAAAATGATATATTTATCAGTATATATTTGTTTATAACACGTGCAAAGCACGAGTTATTTTTTGTATTATTTTACTTTTTTATTTAAATTATTATAATCAAATTAAATATAGTAATGAGTGGTTCACGTATTTTACCTTTATTTATGTTTTTAATTTTTGAGTTGTTCTGCCGGATCAGTCGCTCAGAGTAAATGTTAATTTTAACATATTTGTAATAAATGTTTATTTTAATATGTTGTTGATGATATTCGAACTTTAAACTTCTATGTAGCATAACTTCAATATATATATATATATAAAGGAGGATACGCTGGAGGTTAGGTGGCGCCCCTAAGATCGTCTCAATCTATTTTTCTAATTTTCTAGAATTTTAGAATTTTAAATACTGATAAAAAAATATCATTTAACATATTAGAAGTAGAATAGATGTTCGAATTTATCGTGGAGAAGAGTTCGAATTTATAGCGAAGACATATAATTAAACGTTCTATTTGAAGTAGAATAGGTGTTTGAATTTGTAGAGGGGAAGAGTTCAAATATAAAAAAAGTACTTGCAATTAAAAGTTCTATTGGAAGTAGAATAAGCGTTTGTAATACATAACTAAAAGTTCTATTTAAAGTAGAATATGTAAAGTTTTATAGGTGTTTTTTCAATGAAAGAGTGTCTCATTAGAAAGGAGTATGGTAACATAAAAACTAATATATAAGACAAGTATATATTCAATATATTAAATTTGAGATTTTGATATTAAAAAGGAAAGCGTGTTTCACGGGAGGACGACTTATTAGCGAGGACCGGGTAATTTTCGTAATTTATTTGATAGAGTTTTTTTAAAAAAAATTATTACGCCGCCGTGAAGCGCGGCTTTTTTCAACTAGTTTAGTAATACATCTAGATGTTCCAATCAATTTGACTTCAAAGGCCTATCAGTATTGATTGTGATTGAAAAAGATAACCAATATGAGTTGTGAACCAAATGATAAATTATATCCCATTTTGTTTATTATAGTTTAGTATAGATTATAGGTGATTCATAATTCATTAATTTTTACCATATATTTGTAAAATTATATAACTGAGCAAAATACATGAATTTTGAGAAATATATATAAGATAATTCAATTTGAGTTTTATATGAATTTTTAAAATTTAGGATTTCAATTATTTATTGAAAGACATATGTCAAGGCCTATTTGTAAACACCGAGGATTCTACTCAACAGAAACTAAGATGTAATAAGTAAATTATATATTCAAATGTCACAGGAATCTCAGAAGATAATATCTGTCAAGAGAATGAAGATTAATGTCATCTACAGTCTTGAAGTAAATTCTACATTGAAAGAAGTTCAATTTATTGATCAAGTCTCAGTGAAGTATTCAAGGAAGTGGAACTATTTAAAAGTGATAGAGATTTCAGAAGTGTGACGGGAAACGTACAAGTTACAGTTCTTTGTTAAGTAGAAGGAGAAAGAACCACAGCTTAAAGTCAAAAGATGAAGAACAGTCATTGAAGTTAGTCACTCATGAACCAGACAGTACATGGAGTTCAACGTCATTCAGTGGAAGTTCGTCATCAATTTAAGTGGTTCTTAGAATTAGTTTTAATTCTCTTTTAATTTATTCTATAAGATAATTAATTTAATCTATGAATTAATTCTTCCATAATTAATTCATATATTAAATTAATTAATCTAGATCTTAAGTAATTTTATTTATAAATTAATTCTCAAGAATTAATTTATTAATTGAATTATTTAAGTCAATAACTTAATTATTTAATCTATGAATTAATTCGTTTAGAATTAATTCATTGATTAAATCAATTAAAGTAAATAAATTAGAACCGAATTATTTCTATTTCTAAATTAAGTACTAGTAGTACTATCAAATTACTACTTGTAGTACTATCACTATTAGTACTACCGATAGTACTACCAAGTCATTTAGTTAGTACTACCGATAGTACTACCAAGTGATTTGATAGTACTGCTAGTATAATTTGTTTAAATATCAAATGGTTGGCGCGTGCATTGATTTTTCTGTGACTTGATTTAAAAAACAAGTGAAGGCAGTACATTCAACCATAGAGACAGAAAGTATTCAAGACAGAAAGAAGAACAAAACATTCTATCATTCAATTTCTTCTGCCATTGAACCAACCAACTGCGAAGCTTTAAATTTGAACATTGTAATCAATTCTAGTCATTACTGTTATATCCAAATCACTAGAATTCAATTACTTGTATTGCTTTGATAATCTAGCGGATCATAATCCCTAGAAATTATATCGAACTGTTTTTTAGTATTCGATCCTTTTATTACAAATATAGATAAATTCATGTTGAATTTATTCTAGATTTGTTTTAACAAGAACTCTGTAATATGTACACTGATTTGTAACACCCTTCAAGTTTAATAAAGTTTTATTTAACTTGAATCTTGTTTCATTTTATTCCGCAGTAATTTGTTCTTAAATTGTTATATCTTCAAACGAACAAATTCGATTAAACGGTACTGTTTGTATTCAACCCCCCCTCCTACAAACATATCAGGACCTAACAATTGGCATCAGAGCCTTTTGATTGATACACTAATCAAAGATCCATTTTTTGTGATTTTTTCTTAAACTCTGAAATTTTTATTCTTCATAAAAAATCTCAAAAATGTCTACTACACAGAAGGTTGGTACAGTAAAGATTCCCATGTTCAGTAAGGAGCATTATCCTATGTGGAAGAAGAAGATTCTCCTGTTTCTTCAAGTGTCTAATTATAAATATCTTTGAGTGCTGGAAAATGGTCCTAGACTTCTTATGATTGTTGAGGAAGAGCAGATAGAGAACAATGTTATAACTAGAGCTGCTAGGATGTACCTTAAGGATCCCAAGGACTACACGGCTGATGAGAAAGAGGATGCTTCCCTGGATGCATGTTTACAGTTGATACGGGTTGATTGTCTTGATCCTGTCATGCATAATCATGTTCTAAACTGTGTTACTTCCAAACACATTTGGGATACAATAGAGATAATCAATGAGGGGACAGAGGAAGTCAGAGAGAATAAGTTGGAAATTCTCACCTCTTCATATGAACATTTCAGATCAAACCCTGGTGAAGGTATCTCTGAGGTTTTTAAGAGATACAACAAATTGATAAATGATCTGAATCTCAATGGAAAGCACTATACTATCAAGGAGATTAACAAGAAGTTCCTCCTGACACTTCCATCTCATTTAGAGCACAGAATATCTTCTATTAGAGAAGCAAGAGATCTTGGAGAGATTTCTTTGGAAAGACTTTATGGTGTTCTGAAGACCTATGAGCTGGAGCAGATTCAGCAAAAGGAGATATATGGAACTGGAAAGATAGTTAGTACTTCTACTGCATTGCCAACAAAAGTCACACAGCAACTGGAAGTGAAGGTTGTTCAACCTTCCAGTTTTGACACGGATGTTATTGTAGCTGAATATGGCTTAACATCCAATGATCAATCTGGTGGTGACTTCTATTCTTTGGAAGAACTTGATCAGCTGAAGGATGGGGATATGGCAATGATAGTGAGGAAGTTTGGCAAATTCAGATTCAGAAGGAATCCTAATCTTAAGTTCAAGCCCAGGTTTCAGAGAGGTGGTTCTTCATCTTCAAATAGCACAAAGGGTGGCTATAAAACTGGAACCGTGGACAGAAGCCAATCAGGTGCTATAATTGCAATGAGTTGGGTCACTTTGCTACAGAATGTAAAAAGCCAAAGCAAGTGAGAAGGAACTCATTTGATTCTAGCAAGAAGAATAAGATTGGGAAAGCTTATGTTGCCAAAGGAAAGAGTTGGGATGATACGGATAGTGATGAATAAGTTGGTGAAATTGGAAACCTAGCTTTAATGGCTAATGAGGCAAGCACTTCATCATCATTCATGTCAGAGGTAAAGTTTACTGATTCTGAAATGATCTATCATCGTAGTACTACTGTTTCTTGTGCACGTAGTGAAAATGATAGAATAATTCTTTTGAACACTGCTCTTGAAAAGGAGGTAAAAGAATTAAGACTTGTGCATGTTAATTAGGATGAACTTACTAAGAAAATAGCATTTCTTGAGAATAGGGTTAAATGTTATATTCAACTGGAAACCATTCTTAAGGATCAGATTAGTGAACTTGAAGTCAAAGTTAATGTTTACTATAGATCTTGCATTACTGCTAAAGAAATCTTCAATAAACAAGTTATAGGTCAAACTGTAGGAATAGGTTATGACTATAATGAGTCTATTGGAGAATTAAGCATAAACACCCCTAATAGAGTCAGTGCTGAAGAAAGGGGTGTACCACATGTGCTTAAGGGTATTGATAAACCTTTCTTTAGAGAATCCTTGGCTGAACCTCTGAATGAATATTCCATCATTATTCAAGAGGAGATGCGTATTGAGGATCTTTCTTTTGAACGTGCTCAGTCCAACAAGTGTATGTCTGATAGCAAAGTCAAAGTTGTTTCAGCAACGGAGACTAAGTCAGACATTCATAAAGTGGACCAAAACAACTGTAGAACCAACATGCCTGCTGTTAATCTTTCTCATAAAGCATGTGGTGTGGTGAATTGCATGTCTTGTGCTTTCAATGTTATGTATGCTTATTTTAATAGTAAGCATGTATCTGATGATAAGACTGCTCCACGTCAACATGTTAATAATAAGAAGCATGTTAGATTTAATACTACTAGTCCTCCAAAGACTAGAGTGGATCCATTTATCCCTAAGCCTACTCAGAAATGTGTTAAGGCTGGCTATAAATGGAAACGCTCTTTTGTGAAAGAGGTTGAAGTAGTTATAGTTAAAAATGTTGTTTTGCCTGACAAAGGCCAGTTCTTTAAGTATGTCGGACCCAATCAAGTTTGGGTTCCGAGGAAGGACTAATCAATTTGATATTGCAGGGTGTGGCACAAGAAAACCGTGTTATGTGGATTCTGGACAGTGGTTGTTCAAGGCATATGACCGGAGATAGAGCCCTGCTATCAAATGTGGTTGAGAAAGTTGGCCCAGACGTTACCTTTGGAGATAACAACAAGGGTATTACCAGAGGATATGGTTGTTTGGAGTTTGGAAATGTTATCATTCAATATGTATCCCTTGTGGAAGGTCTGAAGTTCAATCTTCTCAGCATCAGTCATTTCCGTGACAGAGGATATGTTGTTTCCTTTGATAAAGAGAAGTGTCAGATCCTTCACAAGAATAATGGAAAGCCTGCTCTTCAAGGAGTAAGGAAAGGTGATTTGTTCATAGTTGATCTCTACTCTGGATCCAAAGATGAAGTTACTTGTTTTTATGCTAAAGCTTCATCAGATGAAAGTTGGCTATGACACAAGAAGATGTCTCACCTGAACTTCAAAACCATGAACTCTCTAGTTAAGAGGGAATTGGTGAGAGGTTTGCCTCAGATGGAATTTACACAAGAAGGACTGTGTGAGGCTTGTCAGAAAGGAAAGTCAAAGAAAGCTTCTCACAAGGGCACTGACACATCATCTATAACTGAACCACATCAGCTACTGCACATGGATTTGTTTGGTCCAGTTAATGTGATGTCCATGTCAAAGAAACAATATGCACTTGTGATTGTTGATGACTATTCCAAATACACATGGGTTTTATTCCTACATTCCAAGGATGAGACACCACAGATGGTGATTGATCATATAAAGTTGATTGAGCTGGATTTTAGATTCCCTGTTAGAGCTATAAGGTCAGATAATGGAACTGAATTCAAGAATGCAGTCCTAAATGACTTTTGTGCAGATAAAGGAATAACAAGACAGTATTCAGCCCCTAGAACTCCTCAACAGAATGGAGTGGTTGAAAGGAAGAATCGTACATTGATTGAAGCTGCAAGGACTATGTTAAGTGAATCAAGACTTCCAATGTACTTTTGGGCTGAAGCTGTGAATACTTCTTGTTATACTCAGAATCGAACTTTAATCAACAAGGACTTAATGAAGACTCCTTATGAGATCATGAACAACAAGAAACCAACTCTCAAATACTTTCATGTATTTAGTGCTAAATGCTTTGTGCTTAAGGATGAAAATGTTAAACGTGGCAAGTTTGAGGCCAAGGCACAAGAAGCTATTTTTGTTGGTTATTCCAGAAGATCTTACAGGGTGTACTTGATTGATAGTCACCAAGTGAAGGAAAGTGCCAATATTACATTTGATGACACTAAACTCCCTAGTATCCAAACAGAAGATTCATCTGAAGAACTGAAGTTTGATAACTTGCCAGACTCAGAATCAGATGATGAAGCTCCACCTGAGGTTGTTGCTGGTAATGATAATAACAATGATGATAATGATCATGGTGGTGGTGGTGGAAACATTGGTAACAATGGAGATACCACTAACACTGGAGAAGAATCATCAAGGCAATCAAGCAACAACTCAGGGGGAGGAAATGGAGGGTCAACTAGTCATTCAAAACATCAGAATGAATTTCAAGGCGAATCATCAAGATCAAATCTTCCAAGATAGATTGTGTGGAATAAAGCTCATCCTTTTGAGCTGATCAATGGTGATCCAGATGTTGGAGTTAGAACTAGAAGTGCTACTCAGAATGAATGTCATTATTCAGGATTTCTATCTGAGATGGAGCCAAAGAAGACTGAGGAAGTACTGACTGAACCTGATTGGGTGATTGCTATGCAAGATGAACTCAATCAATTTGAACAACAGCAAGTCTGGAAGCTGGTACCTAGACCAAAGAACAAGAAAGTAGTTGATACAAGATGGGTATACATAAACAAGCTAGATGAGGATGGCATTGTTACAAGGAACAAGGCAAGACTGGTTGCTCAAGGGTATTAACAAGCTGAAGGCATTGATTATGATGAAACCTATGCACCAGTGGCAAGGCTTGAGGCCATCAGGATGTTCTTAGCATTTGCATCTTACTCCAATTTTAAAGTCTATCAAATGGATGTTAAGAGTGCATTCCTAAATGGTGAGCTGGATGAAGAAGTGTATGTGGAACAACCCCTGGCTTTGAAAATCAGGAGTTGCTGGACTTTGTGTACTTTCTCTTCAAGGCTATCTATGGTCTCAAACAAGCCCCAAGAAAATGGTATGACACTCTCTCTGGTTTTCTTTTAGAAAATGGTTTTGTAAGAGGTATCATAGACAAAACTATTTTTTCAAAGAAATACAAAAGTGATATGATATTAGTCCAAGTCTATGTGGATGACATCATATTTGGGTCTACTAATGATGATCTCTGTAAGAGATTTGCTAAGCTAATGTAGAGTAAGTTTGAAATGAGTATGATGGGTGAGCTGAAGTTCTTTCTTGGATTACAAGTAAGTCAAAGGTCAAATGGTATATTTATTTGTCAATCCAAGTATCTTAAAGAACTCCTCAAGAAGTATCACATGGAGGATTCAGCATCAGCAAGGACTCCAACTTCAATAGCTGTCAAACTTGGAGCTTGTGATAATTCTATCAAGGTAGATGTTACAAGTTGCAGAGGTATGATTGGCTCTTTACTCTATCTTACTGCAAGTAGACCAGATATTCTGTATGTTACATGTTTATGTGCAAGGTTCCAAGCGGACCCTAGAGATTTACATCTCGTTGCTGTTAAAAGAATCTTGAGATATCTTAAGGGTACACCTAATTTAGGTATCTGGTACCCTAAAGATTCTGGTTTTAATCTTGTTGGATATACAGATTCTGATTATGCAGGTAGTGTTGTTGATAGAAAAAGTACCTCTGGGAGTTGTCAATTCCTAGGAGGTAGATTGATTTCCTGGTATAGCAAGAAACAACAAACAATTTCCAATTCAACAGCAGAAGCTGAATATATTGTTGCTTGAAGCTGCTGTGCTCAGATCTTATGGATAAGGAATCAATTGAAGGACTATGGCTTTGTATTAGACAAAATTCCTATTTTATGTGATAATACAAGTGCCATAGCAATCTCCAACAACCCTGTTCAGCACTCGAGAACGAAGCACATTGATATCAGGTATCATTTTATCAGAGAACATGTCATGAATGGAATTGTGGGGTTACACTTTGTACCCACAGAAGAACAGACTGCAGATATATTCACTAAATCTGTTGACGAATCCACATTTACCAAGTTAGTTGGTAAATTGGGTATGTTGAACAGTCTTAGTGATTAACAATATCTCTGTTATGTTTGTTCTTATCAAATATCATTTTCTATTGTTGATATTCAATGACATTTATTGCCAATTCTTACTTGTTGTAAAAACCTTGTTAATTTAAATTTTCTTAAATAATCTATTTTCTTTAAAAATATTTTTCTCATATTTTTCAAGTGGAGAAATTTATTTTTATTGAAAATTTAATTATTTGGGATTATTTAAGTTAGTTTCAGATTGTATATATTGTTGTTTGAATTTTTCTGCAGGATTATATTAAGTTAATGCACTTCTGTAATTTAGTGCATATTTTTCTTGTATTTGTAGATTTTTCCATGAATTTTTATAGACTTGTACATATTTTTTCTGCATTTTTAAACATTTTCTGTAAAGTTTTATTAATATTCAGCATTTTATACTAATTTTAATCTGTTTTTATTCCTTTTTCGTTAGTATTACTAGTTTTGAACTAGTAGTACTATCGGTAGTACTATCCATTGATAGTACTACTAGTTCTTCCTGTAAGTACTACCAACATTTTCTTTTATTTTTGTTTATTTTTGTTTTTTCCTTTTTAATTCATAGTACTGCCACATTTTTCATAGTACTACTAAGTCTTTTTTTTTACTGTTGATAGTACTACCGTGTTTTTGTTAGTACTACTAGGCATTTTTTTTTACTTATTTTGCTTTTCTTTTTCAATTGTGACAGTACTACCATTTTTTTTACCATAGTACTACCAGTTTCTTTTTATTTTTACCTTAGTACTATTAGGTTATATATATATATATATAGATATTTTTTTACTTTTATCCTTAGTTAATCAAAGTTCAAGTTTTTACTTAACTGCTATTTGGTTTTCTCTCCGTTTTTATTCCTCTTCATAACGAACTGCTGCTCATTTTTCTTAAATTTCTGAATTCGTTTCTTGCTTGTTTTAGAATCTAAGACCATCACTAGATTAGTCTTCTCAAGCCCATTAATTCAAGTGGTTAAAATCCAAGTTTCGTTAGTTTTTGTGTTTTTGAGTTTTTGAAGTTCAAAGGTTTTGGATTTCGTTTTTAGTGATTAAAAGTGAGTTTTTGAATTCTAAAAATAGCAGTGTGTGTGTTTTGTGATAAGGAATAACATACTAAAATTTGGTAATTTTTGGAGAACTTTGAAAATTTGGATTTTTTTAATTAATTTTAAAATCCTTAAATTCGAATTATTCAAAATTATTTGAATTTTTGATTTGCTGTGTTTATTTTTGCTTAGTAAATTATGGCTCAGAATTTTGAGGTCGTTAAAAACAATTATAATGGATTTTTTTATCCTTTGAAATGCCCTGTTGATCGTTTTCGACCTTGGATTCAGTTTTTAAATACGCAGTGTTGTGTTAGTCGTGCTATTTGTGTATCTGCTGATTTAAAATTTGAACCATTGAGATTACTGTGTACTAGTGCTGTGATTTCTGATGATTTTTGGTCTATAACTTTCACAATTGAGCACACACATTACACTATTACTGAAGATTTGTTTTGTGAAGTTTTTCAACTTCCTTGGGACAACTTTGATAGGACTCCCTCTGATATTGAATTAATTCAGTTTTTCAACAGAATTCATTATCAAGGTCCTTTGGAGTTGCCCAAACTCAGTAAGGCTAATTTGGTTTGTGAATGGGATGTTTTATTTGATACTTTGGCTAAGGTTTTCAGCAATTGTACTAAAAGCAACTTTCAAAATATTCCATATTTGTTACAGTACATTGCTTATGCTGCTATGTTTAATGTTAGACTTAAGATTGGTCATCTTATCTGGAGTCTTATAGTTAGAAGAGTAGCAAATGCCAGGATTGATCATGATAGTGGTAGGAAAGTCAGATGTTTCTATCCTCGATTTCTCACTATTTTAATCAATCATGTGTTATCTGATGCTCATAAGGAGATGTTTTTAAATGCTTTATTTGTTCCTTCTCCTACTTCTGATCGTAAGTTCTATCAAAGACTCCACACTTCTCTTAAATTGAACATCACTCCAGTGGTAGTCAGCCCATTCATGGCACAGTTCATTCAACTTCATACTTTTCAACCTTTTGTTCCTGAGCAACAACTAGTCATTGCAGCTAGAGCTTCAGAGGCACTGCCAATACAGGTAATACATCCTATCCCTGGATCATCTGGCACCTCTGCTGAAACCCAAGTGGTTGATAGGACTGACCAAGAGGTTGTAGAACCACAATCTCTAACCCAGGTCATAGAGCCGAACACAGTGTCTAATCCTTTAACCTCTCAACCTGAAACTTCTTCTTTAGTGAGACAAAGGTCAAGTAGTGAACAAACACTGAGTGCACCCACAGCTCTGTCTCCTCCTCCACAGAGGCATGGTTGGCTCACTTTTATATTTAACAGCTAGTAGACCTGATATTATGTTTGCTACATGTCTTTGTGCTAGATTTCAGGCTGATCCTAGGGAATCCCATTTAGTTGATATTAAAAGAATTTTCAGATATCTCAAAGGAACACCAAACCTTGGCATTTGGTATCCTAGAGAATCTGGCTTTGAACTAATTGGTTATTCATATGCAGATTATGCAGGATGTAAGATTGATAGGAAAAGCACAACTGGCACCTATCAATTCTTATGAAACAAGCTTGTGTCATGGTTCAGCAAGAAACAAAACTCAATTTCTACCTCCACAGCTGAGGCTGAGTATATTGCAGCTGGAAGTTGTTGTGCACAGATTTTATGGATGAAAAATAAACTACTTGATTATGGATTAAGAGTTGAGAAAATTCCTATCTTCTGTGACAACACTAGTGCCATTGCCATTACTGAGAATCCAGTGCAACATTCTAGGACCAAGCACATTGACATCAAGTACCATTTCATTAGAGAACATGTTATGAATGGTACTGTGGAGTTACATTTTGTTCCAAGTGAACAACAACTTGCAGACATCTTTACCAAGCCACTTGATGAATCAACATTCTCAAGATTAGTAAGTGAGCTAGGTATGCTAAATTTCTCTTAATTATTTATGAGATTTTTGCAAGTTACGATGTAGCCAAAAATTTGCTATGTTTTTCTGTGAATTAATTTTCTCAGCAAAAAGTGCAATTTTGTCTAAGTCAAAATTACTATATCAATGAAACGCACCATTTCGTTGACAGTCTTAGCATTTTTCTGGGTGTTTCGTTGATAGCTCTTTTATATCAACGAAACGCAGCTTTATCAACGAAATAGACGGGACCTTAAACGGCCAATTCTGATTCGTTGATATAGCGCAGTTAATCTAAACCGTTGAAAATTGTCACGTCTTTTACCACGATCTATGCATACACCCCTGTAAGTATAAATCATGGTAATATTTTAATTGTAACGGTTACATTTTTAGCCAATACAGTAATTCATATTTATTATTGGACTTAATTTTTGAGAATTTTTGGGGGAGTATTTAAGAAATTTTATTTTCTTTAATTCTTTTCTACCTGCTCTCAAAAATTCCAAAGGCCTTCTTACTCTTTCTCTCTCAAAGCAAATCTCAGTTCAAGCTTTATTTACTCAACAATGGCACCCATCGTGAAACTCATGTCTTCTGGAGGGTTCATTTACGAAAAGAACAACTCCATTCCTTTTGTTGTTAATGAAAGCCCGAACAGAATCTTCTTAAAGATGATGGATTTTATGATGAATTGCAAACTGAGCTACGCAATGTTTCACTCTACACCACTCTACAATGAGATAATCGAGGAGATTTGGACCTCATGTGAGTACAGTGGGACAAATTGCACTTTGCAATTTACCATTCAAGGTAATGAGTACATAGTCAATTCTGATGTGTTGCAAGCATGCTTACACCTTCCTGAAAATAATTGCTCTGCTTTGCCTACATATACTGAAATGATTAACATGCTAAATTCCATAAACTACTCTTTGCCTACTGATAATCTGGGTAAAATAATTAGGAGAGGTTTGGTTAGGGAATACAGTTATTTAGCTGATGCATTCATCAAGGTCTTTTCTGGTAAAATTAGTAATTTTGATGCATTAACTAATTCCATGTTGATTCTATTTACCATGCTCCTAACTGATAGATATTACAACTTTAGCACCCAACTTATGTATGAAATTGGTGCTAAGTTGGGTGATAGAGCAAATAGGAAGAAAAATATCTATTATGCCAGATTTCTGATGATATTGGCTAACCATGTTAGTCCAGCACCATTGGTTATCTCTAACCCTGTTTCTAGGTTTGATTGCTTTGTACAAGAAAAGAGAGTATTGACAGACATACTGAGGCTGAACCACAATGGTGATGTTCCAGTGGTGTATCTGCCAATAATTGAGGTAACTACTGCTATCCCTGCTAGTATAGCTGTTACTTCTACTGTTTTACCCAACCCTGTTGCTGTGGAGTCTGTAGTTGTGACCCAACAGGCTCCTGCCCCAGCAACAAAACCTAAATCAAATAAATCCTCCAAGCCAACCTCAGGTGCTTCCCAAAAGGCACCTGTTGTAAAATCCACTACACAACCTAAGGGGAGTGGTGCAGGTGTTGTAAGAGGTGAGGGAAGGGGTGAACATAAAAGAAACCCTAAGGATAAGGAAGGAAAGATGAGTGAGATCCAGCCTAGTCCCATTGTGTCTTCCCAACAAGGCACAATGAGTAATATGGATTTAAGCACAAGTCTAGTTGCATCCTCCCAAAAGGATGTAATTATTGAAACAAGCTCTCATCCAAGAGCACACTCCAAGAGGGTAAGGGACACTTCAAGCCCACAGTCTACTTTTTCCCAATACCAAAGGAGAGTGAAACAAAAATCCCAGGTTTCACAGGGTGCACACACACTGGAAGCAACACTTCCAGTATCTCAAATTCAGTTTGATGTAACCCCTATCATTACTCTGGGGTTACAGTCCCATTCTTTAAACATCAATCTTGAACCAACTTCACAAAATTCACCAACTCAGTCATTAGATGTGGATATGATCCATTCATCTATCCCTGATTCTCCAACTCTTTTCTTGGAGAAGCCCCACTCTGAAATTGGTGACCATCACTTGTTAAGTGATTTGTTGGGCCACCAATCATCCTTTTCTGAAATTACAAGAGAATCTGTTGAACAATCTCTAAAATCAATCACCACAGATTCCACTGTAATCTCACTTTCTCAAAGTGCTTTCTTGACTTCATCAACGAAACAGTCTCTTTCGTTGACAAGTGTTTCTCCATCAACGGTATCCATACCGTTGACAGTTCAAACTACCATTCCGTTGATAGTTCATTCTGCACCTCTTATTGAAAATCAAGTTGTTTCCACAACTAGTGCAGATGATCTAGTGGTAGTTGAAACACTTCTAGGAATGAGAGGGAGTGAAACTGAGAGGCTGGCTTGCAGCCAGGCAAAAGGAGAGGCTGAGAGTGAGAGGCTGACTATTTCTTCCAGTCAGGCAAAAGGAGAGGCTGAGGGTTCCACCTTAGTAGGTGAAGGTGAGGATGTGAGAGGTGTGAGCCATGGGGAGCCCATGATGCAAGAAAATAGAGGAGAGAGAGAAGGGACTACAGGAGCTATAAGGGAGGAAGCAGCCATTGCAAGTGAGTTAATTGAGGTTCATGAGGGAGAAAGGGAACTTACTTTCCAAGAGCATTGTCAACAAACTCTGGATAGTATTTCCCTGGATCCTGAGACCTTTACTCATCCTGTGCCAGCCTATCAAGTTATGGCTCAGCAGGGCAATGTGGAGGCAGAAAGGTCTTTCAACCTAATCCATACAACTGCATCTATGCAAAGAGCAAAGGATGCAATCACCAATCTGTCTCCAGGAGCTGCAACAAGTGGTGAGTTTGATTTTTCTGATGATGATGACAGTTTTGGTGACAATGTACAGGTGGCTATCACTTCACAGGTTGGGACTTCTGTGATGCCCCCTACACCAAACTGGCTTTCTCAAGATATGCATGGAAGAATCAACTTGGATACTGCAATTACTAGGAAGTATAATGAGGCCTATCTGGCTCATGAGTCTGCAAGTGTCACTGACAAGAAATTCTACAAAGCCATCATGGATTCTCTGGAAATTCAAAGGCTACAGATGCTGCAGACTAGGAATGAAGCAAGGGAAATCAAGGATTCTATTGGGAACCTGAAGGATGCTTCTGATAGGAGGCTTGATGAAAAGCTTCCTCTTCTCATTGTGTCCAAGATGAACAGGTTTTTCTCTAAGGAACCTGAGGTGGCTACCTCCTTGAAGACTCTCTCTTCTAGAGTGGACAAGGTGGAAGCTACTTTATCTCAAATGCAAAGGGAACAGGAGAAGCAAACCCAACTTTTAGCCCAGCTAGTGGCAGCTCAAGGACTCCCAGTCATTCCTTTTGATGATAACAAAAAGGGGGAGAAATCTAAGGAGCTTAACATTCAAGTTACAAAGGTTATGGTCCCAGCCATTTCCCTGCCAAAGGAGCCACTAGCTATGGGGGAGTCAGGAAAGGATAAACTGGATGGTATTGACTTGATTAAGCAAGCATATATGAGGCTACAACTTGCTGAACAGATAAAAGACCATTGGGCTAACATAGATGCAAGAGTCAAGAAGATAGCTGAAACTACAAAGAATTCAAATTCATCAACGGATCAAGCTACTTCTACAACACCATCAACGAATGCCATGGTTTTAGTATCAACGGAATGGGAGCCACAGACCAATTCTTTCTATAAGATAAAGCCCCTTCTACATGGAGTCACTCAAGGTCCAAGGAAGGAAAAAGGACAAACTTCATGCATTAGGGATGTGGAACAAGCTACACTTCAAAGAAGCTTATCTCCCAAGTCCCCTGCTAAACCAAAGGGCAAAAACATAGCAATGATTTTCTATCCTGCACCTTATCCAGATGAGCTCAAGCTTCTTGGACTACTTATCACAAAATGCAAGGAAATCAATGATTCTGAGATAAGGAAGCAAAGGGCAATTATCTACAGGAATGGACAAGAAATATGTGTTTGGGCTGGTCACCCAAACTTTGCTGAAGCTAAGGCTGAAGGGTCAGAAAGAGCAGCAATGCAAGCACTTGCAGTTGCTCAGTCTCTTGATGAAGAAGAAAGACAGCTATAAGAAAAAGCCAGAGAGGAAAGGAGTACAAAGAAGAGCATAAGGCAACCAAAGGCAAGAGCTAGGAGAAACATAGCCTTTGAGAATGATGACTCTCAGGGTATTGCAACAGACTCTTCTGTACCTATTGCACCTCCAACAATTCCTGATCCAGTTTCTGAGGTAAAGTTAGCCTGTGATCCTAAACATCCTGTCAATTTCCATGAACAGCCAATTGAGCCAAAGGGAGAGCCAATTGAGTTTGATGAGGCCAACTTTCCAAAATTCCTCTTTGAAATGGATCCAAAGAAGAAATCTAAGCAGAGGGCAACCAAGGCTAAGCCAATTCTTGTAAGGAGACCACAAGCTGAGAAACCCCCTACCAACCCAGAAGACTTCATCTACATTGCTGATATCAGGGAAGAGTCTGACCTACATATCAATCTTGATGACCTGGTTGAAGTGAGAGGAATAGCAGCTTCTTACAAACTACCAGAGAGATTGGTGTTTGTCTACAAGGGTGGGAGAGAACAGGTTTGGCCTCTACACAGGATTCTGGGAGAAGACTATCAGACACTGTTATCTATGTTTAAATGTCTAAAGAAAGATTTTGGTTTTACCAAAACGGCCAAGTCTGAAGTTGTCTCCAAAATTTGCCAAATCAAAGCTAGCTGGAACAAGCCTGGTGCACTTCCCAGAGTATTGAAGGTCCCTCAAACAGGAAAGAAAATTCATCTCCAACCTTTTTGGATGATGGAATTCAGAGACAAGGACAACTGTAGAAGATTCTTCAGAATAGAAGACCAACTGGAAAAGGCATCCAATGAAACTCTCAGATTAATGCAATCCAGGTTGGGGAATCAAGATGAAGAAGAGAAGATTTTCTACAGAAGACTTCAAGCTCAGATTGAGGAGAACAATGCAAGAAAAGGGAAGAAAACAAGACCACAGAGGCAAAGATAAAAAAAAAATCTGCTCAGACTAGAGGAGCAACTCTGTGCACTTGTTTTGTAAGATTTCCTACTTTGTATTTCAATTAAATTCAATGAAGCTTGATGCAATTTCTATTTTTATCATGTGTAATTTGACTGAGTGTTTTTGTTATCATCAAGGCTCTTGATTTATGGCTGTTATTCTATTAGTCATAAATTGGGGGAGATTGTTAGGAATATGTTGTTCTTGATGATAATTATAAAAACACTTAGTAGATTTTGTAATTAAGTCATTTTGTAACTGTCAACGGAATGGCATGCTTTGCAGCGTTTCGTTGACAGGAAGCTCATCAACGGAATGAGTGATGCAGCAACTGCATTGTACAATACTTCATAGTTTGATATGCATTTTGTTGTAGGTATTAGATAGGTTTTCTAAGTCATGTTGACTAAGTACTAGATAGGCAAAATAGGTTGGTGAATTGTAAATATATTATGCCTTGTAATTTTGCCTAAGTGAAGACATGTCAACGGAATGAAGATTGCTCTATCAACGGAATGAAGACTACTCTATCAACTAAACGAGGGTTATACCATCAACGAAACAAAGAATAAAGCTATCAAAGAAACACATCTCTCTACTATCAACGAATCATTATTGCTTTTCTGAATAGTTGACAAAGTGATAGTGACAGTTATCTGACAGATCAAAAGGGAGATATGGAAGTGTACTTTGCATTGGAAGCCATCAAAATGGTCACTGGAAATAAGGAAACATTCTAATTTCCAATTAGGTTCTTGGGAGTGATCATAATAAGCAAAAGGACAAAAGCAAAGATCTCCAAGGACCATTGGACAAAAGGGATGAAAAGAAATCTACTGGCGGTTACCTTTAGTGTACTTTAGAGTAGCCAAAAATAGAAGTGTAGAAGTTAAAACAAGAGAGAGAAGAAAAACAAATAGATTGTATTAGCTATCTTTGAGAGCATACTTCTCTACATTCTTGTAACTGAGCAGCTGTGTACATTTTGTATCACAGATTATTTCCGCAATAAAAACACTTCAGTTGGATCATCAAACAATCCAACTGAAATTATTTAAGTGCTTGTGTTTTTATTTTATAAGTTCAGTTTTATTTTCGAAAGTTATTTCAAGTTTAAAATATCTAGAATTGTATTCAACCCCCCCCTCCCCCCGTCTACAATTCTGTTTGGTCATTTGGGATTAACAACTCCGAAGAATCCATGGCATGTCGGAAAGTTAAAGGTTCATCCTCGACATTGTAAGTGACAAAATCACTTCCAAAGTCCTTGACTACCTTTGCACGCTTACTCCTTCTAGGTTCATCTACTTCATCAGGAGTAGAACTACTAGCAGGATCTACCCCCACATTTGTCATCTTTTCCACATGATCAGGAATAGAACTCGATGTGTGAGTGGGATCATCATTAGAAATATCTTGAGGTATGCCAGTCTTCATAGGGAACACATCCTCAAAGAATGTTGCATCACGAAATTCAACTATAGTGTTAGCCACTATACCGTCTATGTCAGATTTTAAAACTAAAAATCTCATAGCCGTAGTGGTTTCAATATAGCCCAGAAAGATGCAATCAACAGTTTTCGGACCTAGTTTCTTTCTCTTGTGTTCAGGGACAAGCACCTTAGCAAGGCACCTACACACACGAAGATACTTTAAACTTGTCTTTCTACTTTTCCATAATCCATAAGGTGTCTTGTCCATATGTTTCAAAGGGACTCTATTCAGAATATGGCAAGCCGTATTCAAAGCCTCTCCCCACATGTACTTAGGCAACCCAGAATTAATAAGCATGTTGTTAATCATATCTTTAAAAGTTCTGTTCTTTCGTTCAGCCACCCCATTAGACTCAGGTGTGTACGGTGGAGTCACCTCATGAACTATACCATTGTTTGCACAAAATTCATTAAATGAGGTACTAGTATACTCACCACCTCTATCAGATCTCAAACGTTTAAGTACTTTACCAGTTTGTGTTTCAGCTTCAGTTTTGAACATAATGAATTTTTCTAGTGCTTCATCTTTATGTCTAAGTAAATAAACATAACAGTATCTACTACAATCATCTATAAAGGTAATAAAATATCGTTTATTATCCTTAGTCAACATGCCACCAAATTCACATATGTCTATGTGTACTAAATCTAATACTCCTGAATCCCTAACAACATTATGAAAGGGTTTCCTAGTTTGTTTAGCAGTCACACATACTTGACATTTAGATTTCTTATCAATGACCTATCAAAAATAAACCATCAGACAAGTAACCTTTGCCCAAATCACCCTTCGACCCGACCCGAGTCGTGTCGTGACGTGACGTGGCGAGGCGAGGCGGGCGGCGGCGGCGGCGCGCGTGTGTGTGTGTGCGCGAGGCACATAATAACACCATGCACACCCACATGACTTAGTAGTTGTACACTACTCTTGCACATGGTTCTATATAAACCCACCAACATCTCATTACCATTTCTATGTGGGATACAATATTTCAATATAACCAACCCACATAACCCATTTCAAGCAACCTATTTCAACTTAATTTATTTATGGATTACACTAAGAAAATGTCTTAGATCCAAACATGAAAGTTTAAGTCCTCATTACAAGGAACAACCTCCAATTGTTAGTTTCCGGAAATTTCATCAAGAACATATTTGAAATATGCCTCAAACTTTCCATTTTCTAACAACGATAACAAAAAGAACTACAGACTTTTCCAAGTTGACACAACTCACCATGTTGCTGCTACCAACCAACATTTACCTATCATATGTTAGTGGCACTAGGTAGCATAATGAATTAGTGGAAAAATGTATTTTATATCACCCCAGGTTCTTGCCTGGCAATTATACTGGAAACATATTCATGCATCGAGGTTTAATTGTAACAAAATTAAAAATACGAGAAATAATAAATGATTAATTAATTGTGAGCATGCAATTGTTTGCTTATTTGTATCCAACTAGCTCCTAAACCCGTGCAAGACACGGGCATGCTTTAAACTATATTTTAATAAATGATCTAAGTAATCTTTTTCTATCGCAATAATGAAGACTGGTAGTGGAAATTTGTAAATTATAACTCAATTTCTAGGTCTGGATGTTTACTTCGAAAAATTATACCTCTTAAGGAATTTTCTACTGTCCAAAAGAGTTCTTATTCACTTGATTTGAGGTCAACACAATGAGTTGAGGCAAACGTCACATCCTGAAGAATTAAAAGTTACAAATTGCAATACAAGAAGATACTTTCCACAAACCGCAAACAGTGTTTGCTTAACTTTCAGTGCAAAAGTAATACGTACAAAGTTTTCAGTAGCGTGCTCTGCTTCCATGTGTGACCGTTATACAAGTTAATTAGAAAGCCTTATTAGCTCTATGACATGTCAATTAGTAGCAAAGAAGCTTAAAGCTTTGGCTCAGGTAAGTAATTTGGGCCTATTACCATATCGTTTAGATTGTCTCCAGCAATTTGCCTCACTGTGCTTATCAGTTGGTTCCTCGTAATCTTTTTTACCTGATACAAAACAATTGGATAAACAATATTTCAGCTAAGTAATTCATGTACGAACATTTTGAGACGCAAATCAAAATTTTGGAAAAAAATTATTTATACCAGAAATGCAGTGTGGGATTTGGTAATCAAGGCCATTTCTGATGGTATCAAATATGTTTCAAGATGACATTAGTTTGGGAAAGCTTAGGTAAGGCGACTTAGGTATCAAAGCAAGTCCCTGACTCCTTGGTAAACCTGAAGATAAAATATTAAAAACGTGCTTAAAGCACTAAATATAGAAAATAACATTCGTCAAACTCAGAATCACAGGCCCTGAAAAAGGTCTACACATTAAAAATAACAGAAGCTTGACAAATAATGCTTACCGGTCATTGAAGGTGCCTTGAAACTAACAACAAAGAGGGGAAGAATGTTTAAATTCATGTAACAACTCCAGACAATATACTTTTTCGGTTCTTCCAAATTATCTACACCAATATCGAACTCCTCTGAACTCGGTTGAAACTGCTCAGAACCAGCATAAATTTGTTCTGTTTTCCCCAATATCACACGACACAAAAGAATGTGTCTCAACCGATTGTTGTCAATGTCTGATGATTATACACTGCAATATCACAATTAGTACTATTATAAATCTTAAATTCAGAAGAAGAAGAAAAAAGAAGAATTATAAGAACACAAAAGAATGTGTCTCGACCCATTGTTGTCAATGTCTGATGATAATACATTGCAATATCACAATTAGTACTATTATAAATCTTAAATTCAGAAGAAGAAAAAAAAGAATTATAAGAAACTACTAAAAAATTAATAGAGCCAGAGGAGAGCTGATTTTTCACTGCTCATTCTCGGCTTCTCAGATAATAAACGAGTTCGAAGTTCACAAGCACCTCTGTTTCTGGCTTTTGCTCACAAACACATTGTCCATCACATATTCGGGTTTTGCTCACGAACATATTAATAATGTTTACAAGGTTTCATGACAAGAATTAGTAACAAATTAAATCCCTGCCAAAAAAGCTTTAAAAATCTTAAATATAAGGACCCCGAAGAAATAACCAAATCAATATCAGTGAAAAATAATTAGATAAGTACTATATCATATACTCCAATTCTAAATCTATTTATCAGTAGATTTATTTTGAATGGGAGGTAAAACAAGAAAGTTACACTTTCAGTTCTCTTTTGTCCTAAATTGGCATCATTAAAGACCTTACTACCAGCAACCAAACACTACCTCCAACAGTCATCGATGTGTTGATTATCAATTGTATTTTGTGACTTGAAACATTAGCTACATATTTATCTTAAGCAAATTGAAAGCTATAATGTCATCAGCCAGAATATATAAACCTCAATTTGATTGGACTACGAAGGGAAGGCCAAATTTTACTTCCCGACACAAAAGAGCTGCACCTACAGATCAACCAAATAAAGTAGAAAGAGTTGTCACAAAATCTAACCAGTACATCACAAGTAAAATTGAGATTGTACCATTTTGGAGAGGAGAAGCAGCATTACATACTATATGCATATACAGGACTTCTCAAATGAATTCCATGATGGGGATATTGGAGCATCATCAATTTTGTTCAATGATTGAGCAATCAAAAGGGACCCTGATTTACAGAGAAAACGACATAAGCACAGAAATTATAGCTCTAATTTGAGGGAGTAAATTAAAGTAACAAAGTAGTATTCGCGTGATAGATTAATACCTAACAACGACACTCTTGTTAAGTCGGCTTGACTGGTCTGGCGTTTCACTATATAGTAGGTGCTGATAGTTAGAATGCTTCGGAAGATGTACTATGTAGTGGCAGAAGAGAGAAAACTGAGAAGGTGTATATAATATACATATATAGCGTTTATGACATAAAACGTCGCTAGAGCATCTGATGTGGCGCTGATGTGGTTGGGTGAGCTAGAATAAAATGGTTCACCAAACCCCCTCTTGCTTTATTAAATATATAATAGATGTCTTATGCACAGGCTGAATCACTACCAGAGATGACCCTTCAACACAGAGAAAGATCCCACTCACCACACAACCTATATTGCATTTCACTGCATACAACTTTACATGATATCCATACTTTTGGCCACAAGTGTAAGCGGTGGCTTTTAATGGTAAAATTATTGGGAATATAAACAAATAACATTGTAGCAAACAACTTTATATATAATTTGATGCAACATGCTAAATATCTTGAGGTAACATGCTATGCTATGTATTTGGGTCAGGAAAATGAAAATTTCCTCAACTTGTGTTAGCAGAAGCACAATACTTAGTGAACCAACTCCGATGAACTAATTATGGACCTTAACTTTAAAACTCAAACAAATTAGAGGAAAATTACCCCTCCCAAATGAACCAACCAAAAAAAGTTTTTTTATAAATTAACAAACTAAAAGTCAAAATGGATCATTCGCAAATGGGTTATACTGCCCTTCCAGTGACATAGGCATTGCCAAACATACATTGGAAAAAATCATCAACCTATTGTACCAAAAGAAGAATGTAATCAAGGAATTTTAAAATTATATATTCAGACTTTATATAGAATACATAAATACGTAATTGTGGCCCAAGTAAGCTCTTCTGAGTAGTCCAGTGAAGACTAATACAAAAGTTAGGGTACAAGCCTTCATCCTCCACACAACTACGTTTACTGTTTATTTGTCAAGAAGTGAATATGGCACCTAAAAAGTCAAGACAGTTGCTCAGTCTTTTTGCATTAATTTTCAAATTACTTAGAAACGCAAAATAAAATCAAACATTTGAGGAAGCACAATACTTTGTCAACCAAATCTGATTAACTAATTGTGGACCTTAACTTTTTAACTCAAGCAAATTAGAGGAAAATTACCCCTCTCTCAAACGAACCAAATTTTTCTTTAATAGTTTAAAAAACTAAAAGTTAAAATGGATTAAAAAGCCCTTCAAGTGACGTTGGCATTGCAGAACATACGTTGAAAAAAATCAACTTGTTGTACTAGAAGCAGAATGTAATCAAGAAATTTTAAAATTATCTATTCAAAATTTATACAGAATATAAAATTACGTAATTGTGGCCCACGCAGGCTCCTCTGAGTAGTGAGTAGTCCACTGAAGATTGATACAAAAGTTAGGGTATAAGCCTTCATCCTCCACACAACTGCGTTTACTGTTTATTTGTCAACAAGTGAATATGGCACCTAAATAGTCAAGAAAGTTGCTCTAGTCTTTTTACATTAATTTTCAAATTACTTACAAACGCAATATAAAATCAAACATTTGAGTACCTTCTTTAAAATAAACGGAAGCCAGTGTTCCCTTTTTCTGAAGGAAATTTTGAAGTGATTTGAGTTCACAAGGTTTTGCAGCTCTACTCCAAACATATTCCAATGTTCCCTTCCCTCTCTGCATCTCCATTTTGCAAGAATCAAACTTTTCACAAGCACAAGCAACAAGATTCTATAAAAAAAATACCTACATGTAATCCCCATCCTTTTCGCTAGATGATTTACCTTTTCCAGCTGCTCGCGAGGACTTCACAGCAAGACCAATTACTGCATTCATTTTATAATGTTTAAGTTGCTCTATCATTTTATATATTTAATATTCCTTTATGGCTATCCTTCTGCAAATGCTGTGCAATCAAGTATGATGCATCATTGCCTTTGTATCTACCTCATGGTGATGAGTAGTCAAGCAGTGGTAATACAATTTATTTTTACCTTTGTG
The DNA here is from genome assembly GCA_030848705.1 of Heracleum sosnowskyi. NCBI lineage: Eukaryota > Viridiplantae > Streptophyta > Magnoliopsida > Apiales > Apiaceae > Heracleum > Heracleum sosnowskyi. Next base: position 74,611,610 of record CM061244.1, read on the forward strand.
GCTGCAGGTGCTTTATAGACATTTTATTCCAAATACAATTGCCCAGGTTTTAAGTGCTTTTAGAAACAGATTCATTATAAGAGCAAATACAAGATTGATACAAGTAATAATTAGTGACATGATAGAGACTTCTAATGGATGCAACTTTACAAGTGTGGCACTTGATACTCTGAGGCTAAAAAGAATGGCATGTCCTTGGACTGGTTATTGTCGGAGAACAGTTCCAATTATAGTCCATCATTAAAAACAATCTATACTATAATATTATAAGCAAACCACCCTCTATTTGGTTGGTAGTTTGGTCATTTGGTTTGGTCCTCTAAATAATAACCGTTAGATCTAAATATAGGTAAATGAGAACCGTTGGATGTAATATTAAAAGAATATTCTTTTTTTGATATCTAAAATGCTATCACGGGTTTAAGGTTCGAATCCCGTCAACAACATATTAAAATTTTTTAAGATCAAAATACAAATAAATGCTAATAAAATAAGATAAAAAATACTAAAAAATCATATAAAAAAATACTATTATAAGCAAACTACCATCTATTTGGTTGGTTGGTAGTTTGGTTCTCTAAATAATAACCGTTAGATATAAATATAGATAAATGAGAACCGTTTGATGTAATATTAAAAGAATATTATTTTCTTGGTATCTAAAATACTCTCACGGGTTCGAGATTCGAATCCCGTCAACAACATATTATTATTATTAAATATTTATATCGTCTATTTTTCTAAGCTACATTCAAAAGTTCAAGATATTATTCCGTCGACAACATATTAAAAAATTTTAAGATCAAAATACAAATAAATGATAATAAAATAAGATAAATAATAATAATAAATCATATAAAAATACTAAAATAATACATTAAAAATACTAAAATTCATCCGTGCATCGCACGGGTTATAGGCTTGTATTAATTACCAGAGTTATGAAGAAAAACACCAAGGCATAGACTATAAGATGTTTCAGTGAGGCAATGCCTCGAAAACATTGTGCACAAATACAAAAACATATTGATTGTTAAATACGGTGTCATATAATTGTCACTGATTAAGATATATTTTGCTATCAGCAAGCTTAATGGATGCAACTGATAATCGAGATCTACATGATAATCACGAATGTCCTAATCTGTTGAAATTAGAATCTGATTACCAGCGCCATGAAGAAATCAAGAATTGGGGCCTCACAATCACCGTTTCCTCTATGATTGATCATCAAACGTTGAACCTCAACAAATAAGTACTTAAATGGGTTGAGAAAGAGACATTGGCGACTCAACAAATCAAGAATATGTGAAGATGAAGCGCAAAAGATATATCCTCACGGGTATTAGGGGGCTGACGTGGCTGTACAGCGTGTAATAAAATGTTTCCCCAAAAAGTGCATGTTCCGGTATTAAATATATAATAGATAGCTAGATGATGAAATATGGCTACTTGTAATCTCGCTAGCATGTTTCCTGCACAAGTTCCCGATCCTCCGCCAAATAATTGGTTCGCTCCTGCTTTCGCTGGTTCCTAGTACACATATATGCATCCAACTTTAGAAAATCACTAAAAACAACATGCACTTAAACTATGAATAATATGTAGAATAATAACACTCCATCTGTCAGGATTAAAGGACATTGGGTTGTCAAAGTTTTCAGGATTCGTATGCAGGTATCTGATCCACATCATGACTTTCCAACCTTCGAGAACTGTACAATCGGCAAAACCCACCACCCCTTACTAATTAATATTCGCAAAAATTAATGTAAGTAGGCCGAGTTCGAGTCCCAATGGAGCCAAATGCACATTTAAGCATTTAATTTTTTTTTCTAATAGATCTTTTTAAAAAATATAAACATCGTATTTTATTAGCCGCACATTGAGGATATAGTTGCTGGTCCGGGATGAGTGACTATAAATCGAGGGTCCTGGTTCAATGTGAAATTCTTAAAACCATTTCCAGATTGTCCAGTGAGTAGGAACGATGTAGTCTTAACAAGAAGATTGACATAGCCCACAATTCCCCTAACTTTAAAGCTCAATTATGTTAATACAAATTTCAAGGACTGATCAACATGAAGATTTGGTTCTTCCTGTTGTTTGAGAGGAAACTACAAGAAGACGACAATTAAAATGGTGAAACATGAAACCTTTCCTTCAGAAACCCGCAGGAAGACCCCCCGACGGAAGACCCCCTTCATGGAAGACTTTTTTTAGACAATGTACCACAAACATAGGCATTCTACAAATAATTAGTAAGTAATAATGTACCATATATTTCTATTATATCAGGTTCATGCCAATCTTCTCAGTACAATTTATGATTTCATTGAAGCCTTCTATTAGGTCTGAATACCTTCGGATTTAAGTACCAACCTAAACACCAAAAGGAAGTGGTTAAAGTTAATAATTCTTATTGTGCATTACGACTTATGTGCTGTATGGTTAAAGTATCCTTGAATGAGGAAATCTAGAAGCGTCTGTATTAATAAACCAGGTCTGAAATAACAAGGCTCGTGTCCAGATAAGATAAGAACTACATAATCATAAAGATAATAATGTTATAAGAATGACAAGTCTTACCAGAGAATCCAATTCCAATTGTGAGATTATGCCTCTGTTGAAAACATCGAGGTACCTATAAATTTCTAGATGTTGCTTCTGAACTATGCAGTCTCTCCTTCTGTCTCCATCCTTCTTAAAGCATACCTGATTGAGCATGAAGTAAATTACAAGGAATGAATTCCAAAAAGGCATGCGGCCAAATTCAATCAAAAAATGAGAAGTAAAAAATAACAAGAAACGGTGAAGAGAGGGTCTTCCGTACAGTCATTGATTTATAGGACAGGACAGACAAATCCACACATAATAGCTCTTACCTCAACTCTTCCCCTTCCATTCCTTCTGTTTATGCATATATATAAATATATATGCAATCAAACATAAGTGAAGACTCACGGTTCATCACAATCATGTACGAGAATTTGGCTGTTAGCTGTCCCGAAAACTTGTGGATTTAGCAATAAGCTCTGTCAGGAGGCTTACATGATTATGTATTTTGCCCTAGACTTTTTGGTTCTTATCTTTCTTTGGCTTGCCAAAAAACCTAGGTCCCAAACATGTATGCTGGATGCAAGATGGATGTATCACACAAGATGGCTCGATACAATATGCAGATTTCTTAGGCTCATAGTTGGAATTGAAGATCTAACAAGGGCTCGGCTCACCGCACACCTTAGCCAGAGATCAAAATCTGAAAGCATAATGTGCCTATCTTTCCCCAGCAGTACATTTTCTGGTTTAAGGTCTGTGTAATTATCCCCAATATGTAATTTTACTCCATAGCAAAGAGCACTTCCGCTTCTGACACATAAAACCTGTCAATTTTAAAGAAGTTAATAGGCTGGAAAAATGTACTCAAATTTCAAACTTAGAATTCTACAAAATCATTTATATACAAACAGAACTTATAAACATATGAGGTACCTTTTCAGGCTTGGCTCACCTCACATGTTCCTTCCCATATCCACCAAAAAATGAAGTTTATCACAAATATTGTAATATGTAAGCTATACATGAGTTTGTTTTTTTACGAGCAACAGTTTCTTCAATAGTTCTTTTAAATTTAATATGAGTAAACAATTGATAAATGGGTACTGCCCTCTACTCTTAGCAAACTACAAAATAACTACATGTTTTACTTCCGCAAGGAAAGCACTAAAGTTAGTCCAAGTGATGAGCTCCCTGCTTATGAAGAAAATGTAAAAAGAGCATGACGAGCAACCAATAAACGCGTTACCAATTTTAGGTTGGCCACCCAAAAATTACGAAAGAAGCCTTAAGATCCCTAAACAGATGCAAATATCACCTATATAGTGTGTTGCCGCTCACCTCACCGGGTCACCCAGAAGATCTGGTGAGTTCCTCTATTTGTATGAGAAGCTCATCACACAACATTGTCACATAGAAGTAAGCAGCTGATGAAGAATAGTTGTTACTAGAATCATTTTGGTAATCCAGGTTGTGGAATGTAGAACTCTGCAAAGTTTGCGTGGGTAATTGTTCTATACCTAAAACACGAAAAGCTCCATTTGCGATAGTATACGTCCGTCCAGCGTTCACTTCCTCTAAACTTGAGATAGATTAGTAGATAAAAACTGCAAGACAAATATGTGCTTAATCTTAGTGTATCAATTTCAGTTTAGTAGTTTCTATATTGAACAAAGGGCAAGTAAAATACCAGAGAATATCAGGCACGATGAACTGGAGGAAGCTTTAAGTCCCGCCAAAAGTATTTTTATAACAACATAAGAATGGAGTCTATGCATAGAACTCCATGAAAATCCGAAGAAAAATAATCCAATTCATTTGAACATATCATCACACAGGTGGTGTCGGTCCATATTTGATGCACCTTCATTCTGGGCGGCAAATTGGCGCCTCTGGATGGTACCAAAGACAGCCTCCTCGTCTTCTGTATTTCCTCTCGATCCCATCCCCTTATCGAATGGACAATTGATGAGACCATCAGTGTTAAGACCCGTGAACAGGCTTAGAGTAGGAACTGGAAGTGGAAAGGGTTTATACATACATACATAGCAGGCACAATAAAGATAAACGGAGTTATAATGGAGCTGGCGTGGAATAAAATGGTTCACGGAAGGGGTATGTTGCAGTATTATATATAGAATAGATTAGCTACCTCTATATTTGTTTTTTAGATTTCACAGCTTATATGTTGGCTCTCAGAAATAGATGCATCATTTAAGTGTTATTACTGGTGATGGCATGATAATAGTGGCATACTTTCATACTGTTAAGTAGAATGAATAAGGGGGGGATTATCAATCACAAAACCGGTGTTTGGTTTCAAAGAATACTATTTAGATTCATTCAAAGAGAAAATATATCCTACGTCTCATGTAATTTCCTAGTTTCGATTTGAGAGGAAAAAGTTACAAAATAAAATAAAAAATATGCTGCTTCAGATTGTCCCAAATTGCCTCTCCGACAAAGCCAGCTCCAGTTTCTTTAGCAAGTCTTTTTGTTCCTCAAAAGTAAGGCTCCTTAATATCTGTACCAGAACGTGAGTTACTAAGAAGCTGAATACGGCAATTTCAAGGGGTATTGGCCATGTTCCAAGTTTAGGATCTAAACAAACTCACCTGGTCCAGAATAATCTCCACGGGATAAGTTTGAGGAATTATGAATGACTGGATATATATGTATGCAAAAATTGCCATCACCATCTGCAGTTGTAAGCAAAACCAATCTTACTATTATGAAATGTAGATCAATCAGAAGCTGTACAGCATCTATAAATAATAAACACAAGAATTAAGAACTATATATCGTGTGAAATTTAAGAGATGCATTTGTAAGGAAGAGAATCAGAAACTAAACTCTCCAACACTATATCTCAATGACCCTGATAATATGCATTAAAGGGCGTTGCATGTTTTTATGTTATGCCTGGGAAAAAAACAATATATTGACATGTCTACATCCTCGCGACAAACCAAATTATATGGCAAGTGAATTGAGTTGGTAGGACTAATGTTAAGAATATTTCACAGTCTGCAATATACGTCGTGCATTATTGTAACAGCAAATTACCTGGCAGTCCATTCTGTCAGTAAAACCGCCATGTCCAGGAATACTATATCCAAAATCCTGGAAATTAAGGATGAGGTATTCTCACAACAGTAATTTCATAAAAGGAGTAATGCTTAACCAGGTCCTGGAAATGATAAGTTACCTTGATGTTGAAAGCTCTCTTGAAACCGCTGGCAAAGAAGCCCCCAAAAGGTGCTATAATGGATGCAAATAAACCAAAGCACAAAGCATGCCACTGCACCGGCAAGACTGACATCTCTTTCCATAGAAACTGCAATACCGCAGTAGTCACGTTAATTTTTGTTTAAATAGATAAAAAACATAATGTTTGAAATGTAACAGGGGACATAAATAACATTAACATGTTACACTCACAATGTGTGGCACCAAAATCAAAATGGTTTTTCATTTTTTTTTTAAAATTTGATCAACAACATACTGTTACTCCAGCTTGCTTGCACCTACACTTTGTGAAATTCAATTTATATTTTAGAACAATATGTAGTGGAGAGGCACTAGGAATCCCAATTTATTTCTTTGGAGAGGGACAGGAAGGTTGACGCATAAGTCAGACCTTGACAATTCAGGTTGATAAGAGCAAATCGAGTACTCCATACAGTATCACTATTGAAGTAAATTACCTTACTTCATATGAAATTTCTCCTCAAGTTAGAGAAGTTATGTTCAGAAATGCGTTTTTATTTAGTCATTATTACAGTATTATGTAAACAATGCTGATGATTAGAAAATAACAAAACAGAACTGAAACTCTTTAAACCAAACAGCCATTGGAGAAAAATGGCAAGAAATTGACTGAATTCTAGAACTAAGGTGGTCACTCACAATAAATCCATATTATTCGTGACATGCACAATGCAGTTATGAAGACAATTATATCTAGTATTTCGATCACCTCTTTATTATAATTTAATTGTCTTCAAAGCCATGAGTTAATCTGTGTGTGTGTGGGAATAGTAATCAAACTGGTAATTAGCAAGAAGAAACTTCAATCTCATATTAATCTACATATAGTAGTCCGAATATACAACTTACCCATCTAGGTAAAGGATAATATTCTGGCTTAAACAGAGGGCCAGGATCACATTGAAGCCACCCGGTTGATAAATCCTGCAAAGGTTTCACTACATGAGTCCTCATGAGATCAGTTTTAGAACTGAATATATTTTAGAGCACAACAGTTTCTGAAAGGTTACCTTCCTACGACATGTCAGCCACTGGAAGCCACCAAGGATGTTTGCGAACTGCGTAATGTATAAGTGGTAAATCAACATATATTATCTCAAAAAATGTGCCATCGCGCACTAGGCAGAAGCTTCAAGGAGAAGAAAGATGTTGAATGGACTACTTAATTAAAATATGTGTCTTATGTGAAAGAATGAGAGTACAGTAAACGAGGTCTGGAGAGGAGATAAACTACATAAACGGTGTTTTTTAGACATGGTAAGTGGTAACTTACACAATGAAAACCTACTTCCTCGGTTCAAAGATAGATAACTCCTTTCTCTTAGTAATAATACAAATGCAGAAGATGACCTCTTCCTAGTACCATATACTATAGACAACACTCTTAATGTTGTCCATCACCTAAATAGGACACTTTCCCGGTGCAAGATCTGCGTTGGACTCCAATCATAGGTCACATAAGCAACATTAAAAATTATAAGAATAAAAATACTATGGAAATCATAATTCGTCTTCCATACAGAAATCTCCATGTATTATGTAGGATATTCTTCATAAAATAAAAATTAAATACAAGAGCTGAAACCAATGTTACAGCTTATCGCAATATTTTCAATAGGAATGGTTCAAAATCATAAATGATAGATGAAGTCATTACTTTTTTTTTAACAAAAGGGATCCTATTTGCGACAGCTTTTGAGGTTACAAATTTCATAACAAAATAATCAGATGTATCAAACTATAAATCAGTAGTATTTTTTATAATAGAAGAAATACCTGGTGCTGAAAACTACAATATGATTAACAAATGATATCTTTTTAGATACTTCAGAATGCTAAATATATATCTTTTTAGATACCCAACCATGAAGTTAAGCATGGATTCAGTAGATTGAAATGTGTAATTCCTACTGAATAAATAAAAAAAACTGAGGAGAGCGAAGAAATTGTGGACATGTGATAATTTTAACTACAGATGATTATTCTCACCACAAAAGCTGATATTATAGTTGCAACAGATGCTCCAATAAAACCTTCCCATGTCTTCTTTGGTGAAAGCTTTATCAAAGGTGTTTTTCCAAAGAAAAACCCAAAAAAGTAAGCAGCTACGTCATTCATAGCAATAAGTAGCGCCGGGAAAACAAACCTGCATGAGAATTCGCATTGCAGAGGAATAACATTCACAATCCATTGCATAAAGGCAAAAATTAGTAATCCAAAGACAATTATAGTTTACAAATTACTTTTGGATATGTTTTCCTATTTGAATATCTAGAATCACTATTAATAATTTAATACACATTTCACCTCCCGAAGTTGGATCAGTAGTAGTGATGAGAAAGGACATCATAATTTGGTATGATCATATCACGCCTTGTTCCTCAAATCAGTTAAAAGAAAAAAATGTGCATTTTAAAAATGGGAAGGCACTATTTTTAATTGATACACTTTTTTATGTTCATGTTCCAACAAATAATACTCCATGATGATGCTGATTAAATTTGGAAGAAGTGAACACAGGATTCTAAAGGCATTTTGGCAGGTACGTTGAAGCATCATGAAATATGGTCAGACTAAGAGAGTTGGTGACCGTCTTACCAGAATATTCCTTCAAAAATATTGGCCACCGTAAAGGAGGACTGACTGAATACGACAATAAGAATCATGTGTGTCCACGCGAATTGACTAAATTGATACTTGTACATTTTCTTTTTCAATGTTAGAATGAACCACACGAATCCTGCAGCAAAACAAGTAGTACTATATAGTCAATAATTTGATTATAAGTTTCATACTCATATTTAGAAACAAAATGAACAAAAGACATAGAATAAACAGTTTACAATTTTAAAATGATACGCAAAATACAATTTGTTATTATCAGGTATATTAACAAACCTGCGATATACAAAAAATAACAGATAACCATCTGATACTTGATTAGACCGCTCACGAGTTTATAGAAGAACTTATCGGAAGTTACAGTATTGACAAGTTGTTGACTTAAGATGCGCCCGTAAACATATAGCATGGCTGTGAAGAAAAAATGCCTGCAACAAGTATATATAACATATCAGGCTATGTATTTATCACAAATTTAGTTTCTAAAACGTGTATCAATTATGATCTGGATACTGCTAATCCTGATTATAACTTTTGACTAGACAATAAATTTAGATTAGGTTAGTTCTCACCAATTGAGGAGCCTAAAACCAGGAAGACGCCTGTTTTCATGAGCTCTTCTAAGTAAATTGAACAGTTCTGCCACCATTAGTATCTGTATAACAATGACCATGGCGCAAATATAAAGATGGCCTAGATAAACAATCAATATGAATCCCACAAGCATCCACAAAGCAGAATATACACGGATGCGCATTGATTTATATTTCTCAGTATCATTGACAAGCAGAGGACTTCCATTCAATTTAGTGATATCAGGTATAGCCTGAAAGCAAATAACAAAAGTATTTTAGAATCTAATAATTTATTCAATTAGGTTAGTATTTTAGAAAATGACTAGGTATTGGTGGTATCTTGTGCTGGAGAATGTATTAGCTACCAACCTCACATGACTGTCTACGATGTCGAGCTCTACCAGTAGGTGTAGTTGGAGAAGTATGATTGTTATATTTCTGCATTATGGTAGTATATATATATCTCTCTGTCTCAACAGCTTCCAAAAGCACATGGATCTGAAAACCACGACATGGTTAGAACAGATGAAGAAGATAATAATTGTGTGTATAATTTATCTATAATCACGTAGATGACAGTAAACATGAATCGAGTGAATGTTAAAGAAGATGAAAATGTATCTTACACGATTTGAATCCCTACTTAAAATTCAACAAGGCGTGTGGCGATCTGAAGCATGCGTGTGCTTAAATTTATTCCACTCATGAATCTCATCACCGGAGAAGTTCATTTCCTTTGTGTGTGTTTTAACCTTTTTTCCTAAATAATGTGAATATTATCTTTATTAATTGTAATATAGCTCATTAACTAAACTTAAATATTGGGAAAATAAATTTTTTTGTCACTCAACTATTGGACTGTTTAGAAACCTAGCACTGAACAAAATTGTTTTTAATTTTAAGCACTAACGTTACATTTTTTTTTCATTTTAAACATTCCGTTAAAGTTAACTTGCCTATATTTACTAACGTGTTTTTTTTACTGACGTGTTTTTTTATTTTTTACTGACGTGTTTTTACTGACGTGTTTTTTTTGTTTTTTGTTTTTTGTTTTTTTATTTTACATCCCTTCTTTCAAACTAAAAATTAATTTTAAAAAAGAAAAACTAAAGTTGCATTTTAGGTCACAGAACTTTTAAACCGTATGTTTGAAATGAAACTTATTAAACATGTTTTTGAAACTTTTTAAATATGAAAACATACTTTTGAAACCTCTTTTTTAATAAAAAAAATACAATTTTAAAAGAACCCCTTACTTTGAAGAAAGCATCCATGATACCGGTTAATATTAATTAATTTATATAAATCTATATATATAAATTTATAATTAATATTAATTTATAAATTAATATCAAATCTATATATCTATATAAATTAATATTAATTTATAATTTATGATAAATTAATTTGATATATAGATATAGACACCTCACAATACCTATATATATCTGCTTGAGATTAACCGGTATCATGGATGTTTTCTTCAAAGTAAGAGGTTCTTTTAAAATTGTATTTTTTTTATTAAAAAAGAGGTTTCAAAAGTATGTTTTCATATTTAAAAAGTTTCAAAAACATGTTTAATAAGTTTCATTTCAAACATATAGTTTAAAAGTTCTGTGACCTAAAATGCAACTTTAGTTTTTCTTTTTTAAAATTAATTTTTAGTTTGAAAGAAGGGATGTAAAATAAAAAAAAAAACAAAAAACAAAAAAAACACGTAAGTAAAAACACGTCAGTAAAAAATAAAAAAACACTTCAGTAAAAAAAACACGTCAGTAAATATAGGCAAGTTAACTTTAACGGAATGTTTAAAATGAAAAAAAAATGTAACGTTAGTGCTTAAAATTAAAAACAATTTTGTTCAGTGCTAGGTTTCTAAACAGTCCAATAGTTGAGTGACAAAAAAATTTATTTTCCCTTAAATATTATGTTATGATATATAAATATCATTATAAAATGTTTAAAGTTATTTGTTAGACAATATTATTCATTTCATAAGAAAAATACTCATTTTAAATATTTAAATTGTTCACCGTTATTAAATGAGGCCTCACTTTTAGTTTTAAGGTGCAAATGTGCAATACATAAATTATTGTATTTTTTTATTTAAATGCTTACACAATTTATTTATATTGATAAAAAGAAATAACTTGAAATGAAATTAAGGAACAACTAATTTGTATAATTTAAAACGGGGATCTAGATGTAAATTATTAGTAATTTATTTTATTTAAAAATCATTAATCTTGAAATCTTTGATACGATTTAATTTCATTGAAAAAGTAAACCCTTCATAAAAGTATTTTAACATGGTCTCATCAAGATCATGGAAAATGCCTTATTGTTTGGTGTCAAATACCAAAGTAAATGTTTTTGAGATGCCAATCGAATTATAAAAGATACTCTAAAATTTTAACACAAATATCTTAAGAGGTAAATATTAACAATAATTTAATTATCTTTAAATAAAACTAATATGACAGTGTCTGTGACGCCCTCCAAACCCGGGGTACAGATTTGAGGAGTCATCCGACCAACGGAATACTATTTAACACATGCATAATATATATAAAGACACAATTACCCCTTGACCAAGACCGCATCCAGATTATGGCAATGAACACAAGCTACTACAATCTTTTATTATTACAAACCAGTTTTATCAGAGTTATTACATCACAACTAAAGTTCAAATCTAGACATTAAATCTAGAAAAGCAAAACAACAACTACCCTGCCAATAACAGTGACTCGAGGGGCTCTCCTGACTGCTGGTGAACTATCGGTCACGCTATGCCAACTCATACTCTCGCTTCACTGGAATAGGGTTAGAAAACAACAAGCAAGAGTGAGCCAAAATTGCTCAGCAAACATCAACGAATCATTTCTATCACAGTTGTAAGGATATGAATTTAAGATATCAGAATCAACAATATTTAGCTAACACATGCTTTGTATCAATAATGATTGAAGTAAAGAATTAGAATTTGGCTTATACATTTTATTCAAATCAAAGGTTGTGCTGTTGGCCAGCCACGCATCAACCCCGGACTAGCTCATGTCATAGTCCTCTACTGGATCCCAGGCCAATCTGGGCCTTAAGTTATTCCGACCAATTACTGGTCCATTTTTAAAAACACATGCCAATTCTATAATAGGGTATAAACAATAACATGCTCAATAAGATAAACTGAATGTATAGTAATTGCAAAAGAGTTTCAACTGTTCAGTATCAAGTGAAGGTCGAGAAATAATCATGGAGTAATTTCAATGGTACAGTGTACTCATTCAATAAGGGAATCAATATTGGTAATCGTTAATCAATAACCGTAATTGGTAGTCAAGATGGAAGTCAAATAATCAAAGGTTGTCAATGATAATCAAAGGATGATAAATAGCAACAATAGGTGGTAAACAATAATCAAGTAAATTGGAAATAAGGGTTTCCGATGCAGATCAAATCAAAGAATCAAGAATTTCTAAGGAAATGGAATCAGTTGTCCAAATGCGGTTAAAAGATGGATAATTTGAATTGTTCTGGGGATAACGGTATTCAAGTAATCAAGACAATAATAATTTTTATCACAAGTAAAGGCACAGATACTTGCCTGGTCTAAGCTGCTGTCGGATCGACTCTGCTCACTCTACTTTCCCCTTTCCCTTGCTCCGGGAACTCGATTCTATAATTAAACAACTCATCACAATAAGTCTAACTATTCTCGTTCTACTCTCGACACTTATTCAATCAATAATCACAATTAAACAAGTAACCGGTTACGTATCGGACGTCCGGTATAATTTACGATATTTAAAACTCAGATGTTTGCCCTAGCACGGGCATATACAGACTATAAAACACAACACACAATTAATATGAACGATATAGCACTTATAAATATTCTTAAAACATCGTCTGAAACTCATTTGAATTTTTAATAAGTCATTACTAATTTTTAAATCAAAAATCAGATTTTTAAATCCAATATAAACATTTAAATGAAAATAAATCAATTAATAAAATTAATTGACACTCTTTAAATGCTCAAACTATTTTTAAATAAATAAATAGGCTTGAAAATAATTAAACTGAATTTTTAATTAATTAAATCTAATTAATAATTAATTTTTAAGAATTAATTGATTAAAAGAATTAACCAATTAATTAATAAATTAATTATTAATTAAAAATAATTAAAATAATTAAGTTTAATCAATTTTCGGATTTAAAATAATAAATATAATTTATCAGAATTTTTCTGATATTAAAATATATTTTTAAAATAAAAATATGAATTTTTAAAGTTTTTAAACTATTTTCGAATTAAATTTAAAAATAAAATTCAAAAAAACAGTTTTCTGAAAATGAATTAGGGTTTTGAAGATTGAAACCGGGTCGAAAAATCGGGTAAACGGGTCGGGAAGAACGAATCCGGGTCACCAAGAACAACCCGCCGGAATCTGGGTTTTCCAGAATCCGGCCGGCGTCCGGTGGCCGGACTTCGCCGTTTCCGATCAAAACAAAACCAAACCATAGGGCTTTTGTTCGCTTTTGCAAGACAAACACAACCCACATACACACATGTGACGCCCTCCAAACCCGGGGTACAGATTTGAGGAGTCATCCGACCAACGGAATACTATTTAACACATGCATAATATATATAAAGACACAATTACCCCTTGACCAAGACCGCATCCAGATTATGGCAATGAACACAAGCTACTACAATCTTTTATTATTACAAACCAGTTTTATCAGAGTTATTACATCACAACTAAAGTTCAAATCTAGACATTAAATCTAGAAAAGCAAAACAACAACTACCCTGCCAATAACAGTGACTCGAGGGGCTCTCCTGACTGCTGGTGAACTATCGGTCACGCTATGCCAACTCATACTCTCGCTTCACTGGAATAGGGTTAGAAAACAACAAGCAAGAGTGAGCCAAAATTGCTCAGCAAACATCAACGAATCATTTCTATCACAGTTGTAAGGATATGAATTTAAGATATCAGAATCAACAATATTTAGCTAACACATGCTTTGTATCAATAATGATTGAAGTAAAGAATTAGAATTTGGCTTATACATTTTATTCAAATCAAAGGTTGTGCTGCTGGCCAGCCACGCATCAACCCCGGACTAGCTCATGTCATAGTCCTCTACTGGATCCCAGGCCAATCTGGGCCTTAAGTTATTCCGACCAATTACTGGTCCATTTTTAAAAACACATGCCAATTCTATAATAGGGTATAAACAATAACATGCTCAATAAGATAAACTGAATGTATAGTAATTGCAAAAGAGTTTCAACTGTTCAGTATCAAGTGAAGGTCGAGAAATAATCATGGAGTAATTTCAATGGTACAGTGTACTCATTCAATAAGGGAATCAATATTGGTAATCGTTAATCAATAACCGTAATTGGTAGTCAAGATGGAAGTCAAATAATCAAAGGTTGTCAATGATAATCAAAGGATGATAAATAGCAACAATAGGTGGTAAACAATAATCAAGTAAATTGGAAATAAGGGTTTCCGATGCAGATCAAATCAAAGAATCAAGAATTTCTAAGGAAATGGAATCAGTTGTCCAAATGCGGTTAAAAGATGGATAATTTGAATTGTTCTGGGGATAACGGTATTCAAGTAATCAAGACAATAATAATTTTTATCACAAGTAAAGGCACAGATACTTGCCTGGTCTAAGCTGCTGTCGGATCGACTCTGCTCACTCTACTTTCCCCTTTCCCTTGCTCCGGGAACTCGATTCTATAATTAAACAACTCATTACAATAAGTCTAACTATTCTCGTTCTACTCTCGACACTTATTCAATCAATAATCACATTTAAACAAGTAACCGGGTACGTATCGGACGTCCGGTATAATTTACGATATTTAAAACTCAGATATTTGCCCTAGCACGGGCATATACAGACTATAAAACACAACACACAATTAATATGAACCATATTGCACTTATAAATATTTTTAAAACATCGTCTGAAACTCATTTGAATTTTGAATAAGTCATTACTAATTTTTAAATCAAAAATCGGATTTTTAAATCCAATATAAACATTTAAATGAAAATAAATCAATTAATAAAATTAATTGACACTCTTTAAATGCTCAAACTATTTTTAAATAAATAAATAGGCTTGAAAATAATTAAACTGAATTTTTAATTAATTAAATCTAATTAATAATTAATTTTTAAGAATTAATTGATTAAAAGAATTAACCAATTAATTAATAAATTAATTATTAATTAAAAATAATTAAAATAATTAAGTTTAATCAATTTTCGGATTTAAAATAATAAATATAATTTATCAGAATTTTTCTGATATTAAAATATATTTTTAAAATAAAAATATGAATTTTTAAAGTTTTTAAACTATTTTCGAATTAAATTTAAAAATAAAATTCAAAAACAGTTTTCTGAAAATGAATTAGGGTTTTGAAGATTGAAACCGGGTCGAAAAATCGGGTAAACGGGTCGGGAAGAACGAATCCGGGTCACCAAGAACAACCCGCCGGAATCTGGGTTTTCCAGAATCCGGCCGGCGTCCGGTGGCCGGACTTCGCCGTTTCCGATCAAAACAAAACCAAACCATAGGGCTTTTGTTCGCTTTTGCAAGACAAACACAACCCACATACACACACATCTGTCCCATGCCGGAATCGTGCCCAGAATTCATTCAAAGAACTCGCCGGCGACGACCTCGGCCGGAAACCCGATCTACTTAAATCCTACATGAAACTCAAAGATTAATATACCAAAATAAAGCTTATAACTCATACAATCAAAGCCCTTTATCAAAAACAATGTCAGATCAATATCAAGAACGTACGAATCGAAAGAAGAAATCGGGTCAAAACCCGAAAATCAAACCCGACTAAATTGAACTTAAACATGAAATTAAAGCATGGATTCTTGCTAATTAGAACCCTAGGAACATGTTAGAAGCAACCAATTGAACGGAGAATCAACAGAATGAAAATCCCAAAATTAATTAAGAACCCTAATTTTAATTCGAAACTTGTAAAATCAATATAAAATCGAATACTTACCAGATGATGATGAGGTTGGAAGATTCTGAAACTAGATTTTTGGGGCTTTGATTTGAGTATAAGAACTTCAAATTTGGACTTCAATAACCCTTAGAACGAATTGATTGAAGATCAAGAACACAAAATAATTTTTGGGAATTTCGAATATTTTTGAGTAATTTCTGAAGAATTGCTAGGGTTATGAAGTCTGATTGGTCTTTTTATATTTCTGGAAAAATAATACCCCAAATAACATTTTTGGATCGATATTGATTCGTTAGATCGTTTAAAAACCCTAATTAGGTCAAAAACACGTTTTACTAAAAATAAGGGGTTAAAAAGGTTGATGATTATCCAAATTGATATATATCATTATATAACTAATGCTCAAGAATACTAGGGCTATAACAACTTCAATATTGATATAGAACGATAAATCCGTCCCCTTAAGCAATTAGGGTTCGGAACGATTTTTCCTTTTTCGGATCAAAAATTGAAATTAATTTGCAGAATCAAATAGGTAGGGTTAAATAGAATCCCATAACCCTTTCGATAACGATTCGAATACGAAAGACGAAGAATTAAAAATGAATGTACGAAATTTCAACGGGGCTCTTGAATTATCAAAACGGCTCAAATTTGAAGAAAATTCCAAATGACGAAATTTTTGAAAGGGGCTTCCGACTCACCATTTAGCACATAATCACACACTAAATATCATATAATAATATTCCAATATTCCAAAATACATATTTTAGATTAAATATATCATTTAATCAAATAATAAAATTCACGGATATTACATCCTTCCCCCCTTAATAGGATTCTGTCCTCAGAATCAGATCAAGGAAACAACTGGGGATACTTCTCTAACATCTCACTCTCTAACTCCCAGGTAGACTCTTCTACTTTAGGATTCCTCCACAAAACTCTCACTAACGCTACTGTCTTATTCCTTAGTACTTTCTCCTTACGATCCACTATCTGAATTGGTCGTTCTACATATGATAAATCTGCCTGGACCTCTATTGGTTCATACTCTATTACATGATTCGAATCTGGTCGATACTTCTTAAGCATAGATACATGAAATACATTATGAACGTGCTGCATATGCAGTGGCAATGCCAACTCGTAAGCTACTTCGCCCACCTTCTTCAAAATCTCAAACGGCCCAACATATCTCGGACTCAACTTCCCTTTCTTTCCAAATCTAACTAATCCTTTCCATGGGGAAACTTTTAGTAACACTTGCTCTCCTTCTTCGAATCCCACATCCTTCCTGGCTAGATCCGCATACCTTTTCTGTCGGTCTTGAGCTGTTATCAATCGTCTCTGAATCAATTGAATCACTTCTTTTGTTCGTTGTACTAGTTCTGGTCCTATCATTTTCCGTTCACCAACTTCTTCCCAATATACTGGAGATCGACACTTTCGTCCATACAAAGCTTCGTAAGGTGGCATTCCGATGCTCGCGTGAAAACTATTATTATATGAAAATTCCACCAAGGGTAGATGATCGTCCCAACTGCCTTCAAAATCAAGTGCACATGTCCTAAGCATATCTTCAATAGTCTGAATTGTCCTTTCGCTTTGACCGTCCGTCTGCGGATGATAAGCCGTACTCATTCTCAACTCGGTGCCCAAACACTCTTGAAAACTCCTCTAAAATCTTGAATTGAATCGAGGGTCTCTATCAGACACTATCGATACTGGAACTCCATGTCGTACTACGATTTCTTTTATGTAAATATGAACTAACTTATCCAGCGAGAATCTCTCGTTAATCGGAAGAAAATGCGCAGATTTCGTCAATCGATCCACGACAACCCAGATGGCATCATGGTTAGCTTTTGTTCTAGGCAATCCTACTACAAAGTCCATCGCAATGTGTTCCCACTTCCATTCGGGAATCTCCAATGGTTGAAGTAATCCACTTGGTCTCTGATGTTCCGCCTTAACTCTTTGACACGTAAAGCATTTACTTACCCATTCCGCAATCTCTCTCTTCATATCTGGCCACCAAAAGTTCGTCTTAAGATCTCGATACATCTTCGTACTCCCTGGATGAATTGAATACTTCGAGTTATGTGCTTCGTGCAGAATCTCACTTTTCAGTTCCGTTACGTTAGGTATCCATATCCGAGAAGCAAATCTCAAGATCCCTTTGTCGTCCGGTTGGCTACATATTTCCTCACCTGTCATTTTACTCACATCGTCGTTCATAACTTGCTCTTGGCATTTTCGTATCTTCTCCAACAATTCAGGTTGAAACGTCATGGTATAAATCATTTCCGTCGCGTTCTTCGGATTAATTACTTCGATTTCTAACTTCTCAAATTCCTTGTATAACTCTTTGGTCATCATTAGTGTGTTTAATCTCTCTTTTCTGCTCAATGCATCTGCTACCACATTTGCCTTGCCGGGATGATAGTTAATAGAAACGTCGTAGTCCTTGATTAGTTCTAACCATCTTCGTTGCCTCATGTTCAGCTCTTTCTGAGTAAAGATATACTTCAAACTTTTGTGATCGGTGTAAATTTCACATCTTTCTCCATACAAGTAGTGTCTCCATATCTTCAAAGCAAACACAATAGCTGCTAACTCCAAATCATGTGTAGGGTACTTCTGTTCGTGGGGTCTCAACTGTCTTGACGCATAAGCAATCACCTTGTCATGTTGCATAAGTACGCATCCTAATCCTTTATACGACGCATCACTATAGATTACAAAATGACCTTGATCGTCTGGTAACATCAATACCGGTGCCGTAGTTAGTCTTTTCTTTAACTCTTGGAAGCCTTCTTCGCACTTTTCGTTCCATATGAATCGCTCGCTTTTCCTTGTCAGCTTGGTCATTGGAGTAGCTATCTTCGCAAAATCTTGCACAAATCTCCGGTAGTATCCGGCTAATCCCAAGAAACTTCTGACTTTAGTCGGTGTCCTTGGTCTCTCCCAATCTTTCACTGCCTCTATCTTTGCTGGGTCCACTTTGATGCCTTCGCTGCTCACCACGTGTCCTAAGAAATGAACTTCTTTCAACCAGAATTCACACTTGGAAAACTTCGCGTATAGTCCTTCTTGTCTCAACGTTTCTAACACAATTCGCAACTGGTCTGCATGCTCTTCTTCTGTCCTCGAGTATATCAAGATGTCGTCGATGAATACCACTACAAACTTGTCCAAATATCTCTTGAAAATCCTGTTCATTAGATCCATAAAAGCTGCGGGTGCATTCGTTAGTCCAAACGCCATTACTAAAAATTCATAGTGCCCATACCTTGTTCGAAAGGCTGTCTTCGGTATGTCGTCTGGTCTAATCTTCAATTGGTGATATCCTGACCGTAGGTCGATCTTTGAAAAATGTACCGCTCCCTTCAGCTGGTCAAACAGATCATCTATTCGAGGTAACGGATACTTGTTCTTAATGGTCAGCTTGTTCAACTCCCGATAGTCTATACACAATCTCATGCTTCCATCCTTTTTCTTGACAAACAGTACTGGTGCTCCCCACGGTGAAACGCTGGGTCTAATAATTCCTTTTTCTAGCAAATCTTGCAGTTGATCAGCCAATTCCTTCATCTCCACTGGTGCCATTCTGTAAGGGGCCTTCGATACTGGCTCCGCGCCTGGTACTAAGTCTATCGCAAATTCAATCTCTCTATCTGGAGGTAAACCTGGTAATTCTTCCGGAAAAACATCTGGAAACTCATTTACGACTGGAATATCTTCTAACTTAGAAACTTCCTTATCTATATCTATCACATAAGCTAGATACGCCTCACAACCTTGCCTTAATAACCTCTTAGCCTGAATCATTGTCAGGAACCTCTTTCTTTGTTTCTCTCCTCTAAATATTATCTCTTTCTTTTCTAGGGTAATCAAAGTAACCCTCTTATTCTTACAATCAATACTTGCATCATGCTCAGTCAACCAATCCATCCCTAATATCACATCAAATTCACCTAACTTAAAAGGTAACAAGTCAACATAAAAACGATTTCCCAAAATCTCTATCTCACAACGGGGATAATATGAACTGACCGCGATACGATCCTGATTAGCTATCTCTATAGTCAACACTCCACTTAAAGGTTTCGTTATGCAATTCAATCTACGAGCAAACGTCTCAGAAATAAAAGACTTCGTCGCTCCCGAATCTATTAACACTTGTGCAGGAATAGAATTTACTAGAAGTGTACCTGCCACCACGTCGGAATCTCTCACTGCTTCTCCCATTGACATATTGTAGGTCCTGGCTAACGGCTGGACGTTAACAACTGGGGGTGCTTCAATTGCCCGAATCATATTGTTCACGGTTGCTGGTGCTCTGCAGTCCTTAATCATGTGACCTGGTTTCTTACACCGATGACACACGATGCCTATCTTGCAATCCCGGGAATAATGTCCCTTCTGATTGCATTTAAAGCATGTGACAATCAATCGATGGCATATCCCTAGATGTCGCTTCCCGCATGTCTTGCATTCTGGTAGTGGGGGTCTAGAAAGTCCCTGCTGACTGCCGGTTAGTAGACGGTTATCTTGTCCTACGCTTCCGGTGTCTGGTTTCCTGAAACTTGTATTCCTTCCGTGCTGAAATCCCAGCTTCTTATTTGCTTGCCCTTGAAAACTTCCCTGCTGCTGTCCCTTATCGGGTATCCCTGCTTTCCTTTTCTTGTTCTCCCTCTCTTTCATGTAAGAATCACTCTCTGCCTCTGCAATCATTGCCTTTTGGACCACCGCTGCATAGGTGTCCAACTCCAATACAGCTAACTTACTACGAATCCAAGACCTCAGTCCCTGCCGGAACCTCTTGGCCTTCTTCTTTTCCGTATCCACATAGGTTGGAACAAACCTTGACAACTCCGTAAACCTTGTTTCATATTGGGGCACTGTCATGCTTCCCTGCTTTAATTCCAAAAACTTCAATTCCATCTGATCTCTCATATAGTCCGGAAAATATCTTTCCAAAAACAACTCTGTAAATCTTGCCCACGTAATCAATCCCTCGGGCTCCATAGCCCTACTCGTTTCCCACCAATAACTAGCCTCATTCTTCAGAAAATAGTTTGCATACTCTGTCTTCTTATCCTCTGTCACCTCTATCAAGGCAAAAGCCTTTTCCATCTCTTTCAACCATGCCTTAGCCTCTACAGGGTCTGCTGATCCTTTAAATTCTGGAGGTTTTGCTGCCTGGAAAGATTTGAACGTAACTGCCGGTGCTGCTTGCTGGTGATGTTGTTGATGCTACTGATGCTGATGTTGCTGATGTTGTTGCTGCTGTTCTAAGAGCTGTTGCTGAAATGCACGTTGCTGCTGTGCTAATGCGGCAGTCTGTTGAGTAAGGGTATTTAACAACTGGATTACCATCGGGTCCACACGGCCCGTGGGAGGTGTATTTTGTTGACCTTCTTGGTCAGAAGTATCAGTTGAACGGGTTTGTCGTCTAGGAGCCATATCGCTGATGAATAAACAATAATTGGCTTAATCAAACAGTTCATATAAGAGAAGGAAGGATCACAATTGATATCTCGAAGGTTTACAGATCTTCTCAACGGTGTATGGATACACTCGTTGCAATAAGTAGAATAACAGTTATGATGCTGGAAATGAATGACAGGGGAATAAATACAGTTCTATAAAAGAGGTTTATCATATATATATAGATAGAGTTAGTACAAGCGTAGAACGCTTCAAAAGAAAATATATCATGGCTGAACCATAACTGCCGACCAGCAATACAACAACAAAAATGCAACAACAACCCGAGGCGTTCCTATAAGCCCGGTGCACTGCTGATTCTACAATATGCATCTATATACTAACTATCTAGAACCATACATCCATGTCACATCTGTCTGCTACCGATACCTGCTCACAGATCACCTGCTCCTGCCGGCCATAACGGGGGTCCTGAAACCTCTGCAATCTCACTCATCGCATAATCCAAAATCTGTCTCATCCCTGCTACTGTCTCTCCCTCTCGACTAGAAGCTAATCCATGCAATCGAGTCTCAACCAAAGTCCTCGTAACCCTAAACCTCATCTGGATGTCTCTCATCTGATCTCTAAGTTTGTCTCTCTCTCTGACAGCGGCTGCCTCGATCGAACGAATCCTACCCATCTCCATAACCTGTCCATAAAGGAAATCCTTCTCTCTTCTCACCCTCTGATACACATGGTGTGGAACTGGTGGCTCACATAACTGATACAAAGGCCCACAAACTGATGCCTGAGATGCTGGTGCTGGGGCTACTTGTCGGAGTGGAATAGGACAAGGTATCTGATCTCTCCTGACTACTGGGTCCTGATGCCTAGGCTGATATCGCACTGGCCGAGACGGTCCTGCTTTCTCAACGGGTGTAGGTATCTCTGCTATCGTATCCTCGGAAGGGTCTGAGTCTGAACTAGAACTAGGGGGCTGCAATTATAACCACATTTAATTACTACGCGTAATATCCCTAGTTGACCTCCTAATATCCTTACGTGAATTCCTAACTCTCTATGTTATCCTGGACCCTAAGTCCTAACTTGTTTCAAATGCCATAACATGTTGCTCTGATACCAACTGTGACGCCCTCCAAACCCGGGGTACAGATTTGAGGAGTCATCCGACCAACGGAATACTATTTAACACATGCATAATATATATAAAGACACAATTACCCCTTGACCAAGACCGCATCCAGATTATGGCAATGAACACAAGCTACTACAATCTTTTATTATTACAAACCAGTTTTATCAGAGTTATTACATCACAACTAAAGTTCAAATCTAGACATTAAATCTAGAAAAGCAAAACAACAACTACCCTGCCAATAACAGTGACTCGAGGGGCTCTCCTGACTGCTGGTGAACTATCGGTCACGCTATGCCAACTCATACTCTCGTTTCACTGGAATAGGGTTAGAAAACAACAAGCAAGAGTGAGCCAAAATTGCTCAGCAAACATCAACGAATCATTTCTATCACAGTTGTAAGGATATGAATTTAAGATATCAGAATCAACAATATTTAGCTAACACATGCTTTGTATCAATAATGATTGAAGTAAAGAATTAGAATTTGGCTTATACATTTTATTCAAATCAAAGGTTGTGCTGCTGGCCAGCCACGCATCAACCCCGGACTAGCTCATGTCATAGTCCTCTACTGGATCCCAGGCCAATCTGGGCCTTAAGTTATTCCGACCAATTACTGGTCCATTTTTAAAAACACATGCCAATTCTATAATAGGGTATAAACAATAACATGCTCAATAAGATAAACTGAATGTATAGTAATTGCAAAAGAGTTTCAACTGTTCAGTATCAAGTGAAGGTCGAGAAATAATCATGGAGTAATTTCAATGGTACAGTGTACTCATTCAATAAGGGAATCAATATTGGTAATCGTTAATCAATAACCGTAATTGGTAGTCAAGATGGAAGTCAAATAATCAAAGGTTGTCAATGATAATCAAAGGATGATAAATAGCAACAATAGGTGGTAAACAATAATCAAGTAAATTGGAAATAAGGGTTTCCGATGTAGATCAAATCAAAGAATCAAGAATTTCTAAGGAAATGGAATCAGTTGTCCAAATGCGGTTAAAAGATGGATAATTTGAATTGTTCTGGGGATAACGGTATTCAAGTAATCAAGACAATAATAATTTTTATCACAAGTAAAGGCACAGATACTTGCCTGGTCTAAGCTGATGTCGGATCGACTCTGCTCACTCTACTTTCCCCTTTCCCTTGCTCCGGGAACTCGATTCTATAATTAAACAACTCATTACAATAAGTCTAACTATTCTCGTTCTACTCTCGACACTTATTCAATCAATAATCACATTTAAACAAGTAACCGGGTACGTATCGGACGTCCGGTATAATTTACGATATTTAAAACTCAGATATTTGCCCTAGCACGGGCATATACAGACTATAAAACACAACACACAATTAATATGAACCATATTGCACTTATAAATATTTTTAAAACATCGTCTGAAACTCATTTGAATTTTGAATAAGTCATTACTAATTTTTAAATCAAAAATCGGATTTTTAAATCCAATATAAACATTTAAATGAAAATAAATCAATTAATAAAATTAATTGACACTCTTTAAATGCTCAAACTATTTTTAAATAAATAAATAGGCTTGAAAATAATTAAACTGAATTTTTAATTAATTAAATCTAATTAATAATTAATTTTTAAGAATTAATTGATTAAAAGAATTAACCAATTAATTAATAAATTAATTATTAATTAAAAATAATTAAAATAATTAAGTTTAATCAATTTTCGGATTTAAAATAATAAATATAATTTATCAGAATTTTTCTGATATTAAAATATATTTTTAAAATAAAAATATGAATTTTTAAAGTTTTTAAACTATTTTCGAATTAAATTTAAAAATAAAATTCAAAAACAGTTTTCTGAAAATGAATTAGGGTTTTGAAGATTGAAACCGGGTCGAAAAATCGGGTAAACGGGTCGGGAAGAACGAATCCGGGTCACCAAGAACAACCCGCCGGAATCTGGGTTTTCCAGAATCCGACCGGCGTCCGGTGGCCGGACTTCGCCGTTTCCGATCAAAACAAAACCAAACCATAGGGCTTTTGTTCGCTTTTGCAAGACAAACACAACCCACATACACACACATCTGTCCCATGCCGGAATCGTGCCCATAATTCATTCAAAGAACTCGCCGGCGACGACCTCGGCCGGAAACCCGATCTACTTAAATCCTACATGAAACTCAAAGATTAATATACCAAAATAAAGCTTATAACTCATACAATCAAAGCCCTTTATCAAAAACAATGTCAGATCAATATCAAGAACGTACGAATCGAAAGAAGAAATCGGGTCAAAACCCGAAAATCAAACCCGACTAAATTGAACTTAAACATGAAATTAAAGCATGGATTCTTGCTAATTAGAACCCTAGGAACATGTTAGAAGCAACCAATTGAACGGAGAATCAACAGAATGAAAATCCCCAAATTAATTAAGAACCCTAATTTTAATTCGAAACTTGTAAAATCAATATAAAATCGAATACTTACCAGATGATGATGAGGTTGGAAGATTCTGAAACTAGATTTTTGGGGCTTTGATTTGAGTATAAGAACTTCAAATTTGGACTTCAATAACCCTTAGAATGAATTGATTGAAGATCAAGAACACAAAATAATTTTTGGGAATTTCGAATATTTTTGAGTAATTTCTGAAGAATTGCTAGGGTTATGAAGTCTGATTGGTCTTTTTATATTTCTGGAAAAATAATACCCCAAATAACATTTTTGGATCGATATTGATTCGTTAGATCGTTTAAAAACCCTAATTAGGTCAAAAACACGTTTTACTAAAAATAAGGGGTTAAAAAGGTTGATGATTATCCAAATTGATATATATCATTATATAACTAATGCTCAAGAATACTAGGGCTATAACAACTTCAATATTGATATAGAACGATAAATCCGTCCCCTTAAGCAATTAGGGTTCGGAACGATTTTTCCTTTTTCGGATCAAAAATTGAAATTAATTTGCAGAATCAAATAGGTAGGGTTAAATAGAATCCCATAACCCTTTCGATAACGATTCGAATACGAAAGACGAAGAATTAAAAATGAATGTACGAAATTTCAACGGGGCTCTTGAATTATCAAAACGGCTCAAATTTGAAGAAAATTCCAAATGACGAAATTTTTGAAAGGGGCTTCCGACTCACCATTTAGCACATAATCACACACTAAATATCATATAATAATATTCCAATATTCCAAAATACATATTTTAGATTAAATATATCATTTAATCAAATAATAAAATTCACGGATATTACAACACACATCTGTCCCATGCCGGAATCGTGCCCAGAATTCATTCAAAGAACTCGCCGGCGACGACCTCGGCCGGAAACCCGATCTACTTAAATCCTACATGAAACTCAAAGATTAATATACCAAAATAAAGCTTATAACTCATACAATCAAAGCCCTTTATCAAAAACAATGTAAGATCAATATCAAGAACGTACGAATCGAAAGAAGAAATCGGGTCAAAACCCGAAAATCAAACCCGACTAAATTGAACTTAAACATGAAATTAAAGCATGGATTCTTGCTAATTAGAACCCTAGGAACATGTTAGAAGCAACCAATTGAACGGAGAATCAACAGAATGAAAATCCCCAAATTAATTAAGAACCCTAATTTTAATTCGAAACTTGTAAAATCAATATAAAATCGAATACTTACCAGATGATGATGAGGTTGGAAGATTCTGAAACTAGATTTTTGGGGCTTTTATTTGAGTATAAGAACTTCAAATTTGGACTTCAATAACCCTTAGAACGAATTGATTGAAGATCAAGAACACAAAATAATTTTTGGGAATTTCGAATATTTTTGAGTAATTTCTGAAGAATTGCTAGGGTTATGAAGTCTGATTGGTCTTTTTATATTTCTGGAAAAATAATACCCCAAATAACATTTTTGGATCGATATTGATTCGTTAGATCGTTTAAAAACCCTAATTAGGTCAAAAACACGTTTTACTAAAAGTAAGGGGTTAAAAAGGTTGATGATTATCCAAATTGATATATATCATTATATAACTAATGCTCAAGAATACTAGGGCTATAACAACTTCAATATTGATATAGAATGATAAATCCGTCCCCTTAAGCAATTAGGGTTCGGAACGATTTTTCCTTTTTCGGATCAAAAATTGAAATTAATTTGCAGAATCAAATAGGTAGGGTTAAATAGAATCCCATAACCCTTTCGATAACGATTCGAATACGAAAGACGAAGAATTAAAAATGAATGTACGAAATTTCAACGGGGCTCTTGAATTATCAAAACGGCTCAAATTTGAAGAAAATTCCAAATGACGAAATTTTTGAAAGGGGCTTCCGACTCACCATTTAGCACATAATCACACACTAAATATCATATAATAATATTCCAATATTCCAAAATACATATTTTAGATTAAATATATCATTTAATCAAATAATAAAATTCACGGATATTACAACACACATCTGTCCCATGCCGGAATCGTGCCCAGAATTCATTCAAAGAACTCGCCGGCGACGACCTCGGCCGGAAACCCGATCTACTTAAATCCTACATGAAACTCAAAGATTAATATACCAAAATAAAGCTTATAACTCATACAATCAAAGCCCTTTATCAAAAACAATGTCAGATCAATATCAAGAACGTACGAATCGAAAGAAGAAATCGGGTCAAAACCCGAAAATCAAACCCGACTAAATTGAACTTAAACATGAAATTAAAGCATGGATTCTTGCTAATTAGAACCCTAGGAACATGTTAGAAGCAACCAATTGAACGGAGAATCAACAGAATGAAAATCCCCAAATTAATTAAGAACCCTAATTTTAATTCGAAACTTGTAAAATCAATATAAAATCGAATACTTACCAGATGATGATGAGGTTGGAAGATTCTGAAACTAGATTTTTGGGGCTTTGATTTGAGTATAAGAACTTCAAATTTGGACTTCAATAACCCTTAGAATGAATTGATTGAAGATCAAGAACACAAAATAATTTTTGGGAATTTCGAATATTTTTGAGTAATTTCTGAAGAATTGCTAGGGTTATGAAGTCTGATTGGTCTTTTTATATTTCTGGAAAAATAATACCCCAAATAACATTTTTGGATCGATATTGATTCGTTAGATCGTTTAAAAACCCTAATTAGGTCAAAAACACGTTTTACTAAAAATAAGGGGTTAAAAAGGTTGATGATTATCCAAATTGATATATATCATTATATAACTAATGCTCAAGAATACTAGGGCTATAACAACTTCAATATTGATATAGAACGATAAATCCGTCCCCTTAAGCAATTAGGGTTCGGAACGATTTTTCCTTTTTCGGATCAAAAATTGAAATTAATTTGCAGAATCAAATAGGTAGGGTTAAATAGAATCCCATAACCCTTTCGATAACGATTCGAATACGAAAGACGAAGAATTAAAAATGAATGTACGAAATTTCAACGGGGCTCTTGAATTATCAAAACGGCTCAAATTTGAAGAAAATTCCAAATGATGAAATTTTTGAAAGGGGCTTCCGACTCACCATTTAGCACATAATCACACACTAAATATCATATAATAATATTCCAATATTCCAAAATACATATTTTAGATTAAATATATCATTTAATCAAATAATAAAATTCACGGATATTACATCCTTCCCCCCTTAATAGGATTCTGTCCTCAGAATCAGATCAAGGAAACAACTGGGGATACTTCTCTAACATCTCACTCTCTAACTCCCAGGTAGACTCTTCTACTTTAGGATTCCTCCACAAAACTCTCACTAACGCTACTGTCTTATTCCTTAGTACTTTCTCCTTACGATCCACTATCTGAATTGGTCGTTCTACATATGATAAATCTGCCTGGACCTCTATTGGTTCATACTCTATTACATGATTCGAATCTGGTCGATACTTCTTAAGCATAGATACATGAAATACATTATGAACGTGCTGCATATGCGGTGGCAATGCCAACTCGTAAGCTACTTCGCCCACCTTCTTCAAAATCTCAAACGGCCCAACATATCTCGGACTCAACTTCCCTTTCTTTCCAAATCTAACTAATCCTTTCCATGGGGAAACTTTTAGTAACACTTGCTCTCCTTCTTCGAATCCCACATCCTTCCTGGCTAGATCCGCATACCTTTTCTGTCGGTCTTGAGCTGTTATCAATCGTCTCTGAATCAATTGAATCACTTCTTTTGTTCGTTGTACTAGTTCTGGTCCTATCATTTTCCGTTCACCAACTTCTTCCCAATATACTGGAGATCGACACTTTCGTCCATACAAAGCTTCGTAAGGTGGCATTCCGATGCTCGCGTGAAAACTATTATTATATGAAAATTCCACCAAGGGTAGATGATCGTCCCAACTGCCTTCAAAATCAAGTGCACATGTCCTAAGCATATCTTCAATAGTCTGAATTGTCCTTTCGCTTTGACCGTCCGTCTGCGGATGATAAGCCGTACTCATTCTCAACTCGGTGCCCAAACACTCTTGAAAACTCCTCCAAAATCTTGAATTGAATCGAGGGTCTCTATCAGACACTATCGATACTGGAACTCCATGTCGTACTACGATTTCTTTTATGTAAATATGAACTAACTTATCCAGCGAGAATCTCTCGTTAATCGGAAGAAAATGCGCAGATTTCGTCAATCGATCCACGACAACCCAGATGGCATCATGGTTAGCTTTTGTTCTAGGCAATCCTACTACAAAGTCCATCGCAATGTGTTCCCACTTCCATTCGGGAATCTCCAATGGTTGAAGTAATCCACTTGGTCTCTGATGTTCCGCCTTAACTCTTTGACACGTAAAGCATTTACTTACCCATTCCGCAATCTCTCTCTTCATATCTGGCCACCAAAAGTTCGTCTTAAGATCTCGATACATCTTCGTACTCCCTGGATGAATTGAATACTTCGAGTTATGTGCTTCGTGCAGAATCTCACTTTTCAGTTCCGTTACGTTAGGTATCCATATCCGAGAAGCAAATCTCAAGATCCCTTTGTCGTCCGGTTGGCTACATATTTCCTCACCTGTCATTTTACTCACATCGTCGTTCATAACTTGCTCTTGGCATTTTCGTATCTTCTCCAACAATTCAGGTTGAAACGTCATGGTATAAATCATTTCCGTCGCGTTCTTCGGATTAATTACTTCAATTTCTAACTTCTCAAATTCCTTGTATAACTCTTTGGTCATCATTAGTGTATTTAATCTCTCTTTTCTGCTCAATGCATCTGCTACCACATTTGCCTTGCCGGGATGATAGTTAATAGAAACGTCGTAGTCCTTGATTAGTTCTAACCATCTTCGTTGCCTCATGTTCAGCTCTTTCTGAGTAAAGATATACTTCAAACTTTTGTGATCGGTGTAAATTTCACATCTTTCTCCATACAAGTAGTGTCTCCATATCTTCAAAGCAAACACAATAGCTGCTAACTCCAAATCGTGTGTAGGGTACTTCTGTTCGTGGGGTCTCAACTGTCTTGACGCATAAGCAATCACCTTGTCATGTTGCATAAGTACGCATCCTAATCCTTTGTACGACGCATCACTATAGATTACGAAATGACCTTGATCGTCTGGTAACATCAATACCGGTGCCGTAGTTAGTCTTTTCTTTAACTCTTGGAAGCCTTCTTCGCACTTTTCGTTCCATATGAATCGCTCGCTTTTCCTTGTCAGCTTGGTCATTGGAGTAGCTATCTTCGCAAAATCTTGCACAAATCTCCGGTAGTATCCGGCTAATCCCAAGAAACTTCTGACTTCAGTCGGTGTCCATGGTCTCTCCCAATCTTTCACTGCCTCTATCTTTGCTGGGTCCACTTTGATGCCTTCGCTGCTCACCACGTGTCCTAAGAAATGAACTTCTTTCAACCAGAATTCACACTTGGAAAACTTCACGTATAGTCCTTCTTGTCTCAACGTTTCTAACACAATTCGCAACTGGTCTGCATGCTCTTCTTCTGTCCTTGAGTATATCAAGATGTCGTCGATGAATACCACTACAAACTTGTCCAAATATCTCTTGAAAATCCTGTTCATTAGATCCATAAAAGTTGCGGGTGCATTCGTTAGTCCAAACGCCATTACTAAAAATTCATAGTGCCCATACCTTGTTCGAAAGGCTGTCTTCGGTATGTCGTCTGGTCTAATCTTCAATTGGTGATATCCTGACCGTAGGTCGATCTTTGAAAAATGTACCGCTCCCTTCAGCTGGTCAAACAGATCATCTATTCGAGGTAACGGATACTTGTTCTTAATGGTCAGCTTGTTCAACTCCCGATAGTCTATACACAATCTCATGCTTCCATCCTTTTTCTTGACAAACAGTACTGGTGCTCCCCACGGTGAAACGCTGGGTCTAATAATTCCTTTTTCTAGCAAATCTTGCAGTTGATCAGCCAATTCCTTCATCTCCACTGGTGCCATTCTGTAAGGGGCCTTCGATACTGGCTCCGCGCCTAGTACTAAGTCTATCGCAAATTCAATCTCTCTATCTGGAGGTAAACCTGGTAATTCTTCCGGAAAAACATCTGGAAACTCATTTACGACTGGAATATCTTCTAACTTAAAAACTTCCTTATCTATATCTATCACATAAGCTAGATACGCCTCACAACCTTGCCTTAATAACCTCTTAGCCTGAATCATTGTCAGGAACCTCTTTCTTTGTTTCTCTCCTCTAAATATTATCTCTTTCTTTTCTAGGGTAATCAAAGTAACCCTCTTATTCTTACAATCAATACTTGCATCATGCTCAGTCAACCAATCCATCCCTAATATCACATCAAATTCACCTAACTTAAAAGGTAACAAGTCAACATAAAAACGATTTCCCAAAATCTCTATCTCACAACGGGGATAATATGAACTGACCGCGATACGATCCTGATTAGCTATCTCTATAGTCAACACTCCACTTAAAGGTTTCGTTACGCAATTCAATCTACGAGCAAACGTCTCAGAAATAAAAGACTTCGTCGCTCCCGAATCTATTAACACTTGTGCAGGAATAGAATTTACTAGAAGTGTACCTGCCACCACGTCGGAATCTCTCACTGCTTCTCCCATTGACATATTGTAGGTCCTGGCTAACGGCTGGACGTTAATAACTGGGGGTGCTTCAATTGCCCGAATCATATTGTTCACGGTTGCTGGTGCTCTGCAGTCCTTAATCATGTGACCTGGTTTCTTACACCGATGACACACGATGCCTATCTTGCAATCCCGGGAATAATGTCCCTTCTGATTGCATTTAAAGCATGTGACAGTCAATCGATGGCATATCCCTAGATGTCGCTTCCCGCATGTCTTGCATTCTGGTAGTGGGGGTCTAGAAAGTCCCTGCTGACTGCCGGTTAGTAGACGGTTATCTTGTCCTACGCTTCCGGTGTCTGGTTTCCTAAAACTTGTATTCCTTCCGTGCTGAAATCCCAGCTTCTTATTTGCTTGCCCTTGAAAACTTCCCTGCTGCTGTCCCTTATCGGGTATCCATGCTTTCCTTTTCTTGTTCTCCCTCTCTTTCATGTAAGAATCACTCTCTGCCTCTGCAATCATTGCCTTTTGGACCACCGCTGCATAGGTGTCCAACTCCAATACAGCTAACTTACTACGAATCCAAGACCTCAGTCCCTGCTGGAACCTCTTGGCCTTCTTCTTTTCCGTATCCACATAGGTTGGAACAAACCTTGACAACTCCGTAAACCTTGTTTCATACTGGGGCACTGTCATGCTTCCCTGCTTTAATTCCAAAAACTTCAATTCCATCTGATCTCTCATATAGTCCGGAAAATATCTTTCCAAAAACAACTCTGTAAATCTTGCCCACGTAATCAATCCCTCGGGCTCCATAGCCCTACTCGTTTCCCACCAATAACTAGCCTCATTCTTCAGAAAATAGCTTGCATACTCTGTCTTCTTATCCTCTGTCACCTCTATCAAGGCAAAAGCCTTTTCCATCTCTTTCAACCATGCCTTAGCCTCTACAGGGTCTGCTGATCCTTTAAATTCTGGAGGTTTTGCTGCCTGGAAAGATTTGAACGTAACTGCCGGTGCTGCTTGCTGGTGCTGTTGTTGATGCTGCTGATGCTGATGTTGCTGATGCTGTTGCTGCTGTTCTAAGAGTTGTTGCTGAAATGCACGTTGCTGCTGTGCTAATGCGGCAGTATGTTGAGTAAGGGTATTTAACAACTGGATTACCATCGGGTCCATACGGCCCGTGGGAGGTGTATTTTGTTGACCTTCTTGGTCAGAAGTATCAGTTGAACGGGTTTGTCGTCTAGGAGCCATATCGCTGATGAATAAACAATAATTGGCTTAATCAAACAGTTCATATAAGAGAAGGAAGGATCACAATTGATATCTCGAAGGTTTACAGATCTTCTCAACGGTGTATGGATACACTCGTTGCAATAAGTAGAATAACAGTTATGATGCTGGAAATGAATGACAGGGGAATAAATACAGTTCTATAAAAGAGGTTTATCATATATATATAGATAGAGTTAGTACAAGCGTAGAACGCTTCAAAAGAAAATATATCATGGCTGAACCATAACTGCCGACCAGCAATACAACAACAAAAATGCAACAACAACCCGAGGCGTTCCTATAAGCCCGGTGCACTGCTGATTCTACAATATGCATCTATATACTAACTATCTAGAACCATACATCCATGTCACATCTGTCTGCTACCGATACCTGCTCACAGATCACCTGCTCCTGCCGGCCATAACGGGGGTCCTGAAACCTCTGCAATCTCACTCATCGCATAATCCAAAATCTGTCTCATCCCTGCTACTGTCTCTCCCTCTCGACTAGAAGCTAATCCATGCAATCGAGTCTCAACCAAAGTCCTCGTAACCCTAAACCTCATCTGAATGTCTCTCATCTGATCTCTAAGTCTGTCTCTCTCTCTGACAGCGGCTGCCTCGATCGAACGAATCCTACCCATCTCCATAACCTGTCCATAAAGGAAATCCTTCTCTCTTCTCACCCTCTGATACACATGGTGTGGAACTGGTGGCTCACATAACTGATACAAAGGCCCACAAACTGATGCCTGAGATGCTGGTGCTGGGGCTACTTGTCAGAGTGGAATAGGACAAGGTATCTGATCTCTCCTGACTACTGGGTCCTGATGCCTAGGCTGATATCGCACTGGCCGAGACGGTCCTGCTCTCTCAACGGGTGTAGGTATCTCTGCTATCGTATCCTCGGAAGGGTCTGAGTCTGAACTAGAACTAGGGGGCTGCAATTATAACCACATTTAATTACTACGCGTAATATCCCTAGTTGACCTCCTAATATCCTTACGTAAATTCCTAACTCTCTATGTTATCCTGGACCCTAAGTCCTAACTTGTTTCAAATGCCATAACCTGTTGCTCTGATACCAACTGTGACGCCCTCCAAACCCGGGGTACAGATTTGAGGAGTCATCCGACCAACGGAATACTATTTAACACATGCATAATATATATAAAGACACAATTACCCCTTGACCAAGACCGCATCCAGATTATGGCAATGAACACAAGCTACTGCAATCTTTTATTATTACAAACCAGTTTTATCAGAGTTATTACATCACAACTAAAGTTCAAATCTAGACATTAAATCTAGAAAAGCAAAACAACAACTACCCTGCCAATAACAGTGACTCGAGGGGCTCTCCTGACTGCTGGTGAACTATCGGTCACGCTATGCCAACTCATACTCTCGCTTCACTGGAATAGGGTTAGAAAACAACAAGCAAGAGTGAGCCAAAATTGCTCAGCAAACATCAACGAATCATTTCTATCACAGTTGTAAGGATATGAATTTAAGATATCAGAATCAACAATATTTAGCTAACACATGCTTTGTATCAATAATGATTGAAGTAAAGAATTAGAATTTGGCTTATACATTTTATTCAAATCAAAGGTTGTGCTGCTGGCCAGCCACGCATCAACCCCGGACTAGCTCATGTCATAGTCCTCTACTGGATCCCAGGCCAATCTGGGCCTTAAGTTATTCCGACCAATTACTGGTCCATTTTTAAAAACACATGCCAATTATATAATAGGGTATAAACAATAACATGCTCAATAAGATAAACTGAATGTATAGTAATTGCAAAAGAGTTTCAACTGTTCAGTATCAAGTGAAGGTCGAGAAATAATCATGGAGTAATTTCAATGGTACAGTGTACTCATTCAATAAGGGAATCAATATTGGTAATCGTTAATCAATAACCGTAATTGGTAGTCAAGATGGAAGTCAAATAATCAAAGGTTGTCAATGATAATCAAAGGATGATAAATAGCAACAATAGGTGGTAAACAATAATCAAGTAAATTGGAAATAAGGGTTTCCGATGCAGATCAAATCAAAGAATCAAGAATTTCTAAGGAAATGGAATCAGTTGTCCAAATGCGGTTAAAAGATGGATAATTTGAATTGTTCTGGGGATAACGGTATTCAAGTAATCAAGACAATAATAATTTTTATCACAAGTAAAGGCACAGATACTTGCCTGGTCTAAGCTGCTGTCGGATCGACTCTGCTCACTCTACTTTCCCCTTTCCCTTGCTCCGGGAACTCGATTCTATAATTAAACAACTCATCACAATAAGTCTAACTATTCTCGTTCTACTCTCGACACTTATTCAATCAATAATCACAATTAAACAAGTAACCGGTTACGTATCGGACGTCCGGTATAATTTACGATATTTAAAACTCAGATGTTTGCCCTAGCACGGGCATATACAGACTATAAAACACAACACACAATTAATATGAACCATATAGCACTTATAAATATTCTTAAAACATCGTCTGAAACTCATTTGAATTTTTAATAAGTCATTACTAATTTTTAAATCAAAAATCGGATTTTTAAATCCAATATAAACATTTAAATGAAAATAAATCAATTAATAAAATTAATTGACACTCTTTAAATGCTCAAACTATTTTTAAATAAATAAATAGGCTTGAAAATAATTAAACTGAATTTTTAATTAATTAAATCTAATTAATAATTAATTTTTAAGAATTAATTGATTAAAAGAATTAACCAATTAATTAATAAATTAATTATTAATTAAAATAATTAAAATAATTAAGTTTAATCAATTTTCGGATTTAAAATAATAAATATAATTTATCAGAATTTTTCTGATATTAAAATATATTTTTAAAATAAAAATATGAATTTTTAAAGTTTTTAAACTATTTTCGAATTAAATTTAAAAATAAAATTCAAAAAAACAGTTTTCTGAAAATGAATTAGGGTTTTGAAGATTGAAACCGGGTCGAAAAATCGGGTAAACGGGTCGGGAAGAACGAATCCGGGTCACCAAGAACAACCCGCCGGAATCTGGGTTTTCCAGAATCCGGCCGGCGTCCGGTGGCCGGACTTCGCCGTTTCCGATCAAAACAAAACCAAACCATAGGGCTTTTGTTCGCTTTTGCAAGACAAACACAACCCACATACACACACATCTGTCCCATGCCGGAATCGTGCCCAGAATTCATTCAAAGAACTCGCCGGCGACGACCTCGGCCGGAAACCCGATCTACTTAAATCCTACATGAAACTCAAAGATTAATATACCAAAATAAAGCTTATAACTCATACAATCAAAGCCCTTTATCAAAAACAATGTCAGATCAATATCAAGAACGTACGAATCGAAAGAAGAAATCGGGTCAAAACCCGAAAATCAAACCCGACTAAATTGAACTTAAACATGAAATTAAAGCATGGATTCTTGCTAATTAGAACCCTAGGAACATGTTAGAAGCAACCAATTGAACGGAGAATCAACAGAATGAAAATCCCCAAATTAATTAAGAACCCTAATTTTAATTCGAAACTTGTAAAATCAATATAAAATCGAATACTTACCAGATGATGATGAGGTTGGAAGATTCTGAAACTAGATTTTTGGGGCTTTGATTTGAGTATAAGAACTTCAAATTTGGACTTCAATAACCCTTAGAACGAATTGATTGAAGATCAAGAACACAAAATAATTTTTGGGAATTTCGAATATTTTTGAGTAATTTCTGAAGAATTGCTAGGGTTATGAAGTCTGATTGGTCTTTTTATATTTCTGGAAAAATAATACCCCAAATAACATTTTTGGATCGATATTGATTCGTTAGATCGTTTAAAAACCCTAATTAGGTCAAAAACACGTTTTACTAAAAGTAAGGGGTTAAAAAGGTTGATGATTATCCAAATTGATATATATCATTATATAACTAATGCTCAAGAATACTAGGGCTATAACAACTTCAATATTGATATAGAACGATAAATCCGTCCCCTTAAGCAATTAGGGTTCGGAACGATTTTTCCTTTTTCGGATCAAAAATTGAAATTAATTTGCAGAATCAAATAGGTAGGGTTAAATAGAATCCCATAACCCTTTCGATAACGATTCGAATACGAAAGACGAAGAATTAAAAATGAATGTACGAAATTTCAACGGGGCTCTTGAATTATCAAAACGGCTCAAATTTGAAGAAAATTCCAAATGACGAAATTTTTGAAAGGGGCTTCCGACTCACCATTTAGCACATAATCACACACTAAATATCATATAATAATATTCCAATATTCCAAAATACATATTTTAGATTAAATATATCATTTAATCAAATAATAAAATTCACGGATATTACAGTGTCCATATACAAACATTATAGGTAACATTAAGAGGGGTGTATATAATTCAGATTTTAAAAAATCCATTAAAAGTCGGGTGTATTCGATTGAGATTTTTAAAAATTCACTAAAATTTGGTTGTATTCAATTTAAATTTTAAAAACTCTATAAAAATCTTGGTGTATTTAATTTAGATTTTTTAAATTTATTAAAATTTCATGATATTCAAAAGTTTGTGGATTTTGTTGAATATAATAAAATTTTGGATTTGTTAGTGTATTTTATATCTTTTGTACGATTCTGTAATAGCGATGCGAACGGGGTCTATTCAATTCTTACAAGATTCTTGTTGATTTAATTCTACACAGATTCTTGCTGGTGTAAAATCTTGTAGAGTTGATGTAGAGTCCGACAGATTTTGAAATATTTTTGACAAATCCATCAAAATCTCATTGTTTTGACCGGATTTCAAATTTTAGAAAATACACTAACAAATCCATCAAAATTCACCATTTTATTAAATCAAAATTTTTTTTATAGATTGTTGAATACCACAAGATTTTAATGAATTGTTTAAAATCCAAATCAAGTACCCCTAGATTTCAAAATACATTTTAGAATCCCAATTGAATACCCCCGGATTTTAAAAGACATTTTACAATCCAAATTGAATACCACCAGATTTCAAATGATTTTTTTAAATCCAAATTGAATATCCCCTAAATTTGGAAAGAGTAATGCTAGAGGTACCGAATTGGGTACCGAATTTTGGTACCAAATGATGTGGCATTGGTGATGTGGAAGTTTGAGATGATTTTATTGAGAAAATTAATGTGAATGTAGGGGGTCCACTATTATTAATTAAGTTGTAGCCAATAAGAACATGACATGTGGCATTTGGGATCCATTTTAGGATCCAATTTGGTACCCCTAGCATTATTCATTTGGAAAATTCATTAAAATCTTTTCAAATCCCAATGAAATACACCCCACTAAAATCTTGTTGAAGTCCATGAGATTTTGAAAGATTTAACAAAAACTCTTCAAATTTGCATATTATTATTAATCCATTAAAATCAACAACAATCTTCCAAAATTTATGGATTATTTTAATCCAACAAAATCTCAAATGAATACACACTCTCAATTAAGAAAAATACTAGAGGTCCCAACAAAAGGTCTGTTAGGAATATGTTGTTCTTGATGATAATTGTAAAAACACTTAGTAGATTTTGTATTAAGTTATTTTGTAACTGTCAATGAAATGGCATGCTTTGCAGTGTTTCGTTGACAGGAAGCTCATCAACGGAATGAGTGTTGTAGCAATTGCACTGTACAATACTTCACAGTTTGATATGCATTTGATGTATGTATTAGATAGGTTTCCTAAGTCATGTTGACTAAGTACTAGATAGGCAAAATAGGTTGGTTAATTGTAAGTATATCATGCCTTGTAATTCTGCCTAAGTGAAGACATGTCAACGGTATGAAGATTACTCTATCAACGGAACAAGGATACACCATCAACGGAATGAAGTTTACTCATCAACGAAATGAAGTTTACTCATCAACGAAATGGAGAATAAAGCTATCAACGAAACACATCTCCCTGCTATCAACGAATCATTATTGCTTTTCTGAATAGTTGACAAAGTGATAGTGACAGTTTACTGAACAGATCTAAAGGTGATGTGGAAGTGTACTTTGCATTGGAAACCATTAAAATGGACATGGGGAATAAGGAAACATCCCAGTTTCCAATTGGGCTCTTGGGAGTGATCATAATAAGCATGAAGACAAAAGCAAGGATCTCCAAGGACCACTGGACAAAGGGATGAAAAGCAAACTATTGGCGGTTATCTTTAGTGTACTTTAGTGTAGCCAAAAATAGTATTGTAAACTTGGGAATATATAACCAAGTGTAGCAGTTAAAAAGAAGTGAGAGAAGAAAAACAAATAGTTTGTATTAGCTATCTTTGAGAGCATTCTTCTCTACAACTCTGTAACTGAGCAGCTGTGTACTTTTGTATCACAGATTATTTCCGCAATAAAAACACTTCAGTTGGATCATCAAACAATCCAACTGAATTATTTATATCTTGTGTTTTTGTTTATTCAGTTCAGTTTTATTTTATCATTGTTTTAAGTTTAAGAAAATATCAAGAATTGTATTCAACCCCCCCCCCTTCTACAATTCTGTTAGGTCATTTGGGAATAACAATTGGTATCAGAGCGAGCTTCTAACATACAAGAAGTTTAAAGATCAAGACCAAAACAGAAACCATGGTGAAGAAGGATGCAGGTGTGAAGATACCAGTTCTTGATAAGGACAATTACTTTCACTGGAAAGTAAAGATGCATTTACATCTCATGTCTATGGATGAGAGATATGTAGACTGCATTGAGAAAGGTCCACACGTTCCCATGATGTTTGCATCTAGAGTTGGAGTGCCAGATGATACTCCTGACGTAGAAATTCCAAAACTTGTCTCAGAATGGACTATTGAAGATCTTGCAGAAATCCATAAAGATAAGAGAACCATGAACATTCTGTTTAATGGTTTGGAGCAAGAGATGTTTGATAATGTCATAAACTGTACAACCTCCAAAGAAGTATGGGACACTGTCAGAACACTATGTGAAGGAACTGAGCAAGTAAGGGAGAACAAAATGCAACTCCTTATACAACAATATGAGCACTTTCACTTTAAAGCTGGTGAAACCCTAAATGACACGTTTAGTAGGTTTCAAAAGCTTCTGAATGGATTAAAGTTGTATGGGAGAATCTACCAAACTAAGGACTCAAACCTTAAATTTCTAAGAGCTCTTCTAAAAGAATGGAAGCCTATGACTGTTTCTCTAAGAAACACTCAAGAGTACAAAGATTACACTCTTGAAAGGCTGTATGGAACATTGAAGACTTATGAGCTGGAAATGGAGCAAGATGAGGAAATTGAAAAGGTACAGAAGAAGGGTGGATCCATTGCATTGATTGCATCTGTGAACCAACTGGAAGATGACACTGAAGAAGCTGCAAAGGCCACAACTAGTCGAGCTAGTTGTAGAAGTGATGTCAGCAAGGGTAAAGGTAAGATGACAGAAGAAAAAGAACCAGAACCAGCCAACTTGGATGACTTAGATGAGATTGATGAACACATTGCTTTTCTGTCAAGAAAATTCTCTAAGTTCAAGTTCAAGAGAAACTCAGAAGCAAGGCCACTAAGGAGAGACTTTGAACCTAACAAAAGTAACTGGATTGAAAAGTCTAAATCTAAATGTTTCAATTGTGGAATGCTTGGTCACTTTGCTGGAGACTGCAGAAAACCCAAGATTGAGAAGAGCAACAGGAAATTTGAGCCTGTTGATTATAAAAAGAAATACTTTGAACTTCTCAAGCAAAAGGAAAAGGCTTTCATGACTCAGGAGTATGATTGGGCTGGTAATGGTGAAGATTCTGATGATGATGTTGAATATGTCAACTTGGCTCTTATGGCTAACAATCATGAGCAGGAAGCAAGCTCCTCAAGCAACCAGGTAACAATTACTAATCTTTCTGAGCTTTCTAAAGAGGAATGCGATAGTGCAGTAAATGAAATGTCTACTGTATTATATAATTTGCGTGTTACTCTTAAATCACTTACCAAAGAGAATTCAAGAATTAAAGAGACTAATTTGCTCTTAAGTGATAGGAATGCAATGTTAGAAGCACAGCTCATTGAATTTGAGAAAATGAGATGTGTTAGTAGGGATGCTAAGAAGGAACTTGAGAACGTGTTACAAAGGGAAGAAATTCTTAAGACACAACTAGAAATAGAACAGAGTGTGATTGCTAAATGGAAAGATGCCAGGAATGTTGCTACCAACATCATTAATGTTCAAGGTATGGAATCTTTCTGTGAACAATCATGGAAAAAGAACAAAGAGAAACTAGGGTATGCTTGTGAAGCCTTAGATTCAGAAACAGAGTCAACAAACAACAATGATCATTTGTTGAAGGTTGATATGTCAACGGAATGCGATGTTCCGTTGACACATGAACCATCAACCGATCAGGGTGTTTCGTCAGAGAAAAGAAAAGATGAACTCACTAGACTTAATAATAAGTATGGTCCTGTCACCAAGAACTTTGTTCAAGGTGAGTCTAGTAAATCAAAGAAAGTTGAGAAGCCTGTTGAGAGAGCTAATGTAGGTCACTTGTCCAACAAGCAATTGAAAGATAAGATAGAGAATGTTCAAATTGAGGCTAAGGGAAATAAAAGGAATAACAGGAATGGCAAAGTAGGAATTAACAAACACAACAATTACACACCTGATAAATATGCTCCTAGAAAGACTTGTGTCAATTGTGGAAGTGTTAGTCATCTATCTACTAACTGCAAATCTGTTAAGAAAACTGCTAATGTGAAAATTCCCAAGCCTGCAATGAATAATCTTATGCCTACAATGCCTGTTATGCCTAACATGTTTGCTCCATGTGCACAATTTCAGAATCCATATGCTAACATATCATTTGTGCC
This sequence comes from Heracleum sosnowskyi, assembly GCA_030848705.1. Classification (NCBI taxonomy): domain Eukaryota; kingdom Viridiplantae; phylum Streptophyta; class Magnoliopsida; order Apiales; family Apiaceae; genus Heracleum; species Heracleum sosnowskyi. Next base: position 74,653,482 of record CM061244.1, read on the forward strand.
TAATCCGTACATGAATATGTTTAGTATGCCACAAATGCCATGGAATATGAATAATATGTGTGTTCCTTCAAATATGCATGCTGTAAATGAAAATGTGAGCAACAATCAGAAATCAACACCAAGAGTAAAAGTTGATTTAAATCAATCTGAGCCCAAGGTGAAAAATGATATAAAAGGAAAAGCAAAGGCTAACAAAACAGGACCCAAGGAAACTTGGGTACCAAAATCAACTTGATTTGGTTTCATTGTGTGCAGGGAGACAAAAGGAATCTTTGGTACTTGGATAGTGGTTGTTCAAGACACATGACTGGTGATTCTACCCTGCTCACAGAGTTTCAGGAAAGAGCTGGCCCTTGTATTGCTTTTGGAGATGACAGCAAAGGCTACACAAAGGGATATGGCTTGATTTCGAAAGAGAATGTCATCATAGATGAGGTTGCATTGGTGGATGGTCTTAAGCACAATTTGCTTAGTATCAGTCAACTTTGTGACAAAGGATTTTTAGTTACTTTTTCAAAAGAAGCCTGTGTTGTTTCTAAAGGAGGAAACAACAATGTGGTAATGACTGGATTCAGAAGAGGGAATGTGTACATTGCTGACTTTAGTAGCACAAGTCCAGACACCATCACTTGTCTTTTCAGCAAAGCAAGCAAGGATGAAAGTTGGCTATGGCACAAGAAATTATCTCATCTGAATTTCAAGGTTATGAATGATTTGGTAAGGAAGGATCTTGCTAGAGGAATTCCACAGGTGGAGTTTTCCAAGGATGGTTTGTGTGATGCCTGTCAAAAAGGGAAACAAAAGAAGGCATCATTCAAAAGCAAGACAGAGTCATCAATTGTCCATCAGCTTGAGTTACTTCATATGGATCTGTTTGGCCCTGTAAATGTCATGTCTATTTCAAAGAAGAAATATTGTCTTGTGATTGTTGATGATTTTTCTAGATTTACTTGGACCTTCTTTTTACATTCTAAAGATGAGGCAAGTGAAATCATTATCAATCACATCAAGATGGTAAACAATCATCCTGACTTGAAAGTAAGAAGGATCAGGAGTGACAATGGGACAGAATTCAAGAATTCAAGCATGAAGATGTTCTGTGAAGAAAATGGTATTATGCATGAGTTTTCAGCAGCAAGGACACCACAACAAAATGGTGTAGTTGAAAGGAAAAACAGAACACTTATTGAAGCTGCCAGGACAATGCTAGATGAATCAAAGTTACCAACTTATTTTTGGGCTGAGGCAGTTAACACAGCTTGCTTCACTCAGAATATTTCTTTGATTAATCAGGCCAAGGGAATGACCCCTTATCAACTACTCAAAAGAAAGAAGCCACTATTGGATTTTCTTCATGTCTTTGGATGCAAGTGCTTTGTTCTGAGAAATCAAGCTGAGCATTTGGGGAAATTTGAAGCAAAGGCAGATGAAGCAATATTTGTGGGATATGCAGCAGGGAAAGCTTACAGAGTCTATAATCTCAGAACCAACATTGTTATGGAATCTGTACATGTTGTTTTTGATGATCTCAAAATTCAAGGTCTCTGTGATGAAGGTTTCCATGAAAGTCTCTCTTTTGAGAATGAGGAAGGAGATCGAATGAATCATGTTAAGACTACTGAGAAACAGTCTAAAGTTGTTGTATCTAGCACAGATGAGAGCAGCAGTGAAGATGAAATTGCTGCATTAAGATTGAAAAGAATAGCTGCTAGTAGACCAAATGGTCATTTCGTTGACAGTCAAGATGGTGGTTTCGTTGACAGTCAAAATGAGCGTTTCGTTGACAGCCAAAACAGTCATACCGTTGAAGGTCATAGAAATGTCTCAAGAAGTGATCATTTAGGGACAACAAACTCAGGGGGAGTTTCTCAAGGACAAATATCCAATCAAGGCAATCATGATCATGAAGCTACCTCGTCAAGAGCAAATCTACCTCCCTCAAGAAAATGGACTAAAGATCATCCCTTTGAACTTATTATAGGTGATGTTTCTTCAAAAGTCCAAACTAGAAGAGCAACTCAAGAAGAATGTCTATATAGCAGCTTTCTGTCTCAAGATGAGCCAAAGAAAGTTGAGGATGCACTTCTAGATCCAGATTGGGTTTTGGCTATGCAAGAAGAGCTAAACCAATTTGAAAGGAACAATGTTTGGAAGCTGGTGCCCAAGCCTAAGGACAGGAGTGTAATAGGCACAAAATGGGTGTTCAGAAACAAGATGGATGAAAATGGCATAGTCACAAGGAACAAAGCAAGACTAGTTGCAAAAGGCTACTCACAGGAAGAAGGAATTGATTTTGATGAAACATTTGCTCCTGTTGCAAGACTAGAAGCAATAAGGATTTTCCTAGCCTATGCAGCCCATGCCAATTTCAAAGTCTATCAAATGGATGTGAAAAGTGCTTTTCTGAATGGGGAATTGGAAGAGGAGGTCTATGTAAGTCAACCTCCTGGTTTTGAAGATGATGATTTTCCAGAATATGTATACTTCCTCCTCAAAGCACTCTATGGTTTGAAACAAGCACCTAGAGCCTGGTATGACACACTCTCACAGTTTCTTCTTGAGAATCATTTCACTAGAGGTACTGTAGATAAAACTCTTTTTCACAGGATTGTGAATGGCTCTACTATACTTGTTCAAATTTATGTAGATGACATAATCTTTGGGTCTACAGATGTGAAACTTTGTCAAAAGTTTGCCAAGCTTATGCAAAGTAAATATGAAATGAGCATGATGGGAGAATTAACTTACTTTCTTGGTCTTCAAGTGAAGCAAGTTAATGAAGGCATTTTCATTAGTCAAACAAAATATATTCATGATTTATTAAAGAAATTTAACTTAATGGAATGCTCTCCTGCCAAAACTCCCATGCCCACTGCCACCAAACTTGAATTGAATACTAAGGAAAAATCTGTGGACATTTCAAGTTACAGAGGCATGGTAGGCTCACTTTTGTATTTAACAGCTAGTAGACCTGATATTATGTTTGCTACATGTCTATGTGCTAGATTTCAGGCTGATCCTAGGGAATCCCATTTAGTTGCTATTAAAAGGATTTTCAGATATCTCAAGGGAACACCAAACCTTGGCATTTGGTATCCTAGAGAATCTGGTTTTGAACTAATTGGTTATTCAGATGCAGATTATGCAGGATGTAAAATTGACAGGAAAAGCACAACAGGCACCTGTCAATTCTTAGGAAACAAGCTTGTGTCATGGTTCAGCAAGAAACAAAACTCAGTTTCCACCTCCACAGCTGAGGCTGAGTATATTGCAGCTGGAAGTTGTTGTGCACAGATTTTATGGATGAAAAATCAATTACTTGATTATGGATTAAGAGTTGAGAAAATTCCTATTTTCTGTGACAACACTAGTGCCATTGCCATTACTGAGAATCCAGTGCAGCATTCAAGAACCAAGCACATTGACATCAAGTACCATTTCATTAGAGAACATGTTATGAATGGTACTGTGGAGTTACATTTTGTTCCAAGTGAACAACAACTTGCAGACATCTTTACCAAGCCACTTGATGAATCAACATTCTCAAGATTAGTAAGTGAGCTAGGTATGCTAAATTTCTCTTAATTATTTTTGAGATATTTGCAAGTCATAATGCAGCCAGAAATTTGCTATGATTTTCTGTGATTTAATTTTCTCAGGAAAAAGTAAAATTTTGTCTAAGTCAAAATAACTATGCCAACGAAACAAACCATTTCGTTGACAATCTTAGCATTTTTCTGGGTGTTTCGTTGATAGCTCTTTTTATGTCAACGAAACACAGCTGTATCAATGAAACAGACGGGACTTTAAACGCCCAATTCTGATTCGTTGATTTAGCGCTTTTAATCTGAACCGTTGAAAACTGACACGTCTTTTACCACGATCTATGCATACATCCCTGTAAGTATAAATCATGGTAATACTTTAAGAGTAACGGTTATATTTTTAAGCCAATCCAGTAATTTACTTTTATTATTGGACTCATTTTCTGAGAATTTTTGGGGGAGTATTTAAGAAATTCTATTTTCTTTAAAAAATTTTTACCTGCTCTCAAAAATTCCAAAGGCTTTTCTCTCTCTTTCTCTCTCTAACAAGCAACTCAGTTCGAAGTTTTATCTCACTCAACAATGGCACCCATAGTCAAGCTTATGTCTGCTGGAGGGTTCATCTATGAGAAGAACAACTCCATCCCTTTTGTTGCAAAGGAAAACCCGAACAGACTTTTCTTCAAAATGATGGATTTCATGAAGAATTGCAAGTTGAGCTATGCAATGTTCCACTCTACACCAATCTACAATGAAATAATTGAGGAAATTTGGACCTCATGTGAATATAATGGAACAAATTGCACTCTGCAATTCACTCTCCAAGGTAATGAGTACATAGTTAATTCTGATGTTTTGCAAGCATGTTTACATATTCCTGATAATAACTGTAATGCTTTGCCTACTAACACTGAAATAACTACCATGCTAAATTCTATAAACTACTCTTTGCCTACTGATAATCTGGGTAGAATAATTAGGAGAGGTTTGGTTAGGGAATACAGTTATTTAGCTGATGCATTCATTAAGGTCTTTTCTGGAAAGATTAGTAATTTTGATGCATTAACTAACTCTATGTTAATTCTCCTAACCATGCTTCTAAATGATAGATATTACAACTTTAGCACCCAACTTATTTATGAAATTGGTGCTAAGTTGGGTGATAAGGCAAATAGGAAGAAAAATATCTATTATGCAAGGTTTCTGATGATGCTGGCTAATCATGTTAGTCCAGCACCATTAGTTATCTCTAACCCTAATGCCAGGTTTGAGTGCTTTGTACAAGAAAAGAGAGTATTGACAGACATACTGAGGCTGAACTACAATGGTGATGTTCCAGTGGTGTATCTGCCAATCATTGAGGTAACTACTACTATCCCTGTTAGTATAGCTGTTACTTCTATTGTCTCCTCCAACCTTGTTGCTATGGAGTCTGTAGCTGTGACCCAACAGGCTCCTGCCCCAGCAACTAAATCAAAATCAAAGAAATCCTCCAAGCCAACCTCAGGTGCTTCTCAAAAGGCACCTGTTGTAAAAACTACCACACAACCTAAGGGGAGTGAGTCTGGAGTTGTGAGAGGTGAGGGAAAGGGTGAAAATCAAAGAAACCTCAAGAATAAGGAAGGTGAGGTAAGTGTTTCCCAGCCTAGCCCCATTGTGTCTTCCCAACAAGGCACAATGAGTAAAATGGATTTAAACACAAGTCTAATTGCATCCTCCCAAAAGGATGTGATTATTGAAACAAGCTCTCCACCTAGAGCACAGTCCAAAAGGGTAAGGGACACTTCAAGCCCACAGTCTACATTTTCCCAATACCAAAGGAGAGTGAAGCAAAAGACCAAGGGTTCACAGGGTGCACACACACTGGAAGCAACACTTCCAGTTTCTCAAATTCAGTTTGATGTAACCCCAATTATTACTCTGGGGTTACAGTCCCACTCTCTAAACATTAATCTTGATTTATCTCCATCCAATTCACCAACTCAATCTTTAGATGTGGACATGATCCATACATCTTTTCCTGATTCTCCAACTCTAATCTTGGAGAAGCCCCACTCTGAAGCTGATGGTCATCACTTATTAAGTGATTTGTTGGGCCATCAACCAAGTTTTTCTGAAACTGCAAGAGAATCTGTGGACCCCAATCTCAAATCAATCACCACAGATTCTACTGTAATTTCACTTTCTCAAAATGCTTTATTGACTTCATCAACGAAACAGCCTCTTTCGTTGACAAGTGTTTCTCCATCAACGGTACCTATACCGTTGACAGTTCAAACTACCATTTCGTTGATAGGTCATTCTACACCTTTTACTGAAAATCAAGTTGTTTCCACAACTAGTGTAGATGACCTGGTGGTAGTTGAGACACTTTTAGGTTTGAAAGGGAGTGAAATTGAGAGGCTGGCTTGCAGCCAGGCAAAAGGAGAGAATGAGAGTGAGAGGCTGGCTATTTCTTCCAGCCAGGCAAAAGGAGAGTTTGAGTGTACCACCTTAGTAGGTGAAGGTGAGGGTGTGAGAGGTGTGAGCCATGGGGAGCCCATGATGCAAGAAAAGAGTGGAGAGAGAGAAGGGACTACAGGAGCAATAAGGGTGGAAGCAGCCATTGCTAATGAGTTAATGGAGGTCAGTGAGGGAGAAAGGGAACTTACTTTCCAAGAGCTTTATCAACAAACTCTGGATAGTATTTCCCTGGATCCTGAGACCTTTACTCATCCTGTGCCAGCCTATCAAGTTATGGCTCAACAGGGCAATGTGGAGGCAGAAAGGTCACTCAACTTAATTCATACTACTGCATCAATGCAAAGAGCAAAGGATGCCTTGACCAATCTACCTCCAGGAGCTGCAGCAAGTGGAGACTTTGAGTTTTCTGATGATGAGGACAGCTATGGTGATAATCTACAGGTGGCCACCACTTCACAGACTGGGACTTCTGTGGTGCCTCCTACACCAGGCTGGCTTTCTCAGGGTATGCATGGAAGAGTCACTCTAGATGCTGCTATCTCAAGGCAGTACAATGAGGCCTATCTAGCTCATGAGTCTGCAAATGCAAGGGACAAGAAATTCTACAAGGCCATCATGGATTCTCTGGAAATTCAAAGGCTACAAATGATGCAGACAAGGATTGAGGCTACAGAAATCAAGGACTCCATTAGCAATCTCAGGGATGCTAACTACAGGATGATCGATGAAAAGCTCCCTCTTCTCACTGTGTCCAAGATGACCAGGTTTTTCTCTAAGGAACCTGAGGTGGCTACATCCTTGAAAACTCTCTCTACAAGAGTGGACAAGGTGGAAGCTACACTTTCTCAAATGCAGAAGGAACAGGAGAAGCAAACTCAGCTACTCACTCAGCTAGTGGCAGCTCAAGGACTCCCAGTCATCTCTCTTGATGCTAACAAAAAGGGGGAGAAATCTAAGGAGCTCAACATTCAAATCACAAAGGTGTTGGTCCCAGCCATTTCACTGCCACAGGAGCCACTAGCAATGGGGGAGTTTGGAAAGAAGAATAAGGATAGTATTGACCTGATCCAGGAAGCTTCTATGAGGATGAAACTTGCAGAACAAATCAAAGATCACTGGTCCAACATAGAAGCAAGGTTCAAGAACATTACTGAATCTTCAAAGACAGATCAGCCATCAACAAATGCAATGGTGATTGTACAAATGGAGCCACAGTTCAAGAGCTCTTATGCTATAGAGCCCCTTCAGCATGGAATCTTTCAAGATTCAAGAAATGAGAAGGGTCAATCTTCATGCTTTAAGAATGTGGATGCAAGAGGGATGTCTCCAATATCACCTGCCAAACCCAAAGGCAAGAACATTGAAAGGATATTTTATCCTGCTCCAAAGCCAGATGAGTTCAAAGTCCTAGGGAAGCTGATCATTGAGAGCAAGGAAAGCAATCATCCAAGCATAAGGAATCAAAGGGCCATCATCTACAGGGACAGCAAGGAAATCTGCATTTGGGTTGGTCACCCAAATTTTGCAAAGGCCAAGGCTGAAGAATCTGAAAGGGCAGCAATGCAAGCATTGGCAGTTGCTCAAGCACTTGAAGATGAAGAGACCTTTCAGGAAGAAAAAGCCAAGGATGGAGCTAATGAAGCTGAACCAGCAAGGAAAAGTGTAAGGCAACCAAAGGCTAGAGCTAAGAGGAATCTGAACTTTGAAAAAGAGGACTCTCTGGACACTGCTCAAGCCCCTTCCACAACAAGTGCACATCAAATTCCTATTGACCTACCTATTGGAGGAAAGTTGGCCTGTGACCCTGCACACCCTGTCAACTTTCATGATCAACCAATCATGCCAAAGGAGGAGCCTATTGAATTTGATGAAGCCTATTTTCCAAAGTTCCTATTTGAAAAGGATCAACCAATGAAGACAAAGAAAAGGGCTGTCAAGGCAAAGCCAGTATTTGTGAGGAAGCCACAATCTCAGAAACCCCCTACAAATCCAGAGGACTGCATGTACATTGCTGACATCAGGGAAGAATCCAGCTTACATCTTGATTTAGACAACCTGGTGGAAGTAAGGGGCATTGCAGCTTCTCAAAAGTTACCTGAAAGATTGGTTTTCACATACAAGGGTGGTAGAGAACAAATATGGCCTCTCTACAGAATTTTAGGAGAAGACTACCAAACACTACTCACAGTGTTTAGATGCTTGAAGAAAGACTTTGGCTTCACCAAAACAGCCAAGTCTGAGGTGGTCTCCAAGATATGTCAAATAAAGGCTAGCTGGAACAAGCCTGAGGCTCTTCCCAGGATGCTAAGAGTGCCCTCAACAGGAAAGAAGATCCATCTTCAACCTTACTGGATGATGGAATTTAAGGACAAGGACAACTGCAGAAGGTTCTTCAGGATGGAAGACCAGCTGGATAAGGCATCTAATCAAACTCTAAGGTTCATGCAATCCAAGCTTGGTGATCAAGATGAAGAAGAGAAGATCTTTTACAGAAGGCTACAGGTCCAGATTGAGGAGAACAACTCTAGGAGAGGGAAGAAGACTATGCCTCAAAGAAGACCAAGATGAATCATTTGCTCAGTCTAGAGGAGCACATTTGGGCATTAGTCTTGTAAGTCTTGTTTTATGTCTAAAACTTTATGAAGCTCAATGCAATTTTTACTTTTATCATGGGTAATATGTCTGAGTGTTTTTGTTATCATCAAGGCTCTTGATTTATGGCTGTTATTCTATCAGTCATAAATTGGGGGAGATTGTTAGGAATATGTTGTTCTTGATGATAATTGTAAAAACACTTAGTAGATTTTGTATTAAGTTATTTTGTAACTGTCAACGAAATGGCATGCTTTGCAGTGTTTCGTTGACAGGAAGCTCATCAACGGAATGAGTGTTGTAGCAATTGCACTGTACAATACTTCACAGTTTGATATGCATTTGATGTATGTATTAGATAGGTTTCCTAAGTCATGTTGACTAAGTACTAGATAGGCAAAATAGGTTGGTTAATTGTAAGTATATCATGCCTTGTAATTCTGCCTAAGTGAAGACATGTCAACGGTATGAAGATTACTCTATCAACGGAACAAGGATACACCATCAACGGAATGAAGTTTACTCATCAACGAAATGAAGTTTACTCATCAACGAAATGGAGAATAAAGCTATCAACGAAACACATCTCCCTGCTATCAACGAATCATTATTGCTTTTCTGAATAGTTGACAAAGTGATAGTGACAGTTTACTGAACAGATCTAAAGGTGATGTGGAAGTGTACTTTGCATTGGAAACCATTAAAATGGACATGGGGAATAAGGAAACATCCCAGTTTCCAATTGGGCTCTTGGGAGTGATCATAATAAGCATGAAGACAAAAGCAAGGATCTCCAAGGACCACTGGACAAAGGGATGAAAAGCAAACTATTGGCGGTTATCTTTAGTGTACTTTAGTGTAGCCAAAAATAGTATTGTAAACTTGGGAATATATAACCAAGTGTAGCAGTTAGAAAGAAGTGAGAGAAGAAAAACAAATAGTTTGTATTAGCTATCTTTGAGAGCATTCTTCTCTACAACTCTGTAACTGAGCAGCTGTGTACTTTTGTATCACAGATTATTTCCGCAATAAAAACACTTCAGTTGGATCATCAAACAATCCAACTGAATTATTTATATCTTGTGTTTTTGTTTATTCAGTTCAGTTTTATTTTATCATTGTTTTAAGTTTAAGAAAATATCAAGAATTGTATTCAACCCCCCCCCCCCCCCCCTTCTACAATTCTGTTAGGTCATTTGGGAATAACAAGGTCCCAAATTCATTTTTAAAGTTAACATTCTTTATAAAAATATGGGACCTCGCGTGCATACATATGAGTCCACAAATTAAAAGTTGTCAAGTGTGAGGCACATCATTATGTACAAGTTTTGGGAAATTTTGTTGGTTCCTAGCATTGCTCATTAATTATATTAAAGGAAATTTATTGACACCTTAATTTATGAGTTAGAATTGAATTTAAAATGAGAAATGGTAGGCTATCAAAAAACAATTCCACAAAAGTTTCCAAAACGACAAGTGTCTTTTTATCATTGGTTGTTATAAAAATTAATGATATATGGACCCGCGTGTATTCAAATGAACCCCCAATTAAAACTCTCCATTTTACCAACTCAACACTGCCACGTCATCTTGGAAACTTTTTTGATAGAATTTTTTGGTACTCTAGCCTTACTCATTTAAAATTTAGCATATATATATTAATGGATGATGGTAATTATAATCTAATTATCTTTAAATAAAATAAATATCTTTAATGTCCTATACAAGCATAAGTGATATACAAAACAGATAGTACTTATTATAAGAAAGTGTTTGACACCTTAATTTATGCGTTTATTAAGTTTGGATTGATTTTAAAACTTCTTCAGGTCAAATATATGAATGACTATTAAAGGAAAGTTTTCTATTATCATATAACTACTAAAGGAAAGTGTTCAGTTATCATACATCATGCATCACGCAGAGAGAATTATTTGTAATAATAATAAAATTTACCTGCATCAGGGAGATAATTATGCTTTGTTATCGATATGTGGGATTATGTTTAATAACTTTCTCTTGTTTAGAGATTACTAGTATGTTTATATAAGCAGGCCTTAGTAAAATAAACTTATTATCACCACATTATACCTTCATCATGAAAAAAGCAGAAATACTACTATCAAAGCTCCCTTCAGGGACCATGAAGCAAATTCTATATAAGCGAGAAGTTATCCCCAACCCGTTGTAGGACTTAGAGACTGAAATAGTTGAAATTCATCCTTATGTGATCGTCACAAACACTTAAAAAGCGTGTATGTCAATTTAGGCTATATATAGAACTTGGGCCTAGTTGTTATGCCACTTTTTGGTATAGCTTTAATATTCCCAAATTTCTCATTTATTAATTACTAATTCAGATGAATAATTAATTTCTTAACCACCAAATAATATCATCCTCTCCGAAACGAGTAAAGAATCAATCTCAAACAATCAATAATGGAAAATATCTCCAAACGATATACTTTAAATCAGGAAGATATCACAATGCCAAGATAAATCAAATAAAATCAGTAATTGTTCGTATTAAAGAAATTTATCCCCAAAGTCTCTAATGATAGACACAATTTCAGAGAACTGTGGGGCTTGATCCAGTATAAATTGATACGCATGCATCTTGGCAAAGGGGGTCCGATACACGAGACAAATCGAGACACCTGTCGGGTTTTACCCCTCTATTTTTCATAAATCCTAAACCCCTAAAACAACCACATATTCATACAACATTGCTTTATTATTCCAGCATACCTCCGGTTCATGTTGTTATTAAATTCCTTCAACAACACTAATGTCCTGGATGTAGTCTAGAAGGGCAGATGAAGTATGACAGATGTGTCGTTTTGATTTCTCTGAGTTTCAAATTGAATGTTAGCATAACATATATATAACTATAGACGTACATTAAACTAAATTATACTGCTAGATTTGCTAGTATTACTACCTAAACAAAAATATGTATAGTGTGTTATTCCCTAATAATTACTAATCAAGTTAGTTTTGTACTTTTATTGTCTGGAACTTTTGTTTTAGATGCAAGCTATACGTCTGTTACTGTAAATAGAAAATGGAGATGTACTGATGAGAATTGACTCTACACGGGATATTATAATTAATTTTCAAAACAAATTACTATATTGACATGGGCTGAAAATAACCCAAAAGACATAATTAATGATACATTAATTAGACCTAGCTTGGTCCATAGGTTAAGCCCAATTAATGAGGCCCATAACCCTAATTACTTATGAAATTCGTAATTAATAAAAAGGCTAGCTGTACAGCCCATTAAATGTGTCCTAGTTGAAGCCAACTCTTACAAGGAGTAGCCTCCAAGACACCAAAACCTAAAAGGAGTCAGCCTCCTACAAAGAAAGATCTAGACACAGCCCTTGTCCTCCGTCAAGAAGGAGACTTGGCCTCTAAGTCTCCCAAACCTAGTCTAAATCATAGACTCACAATATCTATATATAGGACTTCACCCTTCATTCTAAAGGGAACATTTTGGGCAGAGAGCTCCATACGTCACAACGCCTCAAAAGCGCTACAAGCCATGTAGGCAACTCTAGAACTACGTCTTGGCTTGATTCTTGATTCTCATCAAGGTACGTAGGCATCTTGTTAGGACCGAGTTAGTCCCCGACAACAAGAGCAGCCACGCCATTAAAGTTCGAAGCTCATCAACCCTAGCATTAAATTCACGAAACCCTAGCCGCGATTTAAAGATCTAGTTTTTATTTCACAACATTTGGCGCTGTCTGTGGGAAACAGATATCAACCATGATGAATACACGGAGAATTAATCGTGGTGACGAACCACCTCCAACAACTCAGGTTTCGACATTTGTCGTTGAGAACCAGTCCTCTTAAACTTCTTCACAGGGAACAGATTCCCCAACAACTACTACTCAAGGATTGAATCCCAAAAGGACGAATCCCCAACTCCAACATCAGGGATTGAGTCCACCAGGGGCCGATCGCTAAAACACCTAGCAAACATGCCTCTAGGGACGGATCCCACTTCCTAGAAAAAGAATTCTCAACTACATAGCATAACTGCTAATGCAACCCCCTTGAATTGCTCAAACCCGAGATCCGGTATATATGGATGCCCATACTTAGAGGAAGTGGAAATGTCCTTCCTCCTCCTCAAAGCAATAGATGCTATAAAGCCCATTATGTCTGAGGCTTAGAGCCCCAAAGACAAGAAACAATGATTTTTCTGGTTGGTATACTACTAATACAGACAAATCCACTGATGAGAATGTTCACTCCGAAAGAAGGAGGCGCTCTAGAAGGGGTACAACTACAGGGGATTGTCATCCACGGCCCCAAGGGTCAAAAGGAATGAATGAATAGACTATTGAAGAGAGGATCTTAGCCCATGAGGCGCAAATCCAAGAATTGAAAAATACTTGGAGAAAACATCAAGGCAAGTGCGCCCAACATTAACCAAAACCTCAAAACACCACCCCGGTGATAAGTTTGGATGTTAACCCGAGAACTGAGAGGACTGAAGCACCAACAAGAAGCATTATTGAACTATTGTTGCTAGGAGATCCTGATGATAGTATACCTGAGAATTTTTAAAGGTCGCGGACTTAGGCCAGAGAGTAGCCACGGTGGCCTTACAATGAATGAAGACGAATCCCTACTTTAAAATATCGTTGGCTAAAATAGACTCATAAACATGCATGATTTCCAAGAAAGGGATGGTAAGTACATTAAGGTCGAGGAAAGTATGAAGAAATCAACAACTACTGTAGAGGGTAGTCAAGAGTACTACGTCATGTGGCCTAGACCATACATGGATTTTGATTCCTCTACCAAGAAACCTCAAAGACAAAGGTTTACTGAGTATTCAAGGTTGAACACTCTCAGGAGTCAAAATCTTGATGGAGATCGAGAAAGATCAGGAATTGAGACCACTTAAGGGTGACCCTGAAAGAAAAGACAAGAGTCGATAATATTGATTTCTCAAGGATAGGAACATAGCACTGATGATTATAGACATCGAAAGAATGAGATATAATTCTCAATATGAAGAGGAAAGTTTAAAAAAATCACCAAGGACGATGAGATGAACAATGATAAGAGAAACTATGAAAATAGAAAATCTCAGCCCCGAGGGCCGGTGATAAAACACGATACTTGGAGGGCCAACTGATGCTGGCTCCTCAAGGAACTCAAGCAAAGACATCAACCACGATAAGAACAGGGATTAAAAGTCACGATGATCCGCCTACAACTAGTCAAGTTGCACCTGCCACTATTGGGACTGAACCAATCCCCGGAACCTCTGTTCAAGGGACGATTCCCCAAGGGACGAACATTCAAGGTTCGAATCCTCAAGGGACGACTCCCCAAGAGATGCACTCAAGGTGCTAACCCTCGAACTCAAGGGATGATTCAAGATCCCCAAATTTGAGGGACAAATCCCCAATTTTACATGGTTCTTTCGCCCCTAGTTGCTAGTGCGCCATAAGGGCTGCAATTTTATATCATCGTATTGCTCCACAAGCAATTCAAAACCCCGCTTAAGGGTTTTCTCTGTTTCCAACTTCTGAAAGAAACATTCACTCTTATCAACCTTATGAGGAGTATGTGTCTCATTACATTAAAGGCTTGGGTCCTCTCCACGAAAGGAATCGTGACTTTTCTGGACTTATACTACGGATGATGAAACCTCGACTAATTATGATAAGAATCCTAAAAGGAGGCATCCAGGCAAATAGCCTACGGGCAGAGATGGGCGTCCCCAAACCCAAGGGGCTAAGGGAACGAACCGACAATGTATAGAAGAGATTGGCTCATAAAACGCGTATTCAAAATTTGAAGCAAGATCTAGAAAGACAACAAACTATGCAGCCTCTATTATTAACTTGGATGATACCCCTAGGAGGACAACGTTTGATACCCAAGGGACTGATCCCAATGACTTGAGGCCTCTAACATATCACGATGATCCAACCCTTCCATTCATCAATGAGAAAATGGATGTATTTATCTCAAGAAATTCAAGATGTCCACGATCAATACCTATGATGGTATAAAGCAGGACCGCAAAACATTGTTGTTGTAACCAGTCACGAGCGCTATCAAGTAGGATGTGTACTCAAACCCTGGGGGGCATGTAACAATCATGGTATAGTCATCTGCCTCCCAAAGATCGGTTCTTTCAACGATCTGAGTAGGCATTCATAAGCCACTTCATGAAAAGCTCAGCCCCGCCCTTTGAAGAGCATAAATAAAGTGAAAAATGAGAATGTAAGGGACTACTTGGATCGAGTCATCAAAGGAGCTTTGAAGGTCTGAGACTTAGATATGATAAAGAAGCTATGATAGCCCTTCAATAAGGAACCATGGATGTCTTTGGCAAAAACAAAACCCCTAAAAGCATGCACAAGTTACGAGAGAGGGCTGACAAGTATATTAAGGTTGAAGAGAATAGGAAGAGGAACAAAACCCCTATATGAGGCAATACAACAGGGAAAAGAGATCAGAAGTACAATTCTAATGATAAGTTTTCCCGACTAAGCAAGGACTATGATCCCCCTCCTAAAAAGAACGCCCAAGGGCAAAGGTTTACGTAGTAGCAAGGTTGAATATGCCAAGGAGTCAGATCCTGGAGAATATTGAGATGGATAAAGATCTTCGATGGCTGAAGCCACTAAGGATTGATCCCGAGAAGCGAAACAAGAGTCAATGATAAGGACTGATCTTCGATGGCCGAAGCCACTAACAAATTCACGAAGGATGATGACATGAACACTAAAAAAATTATGAAAATCAAGATAGGGGATTACAAAAACCCTCAACCTCGAGGACCAGTTATAAATATGATGTCTGAAGGCCCAACAATGGTCGGGACTTCAAGGAACTCTAGCCTTTTTTGATTCAGATTTGGAAGTGGTGAAGTTCCTCCATGATGACCCATTGGTCTTTATACCTGTGATAGGCAACTCTGAAGTGAAGAAAGTACTAATGGACAATAGAGCTTCTGTGGATATTTTTTGTGGAAACGACTCTCATCTAACCCCCTCAAGTATGCATATATATATGGATTCAATAAAGATTGAGTCGAAGGTAGAGGATATGATTTAATTACCCATAACGATTGGACAAGAACCTAAGGAGGCCATTCAGATGTTGATATTTTCGGTGATCAAATCAGCCTCCACTTTCAACAAGATCCTTGAGAGGACAAGCTTTCATGCCTTTAAGGTGGTTGCCTCAACTTATCACATAAATTTCAAATTCCCTACAAGGAACGAAGTGGGTAAAGCGAGATGAGACAAAAATGGAAAGAAGTTGCTATGTAGCCGCGCTACAGCCTAATGGAGTCGGGGGGCAGGTTCTCCTAATTAAAGTCATGAATGTTAGAGAAGATGAGGAACGACAAGAGAAACCCGCTGAGGACTTAATCCTCATTCCCTTAGTTCTTTGAGAACCCAACAAGCTAACATACATTGGGGCACCACTAAATGAATCCTTGAAGAGAAAATTGACAATGCTCCTACAAGAGAATAGTGGCGTGCTTGCTTAGATAGCAGCTTATATTCCAGGGATTGATCCCCAAACTCATTTTACAGAAGTTGAATGTGGATTTGGATAACAAGACGGTGAAACAAAAGAAATGGAATTTTGCTCCCGAAAGGCAAGAAGTCGTAAATCAAGAAGTGGACAAGCTCTTAAAAGCTGGGTTTACTGAGGAAACTCAATGGTTAGCTAACCCCTTTATGGTCAAAAAAGTCAATGGAAAATGAAGGATATGTGTAGACTTCAATGACTTGCACGATGCATGTCCTAAGGATTGTTTTCCCCTATACCAAGAATTGATACATTTATCGATGTCACTGATAGGCACAAGATGCGCAAGGATGAAATCCCAAGGTTTCATAGACGGATACAACCAAATCAAGATGCACAAGGATGAAATCCCAAGATTTTTAAGAATCTGATTGGAAAGACCATGGAGGTTTATGTGGATGACACATTTTAGTCAAGAGCCTCGACAAGGCCGATCATATTAAGCACCTTCGAGAGGCATTTGAAGTATTGAGGCACCACAAAATGATTTTGAATCCCACTAAATGTGCCTTCAGTGTTGGATCTAGGAAATTCATAGTCTCATGAAATTGAAACGAGGCATTGAGGCCCTAAAAGAAATCCTAGGTATGGAACCCCCAAAAGTCTGTGAAGGACATTCAGAAAGTCAAGAGAAGAGTTGTAGCCTTAGGGCGCTTCACCTCCAAATGTGGTGACAAGTGCCTCCTAGTCCTCAAGGCCTTAAAGAAGGTTAAAGGCTTTTGTGTGGAATACTGAAGAAATCCAAGAGGCCTCTGGACAACTAAGAAGTATATGGTTGGGACATCTCTACTATCCAAACCTCCGAAAGGTTCCTAATGGAGCATAACTGTATTACTCCAAGATATATAAAGAAATTTACTTCAGCCATAATAAAACTCAACGCAAAGCCCAAAGGCTAATGAAAGATTGATCAAGTGGGCAATCAAGCCCGGGGAATTTGAAAATCAAGTATAAGCCAAAAGTGGCCATCAAAACTCAAGCTCTGGAAGACTTCATGGTTGAATGCACCATTGACAACCAAGAAGTCAGGGGGCAGGATGAAGCACCCCAAGAGGGCAAAGTTAAGGACCTGATCCCAAAGGAATACTGATGTTCTATTTTGATGGGCATCAAAAACAAATTCTAGTAGAGCTAGTTTAGTTCTACAAAGCCCTGAAGGCTTCCTAATTGAGTATACCATTAAGTTGGACTCTCCAACCATAGTAACAAAGTTGAACATGAAGCACTGATTGCCATATTCCTGAGGGTCGAGAACCTGAAAGTCCGTGGAGATCCGAAGTTGATGAATCTACAAATAAACGTAGAGTTTGAAACAAGGAATGAAATTATGGCTAAGTACTTGGCCACAGTAAAAGGTCAGCTGACTCGATTTGAAGAATACTACGTAGAGCACATTCGAAGAGAGGAAGACATGAAAGCTGATGCCTTGTCCAAGATTGTCTCATCTGAAATGAAGACATGAAGAGAGGACACACTTACTTCTAGGTGTACAAGACCCCAACAATAGGTCGAACGTTGTTAGCTCTAATAGAGCTTGGCAACTATTGGATGGATCCAATAAAGCTCATATAGAAGCTGGTTCACTCCCAACATTACCATGGAGGAAAGGAAGTCGTTAGTTAAACCCTTGAGGTATGCTTCGATTAACGATGTTTTATACAAAAAGTCGTTCGTCATCCTATATTTCAAACACATAAGACCCTATGAGGCAGAATAGCCTCGAACAAGGTCCATGAAGGAATATGCGACCAGCGCCTGGGGGGCAAAGATTTATTCCTTAAAATATCTCGCCAAGGCTTTACTAGCCCGGTAAGCTTATGGATGCAAATGACTATGTGAAAAGGTGTGCTTGATGTCAGAAACATGAACCATTATAAGACAGCCACATGAGATGTTGATATCGAGGATGGATGTTCTTGGCCTTTTCCTTAAGGCCGGTGCTAAAATGAAGTTTTGATAGTAGCCATTGACTACTTCTTGAAGTGGATTGAAGCTAAACCCCTAGCCAAGATAACCACCAAGTAATTAAGTAACACAATTTCTATGGGAGAGTGTGATATGCAGATATAGACTTCCACAAATCCTAGTGATGGATAATGGACGACAGTTCAATAATGAGGATTTCAGAAAATATTGTGAAGAGAATGACATAGAGCTACGCTTCACATCAGTTTCTTATCCTCAATAAAATAGACAAGCCGAAGTGGCCAATCGAATTATCCTTGATGGACTAAGGAAAAGAGGTTGAAGAGCATAAATGAATAATGTATCCTTAGACCAGGATTGAATTTGAACTTCTGAAACCATAGACCAGGATTTAGCGTACGAATCTTAAGTCAAGAATTAAGGAGTTAAACAAATTTGGAATCTCAAATTCAGGATATGGAAATGCCCTTGAAGGCCAACAAAGCTCAGAAAACCAAGGAAACTCTGTCCATAGTCAAGAAGAAGTATCAGAAGTATGCCAAAAATGCAAGCTGCCTTGAAATGGGTGATCCTATATAACATGAAATGAAGACTCGAATCTTAGTTTTGAAAATTTTGAATCCTAGTCTTGAAGACCTCAACTTAATTGAATACTTGAGTTTGTCCTATCTAGATCCCCAATTTAGATTAAAAAGTCATGAAGACCACGATTCTTAAAATCGAAAGATCAATTGTATTCCTAAAGACCTTAAGCTCAACTAAAAACCTAAAGAGGCCTATTGGGATAAGGTTAATATACGGGTTGAAACCCCTTAAAATTTGAGGAAGTAAAACTCAGAACGAGCTTCGATTCGATATACTGAAATCTCAAATTAAAGAAACGAGTGAAACGTTATGTCTGTCTTCGTTCATGAAGACATCTCGATGTGAAAATTAAGGTGTTAGACCTCAAATCAGGTCTTCTACATGTAAGCCATGTTTGGCATTGTTGAAACCTCAAATGAGGTCTAAGGTGTCGGACCTTGTTAATCCCAAATGACCTAACAGAATTGTAGAAGGGGGGGTTGAATACAATTCTAGATATTCGAAACTTAAAACAACTTTCAATAATAAAACTGTACTGAAATAAAAACACAAACAAATATAAAATTTCAGTTGGATGTTTTGAGGATCCAACTGAGATAATTTTTATTGCGGAATTAATCTGTGTTACAAAAGTATCACAGCTGCTCAGTTCTAGATTGAGAGTGAGAGTGCTCTTTACAGAAGCTAATACAAACTAATTTTATCTCACTCTTCTATCTTTAAAATGAACTGCTTCACTTGGTTATATAACCCAAGTTTACAATGCTATTTTTGGCTACTCAAAATTAATCTAGAAGTAACTTTCAGTAGCTTGCTTTTCATCCCGTTTGTCCAATGGTCCTTGGAGATCTTGGCTTTTGTCTTCATGCTTATTATGATTACTCCCAAGAACCTAATTGGAAATTGGAATGTTTCCTTATTTCCAATGACCATTTTGATGGCTTCCAATGCAAAGTACACTTCCACATCTCCTTTTGATCTGTCAGAAAACTGTCACTATCACTTTGTCAACTATTCAGAAAAGTAATAATGATTCGTTGATATCAGGGAGATGTGTTTCATTGATAGCTTTATTCTTCATTTCGTTGATGGGTAATCTTCATTCCGTTGATGAGTAATCTTCATTCCGTTGATAGAGTAATCTTCATACCGTTGACATGTCTTCACTTAGGCAAAATTACAAGGCATAATATATTTACAATTAACCAACCTATTTTGCATATCTAGTACTTAGTCAACATGACTTAGAAAACCTATCTAATACCTACAACCAAATGCATATCAAACTGTGAAGTATTGTACAATGCAATTGCTACATCACTCATTTCGTTGATGAGCTACCTGTCAACGAAAGCTGCAAAGCATACCATTCCGTTGACAGTTACAAAATTGACTTAATACAAAATCTACTAAGTGTTTTTATAATTATCATCAAGAACAACATATTCCTAACAATCTCCCCCAATTTATGACTGATAGAATAACAGCCATAAATCAAGAGCCTTGATGATAACAAAAACACTCAGACATATTACAAATGATAAAAGCAGAAATTGCATTGAGCTTCAAAATGTTTTAAGAATTTATTGAAATACAAAGTAAGAAGTCTTACAAAACAAGTGCACAGAGTTGCTCCTCTAGTCTGAGCAAATTTCAACTTTTTCTCTGTGGCAGTGTTTTCTTTCCCTTCCTTGCATTATTCTCCTCAATTTGAGCTTGGAGCCTCCTATAGAAAATCTTCTATTCTTCATCTTGATTCCCCAACTTGGATTGCATTGATCTCAGAGTATCATTGGATGCTTTCTCAAGTTGGTCTTCTATCCTGAAGAATCTTCTACAGTTGTCTTTGTCTCTAAACTCCATCAACCAATAGGGTTGGAGATGGATCTTCTTTCCAGATTGAGGGACTTTGAGAACCCTGGGAAGTGCACCAGGCTTGTTCCAGCTTGCCTTGATTTGACAGATTTTGGAGACCACCCCAGACTTGGCAGTTTTGGTAAAGCCAAAGTCTTTCTTCAAGCATTTGAACACTGAGAGCAGTGTTTGGTAGTCTTCTCCTAAAATCCTGTAGAGAGGCCAAGTTTGTTCCCTTCAACCTTTGTAGACAAATACCAATCTCTCTGGCAGTTTATAAGAAGCTGCAATACCTCTTACTTCCACCAAGTCATCGAGATTAATATTTAGGCTAGACTCCTCCCTGATGTCAGCAATGTACATGAAATCTTCTGGATTGGTGGGAGGTTTATCAACTTGTTGCCTTCTCACAAATACTGGTTTAGCCTTAACAGCCCTTTGCTTTGCTTTCTTCTTTGCATCCATTTCAAATAGAAACTTTGGGAAGTTAGCCTCATCTAGCTCAATTTGCTCTTCCTTTGGCTGAATTGGCTGATCATGAAAGTTCACTGGATGTTCAGGATCACAGGCTAACTTACTTTGAAGATTAGATCAGGAAAAGTTGAAGGTGCAGCTTTTGTAGAGGAATCTGTTGTTGTGCTTTGAGAGTCCTCTTTGTCAAGGGACAGATTCCTTTTAGCTTTCTGTTTAGGCTGCCTTGTACTTTTCTTCTTCTTCTCAGCTTCATTGGCTTTTTCCTCTTGTTGTCTTTCTTCTTCATCAAGAGATTGAGCAACTGCAAGAGCTTGCATAGCTGCTCTTTCTGACTCCTCAGCCTTAGCCTCAGCAAAATTTGGGTGACCAGCCCAAATACAGATTTCTTGTCCATTTCTGTAGACAATTGCTCTCTGTTTCCTTATCTCAGGATCATTGCTCTCCTTGCATTTGGTGATAAGCTTTCCTAGAATTTTGAGCTCATCTGGATAAGGTGAAGGATAAAAAGTCCTTGCAATGTTCTTGCCCTTTGGTTTAGCATGAGATTTTGGGGATAGGCTTCTTTGAAGTGTAGCTTGTACCACATCCCTAATGCATGAAGTTTGTCCCTTTTCTTTCCTTGGACCTTGAATAACTCCATGAAGAAGGGGCTTTAATTCATAGAAAGAATTAGTATGTGGCTCCCATTCCGTTGACACTAAAACCATGGCATTCGTTGATGGTGTTGTAGAAGTAGCTTGATCCGTTGATGGATGTGTGTTCTTTGCAGTTTCAGCTATCTTCTTGATTCTTGCATCTATGTTAGACCAATGGTCTTTTATCTGTTCTGCAAGTGTTAGCCTCATAGATGCTTGCTGAATCAGGTCAATGCCATCAATTTTATCCTTTATTGACTCCCCCATTACTAATGCCTCATGTGGTAAGGAAATGGCTGGGACCATAACCTTTGTGATTTGAATGTCTAGCTCCTTAGATTTCTCCCCCTTTTTGTTATCATCAAAAGAGATGATAGGGAGTCCTTGAGCTGCCACTAGTTGGGCCAAGAGTTGTGTTTGCTTCTCATGTTCCTTTTGCATTTGAGATAGAGTAGCTTCCACCTTGTCCACTCTAGAAGAAAGAGTCTTCAAGGAGGTAGCCACCTCAGGTTCCTTAGAGAAAAACCTGTTCATCTTGGACACAGTGAGAAGAGGAAGTTTTTCATCAAGCCTCCTATCAGTAGCATCCTTCAGGTTCTGAATAGAGTCTTTGATGTCCTTAGCTTCAATCCTTGTCTGCAACATCTGTAGCCTCTGAATCTCCAAAGAGTCCATGACGACTTTGTAGAATTTCTTGTCATTGGCATTTGCAGACTCATGAGCCAGATAGGCTTCATTGTACTGCCTAGTGATTGCAGCATCCAGGTTGATTCTTCCATGCATATCCTGAGAAAGCCACTTTGGTGTAGGGGGCACCACAGAAGTCCCAGTATGTGAAGTGATAGCCACCTGTAGATTGTCACCAAAACTGTCATCATCATCAGAATAATCAAACTCACCACTTGCTGCAGCTCCTGGAGACAAATTGGTCAATGCATCATTTGCTCTTTGCATAGATGCAGTTGTATGGATTAGGTTGAGTGACCTTTCTGCCTCCACATTGCCCTGTTGAGCCATAAGTTGATAGGCTGGCACATGATGAGTAAAGGTCTCGGGATCCAGGGAAATACTATCCAGAGTTTGTTGAAAATGCTCTTGGAAAGTAAGTTCCCTTTCTCCCTCATGAACCTCCATTAACTCATGTGCAATGGCTGCTTCCTCCCTTATAGCTCCTGTAGTCCCTTCTCTCTCTCCACTATATTCTTGCATCATGGGCTCCCCATGGCTCACACCTCTCACACCCTCACCTTCACCTACTAAGGTGGAACCCTCAGCCTCTCCTTTTGCCTGACTGGAAGAAATAGTCAGCCTCTCACTCTCAACCTCTCCTTTTGCCTGGCTGCAAGCCAGCCTCTCAGATTCACTCCCTCGCAATCCTAGAAGTGTCTCAACTACCACTAGATCATTTGCACTAGTTGTGGGAACAACTTGATTTTTAATAAGAGATGCAGAATGAACTATCAACGGTATGGTAGTTTGAACTGTCAATGGTATGGATACCGTTGATGGAGAAACACGTGTCAACGAAAAAGACTGTTTCGTTGATGAAGTCAAGAAAGTATTCTGTGAAAGTGAAATTACAGTAGAATCTGTGGTGATTGATTTTAGAGATGGGTCCACAGATCCTCTTGTAGCTTCAGAAAAAGATGATTGATGGCCCAACAAATCACTTAACAAGTGATGACCACCAATTTCAGAGTGGGGCTTCTCCAAGAAAAGAGTTGGAGAATCAGGAATAGATGAATGGATCATATCCACATCTAATGACTGAGTTGGTGAATTTTGTGGAGTTGGTTCAAGATTGATGTTTAGAGAATGGGACTGTAACCCCAGAGTAATTACATCAAACTGAATTTGAGAAGCTGGAAGTGTTGCTTCCAGTGTGTGTGCACCCTGTGTGACCTGGGATTTTTGCTTCACTCTCCTTTGGTATTGGGAAATTGTTGACTGTGGGCTTGAAGTGTCCCTTACCCTCTTGGAGTGTGCTCTTGGAGGAGAGCTTGTTTCAATAATTACATCCTTTTGGGAGGATACAACTAGACTTGTGCTTAAATCCATATTACTCATTGTGCCTTGTTGGGAAGACACAGTGGGGCTTGGCTGGGAAACACTCACCTCTTGTTAGGTCCAAAGTATCGTAGAAGGGGGGGGTTGAATACGATACTCACAAATAATTCAATTTCGTTCGCGGATTAATCTTTCAGTTCTATAACGAAATCAAACACACCAAACCAAATCAAGTTTCGGGGAATATATCTTTTTATAAATATAAACCTCGAGGGGTGCTACAATTTCTAATCCGTAGATTAGCTTCAATGAGTTCTAGGTTATTCACAATCAATACATTGATAGAATTCTGAGCACTATAAATTTCTATGATCTTCTCTGGCTCAAACTTCTCTCTCCGTAATTGCTACTATGAAATAACTTGACTGAGGAAGACACTGCCTCTCTCTTAGTAATTGTAGTCTTTTGTTTTTGAAAACTATCGAACCAAAATCAAAAGAATTAATCTTGGCCGTCCAATTTTCAATCAACCTGACAAACAAAGAAAACTTTTCACCCACTTTATGAATTGAAAACTATCGAATAATAAAGTAATAATTACATTCGATGGTTTTTAAAATAAAAACTATCGAATGGAACTTTTACTTTATTAAAGTTTTCATTCACTTTAAGCTTTTCATTCGATGGTTTTCTAATTTAGAAAACTATCGAACCTTTTCTTTTGTTAGCCTTTTAGAAAAGTTTCAGGGTGTTTAAGTTTTAGACTGTATCATTTTCTTCTGAGGCGATAAAACAATTTGATCTTTTCAGTGTCGTCACCTAGTGCAACTGGTCTGGTTCACAGATGAATAACACTTGATCAATTCTTCTTTTATGTCTTCAATTCAATGCTGCTGATACGTCCCTTGTCGTTCTGGTTGCTTCATTTAAATCACTGGAATCCCGTGGTACTTAACCCTAAATCATTCACATACTTTTGTCGTCTTGAAAGTCTTGTTTCTTTTGCTGTCACTGAGGCTTGAACATTTTCATGAACTTCTTTCCGTGACCTGTTTATGGACTTCAAGAATACATAACGTATTTTGATTTTTTGAGTTTACCTTTTCTTCTTTGATTCTGGATTCCTGTGCTTCTGTTAATACTATTGTCTGTCTTGTCCTTTGTTGAGTTGTAGTTATCTCTTTTACATCTTATGTTACATTATGCTTTACAATCTCCCCCTATTTGATTGGATAGAGTTCGACAAGCAAATACTTCGAGGATAACTCAACTAACTAAGGAAACATTAAACTAATTAAAGTAAGACAGCGTAATAATATTAAATGCATTCTGGATCAGATATATATACATTTCCAGATTTCATAAATCAAAAAACAATAAAACTTTTCATATTGAAGTTGCTCCTCTTGTCTGAGCTGATAGTTCTGTTGTTCTTTGCTTCAATCTTCAGTCCATTCCAATCTCACCTTCTTCAATCATTGGATCGGAGTTAGCAGCTTGATAATCAATCACTGATAGATAGTGCAGTGGTTCTCCAGGTTTAAGGATTGCTCCTTGGATGTGTCTTCCAATATATTCAACCTCTTGACCCACTCCAGCCCATAACCATGCAATGTTAACATCTTTCTTGTTTAGCTTTGGCATGTTTGGCAGTCTGGTATGCACTTCCAATCCTCTTTCCACTCTTTTCCTATAGTAAGGAACATTCTCCATTAGAAATCTTCTAAGAGTGTCTGCTGATTTGTCCTTCTCCGTTGATGAGAATCCAGTGGATCTAAG
Organism: Heracleum sosnowskyi; assembly: GCA_030848705.1. Taxonomy (NCBI): domain Eukaryota; kingdom Viridiplantae; phylum Streptophyta; class Magnoliopsida; order Apiales; family Apiaceae; genus Heracleum; species Heracleum sosnowskyi. Next base: position 74,678,929 of record CM061244.1, read on the forward strand.
ATACTTCTCAACTGAGATTAGATAGTTGTTTGGGTAGTCCCTCAGTTTGTCCTCAGCCAAATAGCAGATTCTGAACAAGTCATTCGTCATGAATCTAACCATTGGGGGATCTTCAGTAATCTCTGGATCGACTTTCATCACGATCTCCTTAACATGCTCACAGAGCAGTTCATTTAGCCTTGTAGTTCTTTGAATCTTGATGAGTATCACCTGCAGTTCTTCCTCAAAACTGCTTGGTGTCTTTCTCTCTCAGCTTGCCTGGCATCTATTTCAGCTCTTTGAGCTTTCACCATCTCCAAGGCAGCTTCTTCTTCCAGTGATAGAGAATTTGCTTCTTCTTCCATATCATCATCCAAGATAGGATGTTCTATTGGCTCTGGATAATATGGCTCATGCTCCTCCTGTAGTGGTTGCTCTTGCATCATCTCAAATTCCTCCTCACTTTTTTTCTTCTTGCACAATGTCTTCAATCCAGTACTGTCTAACTGGAATAGCTTCATTGATTTCCCAAACTCCCCATCCAGTTGTTTGCCAACCTTCATTAGTCACTTCATTTGTTTCCCCTTCTCCAACTTTCTCCCCCTTAGTTGAGGAATCCTCGATGAAGTTATCCTCATTGTAAAAGGTAGTAGAAGGATCAGGTTGTTGCTGTGAAGGTCCGGGTTGTTGGTTCCTCAACATATTCCATAATCTCCTTGAGGGTGGATTGAACATGTACCTCTAGGTAATAGCAAATCATCAATATTTGGAAGGGTTAGGGTGTCACTGCTCACGTTTGGCTCTGGGTGTACACTCAACGTTTCTGTCGGTGTTTCACTCATTTTACCTTTCCCACTCAGGCCAGGTGTAAGTGTTTTTGTTTCACTCAATCCCTTTGTGCTAGTTGTACCTGCAGAAGAAAACACCGTAGCCGTCCTTAAGGAGGTCACTGGTGGTGCAATGGGACTTCGCAAGTCCCCGTCCTTGGATAAACCAAGTTGCTGATCATCCGTAGATGATATATCCTTTGAAGGATCTAGAGTTTGAATCTCTAGAGGGTTAGAAACAGGCTCTATTAACAGCAGAGATCCCGAATCTTCCCCGATAGTCTGTGAAGACTTTATCTCAGTTGACTCCTCAATAATAATTGATTCATTGTCAACGAGTTGCCGATCTGCACCTACGTCAGACCCTTTACCCGCAGGATCCAGATATGTTCCATCTGGGGAGGTAGACAATGACCCTTTAGATTGTGCATTTAGGTCAAAGCCTTCTCTCGACGTCTGTGAAGACCCTTGGTTCTTAGAACCTTCAACCAGTGAACCTGACCGTAATATGGTCGGAACACCAGTTGCTTCCGTCAATTCTTCCTTACTTGATTGAGCTATTGGTTCAGATATAGCTTTCGTTAGCGTAGCCCAATCAGCATCAGAAAAATCAATAAAGGGCGCTTTGGAAGTTTGAAATAAAGTATCAACAGTTGCCTCGGTTTCTGTACGTCTCCTTTTAGAGGAAGGCATAGCTGCTGTTGAAGGGTGTATCTCCTTATGTGGTGCTGCTAAGGCACTATCTCCCTCTACACTCACGGATGTCTGAATATTGGGTATAGGAGGGGAAGGAGGCTCGTTTATTGTTTCATTTGGCTCTTCCAAAGGCTCTTCGACCGTGGTTAGAGGTTGTGGGTTTGCAACCTCCTGGTCTGGAATGGCCACTAAGGGCTCTGGATCAACATCCATTGGTTGTGGTTCAGGAGCCAGTTCAGGTTCAGGAATGTTACCTTGATTTACCTGTTCCCCTGGGGGTAGAAGTGGTAGGGGCACCGTTCTTAGATATTCAGTGAGAACAGTGGGTACCCCTGGAAGATGATTCTTTCTCCCTTATGAGAGCGGTTATTGCATTGCTCTTCATTCTCATGCACTCCATGGTCTCCTCACCTTCGAATGTCTTTGTTGTTTAATACAAAAACTATCGAAAACCTTTTGTTGAAAAACTATCGAGAATTAAAATAAAGGAAAAATTAATTCTCTCCGATAGATTTTCTTTTTATTTCAAAAACCATCGAGAATTTAGATATTATTTAATTAAATTCACTTCGATGCATTTTCAAATTTTCTTCAAAAACTATCGAGAATTGTTTTCGATAGATTTTCTTTTTCCTTTTCAAAAACCATCGAAATTAACTTTCGATAGATTTATCAATGTACTTGAAAAACTATCGAATTTCCTAAATTCGATATTTTTTGCTTCTGTCTTCATTTTAAAACCTGTTCTTGTTTTAAAATTTAGACTGTTTTATTTCCTGTCAAGTTTTAATTCTAATAAATCTTTTAAAATTCACCAAAATCAATTGTTAACAGAAAATTCACAATTTTCTTAGAATAAAATCAATTAAATATCATTTAGTGATATTAACCAATTAAAATCTAATCAATTATGCTGCATTAATCTACAATGTTAAAAACAAAGCAATTTTATTCAATTTAAATAGATGCTAGAATATTTAGAACAAATATTAGCACCTAAATAATTTTTAGAATTAATAACTAATTAAATGCCAGAAGATATATCATCCATAATTATGACATAAAATTAGTACAAAAATCCTAACTACGAGAATTGCTCCAGAAAATAAATTCACGAGTCCTAAGGATATAGCAATTCTTAAACTCATGTATTCACCAGGACTATCTGCAGTTACTGACTTCTAATCAAAATCAATTAGAAAGATTTAACATCCCAAGTTCACCAACCAGCTTATTGAAAGTGGATTCATCAAGCGGTTTAGTAAAGATGTCTGCAATTTGATCCTCTGTGGGTACAAAATGTAACTCCACAGTTCCATTCATGACATGCTCTCGGATAAAATGATACCTGATGTCGATGTGCTTCGTCCTCGAGTGTTGCACTGGGTTGTTTGAGATTGCTATGGCACTTGTGTTGTCGCAAAATATTGGAATCTTTGTCAACAAAAGTCCATAGTCACGGAGTTGGTTTCTCATCCACAAGATCTGAGCACAATAGCTACCAGCAGCAATGTATTCAGCCTCAGCTATTGATGTGGAAACTGAATGCTGCTTCTTGCTATACCAGGAAACTAACCTTCTTCCAAGAAACTGACAGCTTCCTGAAGTACTCTTCCGATCAATCTTACAACCTGCAAAATCAGAGTCTGTGTATCCAATAAGATCAAATCTTGTATCTTTAGGGTACCAAATTCCAAGATTTGGGGTTCCCTTAAGATATCTAAATATTCGCTTAACAGCTATTAGATGAGATTCTTTAGGATCAGACTGAAATCTAGCACACAAGCATGTTGCAAACATTATATCTGGTCTACTTGCAGTGAGATAAAGTAATGAGCCTATCATACCTCTGTAGCCTGTGATGTCAACCTTCTTACCAGTTTCATCCTTATCAAGCTTAGTGGCAGTTGGCATAGGAGTCTTTGCTGTAGATGAGTCTTCCATTTGATACTTCTTCAGAAGATCTTTGATGTACTTGGACTGACAAATGAATATACCATCTTGTTTTTGGTATACTTGCAGTCCAAGAAAGAATGACAATTCACCCATCATGCTCATTTCATAACGACTCTGCATTAACTTAGCAAATCTCTTGCATAAATCATCATTAGTAGAACCAAATATTATGTCATCAACATATACTTGCACCAATATCAAATCATTTTTATGCTTTTTGACAAAGAGAGTTTTGTCTACAACACCTCTTGTAAAATCATTTTCAAGTAAAAATTCAGAGAGAGTGTCATACCATGTCCTTGGAGCTTGTTTGAGTCCGTAGAGAGCTTTGAATAGAAAGTACACAAAGTCTGCCAGTTTTGAATCCTCAAAACCTGAAGGTTGTTCCACATACACTTCTTCTTCTAACTCCCCGTTCAGAAAAGCACTCTTCACATCCATTTGATATACCTTGTAATTGGAATGTGCAGCAAATGCCAGAAACATTCTGATGGCCTCAAGTCTTGCTACTGGTGCATAGGTTTCATCATAATCTATACCCTCTTCTTGAGAGTAACCTTTAGCAACCAGTCTGGCTTTGTTTCTCGTTACAATGCCATCTTCATCTAACTTATTTCTGAATACCCATCGTGTTCCAATAACAGATTTTCCCTTAGGTCTGGGTACCAGCTTCCAAACTTTCTGCCTTTCAAACTGATTGAGTTCCTCTTGCATAGCAATCACCCAATCTGGATCATCTAGAGCATCTTCAACTTTCTTAGGTTCTGTTTCTGAAAGAAACCCAGAATAGTGACATTCATTTTGTGATGTTCTCCTAGTTCTCACTCCTGTGTCCGGATCACCAATGATCAAGTGAAAGGGATGATCTCTATTCCATACCCTTTGTCTTGGCAGATGCGATCTTGATGATTCTCCTTGTTCTAGATGTTGTGGAGTGTGACTAGTTGATCCTTCTCCTGCTCCCCCTGAGTTGTTGACGGTTTGATCTGTTGATTCTGAAGACTGACTAGTGGATCATGTATGTTGAGGATCTCCACTTTGGTCACCACTTTGTCCAGAATCATTATCATTATGATTATTATTAATGACTGTAACAACTTCAGGTACTTCTTCATTGTCAGAGAGATCTCCTGATAGATTTTCAAATACCAAGGATTCAGAGTTCTCTCCAGTTTGCAGGCCTGGTCTTTTGGTGTCGTCAAATGTTACATTAAAGCTTTCCAACACCTTCTTATCTTCAATCACATATACCCTGAAAGCCTTAGATTCCAGAGAATAGCCCAGAAAAATGCCTTCATCTGCTTTGGCATCAAACTTGCCAAGATGTTCTCCATCTTTAAGTACAAAGCACTTTGCACCAAACACATGAAAGTACTTCAGTGTTGGTTTCTTGTTGGCCATTAACTCATACGGAGTCTTTTCATGATCTTTGTTGATCAGGGTTCGATTCTGAGTGTAGCAAGCTGTATTCACTGCTTCAGCCCAAAAGTAAGTGGGAAGTTTTGATTCACTGAACATGGTCCTTGCTGCTTCAACCAAGGTCATGTTCTTCCTTTCCACTACTCCATTCTGTTGAGGAGTTCTTGGTGCTGAAAACTGTCTTGATATTCCTTTCTCTGAGCAGAAATCATTAAGAACTGCATTCTTGAATTCAGTTCCATTGTCTGATCTGATTGTCCGCACAGGTAGCTTAGCTTCCACTTCTATCTTCTTGATGTGATCAATGATTAGTTATGTTGTTTCATCCTTTGATTGTATGAACAACACCCACGTGTACTTGGAGTAGTCGTCCACCATCACCAATGCATATCTATTCCTTGAAAGTGACATAACATTAACTGGACCAAATAAATCCATATGAATCAGCTGTAATGGTTCAGTAATGCTTGTCATTCCTTTGCTTCCATGTGATGCTTTCTTCGACTTCCCTTTTTCACATGCTTCACATAGTCCCTCCTGATTGAATTCCATCAGGGGCAACCCTCTCACTAACTCTCTCTTTACCAAAGAGTTCATAGTTTTGAAGTTCAGATGTGAGAGCTTCTTGTGCCATAGCCAACTTTGTTCTGAAGATGCCTTTGCATAAAAACATGTGACTTCTCCTTCACTGGTAGAACTTAAGTCAGCTATAAACAAATTTCCTTTTCTCACTCCCAGTAGAGTAAGCTTCTCATCCTTCCTGTTGGTGATCAAGCACTTGTCCTTTCTGAAATCTACATTGTAGCCTTTATCACAGAACTGACTGATACTTAGAAGATTGTGCTTTAATCCTTCAACAAGAGAGATGTTTTCAATGATGACATTTCCAGCTTTCAATTTACCATATCCCGTAGTGTATCCTTTGTTGTCATCTCCAAAGGTTACAATCGAGCCGGTCTTCTTAACCACCTCTGTAAGCAGGGACTCTTCACCTGTCATGTGTCTAGAACAACCACTATCCAGAATCCACACAACCTTTGAGCTTTTAACCTTACCCTGCAATCACAGATTGATTAAGCGGACTTTGGTACCCAAAATTGTTTGGGTCCTGAAGGTTTAGATGATTTAACAGGAGTAACATTCAATTTAGTCTTACCCTGTTTGATATTCATAGTATATGTGGATTTAACATTATCAGTGCTATTGCTACTATCAGACATCAACTTAAAATAAGCATGCATGATGTTGTACTTACATAGCAAACAATCTTTCTTTCCACAGGGTTCATGAAGATCAGGCATGTCAGACATGTTATGCATTTCAGAAGCATTAGCAGTTTCTACTTTAACCTTTTTACATGCATGTGTAAGGTGTCCAGCAGAATTACAAATAGTGCACAACTTCCTAGATGCAATGGGAGAAAATGGAACCATTTCCTGATTAACAATATTCTTCTTCCCATTCCTGTTCTTTTTAACATTACTAACTACGTCACCTACTTCAGTTTTAGGTAAATCAGGTTTAGGTAATTCATTTTTTACTGATTTCCTAGGCAACTTAGTTTTTACCTCTTTTTCCTTCAACAAATCCTCCTCAAGCAATTCTTGTCTTATGAAAAGGTCATCCTCATGAAAGAGTGGTGGAAACGGCTTAACAAAAACTGGACAATCAACATTCTTAAGAACATGTGGAGTATTCCTTTTGACAACTGAAGATGTCACAGGGAATTCCACAATCTTCTTACCAGCTTTCTTGTTATAGTCAAATCCTATAGCAGTTTTATTCTCTATGGCCTGAGTATCAATGATTTCCTTAGCCACTAGAGCGGAATTCTTAAAAGCATTCAGCTTCAAATCTAGATCTGAAATCTGCTTCCTGAGGATAGTCTCTATCTCATCATTACACTTGACCTTGTTCTCTAAGTACGCATTCTTTTGCTTAAGATCTTCTAATGTTACAGCTACAAGCTCTAGTTCTTCATTTTTAGATTCTAATTTTTTAATCTTAAGAACTAGTTTAGCATTTTCCATTTCTGATGCTAGCATGCTTGTGTGTACATTAAACAATTCTACACTAAGATCTTGCACAGTTTTCTTGTACTCAGAATTAGACATATCAATTGTAGTTAAGATAGGTACCTGAGATGATTGTGGTGATTCCTCTGAAGAGTCAGCCATTAGAGCAACATTTCCATATTCCTCCTCTTCATCCGAATCAGTATCATCCCAGTGCTTTCCCTCTGCTATATAAGCTTTCCCTTTCTGCTTTCCAGAGAATTCCTCCAATTGCTGTTTAAGCTTGGCATTCTCTTTCTTCAACTCATCATAAGAATCCTTCTTTCCATAGACATCTTTCATGTCTCTCGCTTGACGAGGCTTCCGGCATTAAGTGGCAAAATGCCCTAACTCATTGCAGTTGTAGCATCTTGATTTGCTTCTATCAATCATGCCAGTCTTGTAGCCTCCCTTAAAGCCTGTACTAGGTGTATAATTGCTCTTCTGGAATCTGTTGGTTGAACCCTTGAACTTGTACTTAGGGTTTCTCTTGTACTTAGTAGTCCCTTCTCTCTCTCCACTATATTCTTGCATCATGGGCTCCCCATGGCTCACACCTCTCACACCCTCACCTTCACCTACTAAGGTGGAACCCTCAGCCTCTCCTTTTGCCTGACTGGAAGAAATAGTCAGTCTCTCACTCTCAACCTCTCCTTTTGCCTGGCTGCAAGCCAGCCTCTCAGATTCACTCCCTCGCAATCCTAGAAGTGTCTCAACTACCACTAGATCATCTGCACTAGTTGTGGGAACAACTTGATTTTTAATAAGAGGTGCAGAATGAACTATCAACGGTATGGTAGTTTGAACTGTCAACGGTATGGATACCGTTGATGAAGAAACACTTGTCAACGAAAAAGACTGTTTCGTTGATGAAGTCAAGAAAGTATTCTGTGAAAGTGAAATTACAGTAGAATCTGTGGTGATTGATTTTAGAGATGGGTCCACAGATCCTCTTGTAGCTTCATAAAAAGATGATTGATGGCCCAACAAATCACTTAACAAGTGATGACCACCAATTTCAGAGTGGGGCTTCTCAAAGAAAAGAGTTGGAGAATCAGGAATAGATGAATGGATCATATCCACATCTAATGACTGAGTTGGTGAATTTTGTGGAGTTGGTTCAAGATTGATGTTTAGAGAATGGGACTGTAACCCCAGAGTAATTACATCAAACTGAATTTGAGAAGCTGGAAGTGTTGCTTCCAGTGTGTGTGCACCCTGTGTGACCTGGGATTTTTGCTTTACTCTCCTTTGGTATTGGGAAATTGTTGACTGTGGGCTTGAAGTGTCCCTTACCCTCTTGGAGTGTGCTCTTGGAGGAGAGCTTGTTTCAATAATTACATCCTTTTGGGAGGATACAACTAGACTTGTGCTTAAATCCATATTACTCATTGTGCCTTGTTGGGAAGACACAGTGGGGCTTGGCTGGGAAACACTCACCTCTTGTTAGGTCCAAAGTATCGTAGAAGGGGGTTGAATACGATACTCACAAATAATTCAATTTCGTTCGCGGATTAATCTTTCAGTTCTATAACGAAATCAAACACACCAAACCAAATCAAGTTTCGGGGAATATATCTTTTTATAAATATAAACCTCGAGGGGTGCTACAATTTCTAATCCGTAGATTAGCTTCAATGAGTTCTAGGTTATTCACAATCAATACATTGATAGAATTCTGAGCACTATAAATTTCTATGATCTTCTCCGGCTTAAACTTCTCTCTCCGTAATTGCTACTATGAAATAACCTGACTGAGGAAGACACTGCCTCTCTCTTAGTAATTGTAGTCTTTTGTTTTTGAAAACTATCGAACCAAAATCAAAAGAATTAATCTTGGCCGTCCAATTTTCAATCAACCTGACAAACAAAGAAAACTTTTCACCCACTTTATGAATTGAAAACTATCGAATAATAAAGTAATAATTACATTCGATGGTTTTTAAAATAAAAACTATCGAATGGAACTTTTACTTTATTAAAGTTTTCATTCACTTTAAGCTTTTCATTCGATGGTTTTCTAATTTAGAAAACTATCGAACCTTTTCTTTTGTTAGCCTTTTAGAAAAGTTTCAGGGTGTTTAAGTTTTAGACTGTATCATTTTCTTCTGAGGCGATAAAACAATTTGATCTTTTCAGTGCCGTCACCTAGTGCAACTGGTCTGGTTCACAGATGAATAACACTTGATCAATTCTTCTTTTATGTCTTCAATTCAATGTTGCTGATACGTCCCTTGTCGTTCTGGTTGCTTCATTTAAATCACTGGAATCCCGTGGTACTTAACCCTAAATCATTCACATACTTTTGTCGTCTTGAAAGTCTTGTTTCTTTTGCTGTCACTGAGGCTTGAACATTTTCATGAACTTCTTTCCGTGACCTGTTTATGGACTTCAAGAATACATAACGTATTTTGATTTTTTGAGTTTACCTTTTCTTCTTTGATTCTGGATTCCTGTGTTTCTGTTAATACTATTGTTTGTCTTGTCCTTTGTTGAGTTGTAGTTATCTCTTTTACATCTTATGTTACATTATGCTTTACACCTCTCCCACCTTATTCTTAGGGTTTCTTTGATTTTCACCCCTTCCCTCACCTCTCACAACACCAGAATCACTCCCCTTAGGTTGTGTAGTGGATTTTACAACAGGTGCCTTTTGAGAAGTACCTGAGGTTGGCTTGGAGGATTTCTTTGATTTTGGTTTTGTTGCAGGGGCAGGAGCCTGTTGGGTCACAACTACAGACTCCATAGCAACAGAGGTGGTTGAAGTAATAATTAAACTAACAGGGTTAGAAGTGGTTACCTCAATTGTGGGCAGATACACCACTGGGACATCACCATTGTGGTTGAGTCTCAGTATATCTGTCAAGACCCTCTTCTCTTGCAAAAAGCAGTCAAACCTGGAAATTGGGTTAGAGATAACCAATGGTGCTGGACTAACATGGTTAGCCAACATCATCAGAAATCTAGCATAATAGATATTCTTTCTCCTATTAGCCTTATCACCCAACTTAGCACCAATTTCATACATAAGTTGGGTGCTAAAGTTATAATATCTATCAGTTAAGAGCATGGTAAATAGAATCAACATAGAGTTAGTTAATGCATCAAAGTTACTGATTTTACCATAAAAGACCTTAATGAATGCATCAGCTAAGTAACTATATTCCCTAACCAAACCTCTCATAATTATCTTACCCAAATTATCAGTAGGCAAAGACTAGTTTATAGAGTTAAGAATGTTAATCATTTCAGTGTATGTAGGCAAAGCTAAGCAGTTATTTTCAGGAAGGTGAAGGCATGCTTGCAATACATCAGAATTGACAATATACTCATTACCTTGAATGGTGAATTGCAAAGTGCAGTTTGCTCCACTGTACTCACAGGAGGTCCAAATCTCCTCTATGATTTCATTGTAGAGCGGAGTTGAGTGAAACATTGCGTAGCTCAGTTTGAAATTCATCATGAAATCCATCATCTTGAAAAAGATTCTGTTTGGGCTTTCCTTGACAACAAAAGGAATGGAGTTGTTCTTTTCGTCAATGAACCCTCCTGCTGACATGAGTTTGACTATGGGTGCCATTGTTGAGTGAAGAAAGCTCGAACTTTGATTTGCTTTGAGAGAGAAGAAGTAAGAAAGCCTTTGGAAATTTTAAGAGCAGGTAGAAAAGAATTAAAGAAAACAAAATTTCTTAAATACTCCCCCAAAATTTCTCAAAAATTAAGTCCAATAATAAATATAAATTACTGGATTGGCTTAAAAATCTAACTGTTCTTTTAAAATATTACCATGATTTATACTTACAGGGGTGTATGCATAGATCGTGGTAAAAGACATGTCAATTTTCAACGGTTCAGATTAACTACGCTATATCAACGAGTCAGAATTGGGCGTTTAAGGTCCCGTCTATTTCGTTGATAAAGCTGCGTTTCGTTGACATAAAAGTACTATCAACGAAACACCCAGAAAAGTGCTAAGACTGTCAATGAAATGGTGTGTTTCGTTGACATAGTAATTTTGACTTAGACAAAATTTCACTTTTTCCTTAGAAAATTAATTCACAGAAAAACATAGCAAATTTCTGGCTGCATTGTAACTTGCAAAAATCTCAAAAATAATTAAGAGAAATTTAGCATACCTTGCTCACTTACTAATCTTGAGAATGTTGATTCATCAAGTGGCTTGGTAAAGATATCTGCAAGTTGTTGTTCACTTGGAACAAAATGTAACTCCACAGTACCATTCATAACATGTTCTCTAATGAAATGATACTTGATGTCAATGTGCTTGGTCCTTGAATGCTGAACTGGATTCTCAGTAATGGAAATGGCACTAGTGTTGTCACAGAAGATAGGAATTTTCTCAACTCTTAATCCATAATCAAGTAGTTGATTTTTCATCCATAAAATCTGTGCACAACAACTTCCAGCTGCAATATACTCAGCCTCAGTTGTGGAGGTAGAAACTGAGTTTTGTTTCTTGCTGAACCATGACACAAGCTTGTTTCCTAGGAATTGACAGGTGCCAGTTGTGCTTTTCCTGTCAATTTTACATCCTGCATAATCTGCATCTGAATAACCAATTAGTTCAAAGCCAGATTCTCTAGGATACCAAATGTCATGGTTTGGTGTTCCTTTGAGATATCTGAAAATTCTTTTAATAGCAACTAAATGGGATTACCTAGGATCAGCCTGAAATCTAGCACATAGACATGTAGCAAACATAATGTCAGGTCTACTAGCTGTTAAATATAAAAGTGAGCCTACCATGCCTCTGTAACTTGAAATGTCCACAGATTTTTCCTTAGTATTCAATTCAAGTTTGGTGGCAGTGGGCATGGGAGTTTTGGCAGGAGAGCATTCCATTAAGTTAAATTTCTTTAATAAATCATGAATATATTTTGTTTGACTAATGAAAATGCCTTCATTAACTTGCTTCACTTGAAGACCAAGAAAGTAAGTTAATTCTCCCATCATGCTCATTTCATATTTACTTTGCATAAGCTTGGCAAACTTTTGACAAAGTTTTTCATCTGTAGACCCAAAAATTATGTCATCTACATAAATTTGAACAAGTAGAGTAGAGCCATTCACAATCCTATGAAAAAGAGTTTTATCTACAGTACCTCTAGTGAAGTGATTTTCAAGGAGGAACTGTGAAAGTGTGTCATACCAGGCTCTAGGTGCTTGTTTCAAACCATAGAGTGCTTTGAGGAGGAAGTACACATACTCTGTAAAATCATCATCTTCAAAACCAGGAGGTTCACTCACATACACCTCCTCTTCCAATTCCCCATTCAGAAAAGCACTCTTCACATCCATTTGATAGACCTTGAAATTGGCATGGGCTGCATAGGCTAGGAAAATCCTTATTGCTTCTAGTCTTGCAACAGGAGCAAAGGTTTCATCAAAATCAATTCCCTCTTCCTGTGAATAGCCTTTTGCAACCAATCTAGATTTGTTCCTTGTGACTATGTCATTTTCATCCATCTTGTTTCTGAACACCCATTTTGTTCCTATAACACTCCTGTCCTTAGGCTTGGGCACCAGCTTCCAAACTTTGTTTCTCTCAAATTGGTTTAGCTCCTCTTGCATAGCTAAAACCCAATCTGGATCTAGAAGCGCATCCTCAACTTTCTTTGGCTCATCTTGAGACAGAAAGCTACTATATAGACATTCCTCTTGAGTTGCTCTTCTAGTTTGGACTTTTGAAGAAACATCACCTATGATGAGTTCAAAGGGATGATCTTTAGTCCATTTCCTTGAGGGAGGTAGATTAGCTCTTGAAGAAGTAGCTTCATGATCATGGTTGCCTTGATTAGATATTTGTCCTTGAGAAACTCCCCCTGAGTTTGTTGTCCCTAAATGATCACTCCTAGAAGCGTTTCTATGACTTTCAACGGAATGCCCATTTTGACTGTCAACGAAACGCTCATTCTGACTGTCAATGAATCCTTCATCATGACTGTCAACGAAATGACCATTTGGTCTGCTAGCAGCTATTCTTTTCAATCTTAATGCATCAATTTCATCTTCACTGCTGCTTTCATCTGTGCTAGACACAACAACTTTAGGCTGTTTCTCAATAGCCTTAACATGATTCACTTGATCTCCTTCCTCATTCTCAAAAGAAAGACTTTCATGAAAACCTTCATCACAGAGACCTTGAATTTTGAGATCATCAAAAACAACATGTACAGATTCCATAACAATGTTGGTTCTGAGATTATAGACTCTGTAAGCTTTCCCTGCTGCATATCCCACAAATATTGCTTCATCTGCCTTTGCTTCAAATTTCCCCAAATGCTCAGCTTGATTTCTCAGAACAAAGCACTTGCATCCAAAGACATGAAGAAAATCCAATAGTGGCTTCTTTCTTTTGAGTAGTTGATAAGGGGTCATTCCCTTGGCTTGATTAATCAAAGAAATATTTTGAGTGAAGCAAGCTGTGTTAACTGCCTCAGCCCAGAAATAAGTTGGTAACTTTGATTCATCTAGCATTGTCCTTGCAGCTTCAATAAGTGTTCTGTTTTTCCTTTCAACTACACCATTTTGCTGTGGTGTCCTTGCTGCTGAAAATTCATGCAAAATACCATTTTCTTCACAGAACATCTGTTGGGATTTATGGGTGATAGCATTGAAATAACTTAACTTTGATTGTACTTAATTTTTCAAATTAAGTAGAACATACTGTCATAGCCAAAGTATGTTCTTGTAATCAGTATGTAATGTTATTCTAGTTGTATTATTTGGAAGAAGTTCACTTATGTGTTCAAGCCTCAAAGAATGCTTTTTGAATGACAACATGAATAAAGGTTACTGTCCTAAAGCTGTGACAGTAAGATTACAAGAAGACAGAATGTTGCAAGTCACGACAGCATATTCACTCTGACAGCAACATTGGCGGAAGACTACGCGACAGCAACTATTGCCCTCGACAGCAAGTTTGGGATCCTCGACAGCACTCTATGCGGGGAACTCATACTGTCACCAAAAGATCATTCCTGTGACAGCAAGCTTTGCGGCAAAAGTAACTGTCTCAATAAAGATCCTTATGCTAGGTATCTTTCTCAGTCAAATCCCGTGACAGTTTAAATGTTCAAGAAACAGGCGTGATGCAGTATCCCTAAGCTGCACCAAGTCTGCAAGACTACGACAGAAGCTTCAAGCACTGCAAAACAAAAGCGAATCAATTCAAGAGCAAGGTCAAGTCTTTATCTGCTGAATTGGTTTAGCTGGAAATGGAATGAATCTAGGTTGCTTTCTTTGTAATGTATATCTGACATGTTAGCAATTTAGGAAAGTCACATGGGTAAGACAATCTGTAAGAAGCTGCCACTTGACAGTGACAGCAGCTTCACAAACCCGTGACTGATAGTGATAGGGTTAGTCTTATACCTACTATCAATTCATTCTAGAATTGTAACGAAGACAAGCAAGTGTCTTTGAAGAAAACCCGAAGCTCGAGAATTCTTTCTTGAGGTTGTAGCAACACTTTGCAAAATAAATAAAACATTTATTTTGTGAATCTTGTTCTTACTGAATACTGTTCGTGATTGCATATATTGCTGATAACGTTTAATCTTGATTTTAGTTGTTGAAATTTAGATTGAATTTTATCAGTATTGCATTCATCCCCCCCCCCCTTCTGCAATACACAAGGACTAACAACTGGTATCAGAGCTTTCAGATTAACATACATATCTGAGATCCCGAAGAAAATGCAGAAATCAAACGGTATCAAGATCCCAGCATTTGATAAAGAGAACTACAGCATTTGGAAAAGAAAAATCTTGTTGTTTATCAAAGCTGCAAATCCACTATACCCAGGTATACTCGAGAATGGTCCTTTCATACCAAGAAAGGAAATTGAAGCCACAACAGTGAATGGTGAGATTGTTCCTGCACATTGGGTTCCCAAAGATCCCTCAGAAATCTTGGAACCTGAAAAGGAGAAAATGGTGCTAGATGATCATTTGCAACTTATCTTGCTCGATTTTCTCACGCTGGATAAAGCCATGTGTGGAAGTGTGATAAGCTGCACATCAGCCAAGGAGATGTGGATCAGGTTAGCCTTACTCTGTGAAGGAAGTGAAGAGGTTAAGGGCAACCAAAGGCAAATTCTAATATCTCAATATGAGGCATTCATGGCCAAGCCTGGTGAAGACTTAACCTCCATGTTTGAAAGGTTCAGTAAGCTCTTAACTGAATTACAGATACATGGCAAGTACTATGACAGAAAAGAATTAAATGTCAAGTTCCTGCTCACACTGCCTGATCACCTTGAACACAAGACAACAGCCATACGAGAAGGAAGAGATCTCAACAATATAACCTTTGAGACACTTTATGGTATTCTGAAATCTTATGAACTCGAACTCTTTCAAAAGAGAGCCATACAAAGTGGAACAAGGAACAAGATGGCTAATATGTCAAGTGCCCTAGTAGCACATGTGCCAAGGATCACACAGCCAAGTGAAGTACTACAGATCACACAATCAACCCCAACACAGACCTTGAAGATAGAAGAGGTGGTTGAAGATGATGAGAAAGTGGTACTACAGCTCAAAGATGTGGAAGATGAAGACTTCTACACAATGGAGGAACTGGAAAGCATGGACAACCCTACTATGGCTTACATGGCCAAAAAGTTCAAGAACTTCAGGTTCAAGAAGGATAGGTCATACAAGCCTCAAGGCCAAGCATCCAAGTTCAGCAAAGGAAGCTCATCAAAGGCTGCTGTGGGAAGTTCAACCAAAGGAGGATACAAAACTGGATTTGTGGATAGATCAAAATTCAAATGTTACAACTGTGGAGAACCTGGTCATTTTGCTACTGAATGCAAAAGACCCAAACAGGTTCAAAGATATGAGAAAGGAACTGGTGGATACTCCAAGAAAAATCAAGGTAGAGCCTATGTGGCTGAAGGAAAGTGTTGGGATGATTCTGATGATGAAGAAGAGGAAGAATATGTCAATCTAGCTCTCATGGCTAGCACTGATGAGGTAGCATCAACTCCTTCAAGTCAGGTACCTTCACTTGTCTTACTTGATATGTCTACTGATGAGTATAAGAAAACCATTAAAGACTTAAGTGCTGAAATGTTCAATGTCTATACTAGCTTATCTGCTGCTAATGAGGAAATCTCTAGACTAAGTAAGCTAAATGAAACACTTCAGTCTGACAATGATTCTCTTGTTCTCAAAACCAGTTCACTAGGCTCTTTAGCTCAAGAGAATGCTAAACTTAAAAATGAATTAAAATGTGCTAAGGAGGTTGAGGAATTCCTGAGGAATGAGATTGCTGAAAATGAATTTAAGATTAAGGCCTATAGAAACTCATCAAAGATAGTTCAGGATTACAATGATAAGCATACAGAAAATCAGTCTGTTGGTATAGGTTTTTCTTATGTAGAAGACCTGGAAAGGAAACTGAGATTCAAGATTGTCCTGGAAATGCTGCTGTCAAACCCACCATTCTCAAGAAAGTTAAAACTCCTATTTTCAAAGCTGCTGAAATTGAGTTTGATGAAGAAGCCATGCTCATCAAACAAGAAATTCTTGATGAGGATGAAGGAGTTGACAGCACATTCAAGGATGGAAAGGATACTGTCACAATCCCCAAGACAGTAAACTTACCAAGCAATCAGACAGTAAGTTCAAAAGATGCTGTCACAGTTGGCAAGACAGAATCTTTCAAAGATACTGTCAAGAATGATTCCAAGACAGCAACTTTCAAACCTTCTGTCAAGATAGTAGGAATAAAAGATACTGTCAAGGAAAGTTCGACAGCAACTTCTGAACATACTGTCAATCCAGTAACTCCCAAGTCTAAAAACAGAAATGGTAAGGTAGGTGTCAATAAAGGAAATGGATACACTAATGTTGGAGGTGCTTCTAGGAAACTGTGCAATAACTGTGGATCTACTCATCACTTAACACATGTTTGTAAGAAACCAATTGAGGATAAGATCAATGCTACTGAACTCAATGGTAACTTACACAGAACCCCCCTTATGCATAGAACTATGAGTGTCTGTAATAACATTGATTGTATGCCATGCAAAATCACTGCCATGAGTACATGCTTTAACTTACCTGTTCTCTCTACTGAAAAATGCTCATACCTAAACACTGTTGAGACTTCTGAGCCTGCTGGCAACAGCAAAAAGGCTTCATCCACTAAGAAAAGGACCAAGTCCAATTCTAAACCTAAGTGGGTGAAAAGAGAAGTCAAACAGGAAGTCTTTGATAATGCTTGTGATGTTGTGACTGAAAGAAACTCAGGAAACACTGAAACTGCAGGACCCAACAAAGATTGGGTACCATATGCAACTTAGAAACATTCTGTTTTGCAGGGTAAGAAGAAAAATCAGGTCATGTGGATTATTGACAGTGGTTGCTCAAGACACATGACAGGTGATAAAGCCCTGCTATCACATTATGTAGAGAAAGCTGGCCCAATCATAACCTTTGGAGACAACAGCAAGGGTTACACAGTGGGATATGGCTGTCTGGAAATTGGAAATGTTGTCATTGAAGATATTGCTCTTGTGGATGGATTGAAGCACAACCTACTCAGTGTCAGCCAATTCAGTGATAGAGGATTTAAGGTTGACTTTGATATGATGGTGTGCAACATCTATCACAAGAAGGATGGAAGCCTCTCTCTAAAAGGGGTCAGAAAAGGAAGCCTGTTTGTTGCTGATCTAAGCTCAACAAAGAAGGATAAAGTTTACTGTTTTTACAGTAAAGCTACTGTTGGTGACAGTATGCTTTGGCACAGGAAGCTCTCACATCTCAACTTCAAAACAATGAACATTCTAATGAAGAAAGAGTTAGTGAGAGGTTTGCCCCAACAGGAATTCTGTCAAGAAGGATTGTGTGAAGATTGTCAAATGGGTAAACTGAGAAGAGCTGTGCACAAGTCGAAGCAAGTAAACACCAACTCAGAAGCACTCAAGTTAATTCACATGGATCTCTTTGGACCAGTCAATGTACCATCTATGGCCAGAAAGAGGTATGCCTTAGTAATGGTGGATGATCACTCAAGGTACACTTGGGTGAAATTTCTTGAATCCAAAGATGAAGCTGCTCAAGTGATTATTGATCAAGTCAGAGTTCTTGATAGAACCCCAAACTCAAAAGTTCAAATCTTGAGGAGTGACAATGGTACAGAATTCAGAAATGCCACACTTGGAAATTTCTGCAAAGATGAAGGAATTGTACAACAATTCTCTGCTGCAAGAACTCCACAGCAGAATGGAGTTGTAGAAAGAAAGAACAGGACTCTCATTGAAGCAGCTAGAACTATGTTGCATGATGCTAAGCTGCCAACATATTTCTGGGCTGAAGCTATCAACACAGCCTGTTATACTCAGAACAGAACCATGATCAACAAAACTCATGCAAGTACTCCTTACTGTCTATTAACTGGAAAGAAACCTACTGTCAAATATTTTCATGTGTTTGGGAGCAAATGCTTTATGATGAAAGACAACCATGAGAAGAAAGGAAAATTTGACACCAAGGCTTTTGAAGGACTATTCATGGGTTACAGCACAGAAAGGACTGCCTACAGAGTTTATGTTATGGAACACAGGATTATTGAAGAAAGTGTTAATGTCACATTTGATGAAACCAAGTTTCCAGGACTGCATGAAGAAGGAAAGATGCAGACATTCAGATTTGAGAATCAAGGATACTTAGAAGCTGAGGAGATTGTGGATGAAGAACCTAGCTTCACTCAAGTTGTTGAAGTTGATAAAGATACTGTCAATGCCACTACTGTCAACCAAACTCCAGCTCAGTCACAGACCATATCCTCTAACATTCATGACAATGGTGACTCTGGAGACAATGAAGAACATGGTGAAGACAATGGGATTGGTGATCACTCAACTCAACAAACTAAAGGAAGTGTTCCTGTGCAGTCAAGTAGCTTGCCCAGAATCACCAAGTGGAACAAAGATCACTCAAGTGACCTTATCATTGGTGATCCTAATTCTGGAGTGAGGACAAGGAACAAAGTCTCTGCTGACAGCATGTTTTCATGCTTCCTGTCACAAATGGAACCCAAGACAATTGATGAAGCATTGTTGGATTCTGACTGGGTGATAGCCATGCAAGAAGAGCTAAATCAGTTTGAAAGAAACAATGTATGGAAATTGGTTCCAAGACCTAAGGGAAAGTCAGTTATTGAGACCAAGTGGGTTTTCAGAAACAAACTTGATGAAAATGGATTGGTGACAAGGAACAAAGCAAGGCTAGTGGCTAAAGGTTACTGTCAATAGGAGGGAATAGATTATGATGAGACATTTGCTCCTGTTGCAAGACTTGAAGCTATAAGAATCTTTCTAGCTTATGCTGCACACTGCAACTTCAAAGTATTTCAGATGGATGTCAAAAGTGCCTTTCTAAATGGAGAGCTGGAAGAAGAAGTGTATGTGGAACAGCCACCAGGGTTTGAGGATGCTGAAATGCATAATTTTGTGTACAAACTCTTCAAAGCTTTGTATGGACTAAAGCAAGCACCCAGGGCATGGTATGACACACTTTCCACCTTTCTTCTGGAAAACCAGTTTACCAGAGGAGTTGTGGACAAGACACTTTTCTACAAGCATCATAGCAAGGACATCATTCTGGTACAAATCTATGTGGATGACATCATTTTTGGTTCTACAAATGAGAAGCTGTGTGAGAAGTTTTCCCATCTCATGAGCAACAAATATGAGATGAGCATGATGGGAGAACTGTCATTCTTTCTGGGGTTACAAATTCTTGAACAAACTGATGGAATCTTCATAAGTCAAGCTAAGTATATCAAGGAACTTCTCAAAAAGTTCAACTTGGAAGATTCATCTCCTGCAAAGACACCAATGTCCACAGCAACTAGTCTGGATCTTGATCCTAAAGGAAAGAAAGTTGACTCAAGCACCTATAGAGGCATGGTAGGATCCCTCCTATACCTAACTGCTAGCAGACCTGGCATCATGTTTGCTACATGTCTCTGTGCAAGGTTTCAAAGTGATCCAAAGGAGTCACACTTGGTAGCCATCAATAGAATCTTTAGATACTTAAAAGGCACTCCTAACCTAGGCCTTTGGTATCCTAAGAATACTGGATTTGATCTAATTGGTTACTCAGACTCAGACTATGCTGGATGCAAGATTGACAGAAAGAGTACTACTGGTAGCTGTCAATTTCTTGGTGGAAGATTGGTCTCATGGTTTAGCAAGAAGCAGCATTCAGTTTCTACCTCAACTGCAGAAGCTGAGTACATTGCTGCAGGCAGTTGCTGTGCACAAATTCTATGGATGAAAAGTCAACTTCTAGATTATGGTCTAGTGTTAAGAGAAATTCCTATTTACTGTGACAACACTAGTGCCATAGCCATCTCAGACAATCCAGTTCAACACTCTAGGACAAAGCACATTGATATAAGACATCACTTTATCAGAGAGCATGTTGAACAAGGAACTGTGAAGCTGATTTATGTCCCAACTGACAAGCAACTTGCTGACATCTTCACTAAGCCATTGGATGAAGCAACCTTCAACAGGTTGGTAAGTGAATTGGGAATGCTGAATCTGGTATGTTAATTTACTAAGGTTTCTAAATTTTCAATTCTTATTGAAGCTCATGACATCAACTTCAAACCTGCTGTCAAGAGAAGTTACTGTCTACTTGGTTTATGTCTGTTATGTGACAGCATGTGTTGATTTGACTTTTCATGTCAGTATTTTGTGCCAGTCTCATACTTTTAAACCGTGTATGACTTTAATGTGGTTATCCGTTAAGTTTGAGAGTTAAAAATCTGTTCCATTGGACTTTCACACTCTTTTGCATTAATCTGTAGGATTAAAGGAGGACACGACCATTAATTACTTTTGTGGTAGTTGTATGGGTACTCTAACTGTTGACCATTAGACTTTAATCCTTAGACGGTTTTGCCTATAAATTAACCTTAGGTTTCACCAGTCTGCTCTCAGTTTTAAAGTAAATAATGGAAAACAAAGTAGGAATCGAAGTTGGTCTAAAGAAGTGTGATAGTGAACCCGACAATGAAGAGATCGATGAGCTCTTTGAAATGCTGTTGGACGCCATGGATGAGATAGACGAGGAAAAGGAGGCCAAGGCTAAGGAAGAGGAGGCCAAGGCTATAGAAGAAGAGAAGGAGCTTCAGGCACTTCTTGAAAAAGAAGGCCGCTCTGAAGAAGAGATTAAGGAAGAAGTCTTAGAACTAGTTGATAAAATCATAGAATGATGTACTCAATGTTCAATATTAATGATTTTATTAACAATAATAAAAGTTCATGTTTATGTGGTTACTGAGTTTATGACTTGTCTGTGTAACTTGCTTAATATATGTGTTTGAAAGATTACATTGCTAAGTTCATATTCTGTTAATTTTAGGTTAAGTATATGAGCAACGCATTCTAATTAGTTCCTGACAGAAACAATTTCCCATTTAAATTACTGTCACAAAGAAGGATATTGTCCCGTGTCTCTTGACAGCAACCTTCTTGACAGCAGGGAAAGACTTTCTGTCACGACCTTTAAAGGATACTGTCACTCAAATGCTTAACGGTGACAGCATGTTTTTGCGCAATAGTTGCTGTCACCACCACTTATTACTGACAGATTGTTTCTAGCGCACAGGTTACTGTCAACAATAGTGGACCGTTGTAATTGGATATTCACCCCACGATTGACAGTGAATAACGGGCAGTAACTCACGTGTTAAGAGAGTGGGTTAAGACACGTCCTTTAACTCCACTTTTTGAGCAAACATTTGAGATACCCATATTTATTCTCCAGTTACTCAGACATATCACTCTCACAAAACTCAAGGCAAAACACTTTTCTTCAAGCAAAAAGCTACTTTCTCACTTTCTTCTTTTCTTGAAATCTCAATGGCCCCCAAACAGACTCT
Organism: Heracleum sosnowskyi; assembly: GCA_030848705.1. Lineage (NCBI taxonomy): Eukaryota > Viridiplantae > Streptophyta > Magnoliopsida > Apiales > Apiaceae > Heracleum > Heracleum sosnowskyi. The sequence continues at coordinate 74,700,791 of CM061244.1, forward strand.
CTCTCAAACAAACTTTGCTGACATCTTTTCCCCAAATGATGCTGGTGAAGGTTTCAAAGGACTAGTGTTTTTCTTGAACAAGTCCTATCTCGGTTATGCCATAACCTCAACCCCCATTCTCGACTTCGACAGACTTGAGGCGTTTTGGCAAACTGCTGTTGCTCAAACTGAGGGTGAGAACCCTGGTATTCAATTCACAATCTCTGGGCAACAATACATTCTCACAGCTGAGGTCGTCAATACTGCTCTTGGAATTACACTGGAAGCAGGCCAAAACTTTGCTCCACTTGCTAATGATGACACTCTGAAGAAGCTCTTCTTGAAGATTGGGTATGCAGGCCCTATTCTCGAAGAGGGAACAACCAAGTGGTACCCGTCTGGTGAAATGGACAGGAAGTATCTAAGGAAGGAGTGGAGCATGATATTTGATGCAATGGTCAAGGTGTTCTCTACCAAGTCCACAGGCTGGAATGGGATACCCTCCTACATCAAGAAACTGACACATTCTCTTGTCCATGGATACAAGGTGAATGTTGGAGCTCTCCTCATGGCACAACTCAAAGCTGCCATAGGTAAGAAGGTATCACACTACCCTCGCTTTCTTATGTTGTGCATTAATTCATTCTGTGATTTTAATGATGCTGCTCCTCGTTTAGAGGCTTGCTCAGTTTTGAAAAAGAACACACACACACACACTATTATCATCACAAAATCTCAATGCACATATTCTAATTTGTTTCACTCAGCACATGGTTGATCAAGTGTCCAACCTTGATTATCCATTACCTTCTGGTTATGATTCTTTTTCTCTTGAGAATGAAACTGAATTAGACCCAAATTCAGTTAACCCCCATTCAACACCATACACTCAGCCTAGGCCCTCTAGACTTCCCAAAGCCCAAAGAAAAGCCTTGCAAGAATCCAGAAAAAGATCCTTAGAAGCTGATGTTGGTGGTAGCTCTGTTAGTCAAGAGGGAGACACTGCACCTAGTGCAGCAAATAAGGAAGGTAGTCAAACAGAACCCACAGTGGTTCCCCCTGAGCCTAAGAAGAAGAGAGCTAGGAGGAGCAAAACCACTGTCAGCCACCCTGCAGTCTCCCAAAAGACTGTAGAGGAAACCAGGGAAATACACTCCTCCCTAGATGTGCCTTCTCAACAAGGGACATCTATTGAAATTGGCCTGTCTCCCAAGGCACCCTGTACAGAGTCTGCACAAACTCATGGTTCCCAACCTGAGATACCCCCACTTGAAGAAACACACAGTGAGTTAGGGCACAGTGAGGATTTCTCTACTCCTATTGATGGTTCACATGTTTCATCTGTGAATCAGCCCCCACTCTCTACTACACTTTCACCTTCTTCCTTCCCTACACATTCTTTTGTTTCTTCTCCACAACCTAGAGAAGGGGACAGTCCCAACCCTTCAGGTTTTGATCATCCATCTCCAATCATGGATGAGCCCCCATCTAGTGGTCCACAAGAACCCATTTCTCAAAGTGAGATGGACACCACTCCTCCAAACACTGAGCTAGGGCAAAGTGGTATTTTGTCAGAAAATGAAACAGCCAACACTTTGTCTGATCTCCAAGGAGCATCTTACCTTCAGGAAGATGCTGTCACAGCCTCTGTTGCTGTCAAAGACACTGGGGATGCTACTCTCCTGGACACAGCTACTGTCAAAGGTGGAGAGAAAGATACTGTCACTACATAACCTACTGTCACTCCACCTCCCAAAGATGCTGTCATGCCAGAACCTGCTGTCCAGACTCCAACTGACAGTACCATTCCTACTCAAGATGCTGTCCAGCCCTCCCAGCCTAATTTTGATGATGTACTTGTTGAGGATGCCTCTGATGATGACCTACCTCTTGCCAAACTCCTAAAGGTACATTCTAAATCTTCTCCTTCCATGCATGTTAGTACTGCTCATACCCATGCATCTAGGTTGAGTGAGGGTGTGCAAAAGAAAAGAGAGATAAAAGAAAAGAGAGGTGAGCATCAAAATGAGAGGCAGCCAAATGAGCTGGCAAAAGGAGAGGGACTTGAGCATGTCCAGAGAGATATTGAGGGAGCCCACACTATTCAGGCACTAGGCCTTGAGAGTCAAACTGTGAGGGGTGATGAGATCACTCAAAAACACCCTGAGAGTGTGAGAACCCCCATAGCCTCCAGGCCCCTGTCTTTTCCTTCCCCTCCAAGAAGGTTAAGATCTGGTGGCCCCTCTGCTACTTTTGGTAACAGGATTGTAGCTCTTGAAGGACAGTGTGCTACTTTGGACTCCAAACTGGACTCTCTCTCTCTCAACTGGTGGTTGATGGTTTTGCTGCTACTCAACTCTCTATTCAGTTCCTTACTGACCTGGTAGCTGCCAACTCAACTAAGGGGGAGAAGGTAGCAAGATCAGAATCATTGCCTATTCAAGAATCAGGTGGAACTCAGGGGGAGCCTGTAGCTGTGGAGACCAGAGGGGGAGCTAAAAGGAAAGCAATGTCTAAGGGGGAGCAAGTCAAACCAAGCAGTGCAAAACCACAGGATAAAGCTGAAAAGCCTGTTGAAGTGGAAATGGATGGAGAAAGGGTGTTAATGTCAAATGAAACTCAAGATGCATTGCAAAGAAGACCTGCATCTAGACATCCAATCTTGCCTCATGTGGTGATTAGAGAACCTACTCCAGAAACTCAAGAAACTGCTTTACAGAAGAAATGGAGAGAAATGGAGGAACAAAACAAACTTGGGAAAGGTAAAGGGAAACTCCCTGAATCCATTCATGGTGGAATTATTTGGACAAATGGCACTGAATTTGATCAAGAGGAAGCCAATGTCTTGATGGTGGATTACAGGGAGAGCACATTACACAACCATGACAGTAAATTTAGCAGTTTGGTGGAAGAAGCAATGAATGCTCCTAGCAACCGTCCAACCAACACCACAAAACTATTAAAGGAACAAATTACTAGTGTCAGTGTAATGGTGAATGATGAGAAAAGATGGACTGTAAGTATTTATCTCACTTCTGGCATATCTTATTTCATCACAATGCAGCTATTGCAGAGTCTGCCAGCAAAGGTGTTGTGTGCTTTGAAGGGAAAGATCAGGGCAACTCAAACACCATTCAATGAAATATTGGATATGCAAATCCAGAACCTGATCACACAGAAGCTATCTGAAGTCTACTCAAATCCACCAAGTGTTTTTTACAGATCCAAAACTAAGGATGGCACAAGAAGGAACAGCTTCATGAATTTGGGTAGCCCATCCAGAATGGAAACCAAGTCAATTCTGAAGGTACTAGATGGAATACTCAGTTCAAATGCCAATCCAGGAAGAGTTCATGCTGTTCAAGAAATCTACAAAATGCTGGTGTTGAGAGACAAGGCACTGGGAGCTAGAATGAAGGAGCTAATCACTAGAGCCAATGCCAAAAGAAATGATCAAGGTGGAAGTTGCTTCTATAACATTCCTCCCCATGATGATGATGATGATGATGAAGATGGTGAGGATGGAGGTGGTGAAGCTTCTGGAAATGCTGGAAATGCTGGTGGAAGTAATTCTGGGAATACTGGTATTCAATCCCAGAATGAAGGCAATGAAGAAACTCCTAGCCAGGAAAAGAAAGATGCTGGTGCAACAGATGAAGAGGAGTCAAGAATACTGGAAGCTTTGGAGGCAAGCATTCTTAGATGTGTTATTGACTGCATAAATGCTGAAAAAGATGCTGTCACCAAAGGTACTGTCGACAAGGATACTGTCATAGAAGATGCTGTCTTGGAAGATGCTGTCGACAAGGGTACTGTCAAGGAAGGTTCTGTCAAGGATGAAGCCAAGGCTACTGTCAAGTCCAAAAGACTGAAAGCTAAAGCTAAGGCATGGTTTTCTAGACAGAAACCTACAGGGAAGCACAAGTACTCAGGAAAGGAAAAGGCCACTGGATTTGGCAGGAATCTCAAAAAGCCAATTCAATCAATTCCTCCCAACAGTCTCAAGATTCAACAAATGCAATCAAGAGAAATCAAGAGCGTTGAGGTTAAGCTGGATGCAAATCAAGAGGCCACTGAGTACATTCTGTGGTGGGAAGAATCAAGGTCAGCCAAGATTGACAAGGACTTCAATCTGGTAGCCACATCAACCAAGAAAAGTACATCAACCATAGATAAAAGAAGAATTGATTTCTTCTACCTGGAAAGAATGGTAGAGTTGCTGGAGAGCTATGATGATGTTTCAAAGGCTGTCATGGAACATGTTCTAAAATATCAGGCAGATAGGGATGCTGAATTTTATCAGAAATTTGGCTATAACTTTGCAGATTTTGATGATGCTGATATTCTTACTGATCTCCCAGCCTCTCCTATACCATACCACTGGTACTATGAGTTTGATGATTTACCCACAGAAGAAGGGCAAACCCAACCAACTAAGGAAGGGGAACCCAAGCCAAGCAAACAACCTGAATCTTCTGAATATTCTCAAACTCAGTCAGAACTTGATAAGAAGGAAGCTGAATTACTGGAAAAACACAAGGCCTCTAACAAGGCAGAAAGTGAAGCTCCAAATTATCAACCATATATGCTGGAAAATCCCCTAAGAGTCAAGTTCCTAAAAGAAGAAATCTATGTTTGCAGCTTGCATAAGCTTAAAACATCCACTCTGAAGGATTTACAGTATATGGTAGCTGGTTCAATTCATCCCTTGGAACAGATTTGTTCTGATGAGATAGAGAAGTTATTGGAAGGGAGAAAAGGAGAAGACTCAAAACTGGACAAGCAAAGAAGGAAGTCTCTCAATGCTTATCCTGGAAGTAGATTCAAGCTCATTAATGAAGAACTTCATTTCAGAACCTATCCATATGATATAGAGCAATGGCTGAATCTCAGGGATGTTAGTTCTCTCATATCCCCTTCCATAAAGAAGATCATTGATGAAGTAGAGGATGATGCAGTGTCTGCTGCTGAAATTTCTCTTGTAGAAAGTCTAAGAAGCTGCTTGGCAGAAGCTCTCAAAAGAGAGGATGCAGCAAGACAGAAGAGGAGATCTCAAGCTAAGTGAAAATTCTTAAATTCTGATCTTGTTAGTTAAGTTGTCAGCACATATTGTAAATTTGTTGTTATTTTCCATAAAAACAAATTGGGGGAGATTGTTGGGATTTATGGGTGATATCATTGAAATAACTTAACTTTGATTGTACTTAATTTTTCAAATTAAGTAGAACATACTGTCATAGCCAAAGTATGTTCTTGTAATCAGTATGTAATGTTATTCTAGTTGTATTATTTGGAAGAAGTTCACTTATGTGTTCAAGCCTCAAAGAATGCTTTTTGAATGACAACATGAATAAAGGTTACTGTCCTAAAGCTGTGACAGTAAGATTACAAGAAGACAGAATGTTGCAAGTCACGACAGCATATTCACTCTGACAGCAACATTGGCGGAAGACTACGCGACAGCAACTATTGCCCTCGACAGCAAGTTTGGGATCCTCGACAGCACTCTATGCGGGGAACTCATACTGTCACCAAAAGATCATTCCTGTGACAGCAAGCTTTGCGGCAAAAGTAACTGTCTCAATAAAGATCCTTATGCTAGGTATCTTTCTCAGTCAAATCCCGTGACAGTTTAAATGTTCAAGAAACAGGCGTGATGTAGTATCCCTAAGCTGCACCAAGTCTGCAAGACTACGACAGAAGCTTCAAGCACTGCAAAACAAAAGCGAATCAATTCAAGAGCAAGGTCAAGTCTTTATCTGCTGAATTGGTTTAGCTGGAAATGGAATGAATCTAGGTTGCTTTCTTTGTAATGTATATCTGACATGTTAGCAATTTAGGAAAGTCACATGGGTAAGACAATCTGTAAGAAGCTGCCACTTGACAGTGACAGCAGCTTCACAAACCCGTGACTGATAGTGATAGGGTTAGTCTTATACCTACTATCAATTCATTCTAGAATTGTAACGAAGACAAGCAAGTGTCTTTGAAGAAAACCCGAAGCTCGAGAATTCTTTCTTGAGGTTGTAGCAACACTTTGCAAAATAAATAAAACATTTATTTTGTGAATCTTGTTCTTACTGAATACTGTTCGTGATTGCATATATTGCTGATAACGTTTAATCTTGATTTTAGTTGTTGAAATTTAGATTGAATTTTATCAGTATTGCATTCATCCCCCCCCCCTTCTGCAATACACAAGGACTAACAACATCTTCATAGTTGAATTCTTGAACTCTGTCCCATTGTCACTCCTTATCCTTCTTACTTTGAAATCAGGATGATTGTTTACCATCTTGATGTGATTGATAATGATTTCACTTGCCTCATCTTTGGAGTGCAAAAAGAAGGTCCATGTAAATCTAGAAAAATCATCAACAATCACAAGACAGTATTTCTTCTTTGAGATGGACATGACATTTACAGGGCCAAATAGATCCATATGAAGCAACTCAAGCTGATGGACAATTGATGACTCTGTCTTGCTTTTGAATGATGCCTTCTTTTGTTTCCCTTTTTGAAAGGCATCACACAAACCATCCTTGGAGAATTCCACCTGTGGAATTCCTCTAGCAAGATCTTTCCTCACCAAATCATTCATAACCTTAAAATTCAAATGAGACAATTTCTTGTGTCATAGCCAACTTTCATCCTTGTTTGCCTTGCTGAAAAGACAAGTGATGGTGTATGGACTTGTGCTACTAAAGTCAGCAATGTACATATTCCCTCTTCGGAATCCAGTCATTACCACATTGTTGTTTCCTCCTTTAGAAACAACACAGGCTTCTTTAGAAAAATTAACTAAAAATCCTTTGTCACAAAGTTGGTTGATACTAAGCAAATTGTGCTTAAGACCATCCACCAATGCAACCTCATCAATGATGACATTCTCTTTTGAAATCAAGCCATATCCCTTAGTGTAGCCTTTGTTGTCATCTTCAAAAGCAATACAAGGGCCAGCTCTTTCCTGAAACTCTGTGAGCAGGGTAGAATCACCAATCATGTGTCTTGAACAACCACTATCCAAGTACCAAAGATTCCTTTTGTCTCCCTGCACACAATAGAACCAAATCAAGTTGATTTTGGTACCCAAGTTTCCTTGGGTCCTGTTCTGTTAGCCTTTGATTTTCCTTTTATATCATTTTTCACCTTAGGCTCAGATGGATTTAAATCAACCTTTATCTTTGGTGTTGATTTCTGAGGGTTGCTCACATTTTCATTCACAGCATGCATAGTTGGAGGAACAAACATGTTATTCACATTCCATGGCATTTGTGGCACATTAAACATATTCATGTATGGATTAGGCACAAATGGCATGCTAGCATAAGGATTCTGAAACTGTGCATATGGAGCAAACAGATTAGGCATAACAGACATTGTAGGCATAGAAACATTCATGACAGGCTTAGGTATTTTCACATTAGTGGACTTCTTAACAGATTTGCAATTAGCAGATAAATGACTAACACTTCCACAATTAACACATGTTTTTCTAGGAGAATATTTATCAGGTGTGTAATTGTTATGTTTGTTAATCCTTACTTTGCCATTCCTGTTATTCCTTTTATTGCCCTTAACCTCAACTTGAATTTTCTCTAACTTGTCTACCAATTGCTTGTTAGACAAGTGACCTACATTTGCTCTTTCAACAGGCTTCTCAACTTTCTTTGATTTACTAGACTCACCTTGAACAAAGTTCTTGGTGACAGGACCATACTTGTTATTAAGTCTAGTGAGTTCTACTTTCTTTTTCCCTGTCAACGAAACACCCTGATCGGTTTATGGTTCATCTGTCAACGAAACCTTGCATTCCGTTGACGTATCAACCTTCAACAAATGATCATTGTTGTTTGTTGACTTTGTTTCTGATTCTAAGGTTTCACCAGCATACCCTAGCTTCTCTTTATTCTTTTTCCATGATTGCTCACAGAAAGATTCCATACCTTGAACATTAATGATGTTGGTAGCAACATTCCTGGAATCTTTCCATTTTGCAATCACACTTTGTTCTATTTCAAGTTGTGTTTTAAGAATCTCTTCCCTTTCTAACACTTTCTCAAGTTCCTTCTTAGCATCCCTACTAACACACCTCATTTTCTCAAACTCAATGAGCTGTGCTTCTAACATGGCATTCTATCACTTAAGAGCAGATTTGTCTCTTTGATTCTTGAGTTCTATTTGGTAAGTGATTTAAGAGTAACACGCAAATTATATAGTACAGTAGACATTTCATTAACTGCACTATCGCATTCCTCTTTAGAAAGCTCAGAAAGATTAGTAATTGTTACCTGGTTGCTAGAGGAACTTGCTTCCTGCTCATGATTGTTAGCCATTAGAGCCAAGTTGACATACTCAACATCATCATCAGAATCTTCACCATTCCCAGCCCAATCATACTCCTGAGACATGAAAGCCTTTTCTTTTTGCTTGAGAAGTTCAAAGTATTTCTTTTTATAATCAACAGGCTCAAATTTCCTGTTGCCCTTCTCAACTTTGGGCTTTCTGCAGTCTCCAGCAAAGTGACCAATCATTCCACAGTTGAAACATTTAGACTTAGACTTTTCAATCCAATTATTTTTGCTAGGTTGAAAGTCTCTTCTTGGTGGCCTTGCTTCTGAGTTCCTCTTGAATTTGAACTTAGAGAATTTCCTTGAAAGAAAAGCAATGTGTTCATCAATCTCATCTTAGTCATCCAAGTTGGCTGGTTCTTCTTCTTCTTCTGTCATCTTGCCTTTACCCTTGCTAACATCACTTCTACAACTAGCTCGACTAGTTGTGGCTTTTGCAGTTTCTTCATTGTCATCTTCCAGTTGGTTCACAGATGCAATCAATGCGATAGATCCACCTTTCTTTTGTACCTTCTCAATTTCTTCATCTTGCTCCATTTCCAGCTCATATGTCTTTAGGGTTCCATAAAGCCTTTCAAGAGTGTAGTCTTTGTACTCTTGAGTGTTTCTCAGAGAAACAGTCATAGGCTTCCATTCTTTTGGAAGAGCTCTAAGAAATTTAAGGGTTGAATCCTTGGTTTGATAGATCCTCCCATACAACTTTAATCCATTCAAAAGCTTTTGAAACCTACTAAACATGTCATTTATGGTTTCTCCAGCTTTAAAATGAAAATGCTCATATTGTTGTATAAGGAGTTGCATTTTGTTCTCCCTAACTTGCTCAGTTCCTTCACAAAGTGTTCTAACAGTGTCCCATACTTCTTTAGAGGTTGTACAGTTTATGACATTGTCAAACATCTCTTGCTCCAAACCATTAAACAGAATGTTCGTGGTTCTTTTATCTTTATGGACTTCTGCAACATCTTCAATAGTCCATTCTGAGACAGGTTTTGGAATTTCTACATCAGGAGCATCATCTGGCAGTCCAACTCTAGATGCAAACTTCATGGGAACGTGTGGACCTTTCTCAATGCAGTCTACATATCTCTCATCCATAGACATGAGATGTAGATGCATCTTTACTTTCCAGTGAAAGTAATTGTCCTTATCTAGAACTGGTATCTTCACACCTGCATCCTTCTTCACCATGGTTACTGTTTTGGTCTTGATCTTTAAACTTCTTGTATGTTAGAAGCTTGCTCTGATACCAATTGTTAATCCCAAATGACCTAACAAAATTGTAGAAGGGGGGGGGGGGGTTGAATACAATTCTAGATATTTCGAAACTTAAAACAACTTTCAATAATAAAACTGTACTGAAATAAAAACACAAACAAATATAAAATTTCAGTTGGATGTTTTGAGGATCCAACTGAGATAATTTTTATTGCGGAAATAATCTGTGTTACAAAAGTATCACAACTGCTCAGTTCTAGATTGAGAGTGAGAGTGCTCTTTACAGAAGCTAATACAAACTAATTTTATCTCACTCTTCTATCTTTAAAATGAACTACTTCACTTGGTTATATAACCCAAGTTTACAATGTTATTTTGGCTACTCTAAATTAATCTAGAAGTAACTTTCAGTAGCTTTCTTTTCATCCCTTTTGTCCAATGGTCCTTGGAGATCTTGGCTTTTGTCTTCATGCTTATTATGATTACTCCCAAGAACCTAGTTGGAAATTGGAATGTTTCCTTATTTCCAATGACCATTTTGATGGCTTCCAATGCAAAGTACACTTCCACATCTCCTTTTGATCTGTCAGAAAACTGTCACTATCACTTTGTCAACTATTCAGAAAAGTAATAATGATTCGTTGATATTAGGGAGATGTGTTTCATTGATAGCTTTATTCTTCATTTCGTTGATGGGTAATCTTCATTCCGTTGATGAGTAATCTTCATTCCGTTGATAGAGTAATCTTCATACCGTTGACATGTCTTCACTTAGGCAAAAAATTACAACGCATAATATATTTATAATTAACCAACCTATTTTGCCTATCTAGTACTTAGTCAACATGACTTAGAAAACCTATCTAATACCTACAACCAAATGCATATCAAACTGTGAAGTATTGTACAATGCAATTGCTACATCACTCATTTCATTAATGAGCTACCTGTCAACGAAAGCTGCAAAGCATACCATTCCGTTGACAGTTACAAAATTGACTTAATACAAAATCTACTAAGTGTTTTTATAATTATCATCAAGAACAACATATTCCTAACAGACCTCAAATCAGGTCTTTACCTCTAAACCACATTTGGCGTTGTTGAAACCTCAAACGAGGTCCAATGTGTTGGACCTCAAGTTAGGTCTTCTACCTATAAGCCACATTTGGCATTGTTGAAACCTCAAATGAGGTCTAAGGTATTAGACCTCAAATCAGCTATTTTACCTCTAAGCCACATTTCGCATTGTTGAAACCTCAAACGAGGTCCAAGGTGTTAGACTTTAAGTTAGGTCTTCTACGTGTAAGCCACGTTTCGCGTAGATGAAACCTCAAGCAAGAACCTAAAATGGTCGACCTCAGTGAAGTAATTTACGTTTATTATATTAGAATCCTAGTCTAAATAGACTAAGATCCAAGTCGAATACTAGAATCCTTGTCTAAAATTATCTCGACGTCACTGGAAGCTTTCACGTGTCTTCGACTAGAATTCTAGTCTAAAATTATCTCGATGCCCCTAGAAGCTTTGACGTTTATTCGACTAGAATTCCTAGTCTAAAATTATCTTGACTTCAGCGCTAACTTTCACGTTTATTCGACTAGGAATCCTAGTCGAAGGTCATCTCAACCTCACTGAAGAAATTCACATTTTTTTCGACCAGAATCCTACTCGAAGTCAGGTTCGACCTCAATGCTGGAATTCCTGTTTTTTAAACTAGAATCCTAGTCTAAGATAAACTCAACCTCACTGGAGGAATCCTCGTTTTTTAGACTAGGATCCACGTCCAAGTCAAAATAAACTAGAATTGTAGTCTAAGATAAACTCGACCTCACTGGAGGAATCCTCGTTTTTAGACTAGGATCCACGTCCAAGTCGAAATCGACTAGGATCCTGGATAAACCTGAATATGGTTTAAACATTGACGAAAATTCAGGGAAATTATAAATAAGTAAAATACTTATTAAACATTCTTAAGAATCCGAAAAATGAGGGAATAGTTTACAAAATTATTTCCATGCTCGAAGCACAAATAAATATCTTTGATAAAATGATCAAAAATAGAGAAAATAATCTAGAGGTACAATAAAATTCCTAAAAAATTAGGAAAAATGCGGAAAATTAAAAAAAAATTCCTTGATGATAAGGGCAATAATTTATGTAGATAACACATAAAAAGCCCCATAATTGCTGAGAGAAAACATGAAAGAAGGACCATTTTCTCGTAAAACTCTAAAGTTATGGTATTCCATCCGAGAATTACCATTAAATTTGTCAAAATTAAGATAGTATGAACCATAAAAGGATCATACAAAAGTCAAGTTAGCCTCGAATAATGCAAAATCGTCGTGAATGTGTAGGTCGCTCCACACTTTACAACAAGACGATACCCGTGAAACACTAATGTACACAAAGTCCTAGGTAAAGGATAAAAAGGACCCCAAATCTCGGAAAAGATCAATATAACTTCTATGAAAACTTGAAAAGTTTTCTTAGAAGTTGGGGAGCAAATGATATGGGCTGAAAATAACCCAAAAGACATAATTAATGATACATTAATTAGACCTAGCTTGGTCCATAGGTTAAGCCCAATTAATGAGACCCGTAACCCTAATTACTTATTAAATTCGTAATTAATAAAAATGCTAGCTGTATAGCCCATTAAATGTGTCCTAGTTGAAGGCACCTCTTACAAGGAGTAGCCTCCAAGACACCAAAACCTAAAAGGAGTCATCCTCCTACAACGAAAGATCTAGACACAGTCATTGTCCTCCGTCAAGAAGGAGACTTGGCCTCCAAGTCTCCCAAACCTAGTCTAAATCATAGACTCTCAACATATATATAAAGGACTTCGCCCTTCATTCTAAAGGGAACATTTTGGGCAGAGAGCTCCATACGTCACAACGCCTTGAAGGCGCTACAAGCCATGTAGGCAACTCTAGAACTACGTCTTGGCTTGATTCTTGATTCTCATCAAGGTACGTAGGCATCTTGTTAGGACCGAGTTAGTCCCCGACAACAAGAGCAGCCACACCATTAAAGTTCGAAGCTCATCAACCCTAGCATTAAATTCACGAAACCCTGGCCGCGATTTAAAGACCTAGTTTTTATTCCACAGCATATATATAATCATGAAGCTCGAAGGGCAATAAACTCTTTTAATGTAGGTTGTTTTCGTTTCAGATGTTAAAATAGGGGAATTAGTTTTGTTATCATTTTATGGTACGTTGTTTTGTATATTCCGTATTTAGGTGGACTCAGCACCTTGAGATGTATTGCTTATAACCTTTATTATAAAATGAAAAGTGTCATTATTGTTTAAACTTTAAGAAACAAGGTAGTATATTTTTAAATATTGTTCAGAAAATACAAAAAAAGAAAGAAGGGCACTGCAAAGCCTTATAAGAGAAGAAGAATGAATTAGTGTTCTTGATTAGGAAATGATATGTAAGGGATTGAACATTAAGAATATTTTGCAAAAATTATTAAGAATGCTGGAATAAAATAGAGTGTTGATTATAATACAAACGTAGTTGGTAGATATCCTAGGATGTTTTTATAAGTTTTGTTCTTACTCCGTTGAACGTTATTTTGTGATTACTTTTTCATAACAGGAAATCTCAGAATAGAAATAGTGGTATGCCGTTTTGGTGTTTTACTCCATGTTATTATAATTGCAGTAATTTCTGATAATTCTTGTTTGATTAAAACTACCTAAAAGTGGGTATCACAATTTAGTTGGTTGATTTACAATTTAGTTGGTGTGTGAATTCTTAGTATGTCATTTTTGTTTGTTATTAAATTTCCTAGTATGATTTAAAATTTAATCATTTTTGTTTGTTATTAGGTGCGCGATAAAGTAAAAAATGAATGAGAAAAATTTAAGTGAATGTACTTACTATTACAAACTAATTGCAGGAATTAGGTCTTTCAGCTGTTATAAATTTCTGTTTTGGAGTACGAGCTCCTGGTTCATGCCTGCACATACCCTTATTTTGGTAGATTGGGTATTCAATAGGTTTTATATGGTTAGAATTTTAGTATGTTGTGTTTATTTTATTTTATTTTATTTTACGCAATATAAAAAGAGCCCATTCAATGTTAGTTGATACTTAATATTATTTATGTAGTGTCTTAAAATTTTTAGACTCAAAAGACAACTCATGTGGATCAAAAATGATATTATGCAAAGTACCTAGTTTTTGTAAGCTCTTGAATTGACGCCAGAGAGACAACAGACAGATAAACAAATAAATTAAATAACGTGGGTGGGAAGGCTCGAACCTGAGATCTCTCCCTAAACCGAGCTCTGATATCATGTTAAGTAACTAGTCACTCTAAAACCTTAATGACATGTTTGTTTGACAGGATAAAAGATGGGATTGGATTATAATACCTTATAAAAATTTAATACCACGTTTGTTTCTAAAATTACGTAACAGGATTATAATCGCGAGATAATGATGAGACTTGAAAATGAACAGGTGTGCGGGATAAACTAATACCTCTGAAAAGCAGGTATTAAGAAGGATTAATTTAGTTGGAAAATATTATCCTTACCCACTTACCTTATTTTTTGGCAAATTAACACATTCATTGTATAACAAACTCTCGCTCCATTTCTCCTCCATTTCTCCCATCACTCCATCAGTCTTCTCTTACCTATATCTCTCCCACCACTCCATCACTTCATCATAAACTATATCGAGTAAGAATTTCTCAATCTTCTTTTTCAGATTGTCGGATAACATTTAATCTGTTATTAGAATTTTCCTTTTTTTATAAGTTGTGCTCTTAGCTAATTGGAGCTACTAAAATTGTTAACAACTTTGTGGCTAACATGTATTCTTTCTTATTTGATTGACTTGTGTTTTCCTATATGTATAGAAATATGTTCAGTCTACTATTAGTATCGGTTAATTTTTTATGTTATTTACAAGAAATGTATTTATTGGTTTTGTAAAATTACACTATGAGCTCCTCGGATGATTTGATGATAGTGCAGATGTTTTTGCACCATCTGAGTACAATATTGTCTTTGTATTTGCATGTTATGTATTTAAATATAATGTTACATCAGACCTTTGAAACTACTCCACGAATTAGAAGTGATTTGAGATTAATTCGTAGAAAGAGAGGGGCTGATTATTTAGATGATACGATAAATTATGAAGACTTAAGCCTTAAGGAACAACTACGAATGAATAGAAATACATCTTATGTTTTGTGTCAATTACTTCGTAAATATGGTCTTAAAGACTCGAGAAATGTGAGTGTTGAAGAACAAGTATGCTTCTTTCTTCACATATTAGCTGGACATCAGAAGAACATATCAATCAAGCATGCTTATAGAAGGTCAAGTGAAACTGTGAGCAAGTACTTTAATAATGTTTTGTAAGTTGTTTTACGATTGCAATGAGTTCTTCTGAAATAGCATGAACCTATTACCGAGTCTTGTAATGATTATAGGTGGAAACCTTTTCAGGTAAAATATATTATTTTACACAATTTAAAAAACTCACTTCGAGGATGTAACATTTCATACTTATTTTTAATTTTTTCGTAGAACTGTTTGGGTGCTCTTGATGGAACTTATGTTGCAGTCAGATTTCCTCCACGTGAGCATACAAAGTATAGAAGTAGAAAATGTGATGTTGCTACTAATGTATTAGGAGTATGTACACCAGACATGATGTTCACTTATGTTCTAGCTGGCTGGGAAGGCTCTGCTGCAGATGGTAGAGTACTTCGAGATGCTATAACTCGGAGGAATGGATTACGAGTTCCTAGTAGTAAAATAAATAATAATATTTAGACTACTAAAATAAATATGTATTTACGACAATTAATTTTATGTATTTTTAATCAGGATTTTATTATCTTTGTGATGCGGGAAATACGAATGCTAATGGTTTCTTGACTCCGCATAGGAAACAAAGGTACCATCTGGCAACTAGGCGAAATGGGAGACAACCTACTAGTCCCGAGGAGTACTTTAATATGAAACATTCAGCAGAATATAATGTTATTGAAAGAGCCTTTGGAGTTCTTAAATTACGTTGGTCCATTCTTAGGAGTCCTTCTTTTTATCCGTATAAAATTCAGTGTCGTATAATAACTGCGTGTGTTCTTCTATACAATCTAATTCAAAAAGAGATGGGTGGTGACTCTTATGATGCAGAATTTGATGCTAGTCAAGCAAATGAACCATCACTGGACATGGATGCTAATTTAATTGATACTTGCGAACCATCTAGTCAATGGACATAAAAGATACGTCAAATGGGTATATTAATGAGTATAGACGAAGAAGAGGTCTTCCCTCATGGCACAGGGGGGAAGCTAGAGTTGATCGCAATATTAATGTTATGTTCGGACTTGGTTCAAATAGTGGCTAATCATGCCTAACTGTTTAACCTGTTTTTGTTGTTTTTTGCTTTTGCTTTTGTTGTTTTTTGTTTTTGTTATTTTTCTAGCTAGAAGCATATTTTTTGTGGGAAATCAAAACTACATGTTTATTTTGAACCATATAGTACTTTGATATTGAATCTATTCTATGATATTTTCTTGTTTCTCACTTTGTTTTCGGATCATGGCATCTTCAACCCAAAAAAATTCTAGAGAAGTGACGAATATGAGGACCTGGACATCGGCCGAAGAAAAAGCTCTTATAGATTCTTATTATCTAATAATTGCATATGGTTACAAGCAAGATAATGGACAATATAAAAATGGGTATCTGTTGGAGTTAGAAAAATATATGATAAAAGCTTTTCTAAATATTGATCTGCGTGAAAAACAACATATAGAATCTAAAATAAAAAGCGGGAAAAAATAGCGGAGTTTGATTTACAGTGCTCTAGCTACTAGATGTATTGCATGGAATGCTTCTAAAAAAATGTTGAATATTGAAGATGATGATGTATGGACACAACTTTGCAAGGTATGATTACTACCAATTTTTTTACTATAAATTTCTCTTGATTATATCAAAATGTATTGGATCAGTTTAGTAGCTTTTGCAAAGAGAGTAACCTGATATTTCATATTCTAGTCATTTAGTCCTGCTAATTAAGATTAATTGTTGCATTATCTTTTATGCAGAGAGATTCAGAATTGCACAAATTGCGTAACAAACCAATGGATTGGTATGATGACTGGCAACGTATTTTTGGTAAGGATAGAGCTACGGGAGAACATGTTGATGGACCCGCTGATATTCTCGAAAATTTGGATAAAGAAGAATGTAAAGTTGCTGAGTTTTTCTGCTCTACGGATAATTCACCTGGCAATGATAAAAAGAAGAAAAAAGCCAAGTTGTAAGAAGAACTATTAACATCTATGGACAAAATGCAAGAAAATGTGGGAAATTTTCTTAGCAAAACTACTCAACAACTTGAAATCATGACTCAGAAGATGGGGTATGAGCATGATCTGGCCAAATCAAGAATAGACGTATATGGTATCATTAATAACATTAACAATTTAACTAAGCAAGAGAAACTAAAGGCAGCATCGAAGATAGTCAGTGACCCAGCTGATGTTGATTTATTTCTGAGCCTATCGGAGAAAATACGCGAGGAGTGTGTAAGAATGAAGTTGGACAAACATATATAATATGCTTCCAGAATTTTTATAACAATTCTAGGATTTAGATTAGCTGAACAAAAACATGCGTACTGTTTAATAATTTTCCAGTATTTTAGTTCAAAACCTTGTGGGGGGTTTTTTTTGCATTTTTTTGACATGGATTTTTGTTTTGAAGTTAGTTTGTTTCTTTGTACTTTTAATTATAGCAGCTTGCTTCCATATTGATTTACATGATTCATGTGTATGAAGACATAGTTTTCTCAGACAGTCTTTTTGTTGCGATTTTTAAATTTATTAGCTAAGTGCAAATTTAGTATCTCTACTTCATATGTTTCATATGTGCCTATTTTTCTCTTCTTGTGAGTTGCACAAGTATAGTTAAGAAATAGAGTAGTGGATTACTAGAAGTTTAAGTTGGGCCAGGTAAAGAAAAAATCAATTGTAAATTAACTTGCTTACTACTTCTTTAATGGTTTCTTTTTTAATTTTGATAAGTTCAGAAAAAGGCATTATTTGGCTGGATGAGTGTGTCAAATTGTGTGATATCGATGAATGGAGAGAATTTTTTGGCATCACATGAATAATGTTAAAAATAATATAATTGGTAATTAAAAAATAATCCCATATATAATCCAATGTAAACCAAACATGGGACTATTTTTTTGACAGGACTAATAATCCCCGGGATAATTAGTGAAGGGATAATAATACTTGCACTATAATCCTGGTATTGTTATCTTGGCAAACAAACATGGCCTAAGGTGTCAGAGGAATGTCCAACAGGATCTTATACTCTTACACTTCAACAACTTGGTTATAGCTTGGTTATGTTTGGTGCTGGGAAGGCTGAAGTGATAGCCTATTGTTAATGCAACTGTGACCTTGATGTGGTCGTATGTTTATAAACTGATTTTAAAAGTCTGCATCATTGTACTAGTGCTCTTTAATTTTGTTTAAGGTTTCTACCCACTTAATGTTGAAAAGAAAAGTGATTTTAATATTATATACAATCTATTTAAAGTGAATTTATATAAATGGTGGTGTCATCTTTTGTAAAATATTTTAATAATAATAATGCTAACAACAAGATTTTAATAATAACCACATTGTATTTTTGTAAAACATATATCATAAGACTTACATGAATTAAAAAATTACAAGTTGATTCCGGCCTTCTATAAAATAAGATAATAGAGTTTGTTTTTTTAAAAGATGATCCAGTTCAATAATATAGTATAATTCTTACTTTCAACAAATATAGGATAATTTTAAAAAGTATATAAATATTTAAAAATACGTTACATTCATAATTACAAAGTATCGAACCAAAGGGATCCCCATTGATTAAATTATTAATCTTCAGGTATTATAACATATAAATGTTTTAACATTTTGAACTTGTTTAGCATTATTTGTTTTAATACAAGTTAGGTGGTCATGCTTAATTTAGTTTGAGTACGTAGATTTGGTTTCTTCTAAAGTCTTTTTATTTATTATTTGGGTGTTTTCCTTTCGGATATTAAAGTTCTATTATCTAAATTTTCGGAGACATCATGCATACTCCTTGGTTAGATGATAAACTTTTTTAAATGAAATAAACTCGGTTTCTTCCTTTTTATTGTATTTCGCTATAATTCTTTTACGAAAAAGTATCCTAACAAAAAAACTATTAATATGGTTAAAATATAACTATAGTGACATATTTAATCTCGTTTTAAACATAATTAATGATCATCAAACTTGGAATTCAATAAATATGTTATGAGTTTTTTTATTGAGATAACTGTATTTAACAATTACTACAAGATTTACAAAACTACTATACTCCTTGAATAAAACGGTTACAAGTGTAGAAAGATTTTTCTTATACTCATTCCTTGTGTCAAGCTAATTTGGAAAATATTACATTACTCTATCTTCTTTTCTGACTTTCTTCAAATTGCCTTTAGTTTGATCAAACTCCATTTTCAAGAAATGACTAAGTCATGTGATTTTTGACTTAGTTTTCAAATTTATGTGATATCTATCAACAAATGCATAGACTTTTGTCTTTTTATCCACGATAAGTTACTATCAGCTGATAGTAATACCAAATAGATTATATTAGTTAACTAGTCGCTCTAAAATTTTAGGATAATAAAATTATTATTGTTAAGTACTCTAAAACCTTAAGTTATTAGAGAAAGGTTCCAACATGATCTTATATTACAACAAATATTATTTAACACTCCCTCTCAATCGTACGATACGTTTCGTCAGGATTGACCAGACAACGACAACATTTACCAATATACCAATACCAACAATTCAACAAATATTTAAATAAAATAATGAGGATGTGAGGACTCGAACCTGAGACCACTACCTAGACCGAGCTCTGATACCATGTTAAGTAACAAGTAGCTCTAAAATCTTAAGGTATTGAAGAAAGGCCGCAACAGGATCTTATGATACAACAAATATTATTTAATAGTTATCAATTGAGCCTTATTTGTAGATTAGCAGTCAGGACTCTTTTATTCTTTATCCATTGAGTCTCTAGAATAACAATTGAGCTTTCACTTCATTTTTGAAAAATACAAGTCTTCAAGTATTTAAAATTTGACGCCCTTTACTTCACATTAATTGAGTGACTCAATTGACTTATTGCATCTATTGACTAAGAGATTTTATTAGCAGTTGAGCCTTTTTACTAATAGTTGATTCTTTTGTTGCTCAACTGTGATAAATGAGACCACATAACTTTCTATAAAATAAATTTTTACTCGATCGATGAATGAGATTACATGACTTGTTATAAAATATATTCTTAATTGTAATCTATTACTCCCTCTGTCACATCCATTTCTATACAGTTTTTATTCTGTGATGTCCCTCTCATTTATATACATTCCAAAAATAGTAACTTTTAGTAATATAAAACATTATTACACCCACTAATTTTTTCACTATCTCTATTCTATAATAATATAAAACACTATTACATCAACTATTTTTCTCCACTATCTCAAATCTATTACTCCCTCCGTCCCACTCAAACTGGCTTGTTTGACTTTTCTTGGTCAAATTGACCAAACTTTGACTAACTTTTAAAAATTATTGACTTTCATTTTTTCAAATATAAAAAATGTACGTTATAATAATTTATATATTTTTTTTTACAATATTTTTTTCATTGATTATATTCAATATATGTTTGAGTGGGACGAATAGAGTATTAAATATTGATAGGTCCTACCATTTTACCCACTTTTCATCTAACTTTACTCATTTTTTATACATTTTCTTGGTTTCCGTGTCCAAACTCAATGTATACTAGGGAGTATGAATGTTATATTTAATTTCTTTATGGATGGAAAATTTGATTGTGGAAAGTTTCTAATCAACCGATATTCTATAAGAATGCTATGAATTGATTAATTTACAGGATAAAATAAAATTATAGTCAAAGTGATTTAAATAATCATTAAATATAACTAATAAACACTTTACATAGGAGTAGTTTTTATAAATTTATAATATACAATGGAAAAACGTATATAACACATATATATATTTTCTCAAAAACAATAAATTAATCCTGAAATAGGGCAAGTGGTGGTCAACAGTGTGATGGGCATCACATGTACAATCTTTGTAATAATCTTCCATCACAGTCACATGTATGTTTTTCTCTGTCCTCCCCTTTGCTTGCTTCCATTTTCTTGTCTCCCCGTTTCTCACTCAATCTCTCCCTCAGTCCCTACTAGTACTGCTACTACCCTCACTCGTATCTTTATCTTTTTATTATTATACCCAGATCTGAGTAATCTCCTTCTCCCACCTACTACTACTTCAACAACTACTCTCCCCTGTAAGTCTCTCCTCTCTCTCTCTCTCTCTCGTGCACTCACTTTGTTTTACTGCGATCTGTTTGCCCTTTTGTTTTAGATCTGTTCTAACTTTAACCCACACACACACACACACTGTCTGTCTTCTCTCTTAGATTGTAATAACTCGTAGCCTCTTCTTCTGCATTAATACATTTAATATTTAATGTACTTCTTAGATCTGCTCTGATAAAATCTTGGTGTTTAATTTGTATACCCTGAGTGCTTCCCTCCCCCCTGTCGTTGTAAGTTTAGATAAGTGGGTTTCAAGCGGGATATACCGGATATGTTTGGTTTGATCTGAGTTTCTCATTACTGCAATTTAGGTTTAAGCAACAACAAATGGCAGCATTAGATGCGCAAAATCCGCTTCTCGGAGAAACCACTTGTGGTTCTTTACTACAGCAGTTGCAGGTAAATGTATTTAGTTTTGTTGCTTACTGTAGGAGTATTATGCTGATGTGAAATGTGTTTTGGTGCAGCAAATTTGGGATGAGGTTGGTGAGAGTGATGCCGAAAGAGATAAGATGCTTCTTCAGCTGGAGCAAGAGTGCTTGGATGTGTACAAGAGAAAGGTTGATCTTGCTGTCAAGTCAAGGGCACACTTGCTTCAGTCACTTGCAGATGCTCAAGTTGAGCTTAACAGTCTTTGGTCAGCACTCGGGGAGAAAACTTATGTTGGCATTGTGAGTGAACTTGTTCCATTATTTGTTTCGTTTAACCATGTAATGTGTTCCTGTTAATCCTGACTCTCCAAGAAGTACAGATTACAAGGGGAGTGACAGAGACCTCTTTAATGGAAGCTGAGGTTAATTAACTAGATTGTTACTTAATTTGTTTGTTTCTTTCTACAGCCTGACAATACTTCAGGAACAATTAAGGAACAACTTTCAGCAATAGCACCAACATTAGAACAACTATGGAAACAAAAGGATGAGAGAATGAAAGAGTTTTCAGATGTACAATCTCAAATTCAAATGATATGTGGTCAAATTACCGGGACCAGTGAGAAATTAGGAAGCCCTGTAGTTGATGAGTCTGATCTTTCCCTGAAGAAATTGGATGAATTTCATGCCAAGCTGCAAGAATTGCAAAAAGAAAAGGTGACATATATATTTATTTTACATCTGTCGTTGTTAGGTTTATCTCTGTATCCAGTAAGATATTTAATTAATTACGTTCAAATTTTATCTTGGTCTGCCAGAGTGATCGGTTGCATAAGGTCCTTGAATTTGTGAGCACGGTGCATGACCTTTGTGCTGTTCTTCGGATGGACTTCTTTAGTACTGTTACCGAAGTTCATCCTAGCCTGGACGATTCTGTAGGTGTACAGTCTAAAAGCATAAGCAATGACACCTTATCTCAGTTGGCTAAGACCGTCTTAGCTTTAGAAGAAGATAAGGAACAGAGGTTGCATAAGGTAACTTTCGAATACTTGACTTCTAGTAAGTAGTAATGGTATTCTCTGACTCAGACTGCATTTTATCTTCAAATACAGAGTAACTTGCATAT
Source organism: Heracleum sosnowskyi (assembly GCA_030848705.1). Taxonomy (NCBI): domain Eukaryota; kingdom Viridiplantae; phylum Streptophyta; class Magnoliopsida; order Apiales; family Apiaceae; genus Heracleum; species Heracleum sosnowskyi. Next base: position 74,723,307 of record CM061244.1, read on the forward strand.
TTGTACTCTATACTATTGAACACTTGTGATGATTGAGGAAGTTGCTCGACACAAACTGCACCTATGACCTAACGTATAAGGTTTTTTTGACTGTTAACAAATGTTTTGTCCAAACCTATGTACTCAAAAAATCGATATGGAGACTTATCGTACTTGATTTTGATCTTGACTTTTAACTCAATCCCTCCCTATTTACTCAAAAAATCGATATGGAGACTTATCATACTTGATTTTGATCTTGACTTTTATCTTATATATTTCATTTTATTTAATACTTGAAATATGGCTTCATGTAATTTAGCAATTTTTTTGTTATTTATTACTTGATATATGTCTTCATGTAATTTAGCAATTTTTATGAGAGATGGAATCTAATTTAATGCTATAATTATTTGGTTTTATGATTTTTACAATTTCCTGATTGTTGCTTCCTAGGGTGCGTGAAGGTTTCATATCCATTTCGATAAATTACAGATGTCTATTTAAAGTTATCATACCTCTATATTCTTCTTATCCTTAGCTGCAACTCTCTGTACATATAAGATACCCATGTTTATATGTTTCTTTCTTTCCTCTGTACAGCTTCAAGAGTTAGCAAAACAACTTATTGATCTTTGGAATTTAATGGATACCTCTGAAGAAGAGAGGGGCTTATTTGACCATGTTACGTGCAATGTGTCAGCTACTGTTGATGAAGTGACCATCCCTGGCGCCCTTGCTTTGGATCTGATTGAGCAGGTATTTTGAACTATCAAACTTGTTGAGCCTGATTGACTATGAGTATGGAGCTTTTCCTCATTCACCTGTTTATGTTGGTTATGTTGGCAAGGCTGAGGTGGAAGTTGAAAGACTAGATCAGCTGAAAGCTAGCAGAATGAAGGAAATTGCATTTAAGAGGCAAGCTGAGCTCGAAGAGATCTATGTGCATGCTCATATAGAGATTGATTCAGAGGCTGCTCGTGAAAAAATCATGGCACTGATTGATTCTGGGGATGTCGAGCCCACTGAGTTACTGGATGACATGGATAATCAGATAGTAAAAGCAAAAGAAGAGGCACTAAGCAGAAAGGACATACTGGATAAGGTAGAGAAATGGATGTCAGCTTGTGAAGAAGAGAGTTGGCTTGAAGACTACAACAGGGTAACTATATACTCAATCCCTCCCAACCGCCCCCCCCCCCCCCCCCCCCCCTTTTCTTTGAAAAATTACATTCAAAATCTTTGTCCTTGTGATTCCTGTTCTTGGATAGATTTTATTTGAGATTGTCAATTATGTTTTTCACCCAAGAAGTTATATGCTGGCTGGCATACGTCAACAGGACAGACTTCTATTTATTGCATATTCAGTTTCTTTACAAACTTTTGCAGGAATGCGTTGGTTTATTTTGGCATAAAAGTAGTTAGTTTATGGGAGTAATTTTTACCATTATTGATAGTGCGTTGAATAGGCACCAGCCTTTTTCATTTGAAAAATTATGCTACTGCTATGGGTTGGGACATTATTATAGAGGTTCAGATAGTCTTGCTTAATTATTCTTTGCTTAAACAGGATGACAATAGGTATAACGCGAGCAGAGGTGCACACTTGAATCTTAAACGTGCTGAGAAGGCCAGGATTCTAGTAAACAAAATTCCTGGTATGTGTTGTTTTGATAACTATATATTGTTTATGAGGATTAAGTTTCAGGTACTGGGGCTCAACCCAAGACTATAAGCATCATGACATGTTAGTCTGCGTAACTGCATTAAAGATTTTGTCACACTATCTTATACCAGTGCGATGCATGGATTATTGATTAATATTTATAATATAAATTTATTACTGAAAAAAATTTAGAAATCTTTTATTGAAACATGTTACGTGTCAGTGCTATGTGATTAAACATATCTATGTTATAAATATTGATCTTTCATGTTACCCGGTGACAATCTCCTTGATAGATTCAGTTCCTTACTTTTCTTAAGATTTTTTATTTGACTAAGAAATACATATAATATTATAACAAGGAGATACTAGATTGGTTGAAATTTTATACCAAAGAAACCCTATTGCTCTTATATATGCAGGATATGATGCAGACTATTCATTTATTCTTTTTTGCTGATTCTTCAGCAGACGGTATTATTTGGTCGCAAGTAATAGTTGCAAGTAGCCAATAAAGTAATAAATTGACACATTATGTTTCGTGCAGCTTTGGTTGAATCATTAATTGGCAAAACTCGTGCTTGGGAAGAAGAACGCGGAGTATCATTTACTTATGACGGGGTTCCTCTACTTGCCATGCTAGATGAATATGCTATGCTTAGGAATGACCGGGAAGAAGAGAAGAGAAGGATGAAGGTCAGTTTCAGTTGTATGAATTGTATGCCAACTGAATAGGTTGATGTGCTGTGCCGAAACTTGAGGCAGCTGTCCTTGCATGGTCTAATTCTGCTTGCAGACAATTTGGATTGGGGCTCTTAACATACAGATTTACAATTATTTTGCTTTCTTTAACTCAACTTATGGTGTTGTACAGGATCAGAAGAAGTTTCAAGAACAGACAAATTCAGAACAGGAAACAACAGCGTTCACTGCAAGGCCAAGCCCTGCTCGACCAGTTGGAACGAAGAAGGCAGTTGGCTCTCGTGCAAACGGGGCAAATGGAACCCCTAATAGACGACTATCTTTGAATGCTCATCAAAATGGTTCACGGTCCATAAATAAAGATGGGAGAAGGGAGAGCATGAGGGCTGCAGCTCCCTTGAAAGAGGATGCGACCTCGTGCATTTCAGGAAGTGAGCCTCTACCAAGTACACCGTGATGATGAGTGAGCTGAAGACCATCCCTAGGTTGTGATATTTCAATTTTCAGTTACTTTTACTAGTTTAATTGCTGTTAGTAGGGAATGCATAATTTGAGTAGCTAGTGAGTGAGTAGAGAGCCTAGAGGCTGAGGTAGCTGTGTAATATTGTGCACACTTGAGTTTGGAGCTTATTAAGTTTCAGCAGTTATATTGTTTTTAATAATCTCGCACATTCCCACGTAAATTTGTTTGGCCATTTTAGTCGTGCAATATGCATATTTGAACTAAGCATACGTATAATTTTAAAGTAAATTGATATGTTTTCTACTTGAAGCTATTTGTATAATTGTAGTAAGAGTTATGTATTAAAATTACGATCACCCGTGTGGATTTAGGTAGAATAAATAAATAAATAAAGCAAGTGTAAATAAATAAATGTTAGGTAGAATGAAAAACATGAATCAGTAATTTAATAAAACCAAACTAAAAAACGTGTAGTTTGTTAAAAGGGAGGTTGAGGAAACCTGAAAAGGATTGGTTGCTGCGATGATGAGATTAAAGAGGGGGGATAAACGAAAGTGGTGAAGTTGAAGGATTGCTTGCTGCTGCTGCTGCTAGCCTTGACCACGATCCTCTCGTTTTCCTTTTATGATTGTATATGAGTCTCTCTAGTATATTTGGTTATTAGGTCCATGGAACGAGGAGGATTCAAGATTCCTCAAAACCAGCCTACTTCACCTCTTCTTGTTTCTCCTTATGAAACAAACACCTGCCTGCCTTGAATTATAATTCATTTTATTCTACTACTACTAATTGTATGTAACATTCTCTTTTTATAGGATCCTGAAACCATAAAAACTCGAGAAACCAAAATTGGTGCCTGAGTTGAGTTGTGCAAAAGCATCAAAATGACGGTAGTTTGTGTTTGGAAAGATGAAAACTGAAAGCCGATGAGGATGATAATAATAAACAAGTGGATGAGGATTCTTCAATGTTAAGAGAAATAATAAGACACTGAGTTTACCTAAACTGCCTGATGATATATTTTGGATGGATGGTTACTACTACAATGTTATCAGGGCGTTAACATTTTGCATTGCCATAAGTGATGCTATATGATTTTATCTTACTAAGATTTGGCGAGTTACAACATGTCAACTGCAATTGCATTGCCATAAGTGATGATGCTATATGATTTTATCTTTCACATCTTAAAAAGAACAAGCATCTCTAAAATTTATAATTAAAGTTTACTTTCGCTACAATTATCAAATCATCTCTCACTGCCACACTCTATAGACATTTGCACCTTCTCCTTGTTTACAATTGACTTGCTCTTGCTACCAGCAATCTCATGTATTTTACTATCTATATCTATTAATACGTTATAACTAATATGTGTCCCAGGGGCTACTAGCAGCTCAGATTCACTTAACTTGGTAACGACGACTCACAAACGACTTAACATTCGTATTTTTGCCAAAAAACATAATGCAAGAACAAAGAAATTCAGCTATTCCAAAACTGTCTTGAAACTTGTGAAAACAAAAGGTAAATCCCCCCATGGCTGGTTTCCGACCCAAAAAAAGACCAGATACCACATTTGTCATCTGGGAATGCAATTGGTTATGTGTAAAATAAATGATTATTGTTATGCTTGAAGGGCGGGAAAGCCTTTGTTTTTGACATAACAAGGCTCCTGACCTGACCCTTCAAAATAAAAAAAAGGCTCCTGACCTGGAATCTAGTTTAAATTACAATTTATAAAAATGATACAGATTAAATAAGAAAACTAGGTATTGTACAAGATGCCAAATAAGGAAACTATATTAACTAAGGAGACTCCCTGCTGCAACTCCGTTTGATACCTGCAGATGAAAATTTCCAATTACACTATTCTCCAATTGGATTTAACAGAAAAAGCTCATATGGTCGACTCTGCATACTATATTGAACCACATTACAATAGCGCAAGATTAAGATTGAAGAGAAGTCCATCTTTGTACGATGTCTTATAACAAATCCACTATCTACACAATAATGAACAGCATGTTTCACCACAACCAGTAGCATGGATGTGTGATGATGGGCAAGGATTTAAAGGGCTAATTCTCTTTACATAACTAACTTGAGATAAGTTGATTTGTAATTTAGTACATAATTTAATTATTTTAGGAAGTATATTATTAAGAATTTTAGGATTGACGGTAGTGGGGATATAAATGGACTTGTTTATGTCATTATATACAGTAGCAGATAGGTACCAAGCTTTGCTCATCAAGTAAGTAAAGTTTTCTATTTCATACGAACTCACCTGATTGATGTGTGAAGTTTTTCTATTTCATTCTCACTTGCTTTCCATTTTTTCAGAATTTCTGTATAAACAATATTTTACTATTAATCAAATCTTGTTGCACATGATACTTAGCAATAGATACAAGCTCTGCATATATTTTGTTTGATAGATTTACCACTTATAGCCACTGCTGCTTCCTGTTAGGTATGTTATTTTAACAAACTGTCCTGCTTAATGTTTGTCAGTCAGTTTTTCAGCTCTTCCAGCTCCTCTTCTATTTATTATATGTTATCCATTCATTTTGTATCAGTTTTATTCAATCAATGAGAATAGCAAATTTCTCCAATTTCCTTTTTTTTTTCTTTGTAAATCTTCCTCATATTCAATAAGTGTCCCGAATCCTTTCCCATACTGTCTTGCATCGATATGTAAGTGCCTGGTTACCCGTCTAGAACTGAAAGATAAAAATAGATACCAGATGAAAATATACTTAATGATGTACCTAATATATAATGAGCTGCTCCATGGACTGCCTTCATGCATCAAAAAGACTGACCTAAAAGCTGCAACTTAAAATTAATTTGTAACAGCTCGAAATAGACCCTTTTTTTCATCGAAGAACCATCTGCACAAAAGAACATTTCCATCCAAATTAACATAAATATATGGCAAAGAAACGCCACATCAAATTAAACACGGTACAAAATAACATGCATATCAAAATTTGCATGAGTGGGATTCATATGGGTCATTAGAGTATTGTTGCCAGATGAAACTATTAGCCATTATTCAGCGAATACAACTGTAGTGTGACTGTTAACGAAAGGTAACAAATTAATCAATTAGAAATTAGCAGTTTCTTATGTGGGTACTTTAACACGCTACCGTCTGCATACTTACTATAAATTCTGTTTACTGCTGACCTTTTAAAAGTCAAAATGATTCCTGGCTGTAGTGGCCCAAAGGCCAAAGCTAGCATTTATGTAGTCAATATAACATTCCTACTATTCCCCCGATACAGACAAAATTTAGCACAAGTCCGCAACTTAGCTGTCAGTTATGCAGAATCAGTAATATGATGCTGTCACATGCGTATTCACCCATGTTATTTCTTGGCTGGAGTTTGACAGATAAAGCGATCCAAGCCAAAGTCAAAAGACGTCCACATTTGGTGCATAGCAGACCAGATGTCATTGCAACTCGCAGTCGAATACATGTAATTTCTATGGTCCTACTCCAAAATCTCAAACACGCTAAATATTAAGAAAATGTGGCGGTAAGTGCAGATCTTATGATAATGACAATGCAATGGATGAAGGAAGAATGTGTTATCTTTTTCAAGAAACTTCTATCGAACGATGATACTCATATTTTTGAACACCAACTTACATAGACTCCATTAAACCTATTGTAATGTAAGGAACTTGATACTCGAAAGAGGTATAAAGAAAGCAGGCTAATGTAAAGGAAATCAAACCTAAAGTCAAGTTTTTAAAGAAAAGGGACCTGAACACGTTTCCATATGGGAGCACTGTTACATGTCATTACGGGTAAAGCATGGGTTGGTGGAAAGTTAAGGAGTTTCTAATTATGATTGTAGTGTTTTTAGGATTATCGGAGGGCCATGTCAGGCCCTGTAATTAAAAGTACGTTTTTTAAGGTGTTAGGTAGTACTTTGCACACCCACTTACTAGTATACTGTCTTTTTATGCATTTTAAATTTTAATGTGTCCAGTGTTCTTATAGCAAGTCATGCCGTCTTGCATCTTTTAATGTTGTTTCGCAGTTTCTCAGGAAAAAAACTTTAACATTTTTCAAAATTTCCCATGTTTTTTTCTGGAAAGCCTGCGTCATTGTTTTCATGGCGACCCACATGGAGTACCGTCACTATGTACAGTGGCCATATTATCTTGTCCAGATCTGTTATACACGGTCCACCCACCTGTCCCTATATTTTTGCACAAATATATATGTTTTCTTATAGTTGTATTATTTGTAAATATTAAACAGATATATATACATAATTAATAATATAGATATAGGGTACATTTTAAATTGTAGGATAATTGGATTTTATTAACATTAGGCATATATGTGAGTTAAATATTGACACGTAGATAATAAGCTATATACTATTTCTTCAAAAAAATGTAGAGGGAAATTCAATCAACCCACAGTATGCCAATAATATGCAGATAAACTGTTACAACACCACGAGAAAGGAAAGCATTTAGCAAAAAATGTATGAAAGAAGGAAGAAAACATTGGCGTACTTGCAAATGTAGAGTGGACTCGCCAAATGAGTTCTCCTCTCAGTTTCTTCAATAAATGTCCGTGGAGGAAGAACTTCACAGGGGCCCTCGATTGAGCCAGCACTTAGTATGGTGTCATGATTAGACTCATAGACCTGTGAAAGAGCAAAAGATACCATAATATGAGCAGAATCTATATTTAGACACCAATTTAGAAAAAGAACCAGGGACAAAAGCAGAAAAGACTGGCGGCTTGTCTTCTATTTCCTCAATTGGGTAGGGGACCTAGCAGCAACTACACATAATAAGTCTTATCCGTCTATCTGACTATGTATTATGTAACTTTATGATTCTCAAGATATATTAGTTGTGTCACCTATTATAATTTACCAAGGAGGAGACAAGGTTAGGTCAGTGGGCCTTTTTTGTGCGATAAAGATATCTACAGGAATAATCACCAACCAGTCCGACGACAATTTTCATGCTAGCTGTTATGGTACATAATATAGGTTCAAGGTGGCTCGATGTTTCTAATAAATTACATTTATACAAATTAATGTAATATAGTCACAGTTTAAACAGGTCAAACAACTAGCGGAACTCCTCCTGCCCCAATTAAGCTTAAGCCAATTTCCGAGACTATGTATTAATACACATTGGCAAATAAAGTTATTTTTAATTGATGATCAAAATTTACCTCATTGATTTCTGGGGAACACGGACGACCAACAGCCTCCGGCAAATCTGCAGGAAAATAACACCGAGATGCAACAACCCACTTTGATCTAGTTTTGCGATCCTCCCACATACTCTGCATGAAAATAGGCCTTGAGTCTCTAATGTGTAAAACTATACGAGAACACTGTTTATAGCTATACAAGATCACTGTTTCAAGGAGTAACTGCAGTAATACACCTATAAAGTATTACTCCAGAGGCACAGAAATCAGACAAGTTTGTTCTGGCAGAATGTAGCATAGCAATAGGACAAGTAAACCCACTCAAAACTACAACTATGTTACTTATGATGATAGCATGAAACTGACAAGTTCCCATGCAGTGGTAACTAAGAACTAAGACAGATATTATATTTTACGTTGGTATGATTCTTCATACAGTGGTATTTAGTAATTAAGAACCAAGACAGATATTCATAAAGCCTGTGAAGTCAACCCATGTATCATAGAGAAAAGGAGTAAAAAATTTAAGTGAAAGATTGCTGCATGATAAACAAACAATATAAAGGTGCACACCTGAAGCTTAAAAGGTGTCAAGATGTTATTGTTTGAACGAAACAGTGCATGATCTTGAACCTTATAAAGAACTCCACTCATAGAGCAAGACTGGTAATATGTCTTTTCATCCACAACTTCTATTATATCACCAATCCAGTCAACATCATGCAAGCTATCAGGTAAAGATTCACTAAGCTCTTCAGGCCCAATACAAGTTCCAGCAGGTTCAACATGATAACCTGAAACTCCATTGTTATCTTTATTGGCATCACGCATTTTGTGCTCCATAAAGTCTTCACCACGTGATTTTCCAAGCTCCGACACCATAATGTTTGTCTCAGGACATTGCTTCGATGGAATTTTAGACTTGTTTGTTAACTCTGTTTGGTCGTTTTTGTTATGTCTCGAGGTTTGGGAATCGTCAAATGTTTTGCCAACTGTCACAGATTTCGCTGAAGGCTGAGAGTTACATTTTGGATCTAGTTTCTCTTCTATTAATCTTTCTACTTTGAGGTCATCATGTGTGACACTACTAGCCCCTAAGGTCACAACCAAGTTATTTGCAACAGGTTCAGAAGGATGGTATTCATCTTTTATACCATTACTGGAAAATGAGCAATTCCTTTGCATTACTTTCACGTCTTCCATATCTATATCAGTTGCAAAATGGTTACTGGTGCAAATAGGAACCCCTGGAGTTTTAATCAAGTTATTTGAACTATATCTACTAGAATGCTCCTCGGCATATTTAGCTTCGGCTGATGTTGATCCACTCCCTTGCATTATTCTCCTATCTCCCACCTTTGCAGAATGGTTTGAATTGTCCAATGCACCCTTTGGGGCACTTTGTATACCAGAATTTCCATTTGTTGTCGTTCTCTCTAATTTGTCCTTCACATCAATTATCCCTACATTCTTATCTACAGATAAATGAATTGCTGTTGCATGAGGAGAAACTTTTAGCATAGTTGAATTTCGTGTAACACGGCCATACTTGGGTGGTAATGGTTTCCCACCACCAAGGGAGAAACACTTTCCACATTGCCACTCGGCTTTAGGAAGCGATTTTGGGTTGAGCATCTGGATACAGTTTAAATGGTACCCTTTCTCACAAGCATCACAAACAAGAACGTTATCTACTTCTCTGATGACGAGCTTACAAATTTGACAAGGTAAAGCCTTGTTCATGTAATCCCTCGAAGGAGGAGTCCAGACGGGGTACTTTAGAACCTGTTGTTGCAGTAACTTAAGAACAATTTTACCAATTTCATTGTGGCTGTTGCCTGGTGATGGAGATTGTACAAATCTTATACCCTGCTGGATATGCTGATGTACGCCAAGTGGATTCACGGATGTGGTCTGAGTGATAAACGGTCTAGTGACATTTGCTTGAGAGGTCGTTTTTGACATACCAGGAGCTCCTCCCTTAACAGAAGCATGGAAAGATGCATTATTATCTGATACAGTCTTGGCTGATGAGGAAACTTGTGATTGCACAGTCCATGTTGGAGTTTTTGTGTTATCTCCAGAAGAATTGGCTGAGAAAATATTTTGTTTTTGTTATTGAAGTATTACAACATATATTAGTAAGACAAACATTCTATTATAGACACAGACTGTATAATACATGCAAAACTGCAAACTGTAGATGACAACTACATAATAGCATACTGATAGGGGAGGCAGGCCTATCCTGCATCACATTCCCTTGACACTAAAGATTGACAATGCCATTTTCAAGATAACTATCCTTTGGCTGTGAATTTCATAATTTGTTGGTTTGCATGAGGAAAAAAATTACCTTGAACTTGTGAAGTGTAGGAAATTCCACTGGATTTCCCGTTCAAAGAAAAATAAGACCTCTCAGCTCTAGGAAATACCAATGCAGAAGTATGTGTTCCAATATCACTGCTAGGCAGTCCAGTAGAAACCAAGGGTCTTACTTCGCTGGTGGGCAACTGATATGGTAAAGATGTGGAAATTGCTGTAGACACAGGACCTGATGGTTGAAAACCTAATGGAGATGGCACAGGACTTGGTTTCTCTGCAGAAACTGTTCGCACACCAGAATGACTTTCAACTGATGAGCATATGTTTGATTCTGCTGTTTGAGCCATAAACTTGGGAGACTGTGGAGCATATTTCTCGGAATTCTCCATCTGAGATGTAAAGGGTTAATGAAAAATAACCACTAGTGAGAAATATTGTGACAACTGACAATTAACAAATTAATATGAGGAATCCAACCAGTCCGAAAAAATGTGAGAGACAGTGTAAGTACATAACATCCAGGATTATACGTGTTCTAAAATAGGCGTGTAACAACCAGGAGTTGCTAGAATCAAGCATATAGTAAGTTTAAATCAAACTTTAACAAGAAGAAGAAACTTGCTTATCTTTTCCAGAAGATTTTAATAGAAAATATACTTGAATCTACTCAATCGTAGGCTTAAAGATAACCCACTTGCACAAACTTACATTTTGCTTGAACTGTTATCTTTCAATTAAGTTTGTTGAATATAATATGATCCGATCAAGGCCTCCTTCTAACACCTACGGTTTTAGGAGAACTAGAGCCAGGTTTGGCTGGAATTGCAGAGGCATTAATGATATTTAATAAGAACCTCGGTTTGCTTCTAAAGCAACTGTCAATATAACATACACTATACAGTTGTTAGACATGTACATTCATCTCAGACTTCCGATGACATAATTCTCTGTTAGTAAAAACTAAATCCACACGATACAGAGTCAGTAAATCCTTTATATTCATTTTCTTAATAAAACTACAGACAATAAGAGTGGGGACTGGGAAGAGGAAAAGGATGTTACCATGATACAAAAGTCTTTCTGATCCTAAATTGGGGAGGATGCAGTTGCCTTTGTTCACATTTGAATGAATTGAGAAACACATTTATTAAGTGAAGCAATTGTAACAAACATACACATTACAAAGTGTTGCAACCAAAAATCAAACATCAATAAACACAAAAGCGATCAGAGAAGAAACAAACCTTTTGGTTAGTTAAATTAACCTTCTGAGCAATAGAAATCTTAGGAGGCTGAAACCCTAACTTACGGGCTCTAGAAGAATCAAGAGCAAGATCCTCTATAATCGAACCAAACGCATGAGTAGGAAAAACATCCTTAGGAGCAAACTTGTCCGAAACCTCCACCAACTTAGCTCTAGCATTCTCCATCATCTCCGTCTCGACAACAGACGGAACCTCACCTCCTCTAATCTTCCCCATTGTGGCCAACACCAACACAATCTCCGCCACTTTCCTAATCCCATCACCTACTTCCCCTCCGCTTTTCGCCTTCTTAACAGACCTAACCTCGAATTCCCCATTCTCCGAAACCCTTTTCGAGCCCTCGGACCTCACAAACCCTCCAGTAGCATCTACAACACCAATTGAATCTATCAATTGTGTAGTCATGACATAAAAAACGTCGAAATTGAGCGAGAAACCTGCACAGACGAGAGCCCATTAGTGATGGAGAGAGAGAGATTAGAGAGAGAGGGAGAGGGAGAGGGAGAGAGAGAGAGATATGTTAAAAAAGAAATTTGAAAATACAAATTCATAAGTACGTATATATATAATAGTAATACCTTGGTGTGTATTGGCGGGTTAATTCGAAGGATATAAACAGGAGTGGGGGGGCTTGATACACAATAATATGGTGAGACCGAGTTGAGTTGAGTTTGGGGCTCAAAAACTTTTGAGCAGACGATATTATAAAACACAAACTCAATCTCCTTTTTTTCTTTTCCTTTTCCTTTTTCTTTTTCTTTTATATGCTTTATTTATCCAGCCCTCTACGCATTAGCCCTCTACGCATATCGTTTGTATTTGACCTTGGACCTTCTTTTGCTCGCTACAAATAATAGTACGTTTGATTCAGGTGAGACTGTGAGAACCTAGTTTTAGAAAATAATAATAATATATAAATTGAGTTTGAAAATTTATAATATACTAGCTTATAGTCCGTGCGATGCATGGTTACTTAAATTTTATTCATAATTATTCTGTTTATAATTATATTTTTATTACGATGCAACACACGATTGTTTTTTTAATATTTATAATTATATTTATTTATAAATATTTTAATATTTAAAAGTTATTAGTTTACATGATTAAATTATTGTTAAAAAAGATTTAGTCAAAAAAAATTATAGTTAAAACTTTGATATTTATTATATTTTACACGCTCAATTTAATATTTGTTTATATTAAGTTATAAAAGTTATATTTGGCCAATTTTATGGTTCACATGAAATTCATAAAATAAAATTGTGGTTTAATAGTTCTTTTTCAATTAAAAACTATTCTAAAACTAAAAAGAGAATAAAGTGACGAAATTTAATGTTGAGAATTCTATTCGATTTAGGAAATCTACTTAACTTATATGTAGTTTAGATTATTAGAATAACCTTTATTAACAAAATACAGGTTTTAATGTTAAATCTAACGGTTTTCACCTATCTATTTAAGATTAAACGATTTTTATTATTTTGGTTATAAATGAGTTTCCTTATTTAATTACAACTATTTTTATGTTTTAACTTTTTGGAAAATCCAATCCTAATATAATATCTTTTAACTTATATCATTTTTAGATAATAATTCCTTTTTATATGATATAATCTTGATCATCTATTTTTAAAAGTATTGGATCTAACGGTTGAGAATGTTTTGGCGGTATTTAGGACCAAACTACCAGGATAACATCATTAATTTTTCTTAATATTTATAATTTTTTTAATTTTTAATTTTTTTAAATATTTATTGCTAAAATATAATATACTCTTTTTTGTAATATGTTAATGATGCGGTAACTTTGAACTTTTGAGAAAATAAATTATCAATTAAAATATATTTTTTTGTAATAGTTCTTCTTTTAAAGTAGTACACCGTGACGATCAAAATTCTGTATAAAATTCATTTTTTTATAGTATATCCCGTAAATATCTATGTTATTATATTAAAGACTAAATAATGAAAGCTTTCTTATAAGTGTGATCGCTTTGTTTGATCACTCAATCCATAATCGTTAGATCTTTCAAATTAAATTGTTGAGAAACGTTACATATAACAGTAAAATTATCATGTAGAATGATCTAAGATTTGAATCTACCAACAACATATTAAAATTTACAGGGTTTTTTTTGAAAAAAAAGAATTTTTTTCATTTTTTTTCTTTTAGACATAGGTTATTTGATAATATTTTTTGTAAAGTACGATTTTTCAGAAAAGTACTATACTAATTGATTAACAAACTTTTAAAGTTTCGAATTTAATAATTTACAATGTATATAGGTTAAAAAAGTTAGGCCTGTTCTGTAGCTGAGTCTACAATTTCAAAATACGGTTTTTTTTAATATGAATATAGTCCCGCTAACAATGAAATTAGGTCTCTATGAGTGCTTATAAAACAAAATCACCATTTGCGTATAATTTATTATTTAATAATAAATTATATTTGATTAGTTATGATCTATAACTTAATAAAATAGGATAAAAAATATGCACGGTTTTATAAAATTTTATCCTCGTATTATTATATTCTTTGTTGATTTGAATTTTTCTTAGATTGATTTTGATTTTTGAACATAGATTTCTAAATTTAAAATTGTTAGAAAAAAGTAATTAAATTGGCGTTAAAATAATGATGACATAATAATCATTATTAGAATTTAAATACTCGCTTTACTGATTTGGGCTTTATCTTGTGTTTTAAAAATCAGATTTTGACGATTTTACACCTCACATGAAGATAATTAAATTATTTTTAATTAAAAGATGGTTTAACAATTTTTATCTAAGTGGAATTGTTCATGGAAGATAAAAGAAAGTCACGAATTTTTTACATGGAGAATTCTATTCAATATAGAAAACTTATTTATATTTGGTATATTTGGTTTAAATTATCAAAATACACTTTTTAGAATTCAAATATAATCCTATTATAAATAAAATACACTTTTTTAATATTTGATCAAACGATTTTCATTTATCTAGTTAAGATCTAATAGTCCTTTTATTAATTTGGTTGTCACGATCAAAATTTTGGATAAGATTCCTATTATGCTTATTATATAAAAGAGTTTAATATAATAAGGATATCAAGTACATACTGATATAAGTATATTACTAACTGCTTTTATTTTTAATGTTTCAGTTTTATTTATAGTGTATATAAAATTTTAGAATACATTATTACTTTAAAAATTATTAAACAGAATAAAAATTATGTTATGGTTATATAAAATTTTATTCTCATATTATTATAGTCTTTATTGATTTGAATTTGTTCTTAATTTATTTTAATAATTTATTGAAAGAAAGATAAAATTTCTATATTTAAAAGAATTAGTGAAAAAATAAATAAATTGGTGCTACAATTATAAAAAAATATTTATTAAAAATTAGATACTCACTTTACTATTTGGGTTCTATCCTGAGTTTTAGAAATTGAATTTTGACGATTTTACAACTCATGTGAAACTAACGAAATTATCTTTAATTTAATGATGGTTTAATAATTATTATCTAACTTGACCAGTTGACCTACCCATAAACCGAAAAGAAAAGATGGTTAAGTATTATATTCAAAATTATTGTTTATGAATATGAAACCCTAAATATTTTAATAATATTTTGATATTATCCTTTTATGTTTGTTATATGTAAAATAATATAATTATGATTTGGATTAATCAAATTGTTATGTTCCTTCAGAAAAAAAATGTTTAAATTTATTCATGTACAGGAGTTCTCCTAAGTCTCGGGTCCACATGTATCATTGTTAGTATGATATACATGAGCATTATATTGATAATTTTTAATATTGTAATCGATATGAATTGTTATCTGATATTTGGTTTAATAATTATTATCTAACTCGAACTATACATAAATTAAAGATAAAAGATATTTAAGAATTTTTACATAGAAAAATTTTAAATTATCAAAATACACTTTTTAGTATTTAAATATAATTCTATTATTAATCAGATATACTTTTTAATATTAGATCTAACATTTCTCATTGATCTATTTAAGATCTAACTGTAATAATTAATTTGGTCGTATAGTGGTCGTACACGGACCAGATCGATTTTAATTTTTTCTTAAATTGATTTTAATATTTTATTGAAATAAACATAGAATTTATAAATTTAAAAGAATTAGGAAAAAAATTAAATTGATGCTACAATAATAAAAAAAATATATTAAAATTTAGATAATCACTTTACTGTTTGTGCTATATCTTGAGTTTTAGACAACAGATTTTAACAATTTTACAGCCCACACGAAGCTAACAAAATTATCTTTAATTTAATGATGGTTTAATAATTATTATCTAACTGGAACTATCCATAAACTAAAGAAAAAAGATAATTACGATTTTTTACATAAAGATTTCTATTCAATATAGAAAACCTATTTATAATTGGTTTAAATTATCAAAATACACCTTTTAGTATTTAAATACTATCCTATTATTAATCAAATACAATTTTTAATATTATATCTAACGGTCCTCATCTATTTGAATATTTATAGTTTTATAATCCAACGGATCATATACTTTTGGTAGTACAGTGACCGACCAAAGTTTTGGATAAAATCTCCCTTACGCTTATTATATATAAGGAGTTAATAAATTGAGTTTGATTTAAAGATGAATTAAGTCTTACTAGTTTAAAAACCGTGCATCGCACGGATTGTTAATTCTTGTTCTATTATTTACTTTTTAAATATTTTATTAATTGTATTTGTTAAAAAAAAGTAGGTATGTTAAAATAGCTAAACGCTTTGTTAGGTTCTGATATGTTTGTAGAAGGGGGGTTGAATACAAACTGTACCGTTTTATCGAATTTGTTATGTTCGTGATTTAACAATTCAAGAACAAATAAGTACGGAATGAAATGAAACAAGATTCAAATTAAATATAAAATATATTAAACTTGAAGGGTGTTGCACATACAGTACAGATTACAAGGTTTGAATATCAAACTATTTAAAACAAATCTAGAATAAATTCGACAGGAATTTATCTATTTTTTTAATAAAAAGATCGAATACTAAAAAGTAATTCGAGATAAATTCTAGAGATTATGATCCGCTAGATTGTCAAAGCAATACAAGTAAACAATTTCTAGTGGTTTAGATTTAACAATACAAGCTTGAAATTAATTCACTGTAAAAATTGAGCTCTGGCAGTTGTTGGTGAAGACAGAGAGAGAATGAAATGTTGTTGTTTTAGCTTCTGTGTGTATGTCTTTTTAAAACTTTTGTCCACTTCTATTTGTAAATTACACTTCCACTTGTACTGGGAATACTCTCGGGAAGACTCTCGGGAAGACTACCAAAAACAATGGCAAGACTTTCGGGAAGATTACCAAATACAATGGCAAGACCGAAGAAAGACTTAGAAAGACTCAAGGGAAGATTTAGATTCTAATTGGCAAGACTGAAGAAAGAATTAGGAAGACTCAAGGGAAGATTAGTAATGCAACTAGTAAGACTTAGAAAAATGCCTAAGAAAACTCTCGGGAAGATTATCCTAGACAGTCTTCTTAGTGTTTTTCTAAGTCTTCTTAATAATGTATTAATTCTAATTTAAATAACCTTTTAAATAATTTAAGTAATAAATTAATTCTTAATAGAATCAATTTAATAAATAAATTAATTAACTGAATTAATTATTTAAAAGAGAATAAATACAATTCTCAATCTTTCTAATATTTTTCTCAGTCTTTCTAGTTATGTATTAATTCTAATTTAATTTATTGAATTAATTGATTTAACAAATAAATTAATTCTGAGTGAATTAATTTATAGATTAAATTAATTAATTTATAGTTTAATTAATTTAAGGAATAAATTAATTCCGATGGAATTAATTTATAGTTTAAATTAATTAATTTCTAGTTTAATTAATTTAAGGAATAAATTAATTCTGATGGAATTAATTTATAGTTTAAATCAATTAACTTCTAGAATAAATTAAAAGAGATTTAATACTAAATCTGAGAACCACTGAAACTAATGACGAACTCCCATTGACTGATGTGGACACTCGATGTAGTGTCTAGTTCATGAGCGACTAACTTCAATGAGGGTTCTTCATCTTTAGACTTTAAGCTGTGGTCCATCTTCTTTTCCCTTTAAACAAACCCTGTAACCTATATGTTTCCTGTCACACTTCTGAAATCTCCGTCACTTTAAATAGATCCACTTTCTTGAATACTTCACTGAGGCTTGATCAAAATTACTGAACTTCTTCCAGTGTAGAATTACTCCAAGTCAGTAGATGACTTTAAACTTTATTCTCTTGACTGATAGAACCCTCTGAGATTCCTGTGACCTTTAATCTAATATTTAGTTATTACATTCTTGTTTAAGTTGAGTGAAATCCTCGAATTACAAATAGGCTATTGCATATGCCTTTCAATCTCCCCATATTTGTTTGTTAGAGAATAACAACCAAATATCTAGAGGATAACTCAATTAAAACCAAGAAAAAGATAAGACTCTAAATCCTAAGTAAATAATAGAAAATTCTGGATGAAATATGACATTTCCAGATTTCACAAGTAAAGATAAATCCAAGACATATGTTTCTCTAGACTGAACAAATGATAACACTAATCCTGTCTTGATTTACCTCAGTTTCCTTTACTACCTTGAAACTCCTCCTTTTCCTTTTATATCCTTTTCAGCTCCCTCTTCCTAGCTTCTCCAAACTTCTCCCCCTTAGTTGAGGAATTCTCTACAGATTTAACCTTTTTAGTCTCCGAAGCAAGTATGAGTCGAGATTGTTGATGGAGTTGATCTTGGGAAGTAAATTTGTCTTCAAGATTTCCTTGAGCAGTCCCAGCTGATTGTTATCAGAGGTGGAAGAAGAAGACCGTTCAACAACTTGTGCTTGCAAAACTTCTTTATCAGCCTAGGTTTTGAATATTTGTTCTTGTAGATCAACTATTTGAGCTAACCACATTGCAGTGTATGTGTCTGTGTGTGCACTCACTTGAATTTCTCTTGTAAGTGTATCACTCATCTCACGTGCATGTGTTTCACTTAGTGTTTGACTCGCATCACTCAATATTAGTTGTCTGTTTTCTCCTTTTTGATCAGTACCTGCATTGAAAAACACCCTAGCCTCTTCAAGAGAGGTCAGTGGTGGTGCAATGGGAGTTCGCAAATCCCGATCCTCAATCATGTCTATCAAATCACTTGAAATTGAAATTTGAATTGCTACAGTGATAGACTGACCAAGTTGCCTTCCACTTTCTCCAGATAAATCTGCGAGTGGAAAATACCTTAAGGAGCCAGAGATGTTCCCTCAGGGAGGGGAGAAAATGATTCTATTTAAATTTGGCAAAGAATCAGATTTTCCCTCTGATGCCTGTGAAGGCACTTCTACCGTAACAATGGTAGGAACTGTAACCAGTTGCAGGTGCTCTGCTTTCACTGTGTCCTGAGTTTCATCTAATGGTATTGTCTTCTCCCATTGTGAGTAATGCGAGTGTGCTTGACTCAGTACAAAGTGCCATGACCCTATGGCGAATTTCAATAGATTCATCATGTTGAGAGAGTGTCTCTAGAAACAGTTCATTGACCATTTCAAAATCCATATCCTGTTGAGAGGATAAAGATGGGCTGACAGATGCCTCAGTATATATTGAATTTCTTTAGAGGCAGAGTTGTGGGATCACTCACTATTTCAATCAAAATACTTCTTTGTTTACCATTTGATTTCTGTTCAGGCTGAGAGGTCAAGTAATTAAGTTGTAGACTCATTGTTTGGCTCTAAGGCCTGGGATAAAGATTGTGGATCTGCAATCCCTTGGTCAGCCCTAAAAACCACTTGGGTTCAGCAACAGTAACAGAAGTGGATTGAGAGATAGAAAGTAATACCTGAATTGGATTTGGCACTGAATTTCCAGCTAAGCAAGAGCTAGATCAGAAATAATATATACAATATATTTACAAAAACAACTAAGACAAATAGAAAATAAAAGATAATAAATAATAAAAATAAAATAATATAAAATAATATATACAAATAAAAACTATTAGTAGAAAACTAAAGAAAGAAAATAAATTAAAATAAAATGCAGAAAATATTTACATGAAACTATTTACATGAACTAAACAAGAATATTTGAATATTTTAAATTAAATTTTTTTCAATAAAAATAGATTTCTCTACAATTTTAACTTGTAAAATTTGAGAAAAATATTTTTAGAGAAAATAATTCATCTTAACTTACTCAACCTAAGAAGCTTAACAATTAGACAAGACATGGCCATAATCTATGTTAGGTCCTGATAAGTTTGTAGAAGGGGGGTTGAATACAAACTATATCGTTTTATCGAATTTGTTCTTTATAGAATAAAACGATTTAAGAACAAATTATGACGGAAATAAATGAATCAGAATTCAAGTTAAATATAACTTATATTAAACTTGAAAGGTGTTACAAATGAGGTACTGATTACAAGATTGAATCTCAAACTAATTAAAACAAATCTAGAATAAATTCGACATGAATTTATCTATTTTTGTAATAAAAAGATATAACAATAAATGATAATTTGAGATACGTTCTAGGGATAAAAATCTGCTAGATAGTCAAAGCAGTACAAGTAAATGAATTCTAGTGGTTTAGATTTGACACAATGATTTTTAGAATTAATCCACTTAAGAAATTAATCGGCAGAGTTCTTCACAGAAGCTTTTCTTTTGAAGAGATATTATGTTGATGATCCTTCTGTCTGTCTTGATAATTTGATTATATATCAAATTACTTTTGTAATCCACTTGACACAAAAGTCTGCACGTTTCTACTTTTCATTCCACTAGGAATGACTATCAAAATAGTCTTGGAATGACTATCTTAAAAGTCTGGAATGACTATCAAAAGAACTGGAATGACTATGAGAATTTACATAAATTAAATCAGAATTTCTAGAAATGTACTAGGATGACTATCGGGATGACTATCCCTTGATAGTCATTCCAGTACATTTTTTAATATAAATAAACTTGGAATGACTATCGGGATGACTATCCTGGATAGTAATTCCAGTTCATTTTAATTAAGAAATTCTAAATTAATTCTAATTCTAATTTGAATTAATTCTGATAATTAATTTATTTCATAAATTAAATTCTGATGAATTTAATTTATTCAATAAATTAATTACTCAATTTATTTGTTAAATTAATTCAGAAAAATTAATTTAATAAATAAATTAATAACTAATTTAAAAGAGAATGTAAATTCTTATAACATAGTAAAACTAATTCTTGAACCACTTGAACTGCTGAAGAGTATCCATTGTCTGAGGTTGTCATTTGATGCACGGTCTGGTTCATAAATGACTAACTTCAATGTCTGTTCTTCATCTTAACTTTAAGCTGTGGTCCATTGTCTGCTTTTGACTGTTGATCAATCTTGGTAACCTGTACATTTGTTGTCACAAATCTGAAACCTCTGTCACTTTAATAAATCCACTTCTTTGAAGACTTCACTGAGGCTTGAACAAATAATTGAACTTCTTTCAATGTAGTATATCTTCAAATCTGTAGGATGACTTTAATCTGTATTCTTCTGACAGATATGATCTTCTGAGATTCCTGTGACTGTGACAATTGAATTATTACTTACTTATTACAAACTTGTTTAAGTTGAGTTGAACTCGATGTAAACAAATAGGTTTAAACATATGCCTTTCAATCTCCCCCTATTTGTTTGTTAGAGAATAACAAGCAAATACCTAGAGGATAACTCAACTAACTAAACAAGTAAAAATAAGACTTTAAAAGTTAAGTAAATAATAACACAAAGTTCTGGATTTCATTAAACATTTTCCAGATTCAAACAGTAAAGATAAATACAAGATAGATGTTTCTCTAGACTGAACATGTGTTTACATTGATCCTATCTTGATTTACCTAAACTCTATACATTTAACATTTACAGACCAGAGCTTCTTCAAATTTCTTCATCCATCATCTCTCATTCTTCAAGAGCTTCAAGCAAATCATTGTCCAGAACACGATCAGATTCAGAAGTAATGCCACTTGGTCTGACAGGTTGAGTTGTAACTTTCTTCAGCCTATTCTTCATTTGATGATATCTCTTGATATTGGCAATGCAATAGTCTTGAATCAAATCAGCAACTTATGTCTTTTCTTGTGTAGCAAACCCTGTTGTCCTCAACATGTTCTCCATATAGACAAGATTCTTGGCAGGATAATCTTTCAAAGAGATGGGATCCACACCACAAGTTTGAAGTTCCATTCCTTTATAAAATTTAACTTCATATGTCACATCCAAAACTTGAGGACTAGCTTTCATGGCAAACTCTCTAAGCTGATCATGCAACAGCTCACATAGAGGTGAAGACCTTTTAATCTTTGTCATGAAAACCCAAATCTCAGAGAGAGTTCTACCTTCCAGAAGATTAAGAGAAACTAAGAAAGTTCCCTCATTATGAGTGTAGATGTAGATCTTCAACTCCTCTCTGACTCTGTCATATCCAGTAGTAATTCTTGAAATCTCCGCATGAAGAGCTTTCATATAGATTGTGTTGTCTGGATTGACCTTTCTATACCTTTACAACATGCTAAAGAACTTTCCATCATTGTCCGACCCTGTCGGATGTGAGAACATCTCTCTAGCTCTATCTCATTCTTCTCCAAGCTTCAGCCTCACATATAACTTCCTGTCCTTGACCTTTTTATATCATGAAGTCGTTGATTTTCTTGATGTTCAGCTTTTTGGATAACTAGATGCTTTGAGATGATGTCAGACACTTTAGCATTCTCCTCCTCTCTTCTCTTCAGATCAGCTTTCTGTCTTAACAGCTCAGCTTCAAAGGCAGGATCCACTTCAGGTTCATCTTCCCAGTCAGCAAAATCAGCCTCTCCTTCAACCTCCACTTCACCAAAGATATCTTCAGGGGTTTCTTCAGATTCAATATCATCAAACTCTCCCTGTTCATCTTGATAGTAGACATCATCAGAAAAAGTTAACTTTTGCTTCCCTTTGTCCTTTCCAGAACCAGAACCTTGAGCTTCACCTCCTTGATCTCTCACTCCTTCTCCTTATTCTCCCCCTTAGTTGAGGAATCCTCTATGGATTTAACTTTATCAGTTTTAGGATCCTCTTTCCTACTTCTTCCTTCTCCTTCTTCATCTCCTCCTTCATCCTTACCATCATTATCCTCATCATCATCATCACCATCAAAGAATTTCTTCTGTTCAGCATTGGGTTGATGTGAGTTCTTGATCATGTTGTACAGATGCTTCATGCCTTCATTCAGATGCTGCATCCCTCCTTCAATCCTTGCAAACCTTTCATCATTGAACCACTGATTTTCATCAATAGTCTCCTGAATGTAGTCCACCCAAGTTGAAATGGAAGCAATCTGCTTGACACTCTATGTTATCTCAGCATTTGACGTTATAATCTCAGAGATGTCTGAAGCCACTAACACCTGGGACTCCTGAATGGCATTCATCCTGGGGATAAGAGTAGTCTTCAATCCTTCAATTTCATCCTTGATAGTACCCAACTGATTAGTTACAGAGGTGGAAGAAGAAGACCGTTCAACCACTTGTGCCTTGAGAATATCTTTTTCAGCCTGGGTTTGTTGAAGTTGTTTCTGTAGACCAGCTATTTGAGCCAATAAAAAAGCAGTGTATGTGTCATTGTGTGCACTCATCTCAATTTCTCTCGATGATGTTTCACTCTGCTCACGTGCTTGTGTATCACTCTGTGTTTGTCTCTCAGATCTAACCACTAGCTGTCTATCCATATTAGGAGTTGATGTACCTGCAGGAAAAATCACCCTAGCCCCTTCTTGAGAGGTCAGTGGTGGTGCAATGGGAGTTCGCGATTCCCAATCCGTAGAGAAATCCAATAGATCATCTGGAATTTGAAACTGAATTGCTTCAGTGTTGGATTCAATAGGTTGCCTTCCACTTTCTCCAGTAAAAACTGCGTGTGGAAAATCCCTTAAGGGAGCCAGAGATGTTCCCTCTGGGAGGGGAGAAAATGATTCTATTTGAGTTGGCAAAGAATCAAATTTTCCCTCAGATGCCTGTGAAGGCACTTCTACCGTTACAATGGTAGGCACTGTCTCATGTCTTAAGTGCTCTCCTAGCAATGTGTCCTGAGTTGCATCTAAAGTTATGTTTTCTCCCATTGTGAGTAACGGGAGTGTGCTTGACTCGGTACAAAATGCCATGGCCCTATGGCGAACTTCAATAGATTCACCCTGTTGAGAGGATGTCTCCAGAGACTGTGTATTGGCCATTTCAAAATCCATATCCTGTTGGGAGGATACAGACGGGCTTACAGATATCTCCCTATATGTTCTTCTTTTCTTAGGAGGTGGAGATAGAGCTGCGGGATCACTCATTGTTTCTTCATCACTACTATTTCTGTTTCTGGTATAGAGATAAGGTTCAGGTTGATTTGGATATGACTCAGTGTTTGGCTCTATGACCGGGGATAGAGTTTGTGGTTCTACAAACTCTTGGTCAGCCCTATCAACCTCTTGGGTTTCAGAAATAGTACCAGAAGAACCAGGGATAGAAGTCCTTACCTGTGGTTGTATGACTTCTTCAGTTCCAGCTGATGTAACTATCCTTTGCTCGGGAACTGGTGGTTCAAATGATGGTAGGTTGATGAAGTTTGTCATGTAGTTGGATATGAGAACTGAAACATTGATATACCTGAAGGATGTTTGCAATCTTTGATAGAACTTTCTGTCAGTGGTCGGAGAAATGAAAAAAAGACCATTCCTGAACAGTTCTTGATGCTCATTAGAAAGTAAAGAATTAAGAACAAGTGATAGAAAACGAGGATAAAAACATTTAATCTTTCTACCATTGTCAAATTCCTTTCTAGCATTAAACACCCTCCTAACAACAATTTCCCATAGAAGGTGGCCAAAATTGAGTCTTTTGTTGAAGACAATTGCATAACCAATAACTTGTAAAAGATAAGGAATATTCTGAAAGTTATTTTTCGTGCAATTGCCAAAGACCTTAGCCAAGGTATCAAAGAATAAATCTCATTCACACACAAGATTCCCCTTAAGTAATTTAGTCATATTTAGGGGACCTTGATATTGAATACTGATGAAAAACCTAGTTAATTCTTCTTCAGTGGGGAGTCTGTCAAAATTATCCCGAGGAAACTGCAAGGCATTACAAAATGTTTCCTCAGTGATAATGTACTGTGTGTCCTGAATATTGAAAGAGATAGTTGAGAAATCATCAGAGACAACATCAGTTGAGCAAAGTAAATATAAAGGATCAACTTTCAAATCAACATTAGAACAAATAGCATAATTAACACAAGAATGTTGATTAAGAAAGGAGATCCAAGGCCTAAAACGTTCAAGTGAACATTTCAGGGGATCAAAATAGCCATGTTAATTAGTAAGAACAATCTCAAATTGTTGGGCCATTTTAACACAAATTAATAGAGTTAATTTTAGATTAATTCTAATTTAGGGAATAAATTCCAAGAAATAAGAATTATATCAGAAATTAATTAAATCAATTTATGTCGATCCAAGTAAATAAAATAAAAAAAATTGACAACAGTTCTTTACTTTAGAGAATAAAGAACCAAACTAGAGAGAAAAGAAACTTTGTAAAAACAAGAGTTTGTGAGGAATGAGAAGAAATGACTAAAGGTTTAGTATTTATAGGCAATCCTCGGAATAGCCTGGGATGACTACCGGGTAGTCATACCGATAGTCATTCCAGTATTAAACTGAGAATGACTTAAAATATTAACAGAATAATCAGAGAAAATAATCAAAAAAATACATATTATTAGAATGACTACCGGGATGACTATGGGATAGTCATACCGATAGTCATTCCAGTACAAAAAATAAGAATACTGAAATAAAAGGCAGAAAAAATAATTAAAACGAATTAATATTAAACTAAACTATAATGACTACTGGAATGACTATGAGAGATAGTCATTCCGATAGTCATGCTAGTACAAAAACAAAATAAACAAACCTGTTAACAAAAACTAGCAGAATTAATTAAAATAAATACAGAAAAATGCATAAAACTTATAGAAATGCATGAAATATTTATAAAAGCCTAGAAAAATTCACAGAAAATTCCATAAATCCTAGAAAAATATGCAGAATAATATAGAATTGCATAAAAATAATATAAACTTGCAGAACTATTTAAACAACTATATTTACAATCTGAAAATAACTTAAATGATTCTAAATAAATATATTTTCAATAAAAATACATTTCTCCACTTATAAAATATGAGAAAAATATTTTTAAAGAAAATAAATTATTCAGAATATTTAAATTAACAAGCTTTACACAATAAACATGGATTGGCAATATTTAACATCTAAAATCAACAAAAGAAAATGACTTAGATAAGAACAAACCTACCAGAGACATTGTCAATCACTAAGACTGTTCAACATACCCAATTTACTAACTAACCTGGTAAATGTGGATTTGTCAACAGATTTAGTGAAAATATCTGCAGTCTGTTCTTCAGTGGGTACAAAGTGTAACTCCACAGTTCCATTCATAACATGCTCTCTGATAAAATGATACATGATATCAATGTGCTTTGTTCTCGAGTGCTGAACAGGGTTGTTGGAGATTGCTATGGCACTTGAATTATCACATAAGATAGGAATTTTGTCTAATGCAAAGCCATAGTCTTTCAATTGATTCCTTATCCATAGGATCTGAGCACAACAGCTTCCAGCAACAATATATTCAGCTTTTGTTGTTGAATTGGAAACTGTTTGATGTTTCTTGCTATACCAGGAAATCAATCTACCTCCTAGGAACTGACAACTCCCAGAGGTACTCTTTCTATCCACAACACTACCTGCATAATCAGAATCTGTATATCCAACAAGGTTAAAACCAGAATCTTTAGGGTGCCAGATACCTAAATTAGGTGTACCCTTAAGATATCTCAAGATTCTTTTAACATCAACGAGATGTAAATCTCTAGGGTCCGCTTGGAACCTTGCACACAAGCATGTAGCATACATAATATCTGGTCTACTTGCAGTAAGATAGAGTAAGGAGCCAATCATACTTCTATAGCTTGTAACATCTACCTTGATAGAATTGTCAGAAGCTCCAAGTTTGATTGTTGTTGAAGATGGAGTCCTTGCTGATGCTGAATCCTCCATGTGATACTTCTTGAGGAGTTCTTTGAGATACTTGGATTGACAAATAAATATACCATTTGACCTTTGACTTACTTGCAATTCAAGAAAGAACTTCAGCTCACCCATCATACTCATTTCAAACTTACTCTGCATTAGCTTAGCAAATCTCTTATAGAGATCATCATTAGGAGACCCAAATATGATGTCATCCACATAGACTTGGACTAATATCATATCACTTTTGTGTTTCTTTGAAAAAAGAGTTTTGTCTATGATACCTCTAACAAAACCATTTTCTAAAAGAAAACCAGAGAGAGTGTCATACCATTTTCTTGGGGCTTGTTTGAGACCATAGATAGCCTTGAAGAGAAAGTACACAAAGTCCAGCAACTCCTGATTTTCAAAGCCAGGGGGCCGTTCCACATACACTTCTTCATCTAGCTCACCATTCAGGAATGCACTCTTAACATCCATTTGATAGACTTTAAAATTGGAGTAAGCTGCAAATGCTAAGAACATCCTGATGGCCTCAAGTCTAGACACTGGTGCATAGGTTTCATCATAATCAATGCCTTCAGCTTGTGAATACCCTTGAGCAACCAGTCTTGCCTTGTTCCTTGTAACAATGCCATCCTCATCTAGCTTGTTCCTGTATACCCATCTAGTACCAACTACTTTCTTGTTCTTTGGCCTGGGCACCAGCTTCCAGACTTGTTGTTGTTCAAACTGATTGAGTTCATCTTGCATAACAATCACCCAATCTGGATCAGTCAGTGCTTCCTCAGTTTTCTTTGGCTCCATTTCAGATAGAAATGCTGAATAATGACATTCATTTTGAGTTGCACTTCTAGTTTTAACTCCAACATCTGGATCACCAATGATCAGCTCAAAAGGATGAGCTCTATTCCATACAGCCTGTCTTGGAAGATTTGATCTTGATGATTCGCCTTGAAATTGACTTTGATGTTGTGAGTGACTAGATGATCCTTCATTTGCTCCCCCTGAGTTGTTGCTTGATTGCCTTGATGATTCTTCTCCAGTGTTGGTGGTATCTCCATTGTTACCAGTGTTTCCACCACCACCACCACCACCATGATCATTATCATCATTGTTATTATCATTACCAGCAATAACTTCAGGTGGGGCTGCATCATCTGATTCTGAGTCTGGCAAGTTATCAAACTTCATCTTTTCAGATGAGTCTTCTTTTTGGATATTAGGGAGCTTAGTGTCATCAAAAGTAACATTGACACTTTCCTTTACTGTGTGACTGCCAACCAAGTAGACCCTGTAAGATCTTCTGGAATAACCAACAAAAATAGCTTCTTGTGCCTTTGCTTCAAACTTGCCACGTTTAACATTGTCATCTATAAGCACAAAGCATTTTGCTCCAAATACATGAAAGTACTTGACAGTTGGTTTCTTGTTGTTCATGATCTCATAAGGAGTCTTCATTAAGTCCTTGTTGATTAAAGTTCGATTCTGAGTATAACAAGCTGTATTTGCTGCTTCAGCCCAAAAGTACGATTCTTTCTTTCCACTACTCCATTTTGTTGAGGAGTTCTAGGGGCAGAATACTGTCTTGTTATTCCTTTATCACCACAAAAGTCATTTAGGACTGCATTCTTGAATTCAGTTCCATTATCTGACCTTATGGCTCTAACAGGGAATCTAGAATCCAGCTCAATCAACTTTATATGGTCAATCACCAGGTGTGGGGTCTCATCCTTGGAATGTAGGAATAAAACCCATGTATATTTAGAAAAGTCATCAACAATCACAAGTGCATATTGTGTTAGATCAGAATTCAATGATCGTCAGGAGCTAGACTCAACTGATCAGGATTGCTGACGTCATCAGGATTACATGGTCGTCAGGATCATAATGCATATCGGGACTGGGATCAGGATTGATCATCAGGACTGGAAGCTGATCAGGATTCCTACTTCGAGTTATATTTGGAGTCTAGTTAAACATGGAAGTTTATTCTGTCGGTTCCTGGTTTGTAGAATGTAGCTATCAATTATGGATAGGTTTCAATCTTTGTAATTGATTAGGACTTATCATTGATAGAGAAGCTGTGTAGTATATAAACACAGTTTTAGTTTCGATTTATGGACGTGAACATAATCGAATATAGATGAATCAAGATAGAAGCTCTCAAGAACATAGAATTTCTTGAGAGAGTTTTTGTAAGCTAGCAGCTCTCAAGAACATCAGAATTTCTTGAGAGAGTTTGTAACAGTTTTATATCAGATCTAATAAAGCTGTTATCTTTCTTTCATATTTATGATATATACATTGAGAAGTCGATTATCTTATACTATTGTATTCAACCCCCCTTCTACAATAGATTATTACTGGGCAACAATTGGTATCAGAGCAAACTGATTTAATTCTGAATCAGATACGATCTAAAGATGTCGACAACCAAGTATGAAAGCATGAAGATTCCCATCTTAAAGAAATCAGAATATCCAACATGGAGGGTAAAGATGCTGATGTACCTGGAGGCTATGGATCCTGACTATTTGGACAGGATTCGTGATGGACCATATATTCCTACAAGGATTGTAGAACGAACAGATACAGTACCTGAACATTATGTGGTCAAGGCTAAAAGTGAATGGACTCCAGAAGAAAAGGCTCATGTACTCAGGGAACCAAAGATAAAGAATATCTTGCACAGTAGTCTTGATGCTGTCATGTCAAACAGAGTGATTGCATGCAAGTCTTCAAAAGAAATCTGGGATACTTTGGAAACTCAGTGCCAGGGATCTGCATATGTCAAGAAAAACAGAAGGGCTCTTTTGATTCAAGAATATGAACAATTTGATGCAAGACCTGATGAGAGCCTAACTGATCTATATGATAGATTTATGACACTATTGAACAGTTTATCTTTAGTTGACAAGGAATATGAAACTGAAGATTCAAACACCAAGTTTCTAAGAGCTTTACCTGAAGAATGGGACACTCAGACCTCAATCATTAGACATCAGTATGATCTTAACACTGTGTCTCTTGATGAAGTCTATGGGATGCTAAGAACTCATGATCTTGAAGTTCAACAGAGAAAGAACAAGAAAAGCAGCAAGGCAAAATCAATTGCTTTGAAAACAGAGGCTAAATCAAAAGGAAAAGCTATGGAGGTCTCTAGAAGTAAATCAAGAATAGCTGAGTCAGATCCTGATGACTCTTCATCAGATACTGATGGCAATCCTGATGCCAATACTGATGATGATTCTTCTGACTCAGACATGGAAGAGATGGTTGCTATGATTGTCAGAAACTTCAGAAGGATGAAGTTCAGGAAGAATAGAAGACAAGGCAACTTTCAGAAAAAGGCTTTCAACCCAAACAAAGATAAGTATATCAAAAAGGACAGCAAGGGTAGAAAATTTGACAAGTCAAAGGTTAGATGCTACAAGTGCAATGGTATGGGTCACTTTGCTTCTGAGTGCAAGAAGACAAAGGCACTTATCACATCAAGCAAGGATTGGATGGACTCTTCCTCAGAATCTGATACTGAGGTGGTCAACTATGCTCTAATGGCCAATGCTGATGTAACTGCTGCTCCTGATGATAAGGTACTAAATACTATCTTTGATTTTGATACTGATAATGCTTCTGAGTTAAGACGTTTTCTAAAGTCTTTACATATTAGCTTTAGAAGTCAAACTACTGAAAATACTAGGATCTTATCTGAGATGTCTGAACTTAGAAAAAGGAATGATATATTAGAAGCTGAATTTTCTCGTATGCAAGAAGTACAAAAAGAATGTGATAATGCGAATCACATGTATTTTGAGATGAAATCCAAATGTACTGCTCTTGAAAAGGAACTTGAATATGCTAATGAGAAAATCAGAACCTGGACAGACTCTGGTAGGAAATTTCATGAGATTAATACCTCTAAGAATTGGAAAGAGTGTCTAGGATATAAGTCAGATGAGGATAAGAAATTGAAAGAGAAAATTGTCATTGATGAGACAGTCAGTCCAAAGACCTATAGACATGTTATAGACGCAACCAAATCTAAGATTATTCCTGTTAATTTTGTTTTTGGTAAGGATTCCAATTCTACTTTTGAAAAGGGATCTACTTCTACTCAAGGAATTAAAATCATAAAGTCTAAATCTGTCATGAATAAAATCACTAAGAATGTAGGTCTATTGTCTCAGAAACAGCTTAAGGATAAAATCTGTGAGGTGACAGATAAGAAAAAGGAAGCTACTGTTAAGAGAAACAGGAATGGTAAAGTTGGGATCAATAAAGAGAATGGTTACAAATATATCCCAAATGCACCTAGAAAGTGTTGTTTTAACTATGGTAACTCTAATCATCTTGCTATTGATTGTAAGAAGAGTAAGAAGAAGATTGCTGATATTTCTAAGTCTGATGTTAGGAATAGATCAGTATTTTATAAACCACAGAAGTCCTGTTTTCATTGTGGTAGTTTATGGCACTCTATTTATACTTGTAAAGATTATCATGAGTTGTACTATAACTTATATGATCCATTGCCTAAATTTGATAAAAATAGTGCAAACTCTGGTAGCATTGAGAATGTCATAGAGAAGCATGCTTTTGTTAATACTGATACTGACAAAGCAAATCCTGATGGAGTAAATCTTGTCAAGACTGCTAAGGTCAGAAAGTCTTCTGCTGTGAAAGTTAATAAATTGCATGGAAAAGGAACCCAACAAGTATGGGTTCCTAAATGTTCTAACTAGTGTGTTTCTATTCTGATTGCAGGGTAAAAAGAAAAATGTGTTAGTCATGGATAGTGGATGTTCTGTGCACATGACTGGAAACAAAGCCCTGTTATCAGAATATGAGGAAAAAGCTGGCCCAACTGTGTCTTATGGAGATGGCAATATTGGACAAACCTTGGGATATGGCAATATAATCATTGGAAATGTCATCATTGAAAAAGTAGCTCTAGTGAAAGGACTGAAACACAACTTCTTGAGTATTAGTCAAATCACTGACAGAGGTTATCATGTCAACTTCTATTCCACACATTGTGAAGTAGTCAGTAAAGCAACAGGAAAGATAGCACTGACTGGCTACAGGCATGGTAACATATATGAAGCCAACATTCAATCAAATACTGATGACTCCCCTACCTGTCTGATCAGTAAAGCATCAGTATATGAAAGTTGGAATTGGCACAAGAAGCTTTCTCATCTCAACTTCAGCAATATCAATGAGTTGGTTAAGAAAGATTTAGTGAGAGGATTACCAAAAGTGTTATATACTCCTGATGGACTCTGTGATGCATGTCAGAAAGCAAAACAGAGAAGGACATCATTCCAGAGTAAATCAGAATCCTCTATTGAAGAACCATATCACATGCTACATCTTGATCTATTTGGTCCAGTCAACATCATGTCCATCAGTAAGAAAAGGTACACTCTTGTAATTGTTGATGAATATTCTAGATTCACTTGGGTGTATTTTCTGCACAGAAAAGATGAGACTCCTGAAGTTCTGTTGGATCATGTGAGAATGATTGAGACAACCACAAAGTACAAAGTCAAGATACTGAGAAGTGATAATGGTACTGAATTTAAGAATTCAAAAATGGAAGAGTTCTGCAAATACAAAGGAATCATTCAACAATTCTCTGCTCCTGGCACACCCCAACAAAATGGAGTAGTTGAAAGGAAAAATAGAACTCTTATTGAAGCTGGCAGAACTATGTTGGAAGAAGCAAAATTACCTACATATTTCTGGGCAGAGGCAGTCAACACAGCATGCTATACTCAAAATCTCACATTAATAAACAGGCATGGTAGTACTCCTTATCAGTCACTCAAGGAGAAGAAACCAAGTCTGAAGCATCTGCATGTGTTTGGCTGTAAATGTTTTGTTCTCAAAACCCATCCTGAACAGCTAGGGAAATTTGAAACAAAGGCTGGTGAAGGAATTTTCATAGGCTATCCTGCATCAAGAGCCTTCAGAGTTTTCAATTTGAGAACAAGAACTGTCATGGAATCAATACATGTATCTTTTGATGACAAGAAGATAACTGGAATCAATGAAGACTCTCATGATAGATTGATTTTTGAAAATGAAGCTACCAAGGAACCTGAAGAAAGTGAATCAGATCCTGTCAATACATCAGATCCTGATGGGTCACCAGATCCTGATGACACACCAGATGCTGATGGTGCTAATACTGATGATGCAATCAATAGTGATACTTCTAGTAGTGCTAATGTTGAGGGGGAGCAACATCATTCTACTACAAGTTCAGAGACAACTCAATCATCAGGACAAAATTCTTCACATACTGATTCAAGTGATGATCCTGATAGCTTATCAGGAGGACATAACAATAATTCAGGGAGAGCTTCAAATCAAGCAAGTTCTTCAAGTCAAGATAACACCAATCCAGGGGGAGCATCTACTTTAAGAAACAATTTAACACCAACAAGGAAATGGACTGCAAGTTATACTCCTGATTTGATAATTGGGGATCCTGATGCAGGTGTTCAAACAAGAAGTGCAACTCAAAATGAATGTATATACAATAACTTTCTATCCAAGGAGGAGCCAAAGAAAGTTGAAGATGCACTTAAAGATGCTGATTGGGTTACTGCAATGCAAGAGGAACTGAATGAATTTGAAAGAAATGAAGTCTGGAAACTGGTACCAAGACCAAAGAATAGATCAATTGTTGGTACAAAATGGATTTTCAAGAACAAGACTGATTCTGATGGAGTAATAATCAGAAACAAAGCAAGACTAGTTGCAAAGGGGTATTCTCAACAAGAGGGAATTGATTATGATGAAACTTTTTCTCCTGTTGCAAGACTAGAAGCCATCAGGATATTTCTTGCTTATGCAGCACATAAGAAATTCAAGGTTTTCCAGATGGATGTTAAAAGTGCTTTCTTAAATGGAGAACTGGAGGAAGAAGTCTATGTTGAGCAACCTCCTGGTTTCATTGATCCTAAATATCCAGATCATGTCTACAGATTGGATAAGGCACTTTATGGACTAAAGCAAGCTCCAAGAGCATGGTATGAAACTTTAGCTCTATTCTTACTGGAAAGTGGATTCAAAAGAGGAGCTATTGATAAAACTCTATTTTATTTGAATCATGGTAAGGACTTGTTGTTAGTTCAGATTTATGTTGATGATATCATTTTTGGGTCAACAAACAATAAGCTATGTGAAAAGTTTTCCAAGCTTATGCAGTCAAGATATCAAATGAGTATGATGGGAGAAATGAGTTACTTTCTTGGTCTTCAAGTTAAACAGACTGATGAAGGGATTTTTACCAATCAGTCTAAATATACAAGGAATTTATTGACAAGGTTTAACATGCAAGATAGTTCTCCTGCTACAACTCCCATAGCTACAGCTACCAAACTTGATCCTGATCAAGGTGCTGAGGTAGATGTAACTCACTACAGAGGAATGATTGGATCTTTATTGTATCTCACTGCAAGTAGACCAGATATCATGTTTGAAACCTGTCTGTGTGCAAGATTTCAAGCAAAACCTAGAGAACCCCATCTGATTGCAGTCAAAAGAATTTTCAGATATCTCAAAGGCACTTCTTCACTTGGCCTTTGGTATGCAAGGGAATCAGATTTTGGGTTGTGTGGTTATTCAGATGTTGATTTTGCAGGATGTAAAATAGACAGGAAAAGTACTTCAGGAAGCTGTCAGTTTTTGGGTGGAAGACTAGTTTCATGGTTCAGTAAAAAGCGAAAATCCATTTCCACTTCAACTGCATAAGCTGAGTACATTGCTGCAGGAAGTTGTTGTGCTCAGATAATGTGGATGAGAAATCAGTTGTTAGATTATGGCCTGTCATACTCAAAAATCCCTATTTATTGTGATAACCAAAGTGCTATTGCAATGACAGGAAATCCAGTTCAGCATTCTCTTACTAAACACATCAGTATTCAATATCACTTCATAAGAGAACAAGTTCTGGAAGGAACAATTGAACTTCACTTTGTTCCTACTGATCAACAACTAGCTGATATATTCACCAAGCCACTACCTGAAGCTACTTTCAATAAATTGGTTAATGAACTTGGAATGATGAACTTTGAGAATTTCTGAGGAAAGCTACAGAGAGGAAATCCTGATAACTGTCAAATCCTGATGGTTATTCAGAAAGGTGTGTATTTTTGATCTATTCCTGATAGGATGTTATCCTGACAGGAAGTCAACTGGTCAATCCTGATGTTCAGGTCAGTATTTCATTGCTTAATTTGTGCCTAATTTTTCGTCAGTATCTGCTGATGGACGATTGAGTTTTAGTAGGACAACTGTATGCGCGCGTGTGTTGCACTGTTATAGATATACATATACATACACATAAAAAGCGGTGCAGTTTCATTTAAATTACACACGTAATCTGTCCACTAATTATTTGTACACAAATCATATTTTGCCACCTGTTATTGAGAGTAAAGTTTTGTTCTAACAAAATACTTTTACTTATTCTACATCATTAATTACTCTCTCATCATCAGTTTTTCGATTTTCTATCTCTCTCTGTGCTCACGAACCCTAACTATTTTCAAGCATCAATTCTCAAGATTTTTAAGAATTACAATGGTGTCTTCATCATTCATGAACAAACAGACAGTGATTAGTGGTGTTACTTTTGCCACTAACAATTTTGTGGCTATTCTAAATCATCAAGATTTACCCATTGAGTTTCATATAATTCAAGATTTTCTAGCTTCAAGCCCATTGAAGTTTGCTTTAACAGAACCTGCAAGTGTTTATTTTAAGTCTGTAATGCAGGTGTGGAACTCAGTTACTTTTGACAAAGGGTATTCTGACACCATCTTGATGAGTTTTGAACATAATGGAATTACTCACTATGTGACTCCTGCAATTGTGGAGGAAGCCCTGCATTTACCTGTTCTTGGTGATCCTATTCCTGCTAATGTTTCGGACTCTACTCTTTTTGAGTTTGTTACAAAGTTGGGCTACAATGGTGAAGTAAAGAGATATGACAATCTCTTTAGGACAAAGCTTAAGAAGGAATGGAATTTCTTCTTTGATACGATCAGCCGCTGTTTACTGAACAAGACATCAAATTTTGATGCTCTTCCATCAGGATCTCTTAAAATTGGGTACTCTCTTATCCACTCTACAGTGTTTGATTATGGGTCGTTTATCTTAAAAGCTTTAAGTGATAGGAAATCAGATAAGTTAGGTTCTGTCTGTTTTCTTAGATTTTTACTGTTGATATTTAATCACTTGTGTCCTAATGTTGTTTTTGAGAATGATGTATTTCTACCTATCTGTAGAATTACTGAGAATAATATTAAGTCCTTAGTCAACAGTGATAAGGCAAATGGTTTCATAGGAAATGCTTTTATTCCTGATGAGGTTAGGTTTTTCTTACATAGGAAAATGCCTACTCGTTATGGTTTAATTTCTAATGCTATGGGGCAAGGCCAATCACACCTTGTTCCTAACCCAAACATTCATCCTAAACAGTCTAAACAGTCAACTGCCACCTCTAATGTCTCTCAAAAGACTTTAGTTGTAAAATCAAAAAAGTCAGTTAGAACTGATGTGTCAGGAAGGCAATCAGGTTCAAAGGATTTTTCCTCTACACCACTCACTAAAAAGAAGTTACAAGGGGGTGTACAAGGGGTCCTGGTGAAGAAAGCTGCAAAGGGAGGTGAGGCTGTTACTGTTAAAAGAAAATTAGTTCTCAGGGATGAGACTGATTCAGAGGATGAATTACCTATATCCTCTGTGATGAATGTGAATAAGGAAGTTGCTGATACTGCTACTGCAGCTGTGGTTCAATTGTCTACACCACAGAAGAAAAGGAATTTATCAAAAAGCAGGTATCATATTCCTTTAGAAAAGAAGCAGGATACTGATGTACAGGACACTTCTATTCTGAATGAGCAATCAGTTTCTACTGCTTAAGCAAATCCTGATGTTAGTATTCCTGATGCTGCACCAAGTCAAGTGGTTTCTATTTCAGACTCTCCAGCACAGGACTCTCCAACAAAACGACATGTTGATATTTCATGGGAGAAGTATGGTGCTGCTGCTTCCAAACTTGGGATAAAACATCCAATGGAAAAGCTAAGGAAGGCAGAAGAGTTAGTCTATCAGAGACAGAAGAAACTGAAAGGATCAAGCCCACAAGAACCTGAACCTCAAAGTGGTTTAGCAGCTCTTTCTGATGATCCAGCCACACAAGAACCACTCAATCAAAGTTTGAGTGAAGGCTTAGCTCGTGGAATGGTCTCACAAGAACCATTTTCTCAAAGGGATAATGCAGACATCAACATTCCAGCTACACAAGAACCATCTTCTCAAAGTGAAGATGCAGGCCAAGCTACAGTTTCTGAGAAATTTCCTGACAATGCTCAAGGGATTTCTGGTGCAGATGAAGTTCAAAGATTGGTCGAGGACACTGTCAATGAGGGAAGCACACAAGAACCTTTGACTTAAAGTGTTGAAGCAGCTTCTGAACCTCAAGCTCCACAAGAACCATTGGTAGCAAATACTGATGCAAGCATATCAAATCCTGACGGTGTTCATCCTGACGCTAGTGGTGCTCCTGATGCTGAATCTATCCTGATACAGTCACTTCGTTCAAGACCAATGGATCATCCTATCACAGATTCACAGGATAAAATGAAAGGTATATCTATTCCTGATCCTGATGATACTCATAGTACTGATGATGATGACTCTGATGATAGTAATGATGATGAGAATCGAAAAGAGAAGGAACAGCTTGCTACAACACTCAAAATTAGTCTTGGAACTAATTTTGGTTCATCAAGTACATATATGGCTGGAAAAGCTTCCACTGGGAAAGATCAAAGACAAGATTTTTCTATTCCTTCCTTTAATCCTGCTGAGGCACTTAGACAGAATGAATGGAACAATTCATGGCACAGATCTGCTGAATCTGTAAGTTATTCTTCTGCTTTGGAACATGCCTATGATGCAGTGAAATCTATAGAGAATCAAGACTTGAAGAATCATCTGAAGGCTACAACTCTGTTATCCAAAAGTCTAAAAAGTGAGATTGATTCTATCAAGAACTCAACTGAGTTGGTGAGGAATGATATTTCTCAAAATTTTACAAAGGTACCTACTGCTTTTCAGCTAAGGGTAGTAGAATCCCAAGTGAAATCTGTCATTTCTGAACAAACCTCTATCAACAGAAGGATTGATTCTCTGGATACCAAGGTAACTGACATTCAAGCCTCTCTTTCCTTAATTTTGAATTTATTGTCAAATCCTGATGTCAAAAGGGGGGAGAAGGTTAGTCGGACAAAATGCACACATGATCTAGTATTAAGGAATAATGATGATGATACTGGAAATGATGGTAGTGACAAAGTGATACAAGGAGAAACCTCTGATGCTGCTGTTATGAAGTCTACAATTCAAACTTCACAAAGTCAAACAACGCAGTCAACTCATGTTTCTGATTCTGGAGTTAAGACAGTAAGAACTTTGGTGCAATCTCAGATCCTGACGGAAGAACAAATCCTGACACCTGGTCATGGACATACTCTTGCTACAATTCCTGAAGGTGATGAAGATATTTTTATTGATAATCCTGAAGATGCATCAAATTTATTCCAGAAGTTTTCTACAAAAGATGGTAGAATTGTTACTCTATATCACACTGATAAAAGAGTTCAACAATTATTTGCAAGAAAAGCACTCTCTACAGCAAGTGAAGAATATCCTGATCTCTCACATGAAGAATTCTTAAGACAACAGAGAGAAATGATGGAAAGCTTTAATAACCCTGTTCCTGCTAGAGGTAGAGGAAGCAGAGGTAGGAGAGGAGCTAGAAGAAGTAGAAGAGGTTCTTCAACTCAAACAATACTTAGACAGACAAGGTCTAGAGGGTTAAGAATTGAAGACATTCCTAAACCTATTCAAACTCTAGTAGTTCCTGACAGATCTACTTTTGGTGATGATGGAAATATTGAAGAAGAACCTGAATTGAGAAGAAAATCAAGAAAATCAACTCTCTGCAATACAAATCAAATTGAAGAATCTAATCCTGATGTTGTTCCTGATAATATTCAAGATCCTGATGATTCTGAAATTATGCAAGAGATTGATTTGATAATTTTATCTACTGTGATTGATTCTCACAACAAGGAAGTAGATGAAGAAGAAGAAGCTAGAAGAAGTGAAATTACAAGATCAACAAATAGAGATTTCAATCTCTATGTACAAAGGCTTAAACTCTCAAACAGAAGAAAGTGGAGGAACCCAAGCAGACAAGAATCTTCAATGGAAAGAAGCTATGCCTTTGAAAAGGAAAAGGATAAGAAGTGGAAACATATTAGTACACTGAGGTGTGATACACTTATCAATTTTCAGTCTGGAGGAATTATTACAAGCGCTTCAAGTGTTGTTGATTTATCTGAGATGGTTAGATCAAAAGCACTCTGGTTAAAGATGTTTTCAAATCTGAAGCAATTGACAAGTAATTCAAGAGGAGGTATTGGACACAGGGATGCTGAATATCTAAATATGTCATATGTTGATCCTTACCTTACTCCTTAACTGAAATTGGAGGTACTTTAACTTCTGAAAACCTGAACAATTTACTAGTTGTTGATATAGTTATAGATTGTCATGATGGTTTTGACAAGAAAGAAAAGCTTCTGTACTTTATGAAAGATGGTAGTGTGAAG
Organism: Heracleum sosnowskyi; assembly: GCA_030848705.1. NCBI lineage: Eukaryota > Viridiplantae > Streptophyta > Magnoliopsida > Apiales > Apiaceae > Heracleum > Heracleum sosnowskyi. Next base: position 74,762,797 of record CM061244.1, read on the forward strand.
ATTCTATCTATTCAAGATCTGCTGATGAAAACTACACAGGAACTGAAATATGTTCATTATCTTTTGAGATCGAAGAATCAAATGTGCAAGGAATGGAGTGACATGATTTTGTCAACAATAAGAAGAAGACTGGATGGAAACAGTAATTTCAATGGTAATTATACTCCCATGTACTTAAATCAAAGAGGTCAGGATGTGGAAATGCAAAGGGGTACTGCTGTTAAAGAAGTAACTTTTGGCATGACACAACTTACTCTCAATCCTGATGGGAAGGAAATTGCTTATCTTTTGCTTGAAGAGCATAGTCTTCAGAAAAGCTCCATATTGAATTTCAGAGCAGCTATCTACCAGATTAATGAGGAAGATGAAGAACTCAGAAATCTTAAGGGAAGACTGATTCAAATTCTTGAAGAAAAAGAAGAAAATTTGTTATCCAACTTCTTGAAGATGAATCTGTTCTATCAAAGAATTTAAACAGATAAGTTGTTGCTGCAGATACTGTACATTTTGTATATATGTTTTTGACATCATTGAATCTTAGAAATCTATACTTTATTTCACAAAGTATGAGATTGGGGGAGATTGTTAGATCAGAATTCAATGATCGTCAGGAGCTAGACTCAACTGATCAGGATTGCTGACGTCATCAGGATTACATGGTCGTCAGGATCAGAATGCATATCAGGACTGGTATCAGGATTGATCATCAGGACTGGAAGCTGATCAGGATTCCTACTTCGAGTTATATTTGGAGTCTAGTTAAACATGGAAGTTTATTCTGTCGGTTCCTGGTTTGTAGAATGTAGCTATCAATTATGGATAGGTTTCAATCTTTGTAATTGATTAGGACTTATCATTGATAGAGAAGCTGTGTAGTATATAAAAACAGTTTTGGTTTCGATTTATGGACGTGAACATAATCGAATATAGATGAATCAAGATAGAAGCTCTCAAGAACATAGAATTTCTTGAGAGAGTTTTTGTAAGCTAGCATCTCTCAAGAACATCAGAATTTCTTGAGAGAGTTTGTAACAGTTTTATATCAGATCTAATAAAGCTGTTATCTTTCTTTCATATTTATGATATATACATTGAGAAGTCGATTATCTTATACTATTGTATTCAACCCCCCTTCTACAATAGATTATTACTGGGCAACATATTGTTTCTTTGACATGGACATCACATTAACTGGACCAAACAAATCCATGTGCAGTAGCTGAAGTGGTTCAGTTATTGATGATGTGTCAGTGCCCTTGTGAGAAGCTTTCTTTGACTTTCCTTTCTGACATGCCTCACACAGTCCTTCCTGTGTAAATTCCATCTGAGGCAAACCTCTAACCAATTCCCTCTTAACTAAAGAGTTCATGGTTTTGAAGTTAAGGTGAGACATCTTCTTGTGCCATAGCCAACTTTCATCTGATGAAGCTTTAGCATAAAAACAATTAACTTCATCTTTGGATCCAGAGTGCAGATCAGCTATGAACAAGTCACCTTTCCTTACTCCTTGAAGAGCAGGCTTTCCATTCTTCTTGTGAAGGATCTGACACTTCTCTCTTTCAAAGGAAACAACATATCCTCTGTCACAGAAATGACTGATGCTGATAAGATTGAACCTCAGACCTTCCACAAATGATACATCTTCAATGATAACATTTCCATACTTCAAACAGCCATATCCTTTCGTAATACCCTTGTTGTTATCTCCAAAGGTAACTACTGGGCCATCTTTCTCAACCAAATCTGATAGCAGGGCTCTATCTCCGGTCATATGCCTTGAACATCCACTGTCAAGAATCCACATAACACGGTTTACCTGTTTAACTCCCTGCAATATCAAATTGATTAGTCCTTCCTCGGAACCCAAACTTGATTGGGTCCGGCATACTTAAAGAACTGGCATTTGTCAGGCAAAACAACCTTTTTAGCTACAACTACTTCAACCTCTTTCACAAAAGAGCGTTTCCATTTATACCCAGCCTTAACACATTTCTGAGTAGGCTTAGGGATAAATGAATCCACTCTAGTCTTAGGAGGACTAGTAGTCTTAGATCTAACATGCTTCTTATTATTAACATGTTGACGTGGAGCAGTCTTATCATTAGACACATGCTTACTATTAAAATAAGCATACATAACATTGAAAGCACAAGACATGCAATTAATCACACCACATGCTTTATGAGAAGAATTAACAGCAGGCATGTTAGTTTTACAGTTGTTTTGATCCACTTTATGAATGTCTGACTTAGTCTTCTTTGCAGAAACAACTTTGACTAGTTTGTCAGACACACACTTGTTGGGCTGTTCAACTTCAAAAGCAAGATCTTCTTCAAGTATCTCCTCTGCAATGATGATAGAGTATTCATTCAGAGGATCTGCTTGGGACTCTCTAAATAAAGGTTTATCAATACCTTTAAGCACATCAGGAATACCCCTTTCTTCAGGACTGACTCTATTAGGGGTATTTATGCTTAATTTACCAATAGACTCATTATAGTCATACCCTATTCCTACGGTCTGACCAATACTTTGTTTATTGAAAATTTCTTTAGCCATCTTACAAGAGTTGAAGTAAGCATTAGCTTTAGTCTTCAGCTCACTATTCTTTTCCTTGAGAATGGTTTCCAGTTGAATATAACATTTAACTCTATTCTCAAGAAATGCTATTTTCTCAGTAAGTTCATTCTGATTAACATGCACAAGTTTTAATTCTTTTATCTCCTTTTCAAGAGCTGTGTTCAAAAGAATTATTCTATCATTTTCAGTGCATGCACAAGAAATAGTACCACTAAGATGACGAATCATTTCAGTGTCAGTGAACTTTACCTCTGACATGTATGCAGATGAAGTGCTTGTCTCTTTAGCCACTAAAGCAAGGTTCCCAATCTCACCTGCTTCTTCATCACTGTCAGTGTCATCCCAACTCTTTCCTTCAGCAACATAGGCTTTCCCTATCTTGTTCTTCTTGCTAGAATCAAATGTGTTTCTTGTCACTTGCTTTGGCTTTCTGCATTCAGTAGCAAAGTGACGCATCTGATTGTGCTTCTATCCACAGTTCCAGTTTTGTAGCCACCCCTTGTGCTACTTGAAGAGGAAGATCCACATCTCTGAAATCTGGGCCTGAACTTAAGATTGTGATTCCTTTTGAATCTGAACTTCCCAAACTTCCTGACTATCAAAGCCAAATCACCATCCTCCAGCTGATCAAGTTCCTCTAAAGAATAGAAGTCACCACCAGATTGATCAATGGATGTTAACCCATATTCAGCATCAATAACATTCATGTTAGAACTGGAAGGTGGAACAGCCTTCACTTCCAGTTTCTGTGGGACTTTAGCAGCCAATGCAGTAGAAGTACTAACTTATCTTCCCAGTTCCATATAACTCATCCTGTTGAATCTGCTCCAGCTCATAGGTCTTCAGAACACCATACAGTCTTTCCAAAGCAATCTCTCCCAGATCTCTTGCTTCTCTAATGGCAGATATTCTGTGCTCCAAATGACGTGGAAGTGTAAGTAGGAACTTCTTGTTAATTTCCTTGATAGTGTAGCGCTTCCCATTGAGATTCAGATTATTGATTAATTTGTTGTATCTCTCAAAAACCTCAGAGATACCTTCACCAGGGTTTGATCTGAAATGCTCATATTGAGAGGTGAGAATTTCCAGCTTATTCTCTCTAACTTCCTCTGTCCCTTCATTGATTATCTCTATAGTGTCCCAAATGTGTTTGGCAGTATCACAGTTTAGGACATGATTATGCATGACAGGATCAAGACAATCAACCAGTATCAACTGTAGATAGGCATCCAAGGTAACATCCTCTTTTTCATCAGGAGTGTAGTCCTTGGGATTTTTAGGGTACATCCTAGCAGCCCTAGTAACAACATCATTCTCTATTAGCTCTCCCTCAATAATCATAGGGAGTCTTGGTCCATTCTTCAGCACATCAAAATATTTAACATTAGCAACTTTAAGAAATAGGAGCATTTTCTTCTTCCACATAGGATAATGCTCCTTGCTGAACATGGGGATTTTGACTGTACCCACTTTCTGTGCAGTAGACATCTTTTGAGATTTTTAGGAATAATAAAAATTTCAGAGTTTAAGAAAAAAAAATCTCAAAACAATTGGATCTTTGATTTGTATATTAATCAAAACGCTCTGATACCAATTGTTAGGTCCTGATAAGTTTGTAGAAGGGGGGTTGAATACAAACTATACCGTTTTATCGAATTTGTTCTTTATAGAATAAAACAATTTAAGAACAAATTATGGCGGAAATAAATGAAACAGAATTCAAGTTAAATATAACTTATATTAAACTTGAAAGGTGTTACAAATGAGGTACTGATTACAAGATTGAATCTCAAACTAATTTAATTACTCAATTTATTTGTTAAATTAATTCTTCTGAATTAATTTAACAAATAAATTGAGTAATTAGGGATGACAATTTAAGAACAAATTATGGCGGAAATAAATGAAACAGAATTCAAGTTAAATATAACTTATATTAAACTTGAAAGGTGTTACAAATGAGGTACTGATTACAAGATTGAATCTCAAACTAATTAAAACAAATCTAGAATAAATTCGACATGAATTTATCTATTTTTGTAATAAAAAGATATAACAATAAATGATAATTTGAGATACGTTCTAGGGATAAAAATCCGCTAGATAGTCAAAGCAGTACAAGTAAATGAATTCTAATGGTTTAGATTTGACACAATGATTTTTAGAATTAATCCACTTAAGAAATTAATCGGCAGAGTTCTTCACAGAAGCTTTTCTTTTGAAGAGATATTATGTTGATGATCCTTCTGTCTGTCTTGATAATTTGATTATATATCAAATTACTTTTGTAATCCACTTGACACAAAAGCCTGCACGTTTCTGCTTTTCATTCCACTAGGAATGACTATCAAAATAGTCTTGGAATGACTATCTTAAAATCCTGGAATGACTATCAAAAGAACTGGAATGACTATGAGAATTTACATAAATTAAATCAGAATTTCTAGAAATGTACTAGGATGACTATCGGGATGACTATCCCTTGATAGTCATTCCAGTACATTTTTTAATATAAATAAACTTGGAATGATTATCGGGATGACTATCCTAGATAGTCATTCCAGTTCATTTTAATTAAGAAATTCTAAATTAATTCTAATTCTAATTTAAATTAATTCTGATAATTAATTTATTTCATAAATTAAATTCTAATGAATTTAATTTATTCAATAAATTAATTACTCAATTTATTTGTTAAATTAATTCAGAAGAATTAATTTAATAAATTAATTAATAACTAATTTGAAAGAGAATGTAAATTCTTATAACATAGTAAAACCAATTCTTGAACCACTTGAACTGCTGAAGAGTATACATTGTCTGAGGTTGTCATTTGATGCACGGTCTGGTTCATAAATGACTAACTTCAATGTCTGTTCTTCATCTTAACTTTAAGCTGTGGTCCATTGTTTGCTTTTGACTGTTGATCAATCTTGGTAACCTGTACATTTGTTGTCACAAATCTGAAACCTCTGTCACTTTAATAAATCCACTTCTTTGAAGACTTCACTGAGGCTTGAACAAATAATTGAACTTCTTTCAATGTAGTATATCTTCAAATCTGTAGGATGACTTTAATCTGTATTCTTCTGACAGATATGATCTTCTGAGATTCCTGTGACTGTGACAATTGAATTATTACTTACTTATTACAAACTTGTTTAAGTTGAGTTGAATCCTCGATGTAAACAAATAGGCTTAAACATATGCCTTTCAATCTATAATCAACATGCATAAGAGAAAATGAGATGATAAAATAAATTTACAAGTGATTTAAAAATATATATATACAACAAATGAACACTTGTAAATTTAATTAAGAACAAACATAAAAAATAAACAGAGTTAATCACTAAAACTATTTAACATGCCCAATTTATCAACTAATCTGGTAAACATGGATTCATCAAGAGATTTAGTGAAAATATATATTATTTGTTCCTCTGTGGGTACAAAGTGTAACTCCATAGTATCATTCATGACATGCTCTTGGATAAAATGATACCTGATGTCAATGTGTTTTGTTTCTTGTGATTATGCCATCTTCATCTAATTTATTTCTGAATACCAACCGAGTACCAACTACTTTCTTGTTCTTTGATCTAGGTACCAGCTTCCAGACTTGCTGTTGTTCAAATTGATTGAGTTCATCTTGCATAGCAATCACCCAATCAGGATCAGTCAGTGCTTCCTCAATTTTCTTTGGTTCCATTTCAGAAAGAAACCCTGAATAATGACATTCATTTTGAGTAGCACTTCTAGTTCTGACTCCAACACCTGGATCACCAATAATCAGCTCAAAAGATTTGATCTTGATGATTCGCCTTGTTCTTCATTGTGAATGACTAGTTGACCCTTCATTTCCTCCCCATGAGTTGTTGGGAGATTTTCTACGTCCCACCCATTTCTTTACACTTTCCTTTTTGGGATGTCCCATCCAATTCTTTACATTCAAAAACTTTCCTAAAATAGTAAAGTTTTATAATATAAAAATCAACTACTTCCACTACTTTCCTCCACTTTACTTACTTTATACTTTAAATATTGGCGGGTCTCACCACTTTAATCCTTTTCTTTACTCTTCTCCATTACTTTACCTATTTTCGTTAAACTCCGTGCCCAACCCAATGTACTGAGTGTGTGAGTGCTAGTGTATATTAGATTAGGAAAGTTTTAAGGATAAGTATGAATTAGAGATAAGGATTGGTTAGGTGGTGCTCTAAATTAGCACAAAATAACTGCACCTAACACCAAATAGTTCTGTACTGAACGATCTTTAACGAACGAAAATTATTCTAAATAAAAATACTCGATAATATAAAAATAATTCCCAACCACTAAAATATTTTTAGCACGAAATTTTAACTTCCACTCAATTAGCGGATAAATATTAAAAAAATTATTTACTCTAAAAATTGAAATAATTATACACAAAATTTTTTATAAAGCCCGGATTTTACAGAATTGCAAAAATATTGAATTTTTGAATATTTTTATAACTCACCCAAATACCAATGGGGCACAGATAAGATACCGGGTAAAATTTTGGTACTAATAAAACACTGCTTTGATACCAAAAATTTCCAAATATTCTAAATCTCCCAAGAATGTAAAAATACTAAACTTTGGAATAATTTTATAATTTAAACAAAATAAAACTTTGAACCCGAATAAAATATCGGATAAAATTTTGGCGCAACTAAAATACCAATTCGATCCCCAAAATTCTAAAACAAACTCAATTCGACAATCTCGATAAAATAATCATCTTTCACAAAAATTTTAGATGAATAAAATACACATAATATCATTCCTCCTGTTTTGAGAAAATCAATGAAATATTTAAATAATAATATTAATAAACCCTGAAAATTCGGGTTACTACATATATCACGGACAATAACTTTTTTTAATTAAAACATATTACTTTTTTATATATAATAGACGAAAAATTAAAAGTTTTGATATGTTTTTTGTTACGGTACTTGCCTTATTTAATTGAATCTAACAAAATATTTTTATTACTATCTTATAATAGCCAAAACATTAAAAGTTTTTATTTTCGGTTTTTGGTCATTTATCTTAATTAAAAAATAATATAAAAATATTAACTAGCTAATTGCGTTTTATAATTAAAATATTTTTTTTAAAAAAAATCTACTCATTTTCCAAATATATAACGGGCAATTACCTTTTTTAATTAAAATATATTATCTTTTTATATTTGTTCTCACTAAAATATCTCTTTTCCCAAAATATCAGGTGCAACCCTTACTTATTTATTTTAAAACATATTTTAATGCTTTTAATTATTTAAAAAAGCTTACCTATTTTAACATGCCTATATATTTATAATTAAAACACATTTTTCTATTTTTTCTAAAAAAAATCCACTCTTTTTTTCAAAAATATTACGGGCAATTACTTTTTTCAATTAAAATGTGTTACATTTTCGATTTGTCCTTACTAAAATCTCTACTTTTCCAAAAATATTATATTATTTTTTTACTATAAAAGAAATATTATAATATATTAAAAGATGCATGTGCTTCGCACGGGTTATAAGCTAGTCAATACTATTATATAATAGACGAAACATTAAAAGTTTGGTCGGTCGTTATGGTACTGTTATGGATTAAAAAACGTACTTGTGTATTTAATGCTAAGGTTTAATGAGCTTCGAGCTTTAATGGCTGCACTCGTGTTTCCGGACTAAATCGGTCCTCACAAGATGCCTACATATCTCAAATCGTTATTGAGAATCAAGCCAAAGACGTATTTCTGATTGTAGGATCAGGGACCTTATATAGGCGTCTGGAGCCTATTATTTATGGTATGTTTGGGAGACTTAGCGAATAAGTCTTCTTATTGATATTGGATAAACATCGTATTTCTTGCTGGAGAAGTCTTTTCCTTGTTGATTAAGGCTATGCCTCATTAATTGCCTTTAATTGGGATTCCGGATCCTTCTTTGATAAGATTTCCATAATTTGGGCTCTTTGAATGAGCTGTATATTTTCCCTATTCATTAATTACGAAATTAATGAATAATTAGGGTGTCGGGCCTTAAATATCGGCCTTTCCATTGACTAGTCAATTATATTTCTATAATTACTTTTCTGACCATATCAGGTACGTTGTGATTTTACTTAATTGCCCTTAATTAACTATACTTTCGTATTTGTACTTAATTAACCTTACTTATTTATAGAATTATATTATTAAATAATAATATTACATATTTATAACCAATTATCTTTTTCACCTAAAATACATTATTTTTTCTATTTTTTCTAACAAATTCCCCTACTTTTTCAAATATATCGTGCACAACTACTTTTTTAAATTAAAATATGTTAACTTTTCTATTTGTCCTTATTATTTGACTTTTATAAATAAAACACATTTTTCAAATAAAATATACCCCTTTTCCAAAAATATCATGGGCAATTACCTTTAAATTAAAATATATTACATTTTATATTTGCTCTCACTAAAATCTCTATTTTCCAAAAATATCAGGTGCAACCCTTACTTATTTATTTTAAAATATATTTTAATGTTTTTAATTATTTAAAAAAACTTACCTATTTTAACACGCCAACGTATTTTTTAACAAATATAATTAATATAATTAAAACACTTCTATAAATATCACGGGCGGCAGTTACTTTTTTTAATTAAAACATGTTAGTTTTTCTATTTGTCCTTATTATTAATATTATTTTAATGAATAATAAAATAATATTAATAATGGCCCATTTGTATTATTTATTTATTTATTTTTCCATGTTCCAATTTATATTTAAGTTTCTTATTTTATAATTTATCATATTGATTTTTATTCTTTATTTAATATTTTCTGTTCCCATTAATTTTTTTTAATTTGTCATTTTTTAATCTCTTTTTGATGGTTCGTGCCTTGCACTGGTTATAGGCTAGTATTATTAAAGAGGAAACATTAAAAGTTTGGTCGGTTGGTATTTCATGTTTTTACTTAATTAACTTTACTTATTTGAAAAAATATTATTAAACATTATCTATTTATAACCAATTACATTTTAGCTAAACACATTATTTTTCTATTTTTCCTAACAAAATCTCCTCCTTTTCCAATAATATCACGGACAATTACCTTTTTCAACTAAAACATGTTCTTATTTATAACCGATTATCTTTTTTCAGCTACTTTTTATATTTTTCTCATAAAATCATTTTTTTTTCCAAAAATATCACGGACAATTACATTTTTTTAACTAAAACACGTTATCTTTTCTATTTTTTTCCTTACGAAAACTTCTTCTTTTTCAAAAGTATCACGAGAAACCCTTATTTATTTAGGAAACTTTTAGAATGTAAAGAATTGAGAGGGACATCCCAATCCCAAAAAGGAAATTTTAAAAAAATTAGAGGGACATAGTGAGTACTTTTTTCAAATAAAATAGGTTACCTTTTTTTATTTTTATTTACTAAAACCTCTCTTCTTTTCCAGAATTATCACGAAATGTCATAACTTATTTATTTTAAAACATATTTTAATACTTTATTTTTTTTAAAAAAGATTACCTATTTCAACATGTCTCCTTATTTTTTTTAAAAATATAATTAATAAAATATTAAAACGAAAATAATAAAAATTAAAAAGAATTCGGCATCACACAAGTTTTAAGGTAGTATAAATAAATTTAAAAAACCCAGTAAATCATGTAATTACAATAAAACTTGCAAAAGTAATAATTTAATAAAAGGAAATTACCGGAAATAACAATAAAATACAAAGAACTGCTTGTTATCCAGAGTACGTTTGTTTATTAACTTTTGTCGATGAATAGTGAGTTCTTATGTTAACCTGTAAAAATAAAATTCGAAAAAAAATTGACAAAGAACAAGAAGTACTGAAATAGTGAAATACGGTATATGTTATGTAACAAAACGTACTATCAAAAAAAAAAAAACGTACTATCAAAATAAAAAAAGGTAACAAAAACGTAGCACGGAAAAGTCTCTCCATTGCGTGAGAGTAGTTTCAGGTGTCTCTCCCTTCTATTTTCATAGAGCGTGAGAGGGTTGTTTTTTTCCATATCAATTATGGATGATATCGAGATGTCAATGGCTGATCTGGATATTGCTAACGAGGAGAATGAGGAGCTGATCTTCGATGAAGGGATAGATGAGGAGATAAACAGGTTTGAGCTATGCCTGGTAGGACGTTTCTTGACGGAGAAAAACATCAATGGCAGGGCTATGAGAACGAAGCTAGCGGATTTGTGGAAACCTGTCATGGGCATCAATATCAAGGATGTTAAGCCTGGTTTGTTCCTGTTCCAGTTTTACCACAAGGATGACATGAATTGGGTAATGAATAATGGGCCATGGACGTTTGATAATGCTCTTCTGGTATTAAACGTTATCAAAACAGGGGAGGACCCAACTAAAGTTTCTCTCGTTGAAGTCGATTTCTGGATACAAATTTATGATCTGCCGGTGGGATACATGACTGAGGTAGTGGGTAAACAGCTTGGTAATTTCTTTGGTACGTTTGTGCAATATGATTCAAGAAATAATTCAAGTATATGGCGAGAGTACATGAGGCTTAGAGTCAGACTGGATGTACGCAAATCATTGAAAAGGAGGAAAAAGATTGTGAAGAAGGACAAGTCAGAAGTGATGGTTAATTGCAAGTATGAAAAGCTTGGCGATTTTTGTTTTATTGTGGTCTAGTGTCTCATACTGAGAGGTTCTGCAAGAAAAAACTGGAAGCAAATGAGGCTCTGGTGAGTAAAGATTGGGGTCAGTGGCTCAGAGCTCCGCCTCGAAGGGTGGTGGGCGGCGGTAGAAGCAAGTGGCTCAGGGGAGATGACGACGGTGATTGGGGAAAGAAAGAAGGAAACGATAATGTCAAGGAGAAAAATCCAGGATTTCAAACACCTGATTTCATGTGTACAGAGGTGCATAAGCGAGATTGTAGGGATAAGGCAACAAACCATTCTGTTAATGAGGGCAAGTCTATAATTGGAGCTAATATCTCGGGAGGCAAGGAGGGAACTTTACATTCAAATGATTTTGAAACGGGTGGGCTGGATACAGAAGAATTGTATGGGCTTAAACTTGAGGAAAGAAAAAGACAACGTAGCGAGGCCCATGGACGCAAAGTCCAATTTCATACAGAAGACACAGCACCAAAGGACTCTACTCTTTCTACAGATGATTGTGTAGAGACCAGTTCTACTTATTTGGCTAAGCTTGCTCAGCAAGTTAGCCAGAAACAATGAGTTGCATGAGTTGGAACTGCCGGGGGCTTGGGAACCCTCGGACAGTTCGTGCTCTTTATGATCTCATTAAAGATCATAAACCCAGTTTTGTATTTTTAATTGAAACAATTTCTGTAGCTAGTAAGATTGAAGATTTGAGGATTCGTCTCGGTTTTGATTATTGTTTCTCAGTTGATAGAGTTGGTAGAGGCGGTGGGCTTGCAGTATTGTGGAAAGGTCCTTTACAGTGCCAAATATCAGGTTACTCACAACACCACATTGATGTTGTGTTTCTGGAGAATAATGTAGAGTCTTGGAGACTCTCCTGCTATTATGGTCACCCTGAACGTACAAGACGTAGAGAGTCGTGGGCTTTAATTCGGCAGTTGGCTAATATATCTGGGCTCCCCTGGTGCATATGGGGAGATTTTAACGATCTTATGAATGTAGCGGACAAGAAGGGTAAAACTAATCATCCTCAATATCTTTTGGATGGATTCAGTAAGACCATTCACGAGTGCAATCTTTCTGAATTATCACTAGGTGGAGGAAAATTTACCTGGGAGCGAAGTCGAGGTACGGAAGCTTGGGTTAGAGAGAAGTTGGACAGAGGTTTTGCGTCTGCGAGTTGGTGGAAGAAATTCCCACTACATGATTTAAAAGTTGTGCATTCATCTGTATCTGATCACGAACCTTTGGTGTTGGAGTTATTCAGAGTAAACATGTCAAAGAAAGTGTTCAGATTCCGCTTTGAGAATATGTGGTTAAAAGAACCTGATTTTACCAAGGAGGTGGCTGAAATCTGGAATACTCTTCCCCCAGTTCATCTACTTCCAAAGTTGCTGGAAGTTTCGTCTTTTATGGCTCGTTGGGGCAGGACGTTCTTTCATAAGTTTAGAGAAAAAATAAAGCAACATAAGATGAATATGGATAATCTGGTTGACTGCACTGATCATGAGAGTGTCCAGGCATATATCAATGAGAAAGATAAGTTGAATTCTCTATTATTGCAGAAAGAAACTTAATGGAAACAAAGAGCTAAGATCTTTTGGCTCAGAGAAGGTGATGACAATACAAAGTTCTTCCACTCTTCTGCTACGGCAAGGAAGAAGGCTAATAAGGTCTCGTTTTTGATTGATAATGATGGCTCAAAAATAGAAGATCAGGAGGGAATGTGCAGGGTGGTTCGAGAGTACTTTATCTCATTGTTCACGGTTGAGGATCAGCATGAGGAAAATACGATGCCTGGACATCGATTGGTGACTGCGGAGCAAAATAAAATGCTAACGGAAGAATTCACGTTTGATGAGTTTACTTTGGCAATTAAACAGATGCATCCGGATAAGGCGGCAGGTCCCGATGGTCTCAACCCAGGTTTTTTTCAGCATTTTTGGACAATTCTAGGCCATGAAGTTTTCAGATTCTGCATAAAATGGCTTCGAGATACTACTTTCCCTGGAGAGCTCAACAACACTAATGTGGTCCTTATTCCAAAAAAAAAAGAATGCTTCAAGTATGAAGGATCTACGACCGATTGCTTTATGCAATGTGTTGTATAAAATTCTGGCCAAAGTCTTAGCAAACAGACTCTGCGTTGTTCTTCCGTCTATTATCTCTGAAAATCAATCGGCTTTCGTTAAGAATAGAAGCATAACGGATAATGTCTTGGTTGCGTTTGAAATACTCCATCATATGGGAAGGAAAAACCAACAGGGAACGGGAGAGGTCGCCCTAAAATTGGACATTAGTAAGGCCTATGATAGGGTGAATTGGTCGTTTCTGAAACAAAGATTGCAATGTATGGGGTTCTGCAACACTTGGATAGATTGGATGATGCTTTGTGTTAAAACAGTGAGCTATAATTTCTGCTTCAATGATGCTCTAATTGGACCTATCATTCCCAGGAAGGGGCTGCGACAGGGCGATCCCCTCTCACCCTACCTATTCTTGGTGTGTGTTGAGGGCTTGTCAAATGCATTGGATGTAGCAGCAGGGTTGGGCGAAATTCACGGGTGCAGGATAGCACCAACAGCACCATCAGTGTCGCATCTCTTATTTGCCGACGATAGTTTCCTATTCTTCCAGGGAACAGCAGAAGAGGCTGGTAATGTCAAACGGGTGTTAGAAAAGTATGAGAGGCAATCGGGACAAGCTGTGAACCTTATGAAGTCTGGAGTCTATTTTAGTGCGAACATTAGGCGTGACAAACAAGCGGAGATATGTGACATTCTGGGAGTATACAATGAAATTACAGAGACTAAATATCTTGGGCTACCATCTTTTGTAGGCAGATCGAAACGTAAGGTCTTCGGTTACTTGAAGGAAGAGGCCAATAAGCGTATACAGAAATGGCAAGCTAAGCCAATATCACAGGCTGGGAAGACAATTCTGATTAGGAATGTGGCACAAACGATTCCAGCGTATAGCATGTCATGTTTTCTTATACCAAAAACGTTATGTCAAGAGATAGAGCAGATGTTTAACAACTATTGGTGGAGATCGGGTAGGGCGGAATCTCAGAAAGGTCTTAACTGGGTGTCTTGGAACAATATGAGTGTACCCAAAAGCAAAGGAGGGTTGGGGTTCAGAAACCTATTTGGCTTTAACATTGCACTCCTGGGTAAACATATTTGGAACTTCATGCAGAATCCAAGCTCCCTTGTTTCTCGAGTTTTTAAGGCTAAATATTTCCCTACGACTCATGTTCTGAAAGCAGCAAAAGGTTGTTACCCAAGTTTTATCTGGTCGAGTATTTGGGCAGCAAAGGAGGAGTTAAAAACAGGATTTAGATGGGTCCTTGGCAATGGCAATGACATCACTGCAACTACTGATCCTTGGTTGAGGAAAAAGGCTGATTTCTGTGTTGACAAAGATCCCATGTATAATGGAAGGAATGAGAAAGTGTCAACTCTTTTTCTTCATAATCAGAAAAAATGGAACACAACACTGGTGAGAAGTATGTTTCTTCAAAAGAATGCTGCTGCAATCCTGGCGGTACCAATCCCTCAGAGAGACTCAGTTGATCGTATAGCATGGATGAGATCAAACAACGGAATCTACACTGCTAAAACTGGGTACCATTTTTGGTACAGTATGAAGTTTGGGAATGGTGGGGCTCCGCAGAATGTAGGTTGGAAGAAGATTTGGCACTTAAATATTCCAAATAAAGTTAAGGTTTTTATCTGGCGTTTTTGTCGAAATGCTGTTCCAGTGAGGAGACGGCTAAGTTCTAAAGGTATACGTGTTCCCATTACTTGCCCCATGTGTTTATCTGATATAGAGCATCTAGCTCATCTGTTCTTTGATTGCCCGTTTGCTGCTGCTTGTTGGGAGCATGTGAACATGAGTTTCAACATGCAAGAGATTGAGTTCGTCCATGTCTGGCTGTTGGAGAAGATCACTACGTTGAATTCTAAGGACCTAAGTACGGTATGTATGGTGCTGTGGGGTATTTGGCACTGGCGTAATAAAAAAGTCTGGAACGAGAAAGTTGTTAGCCCAGGTTTTGCCATGGATAGCAGTTTGAAGGTGCATTCTGATTGGGTCGATGCAAGGAAAGGCATTGCTAAAGCTCATCATGCAGGCAACACAGCAGCTAAGTGCGATAATAATTGGAAGAAACCAGAGGCTGGTACGGTTACAATTAATGTAGATGCTTCTGTGTTCGTTGGTGCATCAACGTTTTCTATTGGAATGGTAGCAAGAGACCACAGAGGTGAGTTCTTGTCAGGCAAAACCATGTGCTTACCGGAGGTTGTGTCAGTCTTCGAGGCTGAAACAATAGGGGTAAGAGAAGCACTGACTTGGCTCAAAGATCAGCATTTCCACTTGGATCGAGTTGTTGTCGAGACTGACTCCATGCTTATAGTCTCTGCGATCACAGGAAAAGGGGAGAATAATTTGGAAGTACACGAAGCTCTGGAGGACTGCAGACAGAAGCTTAGTGAGATGCCGTTGACATCAATTCGTTTTGTTCGGAAGAATGCTAACAAGGTAGCACATGAGATTGCTAGATACCCGTGTTTAGCTGATGACCATATTGTATTCACGTCTCCTCCTACGTGCGTGTTGGAGGCCCTTACTATTGATCGTTTGAATTAATGCATTACTCTTGGTTTCAAAAAAAAAAAAAAACGTAGCACGGGTGGCGCTATCCTCTTGACGGTGTCAGTTTCTCGGCCCAAACTGTTTCCTCTGACCTAATATCTAGCCCAGTTCACGAAACAAACAATTGCTCCAATATATACCTCAGGTCCTCAACCTCATATCTTATCTTCTCCACAAACCCTAATTCCAATTCCATGATGCTCATCTCAAGTTCTTCGATATCCCAATTCCAAAGCGTTCATCTCATGTTCGATAAGCTGCTTCAAACAAAACCTCTCAATTCTTTTGTCTACTTATACCACCATCATTAACCGACTTTGCAACACAGGTCACACTTCTATGATTTTCAGAATTTTTATGTGTGTAGGAACAGTGACTTATGCCACCATCTTTGATTCTTTATGCAAAGACAAACTAATTGATTGTGGTTAAGTCTTCCTTCCGAGCACGTAAATTAAAAATGTTTCAACATTTGTTATGGCCTATAATTGATTAGTTCAAGGTCTGTGCAACTTCAATCGATAGGAATACGTAGTTTGAGGAGAGATTGATTTTAGGAGTATTGCTCTTTATTTGTTGATTTTTAGTATTTCCTTCCTTTTAATGGCAAAGAAGGAAAGAATTAAGATACTAAAATTGGCAAATGGGGTAATAGATTTGTTTCAATAAATGGGTTGGGAAGATTTGACACCCACAATTGAAACTTACAATAGATCTCTTTCAACAAATGTTCCTAAAGGTTATATGGGTAGACATGTTAGCACGGAAGAGTTTTTAAGGTGATTATGCTAAACAAAGGTCTTAAACTAACGTTCAAGCGCTCTCCTGGGTTTTACATTGTGGAATGCAATACGTTACCAGCAACTCCATCTTTAATCAGCTTGATGATTGTTTTGTCTACATTATTCAGATTTGGCCGCCCTCGTTAAAATGAAACAATGCCTTTATTAAAATGAAACACCCGTTATAGAACAAGACAGGTCACACTTCTATGGATTGTAATACATTGTACAAGTTTATTCAGGTTGTAATAGATTGTAATGTTCTGTTTATTTGATCGTACATACATGTAATTGTAGAGTAAGTTGTTTAATGTTTGTAGTGCAATAGGCTGTATGGCATCACCTGCAATCAAATGCATTCACTTTTTTATTGTATTATCGTTGTTCTGTACAAATAATTTTGTTATCTTGCAGTTCAGTTAAGGTACCATGACCATCAATATTACCCGGGTCACCATTTTTTGTCTCTGAATATGAATTTTCTACCCTCGTTCTTATCTAATTTATTAAGATATACGAAAAGCAAGCAAGGTAAACATTATGTTAAGATATACATAAAGAACTTGTAAGAAAGTAGCGATTAAGATTTGTCACGTGAGACAGCAGCAAATTCTTTTCCACTTGGCATCGAAAGAACTGGAGTATCAAAGGGGAGGGGCTCCGATGTTAGTTTACGGGCAGTGTGGGGACATTTTCCAGCTGCGAATGTATCAGGAGGCAGCAGTGGCAGAAAGGAATACTGAGTGAAGAAGTGAATTGCATCAACAAAGGCTTGGAAGAGGTCATAGATGCTGGACGACTGGTGGTGCTGCTAACAGAAGTTCTGGTGAAAGAAAGCTTTTCATTAATATGTTTTGATCAAAAGGTGTATTTTCCGGACTTGTAATGTCTTCCTCTGAGAATCTTGAGATGACAGTAATTGGCAAAAAAGTTTGCTCGTACAGTTACTCTTACATCTTTGTACACGCTCAATGCTCATAATTATATCCTTATATATAATCTTTATCAATACTATCTATACTATTATATTAAAGACGAAACATTGAAAGTTTTGTAGTCTGGTCGTCAAAGTTTTTGTAGTCCGGTCACTCCATTCATAGCCGTTAGATATTTCTGATCAAATCGATGAGAACCCTTAGATAAAATATTAAAATTATTATATAGAATATCTTTTCTATTTTTTCTAACTAAAACATCTCATTTTCCAAAAATATCGCAGACAGTTTCATGTAATAAAATAACATAATAAAGTTATAATTGTTAATAACTAACTCATTACCATTTTTAGCCAAAATGTATATTTTTTTTTTATATTTTCTAACTAAAATATCTACTTTTCTATTTTTCCTAAATAAAACCTCTAATTTTCCCAAAATATCACGAAAAATTTTATTTAATAAAATAAAATAATAATATTATAATTATTAATGACTAACCAATTAGTTTTTTTTTTTCCAAAACGTATATTCTTTTTTATATCTCCTAACTAATATTTCTCCTAACTAAACCTCAAAAATATCACGGACTATTCAATTTAGTAGCATAAAATACTAATATTATAAATCTATGTATCTATCTATACTATATTATTAAAGATGAAACATTGAAAGTTTTGGTACCTGTTTTTTGATACGGTACTTGCATTATTTAATTGTTTATTTAATTATTATAAAAATTATTATTATCAGTTACCCTTTCAGTTAAAATACATTACCATTTTTTTTTTAAAACAAATCATGGGCAATTTCCTTTTCAGCTAAAACATGTTACTTTTTCTATTTCCCTTACTAAAATCCCTCATTTCCCAAACATATCACGAGCAAATCCTTACTTATTTATTTTAAAACCTATTTTAAAATTTTTAATTGGCAATTACCTTTCACCTTTTTTTCTAGAAAAATCACGGGCAATTACCTTTTTCATCTAAAACATTTTATATTTTCTATTTTCCTTACTAAAATCCCTCATTTTCCAAATATATCACGGGCAAACCCTTACTTATTTACTTTAAAATCTATTTTAATTATTTTAATTGACAATTACCTTTTTCAACTAAAACATGTCACGTTTTCTATTTTTCTTATTAAACCCCTCTTTTTTCAAAAATATCATAGGCAAATCGTTACTTTTATATTTTAAAATTCAACAAAAACATGTTACTTTCTATTTTTCTTACTAAAACACATCTTTTTCCAAAATATCACGGGTAAACCGTTATTTATTTATTTTAAAATTCATTTATTACTTTTAATTATTTAAAAATGTTTAACACGTCTACTTATTTTTTTTAATAAATGAAATTAATAAAATATAAATAATAAATAATAAAATTAACAATTATTAAAAACAGTCCGTGCATCGCACGGGTTTTAAGCTATATTATTAAAGACGAAACATTAAAAGTTTGGTAGTCGGACGGATGGACGGTACTTAGTGATTTTACTTAATTACCCTTACTTATTTTTTTTAAAAACTATCACTAAATAATAATATTATTTATAACCAATTACCTTTTCAGCTAAAATACATAACCTTTTTTTATTTTTTCCTAACAAAATTCTCTCTTTTTCTAAAAAAAACACATGTGATTGTCTTTTTTAACAAAACATGTTACTATTTCTATTTTTCCTACCTAAACCCCTCATTTTCCAAAAATATCACGGGTAAACCCTTATTTATTTATTTTAAAATCTATTTTAATATTTTTAATTACGAGCACTTTTTCAGCTGAAACATGTTACTTTTTCTATTTTTTTTTTCATTTTCTAAAGAAATTATTATTAAATAATAACATTTTTATAATCAACTACCTTTTCAGCTAAAATACATTAACTTTTCTATTTTTTCTAACAAAATCCTCTCTTTTTCTAAAAAAATCACGGGCAATTATTTTTTTTTTCAACTAAAACATGTTACTCTTTCTATTTTTCTTTACTAAAACCACTAATTTTCCAAAAATATCCCGGGCAAATCCTTACTTATTTATTTTGAAACCTATTTAAATATTTTTAATTACGGACACTTACCTTTTCAGCTAAAACATGTTACTTTTTCTATTTTTCCAACACATCTCATTTTCCAAAAATAGCACGGGCAAATAGTTTTTAATTTATTTTAAAATCTATTTTAATACTTTTAATCATTTAAAAAAGTTTAGCACGCCTACTTATTTTTTTTAGCAAATGCAAATTAATAGAATATTAAAACATAAATAATAAAAATAATAATTATTAATAACAATCCGTGCATCGCACGGGTTTTAAGCTAGTATTATATAAATGTTTCGTCGGTCAGTATGGTATAATCCTTATCAATATTTATTATATAATAGACGAAACATTAAAAGTTTAGCCGGTCGGTATGATACGGTGTGATTTTACTTAATTATTCTTTCTTAAATTCGTGTTTTTACTTAATTAACCTTACTTATTTATAGAAATATATTATTAAATAATAATATTACCTATTTATAACCAATTACCTTTTTCACCTAAAATACATTTTTTTTAGTTTTCTAACAAATTCCTCTACTTTTTCAAATATATCACGTACAATTACCTTTTTAACTAAAACATGTTAGTTTTTCTATTTTTCCTTACTAAAACCCATCATTTTCCAAAAATATCACAGACAACCCTTTAGTTATTTATTTTTAAATCTAACATTATAATTATTTTTTTAAAAGTTTACTTATTTTAACATGTCTACTTATTTTTCTTAACAAATGTAATTACTAAAAATATTAAAATATAAATAATCATATACCTACTTATAACCAATTACTTTTTCAGCTAAAACATATTATAGATTTTTTCTAACAAAGTCCCACATTTTCTAAATATATCACGGGAAATTGCCTTTTTCAATTTATTTTTTCTATTTTTCTCACTAAAATCCATTCTTTTTCTAAAAATATCACGGACAAACCCTTTACTTATTTATTTTAAAACGTATTTAAATAATTTAAATTATTAAATTTTAAAACCTCATTTTTCAAAAATATCACAGACATTTACCTTTTTAAACTAAATATATGTTACATTTTTTATTTTTCCATACTAAAACCACTCTTTTCCAAAAATATAACGAGCAAACCCTTACTTATTTATTTTAAAATCTGTTTTAATGTTTTTAATTAATTAAAAGTGTTTAGTTATTTTTACATGCATACTTATTTTTTTAACAAATACAATTAAAAAAATAATACAAAAACTAACAATTAACAATATGTGCATCGCACGGGTTTTAAGCTAGTATATAATAAGCGTAATTGAGATGTTATCCAAAATTTTGGTCTCTGTGCCACCAAATCGATAAGAACCGTTGATCTAACAATTGATGAATGAGAACCGTTAGATTTAATATTAAAAAGTGTTTTTGATTGTTAATAGAATTATATTTAAATATAAAAAAATTGTATTTTAATAATATAAACCAAATAGGAGTAGATTTCCTGAGTTTCCTAAGTTGAATAGAATTCTCGACTTCAGTTTCAGACCAGTCACACTTAGACAATAATTATTAAATAATCACTAAAATAAAAATTATTGTAAAATAATAATATATAAATATTAAAAAATGTAAATAAATATAACTATAAATATTAAAAAAAGAGTTGTGTATTGCACGGGTTGTAAGCTAGTTATCATAACAAACTTATACTTTCATATCTTTTTTGCCAAATGTGTTTCATTTTATTTTTGATTTCTTCAAGTCTTTTAAGTTGAGGAACTTCGTGTGAAATTTGATTTCTCTTCATCGTATGTAGTTGATAGAGTGGGTCAAGGTGGGGGTCTTGCTATTCTTTGGAAACAAAGTGTCAAGTGTAGTGTTACTGATTCTTCTAGTAATCATATTAACGTCTGCATTTCTGATGATTCTTCTAGTAATCATATTAACGTCTGCATTTCTGAAAATAATGTGCAAGTCTGGAGATTAACTTGCTTTTATGGCTTTCCGGAAAGAACCAGGAGAAGGGACTCGTGGAATTTAATTAGAGCTTTGGCGTCAAGGTCGACATTACCTTGGTGCATCATAGAAGACTTTAACGACATGCTTTACTCATCGGATAAGAAGGGTCGAGTTGTGCATCCTCAATTTTTACTGGATGGCTTTCGGTTATCCATTGAGGACAGTGGGTTGTTAGAGATTGATTTAACTGGTGGGAATTTCACATGGGAATGTAGTAGGGGGACTCCAGAGTGGGTTTGAGAGCGTTTGGATCGAGCTTTTGCAACTGATGGATGGTGGAGAAAATTCCCGTGGTGCAAATTATTTGTATCTCATACGGTTAGTTCTGATCATGATCCAATTATGCTAGAGTTGATGAATCTTAAGCAACCTACAAAACAGTTTAGGTTTAGTTTTGAGAACATCTGGTTTAAGGAGGATGTGACTTTGTTTTGGTCCAAGTTGCCAGCCATTAGTTTACTCCCGAAGCTAATTTCTGTCTCTTCTTCTTTCATGGCTAAATGGGGTCAGAATTTCTTTCGTAAATTTCGTGATAAAATAAAGGTTCAAAAGGAGGTTGTGGACAGTTTAGTGAACTGTGAAGATAAGGCAAGTGTGCAAGCTTATTTTGGAGAAAGAAATACTCTCAATGGGCTGCTACTTCGGGAGGAAGCATACTGGCGGCGAAAACCTTTTGGCTCGAGAAGGGTGATACTAATTCCCGCTTTTTTCATGTTTCAACTTCTCTGAGAAAGAAATTGAATCATATTTCGTTTCTCAAGAATGATGATGGAGTGACAGTGAGTGACCATGAAGGAATGTGTGCACTTTTGTTGGCTCGAATATTAGCGGATCCCATTCCTCAAGTGAAAGTGATAGATTGATTTCACATGCCCAGAATGAGAAATTAATAGCAGAGTTGTCGTTTAAGAAATTTACAGAAACCGTCAAAACATGTTGTTTTTTCTATTTTTTCTTCCTAAAGTTCTATTTTTTTTAAACAAAATCTTTTTATTTTCCAAATATATCACGGGTAATTACTTTTTTCGATTGAAACACGTTACCTTTTCTATTTTTTCTTACTAAAACCCCTCCTTTTTCCAAAAACTATGATGATCAAAGTCTTACCTTTTTCAATTAAAGCATGGTGTCTTTTCTATTTTTTCTTACTAAAACCCTCTTTTTCCAAAAATATCCAGGTCTATAAAAAGATCATTAAATAATAATATAATCTATTTATTTTCTAACAAAATCCTTTCATTTTTCAAAAATATCACGGACAATTACTTTTTTCTATTAAAACATGTTACTTTTTCTATTTTTTTTTATTAAACCCCTCATTTTCCAAAAAATATCATGATCAAAGTCTTACCTTTTACAATTAAAACATGTTTTTCTATTTTTTTCTTACTAAAACGACTCATTTTCCAAAAATATCCCGGTCTATAAAAAAATCATAAAATAATAATATAATTTGTTTATTAACAATTATCTTTTTCAACTAAAACACATTACTTTTTCTATTTTTTTTAACAAAATATTTTATTTTTCCAAAAATATCACGGAAAATTACCCTTTTCGATTAAAACATGTTACATTGTCTATATTTTCTTATTAAAACTTCTCCTTTTTCCAAAAAATACCGCAATCAAAACCTTACCTTTTTCAATTAAATATGTTACTTTTTCTATTTTTTCTGACTAAAACCCCTCCCTTTCCAAAAATATCACGTTCAAAACCTTTCTCATTTATTTTAAAACATATTTTAATGTCTTTAATTATTTTAAAAAAATTATTGCTAACTTTTTTTTTGACTAATACAATTAATAAAATATCAAAATATGAATAATTAAATAAACAAATATTAAAACAATCTGTACATCGCACGAGTTTTAAACTAGTAGGATATTAAGTTGAGCAATAAAGAAACTTCACGTCAAAAGAAAATCAATCTAAATATTGTGCTTGGAGATAAAAACAAAAGGAAAACCATCTACAATAGTAATTAGTATCATTACACAACCAAATGCCTAAAAGATCCACTTTGACTGTTCTTGGTGGGATGGGGTGGACAATCTAATCAGATCTACACAAATGCAACATACAAAAAATATGAAGAGATTATTAAAAGAAGAGCTTTCTTGGATTTGATCTTTGAGTGCCGGATGGTGTTAAGGTCTTGAGGGGGATAGTTGATTTTATGCTTTCTTGGCTTCCTGCCCCTCTTTCATTTGATTTTAATCCTTTTGGTTCTGTCAAAAAAGTCTTCTGAAATGACTGTGCAAAACCTGTGGCAACTATGGTAACATGGATCTCCCCGTTGTACCTTTCATCCACAACTGCTCCAAATATTATGTTAGCGGAAGGATCTGCCAAACTTGTTACAACCTGCATATTAGCAAAATTGAGATCCCTATAGAAGACTACACGTAGATAAAAGGAAGGACATTTGCAGTAACTGAAGCTAAAGGATTATTTCCAATTACTGCATTCTCGGTAGTCAACTTTAGTCTGGAACTAAAACTCAGAAGTAACATCCTTTCAGATATTTCACATGTGCAAATACATGCACTGATGCACAGACATGCCCAACCTTTCTAATATTTGTGTATCATATATTGTTCCAGTATCACAAGTAGAGATTTAAGTTTGGGGGATGAGTGATGAATGCAACCTATGATATTGTTTATTGTCCTATCTGTACGACTGGTTTAAACCTACAATTATCCAATCATTAATTATATTGGTGAATCAAACACAGTAATGTAAAAAATTAACGCTACCTGAGAGACCCGGTTAACTTCTTGCAAAGTTATATCCTTCCCTCCCGTAATGTTATATACTACTCCAGTAGCAGATTGAATTGACGACCCAATCAAAGGAGCCAGAGTTGCCTGTTCAGCTGCTTCTTCAGCACGATTCTTGCTAGAAGAAACGCCAACTCCAAGCATTGCTGTTCCAGAGTCCTTCATGACTGCCTTTACATCTGCGAAATCCACATTGACCAGCCCAGGAATCTACAAAACAAAGACAAGTGAAACAAAGCATCAAGATGCAATCAGCAGCACAAGTGCATGCTAGATTTATAGATACATACAAAACTAAACTAATAGGTAATAATAGTGTTGCAACACAATTTGCCAAAACCCCATTAATGGAAAGTCAATTCCCACAGAAATTTATGTTTCATGCTAATAAAGAGTTAAGACACTTGATTCCTCACTAAAATGAGTTGTATAATCGCTCTTTAGAAAACTTTGTTCATCTAATTCTAAATGTACATCTTGAATTCAGTAATCGGAAAGAACACCTACTGTGATTATGTCTGAAATTCCTTGGACCCCTTGACGTAGGACATCATCTGCCAGAAGGAAAGCATCCTGAAGGGCAGTCTGTTCGTCAGCAATATCCAATAGACGGTCATTGGGAATCACTATTAAAGTATCAACATTTTTCTGCAACTTTTCAATGGCCTCCAGTGCCTGCAAATGAAGCAGATATAACAGTTATCACCTATGAGATTCATATTACGCACAGAATATGTAAATTAGTCTGTATGCAGCTGCACAAACCTCGGCTTGATGTAGCTCTCTAGATCAATATGACTATGTGAGAAATATTATGGTTATGCAAAGCCTCAACAGCATATTAGTTCTACCATTTCATAAGCAGGCAACATGACACAAGCAGATGATCTTAACAAAAATTGGAGAACACATCAAAACACTTGCCCAAGTTCTAATATATATCTACTGGCATTGTCCAAATAAGTACGAATCATATTATTGGTTAGCAGCTCCCAGACGTTTAAAATTCTGAACATTTTGGTTCAGGTACACAAGATAGCAGATGCCAGATGACATAACATTAAATCTTGAATGTAAAGATATAAACAACCCCAAGAACCAAAATCTTGGGAAAGGAAAAACAGCACCTGCCTGCACGGATCTTTTACGTCCTTCAAAGCTAAATGGATAGGTGACAACACCAACAGTCAGATAACCTGCTTCTTTTGATATCTGAGCGACTACTGGAGCAGCACCAGACCCTGTACCGCCACCCATACCTGCTGTTATAAAGACAAGATCTGATCCTTTCAGAGCATTTGCAATGGCTTCCTTTGATTCTTCTGCAGCTTGTTCCCCTAAAAGTGGATTTCCACCAGTACCTGCATCATTACAAATATTTATAAATGGAAATCAGGACATAGACATATATAGACATATTACAGAAGGATTGGCAATATCCAAATTGGCTATATACTGTTGCAAAGACCACTGGCCTGACAATGCTCAACAAGTATCAGACAACAGCTTCAGAAACGAGATTAAATTTTGTTTATTGTGTAAAAGAAGTCAAGTAGAAACTTGAAACGATATTAAATTAACATGAAGAAACTTGGATAATGATAGGAGTGTCAAACCAAGTCCACGGGTCAAAAGCTCTCCGATTTGAAGAGGGTTCTCGGCTGCAGATTGAAACAGTGCCTGAGCATCTGTGTTTATGGCGAAGAAATCAACACCCTATATACCACACAGATGAACATTGTCATTGCTCAACTTCATGATGACAATAATACAAAGGGAAAGCCTACAAAACAGTAAAATAACAAGGATGCTACTTGTTTGTACGGAATTACAATTTGGACTTGATATCCCATGTGGTACCTCCTTTCCTCTTGAACACACATTAAATTGGTAAAATAACGTTGCGTCTATAGTTAAATAGTTTGAATTGCAAGGTAATTAAAAATAATAATTGAGCATATACAAACGTGCATAGGGGAAGAGGAATACACTAAAAAGCACAGATTAACAGACAAACAAACACACCAAAAAGAACAAGGTGAAAACAGTTATGTTGAGTCTCGATTGCAGGCAAGATATAGAATATAAAACAAACAACAAGGACGAACATGTAAGCCACTGCCAATCATGCGATTAACGGCATTGTTGCCGCCGCCACCGACGCCGACGACCTTAATCTTAGCAGAGTCTAACTGAGCAAAAGAAGAAGAAGAAGAAGAAATGCGACGTCGTCTAGTTGGTGGGCATCTGAGGGTAGAAATGGATGGATAGAGTTGTGGTGTGGCATTGTGGTAATGATAAGACCCAATTGAGGAACAAGACATTCTTTTGAGCTCAAGCACAGACATCAGCCTAAAATTATCAGATTCAACACCTTTCCTATTACTCTTCTTTAGGGTTTTACAATTCAGCATATGCTACCTTTTCCTCTCTCTTTTTGCTACCTACCTCTACATTTTCTGTAGTCTTCAATTTTAATTTAACCTCTCTTTTTTAAAAAAAAAAATTAAAAATCGTGAAACAGTTTTAAAATACAGCGTATTTTAATTTCGTTTACATTTTCGAATTATTTTGTTTCATTGAACTCGACCCATTTCAAGGTTTTTCTTTAAATTCTAAATGTTGTCTATAGGAATCCAAGCTAAACAATTATAGCTACTCAAATTTGAAATGGTAACCAATTTGCAACACTACATAAAACAAGAGTAAATTTGCAATACTGGACAATAAAAAAATTATACATTGTGTACTACTGTCAACTCTTGCTAACACCGTCTGTTTTCTCAGGGGCATAACAGTCTTTTGTGATGAGGGTATTGGACAACCGTTCACTTTACCAATTTAATTCCTATAACACAAATTACTCTAATTAACTACTGATTCCTCCCGATCTCTCCTTTATCTCCCGCTTTTATCTTACAGTCCTCTTCCGCCTTTATCTTACAGTCCTCTTGCAGATTGTGTGGCATACTACTGCTTTGTTGATGCAATGGTGTGGTTACTTAGAGATCGTAAAGACAGAGCTGTGTATCATCCGCTGGAGGGTCCCGATTACAGAGGTAAATGTTATACTTTTATAATTAGGGTTTGAAAAAGGATTCTGATAGTGATCCATATATATAGAGTATGTTAATTAGGGATTTTGTTAGTTAGATTATGAAAAGTATGTGTGTAATGGGTTGCATGTGATTTGAATTGTATATGTTCATGTGACCCCCTGATTTTTGTATGGAAAGTGAGAAACAATATCTGTGGTGGTCCCTTGTGTTTCTTTATGTCTGAGGAATGCTTCGATTGTTAGGTTTTATGCCTTTTTGTGTTAGGGTTTATTGCTTAGAGTATTAGGGTTTACATTATATGTATAAAAAGCTGAATTTTTTGTTGCAGATAACTCAGATCTTTTTTTTCATAAAATTGTATCATGGGGTCAAATTCTAGATAACCCTAAGCGATATGTAGGTGGAGAGTTTGATTACATAGACTTGTGTGATGTTGACACCATGAGCCTTCTTGAGTTGATTGCAATGGTTAAAGAATGTGGTGAATATGGCGCTCTTAACTTTTTTTACAAGTGGCCAAAAACTGACATGAATAAGGGGTTGTGGCCATTAGATTCTGATAGTGATGTAGTTGAAATGTGTGAATTGCTTCCTACTGAGAGGGTGATATATGTTTATTCTGTGGCTACAAAACCTATTTTAGTTGTAGATATTGATGGTGTAGCTACCCAGGAGTTTGCCCCTTCACAAGATTGCAACATGGAATATGTTGATCCTACCACTGAAGTGTCTGAACATGATGACATAGATCAGATGCTTCAACTTGAAGAAATGAATCAGGGTGGTAGTGATGTTAATGATGAAGAAGAAATAGGTGCAGGTAATGTAGAGAGTGATGATGATAGTGATGAGGAATACAATTCAGCTAAGGATCAAGAAAAGCTGAGTGAGTGTAGTTTTCATTCTAATTCATCTAATGTTGACAACATAGATGAAGAGTTATGTCATTACAAAATAGAAAGACAAAATAAGAGCAAGGAGAAAGTGAAGAAGAAAAGAGAGAAGGCCACAGTAAAAGTAAAAGGTAAAGAAAAAGCTATTGATGAAGGTGCATTCATGACAGATGGAACATGTCAAGCAAACAATGACATTGAACAAGCAAATAATGTAAGTGAAGATGATGGAGGGTATGCATCTGATGTCTCTAGTCACTATGCAGATAGTGATGAAGAAAGGCGATGGCATGTAATAGTACTGATGAGGATGAGATTGCTTATCCAGTTTTCAATTTCAAGACAGACATGAAGGAACCAAACTTCCAGTTGGGTATGCTATTTGCAACCTCCAAGATTTTCAGATCTGCGGTGAGAAAACAAGCTATATTGGAAAGGCGGCCAATAAAACAATGCAGGAACTATGGCAGCAGAGTGAGGTTCATATGTGAAGGAGATTGTGATTGGAAGATATATGTGACAACCCGGGTCAAATCCCGAGCCTTTTTCGAAAATCGGGTCAAGTCCCGATTTCGTGTCCGAATATAAGCCGAAGCATACTGGCCCAAATGCAACCAACTTCGGTAATTCACAAGCCCACCACAGGCCCCGAAAAAATCATGATTTGATTTGTTAGTGCTAATTAGTAGTAGTACTCTGCCTTATAAACTGAACAGAAGTCCCAAATCTACTCGATGTGGGACTGGGGTGTTACAAACTCCCCCACTTAAACTCCTGACGTCCTCGTCAGGCCTGAACGGATATCCATAGGTTCCAAGATCGTTCATATCTAGCCATTGTGGGATAATACCGGCTGGCTTTGTGTCCCCACCTCCGGACCTTTGTCCATTGTGGGATAATACCACCAGCCTTCGTGTCCCCACCTCCGGCAACTTGACGAATCAAGATTTCGAGAGTCGGCTCTGATACCATATGTGACAACCCGGGTCAAATCCCGAGCCTTTTTCAAAAATCGGGTCAAGTCCCGATTTCGTGTCCGAATATAAGCCGAAGCATACTGGCCCAAATGCAACCAACTTCGGTAATTCACAAGCCCACCACAGGCCCCGAAAAGATCATGATTTGATTTGTTGGTGCTAATTAGTAGTAGTACTTTGCCTTATAAACTGAACAGAAGTCCCAAATCTACTCGATGTGGGACTGGGGTGTTACATACATGCCACAAAGATGCAGATGACTGACACCTACCAGATAAGGGTATACCAACCATAACACACATGTACACAAACATTTCATCAAAAACAAATAAATTCAAGATGGATTGCTGAGCAGTATGAGGATGATATAAGGATGAATCCCAGTTGGCCACTATCAACATTCCTGTAAAAGGTAGTCAATGATTGGAATTGTCATGTATCTATGTATGCAATAGCCAGGGCTAAGAAAAAAGCATTGGAGAAGATCAATGGAAAACATGTTGATCAATATGGGAAGTTATCGGAATATGGGAATGATTTGTTGAAAGTTATGCCTGATAGCACTATCTAACTCATGACTGAGGACCAATAGTTGAGGGATGGAAGAAAAAGGTTTAAAAGATTGTACATATGCTTTGGACCACTGAAGAAGGGGTTTAGATCTGGATGTAGGCCTCTCATTGGATTGGATGGTTTCCATTTGAAAGGGCCATATGGAGGTCAATTACTTGTTGTAATTGGTACAGATGCCAATGATGGCATGTACCTCATAGCTTGGGTTGTTGTTGAAGCTGAAAACAATGACAGCTGGAACTGGTTTTTGAAGAATGTCAAGGATGATCTGAACATTACAAATGATGGAGGTTGGGAATTTATATCAGACAGTCAGAAGGTACTTTACACAGTGGCTACCTTTAATGACACACATACTATGTCTTTGTACTAATTAACTTCTTTAAAGTTAAAGCTTTACCTTTTTTGGCAGGGTCTTATAAATGCCCTAGAAGCTGTTTTCCCCAATGCTGAGCATAGATTTTGTGTGATGCACTTATATAGGAATATGTGAAAAGATCATAAAGGGATTGGAGTTAGAATGTGCTTATGGTTGGAAGCTAGGGCCACTACAGACTACACATTTAATAAGCACATGGAAGAATCGAAGAAGGTATACCTTTAAGTTATAACTTTAATTCATGTCAATTTATTACTAATTTTGTATTTATGTATTTACAGCTGTCTAAGAAGTGTTATGAATGGCTAAGTCAAAAGCCTAGATGTTAGTAATGAATAACACTAAGAAACTAGACAGGGGGGGGGGGGTGAATGGATAGTTTGATTGATTTTCGTTTTCTTGAAACTTAATTGGTGTAACTGATCGTGCTGTAAAGAAATGCGGAAGTAAATAAACAAGACACACACAATCACTTTAATCTACTTTGTATTAAGTAAATTAAATACTACAGCTTCCAGAATTTCACAAGGGAAATTCAGGCTTCTAAACAAGAACAGAGTTTTCTTGCTTTTGCTTACAGAGAAAAGAACTGCTCAAGATATTTCTATGATTAACTCACTTACCGCTATCAGTAGGGTGTGCACAATATATATATATATATATATATATATATATATATATATACAAAACTAGTGCACACACCTAATTACACAGCTACCCTTCCTGCAACTCCATTTTGTCATTCTATAAAAGGTTGGCTGTGTCAGGGAGGACTACTTGCTTTATGTGGTCCTCTCCCTTATCTGTAGCTGCTTGTCTTCCTTCTTCCTCTCCAAGTTTAGCTATAGATTTGCCATCTGTTTCTTTGGACCACCTGACCAACACAGATGCTTCAGTATTTGTCTCCATTGACTTTGATCTTGTACCTTCATTTGTCTTGTTGTTAACGGTTAAGTGTTGTGATTGTGAACTCCAATGTGTTCCTGACTTCGCGAAGTATCCTTTGAAGACTTTGTGACATAGCCTTTGAAGACTCCGCGACATAGGCTATTTGAGGACTTCGTGACATAGGCTGTTTGAGGACTTCGCGATATAGTCTTCTTGAGGACTTCACGATATAGTCTATTTGAGGACTTCACGATCTAGTACATTTTGACTTTGCGGTATCAACACTTCACGGTATAAGTCTTGAAGACTTCATGACATAGTTCATTTAGGACTATGCGATCTCAGTACTTCACGACATGGAATTTGTGGACTTCACGACATAGCTTTATTCTGACTTCATGATATAGGGACTTAGACAAATTTCTGCAACTTGTTTCTTCAGGGCCTTATTCACTCCAATCCTGCTGCATGAACAATTCTGAACTTCTTCCAGGATAGTTATTCATTGGCCTATGTACATTCTAGGTGCATGAAATTTACTAAGCTCATTATAATCCTGAGCATACAAAATAAAGCTAATGTTCATGAGAACAAGACAAGTACATTTGAGACCTATACTATATCCCAGTGATAGAAATCACTAGGTCATGTAGTGACTAGGTCATGTAGTGTGACATAGTCACAGAGTGTAGGCTTGTTAATGGTGGTATTCAGACATGTCTTGAGCCTAACAATCTCCCCCAAATTGTGAGTAAGACCCTTAGGCACAATTTCATGTCTGATAACAAGCTTAACTAACATAAACAGAAACAAGTATGAAGAAGAGTAAAATATGTACAAGATTTTAAACATTACAAACTGAGAATTAAAGCTTACAGATTTTTCTCTTTGTTCTAGACAGCTTCAGTTCTCATTTGCTTCTCTAACAAATCATCATAAACTTTCTTCTTCCTTGCTTCTTCCTTTCTCTTTATCTCAGAAATGGCCAGTAGAATTTCATCCCTTGCAGTGAGCTCTTCAATGAGAGGAGAGTCTTCTAGATCTTCAGCTGCTGTTCTTAGGGCACTTTCCACATAAGATTCTACAAACTCCATCCTTATCTTGCTTTTACCTCCATTTAGATTTTTGTACTCCACAATGTAAGGATTTTGTTTTACCCTGCACAGCCCTTTCTTCCTCAACTCCCTTGCTCTTTCTTCCATTTCAGCCATCTCCTTTTCTTTCTGACACCTCTTTTCTTCATTTAGCTTCCTTAAACTTTCTTTATAGTCAGAGTGCATCTTCATGAATCTAGCAATCTCTATCTTCCACATCCTTTCTTCCTTTTCTTCAAAATTCAATAAGGCATTTATTCTTTCAAGTTATGTTAGATCAGAATTCAATGATCGTCAGGAGCTAGACTCGACTGATTAGGATTGCTGACGTCATCAGGATTACATGGTCGTCAGGATCAAGATACATATCAGGACTGGGATCAGGATTGTGTTGGGTTTCAATGTAAAAACGCAGCGAAAAAAACAGTCGTAAAACAATAAAATTTACGAAACCCTAACGCAGGATCCATGTATAAGTTGTGACTGATTATGGAGAAACGAAATCATACCAGTTAAGAGCTTTACGAATTCTGTAAGATGGAGGTCCTTGATTGCAATCACCACACAACCCTTGCGTCAAGATATGTGTCTCTAAATCGTCCACAAGAACGTCCGATCGTCCAACGATCCAAGGAGCAGGTACTAGCCAAATAAAACCGCCTTCTCTCTCTCTCTAGCCTCTCTTAAAACCGAATTATAAAAACCAACCCTAAAACTATACATCATTATGTATATATAGGGCAGAGAGATTGGGCCTAACCCTAATCAGCTTGGGCTTCAACTAAACCAAACTGATTTGGGTTTTTAATGAGTTAAATTCGAAATACAATTTAATTAACTAAGTCCAACTTAATTAATTAATTAACCAATTTCGAATTTATAATTATTTTAATTTAAATCTGATATTTAAATTAAAACTCCTTTTAAAACGTTCTTATTGTGTAACCCTTTAGGTTATTATTACGTTGGCAATAATTTTAATATCTCATAATAAAATTATAAACAATGAGCGGCATCTAGTAATACATCATTGCTACCCAAGTAATAATAATTGGTGATCCAATTAAACCTTTCGTGACTAATGTTTCCGTGTAATATAATCCCTTTAACCAAATATTATAGATTAAACTCGAGGCATGTTATTAGTCATCCTCTTCAACATTTAATCCAGGTTTCCTTGATCAATGAGTAGACTATTAAATCAAATCAATATTTGAGCATGGCCATGCATTTTTCATAGTCTCACTCAATCAAGAGGCCAATAATATCTCTCCTAATAATAGGAGGGTTAAATCATTTATCTATCATTCATACTTCTCATACGACTCATAATATACCCGATGTCCACTTTTATCATCACCCGGTCAAAGGTAACTTTTAATGTAATCAAAGTATATTAATCCTCGTATAGAAATATAATGATCTCAAGTCTAAGGATCATTACACCATTATCACTGTGAGGTATTCTAATGACTTTATTACCATGTAGAATCTCACTGTGGGTCTATCCGGTGCCATGTAGAATATTACATGCACCTATGTTCTTGACTTTAGTATCACTATACCTATGACCAATGAGATGTGGTCATTTAGTCAACGAACATACTAATCTTTATGCATCATAATTGTCCCAATTCATAATGCTTAATTAGGGATATTTTAGGAATATAAACACTATTCATATAATCTCATTTTCAAGTCACATACTTAAAGATATAGAATACGTGTTCAATATTCCAAGGACATTTATTACTCTAACATTAATATCGCAGTAAATAAAGACATAATAATTGTTGTCGAATAATCAATAGAACATAATCATTATTAAATTACAAAATAGTATTTCCCAGAAGTACAATTGTATTATCTCTAGGGCACTAACACTAACAATCTCCCACTTGCACTAGAGCCAATCACCCATGTATCTAATACCCATGGAACTAGTGTGACATTCGTGCTTCTGCTGCGACAAAGCCTTAGTCAGTGGGTCCGCAACGTTATCATTAGTATGCACTTTACATATATGTATATCCCCTCTATTATTTATTTCTCTAAGAAGGTGATATCTCCTAAGTATATGCTTTGCCTTGGAATGGGATCTTGGTTCCTTAGCCTGCGCGATGGCTCCATTATTATCGCAATATAGATCAACTGGGTCTGCGATCGATGGAACCACTCCAAGTCCCGTAATAAAATTCCGAATCCAAACAGCCTCTTTGGCTGCTTCACTGGCTGCAATATACTCAGCTTCCATTGTAGAATCGGCTACTGTTTCTTGCTTTGAACTCTTCCACCTTACAGCACCTCCATTTAGGCAAAACACAAATCCAGACTGAGACACAGTGTCGTCCCTATCTGTCTGGAAACTAGCATCAGTGTAACCTCTTACTACTAGTTTCTCATCTCCTCCATATATCAAGAAAGAATCTTTAGTCCTCTTAAGGTACTTAAGAATGTTCTTGACAGCTGTCCAGTGACTTTCACCTGGATTAGACTGGTACCTACTCGTCATGCTCAAAGCATACGAGACATCGGGACGAGTACATATCATTGCATACATTATAGAACCAATTGCCGAAGCATATGGTACTTTATTCATACGGTCCTTCTCTTCTGATGATTTAGGACAGTTTTCTTTTGAGATCAATATCCCATGAGACATTGGGACATATCCCCTTTTAGCCTCTTGCATCCCGAAACGATGCAATATCTTGTCAATGTATGTACTCTGACTTAAGCCGATCATTCTTCTGGGTCTATCTCTATAGATCCTGATCCCTAAGATGTAGGAAGCATCGCCTAAGTCTTTCATCGAGAAATAATTTCCCAACCAAGTCTTTACAGCCTGTAGAGAAGTAATGTCATTCCCTATTAGCAATATGTCATCTACATATAATACTAGGAATGCCACATGGCTCCCACTAACCTTCTTGTAAACACACGGTTCATCCTCATTTTGTATGAAACCAAACTCTTTGACTGTTTCATCAAAACGAATGTTCCATCTCCTCGAGGCCTGCTTCAACCCATAAATGGATCGTAGTAACTTACAGACCATCCTAGCAAATTTTGGATCAACAAAACCCTCAGGTTGTGTCATGTACACATCCTCTTCTAAGCTCCCATTTAAGAAAGCAGTCTTGACATCCATTTGCCAGATCTCATAGTCATAATAAGCTGCTATTGCAAGCAAAATCCTGATGGATTTGACCATAGCCACCGGTGAGAAAGTTTCATCATAGTCAATACCATGAATTTGCTTGAAACCTTTCGCCACTAGTCTAGCTTTATAGGTCTGTAATTTACCATCCATGTCAGTTTTCTTCTTGAAAACCCACTTGCACTCGATGGGTTTTACCCCTTCAGGTGGTTCAACCAAAGTCCATACTTTGTTTTCATACATGGAATCCATCTCAGATTTCATGGCCTCCTGCCATCTCTCAGAATCTGGACTATTCATAGCATCTTTGTAGGTAAGAGGCTCATCATTATCTACAAGCATTACATCGCCATTTTGAGTCAGCAGAAATCCATAATATCTCTCTGGCTCATGACGAATCCTACTAGACCTACGAACGACCTGTGTTTCTTGAGCAATGTTGTCCTCAACATTTTCAGTAACATTCTGCTCATGTTCCAACTCTGGTTCAACATTAATCTGTGGTATTCGATCCTCATCGAGATCTATTGTCCTCCCACTATATTTCTTAGAAAGTAATTCTCTTTCAAGAAACACAGCTGTTCGAGCAACAAACACTTTGTTCTCTGAAGGATTATAGAAGTAATACCCTTTAGTTTCATTTGGATATCCCACAAAATTACATTTATCTGATTTTGGTCCTAGCTTGTCAGAGGTTAAACGTTTCACAAACGCTTCGCATCCCCAAATTTTCATAAATGACACGCTATGACGTTTCTCAGTCCATATCTCATATGGTGTCTTTTGAACCGTTTTTGAAGGAACTCGGTTTAGTGTTTGTGCAGCCGTCTCTAGGGCATAGCCCCAGAAACTAATTGGAAGATCCGCTAGACTCATCATCGATCGCACCATGTCCAATAAGGTACGATTTCTCCTTTCAGATACACCATTCCACTGTGGTGTTCCAGGAGGTGTGAGTTGTGATACAATACCACACTCCTTTAAGAAATTCTTAAATTCTAAGCTTAGGTACTCACCTCCACGATCAGATCGTAGGGTTTTAATACTTCCGCCTATTTGCTTTTCCACTTCTGCCTTGTACTCTTTGAATTTTTCAAATGATTCGGACTTGTTCTTCAAAAGATACACATATCCGTATCTACTAAAATCATCAGTAAAGGTTATGAAGTAGTAAAAACCACCTCTTGCCATCGTACGCATTGGACCACATACATCACTATGTATAAGCTCTAATCGTTCGGTGGCCCTTTCACCAATTCCGGTAAAAGAAGCTTTAGTCATTTTTCCAATGAGACAAGGTTCGCATTCTTCGTATGATTCAAAATCAAACTTATCCAAGTATCCATCCTTATGTAACTTGGAAATGCGTTTCTCATTTATATGGCCTAAACGACAATGCCAAAGGTATGTTTGATTTGAGTCATTAGCCTTAATACGTTTATTATTTACGTTATAGACAGGAGTATCAAGATCTAGAACATACAAACCATTAAATAAACGTGCAACCCCATAGATAACATTATTCAAACCAAAGGAACAACTATTGTTCTGAATAGTAAAAGAAAAACCTTTCTTGTCCAAACAAGAAACAGAAATAATGTTTCTGCAAATCGCAGGCACGTAAAAACAGTTCTCAAGTTCTAAAATAAGCCCTGTGGGCAATGATAAATTATAAGTCCCTACAGCCAAAGCAGCAACCTTTGCTCCATTGCCTACGCGTAGGTCGACTTCTCCTTTCGCCAAAGTCCTACTCCTTCGAAGTTCCTGCACATTTATACAAATGTGAGAACCATATCCAGTATCTAATACCCATGATGTAGAAGTAGACAAATTGACTTCTATAACATAAATACCTGAATCTGAAATCTTCACAGAATTCATTTTCTTCAAATCCTCCAAGTAAGCATGACAGTTTCTCTTCCAATGACCTGGTTTATTGCAATAGTGACAATCACCTTTTGCAGCACCTTTTGCAGCACCTTTTGTAACACCTCCTGTAGGCTTCAAAGCCTTTTTAAAAGCAGGTTTTGGATTAGCAGATTTAGATCCAATCTTCTTCTTGCCTTTCCTTTTACCCTGTTCTTTAGCATTCCCTTTATTGACCATCATAATGGCGTTAGGGGATGCCTTCTGAATATTGGTCTCAGCAGTTTTCAACATTACCAA
Source organism: Heracleum sosnowskyi (assembly GCA_030848705.1). Classification (NCBI taxonomy): domain Eukaryota; kingdom Viridiplantae; phylum Streptophyta; class Magnoliopsida; order Apiales; family Apiaceae; genus Heracleum; species Heracleum sosnowskyi. The sequence goes on from CM061244.1 coordinate 74,800,463, forward strand.
CAATTCGGTAGATGTCTTGTCTATCTCATTTATGATGTAATTCATTACAAACTGAGCATAGCTGCTGTTCAAAGATTGCAAGATTAGATCTATCTGGGTTTCCTGACTAATGGTGGTACCCAGAGTAGCAAGGTACTCCATATATCCAATCATCTTTAGAACATGCGGTGCAACTGGATCACGTTCACCCTGTTTGCATGCATACAAGGCTTTGCTTGTATCAAACCTCTCCTGACGAGCTTGTCCTTCAAACATACGTTTAAGGTGCTCAATCATCACATAAACATCCATATGCTCATGTTGTTTCTGAAGCTCGGGACTCATAGTCGCAAGCATAAGACAGGTAACATCTGTGTCATCATCTATATGTTTCTGATAAACATTCTGTTGAGCAACTGATGCACCTTCAGGCAGAGGTTCAGGGCGAGGAATATCAATGACATAGAGCTTTCGCTCTTGCCTGAGGACAATCCTCAAATTCCTTTGCCAGTCGAGGAAGTTTGTTCTTGTCAGCTTGTCCTTCTCAAGGACTGATCGTACAGAGAAGTTATTTGAGTTGTTTGCCATTAAATATCTACAATGTTAAAAATGCATAAAATAAGTTAGTCTGCGGATTTAATAGGTAATGTTCAAGTGATTATTCATATATATTCACAATATATATCTCCCACTATTTTTATCGAATCAATAGCCCTAACTATTAATTCGGAAGGCATTTCTCTAAATCCTTCTAGTGAGCCAAGATCCATATTTCGTCACGCTTAAGGTCGGCTTTGGCTTTTCTCCCAAAACATGATTTATTTAGGTAGACAACTCTTGTCAATTATATCATATATAACTCTCAGAAAGTTTGGTAGAACAACATTTGTCCATATTTATCCAATAAATCATACCAAACTCCATTCCTCTAAGTTCACAATCCTATTGTGGTAACTTAGTTAAGTCTAACCCAATGGTTTAACATTTAAGTATCACATTTACTTCATCGCGCCTTACCATGATAGATTGGAGTGCTTCGCTTTGGCAAACCCACTCTTTCTCGATCTAGGTCTTGACGAGTGTTGCCCATTGGAAGGCATCTAAGTGACTTAATATTTAAAATTTAGGGATTTTATTATTAAAACGACCATGATCCCATCATCAAGAGATTCCCAATTTTTCCTTGAACTAAGTACTTCAATTCAAAATTCATCAATGGTTTGATTTCCAGTCCAGCGGAGGAAACACAGTGGTCTCACTTAAAATCCACCTTTCTTACAAGCGATGCTTGTATTTTTGTCAAAATCGCCCCATGTCAAAAAAATGAAAATTCATACTTATTTCCGTGTTTCATAAACACAGGAATCTCATGTTCGTTTTGTTCAATTTTAAAATCTTGAATCGTTACAGATTTTATCTTGTTTAGCAGGCATGGCATGGGTGATGTATCTAATACATACATTAATACATGATTAATCTAATTAAAGCATGCATCACATTGTATCCTACACATACAATCATACATCAATATGTAAAGTGCAGTATGTAAACGTGCTTGGTTATGGCCTTTATACTATATGATCCTTTCAAGCTAATGAAAGGATCAAGGTCAATCTATGGTGAAAAAACATAAATACAATTACATGTCTTCATTCTCCTTGTTCCCTTGAATGCACCTCCTCTTGGATCGTCCTTCAATCTTCAAGTACATTACATTGAACAATTAAATCCAACCTATACTAATGTACTTACATAATAAAACTCGATTTACATTCGAGGTTAAACGATTACAAGAATGAAGAAAACGACATGCAAGTCGTATTTATAAAACCAAAACCATAAACCATTAAACTACGGGTCTTAAGGCCATAACCAACACCATGCTCAAATACACAATTATTGACATGACATATCATATAAGGATGACATACTGTTTATTACTTTTCATGATCCAATCATGAATAATAAATAAACAAAGCATATGTCACAAGCACAAATTAAAACAGAGCCCTAAACAGCATACATATCATAACAGATCGCATATAGATGAGCCATGGCAGATTCTAAACATACTAGTATCATCATATCAGATTATATACAATCATATAACATAACTGTATCATGGCAGATTCATCAAACATGCATACTCGTAAAAATACAGTAAACATGTAACCAAATCAGCCCCTCATACACGTAGCTCTGATACCATTGTTGGGTTTCAATGTAAAAACGCAGCGAAAAAAACAGTCGTAAAACAATAAAATTTACGAAACCCTAACGCAGGATCCATGTATAAGTTGTGACTGATTATGGAGAAACGAAATCATACCAGTTAAGAGCTTTACGAATTCTGTAAGATGGAGGTCCTTGATTGCAATCACCACACAACCCTTGCGTCAAGATCTGTGTCTCTAAATCGTCCACAAGAACGTCCGATCGTCCAACGATCCAAGGAGCAGGTACTAGCCAAATAAAACTGCCTTCTCTCTCTCTCTAGCCTCTCTTAAAACCGAATTATAAAAACCAACCCTAAAACTATACATCATTATGTATATATAGGGCAGAGAGATTGGGCCTAACCCTAATCAGCTTGGGCTTCAACTAAACCAAACTGATTTGGGTTTTTAATGAGTTAAATTCGAAATACAATTTAATTAACTAAGTCCAACTTAATTAATTAATTAACCAATTTCGAATTTATAATTATTTTAATTTAAATCTGATATTTAAATTAAAACTCCTTTTAAAACGTTCTTATTGTGTAACCCTTTAGGTTATTATTACGTTGGCAATAATTTTAATATCTCATAATAAAATTATAAACAATGAGCGGCATCTAGTAATACATCATTGCTACCCAAGTAATAATAATAATTGGTGATCCAATTAAACCTTTCGTGACTAATGTTTCCGTGTAATATAATCCCTTTAACCAAATATTATAGATTAAACTCGAGGCATGTTATTAGTCATCCTCTTCAACATTTAATCCAGGTTTCCTTGATCAATGAGTAGACTATTAAATCAAATCAATATTTGAGCATGGCCATGCATTTTTCATAGTCTCACTCAATCAAGAGGCCAATAATATCTCTCCTAATAATAGGAGGGTTAAATCCTTTATCTATCATTCATACTTCTCATACGACTCATAATATACCCGATGTCCACTTTTATCATCACCCGGTCAAAGGTAACTTTTAATGTAATCAAAGTATATTAATCCTCGTATAGAAATATAATGATCTCAAGTCTAAGGATCATTACACCATTATCACTGTGAGGTATTCTAATGACTTTATTACCATGTAGAATCTCACTGTGGGTCTATCCGGTGCCATGTAGAATATTACATGCACCTATGTTCTTGACTTTAGTATCACTATACCTATGACCAATGAGATGTGGTCATTTAGTCAACGAACTTACTAATCTTTATGCATCATAATTGTCCCAATTCATAATGCTTAATTAGGGATATTTTAGGAATATAAACACTATTCATATAATCTCATTTTCAAGTCACATACTTAAAGATATAGAATACGTGTTCAATATTCCAAGGACATTTATTACTCTAACATTAATATCGCAGTAAATAAAGACATAATAATTGTTGTCGAATAATCAATAGAACATAATCATTATTAAATTACAAAATAGTATTTCCCAGAAGTACAATTGTATTGTCTCTAGGGCACTTGTTATTCCCAAATGACCTAACAGAATTGTAGAAGGGGGGGGGGGGGGTTGAATAAAATTCTTGATATTTTCTTGAAACTAAACACTTTATAAAATAAAACTGAACTGAATAAATAAAAACACAAGATATAAATAATTCAGTTGGATTGTTTGATGATCCAACTGAAGTGTTTTTATTGCGAAAATAATTTGTGATACAAAAGTACACAGCTGCTCAGTTACAAGGTTGTAGAGAAGAATTGCTCTCAAAAATAGCTAATACAATCTATTTGTTTTTCTTCTCTCCTTTCTAAAGTAACTGCTACACTTGGTTATATAATCCCAAGTTTACAATTCTACGTTTGGTTAAACTAAAGAATAATAGTAGTAACCATCAGTAGCTTGCTTTTCATTCCTTTTGTCCAATGGTCCTTGGAGATCTTTGCTTTTGTCTTCATGCTCATTATAATCATTTCCAAGAGCCTTATTGGAAATTGGAATGTTTCCTTATTTCCAGTAACCACTTTGATGGCTTCCAATGCAAAGTACACTTCCATATCTCCTTTTAGATCTGTTCAGTAAACTGTCACTATCACTTTGTCAACTGTTCAAAAAGCAACATTGATTCGTTGATAGCAAGGAGATGTGTTTCGTTGATAGCTTCATTCTTCATTCCGTTGATGGTGTTTCCCTCGTTTCGTTGATGGGTAAACTCCATACCGTTGACAGAGTAATCTTCATACCGTTGACATGTCTTCACTTAGTCAAAATTACAAGGCATAACATATTTACAATTAACCAACCTATTTTGCCTATCTAGTACTTAGTCAACATGACTTAGAAAACCTATCTAAAACATATAACAGAATGCCTATCATACTGTGAAGTATTGTACAATGCAATTGCTACAACACTCATTTCGTTGATGAGCTTCCTGTCAACGGAATGCTGCAAAGCATGCCATTTCGTTGACAGTTACAAAAATGACTTTACACAAATTCTACTAAGTGTTTTATGTTTATCATCAAGAACAACATATTCCTAACAATCTCCCCCAATTTATGACTGATAGAATAACAGCCATAAATCAAGAGACTTGATGATAACAAAAACACTCAGATACATCATAAATTACAAAAGTAGAATATGTATTAAGCTTCAAAATTTTATAGACAAAATATAAGACTTACAAGACTAATGCCCACAAATGCTCCTCTAGTCTGAGCAAATGTTTCATCTGTGATTTCTTTGTGGCATAGTCTTCTTCCCTTTCTTGGAGTTGTTTTCCTCAATCTGGACCTGTAGCCTTCTGTAGAAGATTTTCTCCTCTTCATCTTGATCACCAAGCTTGGATTGCATCAGCTTTAGAGTTTGATTAGATGCCTTCTCCAGCTGGTCTTCCATTCTGAAGAATCTTCTGCAATTGTCCTTGTCCTTAAACTCCATCATCCAATAAGGTTGAAGATGGATTTTCTTTCCTGTTGAGGGAACTCTAAGTATCCTGGGAAGAGCCTCAGGCTTGTTCCAGCTAGCCTTTAACTGACAGATTTTGGAGACCACCTCAGACTTGGCTGTTTTGGTGAAACCAAAGTCCTTTTTCAAGCATCTAAACACTGAGAGTAGTGTTTGATAGTCTTCTCCTAAAATTCTGTAGAGAGGCCACACTTGTTCTCTACCTCCCTTGAATATGAACACTAGTCTTTCAGGCAACTTTTGAGAAGCTGCAATTCCCCTTACTTCCACTAGGTTGTCTAAGTCAAGATGTAGACTGGATTCTTCCCTGATGTCAGCAATGTACATGCAGTCCTCTGGGTTTGCAGGGGGTTTTTGAGATTGTGGCTTTCTCACAAGAACAGGCTTTGCTTTGACAGACCTCTTCTTTGTCTTCATTGGTTGGTCCTTCTCTAACAAGAACTTTGGAAAGTAGGCTTCATCAAATTCAAAAGGTTCCTCTTTTGGCATGATTGGATGATCATGAAAGTTGACAGGATGTGCAGGATCACAAGCCAACTTTCCCTCAATAGGTAGATCACCAGGAATTTGATGTGCACTTGTTGTGGAAGAGTCTTGAGCAGTTTCTTGAGAATCATCTTCATCAAAGTTCAGATTCCTCTTAGCTCTAGCCTTTGGCTGACTTGTTCTCTTCTTCTTTCCAGCTTCCTTAGCTTTATCCTTGGCCTTTTCTTCCTGTAGGGCTTCTTCATCTTCAAGTGATTGAGCAACTGCAAGAGCTTGCATTGCTGCCCTTTCACTTTCTTCAGCTTTGGCCTTAGCAAAATTTGGGTGACCAACCCAAATGTAGATTTCCTTGCTATCCCTGTAGATGAGTGCCCTCTTGTTCCTTATGCTTGGATGATTGCTTTCTTTGCTCTCCTTGATCAGCTTCCCTAAGACTTTGAACTCATCTGGCCTTGGTGGAGGATAAGCTATCCTTGCTATGTTCTTGCCTTTGGGTTTTATGGGAGATAATGGAGATATCCCTCTTGCATCCACATTCCTCAAACATGAAGCTTGTCCTTTCTCATTCCTTGAATCTTGAAGGACTCCATGCTGAAGGGGTTCCATGACATAGGAACTCCTGAATTGTGGCTCCATTTGCACTGTCACCATTGCATTTGTTGATGGTGGTATTGAAGTAGCTTGTACAGATGATACCTTTTTAGTGTCAGCTAGCTTCTTGACCTTTGCTTCAATATTTGACCAGTGATCCTTGATTTGTTCTGCAAGTTTCATCCTCAAAGAGGCTTCCTGGATCAGGTCAATACTGTCCTTTTTCTTCTTTGCAAACTCCCCCATTGCTAATGGCTCTTCTGGTAAGGAGATGGCTGGGACCATAACCTTTGTGATCTGAATGTCTAGCTCCTTAGATTTCTCCCCCTTTTTGTTAGCATCAAGTGAGATGATAGGGAGCCCTTGAGCTGCCAGAAGCTGGGTGAGTAGCTGAGTTTGCTTCTCCTGCTCCTTTTGCATGTGACTAAGTGTAGCCTCAACTTTGTCCACTCTAGAGGAAAGAGTTTTCAAAGATGAAGACACTTCAGGTTCCTTGGTGAAAAACCTTGACATCCTGGAGACAGTGTGAAGAGGAAGCTTTTCATCTAGCCTCCTGTCAGTAGCAGCCCTAAGGTTGCTAATTGAGTCCTTGATTTCTGTAGCCTCAATCCTTGTCTGCAACATTTGTAGCCTTTGAATTTCCAGAGAATCCATGATGGCTTTGTAGAATTTCTTGTCCCTTGCTCCTGCAGACTCATGAGCTAGATATGCTTCATTGTACTGCCTTGTGATAGCAGCATCCAAATTGCATCTACCATGCATATCTTGAGAAAGCCAGTTTGGTGTAGGAGGCACCACAGAAGTCCCAGTCTGTGCAGTAGTGGCCACCTGTAGAATGTCACCAAAGCTATCCTCATTATCAGAAAAATCAAATTCTCCACTTACTTCAGCCCCTGGAGGTAGATTGGTCAAGGCATCCTTTGCTCTTTGCATTGATGCAGTTGTGTGAATTAGTTGTAGTGACCTCTCTGCCTCCACATTGCCCTGTTGAGCCAAAACTTGATAGGCTGACACAGGATGAGTAAAGGTCTCAGGATCCAGGGAAATACTATCCAGAGTTTGTTGATAAACCTCTTGGAAAGTAAGTTCCCTTTCTCCCTCACTGACCTCCATTAACTCACTAGCAATGACTGCTTCCATCCTTATTACTCCTGTAGTCCCTTCTCTCTCTCCACTCTGTTCTTGCATCATGGGCTCCCCATGGCTCACACCTCTCACACCCTCACCTTCACCTTCTAAGGTGGAACTCTCAATCTCTCCTTTTGCCTGGCTGGAAGAAATAGCCAGCCTCTCACTCACATTCTCTCCTTTTGCCTGGCTGCAAGCCAGCCTCTCAGTTTCACTCCCTCTCAGTCCTAGAAGTGTCTCAACTACCACTAGATCATCTGCACTAGTTGTGGGAACAACTTGATTTTCAATTAAAGGTGCAGAGTGAACTATCAACGGAATGGTAGTTTGAACTGTCAACGGTATAGATACCGTTGATGGAGAAACACTTGTCAACGAAATAGACTGTTTCGTTGATGAAGTCAAGAAAGCACTTTGAGAATGAGAAATTACAGTAGAGTCTGTGGTGATTGATTTTAAAGATTGGTCCACAGATCCCCTTGCAACTTCAGGAAAAATTGGTTGATGGCCCAACAAATCACTTAACAAGTGATGGCCACCAGCTTCAGAGTGGGGCTTCTCCAAGATTAGAGTTGGAGAATCAGGAATAGATGTATGGATCATGTCCACATCTAAAGATTGAGTTGGTGAATTTGATGGAGATAATTCAAGATTGATGTTTAGAGAATGGGACTGTAACCCCAGAGTAATGATAGGGGTTACATCAAACTGAATTTGAGAAACTGGAAGTGTTGCTTCCAGTGTGTGTGCACCCTGTGTACCCTTGGACTTTTGCTTCACTCTCCTTTGGTATTGGGAAAATGTAGACTGTGGGCTTGAAGTGTCCCTTACCCTTTTGGACTGTGCTCTAGGAGGAGAGCTTGTTTCAATAATCACATCCTTTTGGGAGGATGCAATTAGACTTGTGTTTAAATCCATGTTACTCATTGTGCCTTGTTGGGAAGACACAATGGGGCTTGGCTGGTACACACTAACCTGTCCTTCCTTATCCTTGGGGTTTCTTTGATGTTCACCCCTTCCCTCACCTCTCACAACTCCAGACTCACTCCCCTTAGGTTGTGTGGTAGTTTTTACAACAGGTGCCTTTTGAGAAGCACCTGAGGTTGGCTTGGAGGATTTCTTTGATTTTGGTTTTGTTGCTAGGGCAGGAGCCTGTTGGGTCACAACTACAGACTCCATAGCAACATTGGAAGGTAAAACAGTAGAGGTGTTAGCTACACTAACAGGGATAGTAGTAGTTACCTCAATGATTGGCAGATACACCACTGGAACATCACCATTGTGGTTCAGCCTCAGTATGTCTGTCAATACTCTCTTTTCTTGCACAAAGCACTCAAACCTGGCATTAGGGTTAGAGATAACTAATGGTGCTGGACTAACATGGTTAGCCAACATCATCAGAAACCTAGCATAATAGATATTTTTCTTCCTATTTGCTTTGTCACCCAACTTAGCACCAATTTCATACATAAGTTGGGTGCTAAAGTTGTGATATCTATCATTTAGAAGCATGGTTAGGAGAATTAACATAGAGTTAGTTAATGCATCAAAATTACTAATCTTTCCAGAAAAGACCTTAATGAATGCATCAGCTAAATAACTGTATTCCCTAACCAAACCTCTCCTAATTATTCTACCCAGATTATCAGTAGGCAAAGAGTAGTTTATAGAATTTAGCATGGTAGTTATTTCAGTGTTAGTAGGCAAAACATCACAGTTATTATCAGGAATATGTAAACATGCTTGCAAAACATCAGAATTAACTATGTACTCATTACCTTGAAGAGTGAATTGTAGTGTGCAGTTTGTTCTACTATACTCACATGAGGTCCAAATTTCCTCGATTATCTCATTGTAGAGTGGTGTAGAGTGAAACATTGCATAGCTCAACTTGCAATTCTTCATGAAATCCATCATTTTGAAGAACAGTCTGTTCGGGTTTTCCTTGACAACAAAAGGGATGGAGTTGTTCTTCTCATAGATGAACCCTCCAGCAGACATAAGCTTGACTATAGGTGCCATTGTTGATTAAAGGAAAGCTTCGAACTGAATTGCTTGTTAGAGAGAAGAAGAGAGAAAAAGCCTTTGGAATTTTTGAGAACAGGAAAAAAGAAATAATGAAAATAAAATTTCTTAAATACTCCCCCAAAAATTCTCAGAAAATGAATTCAATAATAAATGTAAATTACTGGATTGGCTTAAAAAAAATAACCGTTACTCTTAAAGTATTACCATGATTTATACTTACAGGGGTGTATGCATAGATCGTGGTAAAAGACGTGTCAAAATTTCAACGGTTCAGATTAAAAGCGCTTTATATCAACGAATCAGAATTGGGCGTTTAAGGTCCCGTCTATTTCGTTGATAAAGCTGCGTTTCGTTGATACAAAAGAACTATCAACGAAACACCCAGAAAAAGTGCTAAGACTGTCAACGAAATGGTGCATTCCGTTGGCATAGTAATCTTGACTTAGACAAAATTTTACCTTTTCCTGAGAAAATTAATTCACAGAAAAACATAGCAAATTTCTGGCTGCATTCTAACTTGCAAATATCTCAAAAATAATTAAGAGAAATTTAGCATACCTAGCTCACTTACTAATCTTGAGAATGTTGATTCATCAAGTGGCTTGGTAAAGATGTCTGCAAGTTGTTGTTCACTTGGAACAAAATGTAACTCCACAGTACCATTCATAACATGTTCTCTAATGAAATGGTACTTGATGTCAATGTGCTTGGTCCTTGAATGCTGCACTGGATTTTCAGTAATGGCAATGGCACTAGTGTTGTCACAGAAAATAGGAATTTTCTCAACTCTTAATCCATAATCAAGAAGTTGATTTTTCATCCATAAAATCTGTGCACAACAACTTCCAGCTGCAATATACTCAGCCTCAGCTGTGGAGGTAGAAACTGAGTTTTGTTTCTTGCTGAACCATGACACAAGCTTGTTTCCTAGGAATTGACAGGTTCCAGTTGTACTTTTCCTGTCAATTTTACATCCTGCAAAATCTGCATCTGAATAACCAATTAGTTCAAAACCAGATTCTCTAGGATACCAAATGCCAAGGTTTGGTGTTCCTTTGAGATATCTGAAAATTCTTTTAATAGCAACTAAATGGGATTCTCTAGGATCAGCCTGAAATCTAGCACATAGACATGTAGCAAACATAATATCAGGTCTACTAGCTGTTAAATATAAAAGTGAGCCTACCATGCCTCTGTAACTTGAAATGTCCACAGATTTTTCCTTAGTATTCAATTCAAGTTTGGTGGCAGTAGGCATGGGAGTTTTGGCAGTAGAGCATTCCATTAGGTTAAATTTCTTTAATAAATCATGAATGTATTTTGTTTGACTAATGAAAATGCCTTCATTAACTTGCTTTACTTGAAGACCAAGAAAGTAAGTTAATTCTCCCATCATGCTCATTTCATATTTACTTTGCATAAGCTTGGCAAACTTTTGACAAAGTTTCACATCTGTAGACCCAAAGATTATATCATCTACATAAATTTGAACAAGTAAAGTAGAGCCATTTACAACCCTGTGAAAAAGAGTTTTATCTACAGTACCTCTAGTGAAATGATTCTCAAGGAGGAACTGTGAGAGAGTGTCATACTAGGCTCTAGGTGCTTGTTTCAAACCATAGAGTGCTTTGAGAAGGAAGTACACATAGTCTGGAAAATCATCATCTTCAAAACCAGGAGGTTGACTTACATACACCTCCTCTTCCAATTCCCCATTCAGAAAAGCACTCTTCACATCCATTTGATAGACTTTGAAATTGGCATGGGCTGCATAGGCTAGGAAAATCCTTATTGCTTCTAGTCTTGCAACAGGAGCAAAGGTTTCATCAAAATCAATTCCCTCTTCCTGTGAGTAGCCTTTTGCAACCAGTCTAGCTTTGTTCCTTGTGACTATGCCATTTTCATCCATCTTGTTTCTGAACACCCACTTTGTGCCTATAACACTCCTGTCATTAGGCCTGGGCACCAGCTTCCAAACATTGTTTCTCTCAAATTGGTTTAGCTCTTCTTGCATGGCTAAAACCCAATCTGGATCTAGAAGTGCATCCTCAACTTTCTTTGGCTCATCTTGATACAGAAAGCTACTATATAGACATTCTTCTTGAGTTGCTCTTCTAGTTTGGACTTTTGAAGAAACATCACCTATAATAAGTTCAAAGGGATGATCTTTAGTCCATTTCCTTGAGGGAGGTAGATTTGCTCTTGAAGACGTAGCTTCATGATCATGATTGCCTTGATTGGATATTTGTCCTTGAGAAACTCCCCCTGAGTTTGTTGTCCCTAATTGATCACTTCTAGAAGCATTCCTATGACTATCAACGGTATGACCATTTTGGCTGTCAACGAAACGCTCATTCTGACTGTCAACGAATCCACCATCATGACTGTCAACGAAATGACCATTTGGTCTGCTAGCTGCTATCCTTTTTAACCTTAATGCAACAATTTCATCTTCACTGCTGCTTTCATCTGTGCTAGATACAACAACTTTAGGCTGTTTCTCAGTAGCCTTATCATGATTCACTTGTTCTCCTTCCTCATTCTCAAAAGAGAGACTTTCATGGAAACCTTCATCACAGAGACCTTGTATTTTGAGATCATCAAAAACAACATGTACAGATTCCATAACAATGTTGATTCTGAGATTATAGACTCTGTAAGCTTTCCCTGCTGCATATCCCACAAATATTGCTTCATCTGCCTTTGCTTCAAATTTCCCCAAATGCTCAGCTTGATTTCTCAGAACAAAGCACTTGCATCCAAAGACATGAAGAAAATCTAATAGTGGCTTCTTTCTTTTGAGTAGATGATAAGGGGTCATTCCCTTGGCCTGATTAATCAAAGAAATATTTTGAGTAAAGCAAGCTGTGTTAACTGCCTCAGCCCAAAAATATGTAGGTAACTTTGATTCATCTAGCATTGTCCTTGCAGCTTCAATAAGTGTTCTGTTTTTCCTTTCAACTACACCATTTTGCTGTGGTGTTCTTGCTGCTGAAAACTCATGCAAAATACCATTTTCTTCACAGAACACCTTCATGCTCGAATTCTTGAATTCTGTCCCATTGTCACTCCTAATCCTTCTTACTTTGAAATCAGGATGATTGCTTACCATCTTGATGTGATTGATAATGATTTCACTTGCCTCATCTTTAGAGTGCAAAAAGAAAGTCCATGTAAATCTAGAAAAATCATCAACAATCACAAGACAGTATTTCTTCTTTGAGATGGACATAACATTTACAGGGCCAAATAGGTCCATATGAAGTAATTCAAGGTGCTGGACAATTGATGACTCTGTCTTGCTTTTGAATGATGCCTTCTTCTGTTTCCCTTTTTGACAGGCATCACACAAACCATCCTTGGAAAATTCCACTTGTGGAATTCCTCTAGCAAGATCCTTTCTCACCAAATCATTCATAACTTTGAAATTCAGATGGGATAATTTCTTGTGCCATAACCAACTTTCATCTTTGCTTGCCTTGCTGAAAAGACAGGTGATGGTTTCTGAACTTGTGCTACTAAAGTCAGCAATGTACACATTCCCTCTTCTGAATCCAGTCATTACCACATTGTTGTTTCCTCCTTTAGAAACAACACAGGCTTCTTTCGAAAAAGTAACTAAAAATCCTTTGTCACAAAGTTGGCTGATACTAAGCAAGTTGTGCTTAAGACCATCCACCAATGCAACCTCATCTATGATGACATTCTCTTTTGAAATCAAGCCATATCCCTTTGTGTAGCCTTTGCTGTCATCTCCAAAAGCAATACAAGGGCCAGCTCTTTCCTGAAACTCTGTGAGCAGGGTAGAATCACCAGTCATGTGTCTTGAACAACCACTATCCAAGTACCAAAGATTCCTTTTGTCTCCCTGCACACAATAAAACCAAATCAAGTTGATTTTGGTACCCAAGTTTCCTTGGGTCCTGTCTTGTTAGCCTTTGCATTCCCTTTTGTACCATTTTTCACTTTGGGCTCAGATTGATTCAAATCAATCTTTACCCTTGGTGTTGATTTCTGAGGGTTGCTCATATTTTCATTCATAGCATGCATAGTTGGAGGAACAATCATGTTATTCATGTTCCATGGCATTTGTGGCATGTTAAACATATTCATGTAAGGATTAGGCACAAATGGCATGCTAGCATATGGATTCTGAAATTGTGCATATGGAGCAAACATGTTAGGCATAACAGGCATTTTAGGCATGGAACTGTTCATTGCAGGCTTGGGCATTTTCACATTAGCAGATTTCTTAACAGATTTGCAGTTAGTAGATAAATGATTAACACTTCCACAATTGACACATGTCTTTCTAGGTGCATATTTATCAGGTGTGTAATTGTTGTGTTTGTTAATCCCTACCTTGCCATTTCTGTTATTCTTTTTATTTCCCTTAGCCTCAACCTGAACTTTCTCTAACTTGTCTTTCAATTGCTTGTTAGACAAGTTACCTACATTAGCTCTCTCAACAGGCTTCTCAACTTTCTTTGATTTACTAGACTCACCTTGAACAAAGTTCTTGGTGACAGGACCATACTTGTTATTAAGTCTAGTGAGTTCATCCTTTCTTTTCTCTGTCAACGAAACAGCCTGATCGGTTGATGGTTCATCTGTCAACGAAACATTGCATTCCGTTGACATATCAACCTTCAACAAATGATCCTTGTTGTTTGTTGACTCAGTTTCTGATTCTAAGGTTTCACCAACATACCCTAGCTTCTCTTTGTTCCTTTTCCATGATTGCTCACAGAAGGATTCCACGCCTTGAACATTAATTATGTTGGCAGCAACATTCCTGGCATCCTTCCATTTTGCAATCACACCTTGTTCTATCTCAAGTTGTGTTTTAAGAATTTCTTCCCTTTGTAACACGTTCTCAAGTTCCTTCTTAGCATCCCTACTAACACATCTCATTTTCTCAAATTCAATGAGCTGTGCTTCTAACATTGCATTCCTATCACTTAAGAGCAGATTGGTCTCTTTTATTCTTGAATTCTCTTTAGTAAGTGATTTAAGAGTAACACGCAAATTATATAATACAGTAGGCATTTCATTTACTGCACTGTCGCATTCCTCTTTAGAAAGCTCAGAAAGATTAGTAATTGTTACCTGGTTGCTTGAGGAACTTGCTTCCTGCTCATGATTGTCAGCCATAAGAGCCAAGTTGACATACTCAACATCATCATCAGAATCTTCACCATTACCAGCCCAATCATACTCCTGAGACATGAAAGCCTTTTCTTTTTGTTTGAGAAGTTCAAAGTATTTCTTTTTATAATCAACAGGCTCAAATTTCCTGTTGCCCTTCTCAACCTTGGGCTTTCTGCAGTCTCCAGCAAAGTGACCAAGCATTCCACAATTGAAACATTTTGACTTAGACTTTTCAATCCAGTTTGTTTTGCTAGGTTGAAAGTCTCTTCTTGGTGGCCTTGCTTCTGAGTTTCTTTTGAACTTGAACTTAGAGAATTTTCTAGACAGAAAAGCAATGTGTTCATCAATCTCATCTAAGTCATCCAAGTTGGCTGGTTCTGATTCTTCTTCTTCTTCTGTCATCTTGTCTTTACCCTTGCTAACATCACTCCTACAACTAGATCGACTAGTTGTGGCCTTTGCAGCTTCTTTATTGTCATCTTCAAGTTGGTTCACAGATGCAATCAATGCAATAGATCCACCCTTCTTTTGTACCTTTTCAATTTCCTCATCTTGCTCCATTTCCAGCTCATAAGTCTTCAAGGTTCCATAAAGCCTTTCAAGAGTGTAGTCTTTGTACTCTTGAGTGTTTCAGAGAGAAACAGTCATAGGCTTCCATTCTTTTGGAAGAGCTCTAAGAAATTTAAGGTTTGAATCCTTGGTTTGATAGATCCTCCCATACAACTTTAATCCATTCAAAAGCTTTTGAAACCTACTAAACGTGTCATTTAGGGTTTCACCAGCTTTAAAATGAAAATGCTCATATTGTTGTATAAGGAGTTGCATTTTATTTTCCCTGACTTGCTCAGTTCCTTCACAGAGAGTTCTAACGGTATCCCATACTTCCTTAGAGGTTGTACAGTTGATAACATTGTCAAACATCTCTTGCTCCAAACCATTAAACAGAATGTTCATGGTCCTTTTGTCTTTATGGACTTCTGCAATATCTTCAACAGTCCATTCTGAGACAGTTTTTGGAATCTCTACATCAGGTGCATCATCTGGCAGTCCAACTCTAGAATCAAGCTTCATGGGAACGTGTGGACCTTTCTCAATGCAGTCTACATACCTCTCATCCATAGACATGAGATGTAAATGCATCTTTACTTTCCAGTGAAAGTAATTGTCTTTATCAAGAACTGGTATCTTCACACCTGCATCCTTCTTCACCATGGTTTCTGTTTTTGGTCTTGATCTTTAAACTTCTTGTATGTTAGAAGCTCGCTCTGATACCAATTGTTATTCCCAAATGACCTAACAGAATTGTAGAAGGGGGGGGGGGGTTGAATACAATTCTTGATATTTTCTTGAAACTAAACACTTTATAAAATAAAACTGAACTGAATAAATAAAAACACAAGATATAAATAATTCAGTTGGATTGTTTGATGATCCAACTGAAGTGTTTTTATTGCGGAAATAATCTGTGATACAAAAGTACACAGCTGCTCAGTTACAAGGTTGTAGAGAAGAATTGCTCTCAAAAATAGCTAATACAATCTATTTGTTTTTCTTCTCTCCTTTCTAAAGTAACTGCTACACTTGGTTATATAATCCCAAGTTTACAATTCTACGTTTGGTTAAACTAAAGAATAATAGTAGTAACCATCAGTAGCTTGCTTTTCATTCCTTTTGTCCAATGGTCCTTGGAGATCTTTGCTTTTGTCTTCATGCTCATTATAATCATTTCCAAGAGCCTTATTGGAAATTGGAATGTTTCCTTATTTCCAGTAACCACTTTGATGGCTTCCAATGCAAAGTACACTTCCATATCTCCTTTTAGATCTGTTCAGTAAACTGTCACTATCACTTTGTCAACTGTTCAAAAAGCAACATTGATTCGTTGATAGCAAGGAGATGTGTTTCGTTGATAGCTTCATTCTTCATTCCGTTGATGGTGTTTCCCTCGTTTCGTTGATGGGTAAACTCCATACCGTTGACAGAGTAATCTTCATACCGTTGACATGTCTTCACTTAGTCAAAATTACAAGGCATAACATATTTACAATTAACCAACCTATTTTGCCTATCTAGTACTTAGTCAACATGACTTAGAAAACCTATCTAAAACATATAACAGAATGCCTATCATACTGTGAAGTATTGTACAATGCAATTGCTACAACACTCATTTCGTTGATGAGCTTCCTGTCAACGGAATGCTGCAAAGCATGCCATTTCGTTGACAGTTACAAAAATGACTTTACACAAATTCTACTAAGTGTTTTATGTTTATCATCAAGAACAACATATTCCTAACAGCACTAACACTAACAGATTGATCATCAGGACTGGAAGCTGATCAGGATTCCTACTTTGAGTTATATTTGGAGTCTAGTTAAACATGGAAGTTTATTCTGTCGGTTCCTGGTTTGTAGGATGTAGCTATCAATTATGGATAGGTTTCAATCTTTGTAATTGATTAGGACTTATCATTGATAGAGAAGCTGTGTAGTATATAAACACAGTTTTGGTTTTGGTTCGGTGTGAATAAAGATAGAAGCTCTCAAGAACATAGAATTTCTTGAGAGAGTTTTTGTAAGCTAGCAGCTCTCAAGAACACCAGAATTTCTTGAGAGAGTTTGTAACAGTTTTATATCAAATTTAATAAAGCTGTTATCTTTCTTTCATATTTGTGATATATACATTAAGAAGTCGATTATCTTATACTATTGTATTCAACCCCCCTTCTACAATAGATTATTACTGGGCAACAATTGGTATCAAAGCAAACTGATTTAATTCTGAATCAGATACGATCTAAAGATGTCGACAACCAAGTATGAAAGCATGAAGATTCCCATCTTGAAGAAATCAGAATATCCAACATGGAGGGTAAAGATGCTGATGTACCTGGAGGCTATGGATCCTGACTATTTGGACAGGATTCGTGATTGACCATATATTCCTACAAGGATTGTAGAACGAACAGATACAGTACCTGAACATTATGTGGTCAAGGCTAAAAGTGAATGGACTCCAGAAGAAAAAGCTCATGTACTCAGGGAACCAAAGATAAAGAATATCTTGCACAGTAGTCTTGATGTTGTCATGTCAAATAGAGTGATTGCATGCAAGTCTTCAAAAGAAATTTGGGATACTTTGGAAACTCAGTGCCAGGGATCTGCATCTGTCAAGAAAAACAGAAGGGCTCTTTTGATTCAAGAATATGAACAATTTGATGCAAGACCTGATGAGAGCCTAACTGATCTATATGATAGATTTCTGACACTATTGAACAGTTAATCTTTAGTTGACAAGGAATATGAAACTGAAGATTCAAACACCAAGTTTCTAAGAGTTTTACCTGAAGAATGGGATACTCAGACCTCGATCATTAGACATCAGTATGATCTTAACACTGTGTCTCTTGATGAAGTCTATGGGATGCTAAGAACTCATGATCTTGAAGTTCAACAGAGAAAGAACAAGAAAAGCATCAAGGCAAAATCAATTGCTTTGAAAGCAGATGCTAAATCAAAAGGAAAAGCTATGGAGGTCTCTAGAAGTAAATTAAGAGTAGCTGAGTCAGATCCTGATGACTCTTCATCAGATACTGATGGCAATCCTGATGCCAATACTGATGATGATTCTTCTGACTCAGACATGGAAGAGATGGTTGCTATGATTGTCAGAAACTTCAGAAGGATGAAGTTCAGGAAGAGTAGAAGACAAGGCAACTTTCAGAAAAAGGCTTTCAATCCAAACAAAGATAAGTATATCAAAAAGGACAGCAAGGGTAGCAAATTTGACAAGTCAAAGGTTAGATGCTACAAGTGCAATGGTATGGGTCACTTTGCTTCTGAGTGCAAGAAGACAAAGGCACTTATCACATCAAGAAAGGATTGGATGGACTCTTCCTCAGAATCTGATACTGAGGTGGTCAACTATGCTCTAATGGCCAACGCTGATGTAATTTCTGCTCCTGATGATAAGGTACTAAATACTATCTTTGATTTTGATACTGATAATGCTTCTGAGTTAAGACGTTTTCTAAAGTCTTTACATATTAGCTTTAGAAGTCAAACTGCTGAAAATACTAGGATCTTATCTGAGATGTCTGAACTTAGAAAAAGGAATGACATATTAGAAGCTGAATTTTCTCGTATGCAAGAAGTACAAAAAGAATGTGATAATGCGAATCACATGTATTTAGAGATGAAATCCAAATGTACTGCTCTTGAAAAGGAACTTGAATATGCTAATGAGAAAATCAGAACCTGGACAGACTCTGGTAGGAAATTTCATGAGATTAATACCTCTAAGAATTGGAAAGAGTGTCTAGGATATAAGTCAGATGAGGATACGAAATTGAAAGAGAAAATTGTCATTGATGAGACAGTCAGTCCAAAGACCTATAGACATGTTATAGATACAACCAAATCTAAGATTACTCCTGTTAATTTTGTTTTTGGTAAGGATTCCAATTCTACTTTTGAAAAGGGATCTACTTCTACTCAAGGAATTAAAATCATAAAGTCTAAATCTGTCATGAATAAAGTCACTAAGAATGTAGGTCTATTGTCTCAGAAACAGCTTAAGGATAAAATCTGCGAGGTGACGGATAAGAAAAAGGAAGCTACTGTTAAGAGAAACAGGAATGGTAAAGTTGGGATCAATAAAGAGAATGGTTACAAATATATCCCAAATGCACCTAGAAAGTGTTGTTTTAACTGTGGTAACTCTAATCATCTTGCTATTGATTGTAAGAAGAGTAAGAAGAAGATTGCTGATATTTCTAAGTCTGATGTTAGGAATATATCAGTATTTTATAAACCACAGAAGTCCTGTTTTCATTGTGGTAGTATATGGCATTCTATTTATACTTGTAAAGATTATCATGAGTTGTACTATAACTTTTATGATCCATTGCCTAAATTTGATAAAAAGAGTGCAAACTCTGGTAGCATTGAGAATGTCATAGTAAAGCATGCTTTTGTTAATACTGATACTGAAAAAGCAAATCCTGATGGAGTAAATCCTGTCAGGACTGCTAAGGTCAGAAAGTCTTCTGCTGTGAAAGTTAATAAATTGCATGGAAAAGGAACCCAACAAGTATGGGTTCCTAAATGTTCTAACTAGTGTGTTTCTATTCTGATTGCAGGGTAAAAAGAAAAATGTGTTAGTCATGGATAGTGGATGTTCTGTGCACATGACTGGAAACAAAGCCCTGTTATCAGAATATGAGGAAAAAGCTGGCCCAACTGTGTCTTATGGAGATGGCAACATTGGACAAACCTTGGGATATGGCAATATAATCATCGGAAATGTCATCATTGAAAAAGTAGCTCTAGTGAAAGGACTGAAACACAACTTGTTGAGTATTAGTCAAATCACTGACAGAGGTTATCATGTCAACTTCTATTCCACACATTGTGAAGTAGTCAGTAAAGCAACATGAAAGATAGCACTGACTAGCTACAGGCATGGTAACATATATGAAGCCAACATTCAATCAAATACTGATGTCTCCCCTACCTGTCTGATCAGTAAAGCATCAGTAGATGAAAGTTGGAATTGGCACAAGAAGCTTTCTCATCTCAACTTCAGCAATATCAATGAGTTGGTTAAGAAAGATTTAGTGAGAGGATTACCAAAAGTGTTATATACTCCTGATGGACTCTGTGATGCATGTCAAAAAGCAAAACAAAGAAGGACATCATTCCAGAGTAAATCAGAATCCTCAATTGTAGAACCATATCACATGCTACATCTTGATCTATTTGGTCCAGTCAACATCATGTCCATCAGTAAGAAAAGGTACACTCTTGTAATTTTTGATGAATATTCTAGATTCACCTGGGTGTATTTTTTGCACAGAAAAGATGAGACTCCTGAAGTTCTGTTGGATCATGTAAGAATGATTGAGACAACCACAAAGTACAAAGTCAAGATTTTGAGAAGTGATAATGGTACTGAATTTAAGAATTCAAAGATGGAAGAGTTCTGCAAGTACAAAGGAATCATTCAACAATTCTCTGCTCCTGGCACACCTCAGCAAAATGGAGTAGTTGAAAGGAAAAATAGAACTCTTATTGAGGCTGGCAGAACTATGTTGGAAGAAGCAAAATTACCTACATATTTCTGGGCAGAAGCAGTCAACACAGCATGCTATACTCAAAATCTCACATTAATAAACAGACACGGTGTGACTCCTTATCAATCTCTCAAGGAGAAGAAACCAAGTCTGAAGCATCTGCATGTGTTTGGCTGTAAATGTTTTGTTCTCAGAACTCATCCTGAACAACTAGGGAAATTTGAAACAAAGGCTGATGAAGGAATTTTCATAGGCTATCCTGCATCAAGAGCCTTCAGAGTTTTTAATTTGAGGACAAAGACTGTCATGGAGTCAATAAATGTATCTTTTGATGACAAGAAGATAACTGGAATCAATGAAGACTCTCATGATAGATTGATTTTTGAAAATGAAGCTACCAAGGAACCTGATGAAAGTGAATCAGATCCTGTCCATACATCAGATCCTGATGGGTCACCAAATCCCGATGACACACCAGATGCTGATGGTGCAAATACTGATGATGCAATCAATAGTGATACTTCTAGTAGTGCTAATGTTGAGGGGGAGCAACAACATTCTACTACAAGTTCAGAGTCAACTCGATCATCAGGACATAATTCTTCAGATACTGATTCAAGTGATGATCCTGATAACTTATCAGGAGGACATAACAATAATTCAGGGGGAGCTTCAAGTCAAGCAAGTTCTTCAAATCAAGATAACACCAATCCAGGGAGAGCATCTACGTCAAGAAACAATTTAACACCAGCAAGGAAATGGACTGCAAGTCATACTCATGATTTGATCATTGGGGATCCTGATGCAGGTGTTCAAACAAGAAGTGCAACTCAGAATGAATGTCTATACAATAACTTTCTATCCAAGGAGGAGCCTAAGAAAGTTGAAGATGCACTTAAAGATGCTGATTGGGTTACTGCAATGCAAGAGGAACTGAATGAATTTGAAAGAAATGAAGTTTGGAAACTAGTACCAAGACCAAAGAATAGATCAATTGTTGGTACAAAGTGGATTTTCAAGAACAAGACTGATTCTGATGGAGTAATAATCAGAAACAAAGCAAGACTAGTTGCAAAGGGGTATTCTCAACAAGAGGGAATTGATTATGATGAAACTTTTGCTCCTGTTGCAAGACTAGAAGCCATCAGGATATTTCTTGCTTATGCAGCACATAAGAAATTCAAGGTTTTCCAGATGGATGTTAAAAGTGCTTTTTTAAATGGAGAACTGGAGGAAGAAGTCTATGTTGAGCAACCTCCTGGTTTCATTGATCCTAAATATCTAGATCATGTCTACAGATTGGATAAGGCACTTTATGGACTAAAGCAAGCTCCAAGAGCATGGTATGAAACTTTAGCTCTATTCTTACTGGAAAGTGGATTCTAAAGAGGTGCTATTGATAAAACTCTATTTTATTTGAATCATGGTAAGGACTTGTTGTTAGTTCAGATTTATGTTGATGATATCATTTTTGGGTCAACAAACAATAAGCTATGTGAAAAGTTTTCCAAGCTTATGCAGTCAAGATATCAAATGAGCATGATGGGAGAAATGAGTTACTTTCTTGGTCTTCAAGTTAAACAGACTGATGAAGGGATTTTTATCAATCAGTCTAAATATACAAGGAATTTATTGACAAGGTTTAACATGCAAGATAGTTCTCATGCTACAACTCCCATAACTATAGCTACCAAACTTGATCCTGATCAAGGTGCTGAGGTAGATGTAACTCACTACAGAGGAATGATTGGATCTTTATTGTATCTCACTGCAAGTAGACCAGATATCATGTTTGCAACCTGTATGTGTGCAAGATTTCAAGCAAAACCTAGAGAACCCCATCTGATTGCAGTCAAAAGAATTTTCAGATATCTCAAAGGCACTTCTTCACTTGGCCTTTGGTATGCAAGGGAATCAGATTTTGGGTTGTGTGGTTATTCAGATGCTGATTTTGTAGGATGCAAAATAGACAGGAAAAGTACTTCAGGAAGCTGTCAGTTTTTGGGTGGATGACTAGTTTCATGGTTCAGTAAAAAGCAAAAATCCATTTCCACTTCAACTGCAGAAGCTGAGTACATTGCTGCAGGAAGTTGTTGTGCTCAGATAATATGGATGAGAAATCAGTTGTTAGATTATGGCATGTCATACTAAAAAATCCCTATTTATTGTGATAACCAAAGTGCTATTGCAATGACAGGAAATCCAGTTCAACATTCTCTTACTAAACATATCAGTATTCGATATCACTTCATAAGAGAACAAGTTCTGGAAGGAACAATTGAACTTCACTTTGTTCCTACTGATCAACAACTAGCTGATATATTCACCAAGCCACTACCTGAAGCTACTTTCAATAAATTGGTGAATGAACTTGGAATGATGAACTTTGAGAATTTCTGAGGAAAGCTACAGAGAGGAAATCCTGATAACTGTCAAATCCTGATGGTTATTCAGAAAGGTATGTTTTTTTGATCAAATCCTGATAGGATGCTATCCTGACAGGAAGTCAACTGGCCAAATCCTGATGCTCAGATTTTGAAGCCGGTATGAAAACCAGAGGTTCTATGCTACTTTGTCATTAACACTTCTGGTAAACTCTGGAAAATAAGATTTTTACTTAGTCTTTGATTAAGTTTTCAGTCTTAATTCTCAATTTCAATTATATTTCTATCAGAGTTTACTATTCGTCATTTTATATGTCAATATTAGTGTTACTAACAAATTTTGCAGGCAAGTACAGAAAGAAAACAGTTGAGAAAATAGACAAATTTCATTAATTCTTGAAGATTCATTTACAAATGAAAATGGAAATTACATATTTTGTTTCCTAGTCTATTGTTCTACTCAGGAACACGTGCCCTGCAAATAAGCATGAACGCTCCTGAGCAGCTTCACAGTCCATCAGGATTGGAAGGTCTCTTGTTCCATCCTTAAAGGACAAGAAGAGGAGCTGATGCACTTGAAGGCGGATCGTCACCGTGACCACCGGGACTCTTCCGTGCCTCCAACTTGCATGACATACAAGCATCACGGATTCTCTTCTTTCTTTTCTCAAGCTCTCGGACGAGCTCTTCATCATCTTCATCTTCATCCTCTTCATCATTGAAAAATATGAGATTGTCAAGAGGATTCCAGTCAGGATTGGCCTGCTGGAAATTGTGCCAAAGCACATCGGCCATTGCGTTAACAAAGGCTTCATGTTCCTGTGGATCAGGAACTGGTTGAGGCTCTTCATCTTCTGCGATCTCAGCCAATGCATCGAACATCTCTTGCCAGATTTCATCGAGATTTTCGTCTTCTTCGTTTGGTAAGTTGTTTTGTTGTTGGTTTGCAGCCATTGAAAAACAAAGCAGGTGAAAGGTTTTCGTAAGTTTTTCTATGGAGAGGGTTTGTGTTTTAATAGATATATGATGTTATGCTTAACAGTTCTATTTTATAGAGAATGTGTGTTAAAGATGCAGGTCATTTTCTCAATATCTAGGCGATTGTTCAGTTTCTCATAATTACTTTGCCTCGTTAATTGGAAATGTTTTTATTCCTGATGAGGTTAGGTTTTTCTTACATAGGAAAATGCCTACTCGTTATGGTTTAATTTCTAATGCTATGGGGCAAGGCCAATCACACCTTGTTCCTAACCCAAGCATTCATCCTTTCAGTCTAAACAGTCAACTGCCACCTCTATTGTCTCTCAAAAGACTTTAGTTGAAAAATCAAAGAAGTCAGCTGGAACTGATGTGTCAGGAAGGCAATCAGGTTCAAAGGATTTTTCCTCTATACCTATCACTAAAAAGAAGTTACAAGGGGGTGTACAGGGGTCCTGGTGAAGAAAGCTGCAAAGGGAGGTGAGGTTGTTTCTGTTAAAAGAAAATTAGTTCTCAGGGATGAGACTGATTCAGAGGATGATTTACCTATATCCTCTGTGATGAATGTGAATAAGGAAGTTGCTGATACTGCTACTGCAACTGTGGTTCCATTGTCTACACCACAGAAGAAAAGGAAGTTATCAAAAAGCAGGTATCAAATTCCTTTAGAAAAGAAGCAGGATACTAATGTACTAGACACTTCTATTCTGAATGAGCAATCAGTTTCTACTGCTCAAGCAAATCCTGATGTTAGTATTCCTGATGCTGCACCAAGTCAAGTGGTTTCTATTTCAGACTCTCCAGCACAGGACTCTCCAACAAAACGACATGTTGATATTTCATGGGAGAAGTATGGTGCTGCTGCTTCCAATCTTGGGATAAAACATCCAATGGAAAAGCTAAGGAAGGCAGAAGAGTTAGTCTATCAGTGACAGAAGAAACTGAAAGGATCAATCCCACAAGAACCTGAACCTCAAAGTGGTTCAGCAGCTCTTTCTGATGATCCAGCCACACAAGAACCACTCAATCAAAGTTTGAGTGAAGGCTTAGCTCATGGAATGGTCCCACAAGAACCATTTTCTCAAAGGGAGAATGCAGACATCAACATTCCAGCTACACAAGAACCATCTTCTCAAAGTGAAGATGCAGGCCAAGCTACAGTTTCTGAGAAATTTCCTGACAATGCTCAAGGGATTTCTGGTGCAGATGAAGTTCAAAGATTGGTCGAGGACACTGTCAATGAGGGAAGCACACAAGAACCTTTGACTCAAAGTGTTGAAGCAGCTTCTGAACCTCAAGCTCCACAAGAACCATTGGTAGCAAATACTGATGCAAGCATATCAAATCCTGACGGTGTTCATCCTGACGCTAGTGGTGCTCCTGATGTTGAACCTATCCTGATAGAGCCACTTCGTTCAAGACCAATGGATCATCCTATCACAGATTCACAGGATAAAATGAAAGGTATAGCTATTCCTGATCCTGATGATACTCATAGTACTGATGATGATGACTCTGATGATAGTGATGATGATGAGAATCGAAAAGAGAAGGAACAGCTTGCTACAGCACTCAAAATTAGTCTTGGAACTAATTTTGGTTCATCAAGTACATATATGGCTGGCAAAGCTTCCACTGGGAAAGATCAGAGACAAGATTTTTTATATTCCTTCCTTTAATCCTGCTGAGTCACTTAGACAGAATGAATGGAACAATTCATGACACAAATCTGCTGAATCTGTAAGTTATTCTTCTGCTTTGGAACATGCCTATGATGCAGTGAAATCTATAGAGAATCAAGACTTGAAGAATCATTTGAAGGCTACAACTCTGTTATCCAAAAGCCTAAAAAGTGAGATTGATTTTATCAAGAACTCAACTGAGTTGGTGAGGATTGATATTTCTCAAAATTTTACAAAGGTGCCTACTGCTTTTCAGCTAAGGGTAGTAGAATCCCAAGTGAAATCTGTCATTTCTGAACACACCTCTATCAACAGAAGAATTGATTCTCTGGATACCAAGGTAACTGACATTCAAGCCTCTCTTTCATTAATTTTGAATTTATTGTCAAATCCTGATGTCAAAAAGGGGGAGAAGGTTAGTCAAACAAAATGCACACCTGATATAGTATTAAGGAATAATTATGATGATACTGGAGATGATGGTAGTGACAAAGTGATACAAGGAGAAACCTCTGATGCTGCTGTTATGAAGTCTACAATTCAAACTTCACAAAGTCAAACAACGCAGTCAACTCATGTTTCTGATTCTGGAGTTAAGACAGTAAGAACTTTGGTGCAATCTCAGATCCTGACGGAAGAACAAATCCTGACACCTAGTCATGGACATACTCTTGCTACAATTCCTGAAGGTGATGAAGATATTTTTATTGATAATCCTGAAGATGCATCAAATTTATTCCAGAAGTTTTCTACAAAAGATGGCAGAATTGTTACTCTATATCACACTGATAAAAGAGTTCAACAATTATTTGCAAGAAAAGCACTCTCTACAGCAAGTGAAGAATATCCTGATCTCTCACATGAAGAATTCTTAAGACAACAGAGAGAAATGATGGAAAGCTTTAATAATCTTGTTTCTGCTAGAGGTAGAGGAATCAGAGGTAGGAGAGGAGCTAGAAGAAGTAGAAGAGGTTCTTCAACTCAAACAATACCTAGACAGACAAGGTCTAGAGGGTTAAGAATTGAAGAAATTCCTGAACCTATTCAAACTCTAGTAGTTCCTGACAGATCTACTTTCGGTGATGATGGAAATATTGAAGAAGAACCTGAATTGAGAAGAAAATAAATAAAATCAATTCTCTGCAATACAAATCAAATTGAAGAATCTAATCCTGATGTTGTTCCTGATAATATTCAAGATCCTGATGATTCTGAAATTCTGCAAGAGATTGATTTGATAATTTTATCTACTGTGGTTGATTCTCACAACAAGGAAGTAGATGAAGAAGAAGAAGCCAGAAGAAGAGAAATTACAAGATCAACAAATAGAGATTTCAATCTCTATGTACAAAGGCTTAAACTCTCAAACAGAAGAAAGTGGAGGAACCCAAGCAGACAAGAATCTTCACTATAAAGAAGCTATGCCTTTGAAAAGGAAAAGGATAAGAAGTGGAAACATATTAGTACACTGAGGTGTGATACACTTATCAATTTTCAGTCTGGAGGAGTTATTACAAGCGCTTCAAGTGTTGTTGATTTATCTGAGATAGTTAGATCAAAAGCACTCTGGTTAAAGATGTTTTCAAATCTGAAGCAATTGACAAGTAATTCAAGAGGAGGTATTGGACACAGGGATGCTGAATATGTAAATATGTCATATGTTGATCCTTACTCCTTAACTGAAATTGGAGGTACTTTAACTTCTGAAAACCTGAACAATTTACTAGATGTTGATATAGTTATAGATTGTCATGATGGTTTTGACAAGAAAGAAAAGCTTCTGTACTTCATGAAAGATGGTAGTGTGAAGATTCTATCTATTCAAGATCTGCTGATGAAAACTACACAGGAACTGAAATATGTTCATTATCTTTTGAGATCGAAGAATCAAATGTGCAAGGAATGGAGTGACATGATTTTGTCAATTATAAGAAGAAGACTGGATGGAAACAGTAATTTCAATGGTAATTATACTCCCATGTACTTAAATCAAAGAGGTCAGGATATGGAAATGCAAAGGGGTACTGCTGTTAAAGAAGTAACTTTTGGCATGACACAACTTACTCTCAATCCTGATGGGAAGGAAATTGCTAATCTGTTGCTTGAAGAGCATAGTCTTCAGAAAAGCTCCATATTGAATCTCAGAGCAGCTATCTACCAGATTAATGAGGAAGATGAAGAACTCAGAAATCTTAAGGGAAGACTGATTCAAATTCTTGAAGAAAAAGAAGAAAATTTGTTATCCAACTTCTTGAAGATGAATTTGTTCTATCAAAGAATTTAAACAGATAAGTTGTTGTTGCAGATACTGTACATTTTGTATATATGTTTTTGACATCATTGAATCTTAGGAATCTATACTTTTATTTCACAAAGTATGAGATTGGGGGAGATTGTTAGATCAGAATTCAATGATCGTCAGGAGCTAGACTCAACTGATCAGGATTGCTGACGTCATCAGGATTACATGGTCGTCAGGATCAAGATACATATCAGGACTGGGATCAGGATTGATCATCAGGACTGGAAGCTGATCAGGATTCCTACTTCGAGTTATATTTGGAGTCTAGTTAAACATGGAAGTTTATTCTGTCGGTTCCTGGTTTGTAGGATGTAGCTATCAATTATGGATAGGTTTCAATCTTTGTAATTGATTAGGACTTATCATTGATAGAGAAGCTGTGTAGTATATAAACACAGTTTTGGTTTTGGTTCGGTGTGAATAAAGATAGAAGCTCTCAAGAACATAGAATTTCTTGAGAGAGTTTTTGTAAGCTAGCAGCTCTCAAGAACATCAGAATTTCTTGAGAGAGTTTATAACAGTTTTATATCAGATTTAATAAAGCTGTTATCTTTCTTTCATATTTGTGATATATACATTAAGAAGTCGATTATCTTATACTATTGTATTCAACCCCCCTTCTACAATAGATTATTACTGGGCAACAAGTTCATAGGTTGGAAAATGTTGCCATCTGCCTTGCTTCATTTCTTTCTCCCTTCCATCAGTGTATTTGATCTCAAGATGATTGTTCTTCACTTTGACTTCAAAGATCCTTTGAGCTCTCAGAAATGCTAGGGCATCTTCATCATAGTCTTCATCAAGAGGAAGAACATTGATCCCTACTACATTGGTGATTACTCCAGTTTTCTTTGTTATCCTTGTCCTTTTGGCTACACTCTTGATCTTCAAATGCCTCACTTGAGGTAGCTTTCTGGAGCAGGGAGATTTAGTCTTCAGTGTCACATCATTTGGAAGTAGCTTCATCCCTTTCCCCTTCATCCACTGTAACACTCCACTAGCTGTGACTTTGTGGAAGTGTCTTTTGCATGCTGTTGTTGTGGCTTTGCTTTTCTCCAGTGGCAAATCAGTTTCAGAAGTCTTAGATAATGATTTTGGAGGATCATTACTGACACTACCCACCCTAGACTTAGAGTCTTGTGTTGTGGTTAAGATACTGCTAGCAATGTCCTTGACTTGCTGATTTCCACTCTTTTTCTTTACAGTCTCCTTCTTTGTCTGAGAGTCCTTTTTGTCTTCATCAGCATCTTTAGACTTCTTAGAGGTTTTGCCCTTGCTGCTCTCACTTGCCCCATCTTTATCACTCCTTGACTGACTTCTTCTTCTGTAGCTTTTAACTTCATCATCATCCTTGTCATCCTTCCTGTCCTTTCTTTCTTTTAAAGACTCAGGAATTCTGCCATGAATAGAAATGATTGTAGAGTTTGGATCATTTCTAGCTCTTCTTCTGTTCTGAATCCTCTCTTTGCTCTGAGCATCTGAAGCACCTCCTTTATCCTGTCCTTGTACTTCATCACCAACTGAGCAAGAATTACAAGCTGATCAATAGAGTTTGCTTTGGTGGTGCTTTGAAAAATTACTGTCCTTGGCTTTGAGATGACCTCAGGCAATCTTGCAAATTGGTCCTTCTTCAAATCCTCATACAGTAGCCTGTTGTTGTCACCCTTCGTCTCTATTAGCTCCAGAATGATATCTAGTTCAGTATATCTCAGCTTCTCCAGAGTCTCAAAAGACAAATGTCATAGGTCATTTTCTTTGGATACCATGATAATCTCTCTTAGATAAGCATCCTTGACATTTCTGACTACCACTGTTAGGTACTTGATGTTTTCCTTGATCATTCTCCTGTAGTCCTTGGTGTCACCTTGTACACTGATTTGGATGGCTTTTAGAAACTCCAGAAAGGCCACATCATGATAGATGTTTGTGTTGGCAACTTCCTGTAGCTTAGCCTCAGTGATTATGTTAGCTTTGACAGGCTGAGCACTCCTTGAGATAGTAGGGGCAGCCACATCCATGGGCAATGTGCCATGATAGAAAGTTGTAGTCACACTACTTTTCTAGCCAGCTAAACTGGTGACAGAAATAGTAGGAAGAATTATTGGCCTTGTGTCTTTCTCAGATATTTTGCCCTTGAGCTTTGCAGAGACTCCCCCTTTCAGAGTCACTTCCTTTCCTTTCCTTTCTTTCTCCCCCTTAGGCTTGGGATCAGACAAGATGTCTTGAGCTTCTCCAGGAATAGGAAGATTCATGCTTCTCATCATAGAGGTCATCATCTGTTGTTGGACCAGCAGAATGTTTGAGGTGGAGTTGCTTTGGTCATCCAACTTGGCATTCATGAGCTCCAAGGAATGAGAAATCCCTTGGTTTTCTGACTTGAGGGCAGCCACTTCTTTCTCCAACCTGTCAACCTTTGAGAATAACTGCTCAGACTTGAAAGGATTGAGGGCCTGGTCCTTGAGCTTAGAGAATTCAAATTTAGATATGTTGGAGACAGGAACCTCATCCACCAGCTTGTCACCATACTGGTTTTTCCATAGCACTGAGAGCATTGAATTGATGTTGATGTTGGACTGCAGTTGGTTCTCTAATTTGGTGGACATTCTCTTCAAATTATCAATCACCAAAGCTAGAGAAAGATCCATAGTGGAGACAGTCTGAGTAGTCTTTCTGAGCTCTTTGAAGATGCCATCCACTTTAGGAAAATCAGAAAGATAAGTATTTCTTAGCTGAACCAGAGAATGTTCAGTTTCTTCCTTGATAGTAGAGATTTCTGATTGAAGACCTTTCCCAAGGAAGTGCAGAGCCTTCAACTGACTTTTATAAACTTCATTTACTGCTTCATAGATTTCTGCAGGAGAGAGACCTTTAGCATTCGACCCCAAAGTAGTAAGATAGTCCTCCCTGAGAAAAGCTAGAGCCTCCTTCAGCTGCACAGTTCTCTTGCCATCCAGCCAAGCATCCACATTACCATCTTGCTGGGCTTCATCCATAATCTTATCTTTCTGGGCCTCAACATCCTCCTTGTGACAGAGCAAGATAGCTTCATAATCTTTATTTGGGAGTCCAGTTGTGAGGAGGTGTTGGGCAATTTTTGAGAACTCATCTATCCGTGCCACATGAAGATTTTGAAGTGCTTCATCCGTCAATTGTGTGGGCACAGAAGATGATCCTGAAGGTCTGTCATGGTGCACAGACTCCAGCCATTGTGACATTGTGGCCTGAGCCAAGTTAGGGCTAGTGCTAGGCACTCCTGTCACAGATGAGGGTTCTGCAACATGTATGGATGATTGAGGAGTTTCCTCCAACCTTGGAATAGCTGTGGAGTATGATGCTGTCTCCATTGAAATGGGATGAATTACAGCATCATCTCCATATGCCTGTGAAGGCAATTCCACATCCCTAAGGATAGGAGAGTTTGACACAAAGTCTCCAGTAAAAACTGGTGAATCCTCTATGTTTTTGTTGGTGTCATTAGGATATGCCCCAGCATGCATTCCCTGACCAACTAAATGTGGTTCCTGGGTGGTGAGCACAGTGTCAAGCACCATGTCACTTGAGGTTGGCTCAATCACAGATTTAAATTGTGAGTGATCAATAGCAAGATTGTCATTAGAATGACTCTCTTGTTAAGAAGAAATTTTTGATGTAGATTCTAAGAGAGAAGTGGGGTTTAGACTATGTAATAACCCCAAATTTTGGACTTAGTTTTTTTTTGATGAATAGTAAAATCCTGATGAATAGTAAATTTCTGAACCGGAAAATATTTTCAGACCACCCTATATACGGGGAGATATAATAAACTTTCAAAGTCGTATTAGTGATATGCGATGTAAATGAAGGAATGCAAAAGCTGTCAGAATCGGAAAAATAGCATTTCTGTTTTCTCCGAAATTTCACCAATAACGGACGGATTAATCATTATTTGAAAGTATTGGAGGATTAAATTATCAATTCCATGGATATGGATTTAATAAAAGAATTAGAGATATCGAGAACGTTTACGGTAAACTACTTCGATAGAAACCTTAAGAAATCCCTGCGAACGTTCATCAAGATTTAGCCGTAACCGAACAACGAGACACGAATCGATTTAAATACGAGATTAAGCGGTGACGGAACAACGCGACATTTACAGGATTAAATATAGACATGGAAGTAACATGTAACAAGATTAATTCGAGGGATGCGACATTTGTATCATCCGTGTGAAAGAGAACGAACCAGTAAAGCAAACCAATAAAGCTACTTTAGCCAAACGCGTGCATGCTCGACACGTGTCCGATGACAAGCCAAAATGGGATGACTCACCACTTGACCACCAAAATATCAGCACAATTATCAAGTAACCAAGGAAGAAAAAAGAAAACTCTCCCCATTTCCATTCCAGATTTCTGCTCAGCTTGCATAAGGAGCAAAGAAAAATTCATAACTCCAAATATACTCGTCCTAAAATCACCAAATTTTAACCATAGCTTCTTCACTCCATGGATAACATTCTTTCAGAATTTCATAGTCAACAAAGGAGTGTAGCCTAGCCAAATCCCTTCCCCAAGTTGGAGAACCCAAACTGTTCAGTTTCTGTCCAGCGGAAAGATGGGGCTCAAAACCCTAGCTAGGAAGCTTCAAATTTGGCGATCTATAACTCAAAAGAAAGATTATGAAGAATACAAGGTCTGGTAAAAATCGTAGCACCGAACTCTTATTTTTCGATTTGTTATGTATTTTACAAGATGAGGATGAATAGTAACTTTTCATGATTCTTGATTTTGTTTCTTAAGGATTAAGCTTGTTAAGGTTTGTTCAAAGCTCAAGGAAGGATTATAAACTATTGTTAGTGTATATGAAGCATCAAGGAAGGTATAAACTCTTGAAACCCTTAGTTATAAATTGATTTATATGGTTAGTTTTAAGTATAGTTTAGTTAGTTTGATTATAAGGATGATTAAGTGATTTTGATGAAAGTTTGATGTTGATTTGATGATTAGCAAGTAGATGTTGGTTTTGACTGGTTGATGATGATTATGGGTTAGTAATTATGTTGAGGATTTGACTTGGTGATTTGGTTGGATTGATTATGTAAAGTTTATGATTAAACTTTGGAATCGTTAAAACATAGCCGTTATAATGCCCGATTTTCCTTAGCCTTGTTTTGTTTGTGATGTTCGAACATAATACCTTCTGTCCAAGGTCACCACTGCCTAGTATAGTGTAGGTCTTTTTTTGAAATAAAGGTGTTAATTCAATAATAAAAAGCCATACGGCATCTACACCAATGATCGAGTCGAACAAACAGTAATTTGCAATCGCATGTTCTCATGAAGAGACAGTTAAGCGATATTTTGAAGATAAAGTATATACAAATACAAGTACCCACTTTGTGCAACCTCGTTGATTACTGGTACCCCCTTCATCATGCCCCGATGGAGCTATCGTTTGAGCTATCGACCAAAGCTGCAATCCCATACAAAACTTTATCACTAAATCAAGACCCCCGCTCACAATTAAGAAGCGAATAACAAAACCAAACCATAAAACTCCATCAAAACCAAAAAAATCCTGCAGATCTGAAATCCCGGATATTAAAACACACCAAACTCTCACAAGGAGAGATAAACTAGACCCAAATAAATTGGGAAAACTCTCACCAAGAAGGGAGATTATTGAAAAACAAGAACAAAAACAAAGGAAATTAAAAGATTTGGGGCTTTCCACTGGTGAAAACCGATGGAAGCCCCGACGATTAGGCAAGAAAAAGAGGGGAAAAGTGAGGCGGTTGTGGAGAGAAAAAGAGAGAGTACTTCGGACTTTTCTTAGTATAGTGTAGGTCTTGTTTCGAGGTTCGTTTTGGTGCGAAGATCATGTGAATCCAATTTACGGTTTAGGAGAAACGAGTGTTTTAGTAAAGGATGTTTCGCGAGACCAAACGATACCACTTAGTCAACTTTGAGGCTCTGATCGAACCACTTAGAGGTCATAATAAAATGTGAAACTTTGTGATAACATGCGAGGTATGTTTAGGAAGACCCTCGAGAAGATTTCGTGTTAAAAGGATTATATTTCAATTTTATAAAAATGCGTAAGCAAGCATGCTCGAGTAGAGGATCTTAAGGAGTTAACTTGAAAATGGACTTGTACTTGAGTTAGTATATACTTAGTGTGGTGAAAGCGTTTAAGTTATTAATCTTGAACCTTGTGTTGATTCTAGATTACTGGACCAACCTGAGACTTATTGCTACTTCGGGATTCCCAGGCAAGTTTTCTCATCACATGCTGTATTTTGAAGTACCATATCCTGATGAATGCATATAATAGATGCAAGTTTCCAATTCTATACTTTGAAGTATTGACTATACAATGCTGCTTTTGCCATATATAACATTGGACAGTTTTGCGATATATCTTATTTCGTGTTGAAATGGGTTTGACCTTTGGATTATATAAAATCTTTTGAGTTAAGTAGTTATGAACCGGTTTACCTGGTAGCTCTAAATATAAGAGCATATTCATTGTTTTCGACTCTAGGTCGGGAGTCGGTATTTTGAAATATGTAGATAGCCGTGGAAACCCGGAGGGATTCCATCGGCAGAATACTATATCTTTCAAGGAATGTTATTTGAGTATTATCTCAGTCGAGAAATACTATTTGAATACTATTTCTGTTATATATGATAATGGAAGGCACAACTGTTTTCGAAAATATATTGTGATACTTGCTTTATGATTTGATTATGAAAGGTTATTTTCCGATAAAGATATCGGGTAACTGTTATTCGATAATTATCTATTTAATGAATATTAATTTGAATATTCATTCGAGGTTTATTTACTTAATGAAAATTATTTTGAATATTCATTCGAGGTTTATTTATTTAATGAATATTATTTTAAATATTCATTCGAGGTTTATTTATTTAATGAATATTACTTTGAATATTCATTCGAGGATTATTTATTTATTTAATGAATATTAGTTTTGAATATTCATTTGAGGATTATTTATTTATTTAATGAATATTAGTTTTGAATATTCATTTGAAGATTATTCAGTTATTTAATGAATATTAGTTTTGAATATTCGTTCGAAGATTATTTATTTATTTATTTAATGAATATTATTTTTAAATATTCATTTGAGGATTATTTATTTAATCAATATTATTTTTAAATATTCATTTGAGGATTACTTACTTAATGAATATTATTTTCAAATATTCGTTTAAGGTTACTTATTTAATAAATATTGTTAAGTATTTTTCAAATCAAAAAGAGGTTCCCATAACAATGTTTTCCCATTTAAGTCCGTCTTTTAAGATGATTTAAATGCTCGCTCAACTATCAAAAATATGGGAAACCTGATTTAAGTGACTGCTACTCATTTTAAACTCTCATTTCAAAACTGTCGGGGGACAGATATTTTCTCAAAGCAATTTAGTTGCTGAAAGTTAAATATTGTGCTACCACCTCAACGCTCGAGGGGTAAATTCATGGAACAAGTCGATATCCATTAACAAGCATCGCTTGGGAAATATTGGAGAATCTTCCTTTCCAACCTAGATATGACTACTGAGTGGAGTCGTATCAACAAGTATTACACTTGGGGAAAAGAGGACGATCTTTACGTTTCAGAGTCATGGATTTCATCTGAACTAGGAGCAAGTGTAAGAGGTCGAGTCGCGCCGATCCATCATTTTATTGCCCCAAATGGGCTGGGAGATCCAGAAAGGCGGTAGACAATGTCAGGCTGTCGTGATTCTTCCATCTACATGTAGAAAACATATTTTTGTTGTACGACCTGCTACTGATCATAGTAAGGTTGGTACGACGGGCGCGGTGAAGGCTTCAGTATTGGTTCATCATCCAATTTGGATGTTCCTGCAACATGTATTGGGGTGAAGAACCGATCATGTTGGCAGGAGGTCGAAAAGTGTTTGGAAATGAAGTGACAATAAATTCATGCAACTTCATCTTTTATTTTATGAGTTATGACTCTGATAAAATCTTACTCAGATTATATATGCATAAGTGGATTTTGGGTTACGGAAACATTATATTAATTTTCCTCGTAACTTCATCCTTTATGTTATACTTGTCTCTTATCCGTTTAATGCATAGCATGGGGTTATAAAGATATTTTCGCACTATATAGTGTTTTGAATCAATGAATAGGCTTTAAGCCTTGATTCCAATATTTGATATCTATTTTAAAAAGATATGTTTTGAGTATTGGTTTATCATACTGATACCAAGGATTTCCAAATGATTACGAAGAGTATATAAGTATGATTATAAGTCATACGGTGTTTTGAACGGTATACTATTTTGGGGTTAGACCCTAGTAGTGTTAAAAATTTTGATCCCATATGGATTATCTTCCAAAAAGGTTTAAAGATTTAAACTGGGATAGATTTCTTGCTGAGCACTATTAGCTCATTCTTGCTTTATTAAATATTTCAACATGAGGAAAACATTGCCGAATCCACCCCGTGTTACAAGAGCAAGGGAATGGAGAGACCACCCTAGAGTTAGTTGATGCAGGATGGATATTGTCGGTGTGAGCAGAATAGTTGCAGCTTGAATTAGTGAGAATTATTTTGAGTGGGTTTGTATTACTAAACCTTGTATAGAATTGTGAGGTCTATTATTGTAACTTCAGGTAGATGATGTAAATAATAGATGAGATCCGGGATAGTTCATTTGGGTTGTAATAACAAATGTTGATTATTGTTGCTCATTTCCAAGGCTATAACTTGTGTGTGTGTGCGTAAGTGATTGGGGTCTTTGGAGTTGTATTATAAGAAAGTTGTAAGTAATGCAGGTATTGTATCATTGATGGAGCGTGACAACCCAGATTCCTGACCCCGGATCTGGGGGTGTTACAGAAATGGTATCAGAGTGTTAAGTTATAAATCTTGGATATGATAGTGTTAAGAGTTATATCGAAGTAAGAGAATGACGAGAGGACTCATATAGAGTTCGTTAAGTGGACTACCGGAAGTAGTGCCACTGAGGATGTTAAGGTTAAAGAGTTTAGTTGAGGACTTATCGAAGGACCGATAGGACCGTTGAAGATCATCATAATGATGAGAAGGACGATTAGAATTGTACACGGATTATCAAAAACATTAAGATAAGACGCGAAGCGGAGTCTCGGTTGCAGTTGGGGTAAGGTCGGAATGGCCAATACCAATGGATAACTTGACTTAGTAAGAACCTAAGTGTTTGAAGTTCATCGTAGTTTGCCACGAGAAGGCATCACATGTGAAGATTGAGACGTTTGCAGTCCTTTATGCGATCCGAATTACTAAATTGTGTGGACTAGTTAAGGCATTATCTTGTGTATGAGGTCCAAGCCTTGAGAACAACGATTCCACAAGAGTTGGTGTCTTTTCCGTCGATGGGTATTTTGTTACCTAAAAAAAGGAGACTGTTGCGTATGTATAGTACCAGAACGTTATCGTGAGACGAACGTTCTAAATCGCATCGCGAGTATATTTCGTACGATAGGCCATGATGACTCGACTCCGAAATCAAAGACATGAAGAATGGATAGTGTGATTCTGATAAAGACACGTATGGTTGCGGGGGACAATGCGAAAATCTTAGGACCTACGAGGAACGAGACCTATGGTGTCCTGGGGTTGGATTCGTTCGATACGAATAGTGTTAAGAAATTACATATACGTTAATCGACCTTCATCTTTTGAGGATGTGTTGATGCGGCCGTAAGAGGCTCAATCTCTGAACGATTATCGGGGAATGGCGAATATGTTCGAACTCCCGACCTATTTAAGGACTTGTACGATTTTGAGGTACCGTTGGTTAGTACCATAAGCCATAAAGGCAGAAAGATAAGATCATCCTCGTACGGGTGATGTTATAAATTATGATGACCACTGACTTCTTGGTATCTACTTGCTGGTACACTCCTCAATCTAAAACTGTTCATGCCCGTGTTACCTTGAATAATTCATGTCAAGTAACCTTTCTAGTTTCCTACTTCAACTTGGGATGCAACCAACCATTGCTATATTCATTTTATTTCTTTTCTTTTCTCCTCTCATTACTTTTGAGGTTTAAATACGCAGAGTTAACTTACCATTACTCACCGGAGCGCTTTGTTCGTGCCCTAGGATGACCAGAAGAGGGAACCATTATTCATCTATCCTTCTAGGTCTATATTTTATTCTTTATTCTTTCAATTATCTAAGGAATGTTCAATTAATGCTTCCTTAATTATTTGACGAATATTCTTTAACGATTATTTTGATATTCGAGTTCTTTTTTTTTATACTTGGACTCCTCAGTCGAGTTCATAAATATCTAGCTATGTGTCTAAAACATGGATGATATATATTTCAGAGATTACTCATGAATTCTTTTCTTCTGTTAAGAAGAGATTTGCACATCAGACGTTGAAATCGTAGAAAGGATATCAATTTGATATTGATATTCCGAATTCAATCCTATTGGAAAATTTTGATAAAGTTTATGTACGGAGACACCTTTGGGTGGACCGTTTCACTGATGAGAAATGTTTGGTGGAAGGTTATCGATTGTTCCGATACCAAGAACCATCTATTCAAACCTTATATTCTATTCAAAGGTTATAATTACCTTGTTTGTCCCAAACTTATTTATCCTTCTTTTTCAATTCATTATCCGAGTAGTCAAAATTTTGTTTTCTTTCTTTCTTTGGCTACAATGTCGAGATTTTGTACTCGTAGATTGAAACTGGATAATTATATGTGCCGTGATGAGTGACTAGTTAATTGTTCTAACTAGTTGAAATTTTAATGATATGATGAAAATCTAGCTAATTATCCTAGCTAGATGCTGCATCCCAAACTAATCGAACTAGCAAATTTTGTTCAGCTAGTTGTCAATGTTTATTGAAATGAACTAGTTATTGTATCACTAAGTTCAACTTTCGGTCAAATTTATATAAGTGAATTCACGATGCATTTGTATGCAGTGAAGTATGGTGGGAAGATTTTCAAACGATAATTTGATTGAGACCTAACCAGGTTGCCCCCTCAGCGAGAATTTTTACAAAGTTTTTTTTTATATATATACATAAAGCATTCTGTTGCTTGAAGTATTCTTGGTACCATGCAAGTATTTTCCTTAGTATTTGGAAAAAAGGAGAGTGTTGAAGCTGAGAGCCAAGATAAATGAGTATGACAAATTATGAATCGAAGTTACGGAAATTGCCAAGGTTTGTTTCGCATGATGCGAATTCAGAATAACGAAGTGTTCGAAACGACTGATTATGTAACCTTGGTTAATGAAACGACTATGATAGAAATGGAAGCAAAGTGGACGAGAAAGAAATGGGAATAAAGAAAATAGAGTATGAAGCGTGAATAGATTAAGAAAGAAAGAAGGAAGAATTCAGATTGTCGGAAGAGGGAACGATTGACCTCGAAGGATGTGAAACTTGTTTAGCGACTGTGATGGATACGAAACGGGAAGTACCTAGTGTACAGAATATCCCCGTGGTTAACGAATTCGAGGATGTATTTCCAGAAGATCTTCTGGGGTTACCACCCGATAGAGAAATAAAGTCGGGTATAGAATTATCTCCAAGAACGGCGCCAGTTTCGAAAGCCCCGTACCGACTAGCTCCAGTCGAGATGAAGAAATTAGTCGCTCAATTGTAGAAATTGTTAGGGGAAGAAATGATAAGACCAAGTGCATCACCGTGGGATGCACCCGTGTTATTGGTGAAGAAAAAGGACGACAACATGAGGCTGTGCATAGAGTATCGAGAGCTAAATAGGCTAATTGTCAAGAATGAATACTCCTGCCAAGGATCAGTGATTTGATCGATCGGCTGCATGATGCAGTTAAATTCTCGAATATTGATTGAGAACGGGATACCACCAATTGAATATTAAACCCGAGGACGTACCCAAGACTGCGTTTTGCACCAGGTATGGACACTACGAGTTTTTTTGTAATGTCGTTTGGACTGACGAATGCCCTTGCAGCTTTCATGGATGTGCTGAATCGACTTTTCAAGAAGTATTTGGATAAGTATGTCATAGTGACATCGGCAATATTTAGGTTTACCTCAAAGACCGAGGAAGAACATGTAGAACATTTGAGGATCGTGTTAGAAGCACTGAGGAGAGAAAAGTTATATGCCAAGTTCTCAAAGTGCGAGTTTTGGCTAAAGGAAGTACAATTTTAGGACATGTGGTCAACAGTAAAGGAGTACTGGTTGACCCTGCAAAGATAGGAGACGTTTCAAACTAGGAAAGACCCACCACACCAACCGAGGTGAGTAATTTTGTGGATTTAGTCGGATATTACTGAAGATGTGTACAAGATTTTGCTAAGATAACAGCCCCACTGACCAGACTTACTCGAAAGACTGAAAAAGTTGAATGGATCGAGAAATGTGAGAAAATTTCCAAGAATCATAAGGTATATTTCACCAAGTTGGGATTCCAAATGTTCAAGAAATGAAAGATGCTAAACCTTCGGAATGACTAATAAGAAGAACTGAAAGGATGAAGTTTGAAGTCACGAGAACATAAAGGATTATTTAAAAGTCCTGAATGAGCCAGAACGAATTAAGGAATAAAGATCTATCATAAAGAGACAGCTACACCGAGAGTACAAAAAGGTAAAGAAAGTTAAGGAGATGTTATAAGTGGTCGGATAAATAAAAGGATTTATCGATTGGTAAACAAATATTGGATATGTCAGAAAATGAAGGCATAACAAAGACCTAGTTGACTATCACAGTTAATAGAGATTCCTGATTAGGAATGTAATTTTAATATAATGGATTCTGTGATAGGATCAACAAGAATCAAGTCGGACTATGACGTCAATTGAGCTATAATTGATGGATCAAATGAGTCTACTCATATTTTGTTATCAGCAAGAGATCGTTAACCGAAGAGTTACGAAAGAGATAGTTGGGTGACGTGGAGTTCCAGTCACCATCGTGTCAGATAAGAACCAATGATTGAACTCCCGATTCGGGAGGAGTTTTCCAAACACGTTTGGCAACGAGATTGAGTGCGAGTACTACGTAGGATCCGCAGACCGACGGACCGACCGAAAGAAACATTTCAGACAACCAAAGTTACGGTAAGTGTTGTACCGCCGATTGCAAGAATAATCGAATGTTGATAGAAAATGGGTGTATATGTGCATAGCCAGAATTGACTTATATAAAGCATCTGGTAGATATCGCAGACCGGAATGAGAAAGTGTTGTAATGAAACCAGAGAGTTGAAGAGTCAACCTGAAAACTGGAGATTACTATATTGGAAGAGTAACCTCGGCTATTTTCTTAGATTCCGGGACAGAATCCTTTTAAGTAGGGGAGACTGTAATAACCCCAAATTTTGGACTTAGTTTTTTTTTTGATGAATAGTAAAATCCTGATGAATAGTAAATTTCTGAACCGAAAAAGATTTTCAGACCACCCTATATACGGGGCGATATAATAAACTTTCAAAGTTGTATTAGTGATATGCGATGTAAATGAAGGAATGCAAAAGCTGTCAGAATCGGAAAAATAGCATTTCTGTTTTCTCCAAAATTTCACCAATAACGGACGGATTAATCATTATTTGAAAGTATTGGAGGATTAAATTATCAAATCCATGGATATGGATTTAATAAAAGAATTAGAGATATCGAGAACGTTTACGGTAAACTACTTCGATAGAAACCTTAAGAAATCCCTGCGAACGTTCATCAAGATTTAGCCGTAACCAAACAACGAGACACGAATCGATTTAAATACGAGATTAAGAGGTGACGGAACAACGCGACATTTACAGGATTAAATATAGACATGGAAGTAACATGTAACAAGATTAATTCGAGGGATGCGACATTTGTATCATCCGTGTGAAAGAGAACGAACCAGTAAAGCAAACCAATAAAGCTACTTTAGCCAAACGCGTGCATGCTCGACACGTGCCCGATGACAAGCCAAAATGGGATGACTCACCACTTGACCACCAAAATATCAGCACAATTATCAAGTAACAAAGGAAGAAAAAAGAAAACTCTCCCCATTTCCATTCCAGATTTCTGCTCAGCTTGCATAAGGAGCAAAGAAAACTTCACAACTCCAAATCTACTAGTCCTAAAATCACCAAATTTTAACCATAGATTCTCCACTCCATGGATAACATTCTTTCAGAATTTCATAGTCAACAAAGGAGTGTAGCCTATCCAAATCCCTTCCCCAAGTTGGAGAACCCAAACTGTTCAGTTTCTGTCCAGCGGAAAGATGGGGCTCAAAACCCTAGCTAGGAAGCTTCAAATTTGGCGATCTATAACTCAAAAGAAATATTATGAAGAATACAAGGTCTGGTAAAAATCTTATCACCGAACTCTTATTTTTCGATTTGTTATGGATTTTACAAGATGAGGATGAATAGTAACTTTTCATGATTCTTGATTTTGTTTCTTAAGGATTAAGCTTGTTAAAGTTTGTTCAAAGCTCAAGGAAGGATTATAAACTATTGTTAGTGTATATGAAGCATCAAGGAAGGTATAAAATCTTGAAACCCTTAGTTATAAATTGATTTATATGGTTAGTTTTAAGTATAGTTTAGTTAGTTTGATTATAAGGATAATTAAGTGATTTTGATGAAAGTTTGATGTTGATTTGATGATAAGCAAGTAGATGTTGGTTTTGACTGGTTGATGATGATTATGGGTTAGTAATGATGTTGAGGATTTGACTTGGTGATTTGGTTGGATTGATTATGTAAAGTTTATGATTAAACTTTGGAATCGTTAAAACATAGCCGTTATAATGCCCGATTTTCCTTAGCCTTGTTTTGTTTGTGATGTTCGAACATAATACCTTCTGGCCAAGGTCACCACTGCCTAGTATAGTGCAGGTCTTGTTTCGAGGTTTGTTTTGGTGCGAAGATCATGTGAATCCGATTTACGGTTTAGGAGAAACGAGTGTTTTAGTAAAGGATGTTTCGCGAGACCAAACGATACCACTTAGTCAATTTTGAGGCTATGATCGAACCACTTAGAGGTCATAATAAAAGGTGAAACTTTGTGATAACATGCGAGGTATGTTTAGGAAGACCCTCGAGAAGATTTCGTGTTAAAAGGATTATATTTCAATTTTATAAAAATGTGTAAGCAAGCATGCTCGAGTAGAGGATCTTAAGGAGTTAACTTGAAAATGGACTTGTACTTGAGTTAGTATATACTTAGTGTGGTGAAAGCGTTTAAGTTATTAATCTTGAACCTTGTGTTGATTCTAGATTACTGGACCAACCTGAGACTTATTGCTACTTCGGGATTCCCAGGCAAGTTTTCTCATCCCATGCTGTATTTTGAAGTACCATATCCTGATGAATGCATATAATAGATGCAAGTTTCCAAATCTATACTTTGAAGTATTGACTATACAATGCTGCTTTTGTCATATATAACATTGGACAGTTTTGCGATATATCTTATTTCGTGTTGAAATGGGTTTGACCTTTGGATTATATAAAATCTTTTGAGTTAAGTAGTTATGAACCGGTTTACCTGGTAGCTCTAAATATAAGAGCATATTCATTGTTTTCGACTCTAGGTCGGGAGTCAGTATTTTGAAATATGTAGATAGCCGTGGAAACCCGGAGGGATTCCATCGGCAGAATACTATATCTTTCAAGGAATGTTATTTGAGTATTATCTCAGTCGAGAAATACTATTGGGAATACTATTTCTGTTATATATGATAATGGAAGACACAACTGTTTTCGAAAGTATATTGTGATACTTGATTTATGATTTGATTATGAAAGGTTATTTTCCGATAAAGATATCGGGTAACTGTTATTCGATAATTATCTATTTAATGAATATTATTTTGAATATTCATTCGAGGTTTATTTACTTAATGAATATTATTTTGAATATTCATTCGAGGTTTATTTATTTAATGAATATTATTTTAAATATTCATTCGAGGTTTATTTATTTAATGAATATTATTTTGAATATTCATTTGAGGATTATTTATTTATTTAATGAATATTAGTTTTGAATATTCATTTGAGGATTATTTATTTATTTAATGAATATTAGTTTTGAATATTCATTTGAAGATTATTCATTTATTTAATGAATATTAGTTTTGAATATTCGTTCGAAGATTATTTATTTATTTATTTAATGAATCTTATTTTTAAATATTCATTTGAGGATTATTTATTTAATGAATATTATTTTTAAATATTCATTTGAGGATTACTTACTTAATGAATATTATTTTCAAATATTCGTTTAAGGTTACTTATTTAATAAATATTGTTAAGTATTTTTCAAATCAAAAAGAGGTTCCCATAACAATTTTTTCCCATTTAAGTCCTTCTTTTAAGAGGATTTAAATGCTCGCTCAACTATCAAAAATATGGGAAACCTGATTTAAGTGACTGCTACTCATTTTAAACTCTCAACTCAAAACTGTCGGGGGACAGATATTTTCTCAAAGCAATTTAGTTGCTGAAAGTTAAATATTGTGCTACCACCTCAACGCTCGAGGGGTAAATTCATGGAACAAGTCGATATCCATTAACAAGCATCGCTTGGGAAATATTGGAGAATCTTCCTTTCCAACCTAGATATGACTACTGAGTGGAGTCGTATCAACAAGTATTACACTTGGGGAAAAGAGGACGATCTTTACGTTTC
This sequence comes from Heracleum sosnowskyi, assembly GCA_030848705.1. Classification (NCBI taxonomy): domain Eukaryota; kingdom Viridiplantae; phylum Streptophyta; class Magnoliopsida; order Apiales; family Apiaceae; genus Heracleum; species Heracleum sosnowskyi. The sequence continues at coordinate 74,845,088 of CM061244.1, forward strand.
AGAGTCATGGATTTCATCTGAACTAGGAGCAAGTGTAAGAGGTCGAGTCGCGCCGATCCATCATTTTATTGCCCCAAATGGGCCGGGAGATCCAGAAAGGCGGTAGACAATGTCAGGCTGTCGTGATTCTTCCATCTACATGTAGAAAACATATTTTTGTTGTACGACCTGCTACTGATCATAGTAAGGTTGGTACGACGGGCGCGGTGAAGGCTTCAGTATTGGTTCATCATCCAATTTGGATGTTCCTGCAACATGTATTGGGGTGAAGAACCGATCATGTTGGAAGGAGGTCGAAAAGTGTTTGGAAATGAAGTGACAATAAATTCATGCAACTTCATCTTTTATTTTATGAGTTATGACTCTGATAAAATCTTACTCAGATTATATATGCATAAGTGGATTTTGGGTTACAGAAACATTATATTAATTTTCCTCGTAACTTCATCCTTTATGTTATACTTGTCTCTTATCCATTTAATGCATAGCATGGGGTTACAAAGATATTTTCGCACTATATAGTGTTTTGAATCAATGAATAGGCTTTATGCCTTGATTCCAATATTTGATATCTATTTTAAAAAGATATGTTTTGAGTATTAGTTTATCATACTGATACCAAGGATTTCCAAATGATTACGAAGAGTATATAAGTATGATTATAAGTCATACGGTGTTTTGAACGGTATACTATTTTGGGGTTAGACCCTAGTAGTGTTAAAAACTTTGATCCCATATGGATTATCTTCCAAAAAGGTTTAAAGATTTAAACTGGGATAGATTTCTTGTTGAGCACTATTAGCTCATTCTTGCTTTATTAAATATTTCAGCATGAGGAAAACATTGCCGAATCCACCTCGTGTTACAAGAGCAAGGGAATGGAGAGACCACCCTGGAGTTAGTTGATGCAGGATGGATATTGTCGGTGTGAGCAGAATAGTAGCAGCTTGAATTAGTGAGAATTATTTTGAGTGGGTTTGTATTACTAAACCTTGTATAGAATTGTGAGGTCTATTATTGTAACTTCAGGTAGATGATGTAAATAATAGATGAGATCCGGGATAGTTCATTTGGGTTGTAATAACAAATGTTGATTATTGTTGCTCATTTCCAAGGCTATAACTTGTGTGTGTGTGCGTAAGTGATTGGGGTCTTTGGAGTTGTATTATAAGAATGTTGTAAGTAATGCAGGTATTGTATCATTGATGGAGCGTGACAACCCAGATTCCTGACCCCGGATCTGGGGGTGTTACAGACTAGATTTTGGCAACTCCCCCTTAGAAATAGGAGGAGTTTCAATTGTGATGTGCTCTCCACTCTGTGTAAAACCACCCTTATATCCACTTGGGTCAAGAGTGAGTTCTTGACCCTGTGCTGACTCTATACAGGATGTAGTGGGGAGAGTACTCTTTTCAATACCAATGCCCTGTTGAGAGGCCATTGATAGTAACAGGTGTGCCCCTTTTTCCACATCTGAATCTTGTTGGGAGGATTCAGTGGTAGGCAGAGATTTGGATTTCTTACTATGTCTGGTGAGTGGTGACTCAGGATCCTCACTTCCTAACTCTATTGATTCATTGATAATTGTCAGGGCTCTCTTCTTGGTCTTCTTTTTAGGAACACCAGTCTTTTGAGAAACTGGTGCACTTGGCTCCCTAATTTCTAGGGTGGTGTTTGCAGGAGGGTCACTGGATGGGATAGGAAGGCTTGGGTTAGACTTGGAGTTCCTTCTGTCTTAGCCTTCCCTTTCCAGGAAAGTTCATGGTATATTGGCTTATCAAGTGGATAAGATGCAAATGTGTCCTGCATATGCTGGGTCACACTTAGTATCACATTCACTTGATTCCTTGTGTCCAATGACCCAAATAGAACTTTGGACATGGACTTGGAATAAGCCATTTTTGTTTGATCAATACTGTCTAATTCATGCACAGAATTATCTAAGAAATTTAAAATGCACCGAATGAAACGAAGGTAAAAGATCTCATTACCTCTTCCACGAATGGTCCTGCCTAGCCTTTGAGCCAATTCCTTGAGAATTATGGCCCCCACATTGATCTCCTGGTTGTTGGCCAGAGAGTAGGCTAGCTTCACAACAATGTGACTGATATGGTCCCATCCTGTCTTCCTGCATAGAAACACCTTCTGAAGTGCGTCAAACAGAAATGACCACTCCCTCCTTACATACTTCTTGTTTAGCTTTGCAGTATCTATCTCCTCAGCAACATACTGAATGAAGGTCAGGAAGTCCATCATTTGATCATCAGTGGCTTCTGGGTCATGACCTTCCACCTTGAACCCCAACGCTTCATTGATTTCCCTCTCCCAAACTGGAAGTGCTTGCCTCCAATTGTGCAATTCACCTCCTGAAACGAGGTTCCATCTTCCCTAGCCATTGTTGAAACCAAAGCTGTTCTCCAGAATCCTTCCAAAACATCGACATACAGAGTGGGGTTCAGGGTTAGGGCTTGGCGTAGGTAGGAAGTGTTCAGAAACTGTACAAAACACTTGCACCTTGGGTTAGCCTCAGCCTCAGAGGGAATTGTGAGAAGATTTGTCTCTTTGGGTATGGTTAAAAGGTTAGAAGAAGAAGCTGCTTGAGATTTGGGTGCCATTTGTAATTGAGATTGAAGAAGAGAGAAGAGAATTTGTTTAGGATAGAGAGTTTGAGAGAAATAGACAAGATGAAAAAAAATGGAGAACCGTTGGCAAAAAGTATTTATATGATAGACACACTGCGATATAGAGTTATGAATATGTATAGGCTATCTTTATGTCACGAAGTCTCAAAATAGCATGTATCGCAAAGTCTTGAAAAAGATATCGCAGAGTCTTAAAATTATCTATGTCGCAAAGTCCTAAAGGTAGAGAGTATGAGGTGACTTTGCGATATAGTATAAATACATTGTCTATAACTCTTTATTTGGAATTCCAAGCATTCTGTCAGACTTATATCAGAATTTGAAATAAAATTAATTTAAATCAAAATTCTGTTAAATGTGGAGACTTGTCGATATAGTTATTCTAGGTCGCGAAGTCATAAAATGAACTATGTCGCAAACTCAAGAAATGAACTATATCGCGAAGTCTCACAATTTTGATAGTTTGCGATATAAGTCTGTTTTATTTGAATTAAGTCGTGAACTCTCAAAATCACCTATGAAGAGATGTCTTAAGAGATCACGATCACTCCCACACAAGCATGATTTTTAAAAATTTGCAGTAAAATACTGAAATATTTATAAATCATATCTCAGCTAATTTTCACTCCAAGTAAATAGATCATCTAGATACAGTGAAAATTTACTGTTGCAACAAATAACTGTCATATTTACTTAGAACTACTAAATGAAGGATTGAGCATTCCAATTTCACTCACAAGTCTGTTAAAGACAACTTCATTTAGAGGTTTAGTAAATATGTCAGCTAATTGTTTCTCAGTTGGAACATAAGAGACTTCTATGGTACCATTTGCAGCATGTTCCCTTATGAAATGGTACCTTATCTCAATGTGCTTTGTAGTAGAATGATTAACAGGATTGACAACTATGGATATTGCACTAGTATTGTCACCCATCAGGGGAATGTGTTCCAACACCAGTCCATAATCCATAAGTTGATTTCTAATCCAAAGCAATTGAGCACAGCAACTTCCAGCAGCAATATATTCAGCCTCAGCTGTAGATGTTGATGTGGATTGTTGTTTCTTACTAAACCATGACACTAACCTTTGGCCTAAGAATTGGCAGCTTCCTGAAGTGCTCTTTCTGTCAATTCTGCATCATGCATAGTTTGAATCTGTATAACCCACCAGGTTGAACCTAGTGCCCTTTGGATACAATAAGCCAAGGTTAGGAGTCCCTTTCAGATACCTGAAGATTCTTTTGATGGCCACCATGTGAGATTCCCTAGGATCAGATTGGAACCTTGCACATAGGCATGTGGCAAACATGATATCAGGCTTGCTAGCTGTGAGATAGAGTAATGATCCAACTATGCCTCTGTAAGCCTTGATTTCAACTCTCTTGCCTTTCTTGTCTTCATCAAGCTTGATAGCAGTGGACATGGGAGTTTTTGCAGGGGATGAGTCTTCCAAGCCATATTTCTTTAAAAGATCTTTGACAGACTTTGATTGATTTATGAAGATGCCATCCTCTCTTTGATGTACTTGCAGACCTAGGAAGTAGGTTAACTCTCCCATCATACGCATCTCATATTTGCTTTGCATCAGCTTAGAGAACCTTTGACAAAGTTTTTCATTTGAAGAGCCAAAGATGATATCATCCACATAGATTTGAACTAGAATGATATCATTTCCATGCTTCTTGAAGAATAGGGGTTTGTCAATTGTGCCTCTGGTGAATTGATGTTCAAGAAGAAATTGAGATAGAGTCTCATACCAAGCTCTAGGTGCTTGTTTGAGTCCATAGAGTGCCTTGAGTAATCTGTACACAAAGTATGGGAAGTCTTCATTCTCAAAGCCAGGAGGTTGGGACACATAAACTTCTTCATCTAGATCACCATTGAGAAAAGCACTTTTCACATCCATTTGATACACCTTGAAATCTGAGTGTGCTGCAAAGGCCAAGAAAATCCTTATGGCCTCCAGTCTAGCTACAGGTGCAAATGTCTCATCATAGTCAATGCCTTCTTGCTGACAGTATCCTTTGGCAACCAACCTTGCTTTGTTTCTTACCACCACACCTTCCTCATCCATCTTGTTCCTGAATACCCATTTGGTGTCAATGACATTCTTTCCTTCAGGAGGTGGTACTAGTTCCCAAACCTTGTTTTTCTCAAATTGATTTAACTCTTCTTGCATGGCAACAATCCAGTCAGAATTCTTCAAAGCTTCTTCAATTACTTTTGGTTCTTGTGACAGAAATCAGCTATACAGATATGTATTTATAGTTGCCCTCCTTGTTCTAACTCCATCACTAGGATCACCTATGATTTGATCCCTAGTGTGGGCTCTGTCCCATTTCCTTGTGTGTCCATGTTCTTCTTCTTGACTTGCCTCAGGGGCATTTTGATTTGTAGTTGAATTCTCTTCTTCTCCCCCTGTGTTGGTGTTCCCTTGCACATGTGTTTGAAGAAGATCATCAACTTCAGGTGTTTCAACATGTGGAACAGTTAGAGCATGAGGTTCATCCTCACCTTCAGAATCCTCAAGATATCCTTGATTTTCAAATCTTAATGACACACTGTCTTTTTCACTTGATGCAAGTCCAGGATATTTCTTGTCATCAAAGGTAACATCCATGCTTTCCATCACTTTGTGTTGCTCAGGTACAAACACTCTGTATGCTGTCCTTTCCAGAGAGTATCCAATGAAGATACCTTCAAATGCCTTAGCATCAAATTTTCCAAGATACTCAGAAGTATCTTTCATCATAAAACACTTGCTTCCAAAGACATGAAGATGCTTGAAAGATGCTCTTTTTCCAGTCATCAATGTGTAAGAAGTTTTTTCAGACTTCTTATTGATCAATGTTCTATTCCGCACATAGCATGCTGTGTTGACAACATCAGCCCAAAAGCTAGTAGGTAGCTTTGCATCCAACAACATTGTCCTTGCAGCTTCAATGAGAGTTCTATTCTTTCTCTCAACTACTCCATTTTGTTGAGGAGTTCTTGGAGCTGAAAACTGTTGAGAAATCCCTTTGTCTTTACAAAACTCATACAGTGTTGAATTTCTGAACTCAGTTCCATTATCACTTCTCAAAGCAACTACAGAGGAACCAGTGCTTTGTGCTTCTTTATCAACTCTCTTGATATGCTCTATGATCACTTGAGGTGCTTCATCCTTGGAGAACAGGAATTCCACCCAAGTATATCTTGAATAATCATCAACCATGACTAGAGCATATTTCTTTTTGGAAAGGGACATTACATTCACAGGGCCAAATAGATCCATGTGAATTAGTTGCAGAGGCTTTGAGTTTGAGTTGAGCAATTTGTTCTTGTGACTTGATCTTTTTATCTTTCCTCTTTGACAAGTTTCACATGCTCCATCTTGCACAAACTCCAAGGCATGCATGTCTCTGATGAGCTCTCTCTTAGCTAGAGAGTTCATTGCCTGTACATTCAAGTGAGACAGTTTCTTGTGCCACAGCCAGAATTCTTCATTTGTGGCTTTAGTGTAGAAACAACAAATTTCACCCTTATCTGTAGCCTTTAGATTTGCCACAAACAAGCTTACTTTCTTCACACCAGTCAAAACAACTTAACCACTACCTCTTTTGGAGATTAGACATTGATCTTCATCAAATTCCACCTTGAAACCCCTGTTGGTGAATTGTCCAATGCTCAGAAGGTTGTGCTTCAGTCCCTCAACAAATGCTACATCTTCAATAATGACATTCCCAGATTCTACACTGTCATATCCCATTGTATAACCAATGTTGTCATTTCCAAAGGTTACTGATGGGCTAGCCTTTTCCTCAAAATGTGATAGCAGGGCTATATCACCAGTCATGTGACTTGAGCATCCACTGTCCAAGATCCATATGACTCTTTTATTCATGTTGCCCTGATTAGAAGAGTCACCATCATCAGAAAGTGCCATCAAGGCAAAGTTTGAGTACTCTTGCTCTTTATCCTCATCAGAATCATCCCAACACTTTCCCTCTGCAATAAAAGCTTTACCCTGTTGTTTCTTGAGTAGAGCTTCATACTTAGCTTCAAGATCTAAGTATGCTTTGTCCTTTTTGATCTGATTGGGCTTCTTGCATTCTGTGGCAAAGTGTCCAAGCTCATTGCAGTTATAGCATCTTATTTTGGACCTATCCACACTCCCAGACTTGTATCCTCCTTTTACAGCACCAACATTTCCTTTACCCTTATTGAAAGTGGTTGAACCACTTGATCCAGCAGCATTACCAGTATTGAACTTAGACTTAAATGACTGCTTCCTTTTGAACCTAATGTTAGGATATCTCCTAGCCATATAAGCAAAAGATTTGTTTTCCATTTTGTCTAGTTCATCTATGCTATAAAACTCATCATCTTCAGGTAAATCATAGACAACTTGAGTCTCATCACCAGTGTCTTCAACTTCCAGCTCTTCAATCTTGACTTGATTGACTTTCAGAGATTCCATTCTTTGACCTAAATTGTCAGCAATAAGGGCACAAGAGGTATTGGCCATTAATCCTTGTTTAGCTTGAATGGCTCTCTTTTGAAACAACTCTAGCTCATAAGTCTTCAAAACACCATACAACACATCAAAACCAATCTTGGTTAGATCTCTTTCCTTGAGAGAAGAGATTCTTGGTTCCAAGTGGTCTGGTAGAGTCAGTAAGAACTTTGTGTTGAGCTCTTCTGTTTCATAGTGTTTGTCATAGAGTTTGAGCTCATTTACCAACTTGTTGAACCTTTCAAATACTTCTGTGATTCCCTCCTTTGGTTGTGCCATGAAAGCTTCATACTGGGAAACCAAAATCTGCTTCTTGTTCTTTCTAACCTCTGGAGTTCCTTCACATAGCACTTCTATGAGATCCCACATCTTCTTTGCACTAGTACAATGAGCAACAGTGCCATACATGTTGAAATCCATAGATTCACAGATGATAAGTTGGAGATGACCATCTAGTGCTATTTTCTTCTTTTCAGGATCAGTGTATTTTGAGGGATCCTTGGGCTCATATCTAGCTGGTATTATCTCAGTACCAACAGTTGTTTCTGCAATCTCAATCATTGGAGTGAAAAGACCATGTTTTAGAATATCTAAGTATATTGGATTTGAAGCTTTAATGAATAACAGCATCTTCTTTTTCCACAAGCTGTAATGCTCTTTGTTGAAGGGAGAAATCTTGATACTGCTTAGTTTTTGTGAACTCATTGTTGATCGTTTCCTGTTTGTATGTTAACAGCTTGCTCTGATACCACTTGTTAGAAATGAATAACACTAAGAAACTAGACAGAGGGGGGGGGGTGAATGGATAGTTTGATTGATTTTCGTTTTCTTGAAACTTAATTGCTGTAACTGATCGTGCTGTAAACAAATGCGGAAGTAAATAAACAAGACACACACAATCACTTTAATCTACTTTGTATTAAGTAAATTAAATACTACAGCTTCCAGAATTTCACAAGGGAAATTCAGGCTTCTAAACAAGAACAGAGTTTTCTTGCTTTTGCTTACAGAGAAAAGAAGTGCTCAAGATATTTCTATGATTAACTCACTTACCGCTATCAGTAGGGTGTGCACAATATATATATATTGTCCTATACAAAACTAGTGCACACACCTAATTACACAGCTACCCTTCCCGCAACTCCATTTTGTCGTTCTGTAAAAGGTTGGCTGTGTCAGGGAGGACTACTTGCTTTCTATGGTCCTCTCCCTTATCTGTAGCTGCTTGTCTTCCTTCTTCCTCTCCAAGTTTAGCTGTAGATTTACCATCTGTTTCTTTGGACCACCTGACCAACACAGATGCTTCAGTATTTGTCTCCATTGACTTTGATCTTGTACCTTCATTTGTCTTGTTGTTAACGACTAAGTGTTGTGATCGTGAACTCCAATGTGTTCCTGACTTCGCGAAGTATCCTTTGAAGACTTTGCGACATAGCCTTTGAAGACTCCGCGACATAGGCTATTTGAAGACTTCGCGACATAGGCTGTTTGAGGACTTCGCGATATAGTCTTCTTGAGGACTTCGCGATATAGTCTATTTGAGGACTTCACGATCTAGTACATTTTGACTTTGCGGTATCAACACTTCACGGTATAAGTCTTGAAGACTTCACGACATAGTTCATTTAGGACTATGCGATCTCAGTATGTTATTCCCAAATGACCTAACAGAATTGTAGAAGGGGGGGGTTGAATACAATTCTTGATATTTTCTTGAAACTAAACACTTTATGAAATTAAACTGAACTGAATAAATAAAAACACAAGATATAAATAATTCAGTTGGATTGTTTGATGATCCAACTGAAGTGTTTTTATTGCGGAAATAATCTGTGATACAAATGTTCACAGCTGCTCAGTTACAATGTTGTAGAGAAGAAATGCTCTCAAAAATAGCTAATACAATCTATGTGTTTTTCTTCTCTCAATTCTAAAGTAACTGCTACACTTGGTTATATATCCCAAGTTTACAATTCTACGTTTGGTTAAACTAAAGAATAAATGTAGTAACCATCAGTAGCTTGCTTTTCATTCCTTTTGTCCAATGGTCCTTGGAGATCTTTGCTTTTGTCTTCATGCTCATTATAATCATTTCCAAGAGCCTTATTGGAAATTGGAATGTTTCCTTATTTCCAGTATCCACTTTGATGGCTTCCAATGCAAAGTACACTTCCATATCTCCTTTTAGATCTGTTCAGTAAACTGTCACTATCACTTTGTCAACTGTTCAAAAAGCAACATTGATTCGTTGATAGCAAGGAGATGTGTTTCGTTGATAGCTTCATTCTTCATTCCGTTGATGGTGTTTCCCTCGTTTCGTTGATGGGTAAACTCCATACCGTTGACAGAGTAATCTTCATACCGTTGACATGTCTTCACTTAGGCAGAATTACAAGGCATAACATATTTACAATTAACCAACCTATTTTGCCTATCTAGTACATAGTCAACATGACTTAGAAAACCTATCTAAAACATATAATAGAATGCCTATCATACTGTGAAGTATTGTACAATGCAATTGCTACAACACTCATTTCGTTGATGAGCTTCCTGTCAATGGAATGCTGCAAAGCATGCCATTTCGTTGACAGTTACAAAAATGACTTTACACAAATTCTACTAAGTGTTTTATGTTTATCATCAAGAACAACATATTCCTAACACAGTACTTCACGACATGGAATTTGTGGACTTCACGACATAGCTTTATTCTGACTTCACGATATAGGGACTTAGACAAATTTCTGCAACTTATTTCTTCAGGGCCTTATTCACTCCAATCCTGCTGCATGAACAATTCTGAACTTCTTCCAGGATAGTTATTCATTGGCCTATGTACATTCTAGGTGCATAAAATTTACTAATCTCATTATAATCCCGAGCATACAAAATAAAGCTAATGTTCATGAGAACAAGACAAGTACATTTGAGACCTATACTATATCCCAGTGATAGAAATCACTAGGTCATGTAGTGTGACATAGTCACAGAGTGTAGGCTTGTTAATGGTGGTATTCAGACATGTCTTGAGCCTAACACTAGATCACAATGGAGTATGAGTGCTTTCAGGACAATCTGCAGAAGTTACATTTTTGTCAATAACCACTGTAAGGTATTTAACAGTAGCATCACAAAATATAGGGATCTCCCTATTATATCTATGTTGAAGGCAATTCACAAGGATGTCATGAGGAGGATCCAACAAAGAAGAGACAAGATGCAACACAGTTATGCTCTCAACCCCATCTGTCCTAATGCAATGAGGAGGCTACATAAGTAAGTATTTGACTATTATTGTTTTATTCTAGTTATATTAAGTAAATTTGTGTAAAACTGTTGTATATTCTAGGGCAATTGACCAGAGTAAAGGATGCCATGTTGTTTGGAGTGGTGGTGCAAGATATTTAGTCACTAGGACAACAGGAGGGTATGAGATGGTTGTTGACCTAGATGCACATAAATGTGCCTGCAGGAAGTGGGAATTATCATGTATCCCATGTTATCATGCTTGTGCATGCATAGCATGAAGTAGAAAACCATTTGAACCTTTCATACATCAATGCTATACTAAGGAGCTTTTTCTAGAATGCTACAAATACATTGTGGAGCCTATTTGTGGTGAATAGGAATGGAAAGAGACACCATATCCTAAACCCCTTCCTCCAGAAGTTAAACCTCAGACATGTAGGCCTAAGAAGAAGAGAAGTAAGACAAGTGACATAGTTGGTACTGATGCAACTAGGCTGAAAAGACAAAACACATCTGTCAAGTGTACCTATTGCACAAAGTTTGGTCGTAACATAAGGACTTGTCAAGCAAAGGTAATCTTTTCAATTTACCTATGCTAACATTTCTTGTGTCCTAACATTTCTTGTGTTATCTGCCCTAACATTTCTTGTTTTATGCTTGGCTTCTGACATAGCCAATGGATGTGAGAAGATAGTTAAGACAAGGAAAAAGACTACCAAGAAGAACAATGATGCTGAAACACCCAATGAGAATTTCACAGCTTGTAATGCAACCAATGCAACTCATAATCCTGCTCCTGAGATTGAAAGAGGTGGACCAGAGGTTCAAAATCCTCTTCCTAAGTGTTTTATAGATTTTAAAATAAAAACATCACGGGCAAACCCTTACTTTAAAAAAACACGTGCGGTTATCTTTTTTAACAAAAACATGTTACTCTTTCTATTTTTCCTTACTAAAACCCTTCATTTTCCAAAAATATCACGGGCAAACCCTTACTTTACACAAATTCTACTAAGTGTTTTATGTTTATCATCAAGAACAACATATTCCTAACAATCTCCCCCAATTTATGACTGATAGAATAACAGCCATAAATCAAGAGACTTGATGATAACAAAAACACTCAGATACATCATAAATTACAAAAGTAGAAAATGTATTAAGCTTCAAAACTTTATAGACAAAATACAAGACTTACAAGACTAATGCCCACAAGTGCTCCTCTAGTCTGAGCAAATGTTTCATCTGTGACTTCTTTGTGGCATAGTCTTCTTCCCTCTCTTGGAGTTGTTTTCCTCAATCTGGACCTGTAGCCTTCTGTAGAAGATTTTCTCCTCTTCATCTTGATCACCAAGCTTGGATTGCATCAGCTTTAGAGTTTGATTAGATGCCTTCTCCAGCTGGTCTTCCATTCTGAAGAATCTTCTGCATTTGTCCTTGTCCTTAAACTCCATCATCCAATAAGGTTGAAGATGGATTTTCTTTCCTGTTGAGGGAACTCTAAGTATCCTTGGAAGAGCCTCAGGCTTGTTCCAGCTAGCCTTTATCTGACAGATTTTGGAGACCACCTCAGACTTGGCTGTTTTGGTGAAACCAAAGTCCTTTTTCAAGCATCTAAACACTGAGAGTAGTGTTTGATAGTCTTCTCCTAAAATTCTGTAGAGAGGCCACACTTGTTCTCTACCACCCTTGAATGTGAACACTAGTCTTTCAGGCAACTTTTGAGAAGCTGCAATTCCCCTTACTTCCACCAGGTTGTCTAAGTCAAGATGTAGACTGGATTCTTCCCTGATGTCAGCAATGTACATGCAGTCCTCTGGGTTTGAAGGGGGTTTTTGAGATTGTGGCTTTCTCACAAAAACAGGCTTTGCTTTGACAGGCCTCTTCTTTGTCTTCATTGGTTGGTCCTTTTCTAACAGGAACTTTGGAAAGTATGCCTCATCAAAATCAATTGGTTCCTCTTTTGGCATGATTGGTTGATCATGAAAATTGACAGGATGTGCAGGATCACAGGCCAACTTTCCCTCAAAAACTGGATTAGCAATTGTTGGAGGTGCAATAGGTATAGAAGAGTCTGATGCAGTACTCTGAGAATCAGCACTCTCAAAGTCTATGTTTCTCCTAGCTCTCTCTTTGGGTTGCCTTGTGCTCTTCTTTGAACTCCTTTCCTCTCTAGTGCTTTCCTCTTGCTTCCTTTCTTCTTCATCTAGAGCTTGAGCTACTGCAAGAGCTTGCATAGCTGCTCTTTCTGATTCCTCAGCCTTGGCTTCAGCAAAGTTTGGATGACCAGCCCAAACACAGATTTGTTGTCCATTCCTGTAGACAATTGCCCTTTGCTTCCTTATCTCATAATTATTACTTTCCTTGCTTTTTGTGATGAGTAGACCAAGAAGCTTGTGCTCATCTGGATAAGGTGCAGGATAGAAAGTCCTTGCTATGTTTTTGCCCTTTGGTTTAGCAGGGGACTTGGGAGATAGGCTTCTTTGAATTGTAGCTTGTTCCACATCCCTAATGCATGAAGTTTGTCCTTTTTCCTTCCTTGGTCCTTGAGTGACTCCATGTAGAAGGGGCTCTTGGTGATAGAAAGAATTTGTCTGTGGCTCCCATTCCGTTGATGCTAGTGCCATGGCATTCGTTGATGGCTGTTCCGTTGATGGATTTGAGTCCTTATCTTCAGTAATCTTCTTGAACTTTGCTTCTATGTTGGACCAATGTTCTTTGATTTGTTCTGCAAGTCTCATCCTCATAGAAGCTTCTTGTATAAGGTCAATACCATCCTTTTGCTGCTTGCCAAGCTCCCCCATTGCTAATGGCTCCTTTGGTAGGGAAATGGCTGGGACCATAACCTTGGTAATCTGAATGTCTAGCTCCTTAGATTTCTCCCCCTTTTTGTTATCATCAAAAGAGATGGCTGGGAGTCCTTGAGCTGCCACTAGCTGGGCCAATAGTTGAGTTTGTTTCTCCTGTTCCTTTTGCATTTGTGATAGAGTGGCTTCCACCTTGTCCACTCTAGAAGAGAGAGTCTTCAAGGAGGAATCCACTTCAGGTTCTTTAGAGAAAAACCTGTTCATCCTGGACACAGTGAGAAGAGGAAGCTTTTCATCTAGCCTCCTATCATTAGCAGCCCTAAGGTTGCTGATTGAATCCTTGATCTCTGTAGCCTCAATCCTTGTCTGCAACATTTGTAGCCTTTGAATTTCCAGAGAATCCATTATGGCTTTGTAGAATTTCTTGTCCCTTGCTCCTGCAGACTCATGAGCTAGATATGCTTCTTTGTACTGCCTTGTGATAGCAGCATCCAAATTGCTTCTACCATGCATATCTTGAGAAAGCCAGTTTGGTGTAGGAGGCACCACAGAAGTCCCAGTCTGTGTAGTAGTGGCCACCTGTAGAGTGTCACCAAAGCTATCCTCATTATCAGAAAAATCAAAGTCTCCACTTGCTTCAGCTCCTGGAGGTAGATTGGTCAAGGCATCCTTTGCTCTTTGCATTGATGCAGTTGTGTGAATTAGTTGTAGTGACCTCTCTGCCTCCACATTGCCCTGTTGAGCCAAAATTTGATAGGCTGACACAGGATGAGTAAAGGTCTCAGGATCCAGGGAAATACTATCCAGAGTTTGCTGATAAACCTCTTGGAAAGTAAGTTCCCTTTCTCCCTCACTGACCTCCATTAACTCATTAGCAATGGCTGCTTCCATCCTTATTTCTCCTGTAGTCCCTTCTCTCTCTCCACTCTGTTCTTGCATCATGGGCTCCCCATGGCTCACACCTCTCACACCCTCACCTTCACCTTCTAAGGTGGAACTCTCAATCTCTCCTTTTGCCTGGCTGGAAGAATTAGCCAGCCTCTCACTCACATTCTCTCCTTTTGCCTGGCTGCAAGCCAGCCTCTCAGTTTCACTCCCTCTCAGTCCTAGAAGTGTCTCAACTACCACTAGATCATCTGCACTAGTTGTGGGAACAACTTGATTTTCAATTAAAGGTGCAGAGTGAACTATCAACGGAATGGTAGTTTGAACTGTCAACGGTATGGATACCGTTGATGGAGAAACACTTGTCAACGAAATAGACTGTTTCGTTGATGAAGTCAAGAAAGCACTTTGAGAATGAGAAATTACAGTAGAGTCTGTGGTGATTGATTTTAAAGATTGGTCCACAGATCCCCTTGCAACTTCAGGAAAAATTGGTTGATGGCCCAACAAATCACTTAACAAGTGATGGCCACCAGCTTCAGAGTGGGGCTTCTCCAAGATTAGAGTTGGAGAATCAGGAATAGATGTATGGATCATGTCCACATCTAAAGATTGAGTTGGTGAATTTGATGGAGATAATTCAAGATTGATGTTTAGAGAATGGGACTGTAACCCCAGAGAAATGATAGGGGTTACATCAAACTGAATTTGAGAAACTGGAAGTGTTGCTTCCAGTGTGTGTGCACCCTGTGTACCCTTGGACTTTTGCTTCACTCTCCTTTGGTATTGGGAAAATGTAGACTTTGGGCTTGAAGTGTCCCTTACCCTTTTGGACTGTGCTCTAGGAGGAGAGCTTGTTTCAATAATCACATCCTTTTGGGAGGATGCAATTAGACTTGTGTTTAAATCCATGTTACTCATTGTGCCTTGTTGGGAAGACACAATGGGGCTTGGCTGGTACACACTAACCTGTCCTGCCTTATCCTTGGGGTTTCTTTGATGTTCACCCCTTCCCTCACCTCTCACAACTCCAGACTCACTCCCCTTAGGTTGTGTGGTAGTTTTTACAACAGGTGCCTTTTGAGAAGCACCTGAGGTTGGCTTGGAGGATTTCTTTGATTTTGGTTTTGTTGCTAGGGCAGGAGCCTGTTGGGTCACAGCTACAGACTCCATAGCAACATTGGAAGGTAAAACAGTAGAGGTGTTAGCTACACTAACAGGGATAGTAGTAGTTACCTCAATGATTGGCAGATACACCACTGGAACATCACCATTGTGGTTCAGCCTCAGTATGTCTGTCAATACTCTCTTTTCTTGCACAAAGCACTCGAACCTGGCATTAGGGTTAGAGATAACTAATGGTGCTGGACTAACATGGTTAGCCAACATCATCAGAAACCTAGCATAATAGATATTTTTCTTCCTATTTGCTTTGTCACCCAACTTAGCACCAATTTCATACATAAGTTGGGTGCTAAAGTTGTGATATCTATCATTTAGAAGCATGGTTAGGAGAATTAACATAGAGTTAGTTAATGCATCAAAATTACTAATCTTTCCAGAAAAGACCTTAATGAATGCATCAGCTAAATAACTGTATTCCCTAACCAAACCTCTCCTAATTATTCTACCCAGATTATCAGTAGGCAAAGAGTAGTTTAAAGAATTTAACATGGTAGTTATTTCAGTGTTAGTAGGCAAAGCATCACAGTTATTATCAGGAATATGTAAACATGCTTGCAAAACATCAGAATTAACTATGTACTCATTACCTTGAAGAGTGAATTTTAGTGTGCAGTGTGTTCCACTATACTCACATGAGGTCCAAATTTCCTCGATTATCTCATTGTAGAGTGGTGTAGAGTGAAACATTGCATAGCTCAACTTGCAATTCTTCATGAAATCCATCATTTTGAAGAACAGTCTGTTCGGGTTTTCCTTGACAACAAAAGGGATGGAGTTGTTCTTCTCATAGATGAACCCTCCAGCAGACATAAGCTTGACTATAGGTGCCATTGTTGATTAAAGGAAAGCTTCGAACTGAATTGCTTGTTAGAGAGAAGAAGAGAGAAAAAGCCTTTGGAAGTTTTGAGAACAGGTAAAAAGAAATAATAAAAATAAAATTTCTTAAATACTCCCCCAAAAATTCTCAGAAAATGAATCCAATAATAAATGTAAATTACTGGATTGGCTTAAAAAATATAACCGTTACTCTTAAAGTATTACCATGATTTATACTTACAGGGGTGTATGCATAGATCGTGGTAAAAGACGTGTCAAATTTCAACGGTTCAGATAAAAAGCGCTAAATCAACGAATCAGGATTGGGCGGTTAAAGTCCCGTCTTATTTCGTTGATAAAGCTGCGTTTCGTTGATATAAAAGAGCTATCAACGAAACACCCAGAAAACTGCTAAGACTGTCAACGAAATGGTGCATTCCGTTGGCATAGTAATTTTGACTTAGACAAAATTTTACCTTTTCCTGAGAAAATTCATTCACAGAAAAACATAGCAAATTTTTGGCTGCATTTTAACTTGCAAATATCTCAAAAATAATTAAGAGAAATTTAGCATACCTAGCTCACTTACTAATCTTGAGAATGTTGATTCATCAAGTGGCTTGGTAAAGATGTCTGCAAGTTGTTGTTCACTTGGAACAAAATGTAACTCCACAGTACCATTCATAACATGTTCTCTAATGAAATGGTACTTGATGTCAATGTGCTTGGTCCTTGAATGCTGCACTGGATTCTCAGTAATGGCAATGGCACTAGTGTTGTCACAGAAAATAGGAATTTTCTCAACTCTTAATCCATAATCAAGTAGTTGGTTTTTCATCCATAAAATCTGTGCACAACAACTTCCAGCTGCAATATACTCAGCCTCAGCTGTGGAGGTAGAAACTGAGTTTTGTTTCTTGCTGAACCATGACACAAGCTTGTTTCCTAGGAATTGACAGGTTCCAGTTGTACTTTTCCTGTCAATTTTACATCCTGCAAAATCTGCATCTGAATAACCAATTAGTTCAAAACCAGATTCTCTAGGATACCAAATGCCAAGGTTTGGTGTTCCTTTGAGATATCTGAAAATTCTTTTAATAGCAACTAAATGGGATTCTCTAGGATCAGCCTGAAATCTAGCACATAGACATGTAGCAAACATAATATCAGGTCTACTAGCTGTTAAATATAAAAGTGAGCCTACCATGCCTCTGTAACTTGAAATGTCCACAGATTTTTCCTTAGTATTCAATTCAAGTTTGGTGGCAGTAGGCATGGGAGTTTTGGCAGGAGAGCATTCCATTAGGTTAAACTTCTTTAATAAATCATGAATGTATTTTGTTTGACTAATGAAAATGCCTTCATTGACTTGCTTTACTTGAAGACCAAGAAAGTAAGTTAATTCTCCCATCATGCTCATTTCATACTTACTTTGCATAAGCTTGGCAAACTTTTGACAAAGTTTCACATCTGTAGACCCAAAGATTATATCATCTACATAAATTTGAACAAGTAAAGTAGAGCCATTTACAACCCTGTGAAAAAGAGTTTTATCTACAGTACCTCTAGTGAAATGATTCTCAAGGAGGAACTGTGAGAGAGTGTCATACCAGGCTCTAGGTGCTTGTTTCAAACCATAGAGTGCTTTGAGAAGGAAGTACACATAGTCTGGAAAATCATCATCTTCAAAACCAGGAGGTTGACTTACATACACCTCCTCTTCCAATTCCCCATTCAGAAAAGCACTCTTCACATCCATTTGATAGACCTTGAAATTGGCATGGGCTGCATAGGCTAGGAAAATCCTTATTGCTTCTAGTCTTGCAACAGGAGCAAAGGTTTCATCAAAATCAATTCCTTCTTCCTGTGAATAGCCTTTTGCAACCAATCTAGCTTTGTTCCTTGTGACTATGCCATTTTCATCCATCTTGTTTCTGAACACCCACTTTGTGCCTATAACACTCCTGTCATTAGGCCTGGGCACCAGCTTCCAAACATTGTTTCTCTCAAATTGGTTTAGCTCTTCTTGCATGGCTAAAACCCAATCTGGATCTAGAAGTGCATCCTCAACTTTCTTTGGCTCATCTTGAGACAGAAAGCTACTATATAGACATTCTTCTTGAGTTGCTCTTCTAGTTTGGACTTTTGAAGAGACATCACCTATAATAAGTTCAAAGGGATGATCTTTAGTCCATTTCCTTGAGGGAGGTAGATTTGCTCTTGAAGACGTAGCTTCATGATCATGATTGCCTTGATTGGATATTTGTCCTTGAGAAACTCCCCCTGAGTTTGTTGTCCCTAATTGATCACTTCTAGAAGCATTCCTATGACTATCAACGGTATGACCGTTTTGGCTGTCAACGAAACGCTCATTCTGACTGTCAACGAATCCTCCATCATGACTATCAACGAAATGACCATTTGGTCTGCTAGCTGCTATCCTTTTTAACCTTAATGCAGCAATTTCATCTTCACTGCTGCTTTCATCTGTGCTAGATACAACAACTTTAGGCTGTTTCTCAGTAGCCTTATCATGATTCACTTGTTCTCCTTCCTCATTCTCAAAAGAGAGACTTTCATGGAAACCTTCATCACAGAGACCTTGTATTTTGAGATCATCAAAAACAACATGTACAGATTCCATAACAATGTTGATTCTGAGATTAAAGACTCTGTAAGCTTTCCCTGCTGCATATCCCACAAATATTGCTTCATCTGCCTTTGCTTCAAATTTCCCCAAATGCTCAGCTTGATTTCTCAGAACAAAGCACTTGCATCCAAAGACATGAAGAAAATCCAATAGTGGCTTCTTTCTTTTGAGTAACTGATAAGGGGTCATTCCTTTGGCCTGATTAATCAAAGAAATATTTTGAGTAAAGCAAGCTGTGTTAACTGCCTCAGCCCAAAAATATGTAGGTAACTTTGATTCATCTAGCATTGTCCTTGCAGCTTCAATAAGTGTTCTGTTTTTCCTTTCAACTACACCATTTTGCTGTGGTGTTCTTGCTGCTGAAAACTCATGCAAAATACCATTTTCTTCACAGAACACCTTCATGCTTGAATTCTTGAATTCTGTCCCATTGTCACTCCTAATCCTTCTTACTTTGAAATCAGGATGATTGCTTACCATCTTGATGTGATTGATAATGATTTCACTTGCCTCATCTTTAGAGTGCAAAAAGAAAGTCCATGTAAATCTAGAAAAATCATCAACAATCACAAGACAGTATTTCTTCTTTGAGATGGACATAACATTTACAGGGCCAAATAGGTCCATATGAAGCAATTCAAGCTGCTGGACAATTGATGACTCTGTCTTACTTTTGAATGATGCCTTCTTCTGTTTTCCCTTTTGACAGGCATCACACAAACCATCCTTGGAGAACTCCACCTGTGGAATTCCTCTAGCAAGATCTTTCCTCACCAAATCATTCATAACTTTGAAATTCAGATGGGATAACTTCTTGTGCCATAACCAACTTTCATCCTTGCTTGCCTTGCTGAAAAGACAAGTGATGGTGTCTGAACTTGTGCTACTAAAGTCAGCAATGTACACATTCCCCCTTCTGAATCCAGTCATTACCACATTGTTGTTTCCTCCTTTAGAAACAACACAGGCTTCTTTTGAAAAAGTAACTAAAAATCCTTTGTCACAAAGTTGGCTGATACTAAGCAAGTTGTGCTTAAGACCATCCACCAATGCAACCTCATCTATGATGACATTCTCTTTTGAAATCAAGCCATATCCCTTTGTGTAGCCTTTGCTGTCATCTCCAAAAGCAATACAAGGGCCAGCTCTTTCCTGAAACTCTGTGAGCAGGGTAGAATCACCAGTCATGTGTCTTGAACAACCACTATCCAAGTACCAAAGATTCCTTTTGTCTCCCTGCACACAATAAAACCAAATCAAGTCGATTTTGGTACCCAAGTTTCCTTGGGTCCTGTCTTGTTAGCCTTTGCATTCCCTTTTGTACCATTTTTCACTTTGGGCTCAGATTGATTCAAATCAATCTTTACCCTTGGTGTTGATTTCTGAGGGTTGCTCATATTTTCATTCATAGCATGCATAGTTGGAGGAACAATCATGTTATTCATGTTCCATGGCATTTGTGGCATGTTAAACATATTCATGTAAGGATTAGACACAAATGGCATGCTAGCATATGGATTCTGAAATTGTGCATATGGAGCAAACATGTTAGGCATAACAGGCATTTTAGGCATGGAACTGTTCATTGCAGGCTTGGGCATTTTCACATTAACAGATTTCTTAACAGATTTGCAGTTAGTAGATAAATGATTAACACTTCCACAATTGACACATGTCTTTCTAGGTGCATATTTATCAGGTGTGTAATTGTTGTGTTTGTTAATCCCTACCTTGCCATTTCTGTTATTCTTTTTATTTCCCTTAGCCTCAACCTGAACTTTCTCTAACTTGTCTTTCAATTGCTTGTTAGACAAGTTACCTACATTAGCTCTCTCAACAGGCTTCTCAACTTTCTTTGATTTACTAGACTCACCTTGAACAAAGTTCTTGGTGACAGGACCATACTTGTTATTAAGTCTAGTGAGTTTATCTTTTCTTTTGTCTGTCAACGAAACAGCCTGATCGGTTGATGGTTCATGTGTCAACGAAACATTGCATTCCGTTGACATATCAACCTTCAACAAATGATCATTGTTGTTTGTTGACTCTGTTCCTGATTCTAAGGTTTCACCAACATACCCTAGCTTCTCTTTGTTCCTTTTCCATGATTGCTCACAGAAGGATTCCACGCCTTGAACATTAATTATGTTGGCAGCAACATTCCTGGCATCCTTCCATTTTGCAATCACACCTTGTTCTATCTCAAGTTGTGTTTTAAGAATTTCTTCCCTTTGTAACACGTTCTCAAGTTCCTTCTTAGCATCCCTACTAACACATCTCATTTTCTCAAATTCAATGAGTTGTGCTTCTAACATTGCATTCCTATCACTTAAGAGCAGATTTGTCTCTTTTATTCTTGAATTCTCTTTAGTAAGTGATTTAAGAGTAACACGCAAATTATATAATACAGTAGACATTTCATTTACTGCATTGTCGCATTCCTCTTTAGAAAGCTCAGAAAGATTAGTAATTGTTACCTGGTTGCTTGAGGAACTTGCTTCCTGCTCATGATTGTCAGCCATAAGAGCCAAGTTGACATACTCAACATTATCATCAGAATCTTCACCATTACCAGCCCAATCATACTCCTGAGACATGAAAGCCTTTTCTTTTTGTTTGAGAAGTTCAAAGTATTTCTTTTTATAATCAACAGGCTCAAATTTCCTGTTGCCCTTCTCAACCTTGGGCTTTCTGCAGTCTCCAGCAAAGTGACCAAGCATTCGACAATTGAAACATTTTGACTTAGACTTTTCAATCCAGTTTGTTTTGCTAGGTTGAAAGTCTCTTCTTGGTGGCCTTGCTTCTGAGTTTCTTTTGAACTTGAACTTAGAGAATTTTCTAGACAGAAAAGCAATGTGTTCATCAATCTCATCTAAGTCCTCCAAGTTGGCTGGTTCTGATTCTTCTTCTTCTGTCATCTTGTCTTTACCCTTGCTAACATCACTCCTACAACTAGATCGACTAGTTGTGGCCTTTGCAGCTTCTTTATTGTCATCTTCAAGTTGGTTCACTGATGCAATCAATGCAATAGATCCACCCTTCTTCTGTACCTTTTCAATTTCTTCATCTTGCTCCATTTCCAGCTCATAAGTCTTCAAGGTTCCATAAAGCCTTTCAAGAGTGTAGTCTTTGTACTCTTGAGTGTTTCTGAGAGAAACAGTCATAGGCTTCCATTCTTTTGGAAGAGCTCTAAGAAATTTAAGGTTTGAATCCTTGGTTTGATAGATCCTCCCATACAACTTTAATCCATTCAAAAGCTTTTGAAACCTACTGAACGTGTCATTTAGGGTTTCACCAGCTTTAAAATGAAAATGCTCATATTGTTGTATAAGGAGTTGCATTTTATTTTCCCTGACTTGCTCAGTTCCTTCACAGAGTGTTCTAACAGTATCCCATACTTCCTTAGAGGTTGTACAGTTGATAACATTGTCAAACATCTCTTGCTCCAAACCATTAAACAGAATGTTCATGGTCCTTTTGTCTTTATGGACTTCTGCAATATCTTCAACAGTCCATTCTGAGACAGTTTTTGGAATCTCTACATCAGGTGCATCATCTGGCAGTCCAACTCTAGAATCAAGCTTCATGGGAACGTGTGGACCTTTCTCAATGCAGTCTACATACCTCTCATCCATAGACATGAGATGTAAATGCATCTTTACTTTCCAGTGAAAGTAATTGTCTTTATCAAGAACTGGTATCTTCACACCTGCATCCTTCTTCACCATGGTTTCTGTTTTTGGTCTTGATCTTTAAACTTCTTGTATGTTAGAAGCTCGCTCTGATACCAATTGTTATTCCCAAATGACCTAACAGAATTGTAGAAGGGGGGGGGGGTTGAATACAATTCTTGATATTTTCTTGAAACTAAACACTTTATGAAATTAAACTGAACTGAATAAATAAAAACACAAGATATAAATAATTCAGTTGGATTGTTTGATGATCCAACTGAAGTGTTTTTATTGCGGAAATAATCTGTGATACAAATGTTCACAGCTGCTCAGTTACAATGTTGTAGAGAAGAAATGCTCTCAAAAATAGCTAATACAATCTATGTGTTTTTCTTCTCTCAATTCTAAAGTAACTGCTACACTTGGTTATATATCCCAAGTTTACAATTCTACGTTTGGTTAAACTAAAGAATAAATGTAGTAACCATCAGTAGCTTGCTTTTCATTCCTTTTGTCCAATGGTCCTTGGAGATCTTTGCTTTTGTCTTCATGCTCATTATAATCATTTCCAAGAGCCTTATTGGAAATTGGAATGTTTCCTTATTTCCAGTATCCACTTTGATGGCTTCCAATGCAAAGTACACTTCCATATCTCCTTTTAGATCTGTTCAGTAAACTGTCACTATCACTTTGTCAACTGTTCAAAAAGCAACATTGATTCGTTGATAGCAAGGAGATGTGTTTCGTTGATAGCTTCATTCTTCATTCCGTTGATGGTGTTTCCCTCGTTTCGTTGATGGGTAAACTCCATACCGTTGACAGAGTAATCTTCATACCGTTGACATGTCTTCACTTAGGCAGAATTACAAGGCATAACATATTTACAATTAACCAACCTATTTTGCCTATCTAGTACATAGTCAACATGACTTAGAAAACCTATCTAAAACATATAATAGAATGCCTATCATACTGTGAAGTATTGTACAATGCAATTGCTACAACACTCATTTCGTTGATGAGCTTCCTGTCAACGGAATGCTGCAAAGCATGCCATTTCGTTGACAGTTACAAAAATGACTTTACACAAATTCTACTAAGTGTTTTATGTTTATCATCAAGAACAACATATTCCTAACACAGTACTTCACGACATGGAATTTGTGGACTTCACGACATAGCTTTATTCTGACTTCACGATATAGGGACTTAGACAAATTTCTGCAACTTATTTCTTCAGGGCCTTATTCACTCCAATCCTGCTGCATGAACAATTCTGAACTTCTTCCAGGATAGTTATTCATTGGCCTATGTACATTCTAGGTGCATAAAATTTACTAATCTCATTATAATCCCGAGCATACAAAATAAAGCTAATGTTCATGAGAACAAGACAAGTACATTTGAGACCTATACTATATCCCAGTGATAGAAATCACTAGGTCATGTAGTGTGACATAGTCACAGAGTGTAGGCTTGTTAATGGTGGTATTCAGACATGTCTTGAGCCTAACACTAGATCACAATGGAGTATGAGTGCTTTCAGGACAATCTGCAGAAGTTACATTTTTGTCAATAACCACTGTAAGGTATTTAACAGTAGCATCACAAAATATAGGGATCTCCCTATTATATCTATGTTGAAGGCAATTCACAAGGATGTCATGAGGAGGATCCAACAAAGAAGAGACAAGATGCAACACAGTTATGCTCTCAACCCCATCTGTCCTAATGCAATGAGGAGGCTACATAAGTAAGTATTTGACTATTATTGTTTTATTCTAGTTATATTAAGTAAATTTGTGTAAAACTGTTGTATATTCTAGGGCAATTGACCAGAGTAAAGGATGCCATGTTGTTTGGAGTGGTGGTGCAAGATATTTAGTCACTAGGACAACAGGAGGGTATGAGATGGTTGTTGACCTAGATGCACATAAATGTGCCTGCAGGAAGTGGGAATTATCATGTATCCCATGTTATCATGCTTGTGCATGCATAGCATGAAGTAGAAAACCATTTGAACCTTTCATACATCAATGCTATACTAAGGAGCTTTTTCTAGAATGCTACAAATACATTGTGGAGCCTATTTGTGGTGAATAGGAATGGAAAGAGACACCATATCCTAAACCCCTTCCTCCAGAAGTTAAACCTCAGACATGTAGGCCTAAGAAGAAGAGAAGTAAGACAAGTGACATAGTTGGTACTGATGCAACTAGGCTGAAAAGACAAAACACATCTGTCAAGTGTACCTATTGCACAAAGTTTGGTCGTAACATAAGGACTTGTCAAGCAAAGGTAATCTTTTCAATTTACCTATGCTAACATTTCTTGTGTCCTAACATTTCTTGTGTTATCTGCCCTAACATTTCTTGTTTTATGCTTGGCTTCTGACATAGCCAATGGATGTGAGAAGATAGTTAAGACAAGGAAAAAGACTACCAAGAAGAACAATGATGCTGAAACACCCAATGAGAATTTCACAGCTTGTAATGCAACCAATGCAACTCATAATCCTGCTCCTGAGATTGAAAGAGGTGGACCAGAGGTTCAAAATCCTGCTCCTGAGGTTGAGAGAGATGCTCCTGAGGTTGTTAACCATACTGCTACTGGAGAAGCCTTTGAGGGTACTCAAGGTGGGGTATTGAAGAAGAAGCAACTCCGGGAAAAAGTGAAGAACACTCCCCTTGGTATTCAGCCTAAAGCATTCAACTCGAAGAACAAAGTCTCAACCACTAGCTATGACAATATTCAAGCTAGACGAAGGGAAATTCAATCCAAGTTGAAGGACAATCCAGTGTGGAAGCTATAGATATCTCATGACTCTATCTATGATTGCTTTTGTTTTAAAACTTTGGTGCTTGTCACTTGTGTTTTTCGGTTGACATTTAACTTATTTTTGCTTTGGTGTCCTTAACCATTGTAGACATTGATCTCATTTTGTATGTTATTAGCAGAATGGTACTCTTTTATGAAGTCAATTATCTCTCTACTCTATTTCTATTTGCTCATAACTCTATTTAATTGCCAAAAAAAAGTGAATGCACATAACTGTAACAAAAGCGTACCATTACCAACAACATTCAATACAAACAACAAAAACATCCATAACAGAGGTTAACTTAACAAAAGCAAATCTAACCAAAGCACAACAGTCCTAGAACAACCTAAACAAAGCTTCACTCATCAAGAGAATCATACTCATCATCCTCAACTACAGTATCATTACGAAGTGTGTTCATAGCCAAATTAGTCATCAGATTAACAAGCACAAACAACCCAACAGCTATACATTGTTGCTTCATCTTCAATTGATTCATCTCAGCTTGATGTCTCTCACTCATACGAACCATTCTGCGCCTATACTTTTCATCCCTTTCCGAAGCACGATCTTGTAACTCCTTTATTATCTCCAACGTCCGAGGTCCAAGTGGTTCCTCATCAATTTCCAGCATGCCCTGAATCTTCTACCTGCGTTAGGGCCATACCATTCAGTCTTCATTACACTCATCTGATCGCAATAGCAAACGAGGTCCAAGATGGCATCAATCTCAGCATCTGTACAACCCACTGATCGTGACATTTTCTAGAAAGGGAGATATTAAATTGTAAATTAGGGTTTGGAATTAAGGAAAATGAGTGAAATAGGGGTGATATGCAGTATATACACCTCAAATACCCGTTAGAATAATGAGCTGACTATTATGCCCCTGAGAAAACAGACGGTGTTAGCAAGAGTTGACGGTAGTACACAATGTATAATTTTTTTTATTGTCCAGTATTGTAAGTGAGTTTCTGAAATATAGTATTGAAAGTGGTCTGACACGCATAATATAGGTACACATATTGCACTTTACTCTTAAAACAATTATTGAGTTTAAAAAAATCGAACCAATCGGTGGCCACATCAGTTCAAATTAGCACAACTAATAATTACTACTACTTATAAGAGTACCTTTGGCTAAGGATATGGCTGACTATATTTGACTAGTATTATTTTTGGACTACTTAAAAATCTGATGAGCCAGCTACTGTATTATTTTCATCTGTATCGTAGCAATCCAAGACTCATAGCTAGCTTCTCCAAGTTCATCAAGAGTCTTCCGTGAGTAGGAAATCGAAAGCAAAATGTGCATTTGGAACAAAGAGGGTTCCAAAGAGGATAAACGATTTAATTAAGAGCACATTTAGGGCCTTGTTCTGGGAAGTTGCTTCTAACTCTCAATTTACCCCAAGCATTGCCTATAAGTCTCGATGTATCCAGGTCTTCACCTATGTCTTGACATATATAAATCCCACCAACTTTCACCCACAATGCATAAAATGAATTAAATGTTATAGAAGCAGCAGCAAACCTAAGAACATTGTGCACTAGAAATATTTTAAAAGAATAGTTGGAGATCAAGTCCAGATAAAACACAGAGAGAAACATCAAAGTTTTCGCAACAATTCAAACTAAATATACATCTGATATAATATCACTTTGCATATAACATGCCCTCAAATAATTATTCTTCACTCTCCAATACCCTCTTTTCATAATGCTAGCTGCCAGGAATCAGGTATGCTCGTAGGCAGAAGCTCATTCTCCTTCGCTCAAAATTGGGACTATAAGTGGATTCATCTGCGCAAGATAAACAATCGCCCACCTGACAAGCAAAAGAAAAGATTATGAACAAACAGAACCCAGACTACTCTACTTATTAGATGGGAATACATTCATTTCAGAATGCACCCCTCTTAAACTAACATGAAGCACTTACCAGTAACAGTCATGACCTCTTTATGCAATTTATCATAGTGGTCTCGTTAGATAACAACAAATATACAGAACCTACCTACAGAACTCTCAATGTAACACCTTGTTGAATGAATCCATACTTTGGGCCGATATTGCCACACTCGACTCGACAATAAAGAATGGTTAATGCCAACATATAGGATACTACGCTAAAATCAATAGGCATGAGAGCCAAGACCAAACTTTGGTTTTGCAAATAGGTACAGAAATATTACACTTAGGGTTGTAATTCGAGCCGAGCCGAGTTCGAGCTTTTTATAATCGAGCTCGAGCTTTTTTTTGCCGAGTCGAGCAGAGCCTAAAAATAATCGAGCCTAAAAAGGGTGTTAGAGTTCGGCTCGTGAATTAACCGAGTCGAACTCGAGCCGCTCGCGAGTTTTCGAGCTTAACGAGCTTTCGAGCTAAACGAGCTTTTTAACGAGTTTTCGAGCTATCGAGTTCTTATCGAGTTTGTCGAGCTTACCGAGCCTACCAAGTTTTTTACTTGATTTTCAGAAAAATTATTATATTCTTTCTCCTATTAAAAATGACAAATAAATTTTGAAAATAACAATGTATTATATTCAAATAATCTTAAAATAAATTTTCCTCCGCACATTCAAATAATCAAATATGATTTGGTTGTACACTTGTACCTGTCACTTAATGACTTAATGTGAATTGTTAATACCATATTAATATTGATAGTTAACTTTTCAAATCATCTAAATAAGTTGATCTCTTCTCGTTTGTTCATGTGTCATTATTTGTCTCGATATTGTTATAAATGATATATCTTAAATATATTATAACATAATAATATGTGAATCTTATTACTTTTGTTCGGGGAATAATTTTTATTTAATTACTTCTCTAAAACAAATATACATAATGTACACTAAATCATTCGTAATTACATATATATTATATTTTTAATAAAATAAAAATATAGTAAACTACGATACTACGACTTTACCGTAATGATGACTTGATCTAGTTTAGACTAGTGTATTAAACTTATAGTATATTATTGTAAAATTGGAAATTGATTCTAATTGATTGATATATCCATTAAGAATTTAAAAAATACAATTGGGCTTTTTAATAATTTGATAATTATAAAAAATAAATAAAACAACAATATTATATACGTAAGTAGTAACTAGTAAGGAGAAGAAAATAAGTACATCAAATCTCTATCTTCCTATTATTTCACCTCTAAAGATGAATGAAAAACAGTTTCAAGGATTATCTTGATCTTTAAATTACACTTGTAGTTCGAGCAGTAGTATTAACATGATTTATGTGCATCTTGCAAAAATCATCTTAAGTTATTAATAAATACTAGTTTAAGACCCTGCGATGCACAATTGAAATTTGAATTTGTTATCATTTTTTTTTTTTTTTTTTTTTTATGAAAATGATTTTAAAATTTGAATAGTTATATGTGCCTATTGAACTCGATGTTGAATTGATGTAAGCTTTTGTGTTTAATCGTAAAAAGTTTTTATTTTTAGAGTTTTGTGTTAAATAATATTTTAGAGATATATTTTGACTTAAATTGTAATTTTTAAAAAAATAAGAAAAGTTGTAAAAAGATGGACTAAAGTGCAAATATCAAAATATGTGCCCGTGCAAATGTGCTATGTGTCGGGTCTCTCTTAATATTCTATTACTTATATTTATTATAAATTATTGTATTGGAATTGAAAGTTATAAAAAATTTATAATAAACATAGATTCTATAAGTTTAATATAATAATAATATTACAATTATATATGTCTCCCATGTTATTTTCAGAAAATGAGTTGTTTCAATGTTCCGTCTTTTAAAATAAGTGACCAAACTATGGAGGACCACACTACCAACGAAACTTTCAATGTTCCGTCTTTTATATAATAGTATAGATAATAACATATTACATACATAATATATGGAAATAATACCAAGTTATTAATAAAAATATTAAAAACATAAAAAAATTATAAAATTAATGTTATAGGTGTCCAAGTGATAATATATATATATTTTATGCTACAAATGTTTTTTATTAAATAACATTACAAATATTAATAAAAAATAATAAATTATTATAAAAATATAATCGAGTTCGAGCTCACAAAAACTCGGCTCGGCTCGAGTTTTTAATCGAGCCCAAAAGTTTGTTCGAGCTCGAACTCGATAAACTTTTCGAGTCGAGCCGAGCTAATCAAGCCGAGCCCGAGCCGAGCTCAAAAAAGCTCGGCTCAAATTACAGCCCTAATTACACTCAAGACTACAAGGCTGGCAAAGAGTAATAATAAGCTTTTTTCCTCATATACATAACTATTCCTTAATGAGTCTGATATTCATACAAAAGCCATAGCATAACTGATAGTCATACAGTACCAAGTGACATATACAATACCTTCTTAAAAGCCATAACCACCACATCGAGCACATTCATAATAATTCACAAGACATAACAAGGATTACAATATACTATACCCTCCTTGAAAGATAAATCTAATACTGGAAGGGGAAAAATCTGAGGGTACACCATACACCAATAAAATAAAGTTCAAGGTAAGAGAACTTACATCATCCAACAGCACACTGTTGCAGTGATCACCAGTGTCAAATGAAACCTGAATCAAAATATACTGACTACAGTCAAATACTGTATTATACACCCAAAACACAATATTTCAAAGCAGATATGAATCTATAAAAGCACGTGCAAATTAAAAAATAGACATCATAAATGGCAAAGATGTTAGCAGAAACTAAACAGGTCTAAACGTAAAAAATTTAATGGAATTGCCAACATATGATAATCTTAGCTGAAATATAAAATCAGCGATATCAAACTGCCAAACAGTTTGAAAAAACTCAACGAACAATGGTCAACCTTAAACAAGACAAAAAAAAAATTGGTATTCCTAAACTTTTAGTTGGAAAAGATAGAAATCATGTCCGTCGGAAAACTAACATCTTTAAAGTCTGAAATAAAAAGCTTCCGATCCAATCATAATCACCTGCTGGTATCATAATGAAAAAAAGGTAGGAGCCCTTTGATCCAATGTATGCCAGGCCAGTTGTGCATTTAAGAAAAGAAAAGTCTTAAAGTTGCATATGAACTAAGCAGAAAACTAAAAAAAAACATGAATATAACACTAGATCAATTATTAATGTATCCTAATAAAGCAGCGTATCATAAAAAGACGGAAAGCAAAGCAATTCCCACTAGAAATCTGAAATTTTAGTTTTCAAGTAGTCAGATGAATAACACAGAACTTAATATATAAATAAGAATTGTAGAAGGATGACATGTAAAACACAAATCGATAAAGGATAACATACAAGTTAGTAGAAGGGCCTCTGTTGCAGCAGATTCGGGTACAGAGACAGGCAATGACTCCAATCACAACAAATATTAGGGTTGTTACCAGAAAGCCCATCTTTATTCCCAACCTAATTAATTAACATAAATTAATGGAAACAAGCTAAAGAATAAGTAACAATTTGCAAATTAAAACTGGATCTAAAATGTCACTAACCTCAGATGGCAAGTCCTGTTGATATGATGATAAATCTGGAATTAATTCAAACCTTTTAATATGTGTGTGTGTATACAAAGAGGATGTTGGTGTTATTGTAAAATCATACAAGGGGAGACGAAAGTGAATCTCCGATTATGAGAGGTTAAGCTTTTCTCCGTGTCTCATCTCCTTCTGGTTAATAATAATGATTTTCAGTTTCTAACTGCTGTTATTTGTTGGGGCTTCGTCATCTTATTAGGCCCAGATCCACTTACAGCTTTATCGGCCCAATATGTGAAGACTAATCTCTTTTGCCATTTTCATTATTTTATCACATTTACTCTATCATGCACATGGCGGCTTAAAATTAAGATTTTTATAATTTTTTAATAATAATTGAAAAAACTTCTTTCTTTCTTTTTTGTTTTAAAATAAAAATATGACATAAGTAACTTTGACCAACTAAAATATTTGATATTTTATGTACTATTCCCCATAAATTTGCCTCTTCCCGGGCAGACAATTTAGTTGTTCAATGTTATTGTCTAATTTCATATGACTTAATTGCACTTTAGTGGCTCGAACTATAATTTTTTGGCAGAAAAATGACCGAATTATTAATTTAGCCACTTTAGTGGCCGAACAATTTATTTTTTAATACTTTATTGCATTCCGTCATGTCAGTTGGACGGCGTTACAGTGTGAAAGGGGTATTTTAGTCCAAATCGCAACCATTTAAAAAAATACAGCTAAAAAAATGATCGAAATGAAAATTGAGTCTCTACTATTTGGGTAAGAAACTTGAGTGAAGGCGAAGTTGCAGCAATCCTTCTTGGATAGATTTTGAGTCTCGATCGAGTGTAGGTAACTTGAATTTGGCCTCTTGTTTGAGCCGTCGTCGGGCCTTTATTCCAAAAGAAAGCAAACCCACAAATGCTCCAAACACCATTGAAAACACAACATCACCCGTTTTGGCAGGTTTACTAATTTTATTACCACTCAACTCACCATCCAGACTGTTAATAAAATTATTCTTCATTTTCAAGACCTCCAAACCATTGAGAATTGCTTTCGTTAAAAACCAATGTGCTTTTAAATAATAATTTAGTGCGAGAAGTAAAAAAAGAATACATAAATACGTACTTTTTGATTCCGTTAAAAACAACATAAACATAGGAAAAATTAGAATCCAGAGTCCAAACCACTTCTTGAAACACTCCAAATGAACTTCAAATTACAATCCACAACAAACCAATCTCAGAAATAGCAAGCAAGAACCAGCATGACTACCACCATAAGTTGTCCCAAGTCCAGTAGTTCCGGTACCAGCATGACTACCACCATGAGTTGCAGCAGCTGTTGCAGCAGCAAGTCCAGCAGCACCAGCAACACCACCAAGTCCATGCGTTCCAGTACCGCCATGCGTAGCGCCTTTGGACTGTGCACCAGCACCAGTAACACCACCGATAGATGGGGGGAAAGTGATAGATGGGGGAGAAATAGGGTTTGGTTTGGGGGGAAAGTGATAGATGGGGGAGAAATGGAGGTGTCAATCAATAATTGAAGTGGTTTTATATTAAAAACTTATCAATTTACCTATATACCCCCGATGATATTTTACAAAGGCTGAGAACTCAAACGCCGTCTAAACTGACATGACGGAATGCAATAAAGTGTTAAAAAATAAATTGTTCAGCCACTAAAGTGGCTAAATTAATAATTCGGCCATTTTTCTGCCAAAAAATTATAGTTCGAGCCACTAAAGTGCAATTAAGTCATTTTATATTGACTATTTTCTTCTTTCTGTTGAGTCATAGTTTTTTCCTCTAGTCTTTCTCTCCTGTAACTGGCGTTTGAGGTACCTTTTTTTTCCCTCCCTTTTTCTCTTTTTCTTTAATTAATTTAGTTAACAATGATATCTTGTAAATCTATAAACTGAGTATGGTTTGTTTTAAGATGGATGTAACTCCGAAGTTTATGAGTTTTTTGTCTTCTGAAGATTGTTTGTCGACTCACTTTGTTAGTTTTGAAATTGTTTTGAGTTTTTGTCATTTCATTTTTTGTTTTAGGTTTATGTTTTGTAATTTGTTTTAATTGTTGTAATAGAGTATTCCAACTGCTTTCATCTCCAAATTTGGTAATTTAATACTTGTTGGTGTTAAGTTATCGACTCCAAACAGATATGAAATGTGGGTAGATTTTGATAAGAGGCGTGGGAGGCTGTTTGGAATGAAACCTTTGTTCCGAAACTTCAAAATTGAAGGGGGTCAAAGTATACTATTTGATTTTGTTGGTGACTTCAAATTCAACGTTCAAATTTTTGTTGTATTTGATTTTGAAATTGACTATCCGGCTGTTATGCCTACTTTGGATGGTGAAGGTATACCATTCATTTTTAGTTGTCCTTAATTTTGAATGTAATTTTTAGATATGTATAAAAATTTGTTCTTTGATTAAATTTACAGTTCTTATTTCTTCTGATGGTTGTAGCTTTGTTAGCTCTCATCGTTTGGGTCGTAAACCTATGGACGAAATAGTATGTAAACATTTAATTATTGAATTATTACTTTGAGTTATAGAAGTATTTTTTTTAAAGTTTTTATTTGTTTGTACTGAATTTGTTATTTACTATATAGGTTCCCTCACATGAGTTTATTGAGAAATTTGGTCCCATGATTCCTGATCGGTTGGAATATGTTGTTAGCGGTGGTCAGCACATTGTTGGTTCTTATTGCCGCGAGAAACGTAAATTAGTTGGTGTTGGTAGTGTTTGCAATATTTTAGGGGTGGACCACTTGAATGAATTGAATGTCCTTTTATTTTGTTATGATGGTTAAAGTTCTTCTAAAGTTGTTGTGTTTGACAAATCTTTGATTGAGACTCCTGTATTCTCCTCTTTGTCTGATGATGGTAATGGATACGAAAGCTGAACTTCTTAATAAATTTGGAATTTAAGTTGTTTAATTTTTAATTTATTCATTTTGTCCATGTATTTTTCAGTTCCCCAGGACACTGCTTTTGAAATTTTAGTTCAGCCGTATCATATGCTTTAGTATTGTCATGGAGTGGTAAAAATTTTTAACTATTTCTAAATTGTCACTCCCTTGTTATAACTGTTTCTAAAATTTTTAACTCCCTTATTTTTTCAGGGCATATCTGTAGAGTTTCGCAACATAAGTCATTTCTGGAATCGGATTGACCATATCATAGCTTAGGATGGAAATCGTTGTTGGACACTTCAGACTCGTAAGAGACGTGATTTGAACAGAGCAGCTATACACGATGGTTGGATTACCTTTAGGGAAGATTTGGGATTGTGTATTGGTGATCGTTGCGTGTTTGAGTGGAAGAATGACCAAGTAAAAGAGTTCTGTATTCGTATTGTTAAGAATGGGGAGGTTGACTTGTAAGTTTGTCTAATTTGATCAGATATTTTTCGTTATTGACTTTGTCGTAGACTATGTTCAGATGTTTGTTTAATGTACTGTTTGTGATGAAGTTGTCCCTACATATTATAGTTGGTACTAAATTCATAATTTACAAACTGGTAGTATTCCAATTTTTCATTCATGCAATTGATAATTTGACTACCGAAAGGTAGTATTACATTCCAGCGTGATATGTATTCCCCAAAATCTTGCATTTCTTGCTTTTACTGGTTGTTCAGTTGCGAAATCTCATCTAGGTTGTAGGAAGACCCTGATGGCTGTTACAATTGATAGTTAATAAAATTGTTGATACTGAGTTTACTTTACTAATGTATTAATTATTTATTACCTCACCAGTAAAAGAATCCATGTTTGTAAGACTTTGTTGTGGGTCTAGCATTTCCTCGTCCAAGTTGAATCCTAGGAAAATGTATGTTGCTTCATAAACTATGTCTTGCAGTTTAATGTTGTCATCTTTGATCAATAGTTTCATTGTGTAATCTTTCCCCAGTAGCAATTCCCGTATTTTTGGGTAGTCTTTGTCCTACCATACAAATTTTGGTCTGATTTGAATAACAGTATTAGATATGCATAATTGAAATGTTATGTTGAAGAATTAGCCTCAATTTCAAACTGCTCAAAGTTATTTCCAAGCAATGATCGTATTTCTCTGTCCTTTATCACAATTTCAATCACACCTGTTTCATCTGATGCAAAACCATTCATCTTGAACCTATATGTAAAACCATTTGTTTTGATTTCAATTATATTTTATATAGTAGTATAAAACCATTCATCTTGAAGCTATAAATAAGATATGAATGTACAGACCTTGGAATTGGTTCCAGAACTTCCCTTGGACATTTTTGACAACAGTATTTTCCTTCTTCACTTTGCACATCTTCATAACATGATCTGCAAACTCCGTAATTCTAGTTTTTGGTTTCCTCAGCCCATTTTATATTAGCTTTACATACCACTTCTTCCTGTAATGGTATGAACAAATTTTGATATTTAATAATTATTTCAGATTATATTTTAAGTGAATTTTTTTGTAGTTTATGGTTTACCTCAATAAACATTTCTGGTAGTTTTTTGATTTCTGCAATGGTAACATACTTTAACTATTTTTCTTTTGTTTGAGAAGTCATGTTTGTTGAAATTTGGGTCTTCTAACCTATAAATTTACTTTGTAAGCATCATTCCAAATAAGCAGTATGTTTAAAGGTAGATATAAAGTCTTACTTCTTTCTTAGTTGTTTTACACTATGATGGTCATAGTTAAGATAGAATTTTGTCGGAGAGTAGTTGCAAAATTCAGTTTAGTCTGAGAAAAGAAATTCAAACTTATAAATCTTTGTTTCATACTGTCAAATTTTGTAGGTTGGTTGTAATACTTACCTCTCCAGGAACTAACTTTTGCACTTGCAATTATAACAATTACTGGTTCCTCTAAGTCCTCCATCATAGCATTTTCAAATTGTATTGCAAAGGAATCCCAGAAAGTTACCTTAATCTTCCTCCTTTATAGTCAGAATGTATTAATTCCACAATTTTTACGCAGTTTAGTAAAGGAAATGAATACACTTACTTGCATAAGTGAAATTGACTGTCTACGGATAACTTAATTAGTATTCTATGGATGTGGAAAATGTACTGTCTACGGATAGCAGTACTAGCTGTCTACGGATGGGATCAAGATACTGTCAACGGATACAACTCAAGAAGCTTCTACGGATATACATTGTACTTGTGAAAGGGACAGTTCAGGAAGAGCACATGGGTTGACAGACTACATAAAACATGGAAGCCAATTTTTCTGGAAAGGTCACGAGAAGAAGTAGCATTCTGTTGTATGGTCAAAAGTAGTATTTCTATAAAAGACAATCAGCCAAGAAGGGCAAGCTACCAACACATGGACCACTACTCAGAATGGAGAAAACAAGGATCTTGAATAGATTTACTTTTTGTATTATTGACTATTCAAATATCTTTGTAAACTTGGGATATATAACCAAGTAGAAGCATAATTCTAGAACTAAGAAATCAGTTAGGCAATTTAGAGAGCACAAAGCAATATCCTTTGTAAATTGCTGAAGCTAGAATTATGTATTTGCAGCTGTGTGTTTATTCATAAATATCACAGAGATTTCTTCAATAAAAATCTCTTAGGTGGACAAAAACAATCCCACCTGAATTTTTAATTCTTGTGTTATCTTATCTATTTTTCTGTTCTTGTTTTTAATTTCACATCTTCACTATCAAGAATCAAAAAGAAATTTTAAAGATTGTATTCAACCCCCCCCCCTTCTGCAATCTTGATTCATTGTCTGGGAATAACAATTGGTATCAGAGAAAACTTCTAACATACAAGAAGTTTAAAGATCTAAAGACATCTGAATCATGGGTCAGAAGGATCATGGAGTCAAAATACCAGTTCTCTGAATCATGGGTCAGAAGGATCATGGAGTCAAAATACCAGTTCTTGATAGAGAAAATTACTTTCACTGGAAAGTAAAAATGCGACTACATCTAATGTCAATGGATGAAGGTTATGTAGAGTGCATAGATCATGGCCCTCATGTACCAATGAAGCCAAACACGTCAATAGCTCAAGAACCTGCAGGAGTTCCAAGCACCATCCCAAAGTTACCTTCAGAATGGACTCCTGAGGATGCCATTGCAGTTCATAAAGAAAAGAAGGCCATGAATCTTTTGTTCAATGGTTTTGATTCTGATATGTTTGACAATGTTATTAACTGTTCAACAGCAAAGGAGATTTGGGACACTGTCCAAACCATATGTGAAGGAACTGAGCAGGTAAGAGAAAACAAGATGCAGCTCCTCATACAACAGTATGAACACTTTCACTTCAAGAGTGGAGAATCTTTGAATGATACTTTTAGTAGATTTCAAAAGTTGCTGAATGGATTGAAGTTGTATGGAAGAGTGTATCAAGTCAAGGATTCAAATCTTAAATTTCTCAGAGCCTTGCCAAAGGAATGGAAGCTTATGACTGTTTCCTTGAGAAACACTCAAGAGTATAAGGACTTTACTCTTGAGAGGTTGTATGGAACCCTAAAAACATATGATCTGGAAATGGAGCAAGATGAAGAAATTGAGAAGGTCCAAAAGAAAAATGGATCTGTTGCTTTAGTAGAAAGTGTTGAAAAGGCTGAGGACATGAAAGAAGAAGCTGCTGAAACTACACCAAGCCAAAGTGCTTGTGAAGGTAGAGCTGAATCAAGGAAGTGAAAAGGAAAGATGATTGAAGAAAGTGAGCCCTCCAATCAAGAGGAGATGGATGAGCTAGATGAACATTTAGCTTTTCTGTCAAGAAAATTCTCAAAGCTCAAGTTCAAGAGAAACCCTGATGTGTCCAAACCATTCAGAAAGGACTCTCATTCAAACAATAATTTTTTTGAGAGGTCCAAGTTTAAATGTTTCAATTGTGGAATGGAAGGTCACTTTGCCAATGAGTGCAGAAAACCAAAGGCTAAGAAGAGTGACAGGAAGTTTGAGCCTGTTGATTACTAGAAGAAATACTTTGATATTCTCAAGCAAAAGGGTAGAACATCATAACTCAGGACTATGACTGGGCTGAAGATGGGAATGATTCTGAGGAGGACACTGAATTTGTGAACCTTGCACTGATGGCTGATTCAAGTGAGCAAGAGGCCAGTTCATCATCCAATCAGGTAATTACCACCAATCTCTCTGAGCTTTCTATTGAGGAATGCAATAGTGCAATTAATGACATGTCCACTGAGTTGTATCATATGCGTATTTCTCTTAAATCACTTACTAATGAAAACACCAGGATTAAAGATGCTAATCAGTTTTTAAGTGATAGGAATGCAGTTTTGGAAACTCAGTTTATTGAGTTTGAGAAAATGAGAGTAGAGTGTCAAGTTGCCAAGGATGATTTGCTGATTGTGCTTAAAAGAGAAGAAATTCTCAAAGCACAGTTAGCTAAAGAACAGGAAACAATAGCTAGATAGACTGATTCCAGGAATGTTGCCACAAACATCATTAAGGCTCAAGGTGTGGATACATTCTACAAGGAATCAACAAGAAGAGATAAAAAGAAACTAGATGTTGAGAGTCTAGGAGATGACACCTCTACAGATAGTGAGCATCCGTTGTTGGGTAATACCTTTATGGATAGTGAGAATCCGTTGATGGACAACACCTCTACGAAAGTGACTTGTCCAAAGAAGTGTACATCTAGTGTTAGTCAAGAGAAACTTGAGAAGCTGAACAAAAAGTATGGTCCAACCAGCAAAAAATTTGTTCATGGAGAAGGTAGCAAAACCAAGACTAAGGATGTCAACATAGGTCACTTGTCCAACAAGCAATTGAAGGACAAGGTTGAGAACATAGAGGTCAAGGCTGAGGTGAAAAAGAAAAAGAACAGAAATGGTAAGGTAGGGATTAACAAAAATAACAACTATACACCTAACAAGTATGCTCCTAGGAAAACTTGTGTAAAGTGTGGTAGTGTTAATCATTTATCTACCAACTACAAAACTGTTAAAACTCCACCTGTTCAAATGCCAATGCCTACACCCAATATGCCTATGCCTGTTATGCATAACATGTTTGCACATACTGATCAAGCATCACATTTTTATGCCAGCATGCCATTTGTTTCAAATCCTTATATGAATGCATTCACAATGCCACAAATGACATGGAACATGCCACACTTGAATGCTATGTATGCATAAAATTCTCAAATGCCTATATCAAACATGTTTGCATATGAACATCCTCATCATGTTGTCTCTCAAAGGTCAACACCCAGGGTCAAGGTTGATTTAACTCAACCTGACATTAAGGTGCAAAATGACAAGAAAGGCAAAGCTAACAGGAGAGGACCCAAGGAAACTTGGGTACCAAAATCAACTTGATTTGGTTTTGTTATGTGCAGGGATACAGAAAGAATCTATGGTACTTAGACAGTGGTTGTTCTAGGCACATGACTGGAGATTCTACCCTGCTCACAGAGTTTGTGGAGAAAGCTGGCCTTAGCATTACTTTTGGAGATGACAACAAAGGTTATACTAAGGGATATGGCTTGATTTCAAAGGAGAATGTCATCATTGATGAAGTAGCACTAGTTGATGGACTTAAGCATAATTTGCTGAGTATTAGTCAACTGTGTGATAAAGGTTTCTCAGTTTCATTCAATCAAGGAGCCTGTGTTGTTTCCAACAAAGAAGACAACAATGTGGTGTTGACAGGATACATAAAAGGTAATGTGTATATAGCTGACTTCAACTCAACAAGTTCAGATTCTATCACTTGTCTTCTGAGTAAAGCAAGCAAGGATGAGAGTTGGCTATGGCACAAAAGATTGTCACATTTGAACTTCAAGTCAATGAATGATCTGGTAAGAAGAGACCTAGTAAGTGGACTTCCTTAGTTGGAATTTTCCAAGGATGGACTTTGTGATGCTTGCCAGAAAGGAAAGCTGTTATGGATTAAAAAACGTGCTTTGTGAATTTAATGCTAGGATTAATGAGCTTCGAGCTTTGATGGCTGCACTCGTGTATCCGGACTAAATTGGTCCTCACAAGATGCCTACGTATCTCAAATCGTTATTGAGAATCAAGCCAAAGACGTAGTTCTGATTGTAGGATCAGGGACCTTATATAGGCGTCTGGAGCCTAGTATTTATGGTATGTTTAGGAGACTTAACGGATAAGTCTTCTTTTTGATATTGGATAAGTATTGTATTTCTTGCTGAAGAATTCGTTTCCTTGTTGATAAAGGTTATGACTCATTGATTGCCTTTAATTGGGATTCCAGATCCTTCTTTAACTAATTTTCCGTAATTTGGGCTCTTTTCATGAGCTGTATATTTTCCCTATTCATTAATTACGAAATTAATGAATAATTAGGGTGTCGGGCCTTAAATACCAGCCTATCCGTTGAATAGTCAATTATATTTCTATAATTACTTTTCTATCCATATCATTTGCCCCCCAACTTCTAGGAAAATATCCTCGGGGTTTTCGTAGAAGTTATAGCGCGTATTTCCCAAAATTTTCCATTTTTAGGGCATTTTTTGACCTCAAACTAGGTTATTTTCGACCAGGAATTCGACCTGGAATTAGTAAAAATTCGACCAGGATTTCGACCTGGAATCAGTACAAATTCGACCAGGATTTCGACCTGGAATTCGAGCTCAAATTGTTGTGAGGTCGAAGCCGTCGACCAGGAATCCCAGGTCTTTTTCGACCTCACATGTTCGACCTCGACTCAGTATGTTTTCGACCTCAAATTGTAAGCCATTGTCGACCTTGATTTCCTGGTCATTTTCGACCAGGATTTCCTCTTTTTCGACCTCCATGTTGGTCCCAGGTCGTCTGTTTCGACCAGGAATTCCTAGTCATTTTCGACTAGGATCATTCGTCATCGATTTTAGTATATCTTCGACCTCGATTGATTGTGAGGTCGAAGCTGTCGACTTCACTTCATAAGCTTTTTTCGACCTCGACGTGTCGACTTCATTTCCATGTGTTTACGACCAGGATTTCTTAGTTATCCTGGCTTTGTTTTGGTACAAGGTCGTATGTTTCGACCTCGATTTCCCATACATTTTCGATCTCGTTTGCTCGATTTCAACTAGCCATTTTTCGACCAGGAATTTCTGATTTCCTGACTTTATTTTGGTACGAGGTCATACTCTAGGTCAAAATAGACTTTATTCTTTGGGTCTTTTTCGACCTGTACTCGTCGTGAGGTCGATTGTTTAGACCTCGCTTTCTGGGTCATTTTCGACCTCAAATTATTTCCCTTTATTTGGGAGTGAGGTCGTTTGATACGACCTCGTTTTCTCATATATTTTCGACCTTGATCGTTCGATTCGAATTTTAAGGTCTTTTCGACCTTAGATTTTCGTTTTTGCCTTGGTTTTATTCCAAGTTTTTTCTTTGGGCTTTTGATTAGCCTAATTGGGCTAAAATATTTCTAGCCTTGGGCCTTTATGGGCTTTATTTGTTTTGGGCTTCGAATTTGCCTGAGACCCAAATTATTTGGGTTTTAATCTCTATAATCCATAAATGGATTTGTGGGCCTTAACTGGCTATAGACGGTTGCCCTTCCTTAACCGGTTGGGTTTCCAGTCACTAGGCGATTCCTGGCGAGATTTTCTGTTGAATCTCATCGTTTTCTGGGTTTCTTACTTGAAGTTTTGAAGAATTCTTTGAAGATTCTGGGCTTTCTTTGAAGATTCTGGGTTTAAAATGGCTGATCGCGCTTCCCAACTTCTATGATAATGCACTAGGATTTCATAGAAGTTATACCGGTCTTTTTCGAGACTTTGGGTCTTTTTATCCCTTACCTGGGACTTACTACCCTTTTTTGGGGATTTTAATATA
This sequence comes from Heracleum sosnowskyi, assembly GCA_030848705.1. Lineage (NCBI taxonomy): Eukaryota > Viridiplantae > Streptophyta > Magnoliopsida > Apiales > Apiaceae > Heracleum > Heracleum sosnowskyi. The sequence continues at coordinate 74,886,613 of CM061244.1, forward strand.
CACTAGTGTTTCACGAGTATCGTCTTGGTGTAAAGTGTGGAGCGACCTACACATTTACGACGATTTTGCCTTATTCGAGGCTAACTTGACATTTGCATAAGCCTTTTATGTCTTATACCGTCTTGTTTTGGCTTCAAGCCTTTCATTGAGCATATCGAATGATGGGGTTTGGACTGAATGTCTTAGGTTTCTGGGGTTTCAACCCTTCATTTGCTTTCTAGGAAGCTCATAATTTCATCGAACCTTATTTCTATTTGTCCTAGTAGTGAGTCCAGTCAGGACACACTTTAAACATAATAGACTTTTAAATTTGAGGAATGCCAAGTCCTTGGCACCTCATGCCCTTCGAGGGTTTCTAGCTTGTACGAGCCTCGACCAAATACGTTCTTGACGCGATATGATCCTTCCCAATTTGGGGCCAACTTGCCTTTTTGTCCAACTCCGGATGCCTCAATCTTTCGGAGGACTAAATCTCCTTGTCGAAATAATCTCTCTTTAACCCTTAGGTTGTAATAGAAAGATGCTCGTTTCTGATGCTGAACTATCTTGGCATTTGCCTCATCTCTAACTTCATCAATTAGATCTAGAGACAGCCTCAAGCCTTCTTCATTCGTTTCTGGTTCATAAGCCTCAACTCTTGGAGACGTGTGAGTAATCTCCACTGGAACCACTACCTCGGCTCCGTAAGCCAATAGAAATGGAGTTGCTCCGGTGGTGACTTTGCAGGTAGTACGATATGCCCATAGTATGGGGAACAATTCGTCTACCCAAGTGTTTCTGGAGCGTTCAACTCTTTTATTCAGTCCGTCCAGGATAATTTGATTTGCAACCTCAGCTTGCCCATTAGCTTGAGGATGGGCAACATAAGTGAAGCGCAACTTGATATCATTCTCATCACAATACTTTTTGAACTCATCGTTGTTAAACTGAGTTCCATTGTCCGTGACCAGGACTCGTGGAATTCCATATCTGCATATCACATTTTCCCAGAAGAATTCCATTACTTGCTTGGTGGTTATCTTGGTTAAAGGCTTAGCCTCAATCCACTTGGTGAAGTAGTCGATTGCTACTATCAAGAACTTTCTTTGATCACTTGCCATTGGAAATGGCCCGAGTATATCCATTCCCCACATGGCAAAGGGGATAGGTGAGTTAATGGATGTCATCATCTCTGGTGGTTGTCTAACCACATGTGCATGTTTCTGGCACCGTTCACATTTCTTCACATAGCTTTTAGCATCAGCAAGTATGCTTGGCCAATAGAAACCTAGACGGGTGACTTTATGAGCAAGGGCTCTGCCCCCCAAGTCTTGCCCACAGATTCCTTCATGCACTTCCTTTAGGGCCAATTCTGCCTCTTGGGGTCTCAAACATTTCAGATATGGAATGATGAAAGACTTCTTGTATAGGAGCCCCTCAATCAGGGTATACCTTAGTGCTCTGACGTATAGCTTTCGTGCTTCTGAAGTGTCGTTGGGTAACCACCCAGTTTCTAGATGAGATTTGATGGGATCCATCCAACAACTGCCAACATCAATGGGTGCTACCAACTTTCCGTTGATGCTTGGGGTCTTCAAGACTTGGAAGTATACACTCCCTGCATAGTATGTGGAGACTCGAGGCTAGTGGTTTCATACTCAGCCTCATTGTTTGTCGTTGGGAAGTCAAGTTTTAGTGCATACTCAATGAGGAATCCATCAGGACTTTGTAGCACTAAACCAGCTCCACTTGATTTTGTTTTTGATGCTCCATCAAAATAGAGCACCCAACATTCTTTGAAGTCCATTTCTTGATTTTTCTTGTCCTCCATTATTACTTCCTGCCCCCCGACTTCTTGGTTGTCAATGGTACATTCAACCATGAAGTCAGCAAGTGCTTGAGCTTTTATGGCCGTTCGAGGCTTATACTTGATGTCGAATTCGCCCAATTCAATAGCCCATTTGATCAATCTTCCACTAACTTGAGGGCTATGCAAGATGTTTCTTAGAGGTTGATCAGTCAAGACCTCTATCTTGTGAGCCTGGAAGTACGGGTGTAGCTTTCTTGAGGCCATTATCAAGGCTAAGGCAAACTTCTCAATCGTTGAGTAGTTTATTTCTGCCCCATGAAGAATCTTACTCACATAGTAGATGGGCTTCTGCACTTTCAATTCTTCCTTTATCAGTACAGCTCCAAGGGCTGTGTTAGAAACTGCCAAGTACAAGTAGAGAGTTTCCCCTGGCTTGGGTTTTGCCAATAGTGGTGCCTCAGCCATGTATTTCTTCAGGGCCTCAAAGGCCTCTTGGCTTTCAGTTGTCCATTCAAAATTTTTCACTTTTTTAAGTGCTTTGAAGAAGGGTAAACACTTCTCTCCTGACTTGGAGATGAACCTTCCCAATGCTACCACTCTCCCTGTTAGTTTTTGGACATCTTTGACAGTCCGTGGTGGCTCCATGTCTAGAATTGCTTTGATTTTGTCGGGATTGGCCTCGATTCCTCTCTTGGAAACCATTAGACCTAAAAATTTTCCCGAGCCTACACCAAAGGCACACTTTGCTGGATTCAACATCATCTTGTGGTGCCTTAGCACTTCGAATGCCTCTCGGAGGTGCTTAATGTGATTGGCCTTATCGAGGCTTTTGACTAGCATGTCATCTACGTAGACCTCCATGGTTTTCCCAATTAGGTGTCCAAAAATTTTGTTCACCAATCTTTGGTATGTTGCCCCTGCATTCTTAAGTCCAAATGCCATGACTAAGAAGCAGAAAACACCAAAGTCAGTGATGAACGATACTTTGGCGATGTCATCCTCATGCATCTTGATTTGATTGTATCCACTGAAGCCATCCATGAAGCTAAGCATCTCGTGCCCAGCTGTAGCATCTATTAATGCATCAATTCTTGGTAAGGGAAAACAATCCTTAGGACATGCATCATTCAAGTCAGTGAAGTCGACGCACATCCTCCACTTCCCGTTAGCTTTTTTGACCATCACGGGGTTAGCTAACTATTCTGGGAATTGGATTTCCTCAATGAATCCAGCTTCCAAAAGCTTATTCACTTCTTGTTTAATGACTTCAAGCCTCTCTGGAGCAAAATTTCTTTTCTTTTGTTTCACTGTCTTCCTTTCTGGATCCACATTCAATTTGTGAGATATCAATTGGGGATCAATCCCTGGCATGTCGGCCGCTGTCCAAGCAAAAACGTCATTGTTTTCTTGAAGAAAAGACGTAAGTTTGCTCTTCAATGGTTCGGGTAGTAGTGCCCCAATATAAGTCACCTTCTCTGGTTCTCCAGGGACTAGGGGAATCAGGACCAAGTCCTCAGCCGGTTTCCCCCTTCTGTCCTCGTTATCGCTGATATTCATGTCTTCAATTGGGAGAACTTGCCCCTCGATTCCATCAGGCCTTAACGCGGCTACATAACAACTTCTGGCCATCTTTTGGTCTCCTCGTTCTTCACCAATCCCATTCCTCGTTGGGAACTTGATTTTTAGATGATAGGATGAAGCAACAGCCTTGAACGCACGAAGACCAGTCCTTCCCAGGATTGCATTGTAGGTTGAAGTCGCTTTTATAACTATGAAGTTCAACATCTGAGTAGACGTATTCATCCCTTGCCCCATAGTCATTGGGAGTAGGATAGTTCCTTCCACTTTTGATTCCACCCCATTGAATCCGTATATAGGCATATTTGAGGGTGTTAACTGAGAGTCTGTGTAACCCATCTTGATAAAGGCATCGTGGAACAAGATATCCACTGAAGCTCCATTATCAACCAAGACTCTTTTTGTTTCGGAGTTGCCTATCATAGGTATTATGACAAGAGGATCATCATGGGGGAACTTCACCCCTTCTAAGTCTGAATCGTCAAAACCTATTGACACTTCTGTTCTGGCACGTTTCGGTGCTTCTCCAACCACAGTCATTACCTCTCGGGCATAAGCCTTTCTTGAGTTTCGGGAGGACCCAACAGCAGTTGGCCCTCCGAATATCATGTTGATCACTGGCCCTCGGGGCTTGGGATTCCGATCTTGATCGTTGTCCCTTCTATCATAATCCTTCCTTTCATAGTTCCCCCTTTGGCTCCCTTGGCTTCCATCCTTAGTGAACTTGCTGAGTTTTCCTCTTCGTATTAGAAACTCAATCTCATCTTTCAATTGCCTACAATCGTCGGTGTCATGACCGACTTCTTTGTGGAACCGACAAAACTGATTTTGGTTCCGTTTGGACAAATCAGCCCTCATTGGCTTTGGCCATTTGATATCTTCTTCCTTGGCTATCTCCATCAGAATTTGACTCCTGGGAGTATTCAATCTTGCATATTCTGTGAATTTTGGCCCAAAATTGTTTCTCTTGGGGGGAGAATTGGAGTTCTTTGATGTTCGGGGAAACTTTTCCTTGACGTCGTACTCCTGAGTTTCTTTTCTTTTCTTTGAGTTTCCACTGTCGCCAACGGTGGGTTCATACTTTCTCATGCTTTCCTCAGCCTTGATGTACTTTCCGGCTCTATCTTGGAGCTTCAACATGCTCTCTGGTGGATGTTTAGCCAACGACCTCCTGAAGTGGTCATCAGTGGTTCCTTGTTGCAGGGCTATCATAGCCACTTTGTCGTCTAAGTCTGGGACTTTCAAAGCCTCTCGAGTGAATCGATTGATGTAGTCCCTTAGGGCTTCATTCTTTCCTTGACGTATTGCCATGAGTGATGCAGAACTTTTCTCATGCACCCTTCCACTAATGAACTGATTGATGAAAGCCTTGCTTAGTTCCTTAAAGGACCCAATAGAGTTGGGAGGTAGACGGCTATACCAACGTTGGGCCATGCCTGCCAAGGTTTGTGTAAACGCCCTACACTTGACCGCATCGTTGGCTGGCTGCAACAGCAGTGCATTGGAGAAGGTCCTTACATGATTTGCGGGATCTCCCGTTCCATCATAGGCTTTGATCAAAGGCATCTTAAACTTTCTGGATATAGCCGTTTTCATGATGTCTTGAGTAAACGGAGGTGTAGGATCATCAGGATCTCCTAGGGGCAACAGAATACTAGGATCACCCCTTGGGGCTTCAGCCCTCTTGGTCCTTCTTGGTGGATCCAAGTTGATTATCGGGATTCCTTCAGTCGTTCGGCCCCGAGATTGGGCGGCCTCTTCTTCAGCAAGGAGTTTTTTGAGCCTTGTAGTCTCTGCCTCATGGGCTGCAAGTTTTTCTCTAGTAGTTTGGGGTTGCTCCCGATTTGTCTGTGAAGAACGTCTCCTTCTTGGGGTGACATCCTCCCCAATTGTATAACCCTCATCCTCAGTGTATGGGCCAGAGTAATCTTGAATGAGAGGGGTCTGACGAGTTTGTTGATTTTGGGGTCCCAGACCTTGAATATAAGGGGGCACATATGCCTCATGGTAGATTGGATTAGTTCCACTACCGCCCACCATGGGTCGAGGGGGCATGCCATAGCTTGGCATCCCCAAAGTCTGATTCGCGTATTGAGGGAGATCAGTAGTATGGAGTTGAAGGCTCCTTGGTGCACTCATGAGCAGCGGAGAGGTCGTGATTGGCTGCTGGTGAACGGTCTCTTGTGGATTAGATCCATGAATGACCATCTGCAGGGGATTCGTCCCTTCAACCGAAATCGGGATTTCCGGTCCTTGAGTGTTGGTGGGGATATTCGCCCCTTGTGTGCCGGTAGTCGGCGGTGGCTGATCAGCCTCAGAGGTGAGGGGGCGATCATCGGGAGTCTGAGTATCCCGAGCTGTTCTTCGTGTGTTTGCCATGGTTGATGTTGTCTTCCCACAGACGGCGCCAAATGTTATGGATTAAAAAACGTGCTTTGTGAATTTAATGCTAGGATTAATGAGCTTCGAGCTTTGATGGCTGCACTCGTGTATCCGGACTAAATTGGTCCTCACAAGATGCCTACGTATCTCAAATCGTTATTGAGAATCAAGCCAAAGACGTAGTTCTGATTGTAGGATCAGGGACCTTATATAGGCGTCTGGAGCCTAGTATTTATGGTATGTTTAGGAGACTTAACGGATAAGTCTTCTTTTTGATATTGGATAAGTATTGTATTTCTTGCTGAAGAATTCGTTTCCTTGTTGATAAAGGTTATGACTCATTGATTGCCTTTAATTGGGATTCCAGATCCTTCTTTAACTAATTTTCTGTAATTTGGGCTCTTTTCATGAGCTGTATATTTTCCCTATTCATTAATTACGAAATTAATGAATAATTAGGGTGTCGGGCCTTAAATACCAGCCTATCCGTTGAATAGTCAATTATATTTCTATAATTACTTTTCTATCCATATCAAAAGCAAAAGAAGATTTCTTTCATAAGCAAACCAGACTCATCAATTGAGCAACCTCTTCAGCTGTTACACATGGATTTGTTTGGACCAGTAAATGTCATGTCAATTTCAAAGAAAAGATACTGCCTTGTGATTGTGGATGATTTTTCTAAATTTACATGGACATATTTTCTGCACTCCAAAGATGAGGCAAGTGAAATCATAATCAATCACATCAAGGTTGCTAACAATCATCCTGATCTCAAAGTAAGAAGAATCAGGAGTGACAATGGCACTGAGTTCAAGAATTCAACAATGAGGTTGTTTTGTGAGGAGAATGGAATCATCCATGAGTTTTCTACGACAAGAACACCACAACAAAATGGAGTGGTAGAAAGGAAAAATAGGACTCTAATTGAGGCTTCAAGAACAATGCTAGGAGAATCAAAGTTACCTACTTATTTCTGGGCTGAAGCAGTTAACAGTGCATGTTTCACTCAGAATATTTCGTTGATCAATCAAGCAAAATGAATGACTCCATATCAACTGCTCAAAGGAAGAAAACCATCCTTGAATTTTCTACATGTCTTTGGATGCAAGTGTTTTGTATTGAGAAATCAAGGTGAAAATCTTTGAAAATTTGAGTCAAAGGCAGATGAAGCCACTTTTGTGGGATATGCAGCTGGAAAAGCCTACAGGGTTTTTAATCACAGAATCAACATTGTTATGGAATCTGTACATGTTGTTTTTGATGATGCCAGAATACAAGGTCTTACTAATGAGGGCTTTCATGAAACTCTCAGGTTTGAGAATGAGGTGGAAGGTCTCTATTATGATGATGAAGATGATGATTATGTGGATGAATCAGTACCTCCAAGAATGGTTGTCTCAAATATGGATAACTCAAGTTCAAATGAGCCATCTATACAAGTGACAAATGGAGCATCCGTAGGAAGCCAAAATGGAGCATCCGTAGGAAGCCAAAATGGAGCATCCGTAGGTGGATCACAACACAGAGTTACCACCCCAATAAACTCAGGGGGAGTTTCTTTGAGTCAAGGATCAACCTCACATGATCATGCTGATGAGAATGATGTTACATCTTCAAGACCTACACCTGCAACAAGAAGAAAATGGACAAGGGATCACCCATTTGAACTGATCATTGGTGATGCATCCTCAAATGTCCAAACTAGAAGAGCTACTCAGGATGAATGTCTATACAGCAACTTTCTTTCTCAAGAAGAACCAAAGAAAGTTGAGGATGCTCTTTTAGATCCAGATTGGGTATTAGCTATGCAAGAAGAGCTAAACCAATTTGAAAGAAACAAAGTGTGGAAGCTGGTATCCAAACCTAAGGACAGAAGTGTTATAGGTACAAAGTGGGTATTCAGAAACAAGATGGATGAAAATGGCATTGTCACAAGGAACAAAGCTAGACTGGTTGATAAGGGCTATTCTCAAGAAGAAGGAATAAATTATGATGAAACATTTACCCCTGTTGTTAGATTGGAAGCAATAAGGATATTCCTAGCCTATGCAGCCCATGCCAATTTCAAAGTCTATCAAATGGATGTCAAGAGTGCCTTCTTGAATGGGGAACTGGAAGAGGAGGTGTATGTCAGTCAACCTCCTGGTTTTGAAGATCCAGACTATCCAGAATTTGTCTACTTCCTACTCAAGGCACTCTATGGACTGAAGCAATCACCTAGAGCCTGGTATGACACTCTGTCACAGTTTCTTTTAGAGAATCATTTCACTAGAGGTACTGTTGACAAAACTCTTTTCTTTAGAAATGTTAATGGCTCTAGCATACTTGTTCAAATTTATGTAGATGACATAATTTTTGGGTCTACAGATGAGAAGCTTTGCAAAAGGTTTGCCAAACTTATGCAAAGTAAATATGAAATGAGCATGATGGGTGAAATTACCTATTTCCTTGGCTTACAAGTTAAACAAGTGAAAGAATGAATCTTTATTAGTCAAACTAAATATATCTTTGATTTATTAAAGAAGTTTGATCTAATGAATTGCTCTCCTGCTAAAACACCCATGCCAACTTCCACTAAGCTTGGATTGAATACTAAGGAAAAATCTGTGGACATTTCAAGCTATAGAGGCATAGTAGGCTCACTTCTATATTTAACAGCTAGTAGACCTGATATTATGTTTACTACAAGTCTTTGTGCTAGATTTCAGGCTGATCCTAGAGAGTCTCACTTAATTACTATCAAAAGGATTTTCAGATATCTCAAGGGAACACCAAACCTTGGCATTTGGTACCCTAGGGAATCTGGCTTTGATCTAATTGGTTATTCAGATGCAGACTATGCGGGTTGCAAGATTGACAGAAAAAGTACAACAGGCATGTTAGGTCCAAAGTATCGTAGAAGGGGGGGGGGGGTTGAATACGATACTCACAAATTATTCAATTTCGTTCACGGATAATTATTTGTGTTCTTGTCCGAAATCAAATATACCAAATCAAAACACGAGTCGGGGAATATATCATTTTATAAATATAAACCACGAAGGGTGCTACAATTCTAATCTGTAGGATTAGCTTCAATGAGTCTAGGTTACACAAAATCAATATAATGATAGAATTCAAAGCACTATTAATTTCACTGTCAATTTCAAGCTCAAACTCTCTCTTCGTAAATGATCTTCTACAAATTCCTTAACTGAAGAAGACACTGCCTTCTCTCATCAATTGTAGTCTTAAAAAACTATCGGAGGCTTTTTGGAAGAATCCTGGCCGTCCAAGTTTTTCATCAACCTGACAAAGATACAAAATCTCACCTGCTCCTTAAATAAAAAAAACTATCGAATGAGCTAATTTTCTTTCCTTCGATAGATTTTAATAGAATCTATCGAATGGAAAACTAGTTACTTTTCAAAGTTATTTGATGGTTTTTCATTCAAATCTCCTTGATCAATTTTGATAGTTTTTCTGAAAAGAAAACTATCGAAGCTTTCTAATTGCCTTTTGATCCTTGAAGGTTCTCTCTTTTTGCAGCAAGCATATTGTACTTCCAATTAAACCTAAACATACCTTGTAATATTCTTTTCACTTTCAGGATGTTTCAGGTTTGACTTAAATCAATTTCTTCCGAGACGATAAACATCTTGATCTCTTAAGTGCTGACAACTAGTGCAACTGGTCTGGTTCACAGATGACTAACACTTGATCAATACCTCTATGTCTTCAATACAATGTTGTTGATAAGTCCTTTGTCATTCTGGTTGATTCATTAAAATCACTGAAATCCACTGGTACTAACTCTTTATCATTCAAATACTTCTGTAGTCTTGAAAGTCTTGTTTCTTTATTTGTCACTGAGGCTTGAACAGATTAATGAACTTCTTTCCGTGACTTGTTTACGGACTTCAAGAATACATACCATATTTTGATTTTTTGAGTTTACCTTTTCTTCTTTACTTCTGGATTCATGTGCTTCTGTTAATATTATAGTCTGTCTTGTCCTTTGTTGAGTTGTAGTTATCTCTGTTACATCTTATGTTACATTATTCTTTACAATCTCCCCCTATTTGATTGTTAGAGTTCGACAAGCAAATACCTCGAGGATAACTCAACTAACTAAGGAAACATGAAACTAATTAAAGTAAGACAGATTGATAATATTAAATGCATTCTGGATTAAATATTTACATTTCCAGATTTCTAATTTACAAAGAACAGTAAAAAGTTTTACAATAAAGTTGCTCCTCTAGCCTGAGCAGATTGTTCTTTGCTTCATCTTCAGTCCAATAAGATCTCACCTTCTTCAACTACAGGATTGGAATTAGCAGCTTGATAATCAATCACTGATAGATAGTGCAGTGGTTCTCCAGGTTTAAGGATTGCTCCTCTGATGTGTCTTCCAATATATTCAACCTGTTGACCCACTCCAGCCCACAACCATGCAATGTTAACTGTTAGGTCCAAAGTATCGTAGAAGGGGGGGGGGGGGTTGAATACGATACTCCCAAATTCTTTTAATTTCGTTCGCGGATAAATCATTCAGTTCAACTACAAAATCAAATACCCCAAATCAAAACAAGAGTCGGGGAATTTATCGTTTTATAAATATAATCCGCGAGGGGTGCTACAATTCTAATCCATAGATTAGCTTCAATGAGTTCTAGGTTATACACAATCAATACAATGATAGAATTCTGAGCAATATTAATTTCTATGATTTTCTCTCTGGCTCAAACTCTATCTTCGTAATTGCTTCTGTGATGAACCTGACTGAAGAAGACACTTCTTCTCTCTTCTGTTAATTGTAGACTTGAATTAGAAAACTATCAAACCAAAGCTAAACAATTAATCTTGGCCGTCCAATTTCCATCAACCTGTCAAACAAATAAACCTTTTCACCTGCTCCTCAAAATGAAAACTATCGAATGTATAAAGTTAATTTGTCATTCGATAGTTTTATTAATAAAACTATCGAATGGAAAATTAACTTATACTAGTTTTCTATTGATTTCTTTTCATCTCATTCGATGGTTTTCATTTATGAAAAACCATAGAACCCCTTTCTTTTGTCCTTGATCTATTAAAAAATCTTCTAAGTTCCAGGGTGTTTAGTTTTAGACTAAATCAATTTCTTCTGAGACGATAAAACAACTTGATCTTTTTAAGTGTCGTCAACTGGTGCAACTGGTCAAATAAATCACTGGAATCCTGTGGTACTAACCCTAAATCATTCACATTCTTCTGTAGTCTTGAAAGTCCTGTTTCTCTAATTGTCACTGAGGCTTGAACATTTTCATGAACTTCTTTCCGTGACCTGTTTACGGACTTCAAGAATACATACCATATTTTGATTTTTTGAGTTTACCTTTTCTTCTTTGATTCTGGATTCCTGTGCTTCTGTTAATATTATTGTATGTCTTGTCATTTGTTGTGTTATAGTTATCTCTGTTACATCTTATGTTACATTATGCTTTACATTAACATCTTTCTGATTTTGCTTTGGCATGTTTGGTAGTCTGGGATGCACTTCCAATCCTCTTTCCACTCTCTTCCTATAATAGGGCACATTCTCCATAAGATATCTTCTTAGAGTGTCTGCTGTTTTATCCTTCTCAGTAGTTATGAATCCAGTGGACCTAAGGTACTTCTCAACTGATATCAAATAGTTATTTGGATAATCTTTCAGTTTGTCCTCAATCTAGCAGATTCTGAACAAGTCATTTTTCATGAATCTCACCATTGGAGGATTTTCAGATACCTCTGGACTGACTTTCATTAAGATCTCCTTAACATGCTCACGCAGCAGTTCATTTAGCCTTGTAGTTCTCTGGATCTTAATGAGCAACACATGCAATTCTGTGTAAGTTCTCTGTTCAAAATACTTTGTGGAGATCACAAAAGTACCTCTATCAATGAAATTGATTACTATGTTCCAGACACCGTTTGCTTTCACCCCAGCCTTCAGGTAGATAAGAGAATGTCTCAATGCAGTGAAATAAGTCTGATCTTCTTGATTTGCACCTCTGGTGTCCTGAATGATAACTTCCACACCAGCATTGTCGTTGACTTCTAATCCTTCTTCAACTCCGCAAAATGTCTTGTAAGCCATCTCCCATTCTTTGCCTTTTTCTGTGCCAAATCAATCAGCTTCTTCTTCCTTACTTCATTATACATCTTGAACCTTTTCAGTTTTTCGCTTCTTTGAATTGCTCGGTGTTTTTCCTTCTTAGCTTGCCTGGCTTCTCTTTCTGCTTTTTCAGCTTTCAATCTCTCCAAGGCAGCTTCTTGTTCTATTGACAGAGGATTTGCTTCATCCATATTATCATCCAAGATAGGATGTTCAATTGGCTCTGGATAATATGGTTAATGCTCTTCTACTGGTTGCTCATGCATGAATTCTAATGCCTCTTCAACTTCCTCTTCTTTTACAAGTCCTTCAATCCAGTATTGTCTCACTGGAATAGTGGTTGTTTCCTCCCATGTTCCCCATCATTTCTCCTCCTTAGTTGAGGAATCCTACATGTAGTAATCCTCAGCATAGTAGGTTGAAGGGCCAGGTTGTTGATTTCTTAGCATATTCCAGATCGACTCCAGACCGTCACCTTGATTTTCCATGAATAAAGCAATGTCTTTGTTTATCTCTTGTACAGAAGCAATCTTTTGGTCAATGTCATTCAGTCTTGAGTTGGTAGTCTACTCGATTCTGTCCAATCTCTTGTTGAGGCGAGACTCCACTCTTGACAATGTGTTCATAGCATCTTTGACCCTTGCTTGACCATCCCGGATAACTAGAACGTCTTCAGTTAAAGCTTCTTGACCTTGTTGTATAACATGCACTTCATTCACAAATCCATCTCTTACGTCTTTGACGTCTGCTCTCAATTCGACCAGTTCCTCCATAGCTTCCTTCTTCAGTGAGTCCACTGCCTGCTTTGTACCTATTATAGTGCTAGTTGCACTACTTAAAGCTCTGTAAGTTCTTCGGGAATCAGCTGCAACCAAGTCAATCTATGATTGTATTGAAGTTAAAGAACCATCAACTTGACTGGAGGAGACCCCTTGGGCAAAAGAAGGTCTGAGAGGGACTTTGAATAAAGGATTTCCCTCTTTGTCATGAACTGTCATCTCCTTGAGAGTGGATTGAACTTGTATTTCCCTTTCTGTTGGTTGTAGCAGATCATCTATATTTTTCAGGGTTTGGGTGTCACTCCTCACGTTTGGCTCTGGGTGTTCACTCAAAGTTTCTGTTGGTGTGTCACTCATTTTACCTTTCCCACTCAGGCCAGGTGATAGTGTTTTTGTTTCACTCATTCCCGTTTTGTTGTGTGTACCTGCAACAGAAGTCACCGTAGCCATCCTTAAGGAGGTCACCAGTGGTGCAATGGGGCTTCACAAGTCCCCGTCCTTGGTTGAACCAAGTTGTTGATCATCCTTAGATGATTTATCCTTAACATGATCTAGAGTTTGAATCTCTAGGGGATTAGAATCAGGCTCTATTAACAGCAGACTTTTCCTCAGGTAACTCCTCAATTGAAATTGATTCATTGTCACCGAGTTGCCGATCTGCACCTACGTTAGACCCTGTACCCGCAAGATCTAGATATGTTCTATCTGGGGAGCTAGGTAATGACCCTTCAAATTGTGCATTTGGGTCAGAACCTTCTCTCGACGTCTGTGAAGACTCTTGGTTCATTAAAGAACCTTCAACCAGTGGTCCTGACCGTAATATGGTCGGAGAACTAGTTGCTTCCTTCAATTCTTCCTTATTTGATTGGGGTAGGGGTTCAGATATAGCTTTGGTAAGTGCTGCCCAATCAGCATCAGAAAAATCAGTAAATGGCTCTTTGGATGATGGAAATGAAGTATCAACAGTTGCCTCAGTTTCTATTCTTCTCCTTTTAGAGGAAGGCAGAGTTGCTGTTGAAGGGCGTATCTCCCTATGTGGTGCTGCTAAGGCACTATCTCCCTCTACACTCACAAATGTTTGAATGTTTGGTATAGTAGGGGTAAGAGCTTCGGTTATTGTTTCATTTGTCTCGTCCAAAGGCTCTGTGACCGTGGTTAGAGGTCGTTGGTTTTCAACCTCCTGGTCAGGAATGGCCACTGAGGGCTCTGGATCAATATCCATTGGTGCAGGTTGAGGTACAATTACAGGTTCAGGAATTATACCAAGATTTACCTGTTCCCCTGGGGGTAGAAGTGGTAGGGGTACCGTTCTAAGATAGTCTGTGAGAACAGTAGGCACCCCTGGAAGATGATTCTTCTTTATCAAAGTCGTTATTGCATTGATTTTCATCTTCATACACTCTTTGGTCTCCTCATATGCAAATATGTCTTTTTCCTCATCTGTTAACACATCTTTAAGAATTAACTGTAGGAACCTTGGATAGAAACAAAACACATCATCTATGCATGTTCTTTCTTCCAAAGGTCCCATGCACATAATGATTTGCTCAATCACAAGTCTTCCTATGTTGATATGCCTATTGTTAGCAATAGCAAACCCTAGTTTCTGAAGAAACAAAGGAATACCATGTAGATTTGTCAGCTTAGCAGTAAAAACATGGATTAGTATGTGAAAGAAGAAATTCCATGGCTTGGTTAGGTAATGCTTTAGGAACTCTCCCACAAAGAAGTTAGGTTGTTGACTTCTAATGAGAGTGAAGAAAGCATATATTTCCTCAGTAGTGGGATCCGGAACAGGATTTTCCGTTGGAAAATATAGAATTCTGTTCAAATCATGTTCCGTCACCCTAATTGTTCTACCCCCTGGCACAACAAAACTGAAGGATAAGATGTTGTTCTCATATGTGTTAGTGGCTGTAGTGTACAGTGCAGTCAATTGATCAACACAAAGAACCGCAAGAGTACTTAAAGCATATGCCACCAATGAGCGTGTGTTCAAAAATTGTGCCGATACATGAAACTGAAGGTTCGCAATGGATTGCACATTTTGAAATGAGACATGGTTTGTTTTGGTAATAACAAATTCTCCGGCCATTATATTTTCAAAAATTCCAGAAAATTAGAATTAATACCAAAATTTTCTTAATTAATTATTTCTTAATAAAAATATCCCTTTTTCTAAATTAAACAACTCAAACCAAACACAACTTAAATTAAGAACCCTAAATTGTTTAACTTCAAATATTCACTTAAAACTAAATAAATCAATTGTTTAACCAACTAATTTCTAAAGATGAACACTGTCAACAACACTTATGATCCAAAGTTGTCACTTTCGATTGTTTTCTTGTAAAACCAAGATCAGAAAATTCAACCTAATCACAAACACACAGTAGTTTCACTGCTAAATGAATTTACTGTGGTAAATAATCGATTTTCACGGTTAAAAACTAGAGAAACTGTCTAGGTTTGAGTTCTTGTCGTGTATATCTTTATAAGTATATATAACAAAAGCTTAGATCTGAAAATAATGAAAGAAAAACGTGTAAGGGGCTGTTATATACTCTTTGAAATGTAGGGGTATTTTTGTAATTTCACTTTCGATAGTTTTTAAAAATGTACTATCGATAGTTTTTCTGAGGGCCATAAAAGTCTAATCACACTTCGATAGTTTTTTGAAAAACTATCGAAGTTGATAAAATATGAATTTGAACAGACTTCTATGAAAAACTATCGAAGTTTTTTAAAGATTTAAAACTAAAAACTATCGAGAATTGTACTGTCTGAAAACCATCGAGAAATTCAAATATTAAAGAATTAAATTCTTTTGATAAATTTCATTTCCTATTTCAAAAACCATCGAGATATTTCTTCGATAGTTTTTCTTTTCTTTAACAAAAACCATCGAAAATTCCTTTCGATACTTTTTGTTTAATACTTAGAAAAACCATCGAAATATCCTTTTCGATAGATTTTGCTGCACAGTTCATTTTTCAAACCTGTTCTTGTGTTAAAAACTGAACCTTCTTATTTTTGTTTTCTGTTAAACCTTGAATTTGTTCTAGATCAACAATTTTTCACCAAAATTCTCAGCCAACAGAAAAACTCACAATTTTCTTAGAATAAAATTGACTAAATATCATTAACTCATATAAACCAATTAAAATCCAATAAATTATGCTGCATTATTTTACAATGTTTAAAACAAAGTAAAATAATTCGAATTAAATAAATGCTTAAATATTTAGAACAAATATTAGCACTTAAATAATTTCAGAATTATTAACTAATTAAATGCTAGAAGATATATCATCCATAAATATGACATAAAATTAGTATAATAATTCCAACTTACGAGAATTGCTCCTGAAAATAAATTCACAAGTCCTAAAGATATAGAAATTCTTAAACTCATGGATTTACTAGGACTATCTTGCAGTTACTGACTTCTAATTAAAATCAATTAGAAAGATTTAACATCCCAAGTTCACCAACCAACTTAGAAAAAGTGGATTCATCAAGCGGTTTAGTAAAGATGTCTGCAATTTGTTCCTCTGTGGGTACAAAGTGTAACTCCATAGTGAAGGAATTTACGGATGAGCGGAAGCATGATATAACATTTATTCCGTAAAAACCATATATCGCACATATAGAAAAACATATAAAATCTAGAGAGAGGAGAATCGTAACCATACCTTGCAAATCGAAGCTTTAAAAATCGATGGTTTCAAGCAGTTGCTCCTCAGAGTGTGAAGCACTCTACCGGTATCCACCAAGAATTTTTCTTCGATGAATTCTTCAAAAAATCTCTAAGACTTTTAGAGAGAAAAAGAGAGAGAGAGAGATGGAGGTTAGCTCCTTTTCTAGGTTTTTTCACAAAAACAAGATGAGCCTTAGAATGAACTATCTCATTCTATTTATAGGGCTTTCCTAGGGTTTTTAATAATATATATATATATATATATATATATATATATATATTAACCCCACATTTCTAAAATGCTTTAATAATGATTAAAACTATTTAATCATTATTTCTTTTTCTAAACTATTTAGAAAATAATTCTTCCTCTCTCATAATTTAAATCTTTTCATCAAAGAAAATATTCTTTTATGGTGTGACCCTGTAGGTTCAATATTAAGCCGGTAGTAGAAATAAATAATAATAAACTTTTATTTATTATTTATATGAATTCTAATAATCCATTAAATATGATTAACTGATTAATTATATTTTATTCTACATCGTGAGTGATGCTTCTCAACATATCGCGACTATCCGGATAATATGAATTCACTGCTTAGAATACCAAGAACCTGTCAGTGACTAGTTTCAGTACAATCAATTCCTTCTACCCTACAATATCCCGATTAAATACAAGGCATGGATCTCGTGTCAAGCCTATCAAATTTAATCATATGATTTCTTATTCATAATGCTAAGTTCATATTAATGCAAATTGGAAACTCCTTTCTAATTTCATACACTCTGGCCAGAGATTCCAGAACTCGCATACTAAGAATAACATAGGATATTCTCTTCCTATACTGGAAGGGGTAGATCCTCTATTGACGTTAACTATCTCCATACACAAATCCCTATGCTCAGAATAGACCTAATGGATGTCCTTGAGACTAAGGACTAATCCAAAGCATAGTTCATTATATACAAGATAACTCTAACGATCTCAAGTCTAAGGACACTTGTACAACTATCACTCAGTGAATAACTATTGACACGTGAGTAAACTCCATTAGCTGTTCAACTTATCGAGTCATGTTCAGTAAACTTATTCCCTAATAAGCACCTACATACTAGCTATAGTGTCACCACACAAATGCCTATGAGAACAGACATCCTCCTGACGGGAGCAAGCATAGTATGTACCAATCTTTGCGGATTCACCAACTTCCGATTAGTTATCCTATGATCAGGAACTGTTTAAGTCTAGAGTTATCATCTTCTAGATCTCACTATTATCATCTCATTATAATTCTAGAAGCTTTACTCTAAACTATGGAACATCTTATTTAAAACACTTTAAATAGATAAAGCCCGTAATAAAAACAAAACAAGTCTTTTATTAACATTAATGAAATCAAATAAGAATACAAGAAAGTTCTTCCTAACTCATCATACATGATTGGATTTAGGACAAACACTTTCACACAGTTCCATTCATGACATGCTCTCGGATAAAATGATACCTGATATCGATGTGCTTGGTCCTCGAGTGCTGCGCTGGGTTGTTGGAGATTTCTATGGCACTTGTGTTATCGCAGAATATTGGAATCTTAGTCAACATAAGCCCATAGTCACGGAGTTGGTTTCTCATCCACAAGATTTGAGCACAACAGCTACTAGCAACTATGTATTCAGCTTCAGCTGTCGATGTGGATACTGAGTGCTGCTTCTTGCTGTACCAGGAAACTAACATTCTTTCAAGAAACTGACAGCTTCCTGAAGTACTCTTCCGATCAATCTTACAACCTGCAAAATCTGAGTCTGTATATCCAATAAAATCAAATCATGTATCTTTAGGGTACCAAATTCCAAGATTTAAGGTTCCCTTAAGATATCTAAATATTCGCTTAACAACTATTAGATAAGATTCTTTGGGATCAGACTAGAACCTAGCACACAAGTATGTTGCAAACATTATATCTGGTCTACTTGCAGTGAGATATAGTAAGGAGCCTATCATAACTCTGTAGCTTGTGATGTCAACTTTCTTACCAGTTTCATCTTTATCAAGCATAGTGGCAGTTGCATTGGAGTCTTTGCTCTAGATGAGTCTTCCATTCGATACTTCTTCAGAAGATCTTTGATGTACTTGGACTGGAAAATGAATATTCCATCTTGCCTTTGATACACTTGTAGTCCAAGAAAGAATGACAATTCACCCATCATGCTCATTTCATATCGACTCTGCATTAACTTAACAAATCTCTTGCATAGATCATCTTTAGTAGAACCAAATATTATGTCATCAACATATACTTGCACTAATATCAAATCATTTTTGTGCATCTTGTAAAAGATAGTTTTATCTACGACACATTTAGTAAAGTTTTTTTCAAGTAAAAATTCAGAGAGAGTGTCATACCATGTCCTTGGAGCTTGTTTGAGTCCATAGAGAGCTTTGAACAAAAAGTATACAAAGTCTGCCAGATTTGAATCCTCAAAGCCTGGAGGTTGTTCCACATACACTTCTTCTTCTAGCTCCCCATTCAGAAGTGCACTCTTCACATCCATTTGATATACCTTGTAATTGGAATGTGCTGTGAATGCCAGAAACATCCTGATAGCCTCAAGTCTTGCTATTGGTGCATAGGTTTCATCATAATCTATGCCCTCTTCTTGAGAGTAACCTTTAGTAACCAGTCTAGCCTTGTTTCTCATTACAATGCCATCTTCATCCAATTTATTTCCGAATACCCATCTTATTCCTATAACAGATTTTCCTTTAGGCCTGGGTACTAGCTTCCAAAATTTCTACCTTTCAAACTGATTGAGTTCATCTTGCATATCAATCACCCAATATGGATCTTCCAGGGCATCTTCAACTTTCTTAGGTTCTGTTTCTGAAAGAAACCCAGAATAGTGGCATTCATTTTTTGATGTCCTTCTAGTTCTCACTCCTGTGTCCGGATCACCAATGATAAAGTGAAAGGGATGATCTCTACTCCATACCCTTTGTGTTGGCAGATACGATCTTGATGATTCTCCTTGTTCAAAATTTTGTTGAGTGTGACTAGATGATCCTTCTCCTGCTCCCCGTGAGTTGTTGTAGTAACCCGAATTTTCAGGGTTTATTAATATTATTATTTAAATATTTTATTGCTTTTCCCAAAAGAGGAGGAATGGTATTATGTGTATTTTATTCACCAGAAATTTTTGTGAAAGCTGATTATTTTATCGATATTGTCGAATTGAGATTTTAGCGTGACGACCAAATTCCTTGACCCCGGATTTGGGGGCGTCATAGTTGGTATCAGAGCAGGGTTATAGTAAACTAAAAACGAGAGTGTGTAGGTGTGTGTATAGTTAAGTAAGATCGTCAGAGCTCATGTAGAGTTCGTGTTGGACTATTGGATATAGTACCAACGAGTAATTTAAGATATGGTACTCGTTAGAGATAGTTGAGCTGACCTGGATGGAAATCCTTGCGATTGTAGATGTAGGTGGTGGAATCTTCAGAGACTATTATGGGTCGACGATTATGTATGATATCGATAACCTTAGGACGTGTAGCAGAAGAACTTAGAATCGAATGACGAGCCATCAGAGGAGCTGACAAAGAAGACATACCTGAAGACCTTGGCAATACCTTCCTTCTTAATAAATTATTCAACATTCCTTTAAGTAAGACTTTTGTCTGTGGAAATATTCCGCCTTCTGAATTTATATTTGATATTGTGTTCACCTGTTATTGGGTTCAAATGTGCTAAAGGCTGTCTTGATGCCTATTTTTTTCAGATTTCTAAAACCTTGTCAAGTCTTGATATTTGAATTTCTAATTTTCTTCAACAGTCAATAACTCTATTATTGATAAATCATCATTTTCTCGTATTGTGCCAGTAATTTCTTTTCTGGTTATTTTTTTTTCTCCGGAAGTAGTACCTTTGGAATCTGTTCAATTGTAATCCAGAGGTGTATTTGAGAATTTCTCATCAATTGGTTGTTAATTTGACTTTAGACTCATTTTATATTTCTCTACTCCAGCTGAGACGAACAACCCTATTTATAAGGGACACAAGGACTATCTGTCTGTGTGATAGAAGTTTGATGGGACGCCATCACTTGTGTGTTGTGCAACACAAGAAGGTTAATTACCTTAAGTAATGTCTTAACTAAGGCACGCAACATTGGTTCATTTGATCATATTGGTCTCTTAGTGATTCTTTTATTTCTGTTTAAATGTGTTAAGTTATTCGTTAAATGGTTGAATATATGACCTGGAGATGCTTTGTGAATATTTGTGGTGATTGGAAAATTCTTTTTAAGAGAATGTTATTTTTATTTCGTTTTATTTTATTTATCGAAAAGAAAATTTAGTTAGTTCCCTAATTATTCGGGAAATTGATATATCGTTCGTATCAATAATACATCTGTTATAGCCCTAATATTCTTGAGCATTCGTTATATAAATGATATGTATTGATTTGGATAATTATCAGTCATTGTGGATGATTATCACCTCGTAAAAAGTGTACTTTACTTTATTAAAGATTTAAAGCGATCGATCCAATGGATCAATATCGATCCAAAAATGTCGTTTGGGGTATTATTTTCCGTTTAATATAAAAAGGCGAATCATACATTATCCTGCGTATAATACAAATTATATATAGACAAAAATATAAAAATCTCTGAACCGTGTTCTTCGTTTTCTTGAGAATCAAACACAAATTTGAAGGTGTTACCGGAGTCCGATTCCAACGCTCTTATAGTCGAATCAAAGATCTTGGAATCTAGTTTCTTAATCTACCATCAGATTTCGTGTGGGGTAAAATTCTGGATTTCTATTATTTTTATTAAATTCGATTTTATATATATCAAAATTATGAATTTTTTTAAACGTGATTGGTTGTTGATTTTGATGTTACCATCGTGTAGAGTATATTTTTCTGGTCAATTTCATATATTATATGTTGAATTTAGAGTTCGGTAGAATATAGAAATCGAGGTTTGATTGTCGTGTTCTTCGTGTTCTTCGTGTTCTTCGTGTTCTTGAGATTCAAAACTAATTTTGAAGGTGTTATTGATATCGGATTTTGGAGTTCAAGTAGTCTAATCGAAGCTCTTATGATCTAGTTTCTTAATCTGCAATCTGTTTCATCAGAGGATAAAGTTTCAATTTTATATAAAGTTTTCTTTAATTCTGGATAAATTAATAAATTAAGTTTCATATTAAAAAATTGGGGCTTTTTGATTCTGAGTTCGTTCACTTGTTTTGATGGCTGGAATAGCTTTATATGATTGTGTATAATCGTTTTACATGCTTAATTGAGTTGTTCTATCCCGTTTTTAGCAAGTTCAATTTTTAAAGTTTACTTTCCAAATTTTGATTAATTCGTACGTAAAATCTGTTGATTGTTCGTGTATGTGGATATGGGGGTTAGATTGTACGTGTTCCAAGCTTTGTTTTGGTATATAGAACATTGAGTTTGGTAAAGGATTTGTGTTAGTCGGATTTTTGGTCGGATTTTGGTACCGTCGGCGACTTTACTGTTAGGTTTAAGGGCTACACACCAATACGAGATTCAAACAAACAAACAAAGCAAAGCACAAAAACAATATATATGACGCGGAAACAACCACGTCCCAACTTGTATTATTAATCAAAACAGTTATCAATAATACAATCAATCTCACCAACGGTGTATCACTCACACGATACTCAAGCCAAACAATGCTCAAGCATACATCAAACAAATACAATATGACTATGTTTATATAGCCACCAAGACTTGCCATACTTGTTTTACAAGACTTACCATACTTGTTTTACAAGACTTTTTATTCTTGGTACCTAATTCCCTAATATAATGACCAAGACATACCATATATAATAATTGTCTATCCATAAAATTATTACCATATATAATAATTGTCTACCCATACAATTATTACCAAAACAGTCTTAATCACCCAAACTCATATTACCATATTGGGTTGAACAACCGGTCAAACCCAACAATCCTCCCTTTCAACCAAATACCCATATCAGGTTGAACGATATCCATCAACGACATCGACGTCCCTCCGCCATGCCTCCCCTCGAACAAGAACCTCTCCTTCTAGCACGAAAAGATTTCTCTTGTCCTTCCAACCTTTGAGTATCTCTAAATCCCTTTTAGTGACCTCCAACATTCCGTTCTTCATCATAACAGTATATCCCAAATCAACTAATTTACCCAATGAAATTAGATTTCGATTTAACTCCGGTACGTACCTTACTTGAGTTAACTTCCGAACATAACCATTGTGAAGTTTCATCATTACCTCACCAATTCCACTTCTTGTCGAAGTTATACTAGTGTTAGAGGATTTATGTAAAGAGAATGGTTATAAAGAAGAAAATTTTGTGTAATGAAATTTTGGATTCTTGTTTCTAGCACTATAACCTTTAAAGATTCTTGGTAGAGTTGGGGTCGCAGATGACATAATTGTATTGGGTTAATATTGAACAGGTTGTTTTATTTGAGAATGCGGAGTGACAACCAAATCCTTTGACCCCGGATTTAGGGCGTTACAATTACTAAGAGTCAAAGCGGATCAAGATGCGATTAGAATACTAGTAACGCGTCACGTGTAGTGGTACAACCGGGTTTGCCCTATATAGAGGATTTGGTAGAATACCAGACTAGGAAGAACAAGTATCAAAGAGTAAAGAATTAGTATTATTGCGGATGCAACCAGAGTTGGAAGTTATTAAAATAACCTTAGTGACTTCTTCAGTTGATTCCGAGGACGGAATCCTTATAAGGTGGGTAGATTGTAGTAACCCGAATTTTCAGGGTTTATTAATATTATTATTTAAATATTTTATTGCTTTTCCCAAAAGAGGAGGAATGGTATTATGTGTATTTTATTCACCGGAAATTTTTGTGAAAGCTGATTATTTTATCGATATTGTCGAATTGAGATTTTAGCGTGACGACCAAATTCCCTGACCCCGGATTTGGGGGCTTCATAGTTGTTGTCGGTGTGATCTGTTGACCCTGTTGTTTGACCAGTGGATTCAGTAGTAGTTTGAGGATCTCCACCACTGTCACCACTTGGTCCAGAATCATTATCATTATCATTATTATTATCACCAGGAACAACTACAGGTTCTTCTTCATTATCAGAGAGATCTCCTGATAGATTTTCAAATACCAAGGATTCAGAGCTCTCTCCTGTTTGCAGGCTTGGTCTTTTGGTGTCATCAAATGTTACATTAAGGCTTTCCAACACCTTCTTATCTTCAATCACATAAACCCTGTAAGCTTTAGATTCCAGAGAATAGCCCAGAAAAATGGCTTCATCTGCTTTGGCATCAAACTTGCCTAAATGTTCTCCATCTTTCAATACAAAGCACTTTGCACCAAACACATGAAAATACTTCAGTGTTGGTTTCTTGTTAGCCATTAACTCATACAGAGTCTTTTCATGATCTTTATTAATCAGGGTTCGATTCTGAGTGTAGCAAGCTGTATTCACTGCATCAGCCCAAAAGTAAGTGGGAAGATTTGATTCACTTAGCATAGTCCTTGCTGCTTCAACCAAGGTACGGTTCTTCCTTTCCACTACTCCATTCTGTTGAGGAGTTCTTGGTGCTGAATACTGTCTTGATATTCCTTTCTCTGAGCAGAAATCATTTAGAACTGCATTCTTGAATTCAGTTCCATTGTCTGATCTGACTGTCCGCACAGGTAGCTTAGCTTCCACTTCTATCTTCTTAATATGATCAATAATTAGTTGTGTTTCTTCATCCTTTGAATGTAAGAATAACACCCACGTGTACTTGGAGTAGTCGTCAACCATCACTAATGCATATCTTTTTCTTGATACTGACATAACATTCACTGGACCAAATAAATCCATATGAATCAGCTGAAGAGGTTCAGAAATGCTTGTTAGTTCTTTGCTTCTATGTGATGTTTTCTTAGACTTCCCCTTTTCACATGCTTCACATAGTCCCTCCTGATAAAATTCCATCAGGGGCAACCCTCTCACTAACTCTCTCTTTACCAAAGAGTTTATAGTTTTGAAGTTCAAGTGTGAGAGCTTCTTATGCCATAACCAACTTTCTTCTGATGAAGCCTTGATGTGGAACCATTTAACTTCACCATCACTGGTAGAACTTAAGTCAGCTATAAACAAATTTTCTTTTCTTACTCCCAGTAGAGCAAGCTTCTCATCTTTCCTGTTTGTGATCAAGCATTTGTCTTTTCTGAAGTCTAAATTGTATCCTTTGTCACAGAATTGACTGATAATTAGTAGGTTGTGCTTTAATCCTTCAACAAGAGAGATATTTTCAATGATGACATTCCCAATTTCCAGATTCCCATATCCCGTAGTGAATCCCTTGTTGTCATCTCCAAAGGTTACTATCAGGCCGGTCTTCTTAACCACATCTGTAAGCAGGGACTCTTCTCCTGTCATGTGTCTAGAACAACCACTATCCATAATCCACACGACCTTTGCTTTATTAACCTTACCCTGCAATCAAAGATTGATTAAGCGGACTTTGGTACCCAAACTTGTTTGGGTCCTGAAGGTTTAGATACTTTAACATGAGTAACATTTAAATCAGTCTTAACCTGCTTATCTTTCATGTTAGTTGTGGCTTTAACATTTTCAGTACTAGTGCTACCAAATTCATTCATTAACTTAAAATAAGCATGCATGATATTGTATGCACAAAGTAAGCATTCTTTCTTGCCATAGGGTTCATGAAGATTAGGCATGTCAGACATGTTATGCATTTCAGAAGCAACAATAGTTTCTACTTGAACCTTTTTACATGCATGTGTAAGGTGTCCAGCGGAATTACAAATAGTGCACTACTTCCTAGATGCAATGGGTGAGGATGTACTAACATTCTGATTAATAACACATGCTTTCCCATTCCTGTTCTTTTTAGCCTTTCTAACCTTATTGCCAATATCAGTTTTAGGTAATTTAGTTTTTACTGATTTCCTAGGCAATTTAGTTTTTATCTCTACTTCCTTCTTTAAATCCTCCTCAAGCAATTCTTGTCTTATGATTAAGTCTCCTTCATTGAGAGGTTCTGAAACAGGCTTAACAAAAACTGGACACTCAACATTCTTAAGAATGTGTGGAATATTCTCCTTGACAGCTGGAGGTGCCACAGGGAACTCCACTGGCTTTTTTCCAGTTTTCTTGATGTAGTCAAATCCTATAGCAATTTTAGTCCCTAAGGTCTGAGTATCAATGATTTCCTTAGCAATTAGGGCGGAGTTCTTATATGCATTCAGTTTCAACTCTAGGTTTGAAATCTGCTTCCTAAGGATAGTCTCTATCTCTTCATTACATTTGACCTTGTTCTCTAAGTACTCATTTCTCTGTTTAAGATCTTCTAAGGTGACAACTACAAGCACTAGTTCTTCATTTTTAGATTCTAGATTTTTAATCTTAAGAACTAGTTTGAATTTTCAATCTCAGATGTTATCATGCTTGTATGCACATCAAACAATTCAACACTAAGATCTTGTACAGTTTTCTTGTACTTAGAATTAGACATGTCAATAGTAGTTAGGATAGGTACCTGAGATGATTGTGGTGATTCCTCTGAAGAGTCGGCCATTAAGTCAAGATTTACATACTCTTCCTCTTCATCCGAATCAGTATCATCCCAGCTTTTACCCTCTGCAATATAAGCTTTTCCTTTCTGCTTTCCAGATATTGCTTCTAGTTGTTGTTTCAGCATAAGAATCCTTCTTCTCATAGACATCTTTCTTGTCTCTTGCTTGATGAGGCTTCCGGCATTCAGTAGCAAAATGCCCTAACTCATTGCAATTATAGCATCTTGATTTGCTTCTGTCAATCATGCATGTCTTGTAGCCTCCCTTTGAGCTAGAGCCTGAAGAATACTTGTTCTTCTGAAACCTGTTTGCTGAGCCCTTGAACTTTTACTTAGGGGTTCTCTTGAAAAGAATATGACTAAACTTTGCAGCTAAGTACGCCATGGTTTTGTCTTCCATTTGCTCAAGTTCTTCTAGGGTGTAGTAATCACTTTCATCAGCACCTAGATTTACAGAATCCATTTCAGCCTCTATAATCTCTTCCTTTCCAGCTCTAGGGGTTTGAACCTGAATATCAGAAGTTGTTGGTTCATTCACTACAAGTGCAACTGATCTTGCGAGTGCAGTATTTTTGTTGTCCACTGTCCCTGGTCCGTAGATTATCACTCTTTGTTCTTGTTCCATCTCATAGGTTTTAAGCTTGCCATAGATCATCTCTAATGACATCTTAGTAAAATCTATTCTTTCCCTTATGGATGAAGACTTGTGTTCTACATGGTGGGGCAGTGTCATCATGAACTTCCTGTTTGTCTCTCTCAGAGGATAGGTCTTCCCTTTCATAGATAGTTCATTTAACAGCTTAGTATACTTCTCAAAGACCTGAGTTATACTTTCTCCGGGAAGTGACCTAAACGATTCATATTGAGATGTCAGGATATCCAATCTGTTTTCCTGCACGTCTTCAGTACCTTCCATTATAAGATTAATGGTATCCCATATTTGTTTCCCACTTGTACAATTCATTATCTGATAGCTCATTTCTTTATCTGCAAAGTCTGTTAATATCAGCATCAGACCTATATCCAATCGAATCAGTTCCTTATTTGTCTCTGTGTACTCAGACAATTCCTTTGGGGTTGAACCTTGAGGAACTCTAGTACCTTCAGGAGTTGTCGTTTCGCTAACTGGTTTCATTGGTTCAAACGGTCTGTTCTCTAAAATGCCAATGTACAACGGATTAGATGCTTTGATAAATAACAGCATCTTCATTTTCCACTGACCGAAATCATCTCTAGTAAAGGGGGAACTTTGATACCAGCAGTTGTCTTTGGAGCACTCATGGTGTATGAAAATTTCAAACTATTTAAGATTCAAGAAATTCCAATAAAATGAAAAAAATTTGAAAGTTAAAAATTTTGCTACAAATTTTCAAACCTTGTTTGATTTTGGTCTCATTCACTGGATCTGATTTGTATGTCAATCAAGAAGCTCTTATACCAATTGTTAGGTCCAAACTATCGTAGAGGGGGGGGGGGGGGGGTGAATACGATACTCACAAATTATTCAATTTCGTTCGCGGATAATTATTTGTGTTCTTGTCCGAAATCAAATATACCAAATCAAAACACGAGTCAGGGAATATATCGTTTTATAAATATAAACCACGAAGGGTGCTACAATTCTAATCCGTAGGATTAGCTTCAATGAGTCTAGGTTACACAAAATCAGTACAATGATTGAATTCAAAGCACTATTAATTTCATTGTCAATTTCAAGCTCAAACTCTCTCTTCGTAAATGATATTATGCAAATTCCTTAACTGAAGAAGACACTGCCTTCTCTCATCAATTGTAGTCTTGAAAATCTATTGAAGGCTTTTTGGAAGAATCCTCGCCGTCTAAGTTTTTCATCAACCTGACAAAGATACAAAATCTCACTTGCTTCTTAAATAAAAAAACTATCGAATGAGCTAATTTTCTTTCCTTCGATAGATTTTAATAAAATCTATCGAATGGAAAACTAGTTACTTTTCAAAGTTATTCGATGGTTTTCATTAAAATCTCCTTGATCAATTTCGATAGTTTTTCTCTAAAGAAAATTATCGAAGTCTTCTAATTGCCTTTTGATCCTTGAAGGTTCTCTCTTTTTGCAGCAAGCATATTGTACTTCCAATTAAACCTAAACATACCTTGTAATATTCTTTTCACTTTCAGGATGTTTCAGGTTTGACTTAAATCAATTTCTTCCGAGACGATAAACATCTTGATCTCTTAAGTGTTGACAACTAGTGCAACTGGTCTGGTTCACGGATGACTAACACTTGATCAATACCTCTATGTCTTCAATACAATGTTGTTGATAAGTCCTTTGTCGTTCTGGTTGCTTCATTAAAATCACTGAAATCCTCTGGTACTAACTCTTTATCATTCAAATACTTCTGTAGTCTTGAAAGTCTTGTTTCTTTATTTGTCATTGAGGCTTGAACATATTAATGAACTTCTTTCCGTGACCTGTTTACGGACTTCAAGAATACATACCATATTTTGATTTTTTGAGTTTACCCTTTCTTCTTTACTTCTGGATTCCCATGCTTCTGTTAATATTATAGTCTGTCTTGTCCTTTGTTGAGTTGTAGTTATCTCTGTTACATCTTATGTTACATTATGCTTTACAAGACACCTGTCAATTTCTAGGAAACAAGCTTGTCTCATGGTTCAATAAGAAGCAAAATTCTGTCTCTACCTCTACAGCTGAGGCAGAATACATTGCTGTTGGAATTTGTTGTACATAAATACTCTGGATGAAAAATCAACTAATAGACTGTGCTCTAACAGTTAATAAGATTCCAATATTCTGTGACAACACTAGTGCAATTGCCATAACTGAGAATCCAGTGCAACACTCAAGGACCAAGCACATTGACATAAAGTATCACTTCATCAGGGAACATGTGATGAATGGTACTGTGGAACTTCATTTTGTTCCAAGTGAGCAGCAAATTATAGACATTTTTACCAAGCCACTTGATGAATCAACATTCTCAAGGTTGGTAAGTGAGCTAGGTATGCTTAACTACTCTTGATTTATTTAAATGTCTGATGATTTGTCATGCAACCAGTGTCAACATGATTTTCATGAGAATTAAAACTCTCTGAAAAAGAAGAATTTTGTCTAAGTCAAAATTTCTCCTTCTACGGATACCCATATCCATTGATGGTCATTTCTGACACTGGATTTTCTTTGTCTACGGATACCGTTTTTACACCTCTACGGATATCGAATCCCAAAAGGTAAAATCCTATCCGTAGATAGTTTAGTTTAATCGTAACCATTAAAGTCATAATCTTATCCATAGTTACCTGCATATAGTACGTGTATGTAATTACAGTAAATTCGTGGCTTTACTTTTCAATCCATTACTTTTAAACGGTTACTTTCTTGCCCAATCAGATAATTTCTTTCAATTATTCTGATTTTATTAGTGAATTATTTTGGGAGAGTATAAATTAAATTTTACTCTTAGTTGATCATTTTCTATCATTTTCCAAAAATTCTCTAAGGCAATAAAACTTCTTCTCTCTCAAAAGCTAAATTCTCTCTGTAAGTTCAAAGCTTTCATCAATGGCACCAACCAACAAAACAATGTCACTCACTGGTTTCACATACGAGAAGAACAATTTCACAGCTTTGGTGGACTTCGAAGAGAAGAACGCATCATATCACACTATGATGAGGTTCTTCCAGAACTGCAAGTTATCCAAGGCTATGTTCGAAGCCCCCACTCTTTATTTTGAGGTAATTGAAGCTATCTAGGAATTAACTATTTTTTATTCTTTGAATGCTACCATTACTTTTGTTCTTCAAGGTAAGGAACATGTGATTAATAGTGACATTATCTTTGCCTGTTTGAATTTGCCTGATAATAGTAGTTTAGAAAAGCATAGTGATACTGATATAGTTAACATGCTTAATTTGATTAACTATGCTTTACCTACTGATAATTTGAGTAAGATTCTAAGGAAAGGCATGGTCAACGAATGGAGCTTTTTCTTTGATGTCATTCTTTGCTTATATGCTTCTTAGTGATAGCTTTTATAACCTAGGATCCCTAATTCTTTATGAACTAGGTGCTAAGTTAGGGAATAAAGCATCTAGAAGTAAGAATATCTATTATGCTAGATTCTTTATGTTGCTGGCTAACCATGTAGAAAGTAACTTGGTGATCCAATTCCCTACAAACTCCAAGGAGTGTTGGGTTCAGAATAAGAGAGTCCTTGAGGACTTGAATAGGCTGAACCACAACAGGGAGTTTCAATTGGTGTATCCACCAATTTTAAATGCAGCTCAAGAGGCACATGTGAGTCAGGTAATCTCCTCAACTGTTCCTACCTCTGTTGTTATCTCTTTGATTTCCAGTGCCACAATGGAGGCCGGAACTGTCCAACAGCCTCCTACCCAAGTGGCCACATCTAGAATTCCCAAATCCAAATCCAGAAAACCAACCTCAGGTGCTTCTCAAAAGGCACCTGTTGCAAAAACTACCCAAGCCCTTGAGGGGAGTGTGAAGGAGGTAGTGAGAGGTGAGGGAAGGGGTGAACATCAAAGAAACCCTAAGAACAAGGAGGGTGAGATAAATGTGTCCCAGCCTAGCCACCCCGTATCTTCTAAAAAAGATGCAGTGGTTGAAAAGGAAACTACCACATCCCTAGTGGCATCCTCCCAAAAGGATGTTGCTATTGAAAAGAGTCCCCAACCAGGGACACAACACAAGAGGGATAGGGACACCAGAAGCCCCACAGATACATCCATGGCCTATATAAGGAGAAAGAGGTCTAAACAATCTGGGGTTACACAGGGATCACACACAGTGCCTATGGCGCCATCTCAAATTTAGTTTGATGTGGCTCCAGTACATGTGGAGTCACAACCCCATTCTTTAATCATTCAAACTGAAACAGAAACACCAAGCTCACCCACTCTCTCTTTAGATATGGATATGATTCACACCTCTATTCCTGATTCTCCATCTCTTACATTCTTGGAGAAGCCCCAATCTGAAATTGGTGGTCATCATCTTATTGATGATTTGTTGGACCACCAATCTATCATTTCTAAGACTCTGGCTCCATCTGTGGCTCTCAATTTAAAATCAATCTCCACAGATTCAGCCTTAGTCTTAATTTCAAGAGCTCCTTCTTTTCCTTCATCTACGGATATTTCTCATCCATTGACAAGTGTTTGTCTGTCTACGGATATGCCCCAAATTAGCTATCCGTTGACATGTACTTCTACTACCTCTACAGATACTCCTTCCACACTTGCACTTCAAACTTCAAGTATTACAACTTCAAGTGTGGATGATTCAGTAGTAGTTCAAACACTTCTAGGCTTGAGGGAAGGGAGTGATGCCACTGAGAGTGAGAGGCTGGTTTGCAACCAGGCAAAAGGAGAGGGAGAGCAAGAGAGACATACTACTTCTTCCAGTCTGGTAAAAGTGAGCACTGAGAGTTCCACCTTAGTAGGTGAAGGTGAGGGTGTGAGAGGTGTGAGCCAGGGGGAGTCCCTGATGCAAAAAGAGAGAGAAAATGAGAGAAAAGCAGGTACATGAGATATAAGGATGGAAGACTCAGCCATTACAAGTGAGTCAATGAATGTCAGTGATGTAGACATGGAGAGACTGTTCCAACTTGAATATCAAAATGAGTTGGATCAAGTCAACCTGAATGCTGAGACATTTACTCATCCTGATCCAGCCTATCAAGTCTTGGCTGGACAGGGCAATATGGAGGCAGAAAGGATGTTGAATTTGGTACACACAACTGAATCAATGTCTAGGGCAAACGAAGCTATTCAAAATCTGCCTCTAGGAGCTGGTGAAGATTTCAGCTATAATGAAGACAGTGATGATTCTAAGAGTGGTGAAGGAGGAGATGAAGGCCCTTCCACTCTCCAAGAGATGCCTACTTGGTTGTTTTCCAACTCTTATGTCCACAATGACACCAAGGCAGTCATTCTCAAGAATTATCAAAGGGCACATGGTGAAGCTTAGACATGAAATCCACAGCATGCCACCATAGTTCAAAACTTTGTGGCATCACTTCAGCTTCATCAAGCCCACATCCTTCAACAAAGAGCAAACACTGATGACATCAAGAACCATCTGGATGAGGTGAAGGATTCTTTGGCAAGAAGAGTTGATGTTGTTGCTCCTTCCACATCTCAATGGTATAAGCAAGACAAGTTGGTGAAGGATATGGATGCTCTCACTGTGAGGATGGATAAAATGGAGAAGCAAATGGACACCTTTCTGGCCAACCAGAATTTACAGACTCAGCTTCTGCAACAGTTACTGCAGGCTACTGGTGTCACTCCAACCCTTGATGATAACAAAAAGGGGGAGAGTTCAAGTAAGGGGGAGAGTGCACTAGTGGTCTCTGTACCAGTAACCAAAGGTGTGCCATCAATCCAAGGGGAGCCAGGGGAGTCACCTCAAATAATAGCCAATCCAAGTGAGTTTCAACTCACAAAGGTGGTCTCTCCTCAAGCTAAGGATGTCCAAGTCTTTCTCAACTCAGAGAAGCTGATCAAGGAATCCATCTTCCAGGCTGCGACTTCATCCTCATGTAGCCATCATGTCCACACAACAATTCTGAGGGTCCTCACTCCTGACACCATTGTTCTGCAAAGAAACTTTGATGCTGAACATTCTAGTGTCAAGGAGTTTGAACCTATCTTCAGTGTTAGGACTGGATCACCACCTAGACATCATGGCAAGAACAAACTAGAGGTGGACTACCCATTCCCCAAGCCTGATGAGTCTAAGATGTTAACAACTCTTATCAGGGATCTCAAGAATACCAATGATGTCATGCTGAGGCAAGGACTGGTTGTCATCTACAGAAATGGCAAAGAAATTCACATCACAAGCAGCCATCCTAGGTTCAATGAAGCAAAGGCAGAAGATATTTCAAGGATAAGGAGAGAAGCCAATCCCCAGAGTTATGAATCTACACCTGAAAAACAGGCTAGATTAGCCCAAGAACTATTGAGGGAAATGGAGGAAGAAAGTAGTGAGGCTGTAGAGGAAGAGGCTCCTACTATGAAAAGATTGAAGAAAAGGAAGACAGTGCCTAAATCCAAGCCAACCAGATGGAAGAAAAGATCACACAGGCATGTCTCTCCTGAGAAAGTAGAAGAGAAGAGAGATACAGGGAGGAGGATTATTTTTGAAGACCCTACCATAGCCTCAAATAAATCTCAAACCACCTTCCATGAGACTCCTATAGAGCTTAAAGAAGAACCTATTGAGTTTGAAAACTTGGTATTCCCTAAGTTCATAATTGAAGCAGAAAAGATGTCAAAGAAAAGGGAACAAGTCAAGAGAGCTCAACAAGGACCAATCAAGCTGAATGTTGCACCAAAAGTTGCCAAGCCAGTTGAGAACAAGGCAGACTTTTTGTACATTGCAGACATACAGGAGTACTCAACCTTGGATCTATTCCTTGATGAAGTTAGTGAAATCAGAGGCACAGACAAGTTCAAAGATTTGCTTGAAAGACTAAATTTTGTCTACAAAGAAGGAAATGTGAGAGCATGGCCCCTGCAACACACAAGGGGATTTTCTGAGGTTGCCAGGAGTGCTGTGTTGAAGAAAATTGAGGAAATCAGGAGCAACTGGAATTCTCCTGATAGTTTGCCAATGAAGCTGAAGATCCCTTTTAATAGACAAAGAATCCATCTCCAACCCTACTGGATGATGGAATTCAAGGATGACAAGGGCTGTAGAAGATTCTTCAGGATTGAAGATCAATTGTTTAAGGCTAGTACCAAGTATCTTAGATCGTTGCAAGGCATGCTGAATCTAAAAGTTGCTGAAGAAGATGCATTCTACAGAAAGCTTCAAGATCAAATCAAGGCAAATTATGCTAAGGAAGGGAGACGGAAGATTCAACCCCCAAGAGAGAAGAAAATGAATTAAATATGCTCAGTCTAGAGGAGCACTCTCTATGTAACTATCTCTACTCTTCAGTTTTTCATTTTTGTAGCTTAATACAATTTTTACTGCTTACTGGTTATTTATTAGGAGTGGTTTTGTTATCATCAAGACTCTTAATTTATGTCTGATTCTCAACCAGGCATAAATTGGGGGAGATTGTTAGGAACTATGTTGTTTCTTGATGATAACTAAATTAACTTAGTAAAAAATTGTACAAGTAAAATGTAGCCATCAACGGATAGCATGCTTATGCAGTATCCGTAGATAGGTAGCTTATCTACGGATAAGACTCTAGGTAACATGCTTTTGTATTTCTGATGTTGAAGTAATCTTGTAAGGCTGAATAAGTCATGCTGACTATTAATAGATATGTAGAGGGAGGCTAATTGTAAATAGTTGATGCCTTGTAATTTTGCATAAGTGAAATTGACTGTCTACGGATAGCTTAATTAGCCTTCTACGGATGTGGAAAATGTACTGTCTACGGATAGCAGTACTAGCTATCTACGGATGTGATCAAGATACTGTCAACGTATACAACTCAAGAAGCTTCTACGGATATACACTATACTTGTGAAAGTGACAGTTCAGGAAGAGCACATGGGTTGACAGACTACATAAAGCACGGAAGCCAGTTTTTCTGGAAAGGTCACGAGAAGAAGTAGCATTCTGTTGTATGGTCAAAAGTAGTATTTCTATAAAAGACAATCAGCCAAGAAGGGCAAGCTACCAACACATGGACCACTACTCAGAATGGAGAAACAAGGATCTTGAATAGATTTACTTTTTCTATTATTGACCATTCAAATATCTTTGTAAACTTGGGATATATAACCAAGTAGAAGCATACTTCTAGAACTAAGAAATCAGTTAGGCAATTTAGAGAGCACAAAGCAATATCCTTTGTAAATTGCTGAAGCTAGAATTGTGTATTTGAAGCTGTGTGTTTATTTATAAACATCACAAAGATTTCTTCAATAAAAATCTCTCAGGTGGACAAAAACAATCCACCTGAATTTTTAATTCTTGTGTTATCTTATATGTTTTTCTGTTCTTGTTTTTAATTTCACATCTTCACTATCAAGAATCAAAAATAAATTTTAAAGATTGTATTCAACCCCCCCTTCTACAATCTTGATTCATTGTCTGGTAATAACAAAGTTGTAAGTTTTCTTCACTCCAAATTTCAACATTAGAGGAAATTTATCACCATCACCCACCTATTTAGTACAATATATTTTATGTTAAATTATGTTTCAATTGAAAATGAAATGTGGATATTACTTTCAATATCTGCATTTACTCATTCTCATCAGCATCAACGTCGTAAACAGTTTTCCCGGTCAACCGACAAATTTCATCATTAGGCCAAATTATAGGAATAGTTCCTGAGTTATCAGAGCATAATGTATATAGCTTGAATCTGCAATAAAGACAGAAAATGTAATTTAAAAATTTGAGTATCTATGTTTGAAAATTGGGGTTGTGGACAAAAATAACCTTTTGTCAGGGTAGGGATAATTACGATTGCAACATCTATATTCGCCATCAACCAACTTCAGATCTTCGTCACAATTCATACATAAATGAACAAACCAACTCATCTTCTCATCCACTTTCTTAACAGTCAATTGGCACACCACATTTTTCTGTTTTAAAAAAATGAAGATCTAAAACTACATATTCGAAATATTGGTAAATACCAAAGTTAATAGTACGGATTTTGAAAGGATATTCACCTCAATATAATCCTCAATCAACTTCTTAATTTGAACCACTTTGAATGCTGGACATTGTTCTCCTTCTCATCATCTATATCCATAGCGTAAAAATTTGATTCTGCGAGTCTAAAGTTTAAGTTCAGTTAAATGTATGAGCCCCTACAACATAATTTACCTTAAATTTTAAATACAATTGTAAGAACGTAATATAACCTTTGTCATAGCAAGTTGACAGAACGGTGTTTGGGGTTTAAGAAAAACCTTGTTGCAGGAAAGCTTGTCAAGTATAGACCACCTATTGCACAAAAATATTAAAACCCCAGTAATTTCAAATTTAGCTGTTGTACCAATGTTAGTTTGCAATACCTTTCCAATCACTAACTTTACAACTGCCTATAATTATTATGACCGGTTCTTCCACCACTCCTTCTCTTGCTTTTAGGAAAGAATCAGCAAATTCATTGAAAAAGTTACGTTGACGAAAGTCCTGCAAATTCGATAATACAAACCGTATCACATTCTTTACTATATAACTTATTTTACATGTGTTTCTATTAATATGATAATGAGACATACAATCCTGATCCCGATGGAGGCATCAGGGTTGTATCCTTATCAGGATTATATGCCTCCATTAGGATCAGGATTGTATGCCTCAGTATATGAGTTGTGCATACTTTCCATTGGTGATGCTGAATTGCACATGTGATTTCTCTCCTGTGTCTTTTTCGTCCTGCAAATTCGATAATACAAATTGTATCACATTCTTTACTATATAACTTATTTTACATGTGTTTCTATTAATATGATAATGAGACATACAATCCTGATCCTGATGGAGGCATCAGGATTGTATCCTTATCAGGATTGTATGCCTCCATCAGGATCAGGATTGTATGCCTCAGTATATGAGTTATACATACTTTCCATTGGTGATGCTGAATTGCACATGTGATTTCTCTCATGTGTCTTTTTCGTACATTGGTTTTGGTTGGATATCTTGTATGACTACAACAACATCTGACCAATATAACACTAAATTGTAAATATAACATAAATGCAACCATATCTGAGTAATAGAATAGGATTTTTTCATTAAAACATAAATGCAATTGGTTAAAAGCTACAAAATTCATTATCTATAAATACCCGTCAGGAAACGGTTGTCTGTCCTCATGGCTACCATATCCTCCAATTTATAAAAATCAATTGCAATACTAGAAGGAAGTTATCAATTTTTGGCATCATTTTGGCACTCTCTCTAAATGGAAAATCCTAAATACTAGTACTAAAAGTACATATGTTCCATTCCTATTATATTGTATTTAGTTTTAATATTATTTATTTAGGGATCATCTAGGCACCTTACATGGGGTGCCAACTATTGGACTTGAAGGATGCTAGATTTGATATAAATGAATGAAAAAATAAAAAAATTATTATTTATAATGAGTTGACATGTTTGGCACCCCTTGAAGGATGCCTCTATTGGAGATGCTCTAATTGCAATAGTTTTGTTAGCGATAGCCGGAAAAACACTAGAAAAATATGTAAGGGGGAAATTTTACGGTACATATAACGATAAATTTGCCTCTACTTACATCAAAAATCCTATGATATATGTTCACTATAAAAAATTTGAGGCGCCTGTTTTTTAAGCAAATGCTAATAAACGTTTACTCTTGACCGAACCCTTTTAATAATTTCTGAAAGTTTTAATAAAAAAAGGTATCTGCGTGAATAATATATATATATATATATCCTGTCCCACATCGAGTAGATTGAGAAACTTTGTTTGGTATATAAGCAAGAGTAATACTACTAAATGCACCAACAAATCATGATCTTATGGGGGTCTATGATGGGCTAGTCGTTACCCAAGTTGGCTGCATTTGGGTCAGTGTGCTTCGACTTCGGACTTGAAATCGGGACTTGACTCGATTTTCGAAAAAAGACTCGGAATTTGACTCGGGTTGTCACATATGATATCAGAACCGACTCTCGAAAACTTGATACGCCAAGTTATCCGAGGTGGGGACACGAAGGCTGGTGGTATTATCTCACAATGGACAGAGGTCCGGAGGTGGGAACACGAAGCTAGCCGGTATTATCTCACAATGGACAGGGAGGAACGATCTTGGAACCTATGGGATATCCGTTCAAGCCTGACGAGGACGTCAGGAGTTTAAGTGGGGGAGTTTGTAACACCCCATCCCACATCGAGTATATTGGGACACTTTGCTCGGTATATAAGCAAGAGTAATACTACTAAGTGCACCAACAAATCATGATCTTTTTGGGGCCTGTGATGAGCTAATCGTTATCTAAATTAGCTGCATTTGGACCAGTGTGCTTCAGCTTATTCGGACTCGAAATCGGGACTTGACCCAATTTTCAAAAAAGGACTCGAAATTTGACTCTGATTATCACATATATAAGGGTGTTGCATGGTTTTTAATTATTTTAAAGCTCTTACTTTGAGTCCGACCGAATAAGCAATTAACTACAACAATAATGGTTTTGCATAATTTTAAATTTTATTATTTAATTATTATAATATTAATGTACATTAGATATGACTGCCTTATAATTTATCTACTATTAAACTAATATTACTAAAAAAACAATAATAATAATAATAATATATACAAATTTGCTATGAGCATTTGTTAGAGCATCTACAACAAAGCTAGCTAAATTGCTTAGCTAAAACAATATAATATATTGATTATGTAAAATTTTATTATACTCTAATGAAATTAGTTATAATGTGTTACCCAGTATATGTCTATTACAGAAGGGGGGTTGAATGTAATTGTATGAAATAATCGAACAGACAAAGAAAAAAACAATCAATATCAGCTTTTATTAAACTTTATAAAAACTGATACAAACTCTCTCAAGAAACTATGAGTTCTTAAGAGCTGCTAGGTTTACAAAGATACTCATGTTAAAGATATTACTTTCGTAAAACCTATCCTGTGTTTATATATACACACAGCTACACATTCTGTTACACAAGATAATCTACATTTAATTAAATTGATCTTCTTGTCGCTTATCTTCTGTAACAGCTTTTACAAGATATATCTTCATCATATCAATCCTTTCCTGAAATCACGGAATAGTATCAATTACCAACAACCGACTTATCCTGCCACTGATGATGACATCATCAGACGTCATCTCCTGATGCTCTAAGTACTGACGCTATCCGATCCTGATGCACTCATTAAATCTTCATTTCCCAACAATCTCCCCCAATTTATACTTTCTGAAATAAAGCATAAATTCTCTGGATTTAATGATGCCAAAACTTCAATCAAATACTCGTAGGATTAACATAAGGATTTCGTTTAAGATATCCTTCATAATCAGATACTCTAATAAACCCCATGTTCTTCTGAAGAAACTGCTTCATCAACTCATCTTCTTTCTCTAATAACAAATCAATCATTCTTCTTCTCAGCTTCCTCAGTTTTTTATCATCTTTGTTTGTCTGATAAATTGCTGCTCTCAGATCCTCAATATAACTTCTCAACATTCTGTCATCTAGATAAATAAGTTTAACTCTCTCACTATCAGGACAGAAAGACAAATACTCTTCACCCAGAGTCTTTTCAATGAAAGCACTTCCTTTCTTCATTTCCATTTCTTGTCCATCCATATCAATGTATTTAGGAGCATATGCAATATCTTTCTGATTTAAACTCATCAAATGCAAATTGATACTGGATTGAATCTTCCTTCTCCACTTTAGACACACATCATCATTAGGAACAAACATATATTGTACGTACCTCAATTCTTCCATGTTCTTCATTGAGACATCCAGCTCTGTTAGTACAAACGTTGATCCATCCTTAAAAAAATACACCATCTTTTCTTTAGGCAAATTTCCATCATGAATGTCATACACCATTTGAACAGATATAAGTTTGTCAAGATGCCTTTGAGTAACTTTATCACTCAGATTTTCTGTTAGACATGCTTGATCAAATGATGCTGCCTGAGGAATTATTTCTGCGGCAGGATGACCAATTCCTCCATATGTTCCTGTTCGTCTGCATTCATTCTTCTTCTTCGCAACTTCTTCATAAGATTTCTTGAACTTCCCAGATCCACCAATGCAAGAAATTTCAGGGAGACTTTTGATATGTCCACTTGATTTAAATATCTCATTGAGCTGAAAATGAGATTTATCTTCCCTGATATCATAACCTTGACTTTTGTATCCTCTAACCTTCTTGAATCCATAAGAATTTCTTGAACTCCTTACAACATCATCCTTCTTTCTCAGATATTCCTCCAAAACCATTCCTGACTTTGTGAAGCTTTGTTGTTGCAAAGACTTGAAATAGTCTTTTTCTGCTTGTTTAGCTGCTTCCATATTTAATGATGTTCTTACAAGAAATATCTGTCTGTCATTCCTTGAATCTTCTCTTCTTCTCCTTCTTTGAACTAATGGAAGATCATCACCCTCTTCTTCTTCTTGAAGTGATGTTTCACTATTTTGTTCAGTAATCATCACTTGAGGTGGTCCTTCAAGAACTTCCTTTCCTTTTCCCTTAGCAGAAACAACAGATAATCCAGATGACTTATCTGCACCAGTATTTGATCATTCTTTGATCACAATACCTTTTTGAGAATTTGAAGGTGGTTTGACAGTACTTCCTCTTGCTCTGCCATGACCTCTACCTCTAGTCATGTTTCCCTTCCTTTCACTCCTAACAGTTCCTTTCTGTGAATTCAACATTTCATACTCTATCCTCTGGGCTTCCACCATTTCTTCTACATCCTCATCAGGATACATTTCATGAAGAAGTTTTCTAGCTTGCTGTTCATTGAATGCATCAAGTCTAGGATCTTTATAGTGCACAGTGTATTTTGTTCCATCAATATTCACAGTTTGATGAAACTTCTTTGCCTGTTCAGCTGTTGTCACTATAATATCATGAGATTGCTTTTGAGAACTAGATCCAGAGACTTGTGTCCTTGCAGCAGCATCAGAAGATATTTGTTTCTGACTAGAACCTCCATCAGGAGCATCATCCTTTCTTAGAATACCCAACTCCGGAGAGCATTTGGTTGACACTACTTTCTCCCCCTTTTTGGCATCAGTCCCAGCATCAGGAACCAAAGCAGAGAGAAGTAAATCCAACTTAGCATCCATAGATTCAGCCTTTTTCTCCAGAGTCGCAATGCGATGTTCTAGAGAGACATGATCTCGATGAACACAGGAAAAGTCTCTTGAAATGCGAGCAACAGATTGATTATTTTCAGCCACAACATCAGCAATACTCTTTGCAGTCGTAGTCCTGACATCTTGAATCTCTTCAAAAATAGCCTTAAGCATCAGAGAAGTACCTTTAAGATGAGCTTGAAGATCCGAGCTTTGAATCTCTTTAAAGGCAGTAGCTAAATGAACATAAGCCCCAGAAATACCAATAAAAGATGAAGGACCAGTCCAAGAGTGATCCCACTGAGCTCGTCTGTGACTAGTCAGAATGTCCGTGGACTCATCATCAGGACCAGATTTCTCAGAGCTGGAATGAGAACTGTGGGTCTGATCCTGAGATGCTGCAGGAGTGGTTGATGTACCTGCATCAAAATCAGTAACCCCTAGATCTCTCTGTTCTTTTTCAGTGATCTCATCACTGCTCACCATCACACTATCGGAGCTTTTGAGAGCCAGATTTTCCTTACACAAATGCATAGCATTGTCACTCAGTTCTACCTCTCCTTTTGCCAGTTCAGGAGACTGCCACTCAAGTATTCTGTTTTTCTCTAGATCTTTTCTCTCATTCTCACGAAAAAGGCTCAGAGCACTCAGAAACGAAGAAATAAGAGATGGCAGAGAAGAGTGGAGTGCAGTCATACT
Organism: Heracleum sosnowskyi; assembly: GCA_030848705.1. Lineage (NCBI taxonomy): Eukaryota > Viridiplantae > Streptophyta > Magnoliopsida > Apiales > Apiaceae > Heracleum > Heracleum sosnowskyi. Next base: position 74,928,120 of record CM061244.1, read on the forward strand.
GACAGGGGTTCCCTCAGACAAGGGTTTGTCAGTAGTCATCCTGACACCAGGAGAGTAAACAACCATAGCAGAGTCGGGGTTAGTGACAGTACCTGAGTCTTTAGTGTCCAAAGGACGAGAGGATAATGGTTGAACCATGAGAGCCGGACTGTCAGTATACTGGCATGCTTCCATACTTTGAATGAAAGGTTCTTGTGGAGCCTGGACAACCTGGACTGCTTCAGTAAAGTGTACTGAAGGTTCTTGTGTATCCTGTCCGTCATATTGGTCTTTAAGAACAGAAGATGAAATACCCCTCATAGAATTGTCCTGATCAGTTTCAGACAGGAACTGCTCCTTGTCGTCATCCACCCTTTGAGCAGATGGTTCTTGTGGGACTTGATCTATGTGGACTGCTGATTCACTTTGAGAACCAGGTTCTTGTGTATCCAGATCAACAGTTGGAGCTTCTGATGATTTTGCCTTAACATTCCCTTTCTTGGTTCGTGCAAAACAAATCTTCCGTTTTCGACCAACCGACTCAGCTATTTCTTTTCTTGCTTCAGTTTCCAGTCTTTTGATACGATCATAAGACATATCAACTTTGTGTGTCTGTGGAGATACAGTAGGACTGGAATCAGAGACAACCACACTATCAAGAAAGGGTTGCACATCAGTAGCAGTAGCATCAGTAACTGGTACTTCATCAGCATCAAGTCCGGGATCAGAAGGGAGAATACTGTCCGGAGTAATACTGACAAGAGCATCAGTAGCAGAGCTGTTGTGAAGTGAGGTGTGTAGAGCATCAACAGCATCAAAGTGAGAGTAGAGAGTGGACTTTCTTAATCTTTGCCTTTTGGAAGATGGTGATGAGCCAGGTGACACGACCTCAGGAGGTGTCATTTCTCCCATCATACTCATCTGATATCTGGACTGCATTAACTTAGCGAACTTCTGACACATTGTAGCATTAGTAGATCCAAAGATTATGTCATCAACATATATTTGAATCAGGAGCAAGTCCTTGCCTTTTTGAATGTAGAACAAGGTTTTATCAATAGTGCCTCGTGTGAACCCACTATCAAGAAGAAACTGAGTTAGTGTTTCATACCAGGCCCTTGGAGCTTGCTTGAGGCCATAAAGAGCTTTATCCAGTCTATACACATGATCTGGATATTTAGGATCAATAAAGCCTGGAGGTTGTTCAACATAAACTTCTTCCTCCAATTCTCCATTTAAGAAGGCACTCTTAACATCCATCTGAAAGACCTTGAATTTGATGTGAGCAGCATATGCTAGAAATATTCTGATGGCCTCCAATCTGGCAACCGGAGCAAATGTTTCATCATAATCAATGCCTTCTTGCTGAGAATACCCTTTTGCGACAAGTCTGGCCTTGTTTCTTGTAATTACTCCATCAGAATCAGTTTTGTTTCTGAACACCCATTTAGTGCCCACAATAGATCTGTTTTTGGGTCGTGGAACAAGTTGCCAGACTTCATTTCTTTCAAACTCATTTAATTCTTCTTGCATCGCAGTTACCCAGTCAGCATCTTTCAAGGCATCTTCAATTTTCTTTGGTTCTTCCTGTGAGAGAAAATTGTGAAATAGACACTCATTCTGAGTTGTATTCCTCGTTTGAACACCGACATCAGGATCTCCAATAATGAGATCAGGAGGATGCGCTTGTGTCCACTTTCTTGCTGATGGTAACATGGTTCTTGAACTTGATGCTCCCCCTGCATCCATGTCTTCCTCAAAAGAACTACCTTGAGTTGTATGCGAAGCTCCCCTGCATTAGTGTCTGGAAAAGATCCATTTGAATCAGAATTACTCTGATGGCTGTCACTTGATGTACTGTCAGTACTGGCATCAGTGCTGTTATCAGTACTTCCATCAGTATCTGGAGAAGAGTTGTTTTCAAGAGGTTCATTATTTGTAATATTATCAGTAGGCTCCCCCTCAATGGCATCACTACTGATTTCAGCTTCTAGTTCATCTCCAAAGATCAATTCCTCATGAGTATCTTCATTAATCCCAGTGATTTTCCTGTCATCAAACGATACATTTACTGAGACATTCGCAATCTTAGTTCTCAGATTGTATACCTTGAAAGCTTTTGTTGTGTCAGGATATCCAATAAAAATTCCTTCATCTGCTTTTGCTTCAAATTTTCCAAGCTTTTCTGGGTGAGGTCGTAAAATGAAGCATTTGCACCCAAACACATGCAAGTGTTTCAGGCTTGGTTTCTTCCCTTTAATCATCTGATATGGAGTCTTGCCATGTCTTGTGATCAGAGTACAGTTCTGAGTATAGCATGCAGTGTTAATAGCCTCTGCCCAAAAGTAAGTTGGGAGCTTTGCTTCTGCCAGCAATGTTCTTCCTGCTTCAATTAAAGTTCTGTTTTTCCTTTCGACTACTCCGTTTTGTTGAGGAGTACCAGGAGCAGAGAATTGCTGTACAATTCCTTTTGATTTGCAGAAATCTTCCATTTTTGAATTTTTAAACTCAGTTCCATTAGCACTGCGAAGAATTTTGACTCTGTTACTTGATTCATTTTCCAGCAACTTGACATGTTCTATCAGAATCTCTGGTGTTTCACTTTTTTTATGGAGAAAGTATACCCATGTAAACCTTGTATACTCATCAACAATCACTAGAGTGTATCTTTTCTTGTTGATAGACATCACATTCACTGGACCAAATAGATCCAGATGCAGCAGGTGATAAGCCGTGTCTATTGAGTGTTCTGAAATACTTTTGAAGCTGATTCTCTTTTGCTTTGACTTTTGACAGTCGTCACAGAGTCCATCAGAAGAGTACATTGCTTTTGGTAGACCTCTCACCAAATCTTTTCTTACTAACTCATTGATGTTGTTGAAATTCAAATGAGAGAGCTTCTTGTGCCAGTTCCAACTTTCATCTACTGATGCTTTTGACAACAGACACGTCATTTTCCCATCAGTAGCAGATTGTAAGTTGGCTTCATAGATGTTACCACGTCTATAACCCGTAAGAATCGCTTTTCCATCTTTCTTACTAGTTATTTCACAGTGAGATTCATAAAAATTGACATGGTAGCCTTTATCTGTAATTTGACTGATGCTTAAGAGATTATGCTTCAGTCCTTCTACGAGAGCTACGTTTTGAATGATGACATTTCCAATCACAATATTGCCATATCCTAAGGTGTGTCCTATGTTGCCATCTCCATAGGAAACCTTTGGGCCAGCTTTCTTCTCAAACTCTGACAGCAGGGACTTATTTCCTGTCATATGTCCTGAACATCCACTATCCAGAACCAAAACATTTTTTTTGTTGCCCTGCAATCAATATTTCAATCAGTCAGAATTTTTAAGAACCCACACTTGTTGGGTCCTGTTTTTCAATTTCTTGTTAAGATTTGCAGCGGATTTTTTTCTTAAATCATGTTCAATTGAATTAACTCCACTTGAACTTGATTTAACAGAGTCTTTCTTAACATACACATTCTTAGTTAACAAATACAATTTATCACAAAAATTTGTACCTTTATTAAATTTAGGCAAAGGAACATAATTGTCATGGTACAAATTGTGATAACTAGTACATGTGTAAACTGAATGCCATTTGCTACCACAGTGAGAACAAGGATTCTGTGGTTTGTAATTAACATTTCTACTCCTAACATCAGAAATAGAAATTTCAACTCTCCTCTTTTTATTCTTCCTGCAATCAATGGCAAGATGATTAGTATTCCCACAGGTATGACATGTCTTTCTTGGAGCATTGGGAACATATTTATAATTGTTCGACTTGTCTATACCTAATTTTCCATTCCTATGCCTTTTAGGAATCTTCTCATTTTTCTTACCAGTCACTGCATTGATTTTTTTCTTTAATTTACCAGAGGAGAGATATCCTAAGTTCTTTTCTTTTGTGATTCTTTTCTGAACAGTCTCAGTGCATATTTTAACATCAATCTTACCAGAGGTTTTAGTATTGACACTTGAACAAGGAGCAACAGAAGATTCAATTTCTGTATTTGAGTTAATTTCTGTATCAGAAACAATTTCTATTTCTTTTTCAGAAATTAATTCAGTATTGGAAGTTGAACCTTTCTCAAAGATAGAATTGACTTTCATATCACTCGCAGGAACAAATTTTATGTGAGTGGACATACTTATTTTTTCATCTTCTTTTGCCTTATTCTTCTTATATCCAAGACACTTTTTCCAGTTTCTATCATTTATAAGTAAATGAGTCTGTTTACCAGAATGAGTCCACACTCTTATTTGTTCTCGTTCTTTCCTTAACTCTTTTTCTAGAGATTCTATCTTTAACATCTGTTCTATTTCTATCCCTTTGAGTTTCTCACACAAGTTTTGAGTATTTTTTAAAATGACCAACTCAGTCTCTAAATACTCATTTCTTTCCTTTAAATCAGCTGACTCCTTTAAAATTCTGATGTTCTCCTTAGATTGGTTATTATAGCTAATATGCAGATTCCTAAGGAAAGACTTTAATTCACATATGTTATCAGTATCAAAAGCATAAGCAGTTTTAGGTACCTTATCAGATGCTTCTTCAATTTCAGCCATCAATGCATAGTTTGTTTCTTCTTCTTCTTCTTCAGAATCAGAAGAATCCATCCATCCTTTGTTTGTCATAACAAGCGCATTTCCTGTTGATTTTCCAACTTTGGGTTTCTTGCATTCAGTTGCATAGTGACCCATCTTGTCGCAATTGAAGCATTTAATCTTAGAGAGATCAACTTTCTTCTGTTTACCTTTCATGTCAGAATATTGATCTCCTTTTGACTTTCTTCCATCCTTCCTAAATTTGCCCTGCTTCATTCTTCTGAAACCTTTCACCATCATGGCCATCATCTGCACTAGTTCTTTGTCAGAGTCATCATCTGATTCCTCATCCGTACTTTCATCAGTATCAGCATCAGTGTCTGACTTTATTACTACATGAGCTTTAGCCTTCATTTTTCCTTGGTGCACACGTCTTTCCTTTGATTCCACTTTCAAAGCCACAGATTTAGGCTTTGATCTTGTACCTTCCTTTTGCTTGATCTCCAGATCATATGTCTTCAACATTCCATAGATTTCATCAAGAGTCATCAAGTTCATCCTATAAGTGTGCCTTATAAGATTCTGTTGAGTTATCCATTCCATGGGTAAGGATCTTAAGAACTTGACGTTTGAGTCTTCAACGTCATATACCTTTCCCACCAATGACAATTCATTTAGCAAGGTAAGAAATCTATCATAAATTTCTGTAATGTCCTCATCATGCTTTGCCTCGAACTGCTCATATTCTTGAATGAGAATGCCCCTTCTATTTTTCTTGATTTCTTCAGTTCCTTGGCATTGAACTTCCAAGGCATCCCATATTTCTTTAGCAGTCTTACATGGAATAACTCTGTTAGATAAAACAGTATCTAAACCATTATGTAAGATATTTCTAACCTTTGCATCTTTGATTATTTGAGCTTTATCCTCAGGAGTCCATTCACTCTTTTTCTTTGGTGCCAGTCCTGCAGGAGTTGTCTCGGTTGCTGCGACTGGTTCAGTTGGGATAAATGGTCTATTACTTATCCTGTCTATGTAATCAGGATCTGAAGCTTCAAGATACATAAGCATTTTCACCTTCCATGTTGAAAACTCTGTTTTCTTCAACATCGGAATTTTCATGGTTTCATATCTGTTCCCCGACATTTCGATCGTTTCTGATTTGATAAATTATCAGTCTGCTCTGATACCAATTGTTACCCAGTATATGTCTATTACAGAAGGGGGTTGAATGTAATTGTATGAAATAATCGAACAGACAAAGATAAAAACAATCAATATCAGCTTTTATTAAACTTTATAAAAACTGATACAAACTCTCTCAAGAAACTATGAGTTCTTAAGAGCTGCTAGGTTTACAAAGATACTCGTGTTAAAGATATTACTTTCGTAAAACCTATCCTGTGTTTATATATACACACAGCTACACATTCTGTTACACAAGATAATCTACATTTAATTAAATTGATCTTCTTGTCGCTTATCTTCTGTAACAGCTTCTACAAGATATATCTTCATCATATCAATCCTTTCCTGAAATCACGGAATAGTATCAATTACCAACAACCGACTTATCCTGCCACTGATGATGACATCATCAGACGTCATCTCCTGATGCTCTAAGTACTGATGCTATCCGATCCTGATGCACTCATTAAATCTTCATTTCCCAACATAATGATTGGTTATATTTTGAAAATAATAAAATATATCAGTATTTAACCTTGTTATAAATGAAAAATATTATTTAAACATGATAATAGGGTGACGAGAAATTTACTACATGTCCTCAAAGGCTCAACATATTTACCCAACATCAGATCGACTATAAGAAATTATTCATATTTTAAAAATTATATTTATTTTTGACATGTCAAGTAGACATTTTAGCTAAAGACTTTCGGAGTTGGAAATACTCGATAAATTGTAATTAGCGTATTTAGCTTTACTTAATGCAAGAGGTTCGCTACTCATGATTTGTTGTAATAATAAATGGGTTCATGCATTCATACTAACTAGCGTAAAAACCCGTGCGAGGCACGAGCCTGTTTATATATTGAAATTATTTTCCGCATAAATATGTATATATATCGAAATAGTTTTGTGATTAAAATGTAGTTAAGATAAAATATTTTGAATTTATCTTATACTTATATAATATTTTTCTAAATATTTTTTAATTTAATAAGATTCATTTGGATAAATTTCTATAATATAACGATCAAATGACTATTTGTTAGGTCCTGATAAGTTTGTAGAAGGGGGGTTGAATACAAACTATACCGTTTTATCGAAATTTGTTCGTTTAAGATTAAACCAATTAGAACAAATTAATGCGGAATAAAAACTGAAACAATATTCAAGTTAAATAGAAACTCTATTAAACTTGAGGGGTGTTACAATTTTGATCACTGATTACAAAGAACTTAATAAAACAAATCTAGAATAAATTCGACATGAATTTATCTATTTTTGTAATAAAAAGGATCGAATACTAAAAAGTAGTTCGATATAAAATCTAGGGATTATGATCCGCTAGAAAGCTAAAGCAGTACAAGAGAATCAGTTCTTATGAATTAAATGTTATGAACTAATCAAGATTTAATTCTCTGGCAGGAATTTAAAGCTTTGCTGTTTGAAGAAGTAATGAAGACAGTCGAATGGAATATATGTTGCTGTGTCTTTTTTAATTCTTCTGTTGTTGTAAAGTAATTGATGATGTCCTGTCTTCTGTCTATATATAAACTGAATGCTTTTCTTTTAATCATCCCACGTGCAAGCCAATTCAACAGAATGTAATTAGCACTAGGAAGACTCACAGAAAAACAATCCATTTTGCCTTAGAAGACTTTCGGGAAGACAATGAAATGCAAGTGGAAGACAACCGGGAAGATTCTGGTTTGCCTAGGAAGACAATTGGGAAGACTCTCTTGTGAGTCTTCCTAGTTCATTAAACTAAGTCTTCCTAGTTCAAACCTCAGTCTTCCTAGTTCAAATATATTCTAATTTAAATAATTAACTAAATAAATTATGTATTAAATTAATTCTTTACAGAATTAATTTAATAAATAATTTACTCAATAGTATTAATTATTTATAAGAGAATAAATAGAATTAGTTGACTTCTCAATTAATTTCTTTTTATTCTAATTTAAATAATTAACTAAATAAATTATGTATTAAATTAATTCTTTACAGAATTAATTTAATAAATAATTTACTCAATAGTATTAATTATTTATAAGAGAATAAATAGAATTAATTGACTTCTCAATAAATTCCAGAATCACTTAAAACTTAGATAAAGAACAAACATAATAGTACGTTGACACTCGATGCACTGTCTGGTTCATGAGTGACTAACGACAATGTCTGTTCTTTATCTGTTTGACTTTAAGCAGTGATTCACTTCCTTCTCATTCAAGAACTCTGTAACCAGTATCTTTTTTCTGACACCACTTGAAATCTCTGTCACTTTAATAAATCCACTGAGCTTGAATACTTCATTGAGGCTTGATCAATAAATTGAGCTTCTTTCAATGTAGAATCACTTCAAGTCTGTAGATGACTTTAATCTTCATTCTTTGACATATATAATCTTCTGAGATTCCTGTGACAATTGATTTTTATTATTTACTTATTACATCTTAATTAAAGTTGAGTAGAATCCTCGGTGTTTACAAATAGGACTAGACATATGCCTTTCAATCTCCCCCTATTTGTTTGTTAGACAATAACAACCAAATACTCTAGAGGATAACTCAACTAAAACAAGAAAATATAAGACTTTTAAGAGCCAAGCAAATAATAAAAAGTTCTGGATTAAATATAACAAATTCCAGATTCAAACAATAAAGATAAATACAATATAGATGTTCCTCTAGACTGAACATATGAATACTTTTCCCTATCTTGATTTACCTAGCTCTAAACATATAACATTTACAAATGAGCTAACTACATCATGCCTTTAGTCTCTAATTTCACCTTCTTCAGCTTCTTGCAAGGTGACTAGAAGATCTTTGTCAAGGACACGATCACTTTCAGAAACCACACCACTTGGCATTACTGGTTGAGTGGTGATCTTCTTCAATCTATTCTTCATCTGAGCATATCTTGGAATTTTCTCCGTGCAGTAGTCTGAAATCATATCAGCAACTTCAGACTTCTCTACAGAAGCAAACCCAGAAGTTCTAAGAAGATTCTCCAACTTCACCAGTTGCATAGCAGTCTGTAGCTTCATGGAATCAGGATCCAGCCTCACAGTCTCTAAAGTTGTACCTCTATAGATTTTGACTTCATAAGGAAAATGTACAACTTGAGGACTGGCCTTCATAGCAGAATCTCTAAGCCGGTCATATAGAAGCTCATTCAAGCAAGAAGATCTCTTTACTTTACTCATCAGAATCCACAATTCATATAGAGATCTTCTTTGTAGGAGGTCAAGAGAAATGGTGAATGACCCTTCAAGCGCACTTGAGACATAGATGAACAGTTCTTGCCTCATCCCATTTGATTCCTTGCTTCATCCTAACATCCAATCTCCTTTCTTTGACATGAATACTATGAAGACGTTGTTTGTCTTCATGTTCAGCCTTTTGAATTTTCAGCTTCTGAGATATGATGTCGGAGACCTTGGCATTCTCATCCTCCTTTCTCCTTAGCTCTGCTTGCTGTTTCTTCAACTCTTTCTGAAACAAGGGGTCAGGTGTATATAGATCAGCTTCATCCTCTCAATCCTCAAAGTTTGCTGCCTCCTCAACCTCCTCCTCACCAAAAGCTTCTTCAGGTATGGTCTTCTCCAGATCACCAGATGTGTCATAATGGAAGTCATCCTGTTCACCGTGGTAGTAGTAGGCATCGTCAAAGACAGTATCCTCCAGTGATTGTTTACCTTTTCCCTTATCTCCTCCAGAAGCTCCTCCAGCTTCTCTTTCTTCTCCTTTCTTCTCCTTCTCCCCCTTAGTTGAGGAATCCTCTACAGTTTGAGCTGTGGAAGCCCTAGGATTCACCTCAGATGTTCTCCTTATCTCTCCTCTTTCTCTCCCATCTCCTCCTTCATCAGCATCATCATCCTCATCATCATCTCCCTCAAAGAATGTTCTTTGCTCTTCAGTAGGTTGATGTGAATTCTTGATCATATTGTATAGGTGCTTCATCCCTTCATTAAGATGCTCCATTCCGCCTTCAATCCTAGACATCCTTTGTTCATTAAACCTCTGGTTTTCATCAGATGTTTGCAGAATAAAGTCCACCTTGGTAGAAATAGAAGCAATCTCCTTGACACTCTCCGATATCTGAGCATTTGACATTGTAAGATCAGAGATGTCTGAAGCCACCAGTACTTGAGATTGTTGGATTGAATTCAGCTTCGGGAGTAGATTATTCTTTAATCCTTCCAGGTCATCTTTCACAGTACCCAGCTGATTTGATACAGAGGTGGTAGATTGAGCAACCACTTGTGCTTTCAGAAGATTGTTCTCAGCTTGGGTTTCTTGTAACTTCCTTTGTAGATCAGCTAGCTAGTTCAACAAAGCAGTGTTTGTGTCAGTGTGTGCACTCACCTCAATTGCTCTCAGTGGTGTTTCACTCAACTCACGTGCTTGTGTTTCACTCGGTGTTTGATTCATATCTCTCACCACTAACTGTTTGTCAAGATTCTCAGTAGATGTACCTGCAGGAAAAATCACCCTAGCCCCTTCAAGAGAGGTCAGTGGTGGTGCAATGGGAGTTCGCAATTCTCGATCCCTGAATGAGTCTGTCAAAATATTTGACATTGTATACTGAATTTCTTCAGGGACAGACTCATCAAGTTGCCTTTCACTTTCTCCAGTATAAACTGCGAGTGAAAAATCCCTTAGGGGAGCCAGAGATGTTCCCTCTGGGAGGGGAGAAAATGATTCTATTATTGGTGGCGAAGAATCAGATTTTCCCTCTGATGCCTGTGAAGGCACTTCTACCGTAACTATGGTAGGCACTGTTTCAAAGTCAAAAGTAAAGTGCTCTCCTTGCATAGTGTCCTGAGTATAATCTAGATGGATATCTTCTCCCATTGTGAGTAATGGGAGTGTGCTTGACTCAGTACAAGATGCCATGGCCCTATGGCGAATTTCAATAGATCCACCCTGTTGAGAGGATGTCTCCAGAGACTGTGTAGTGGCCATATCAATGTCCATATCCTTTTGAGAGGATACAGATGGGCTTACAGTTGTCTCCCTATAGGTTTTTCTTTTCTTTAAGGGTGGAGACAGAGCTGTGGGAACACTCATTTCAGGTATATCACTAACTCTTCTTGAACTGGTTTGAATAGTAGGCTCAGGTTGTGTATCAGAAGTGTTTGACTCTCTGTATGGCTCTATGACCTGGGTCAGAGACTGTGGTTCTACAATCTCTGGGTCAGCCCTAACAACCACTTGGGTTTCACTTGAAGTACCAGAAGAAGAACCAAAGTTTGGAATAACTACTTGCAGTGGAACTGGATGTGGTTGAGGAACTTGTTCACCAAAGATAGGAAGATTAATGAATTGACTCATCAATGGTGAAACAAGAACAGGTATGGTGGTAAATTTGGATGAGACATCAAGTCTGGTGTAGAATTTGGTGTCTGTGGTTGGAGAGGTTTCAAATCTAGCTTCTCTAAACAGTTCTACCTGCTCAGTAGTGAGAAGATGATTAATGATAAGAGTTAGAAAGCGAGGGTACCAACACCTTACTTTCACACCATTATCAGAATCTCTCCTAGAGTGAGCAAGCCTGTTGAGCAATAGGTTCCACAGAATCTCAACAAAGTTCAATCTACGACCAAATACTATAGCATAGGCAATATATTGATTAAGACTGGTAATGCAATGAAAGTTTGTTTTTGTGCAGTTACCAAATACCCTAGCTATAGTATCAAAGAACAGATCCCATTCCCTTACAACAAAACTTTTGGACAATTTAACCATTTGAAAGGGACCCTGGTAATGAATATTCACAAAGAACTGTGATAACTCATCATCAGTGGGTAAGGGATCAAACCTGTCCTTTGGAAAATGCAACACATCACAAAATAACTCAAAAGTAACTGTATATTGCTGGTTGAGAATATTGAAAGTAAAAGATTTTGAATTTTCAGCAATAACAGCACTTGAACACAACATCCTTAATGGATCAATTTTCAGAAGTGCATTGGCACAAATAGCATAACTAACACATAAATTGCTATTTAAAAATTGAATCCACGGTCTAAAACGTTCCACCTTGCATTTTAAAGGATCAAAATACCCAACATAATTATTTAACACAAGTTCAAAATTATTAGGATCCATTTTAAAAACACAAGAAAATTTTAATTAACTTAAAATAAAATTAGTATTTTAGGGATTTTTAGAATTAATCAAAATTACTTAAAATCCACAAAATCACAATTCTATTAAAATTAACTAAATTAAAATTTTTAATCCCAAATATTCGAACTTAAACTTTTGAAAAACAGGAATGAATTGGGCAAATGATTTCTAAACACACAACCAGTTTACACACACAGACCTGCTTTGATCACTTAACACATACGATTTACTTAACAATTCACAACTCCACAAATCGAAAATACTTGAAAAATTGAAAAATCCAACAGCAATTCGACTTGTAATGTTTGATTTTGAAAGACAAGTAATGTATTGCTAAGTAAATACTTGAGCAAGAATGAAAATGATCAGTGATTTAGCAGAAACTGAGAGAATTTGAAAGGGGGTTTTTGAAAGAAATAACAACTGCTAAGGAATAAGCTAAGAAAATGCGTATGTTACTGTGTGTATCTATATATATTAAACAGATAACTGAAAAGTAAAAAAAAACAAAAGGAAAGGAACCGTTTTTATAAAGGATTGTACTGGGAAGACAATCGGGAAGACTTAAGATAGTCTTCCCGGTAGTCTTCCTAGTACAAACTAGAAAGTCTTCCGGAATAAAATAAAAGAAAAAACAGAAAATAAATCTATTAATTCTAAGTCTTCCCGATAGTCTTCCTAGTTCAAAAACTGGGAAGACTTAGGAAAAGACTTCAAATTAAAAGGAAAAAACGAAAAACAAAAAGAAAAATCTTAGTTTACCCGGTAGTCTTCCTAGTATTAAACTGGGAAGACTTAGAATAAACTTAGAATTAAATTGAATATTTACAGAAAAATGCAGAATTAATATAAAAATGCATGAAAAATACTTAAAAATCTAGAAAAATTCACAGAAAATTCCATAAATACTAGAAAAATATGCAGAATATTATAGAAATGCATAAAATTAATATAAACTTGCAGAAAAATTCAAACAACAATATTTACAATCTGAAAAATACCTAAATAATTCTAAATAAATATATTTTCAATAAAAATACATTTCTCTACTTCAAAAATATGAGAAAAATATTTTTAAAGAAAATAAAATATTTAGAGCTATTTAAATACACAAGCATGTACTATTAAATGAGAATTGACAGTGAATATCATTTAAATGACAAGAGAAAATGAATATTTAAAGAACAAACATGACAGAGATATTGTTAATCACTAAGACTGTTTAACATACCCAATTTACCAACTAACTTGATAAATGTGGATTCGTCAACAGATTTAGTGAATATATCTGCAGTCTGTTCTTCTGTGGGTACAAAGTGTAACTCCACAGTTCCATTCATGACATGCTCTCTGATAAAATGATACCTGATATCAATGTGCTTCGTTCTCGAGTGCTGCACAGGGTTGTTGGAGATTGCTATGGCACTTGTATTATCACAAAATATGGGAATTTTGTCTAATGCAAAGCCATAGTCCTTTAATTGATTCCGTATCCATAAGATCTGAGCACAACAGCTTCCAGCAGCAATATATTCAGCTTCTGCTGTTGAATTGGAAACTGTTTACTGTTTCTTGCTATACCAGGAAATCAACCTACCTCCTAGGAATTGACAACTCCCAGAGGTACTCTTTCTATCCACAACACTACCTGCATAATCAGAATCTGTATATCCAACAAGATTAAAACCAGAATCTTTAGGGTACCAGATACCTAGATTAGGTGTACCCTTAAGATATCTCAAGATTCTTTTCACAGCAACGAGATGTACATCTCTAGGGTCCGCTTGGAACCTTGCACACAAGCATGTAGCATACATAATATCTGGTCTACTAGCAGTAAGATAGAGTAAGGAGCCAATCATACCTCTGTATCTTGTAACATCTACCTTGATAGACTTGTCAGAAGCTCCAAGTTTGATTGCTGTTGAAGATGGAGTCCTTGCTGATGCTGAATCCTCCATGTGATACTTCTTGAGGAGTTCTTTGAGATACTTGGATTGACAAATAAATATACCATTTGACCTTTGACTTACTTGTAATCCAAGAAAGAACTTCAGCTCACCCATCATACTCATTTCAAACTTACTCTGCATAAGCTCAGCAAATCTCTTACAGAGATTATCATTAGTAGACCCAAATATGATGTCATCCACATAGACTTGGACTAATATCATATCATTTTTGTGTTTCTTTGAAAAAAGAGTTTTGTCTATGATACCTCTAACAAAACCATTTTCTAAAAGAAAACCAGAGAGAGTGTCATACCATTTTCTTGGGGCTTGTTTGAGACCATAGATAGCCTTGAAGAGAAAGTACACAAAGTCCAGCAGCTCCTGATTTTCAAAGCCAGGGGGCTGTTCCACATACACTTCTTCATCAAGTTCACCATTCAGGAATGCACTCTTAACATCCATTTGATAGACTTTAAAATTGGAGTAAGCAGCAAATGCTAAGAACATCCTGATGGCCTCAAGTCTAGCCACTGGTGCATAGGTTTCATCATAGTCAATGCCTTCAGCTTGTGAATACCCTTGTGCAACCAGTCTTGCCTTGTTCCTTGTAACAATGCCATCCTCATCTAGCTTGTTTCTGTATACCCATCTTGTACCAACTACTTTCTTGTTCTTTGGCCTGGGTACCAGCTTCCAGACTTGCTGTTGTTCAAATTGATTGAGTTCATCTTGCATAGAAATCACCCAATCTGGATCAGTCAGTGCTTCCTCAGTTTTCTTTGGCTCCATTTTAGATAGAAATGCTGAGAAAAGACATTCATTCTGAGAAGCTCTTCTAGTTTTAACTCCAACATCTGGATCACCAATGATCAGCTCAAAAGGATGAGCTCTATTCCAAACAGTCTTTCTTGGAAGATTTGATCTTGATGATTCACCTTGAAATTCACTTTGATGTTGTGAGTGACTAGTTGATCCTTCATTTGCTCCCCCTGAGTTGTTGCTTGATTGCCTTGAGGATTCTTCTCCAGTGTTGGTGGTATCTCCATTGTTACCAGTGTTTCCACCACCATCACCATGATCATTATCATCATTGTTATTATCATCACCAGCAATAACTTCAGGTGGGGCTTCATCATCTGATTCTGAGTCTGGCAAGTTATCAAACTTCAGCTTTTCAGATGAGTCTTCTTTTTGGATACTGGGGAACTTAGTGTCATCAAAAGTAACATTGACACTTTCCTTTACTGTGTGACTGCCAACCACGTAGACCCTGTAAGATCTTCTGGAATATTCAACAAAAATAGCTTCTTGTGCCTTTGCATCAAACTTGCCACGTTTAACATTGTCATCTATAAGCACAAAGCATTTTGCTCCAAATACATGAAAGTACTTGACAGTTGGTTTCTTGTTGTTCATGATCTCATACGGAGTCTTCATTAAGTCCTTGTTGATTAAAGTTCGATTCTGAGTATAACAAGCTGTATTCGCTGCTTCAGCCCAAAAGTACGTTGGAAGTTTGGACTCACTTAGCATAGTCCTAGCTGCTTCAATCAATGTACGATTCTTTCTTTCCACTACTCCATTTTGTTGAGGAGTTCTAGGGGCAGAATACTGTCTTGTTATTCCTTTATCAGCACAAAAGTCATTTAGAATGGCATTCTTGAATTCAGTACCATTATCTGACCTTATGGCTCTAACAGGGAATCTAGAATCCAGCTCAATCAACTTTATGTGGCCAATCACCAGGAATGGGGTCTCATCCTTGGAATGTAGGAATAAAACCCATGTATATTTTGAATAGTCATCAACAATCACAAGTGCATATTGTTTCTTTGACATGGACATCACATTAACTGGACCAAACAAATCCATGTGCAGTAGCTGAAGTGGTTCAGTTATTGATGATGTATCAGTGCCCTTGTGAGAAGCTTTCTTTGACTTTCCTTTCTGGCATGCCTCACACAGTCCTTCCTGTGTAAATTCCATCTGAGGCAAACCTCTAACTAATTCCCTCTTGACTAAAGAGTTCATAGTTTTGAAGTTAAGGTGAGACATCTTCTTGTGCCATAGCCAACTATCATCTGATGAAGCTTTAGCATAAAAACAATTAACTTCATCTTTGAATCCCGAGTTCAGATCAGCTATGAACAAGTCACCTTTCCTTACTCCTTGAAGAGCAGGCTTTCCATTCTTCTTGTGAAGGATCTGACACTTTTCTCTTTCAAAGGAAACAACATATCCTCTGTCACAGAACTGACTGATGCTGAGAAGATTGAACGTCAGACCTTCCACAAATGAAACATCTTCAATGATAACATTTCCGTACTTCAAACAGCCATATCCTTTCGTAATACCCTTGCTGTTATCTCCAAAGGTTACTACTGGGCCAGCTTTCTCAACCAAATCTGATAGCAGGGCTCTATCTCCGGTCATATGCCTTGAACAACCACTGTCAAGAACCCATATAACACGGCTTACCTGTTTAACTCCCTGCAATACCAGATTGATTAGTCCTTCCTCGGAACCCACACTTGATTGGGTCCGGCATACTTAAAGAATTGGCCTTTGTCAGGCAAAACAACATTTTTAACTAAAACTACTTCAACCTCTTTCACATAAGAGCGTTTCCATTTATAGCCAGCCTTAACACATTTCTGAGTAGGCTTAGGGATAAATGAATCCACTCTAGTCTGAGGAGGACTAGTAGTCTTTGCTTTAACATGCTTCTTATTATTAACATGTTGACGTGGAGCAGTCTTATCACTAGATACATGCTTTTTATTAAAGAAAGCATACATAACATTAAAAGCACAAGACATGCAATTACTCACACCACATGCTTTATGAGATGAATTAACAGCAGGCATGTTAGTTCTACAGTTGTTTTGATCCAACTTATGGATATCTGATTTAGTCTTTTTAGTTGTAGCAACTTTGACTGGAATATCAGATCTACACTTTTTGGATTGTTCAACTTCCAAAGCAGTATCTTCTTCACGAATCTCCTCTGCAATGATGATAGAGTTTTCATTCAGAGGTTCTGCTTCGGACTCCTTACAGAAGGGTGTTTCAATACCCTTAAGCACATATGGAACAACCTTTCCTTCAGATTTGAATCTACAAGGGGAATTAATTCCAAGCAATCCAATGGCCTCATTATAACCATAACCTATACTGACATGATTACCAATAGCTTGTTTATTGAGAATCTCTTTAGCCGTCTTACAAGAGCTGAAATAGGCATTAGCTTTAGTCTTCAACTCACTAATCTCTTTCTTAAGAATGGTTTCCAGTTGAATATAACATTTAACCCTATTCTCAAGAAAAGCTATTTTCTCAACAAGTTCATCCTGATTAACATGCACTAGTTTTAATTCTTTTATCTCATTTTCAAGATTTGTGTTTAAAAGAATTATTCTATCATTTTCAGTGCGAGCACATTCTAAGGTGCCACCAAGATGACGAATCATTTCAGTATCAGTAAACATTACCTCTGACATGTGTGCAGATGAAGTGCTTGCCTCTTTAGCCACTAAAGCAAGGTTCCCAATCTCACCTGCTTCTTCATCACTGTCAGTGTCATCCCAACTCTTTCCTTCAGCAACATAAGCTTTCCCAATCTTGTTCTTCTTGCTAGAATCAAATGTGTTTCTAGTCACTTGCTTTGGCTTTCTGCACTCAGTAGCAAAGTGACCCAACTCATTGCAATTGTAGCATCTGATTGTGCTCCTTTCCACAGTTCCAGTTTTGTAGCCACCCCTTGAGCCACTTGAAGAGGAAGATCCACCTCTCTGAAATCTGGGCCTGAACTTAAGATTGGGATTCCTCTTGAATCTGAACTTCCCAAACTTCCTGACTATCAAAGCCAAATCACCATCCTCCAGCTGATCAAGTTCTTCTAAAGAATAGAAGTCACCACCAGATTGATCAATGAATGTTAATCCATATTCAGCATCAATAACATTCATGTTAGAACTGGAAGGTTGAACAACCTTCACTTCCAGTTTCTGTGGGACTTCAGCAGCCAGTGTAGTAGAAGTACTAACAATCTTCCCAGTTCCATACAGCTCCCTTTGTTGAATCTGCTCCAGCTCATAGGTCTTCAGAACACCATAAAATCTCTCCAAAGCAATCTCATTCATATCTCTTGCTTCTCTAATGGCAGAAATCTTGTGCTCCAAATGAGGTGGAAGTGTAAGAAGGAACTTCTTTTTAATCTCCTTGTTGGTGTAGTGCTTCCCATTGAGATTCAGATCATTGATTAATTTGTTATATCTCTCAAAAACCTGAGAGATACCTTCACCAGGGTTTGATCTGAAATGCTCATATTGTGAGGTGAGAATTTCCAGCATATTCTCCCTAACTTTCTCTGTCCCCTCATTGATTATCTCTATAGTTGCCCAAATGTGTTTAGCAGTATCACAGTTGAGAACATGATTATGCATGATTGGATCAAGACAATCAATAAGGATCAACTGAAGACAGGAATCCAAGGTAACATCCTCTTTCTCATCAGGAGTGTAATCCTTGGCATCTTTAGGGTACATTCTAGCAGCCCTAGTCACAACATTATTCTCAATGAGTTCTCCCTCAATAATCATAGGGACTTTGGGACCGTTCTTCAGCACATCAATGTATTTAGGATTTGCAACCTTAAGAAATAGAAGCATTTTCTTCTTCCACATTGGATAATGCTCCTTGCTGAACATTGGGATTTTGACACTACCAACTTTCTGTGTAGTAGACATCTTTTGAGATTTTTAGGAATAAGATAAAAAATCAGAGTTTAAAAGAAAAATCTCAAAACAATTGGATCTTTGATTTGTATATCAATCAAAAGGCTCTGATACCAATTGTTAGGTCCTGATAAGTTTGTAGAAGGGGGGTTGAATACAAACTATACCGTTTTATCGAAATTTGTTCGTTTAAGATTAAACCAATTAGAACAAATTAATGCGGAATAAAAACTGAAACAATATTCAAGTTAAATAGAAACTCTATTAAACTTGAGGGGTGTTACAATTTTGATCACTGATTACAAAGAACTTAATAAAACAAATCTAGAATAAATTCGACATGAATTTATCTATTTTTGTAATAAAAAGGATCGAATACTAAAAAGTAGTTCGATATAAAATCTAGGGATTATGATCCGCTAGAAAGCTAAAGCAGTACAAGAGAATCAGTTCTTATGAATTAAATGTTATGAACTAATCAAGATTTAATTCTCTGGCAGGAATTTAAAGCTTTGCTGTTTGAAGAAGTAATGAAGACAGTCGAATGGAATATATGTGGCTGTGTCTTTTTTAATTCTTCTGTTGTTGTAAAGTAATTGATGATGTCCTGTCTTCTGTCTATATATAAACTGAATGCTTTTCTTTTAATCATCCCACGTGCAAGCCACTTCAACAGAATGTAATTAGCACTAGGAAGACTCACAGAAAAACAATCCATTTTGCCTTAGAAGACTTTCGGGAAGACAATGAAATGCAAGTGGAAGACAACCGGGAAGATTCTGGTTTGCCTAGGAAGACAATTGGGAAGACTCTCTTGTGAGTCTTCCTAGTTCATTAAACTAAGTCTTCCTAGTTCAAACTTCAGTCTTCCTAGTTCAAATATATTCTAATTTAAATAATTAACTAAATAAATTATGTATTAAATTAATTCTTTACAGAATTAATTTAATAAATAATTTACTCAATGGTATTAATTATTTATAAGAGAATAAATAGAATTAGTTGACTTCTCAATTAATTTCTTTTTATTCTAATTTAAATAATTAACTAAATAAATTATGTATTAAATTAATTCTTTACAGAATTAATTTAATAAATAATTTACTCAATAGTATTAATTATTTATAAGAGAATAAATAGAATTAATTGACTTCTCAATAAATTCCAGAATCACTTAAAACTTAGATAAAGAACAAACATAATAGTACGTTGACACTCGATGCACTGTCTGGTTCATGAGTGACTAACGACAATGTCTGTTCTTTATCTGTTTGACTTTAAGCAGTGATTCACTTCCTTCTCATTCAAGAACTCTGTAACCAGTATCTTTTTTCTGTCACCACTTGAAATCTCTGTCACTTTAATAAATCCACTGAGCTTGAATACTTCATTGAGGCTTGATCAATAAATTGAGCTTCTTTCAATGTAGAATCACTTCAAGTCTGTAGATGACTTTAATCTTCATTCTTTGACAGATATAATCTTCTGAGATTCCTGTGACAATTGATTTTTATTATTTACTTATTACATCTTAATTAAAGTTTAGTAGAATCCTCGGTGTTTACAAATAGGACTAGACATATGCCTTTCACTATTTTTAATTGCCAAAATATTAATTTAGTTTTAAATGATGTGAAAAGAATTTTATCAAATTCAATAATTAATTATTTTAATATAGTTGTTCGTATATAACATGAACGTATGTAAACTCATGTGTTCTTAATGAAATAACATTGTATTTTTGAAATACAAAATTGGTTACGTATGTAAGAATAAACCGTAAATACATCATAAAATCTCTTAGTTTTAAGTCTATATATTGTTTAACATGAAAATATGTAAATTAATATAATTTTGATGAATATACAGGATATTTATAATATGTAAATTTCGTCATTGCTGTAAGACTATACCATTAACATATTATAGCATCTCTACATTTTATGTAAAGGTCGATCCCGAAGTTGTCAGTCTATTATTTATATATACATATTTGTACACTTTTAAACTTAATTATCAATATAATATATATATATATATATATATATATATATATATATATATATATATATATATATTTAAATTATTGAAAAAAAATTGTAACTTAAATCGGGTTGGGTAGGGTTGACCGAATATAATATAAACTCATACCCAACCTATTTTGTCAGTTTGAAATCTTTTCAACCCAATTGAGTATATTTTTTATCAGCTATCAGTTTTATATTTCTCCGGCCAATCCTACCCAACCTGATTTAAGTTACAAATTTTGTTTAATAATTTAAATATATATCACTATACGGTATACAACTACACGTTATGTGATATATCACACCTCATTTCTAGATGTGTGCTTAAATATTTTGCATATACATATAGGGATGAATAACAATCCAGTCCGGACCTGTAAATTGTACTGAACCGCATAGAACCATTTCGATCAAAAAAATTCAGTTTTCGTTCCGGTCCGGTTCGTGAAAAAACCCGGACCGGATCAAATTGCATGTATAGAGGTATTTTGACTTTACTTTACCTTTTAAATTATCATGTATATAGATTAAATAAGACATATAATATTTTAATTAGCCAAATTAATAGATAGTAAATTGATAAGACAATAGAGATCAAAACTACAAACTAAATAATTGAATTTGCACCTTGTATAATGACAAAATGATATACATATATTACACATTAATATTATTTTATAAATAATAAGATATTTATGTGCTTATTTTTATTGTCATAATAAGCAAATAATATATTCTATGTATTTAAATTTGAAAGAAAAGTAAAAATTAAATTATAAAATTTAAAATTTTATAAAAATATTAATCAAACCGGTCTATATCGGTATGCTCCGGATTTTTTCAGTTCGGACCCAAAGACCGAATATAATAAGTCTGGTACTCGGTCCATGAATTTGAAAAAAGTTCGATTTTCAGTCTCGTTCGGGTCGTTTCGATTCGAAACTTTGGGCTGACAACCATATATACATATGACTTACAACATAATTTATATTACTAAAATATTAGCACTAAAATCGTAATGTATATGTATTTCAGTTTTACTTAGATTTTTTATGGAGAATTATATCATATTTCAATTCTTTTTCTACATAATTATTTAACCCATTAAAACAACCAACTCTAATTTGCACTTTTCACACTACTAATTTAGAATCTATTATAAATTATGTATGTAACATATAATTATATCAATTTTTAATATTATATTTATGTATCAACACTTGAATAATCCATATAAAGCGTAATAAGTGACATATTTTTACATAATAAAAATCATATAACAATTAACATCATAACTAATATTTTATAAAAAAATACAAATGGAATAAGAATTTATAAAAAAATAATTGAATACATAATTATATAGAAAAACAAAAAATTTTAAAAATGGAGTTATGAAGATAATATGAAATAACATTTTACTTACTGAAAAGTTAAAATTAAAAAAGAAATGGGATAAACATGTTATATAAATAAATAAAAACGTCATGCTATTGACTCAAAAATTATATAATAAAAAAGAATATGATAATAGAATGTGTTTTTATCTAATATTGCATTTTTTTTTAAATTCTTATCTAATAATGTTTATAAAATAAACTCAAAACTAAATATAGCATACTGAGTTTATTTAAGGTTATGATTCTCAATGTTTACACAAATTAAATTTTTTTTTGATTAAACAATAAATGGATGGCATTTTTATAATTTTTAAATATACAAGGGTTGCTTCAAAAAAAATAAGGGTAAAATTATAACTTCGCAATCATTTTTTTGGTTTTTTTTACCATTAGTTGGTTTTTAATACGTAGAAAGTAGATAGAATATAAAATCCAATATTTTAAAAACAAATATTGAATAATGTAAACCAACATTTTATTTTAAAAAAGGAATATAAGTAAAATATGTGGTTTATCCAATAAAACTTTTAAATCAAATCCAAAAGTCAATGTAGCACAATGATTATGACATGTTCTTTGTTAAAGAAGGTTAATGGTTCGATTCTTAGTGATAACACAATTTTATTGTTTTTAACATAAAAGTATGAGTTGTCACTTTTGTAATTTTTCAACAAATAACGTTAAATCGTAACTTCAGGCATATGTTTTGGCCTATTAATATTCCGAGGAAACAACTTAATTTAAACAAGTATGTAATAAGTAAATAATAAGTTAATATGTCACAGGAATCTCAGATAGTTTTATCTGTCAAGAGAATGGAGAATTAAAGTCATCTACAGACTTGAAGTTATTCTACATTGAAAGAAGTTCAATTTTATTGTTCAAGCCTCAGTGAAGTATTCAAGGAAGTGGATTTACTACAGTGACAGAGATTTCCAGTGGTGACGGAAGAAGTACAGGATACAGAGTTTTGTCAAAGCTAAAGATAAGAAGCCATAGCTTTAAATGTTTTAAAGATGAAGAATTATCATTGAAGTCAGTTATTCATGAAACCAGACAGTGCATCGAATGACGACATCATCAGTGGAATTAAATCATCAATATTCAGTGGTTTTCAGAAGATTGAAGAATGCAAAGTTTTTGAGTTATCTTCTTTGATTTATTAATTTAATTTAATTAATAAATTAATTCTATCAGAATTAATTTATTTATTAAATTAATTAAGTTAGTAGTTTAAATTATTTATTAACTTGATTCTTTTAAGAGAATTAATTTAATCTATAATTTAATCTAACTATTTAAATTAAAAGGATTTTCTGAAATAAAACTAGTATGACCTGTTTTATTAGAATTCATAACTCGGTATGACCTAAAATACTTTGTATGACCTTGCTTTATATTTGGCAGGTCATACCGAATATTTATGAGGTCATACTAGTTACTTTTCACTTTATAAGTTCAGGTCATACACGTTTCTTTTGAGGTTCTACCTAATGTACTATGCAGGTCATACCGAACTTGTTTCTGAGGTCATACAAGACATTTGTCAGGTCATACAAGGTAAATGAATTGTATAAACCCGGGGCCAGAAATGAAAGAAGTACAGATTGCATTATCAAACAAAAAAAAGAGGCAGACATTTATTTCTCTGAAGAACAGCTGAAGCATTTAATCTTATTTCTTCTCAAGCAATTAATTCTAGTTTGTATTGTTAAATCCAAACCACTAGAAGTTGATTACTTGTATTGCTTTGATCATCTAGCGGATTTTTATCCCTAGAATTTATCTCGAACTTGCTTTTAGCATTCGATCTTTTTATTACAAAAATTAGAAAAGTTCATGTCGAATTTATTCTAAATTTGTATTAATTAGTTTGAGATAAATACTTTGTAATCCATATTGTATTTGCAACACCCTTCAAGTTTAATATTAGTTATATTTAACTTGAATCTTGTTTCATTTATATTCCGCATTAATTTGTTCTTAATTGTTAAATTATTCAAAGAGCAAATTTCGATAAAACGGTATAGTTTGTATTCAACCCCCCTTCTACAAACTTATCAGGACCTAACAATTGGCATCAGAGCCTTTTGATTGATATACAGATCAAAGATCCAATTGTTTTGAGATTTTTCTTTTAAACTCTGATTTTTTATCTTATTCCTGAAAATCTCAAAAGATGTCTACTACACAGAAAGTTGGTACGGTCAAAATCCCAATGTTCAGCAAGGAGCATTATTCTATGTGGAAGAAGAAAATGCTCCTATTTCTTAAGGTTGCAAATCCTAAATACATTGATGTGCTGAAGAAAGGTCCCAGACTTCCTATAATTATTGAGGAAGAATTAAAAGAGGATAACGTTGTTACTAGGCCTGCTAGTATGTACCCTAAAGATCCCAAGGATTACACTCCTGATGAGAAAGAGGATGTTACCTTGGATTCCTGTCTTCAGTTGATCCTTATTGAGAGTCTTGATCCTATCATGCATAATCATGTCCTAAATTGTGAAACTGCCAAACACATTTGGGGAACCATAGAGATAATCAATGAGGGGACAGAGGAAGTTAGGGAGAATATGCTGGAAATTCTCACTTCACAATATGAGCATTTCAGATCAAACCCTGGTGAAGGTATCTCTCAGGTTTTTGAGAGATACAACAAATTAATCAATGATCTGAATCTCAATGGGAAGCACTACACCAACAAGGAGATTAACAAGAAGTTCCTTCTTACCCTACCACCTCATTTGGAGCACAAAATATCTGCATTAGAGAAGCAAGAGATATGAATGAGATTGCTTTGGAGAGATTGTATGGTGTGCTGAAGACCTATGAGCTGGAGCAGATTCAACAAAGGGAGCTGTATGGAACTGGGAAGATTGTTGGTACCTCTACTGCATTGGCTGCTGAAGTCCCACAGAGACTGGAAGTGAAGGCTGTTCAACCTTCCAGTTCTCACATGAATGTTATTGATGCTGAATATGGATTAACATCCATTGATCAATCTGGTGGTGACTTCTACTCTTTAGAAGAACTTGATCAGCTGGAGGATAGTGATTTGGCTTTGATAGTCAGAAAGTTTGGGAAGTTTAGATTCAAGAGGAATCCCAATCTTAAGTTCAGACCCAGATTTCAGAGAGGTGGATCTTCCTCTTCAAGTGGCACAAGGGGTGGCTACAAAACTGGAACTGTGGAAAGGAGCACAATCAGATGCTACAATTGCAATGAGTTGGGTCACTTTGCTACTGAGTGCAGAAAGCCAAAGCAAGTGACCAGAAACACATTTGATTCTAGCAAGAAGAACAAGATTGGGAAAGCCTATGTTGCTGAGGGAAAGAGTTGGGATGACACTGACAGTGATGAAGAAGCAGGTGAGATTGGGAACCTTGCTTTAATGGCTAAAGAGGAAAGCACTTCATCCAGATACATGTCAGAGGTAACCTTTACTGACTCTGAAATGATTCATCATCTTGGTGGCACCATAACTTGTGCACGCACTGAAAATGATAGAATAAATCTTTTAAACACAAATCTTGAAAAGGAAATAAAAGATTTAAAACTAGTGCATATCAATCAAGATGAACTTACTAATAAGGTAGAAGTTCTTGAGAAAAGGGTTAAATTGTATCAACAACTGGAAACCATTCTCAAAGATCAGATTAGTGAGCTTAAGACCAAAGCTAATGCTTATTTCAGTTCTTGTAAGACTGCTAAAGAAATTCTCAATAAGCAAGCTGTTGGTAATCATGTCAGTATAGGGTATGATTATAATGAGGCTATTGGACTGCTTGGAATTAATTCCCCTTGTAGATACAAATCTGAAGGAAAGGTTGTTCCATATATACTTAAGGGTATTGAAACACCCTTCTGTAAGGAGTCTGAGGCAGATCCTATGAATGAATACTCTATAATCATTGCTGAAGAGATTCGTGAAGAAGATATGGCTTTGGAAGCTGAACAGTCCAAAAAGTGTATATCTGATATTCCAGTCAAAGTTGCAACAACTAAAAAGACTAAATCAGATATCCATAAGTTGGATCAAAACAACTGTAGAACTAACATGCCTACTATTAATTCTTCTCATAAAGCATGTGGTGTGAGTAATTGCATGTCTTGTGCTTTTAATGTTATGTATGCTTTCTTTAATAAAAAGCATGTATCTAGTGATAAGACTGCTCCACGTCAACATGTTAATAATAAGAAGCATGTTAAAACAAAGACTACTAGTCCTCCTCAGACTAGAGTGGATTCATTTATCCCTAAGCCTACTCAGAAATGTGTTAAGGCTGGTTATAAATGGAAACGCTCTTATGTGAAAGAGGTTGAAGTAGTTTTAGCTAAAAATGTTGTTTTGCCTGACAAAGGCCAGTTCTTTAAGTATGCCGGACCCAATCAATTTTGGGCTCCGAAGAAGGCCTAATCAATTTGATATTGCAGGGAGTTAAACAGGTAAACCGTGTTATATGGATTCTTGACAGTGGTTGTTCAAAGCATATGACCGGAGATAGAGCCCTGCTATCAGATGTGGTTGAGAAAGCTGGCCCAGTAGTTACCTTTGGAGATAACAGCAAGGGTATTACGAAAGGATATGGCTGTTTGAAGTACGGAAATGTTATCATTGAAGATGTTTCTTTTGTGGAAGGTCTGACGTTCAATCTTCTCAGCATCAGTCAGTTCTGTGACAGAGGATATGCTGTTTCCTTTGAAAGAGAGAAGTGTCAGATTATTCACAAGAAGAATGGAATGCCTGCTCTTCAAGGAGTAAGGAAAGGTGACTTGTTCATAGCTGATCTGAACTCTGGATTCAAAGATGAAGTTAATTGTTTTTATGCTAAAGCTTCATCAGATGATAGTTGGCTATGGCACAAGAAGATGTCTCACCTTAACTTCAAAACCATGAACTCTTTAGTCAAGAGGGAATTGGTTAGAGGTTTGCCTCAGATGGAATTTACACAGGAAGGACTGTGTGAGGCATGTCAGAAAGGAAAGTCAAAGAAAGCTTCTCAAAAGGGCACTGACACATCATCAATAACTAAACCTCTTCAGCTACTGCACATGGATTTGTTTGGTCCAGTTAATGTGATGTCCATGTCAAAGAAGCAATATGCACTTGTGATTGTTGATGACTTTTCAAAATATACATGGGTTTTATTCCTACATTCCAAGGATGAGACCCCATTCCTGGTGATTGGCCACATAAAGTTGATTGAGCTGGATTCTAGATTCCCTGTTAGAGCCATAAGGTCAGATAATGGTACTGAATTCAAGAATGCCATTCTAAATGACTTTTGTGTTGATAAAGGAATAACAAGACAGTATTCTGCCCCTAGAACTCCTCAACAAAATGGAGTAGTGGAAAGAAAGAATCGTACATTGATTGAAGCAGCTAGGACTATGCTAAGTGAGTCCAAACTTCCAACGTACTTTTGGGCTGAAGCAGTGAATACAACTTGTTATACTCAGAATCGAACTTTAATCAACAAGGACTTAATGAAGACTCCGTATGAGATCATCAACAACAAGAAACCAACTGTCAAGTACTTTCATGTATTTGGAGCAAAATGCTTTGTGCTTTTAGATGACAATGTGAAACGTGGCAAGTTTGATGCAAAGGCATAAGAAGCAATTTTTGTTGGTTATTCCAGAAGATCTTACAGGGTCTACTTGGTTGGCAGTCACACAGTAAAGGAAAGTGTCAATGTTACTTTTGATGACACTAAGTTCCCTAATATCCAAAAAGAAGACTCATCTGAAAAGCTGAAGTTTGATAACTTGCCAGACTCAGAATCAGATGATGAAGCCCCGCCTGAAGTTATTGCTGGTGATAATAATAACAATGATGATAATGATCATGGTGATGGTGGTGGAAACACTGGTAACAATGGAGATACCACCAACACTGGAGAAGAGTCATCAAGGCAATCAGGCAATAACTCAGGGGGAGCAAATGAAGGATCAACTAGTCACTCACAACATCAAAGTGAATTTCAAGGTGAATCATCAAGATCAAATCTTCCAAGGCAGACTGTTTGGAATAGAGCTCATCCTTTTGAGCTGATCATTGGTGATCCAGAGGTTGGAGTTAAAACTAGAAGTGCTTCTTATAATGAATGTCTTTTCTCAGCTTTTCTATCTAAAATGGAGCCAAAGAAAACTGAGGAAGCACTGACTGATCCAGATTGGGTGATTGCTATGCAAGATGAACTCAATCAATTTGAACAACAGCAAGTCTGGAAGCTGGTACCCAGGCCAAAGAACAAGAAAGTAGTTGGTACTAGATGGGTATACAGGAACAAGCTAGATGAGGATGGCATAGTTACAAGAAACAAGGCAAGACTGGTTGCACAAGGGTATTCTCAAGCTGAAGGCATTGACTATGATGAAACCTATGCACCAGTGGCTAGACTTGAGGCCATCAGGATGTTCTTAGCATTTGCTGCTTACTCCAGTTTTAAAGTCTATCAAATGGATGTTAAGAGTGCATTCCTGAATGGTGAACTTGATGAAGAAGTGTATGTGGAACAGCCCCCTGGCTTTGAAAATCAGGAGCTGCTGGACTTTGTGTACTTTCTCTTCAAGGCTATCTATGGTCTCAAACAAGCACCAAAAAAAATGGTATGACACTCTCTCTGGTTTTCTTTTAGAAAATGGTTTTGTTAGAGGTATCATAGACAAAACTCTTTTTTCAAAGAAACACAAAAGTGATATGATATTAGTCCAAGTCTATGTGGATGACATCATATTTGGGTCTACTAATGATAATCTCTGTAAGAGATTTGCTGAGCTTATGCAGAGTAAGTTTGAAATGAGTATGATGGGTGAGCTGAAGTTCTTTCTTAGATTACAAGTAAGTCAAAGGTCAAATGGTATATTTATTTGTCAATCCAAGTATCTGAAAGAACTCCTCAAGAAGTATCACATGGAGGATTCAGCATCAGCAAGGACTCCATCTTCAACAGCCATCAAACTTGGAGCTTCTGACAAATCTATCAAGGTAGATGTTACAAGCTACAGAGGTATGATTGGCTCCTTACTCTATCTTACTGCTAGTAGACCAGATATTATGTATGCTACATGCTTGTGTGCAAGGTTCCAAGCGGACCCTAGAGATGTACATCTCGTTGCTGTGAAAAGAATCTTGAGATATCTTAAGGGTACACCTAATCTAGGTATTTGGTACCCTAAAGATTCTGATTTTAATCTTGTTGGATATACAGATTCTGATTATGCAGGTAGTGTTGTGGATAGAAAGAGTACCTCTGGGAGTTGTCAATTCCTAGGAGGTAGGTTGATTTCCTGGTATAGCAAGAAACAGCAAACAGTTTCCAATTCAACAGCAGAAGCTGAATATATTGCTGCTGGAAGCTGTTGTGCTCAGATCTTATGGATAAGGAATCAATTAAAGGACTATGGCTTTGCATTAGACAAAATTCCCATATTTTGTGATAATACAAGTGCCATAGCAATCTCCAACAACCCTGTGCAACACTCGAGAACGAAGCACATTGATATCAGGTATCATTTTATCAGAGAGCATGTCATGAATGGAACTGTGGAGTTACATTTTGTACCCACAGAAGAACAAACTGCAGATATATTCACTAAATTTGTTGACGAATCCACATTTATCAAGTTAGTTGGTAAATTGGGTATGTTAAACAGTCTTAGTGATTAACAATATCTCTATCATATTTGTTCTTTCAATAATTTCATTTTCTCTTGTCATTTAAATGATATTCACTGCTAATTCTCATTTTATTTAATTTTACATGCTTGTGTATTTAAATAGCTCTGAATATGTTATTTTCTTTAAAAATATTTTTCTCATATTTTTTTTTAAGTGGAGAAATGTATTTTTATTGAAAATATATTTATTTAGAATTATTTAGATATTTTTTTCAGATTGTAAATATTGTTGTTCAGATTATTCTGCAGGTTTATAGTAGTTTAATGTTCTTTCATATATTTTATGCAGTAGGTTTCAGGTGTTTTAGAATTGTATGTGATTATTTTCTGTTTTGCTGCTTCTGTTTGCATATAATTCGGTATGACCCTTTAGTTTGGTCATATTGGAATTTTGTTTGTTTATTAGAACTCACAGGTCAGTTTTAAACTCGGTATGACCTATCTTAGAGGTCATACTGGTTTTTTATTTTATTTTTATTTAGTATTTTTCAGTTTTTATTTCAGTTTTAAACTCGGTATGACCTATCTTAGAGGTCATACTGGTTTTTTTATTTTATTTTTATTTAGTATTTTTCAGTTTTTATTTCAGTTTTCTCGGTATGACCTGTAGAATACTCGGTATGACCTGGTACAAAAACTCGGTATGACCTCCCTTTAGGTCATACCGAGCTCAGCAGAACCCTCCTCTATAAATACCAGGTCATCTAAGGTTCTTTTTCTTTTCATTCCTTTCTAACTCAAGTTTTTACTTAGTTAACTTTGCTCTAGTTTGTGTTTTATTCCTAGAACAACGAACTATTGCAAAATTTTCTTGTGAATTACTTGGGATTTTATTTCTTTTCTGATTACTATTATTATTAATTGCTGTTTTATTCTAGTAATATTTTTATTTTATTATTTATTTTCAAATGGCTGCTGAGTTTGTTGTTGAACGTTTTAATAATTACGTTGGCTATTTTGATCCCCTTAAGTGTTCTGTTGAACGTTTTAGGCCGTGGATTCATTTTTTAAATGAACAATCAATTGTTAGCTATGCTATCACTGCTTCTGTTGATTTAAAGATTGAACCCCTTCGTCTATTATGCTTAACTGCTGTTGTTGCTGAAGATATGCGATCTTTTACATTCAATATTTCTGATCATCAGTACACAGTAACTAAGGAGATCTTTTGTCAAGTACTTCATTTTCCCCTTAATAATTTTGTTAGATTCCCTACTGATAACGAGTTAGTTCAATTTTTCTCTAGTATTGATTACCAAGGAAATATTGTTCTTCCTCGTCTGAATAAGGGTAATCTAGCATGTGAGTGGGATTTGTTCTTTGACTGTCTAGCCAAAGTTTTTAGTAATTCTACCAAAAACAACTTTCAAGTCATAACTTCTGTCCTTCAAAACATTGCCTATGCTGCTGTTTTCAACCTGAGATTGGACATAGGAACTCTTGTGTGGGATCTCTTGATAAGGAGGATTTTCAATTACACTAGAGATATTCAAACTGGAAAGAAAGTTAAATGCTTTTATTCTCGTTTCCTTTCTCTAGTGTTGAATCATGTTCTTTCTGATGAACATAAAACACTTTTTCAAAACACTCCTTTTCAAGTCCCCGCACACACTAATTCTCTCATATACTCAACCTTGTCCACCAGTTCCAAGTCTGGAAGGAGACCCGTAGTTCCACAATCATATCTGCGAAGGAT
The DNA here is from genome assembly GCA_030848705.1 of Heracleum sosnowskyi. Classification (NCBI taxonomy): domain Eukaryota; kingdom Viridiplantae; phylum Streptophyta; class Magnoliopsida; order Apiales; family Apiaceae; genus Heracleum; species Heracleum sosnowskyi. The sequence goes on from CM061244.1 coordinate 74,959,485, forward strand.
TCTGGAACCACAGTTACCTCTACTCTTTGTTGAACATCCAGTGGTTGGATCCTCGTCAGCAGGAACTTCAATGATGCCTCCTAACACCATGGCACTTCAGGTAATATATCCTCTCTCAACTGCTCCACTAACCCAAGAGGTTCTTAGGATTGACCAAGGGATTGTAGAACCACAATCTCTGTCCACTGTCATAGAGCCACACACAGAGTCAAATCCATTGACCGCTCCCCTAGAACAACCAGCTACAACAAGAGTGAGAGAACAAGTTGAAGTAGATATTAATGAGAGTGATCCCACAGCTCTGCCTCCACCACTAAAGAAGAGAAGAACACTCCTTGAGGCATCTGTAAGCCAGTCCATGTCCTCCCAAAAGGATATGGATTCTCAAAAGGCCAATGAACAGTTACTAGAGACATCCTCTCAACAGGATGAATCTATTGAAATTCGCCATCAGGCCATGGCATTCTGTACAGAGTCAAGCACTCTCCCCTTAATCACAATGGGAGAAAACACTTCTGAAACAATAGTAGAGACTCATACACAGGACACTTTGAGAGGAGAGCACATAGGAATGCTTGCTGAACCAGTGCCTACCATTGTCACGGTAGAAGAGCCTTCACAGGCTTCAGAGGGAAAATCTGGTTCTTTGCCCACTATAACAGAATCATTTTCTCCCCTCCCAGAGGGAACATCTCTGGCTCCCCTAAGGGATTCTTCACTCGCAGTTTTAACTGGAGAAAGTGAAGGGCAACATGGTAAGTCCATCCCTGAAGCAATTCAGTTTTCAATTCCGGATGATTTTTTGGACTTTACCATGGATTGGGATTCGCGAACTCCCATTGCACCACCAGTGACCTCTCAAGAAGGGGCTATGGTGATTTATTCTGCAGGTACTTCAACTCAGCACATGGATAAACAACTAGTGGTTAGATCTGAGAGACAAACACAGAGCGATACACAAGCACGTGAGGTGAGTGAAACACCATCAAGAGAAATTGAGATGAGTGCACACAATGACACATACACTGCTTCATTATTGGCTCAAATAGCTGGTTTACAGAAACAACTTCAACAGACCCAGGCTGAAAAGGATATTCTCAAAGCACAAGTGGTTGAACAGTCTTCTTCTTCCACCTCTGTCACTAATCAGCTGGGTCATATTAGAGATGAGATAGAGGGAGTGAAGGTCACATTGATCCCCAAGATAAATGTTGTTCAAGAATCACAGGTGCTAGTGGCTTCAGACATCTCCGAGCTGACAATTTCAAATGCTGAGATCAGGGAGAGTGTCAGGCAGATTGCTTCCATTTCAACACAACTGAACTCTATTCAGGAAACTGTGGATAACAATCAGTGGTACAATGACCAGAGGTTCACAAATCTTGAAGGAGGAATGGTACATTTGAATGAAGGCATGAAACATCTGTACAATATGATCAAAAATTCACATCAACCCAATGCTGAGCAAAGGAAATTCTTTGAGGGTGATGATGATGCTGATGACAAGGATGGAGAAGGAGGCAATAAAGATGAGGATCCTAATGCTGATAAAGTCAAATCTGTAGAGGATACCTCAACTAAGGGGGAGAATAAGGAGAAGGAGATACAAGGAGGAGAAGCTGGAGGTTCTGGTTCTGGAAAGGACAAAGGGAAGCAGAAGTTAACCTTTTCTGATGCTGACTACTATCAAGGTGAACAGGGAGATTTTGATGATATTGAATCTGGAGAAACCCCTGAAGATATCCTTGGTGAAGTGGAGGTTGAAGAAGAGGCTGATTTTGCTGACTGGGAAGATGAACCTGAAGTGGATTCTGCCTTTGAAGCTGAGTTGGTGAGACAAAAGGCTGATTTAAAAAGGAGAGAGGAGGAGAATGTAAAAGTATCTGACATCATTTCTAAGCATCTTGTCATTCAAAAGGCTGAGCATCAAGAAAAGCAAAGGCTTCACAATCTGAAGGTCAGTGAGAGAAAATTGTATGTGAGGCTGAAGCAAGGAGAAGAATGGGACAAGGCTAGAGAGATGTTTGCACATCAAGAAGGAACTAACAATGATGCAAAGTTTCTTGGGATGTTGGAAAGATACAAGAAGGTCAATCCAGACAACACAGTATATATGAAAGCTCTTCATGCAGAGATTTCAAGGATCACAACTGGATATGACAGAGTTAGAGAGGAGTTTAAGATCTATGTTTACACTCATAATGAGGGAACTTTCTTAGTGTCTCTCAATCTTCTGGAAAGCAGAACTCTCTCTGAATTATGGGTATTCATGTGCAAAGTAAAAAAAACTTCTCCATTAGCTGAGCTGCTGCATGATCAGCTAAGAGACTTTGCAATGAAAGCTAGTCCTCAAGTTGTGGACGTGCCATATGAAGTTAAATTTTATAAAGGAAGGGCACTTCAAACTTGTGGTGTGGATCCAATCTCTCTGAAAGATTTTCCTGCCAAGCATCTTGTCTACTTGGAGAACATGTTGAGGACTTCAGGATTTGCTACACAAGAGAAGACAGAAGTTGCTGATTTGATTCAAGACTATTGCATTGCCAATATCAAGAGATATCATCAAATGAAGAATAGGCTTAAGAAAGTCACAGCTCAACCTGTCAGACCTAGTGGCATTACTTCTGAATCTGATCGTATTCTGGACAAGGATTTGCTTGAAGCACTTGAAGAAGGAGAGATGATGGAGTCTGAAATTTGAAGAAGCTCTAGTCTGTAAATGTTATATGTATAGAGCTTAGGTATTTCAAGATAGGATCAATGTAAACATATGTTCAGTCTAGAGGAACATCTATCTTGTATTTATCTTTAATGTTTGAATCTGGAAAATGTTAAATGAAATCCAGAACTTTTCTTGTTATTTACTTGGCTCTTAAAAGTCATTTCTATTTCTTGTTTAAGTTAGTTGAGTTATCCTCTAGGTATTTGATTGTTATTCTCTAACAAACAAATAGGGGGAGATTGAAAGGCATATGTTTTGGCCTATTAATATTCCGAGGAAACAACTTAATTTAAACAAGTATGTAATAAGTAAATAATAAGTTAATATGTCACAGGAATCTCAGATAGTTTTATCTGTCAAGAGAATGGAGAATTAAAGTCATCTACAGACTTGAAGTTATTCTACATTGAAAGAAGTTCAATTTTATTGTTCAAGCCTCAGTGAAGTATTCAAGGAAGTGGATTTACTACAGTGACAGAGATTTCCAGTGGTGACGGAAGAAGTACAGGATACAGAGTTTTGTCAAAGCTAAAGATAAGAAGCCACAACTTTAAATGTTTTAAAGATGAAGAATTATCATTGAAGTCAGTTATTCATGAAACCAGACAGTGCATCGAATGACGACATCATCAGTGGAATTAAATCATCAATATTCAGTGGTTTTCAGAAGATTGAAGAATGCAAAGTTTTTGAGTTATCTTCTTTGATTTATTAATTTAATTTAATTAATAAATTAATTCTATCAGAATTAATTTATTTATTAAATTAATTAAGTTAGTAGTTTAAATTATTTATTAACTTGATTCTTTTAAGAGAATTAATTTAATCTATAATTTCATCTAACTATTTAAATTAAAAGGATTTTCTGAAATAAAACTAGTATGACCTGTTTTATTAGAATTCAAAACTCGGTATGACCTAAAATACTTTGTATGACCTTGCTTTATATTTGGCAGGTCATACCGAATATTTATGAGGTCATACTAGTTACTTTTCACTTTATAAGTTCAGGTCATACACGTTTCTTTTGAGGTTCTACCTAATGTACTATGCAGGTCATACCGAACTTGTTTCTGAGGTCATACAAGACATTTGTCAGGTCATACAAGGTAAATGAATTGTATAAACCCGGGGCCAGAAATGAAAGAAGTACAGATTGCATTATCAAACAAAAAAAAGAGGCAGACATTTATTTCTCTGAAGAACAGCTGAAGCATTTAATCTTATTTCTTCTCAAGCAATTAATTCTAGTTTGTATTGTTAAATCCAAGCCACTAGAAGTTGATTACTTGTATTGCTTTGATCATCTAGCGGATTTTTATCCCTAGAATTTATCTCGAACTTGCTTTTAGCATTCGATCTTTTTATTACAAATATTAGAAAAGTTCATGTCGAATTTATTCTAAATTTGTATTAATTAGTTTGAGATAAATACTTTGTAATCCATATTGTATTTGCAACACCCTTCAAGTTTAATATTAGTTATATTTAACTTGAATCTTGTTTCATTTATATTCCGCATTAATTTGTTCTTAATTGTTAAATTATTCAAAGAGCAAATTTCGATAAAACGGTATAGTTTGTATTCAACCCCCCTTCTACAAACTTATCAGGACCTAACAGTAACTTCACACATTAAAATGTACTTTGCAACATAAAAATATGAGGTGACACTTTTGTAATTTTTCAACAAATAAGAGCAAAAACGTAACTTCACACACATTAAAATGACACTTTTTTCCTTTGTGTTGTGGTTTAATATATAATAATAGATAATAGATTTTGTGGGTTGGGTTGAAAATGTTTAAATCGATTTAATTGAGTCGGGGTCTACTACCATCGTGGCCAACCTGACTCGTGAACACCATATCCGGTTTTTACCATACTCCGTACATTTTAGAATTATTCTAAATAATATAAGTAAAATATAATATGTTACTTATATTAGATCAAAATTTATTATTATATTTATGTATCAAAACGTGGACACTCTATACTAAATGACAAAGTATGATATAAAAATATAAATTATATAATAATTAAGAACATAATTTATATTTAATCGAAAAAGTACAAGCGAAATTAAAATCTATAAAGATAATTGAACAAATAATTATACATAAAACTTAGAAAATAGAGATATATTAATAATAGGTTCTAATATTTTATTTACTCAAAAATAAAAATTAAAGAAAAATTAGAATATAATCCTGTTTTTTTTTATTTCAATCTAATATTTTTTTATCCAGATTTTGTTTCATTTATATGTAACTTATAATTTAATTTTTATAAATAATATAAACCAACAATTTGTTTACTCAAAAGATGTAAAAAAATAAAAAATAGAATTATAAGAGAACATGTGATTGATCAACAAATAACGGTAAAATCGTAACTTCACACATTAAAATGTACTTTGCAACATAAAAATATGAGGTTGCACTTTTGTAATTTTTCAACAAATAAGGGCAAAAACTTAACTTCTTCACACACATTAAAATGACATTTTTTGCCCTTGTGTTGTGGTTTAATATATAGTAATAGATTTTGTGGGTTGGGTTGAAAATGTTTAAATCGATTTAATTGAGTCGGGGTCTATTACCATCGTGGTCAACCTGACTCGTGAACACCCTAAATCTCATACCAAGTTTTTACCATACTCCGTACATTTTAGAATTATTCTAAATAATAAAAGTAAAATATAATATGTTACTTATTTTAGATCAAAATTTATTATTATATTTATGTATCAAAACGTGGACACTACATATAAAGTATATTAAATGACAAAATATGATATAAAAATATAAATCATATAATAATTAAGAACATAATTGATATTTAATCGGAAAAGTACAATCGAAATTAAAATCTATAAAGATATTTGAACATATAATTATATATAAAACTTCGAAAACTTAGAAAATAGAGCTATATTAATAATAAAAATTAAAGAAATATTAGAATATAATCCTGTTTTTTTTTCAATCTAATTTTTTTTATCCATATTTTATTTCATTTATATATAACTTAGAAATTAATTTTTATAAATAATATAAACCAACAATTTGTTTACTCAAAAGATGTAAAAAAGAAAAAATAGGATTATAAGAGAACATGTGATTGATCTAATAAGATTTTTAAAATATGTTCAAAAATTAATGCAGCACAGTGGTTATTATACTTTCTTTGTAAGTGGGGGATAGGGGTTTGATTCCTAAAAGCAACACAAATTAATCAATTTTTGTATAAATTATATATGGATGGCACTTTTGTAATTTTTCAACAAATAGGGATAAAAATGTAATTTCACAGCCATTTAATTGACATATTTTACCCTTGGTTGGCTTTTTAATATATAGAAGAAGATAATACCGATCAAAAAATTTTAAATTACTACGTTAGCCATGTCATTTGACTTAAAAATAATATTTTTATCAAATTTTGTGCCTCTGTCAATATTCTAAACTTTAAATTGTGATCGACGCTCATGTATACTGATACCAACTTACAAAGGCCTCTTTTACATTAAAAAAGTATTAAAAAGAAAAACCTATCTTATACATCCCTAAAAACTTCATGTACAACTTTTATATTCCTTTTCCTTTCTATCGGCTATATTTATGCATGTCCAGATGTCCTAGTTCAACACTTGCAGATTATTCTCTCCAGAGTGATAAATTTTCATTTTGAACCTTTGAGAAGATTCTTGTACCAAAGCACATCATCAATAGTCGAGCTCAAAACCTCGCCAACACCCGTTGATGCCGTCCTTCCCTTCCTTCTTTCCCTGAATGAGACCGTAATCATCTTCATCATAGAGATTAGCTATTATCGCTGCATCAGAACTGATAGCAGCTGCAGGAGATGGTGGTGAGTAACAATTTATGCAATGTGCAGATGAGGAATCCATAGTAGTAAGTGTAGCAGTAGTAGCAGCGGCAGTGAATGGAGATGACTTGACATTAACCGAATCCAAAGGTGATGCAGCCGCAGGAAAGACAGGCAATTCACAATCAATGGAAGTTGCAGCTGCAGGAAAGGCAGCCAATATACTATCAACAGAAGTTGCAGCTGCACAAAATGCAGACAATTCACTATCAACGGAAGTCGCAGCTGCAGGAAAGGCAGGCAATTCACTATCAACGGAAGTTTCAGCTGCAGGGAAGGCAGTCAAGTTACTATCAACGGCTGTTGCAGCCGCAGGAAAGGAAGGCAATTTACTATTAACAGAAGTTGCAGCTGAAGCATTAGCATTGCTAGTAGGAGCAGGCAGTGGAGATGATTTTGACTCTTCTGTTGAATGCTGCAGGCTCCAGTACATGATGCTGGCTGTAAGCATAAGTATCATCTTTTGGTTTACCTGCCACATACCATGTTTTATGGTTACATTGACAACATCTTTCTTAACCAGACACTGATGCAGTTCAAATTATTTTGTCAAAATAATGTATTTTATCATCAAGTACAGTTTAAGAGTAATAAGCATATAATACTTCTCCTGTTCTTCTTTCGTTCTTTTTTCTTTTATGATCCAATACATTACTGATAGGATGCGTATAATAATCAATAATCAGTTTTGTAGCTTACAATGTTAGACCATTCATAAAATGTAACTACGTCTTTACATGCTTGATGTCATTATTTTCAACAGCAGTATAAGTAATAAAGAGTCGTCTAACTTAGATACACACTACACCAGCATTTATCTCACCTCCATAATGTCCTCTGGCAACAAGAAAATTGAACACCCAAGCTTTCGTGCCACGCTGATTATGTAAGTAGCATTCAGTTTTTTCTTTTCATCTATTACATCACCAACAAAAGCAAGACACATAGAAAGTGAGCACCAGGATTCCAAAGACATAAGCACGACACACAAATTATATCCTATATATAATAAAAGTAAGAGGGATAATATAAGAGTACTACCAAATAGCGAGGTTCGATACTCATAATAACAACTTCAAATAAAATAATTAGAATATATTAATAAATGTTTAAAATTTGAATCACATCAATAATATATTAAAATATTATATTTATATTTTCATTTATAACAATTAACAAAAAGATTTAAATTTTGGATCGTATCAAGTTAATAAATATACACAAAGAACCATGCTTTGCATAGGGTAAAAGCTAGTATACATAATTAAAATATTTTCCATATTGATCTGTTCCACACAACTATATCTAGCTTTCCCTTAATATTTATTGGTATTTCTCATTATACCATAACTTCATTCATTTGTGAAGGCACCATATAAAGGTGATGAACAGAGATTTGATGCCCTAAACATGAGAACAGATAAACATCGGTGGGTATATCAACTTCTCCAAGCACCCTAATGTAAAGAATTAAGAAACGGTTTGACAGATGTGGACAACTGAACATTACAAAAAGAAACTAAGAGTATTAGGAGAAGAACGACATGTGTATTAAAACTAAGCACAAGTGCAATGAGTGCAGTCCCCATCTCCTAGGCTACTTGAACACAGAGGCTAATTCTACTCACATGATTTTGGGGAAAAAGAGCCATACCACTTTCACCCTTAGTCACAAGATTCCAGTTTACAACCCTTGGCTCTACTGCAGTAAGAAGCTCAAGAAAAAACAATCCAGTGGAAAGATTCTTGTCCTGAAAAAGAATTTCAACAAATAATACCCAATAATTAGACATGCATCTATAAACAGATAATGACGAAGAATAATTGACTTTTCTAACCTTGAAGCTCTCCATTTGAGAAGTTCTGCCTGCACTTCTTACTTTTTCGTTTGCCCATGTCAAAATATCAGTGTCAGTAGTCTCCTTGCCCTGGGAGCGAGACCTTAATTTTTTCAAAAGCTGTAGCATATTGAACCTCATCAACTGCCACAAGAAAGCTGCCATCAAGGTACACAAACTTTGTTACTTCAGGATCTTGCTAATCACCTTTATATATAATCCGTAGACATCTTTTTCGCAAGTAAAATCCAACAATAAGAATTATATCAATCTGCCAGTGTATCCTTCACCATCTGATTTTAACCATGTATGTAGCTGTGGCTGGATATCCTTTAGACAAGGTTAAGAATAAAACAATATACAGACTGCATGCTTTAGTAAAAAAGATCCAGAAAGTCTTATATACTATGTATAACGTCTAAGGTCCAGTATAACAAAGCGCATCTCTAATATCTTAATATAGAAGTACTGTAATATGTGTAGCTGACATAGACCTGGCAAGCAGACAGAACACGAAATGAAGCATTAGCAGCTCCAACATTAAGAATGTTAACTGGTTTGAAGTTTGTTGGGTCTGTTTGACTTGAGCCAATTTATTTACTGATGGTATGCAACAAGACTGTAACTGGACACTATTGTAAATGCCTTGTAGACTCGTCATCCAACTATATGTAGTTTGTGTTTATTCCATAAGTAAAATAGCATGTGTCAAATATTAGAGAATGTAAGAAACCCACAAGATATTTAAGTTTGGAAGTCAAGTTGCACCTGAGTTACAAAAAAAAACTTTGACCAACATCTGGCCTAATCTTAATTGTAACAAAGATAAAAAATTGTACAACTGAATGACACCTCAGGCTTGGTATAATAGTGAATGAGTATTTTATCTACTAAAAAGACCAAAAAAGAAAAAACAAACAAGTAAAAAGCTTAAAGCAATCAAAAAATTAGGAGAGAAAAATTAAACTAGAGTAAACATGTATATAAAATGAATCCCAAATTAACATGCCGTAGGTGCTTGAGATTAAGCACATACCAAGTATAAGCTTTTTATTCCCTTGCACAAAGTCATTCCCTGCTACATTGACCAAAGAAAACTTCAACTGCTTCCCTATTTTAATTACTTGATTGCAGTTCTCTACTTTTCTAAATGGCATTTTAATAGGAGGCTTCGTTGCCTGTTTCCAATTCACTGATCCTGGGGATACATTGTCTAGCACTTCCAGAAGTATCCAACTGCATAAAAAGATTTAGTTAGCTCATAACTTATGATGTCATAACAAACAATTTGAAAATAATATCTTATCTTTATCGTCTAGGAAATTCAAAATGACTGCGCACGTAATCTTAAAAGAAAAGTACTAAGAGGGTTATGAAACGAAATTTTAACTGGTAAAATGCAGTAATCGTGGATATTAATCTAGCCATGTTACCACTAACTTGAACTTGTCAAAAACTTGCAAGACATTCAACTATTAGATAGCATACAGAATCATGAACTTAGGAAAAGAGATTAGGAACTCACCCACTTCTTACATCCTCAAACATATGATTAACATAAGAAGAAATTCCAAGACTGTTGATCCATAACCGAAACCATCTCTCTTCTCTAGATATTTGTTCGTCATCTGTCATCATCTCTGCAAAAGAAATCTTCTTGCTATCTGTAGACAGGCCGTTCCTATAGGAGATTCACATTGTCAGAATATTTCTTGATTCCCAAAACATATCTAAACCAGTATTAGCACTGAAAAAGACAAGATTGGGCCACTGATGCAGTAAAGAGTACAGTTAAAGAAGGATTTTGGCCTCAATAAACAAAATGGTGCTTAATGATATAAAAGTGAAATGGTAAAAGTGCAGATTCCACGAGAACGGAGTACAAACAGATGATGGCATTAATTTAAATTTCTCTCGCTTGATGTGAAACGCCTCATAAGCAATAGATGAAACTTTTATTTTTTATTTATATTTATATTTTGCTACAAATGTATTACTTATGCATGATAGATATTACTAGAAATAAAAGGATAGCAAACAATGTTGCCAACAGATACCTCTTAAAGATATATGATCCAATCAATCCTCCTACAACCCTAACATTTCAGGCAAGTTGGTAACTTAACATGGTATTAGAGCGCATGAAATGGGCTTTCAAGTGAGTAGGGGAGAGGAGTGTTGAGGAGATTTGATCCATTGAAGTCCCCCTAGTACCGCAAGGTTTTAGAAGAGTTGGTAACTTAACAATACTAAGAAAATTGAAGAACGGACCTCTGATGGAATATCTGAGCAACAAATGCAAGATTTAAGTTGGGTGAACCATCAATGATATCCTCCGGGGTTAAGTATCTATTGCAATCCATTTTTTCTGCATGTTCAAGTATCAAATTAGCTCTTTTGGCAGGATCCTTGACATCTAAGGTGGATGGACTGCTGTGCTCTGGTGCAAGAACGTTAAGCAGGTAAGCATAAGCTTCTCCGTCCTACAGAAAATAGATATTAAATTGAACTAAAGTATATTAGTATTTTAATTTGTCTTTTCTTGCTAACTGTAAACTTTAAGAAACACGTAAATCTCTATCGCTGAAATTTAACTACCCAGCTGGATAGTCTACCTTTAAGTCAGAAGAGAAATTCGTTACAACTTTTTTGTAGCCCGCTTTCTTAAGATGGAAGTTCATCCACTTTAATAAAACCTTTTCAGGTGCTAGAGCCATAATCTCCTCAACATCCTGTATACATTATAAAATACATTGCTCAATAATTTATTATACAAAAGCAGAGAAAAAAACAAAAACATTCTTAAGATATATAAATATGTATAGTCAATTACATTGTTATCTTCCACCAATTCCACAAGCTGAGGTGTCTTCCTGAGGTTGAGATCTGCCAATAATTGGATCTGAAATTGCAAATTCAGAAGTTAATGGATAATAGAAGACAGAAAGTAAAAACTCGGGCACCCGACCAATTAGGAATTTAGGTCTCCATACAGTATAGAACACCCTAACATCATATTAGCATCTTCACTGCATTAGAAAGTATTATGAAACTGGTAGTTCACAAAAGCACACCGAGCTGTTTTAAACATGAAATTTAAACTACATGAAGTTTAACTGTTAAAGGTCTACCTTTATAATTTGCGATATTAGGCCAAGTACCAGATGTGGCTGAAAATTAGAAAATGTAAAGAGGAAACCGTCAGAGACATAGTATTGTGATCAAAGGCTCTGGAATAAATTAGAATCAAGCTTACTCTTCCTTCAACCAGGTCTTCAGTGCCGATGTTAACTACTGTGCAGCCTATAGCCTTGGCAGAGTTGAGACAAAGTGTATGATTCTCATTTCTTTCCCAAGGATTGAGTACCATTTTGGTGTTAATAGCTCGTTCATCAATCGTATTTGGCACAGCAACATTGATAAGCTTACTGTGTCAAGACATACAATATGTCAAAACTAAAAATAACTGTAACCAATATCCAAAATTATTGCCAAAGAGATTACTACAAGGCACACACTAATTTACCATAGAAGCACTCCGTCCTTTGCGAGCTCAAATAGATGATTTGTAGTCGGGTAAATAGGAAGAAATTGCTTTAGGAATGGATCATCCCTGAGATAACTATTAATGTGGGCAACATAGGACGCTTTCTCTGATTCACTTATAGTGTGTAGAAGGGTAGTCGTGGTGGAGTTGAGGAATGAAGATGAATTTTTAGATTTACCCAATTTCGCAGCAGCTCGTGCTTGTATATTAAGATAAGCCTATCCAACAAATACAACAAGAAATGAAGTTGAAACACACAAATACATCATCTTATGATAACTAGAGGAAGGCTACTGTACTTATTACAGTTTCAGTAGCCTACAACTACATAGTAAATCATACCATTTAATGAATATCATACCATGTTATATACTTAACGAGAGTTACGGGTTAGACATTTAAATTTTAATGAAAAAGAGTAAAAAGCTCACCCTGAGGAACCCTTCAAAATCAACCTCACTAGTCGTATCAGACTCTGATTCGCGCAATATAAGTCTAATATCTTCCTCCGTAAAAATCTCACCAGAAGCTTTCAGTTGTGCAAGTAAAGGTGGCAAATCCCCAATTGTAACTATACCATTCTGTTTCTCTACAGCTACAAACTACAAAATAAAATTGAACTTAGCAAATCAAGAAGGCCTAGTAAAACCACAATATTATTACAAAAAAACAGTAAATATAAGATGGAGATAAAATGAGAAAGAATTGTTACTTTGTCTTTGAGGTTAAGTAACTGGAGTTGTGTAAATTGGGTTTGGAGCCATTGATCAGATACATGAACACCCGTAAAGCTAGACATGTTTGTGTGCGTATATCACAATTGCACACCAGCAAGAAACCTGCAATTAAACAACAGAGGGATTTAATGGTATAGGCCAGAGCAAAGTAATTATATTAAAAAACAAAAGTGTTATTACATTAAAACCATAATTTCTAAAAATTATGTAGAAACCAATTGTAGTACGAGTAGTGTTCATAATAAACAGAAGAAATTAACGTTGGTTGGTGGTTATTGACTGTTTAAAACAAGAAATTAATATGTAAAAACCACAGAGAGAGAGAGAGAGAGATGCCTAGTTAGAGAAACGGGGGGAGAGTGTTTTGGATGTGAAAACGCGAAAAAACATGCCCACCGGGCTGAGGCGCCAGTTACAGACGAGTGTTTTTGTTTTGTCCTGGACACTGGTCATATACGTCCAACCGATATCCATATTATGTACTCAACTATCCAATGTATATCTAAAGATATTACTAAAAAGAATTAATATGCTAGCTTCTCCACGGATTGTTATTAATAATAATTATTTTTATTATTTATATTTTAATATTCTATTAATTTGTATTTGCTAAAAAAAAATATGTAGGCTGTTAAACTTTTTTAAATAATTAAAAGTATTAAAATGGATTTTAAAATAAATTAATAATGGTTTACCCGTGATATTTTTGGAAAAGGAGGGGTCGGAAAAAAAGAAAAAGTAACATGTTTTAGGTGAAAAGGTAAGTGCCCATAATTAAAAGTATTTAAATAGGTTTCAAATTAAATAAGTAAGGATTTGCCCGAAATATTTTTGGAAAATGAGGAGTTTTAATAAGGAAAAATAGAATTAGAAAGAGTAACATGTTTTAGTTGAAAAAGGTAATTGCCGGTGATTTTTTTTAGAAAAAGAGAGGATTTTGTTACAAAAAATAGAAAAGGTAATGTATTTTAGCTCAAAAGGTAGTTGGTTATAAAAATGTTATTATTTAATAACAATTTCTTTAGAAAATGAAAAAATAGAAAAAGTAACACGTTTCAGCTAAAAAAGTGCTCATAATTAAAAGAATTAAAATAGATTTTAAAATAAATAAGTAAGGGTTTGCCCGTGATATTTTTGGAAAATGAAGGGTTTTAGTAAGGAAAAATAGAAAGAGTAACATGTTTTTGTTAAAAAAGATAATTGTCCGTGTTTTTTTTTGAAAAATAGAGGATTTTGTTAGAAAAAAATAAAAAAAGGTAATGTATTTTAGCTGAAAATGTAATTGGTTATAAATAATGTTATTATTTGATGATAGTTTTTAAAAAAATAAGTAAGGGTAAATAAGTAAAATCACAAAGTACCGACCGTCCGTCCGTCCGACTACTGAACTTTTAATGTTTCGTCTTTAATAATATAGCTTAAAACCCGTGCGATGCACAGATTGTTTTTAATAATTGTTAATTTTATTTTTATATTTTATTAATCACATTTATTAAAAAAAATAAGTAGGTGTGTTAAAACATTTTTAAATAATTAAAAGTATTAAAATAGATTTTAAAATAAATAAGTAACGATTTGCCCGTGATATTTTGGAAAAAGAGGGGTTTTAGTAAGAAAAATAGAAAGTAACATGTTTTCGTTGAATTTCAAAATATAAAAGTAACGATTTGCCCGTGATATTTTTGAAAAAAGAGGGGTTTTAGTAAGAAAAATAGAAAAGGTGTCATGTTTTAGTTGAAAAAGGTAATTGTCAATTAAAATTATTAAAATTGAATTTAAAGTAAATAAGTAAGGGTTTGCCCGTGATATATTTGGAAAATGAGAGATTTTAGTAAGGAAAATAGAAAATATAACATGTTTTAGCTGAAAAATGTATTGCCCGTGAATTTTCTCGAAAAAGAGGGGAAATGTAATTGTCAATTAAAAGTATTAAAATAGGTTTTAAAATAAATAAATAAGGATTTGCTCGTGATATATTTGAGAAATGATGGATTTTAGTATGGGAAATAGAAAAAGTAACATGTTTTAGCTGAAAAGGAAATTGCCCGTGATTATTTTTAGAAAAAAATGGTAATGTATTTTAACCGAAAGGGTAACTGATTATAATAAATTTTATAATAATTAAATAAAAAATTAAATAAGACAAGTACCGTACCAAAAAACAGGTATCAACATTAATCGGCTAGTCATTAATAATTATAATATTATTATTTTATTTTATTAAATAGAATTGTTCGTGATATATTTGGAAAATGAGAGGTTTTATTTAGGAAAAATAGAAAAGTAGAAATTTTAGTTAGAAAATATAAAAAAGAATATACACTTTGGCTAAAAATGGTAATGTGTTAGTTATTAGCAATTATAATGTTATTATGTTATTTATTAAATGAAACTCTCTGCGATATTTTTGGAAAATGAGATGTTTTAGTTAGGAAAAATAGAAAATATATTCTATATAATAATTTTAATATTTTATCTAACGGTTCTCATCGATTTGATCAGAAATATCTAACGGACCAGACTACAAAAACTTTGAGGACTAGACTACAAAACTTTCAATGTTTTGTCTTTAATATAATAGTATAGATAGGTAAGGTTTTGTCCGTGATTTTTTTAGAAAAAGACGGGTTTTAGTAAGAAAAATTTGAAAATGACATATTTTAGTTAAAAAGGAAAATTGTCCGTGATATTTTTGGAAAAGTAGGGGATTTTGTTAGGAAAAATAGAAAAATAATGTATTTTAACTGAAAGAGGTAATTAATATTTAATGTAATTATAATTTTAAATCATGAAAAGCATTAAAATAGGTTTTAAAAGGAAATTGACCGTGATAGTTTTAGAAAAGTAGGGGGTTTTGTTAGAAAAAATAGAAAAATAATGTATTTTAACTGAAAAAGGTAATTAATATTTAATGTAATTATAATTTTAAATCATTAAAAGAATTACAATATGTTTTAAAATAAATAAGTAAGGGTTTGCCCATGATATTTTTGAAAAATAAGGGCTTCTAGTAAGGAAAAATAGAAAATGTGTATTTTTTAGTTGAAAAAGGTAACTGCCCATGATATTTTTGGAAAAGGAGGAGTTTTTGTTAGAAAAAATAGAAAAGTTTTGTATTTTAGATGAAAAAAGTAATTATTATTTAATGTTATTATTATTTAATATTTTTTTTATAGATAAGTAAGGGTAATTAAGTAAAATCACGAAGTACCAAAAAATAGGTATCGTACCGACCAAACTTTTAATGTTTCGTCTTTAATAATATAGTATAGATTTATTATTAGTTACTGGAATATTGGTAGTAAAATAAGGGGATCTTTGATTGGGGATAATTAACAATGTGAAAAAAATAATAATTAGGCTCATTCCTTAACCCTTTGTTGATATTTGTCTTGCAATTTTTTTTTATTTTCAATTATGATTTAAATTTTAAATTATTAAAAAATAGATTTACATGTAAATTATATTTAAAATTTAAAATAAATTATAATTTAATAATTTTGTAATTTATATGGTAATTATATAATTTATTCACATTTTAACTTAATTTACAGAAAATTAGAGTATTGAATTTATATGTTTCAAAAAATGGTACTCCGTCTATTTAATTTAAATAAAAAAACACACAACTCTTTCTTTGACAAAATTTTAGGGCTTTTTTCAAATATACCTAAGGTAAATATCTTTTTTTTAAATACAGTTTTATTTTAAAATAATTTCAAAAACACGATTATTAAAGTTTCATTTTTAAAAATACGATCTACAACTTTTGCAACCAATAATGCAACTTTAAATACTTTTTTTCAAAAGTTGATTTTGATGTTGATTCAGGTTGCAACCATAATTGCAAATGCTGCAAATATGGTTGCAAATATTGCAATTGATAGAAATAGACAATTAATACATCAACCATAATCAACTTCAATTATCATCACTTCCATCAAACAACTGGTATGCATTGATTGAAACCACCTAAACAACCCAAATCAACTACATCTTTTTAACCAACAAGCAACAAAATCAACTAAAAACAAAATCAATTTATACGACCATCGTCAATCACGACCAATCATGATTCAATTTGTTTTTAGCAAAAATCGAAATCAGAGATTCAATTTGCCTGCGACACCATCATAATACCATCAAAATTGAACAACATCGTCAATTTTATGTATACAACCAATCAGGATTGAGTGTATGGATATTTGTATATACACATCTATTGGAAAAAGGGGTGAAATTTCCTGTTGAAATATAATATAAGATTCATTTGGGACCTTCATCTAACACCTTGAGATTTTAGAGCGACTGTTTACTCAACATGGTATCAGAGCTCAGGTAGGCGGGAGGTCTCGGTTCGACTCCCTGCCACCTCCAATATTCTCAATATTTATTATCGAAAGACAAATTTATGCCCCAAAGACGGGCGCCTACGATCCACTCTTCGACCCAAAAATGGGCTTTCGAATGAGGGGAAATGTTAAAATATAATATAAGATCTATTTGGGTCCTTTATCTAACACCTTAAAGTTTTAGATGAGCTGGTTACTCAACATTTCCAATATTTTATCCTTTGTACAATTGTGCTCAACCAATGCATATACAGTACATGTCATACAATCGAGTGCCTCGAGGCACTTGCCTGATGCCACCACTGTGCCTTTTCTTTTGTTTCTTACTTCAAACTTAACACTCATCTAATCTATCTCTGGTCATTGCCAAATAGAATTAGATATTTTCTAATCATATAATTTATAAATTTTCTCAATTTTATTATTGATAGGTACCCAAAATACTGCCACACTAGGAGGCAACACGTGTCTACTACCACTTCGACCTAGTCCGACCGCTACATGGTCCGGACCCACCAACCGCCACATTATACTTGACCGTATCTTTCCCCTTGGAAGGGGACATACATGTTTTAAAAGACATAGGTCTTATTTATCCTTTTGGTACAGATTAATACTGTACTCTCATTCACATAAATAATATTTTAGTAATAAAGCAGCCGCTCATAAAGTAAGAAAGCACCCCCAATTACCTAGTACCATGCTGCAAGAAGGCTCAACTGTAGGTACAACTGCTCAACTGCATCGCCAAAAAATGCATAAATCAACAACTGTGCCATCCCGTGCACTGTAGCCATAGTGCTCGCCACGAAGGCCACAGTTGCCGGGAGGCCTCTCTTATAAATACCATGTTTGTAACACATTAACGGGGACACTGATTTTTCACCAACAAAACATTACACTTACTCTCCCTTGATTACTACTACTTGCCTGATTATCATTATTCCGATTACTTACTCTCACGCCGGAGGTGCTTCACGGAAACCACCCCCAGGCAAACATTGTTTTGCAGGCCCCCAACCTAGGTAAAGTCTCCCCCAGAACAGTAAAAGCGGTGATCGAAGCGGATAATCAGCCGTGGGAGTTATCATTTGGCGCTAGGAGGGAAAATTTTTCTTGAAGAAAACCCTCACACCTGCTCTACCATCGTCCCTTACTCTAGGCGCTCAAGACGCCGATGTAGACTAGCTAGATCAAAAAGCGGAACACTTCTACCACCTCTAGGCCACCTGCGACCCCTACAACCAACACTAAACGCAAACAATCCAATCATGGATACACCATAAGATGATAAATTGCCAGAATATGTGGAAAGAAACGGACAGTTCTTAAGGATCACTCCCTCCGGAAATGAGATTCAAAAACCACCATCACCTAACACGGGAACATAAGACCTCCCCCGAACCTTGATCAAAACCGCTTCACTCCCCAACAGCTCGAAGCTTTGATGCAAGTGGCGACATCGTTTCCCCTCCCCCAAGTCCCGAGACCGCGGGAGCCCAAACCTAGAGAATCACAAAATCATGACAAAAATGAGCATAGCGAAACCCACAACCAATCCAGAAGGGCAAACTCTGTCTTCTCCCGCCTTGGGTCATCTCAAAATACAAACCACAGAAGACACAACGGGCCAGATCGTCGTCCAAAAACATGGACCAGAAACTAAAGAGATCGTGACCTTATGGAATTAATCAAAAGGAAAAAAAAAGATTACGAAAAGGCCTTAGCGGAATATGAAAGACGAGAAAGGAGGGAGCGAAATCCTCCCCGAATGGAGACCGGTAGTATCCAGCCTACAAACGCAGACATGCTCAACACGATCATCGAACTCAAAAGAAAGATAGAAGGCGAAAACCAGGATATAGGGGAATGTCCTTTTTCCAAAGGACTGGAGGTGGTGCCCAAACAAAAGGACATCAAACACCCTATCTTTAATTCCTTTGATGGGTTGGGTGACCCGAAAGAACATATGAGCTATTTTGATCAATTGCCTTAACACTACGAGTACAACGATCTCACCCACTGTAGATTCCTTGCGGCCACCTTCCGAGGAGGCGAACAAAGATGGTTCTGTCGTCTGACCGTCAGGTTGATCGATACCTGTTGGGATTTATGGGTGATAACATAGAAACAACTTAACTTTGATTGTACTTAATTTTTTTAATTAAGTAGAACATACTGTCACAGCCAAAATATGTTCTTGTAATCAGTATGTAATGTTATTCTAGTTGTATAATTTGAAAGAAGTTCACTTGCTGTGTTCAAGCCTCAAAGGGTACATATTTAGATGACAACATGAATAAAGGTTACTGTCCTAAAGCTTCGACAGTAAGATTACAAGAAGACAGAATGTTGCAAGTCAAGACAGCATATTCACTCTGACAGCAACATTGGCGGAAGACTTCGCGACAGCAACTTTAGCCCTCGACAGCAAGCTTGGGAACCTCGACAGCACACTATGTGGGGAACTCGTACTGTCACCAAAAGCACATTCTTATGACAGCAAGCTTTGCGGCAAAAGTAACTGTCTCGAGAAAGACCCTTGTTCTAAGTAACTTTCTCAGTCAAATCCCGTGACAGTTTCAATGTTCAAGAAACAGGCGTGATGTAGTATCCCTAAGCTGCACCAAGTCTGCAAGACTACGACAGAAGCTTCAAGCACTGCAAAACAAAAGCGAATCAATTCAAGAGCAAGGTCAAGTCCTTATTTGATGAATTGCTTAAGCTGGAAATAGAATGAATCTAGGTTGCTTTTGTTATGATGTATATCTGACATATTAGCAATTTAGGAAAGTCACATGGGTAAGACAATCTGTAAGAAGCTGCCGCTTGACAATGACAGCGGCTTCACAAACCCGTGACTGATAGTGATATGATTAGTCTTATACCTACTGTCAATTCATTCTAGAGAAGTAACGAAGACTAGCAAGTGCCTTGAAGAAAAACGAAGCTCAAGATTTCTCTCTTGAGGTTGTAGCAATACTTTGCAAAATAAATAAAACATTTATTTTGTGAATACGGTCTTCTCTATTTTACTGTTTGTGAATGCATACATATTATTGATAACATTAAATCTTAGTTTTAGTTGTTGAAACTGAGATTGAATTTTATCAGTATTGCATTCATCCCCCCCCCTTCTGCAATACACAAGGACCAACAATACCTGAATGGAATTCAAAAGGCTCTTTTCTTAACAAATTCAAATCAAACCAACAGCATGAGGTGCACACGGTATACTTGGAAACCATAGCCCAAATGAATGGGGAAACATTGCAAAACTACATCGACAAATTCAAAGAAGCGATCTGTGAGACAGCCTTTACCTTTAGGTAATTGTGATTTTGTCAAAAGTGTAAATCGAGAATTAAATTAGGTTTAGGAAATAACTAAGTCATTTAGTAAATCCTCCCTTAGGATTCTTTTTTGACATTTACCGGGAATCAAGTCAATAGAGTCAAAGCGACCAAAAACACTTTTCGACATATTCTATTTGACACATAATTGGTATAGGAATATTAACCTAGTGGTATATTCTATACTAGGTTACATTTTGTTAGACATTAAAAGGCAACGATTTAAGGCACAATTTCTGAGGAATTTCAAACACTACTTTTACGAGCCAAAATAGTTTAATTTATTTAAAAGAGTGTCGCACTTAAATGTTTTATGCCAAAATATATTTGATATATTTATTAAATATTTATTATCCAGTTTCCTTGCCAAAAGCCTTTCCAAAAGACCAAAAAAATAAATAAATAGATTTTATTCCAAAATATCTATAAGTCCTTATTTATCTGGATAAAATCATTTCTAATTAAAACCTATTTATTCCTTGGACCTCATTGCCATTATTTTATAAGGAATATCATGTTTGAATATGTGTCAAGTCAAAACTTTTGTCTTAGTTGTCGGTAAAGAAAAATGATTTTTTCGGTCGCCCCAGAAGGTTGTTTTAACAGTCGTAAAATCGAAAATAATACTTCCACTCATCTTTTTAAATTGAAAGTTTGGAAATGTCACTAGGATAATTAAAAAGAATTTTAGAAAAAGGTTCATACTTTTCTGAGAACCTTTTTCCGGAACCCCTAAAAACAGTTCGGTTTTTATTCGGGGTCTGTGAAAAGTCCACCAAATTATCAGAAACCCCAAGGTCGATTTTTACCATAAGGTTTATCATATATTTTAAGACGTTTTGCATTGGTCTAATATTTTTTAAAGGAGTTTTTTCAAGAAAATCTAACGAAATGAGTTTGTCGCATATTTCGGGTTTATCGGCTATTTCGTACCAATAGAACCTTCCTAAATATTTTATAATTATTTTTCCCCACATGATGATTGCTGAGATCTTTCTAGGAAGTTTCCAAAAATCTACTTTATGCTTTTTGTATTTTATTCAAGCCTTGCCACTTGTCTTGTGACCATTAGTCCAAAAAACCCTACTTTTGGCTATAAATACCAAGCCAATTCCCACCCATTTTCTCAAGCCTCTTGAGCCAAGTAAATGCTGGAGTTTTCTCTCTAGATACACACCATATCCCAGATTCTAAAAGCCTAAAAAAGTATCTAGAAAACGAGCTTTGTTCATCCACTTTTATACCACTTTTAAGCTTGTTTTTCACTCCATCTCTAGCTCTAAAACATTTCCAGCCAAGACCACTTAAAAGACAAATCTTTAGCTCATATATAGCAAGCTCTTGAAAATCCTTGGTACATCTGAGAAGAGGGTTGAACCCCTACGACTGCGAAAAATTTGTCTGCAAGCTCATGGAAGCAAAACCAACAACGCTGGAAAAAGCATATGACCTAGCGTCCCAAGCCATCAACGAAATGAAATCCCTCAACATCCTGAAGCCATCCTGGGCACGCCCGCCAACTCAAAGGCAACCTTAATTTCAAAGGGAAAGGTATGCTCCTTTCCAAAAGTCAACTCCGGCTCAACACCAGGTCCAAACAACAGTTGGACCGCCACCTTAACCCTCATCTTCTATATCCGTAAAAGATAGGTTGGGACCTCCCAACCACCCAAGACAAGATAGAGCTCTCGACCCCCAATGGACCCGCTTCACAATGCCCAGGGTGGCCCTACTCAAAGAAATCAATGGCAAACTCTTCTACTCTCCGCTAGCTCCCATGCTCGCAAAGCCCGACGAAAGAAACAAAGAGAAACATTGCGAGTATCATGAGATGCATGGACATTTTATGGAAAGCTGTTTGGCCTTGAAATACTTTTTGGAAAGACAGCTCAGAGCCGGAAACCTTAATCAGTATTTGCCCCGAAACACCAACAACCAGCCCACAGGCCAAGACAAGAGCAAGAATGTAGTCAACATGGTCTTTGGTGGACGGGTATCACCGCCACGTCCGAACACTCCGGTGTACACCATTACAAAGGGTCCCGCAAGTGCCATCACTTTTACTGACGCCGACTACGATGGCATCGATCCAAATCACACCGAAGCCCTGGTAATATCTTTGGACGTAGCCAAAATGAAGTGAAAAGAATTCTGGTGGACAACAGGTCATTAGTGGACATCTGTTTCAAACACACCTAGGACAGACTAAAATTAGAAAACAACATTTTGGAACCATGCCCGGATGAAACCCCTCTATATGGTTTTGGAAATAACGCGGTGCCCATCGCGGGTATAACATGCTTTCCTGTATACTTTGGCAAATCACCAAGACATGTCTGTAGAGAGATAAAGTTCTATGTCATCAACACCGCTTCCTCATTTAACATGATCCTTGGATGGCCAACATTGAACATGATCAGAGAAGTAACCTCCACCCCTCACTTAAAAATCAAATTCCCTACCCTAAACGGAGTGGGGGAAATCATGGGCGACTCCGAAACTTCAAAGAGATGCTATGGTATAGCCCTCACCTTGGCAGTGACCGAGCCCAGTAACGTTCGCAAGGAAAAGGCAAACACGAGGCGGCGAGAAAAGAAGAGAAAGCACGTTGAGCATCAACAATCTCATTTTAAAAAGCAAAAAGAAGTGCAATTCATTGACGGGCATGACTCGCTGACCGAAGACCCCCCTCGAATCGATGCCAACCTCATGAAATGTCCAAAGAGAGACGAAAAACCGCCAATCACTCCAGCCATAGAAACAGAAACAGTTGAAATTCAGCCCGGCAATCCCGGAATGAAAGTCAACATAGGGGCTGGACTCGAATCAGTGTTTAAGAAAAGCCTTACATACCTGCTCAAAAAATACGCAGATGTCTTCGCTTGGAGTCCCAAAGACATGCCTGGATTTGAAGAAGTCACCAAAGATTCAAAAAAGAAGAAACTTTGCCCCGGAAAGACAGAAAGCTAGAGACGTTGAGATTGAAAAATTGCTCGACGCCGACCTGATATGTGAAGTTACTTACCCAAATGAGTGGCAAACGTGGTTCTTGTCAATAAAGAAAACGGAAAATGGTGAATGTGCGTAGATTACACGGATCTCAATGCCGCCTGCCCGAAAGACCCGTACCCATCACCATCTATGGACCAACTGATTGCCGCTACGGCGGGTCACCTCATGCTCAGCTTTATGGACACATTCTCAGGGTATAATGAAATCAAAATGACTTCAGAAGATAGAGAAAAAACATCTTTTGTCACCCATCGAGGAATATATTGCTAAAAAGTCACGCCTTTCGGCCTCATCAATGCGGGGGCTACCTTTCTGTGAGACAGCCTTTTACCTTTAGGTTTTGGTATTTTGTCAAAAGATTAAATCAGAAATTAAATTAGAATTAGGAAGTAACTAAGTCATTTAGTAAATCCTCCCTTAGGATTTCTTTTTGACATTTACTGGGAATCAAGTCAAAAGAGTCAAATCGACCAAAAACACTTTCCGAAATATCTTACTTGACATGTACTTGGTATAGGAATATTTACCCAGTGATATATTCTATACTAGGTTAATTTTGTCAGACATTAAAAAGGCAACGGCTAAAGGCACAATTTCCGAGGAATTTCAAACACTGCTTTTACGAGCCAAAATAGTTTAATTTATTTAAACGAGTGTTGAACTTAAATGTTTTTAAGCCAAAATATATTTGATATATTCATTTGATATTTAATATCAAATTGTCTTGCCAAAAGCCATGCCAAAAGACCAAAAATAGATTTTATTCCAAAATACCCGTAAGTCCTTATTTATCAGGATAAAATCATTTTTAATTCAAAATCACTTATTCCTTGGACCTCATAGTCATTATTTTATAAGGAATATTATGTTTGAATATGTGTGAAGTCAAAACTTTTGTCTGAGTTATCGGAAAAGACAAATGAATTTTTCGGTCGCTCCAGAAGGTTGTTTTAACATTCGAAATATCCGAAAAAATACTTCCACACATCTTATTGACTTGAAACTTGGTATTTGTCATTATTATCTATCTTATATTAATTGGTATAAGTTTCATAAATTTTACATGACTTTTTTTGGGACCCCTGGAATCGATACGTAATTGATTTATCGGTTGCTTAAAAGTCATAGATGGTCAACAACTTTCAAGGTGAATTTTTGACCATAATTCTCTGAATATATTTAAAGAGGATTCCTAAAGTTTCATAATTTTTCAAGCATTGTTCAATTCATTTCAACGAAATGGGTTTGTCGCGTAGTTTCGTGTTTATCGGCTATTTCGTACCAATAGAACCTTCCAAAATATTTTATAATTCTTTTATCCCACATTCTGATTTCTGGGATCTTTCTAGGAAATTGCCAAAAAGCTACTTTATGCTTTTTTGTATTTTATTCAAGCTTTGCCACTTGTCTTGTGACCATTGGTCCAAAAAACCCTACTTTTGGCTATAAATACCAAGCCAATACCCACCCATTTCCTCAAGCCTCTTGATCCAAGTAAATGATGGAGTTTTCTCCCTAGATACACACCATATCCCATATTCTAAAAGCTCTCAAAAGTATCTAGCAAATAAGCTTCAATCTTCATCTTTTACACCACTTTTAAGCTTGTTTTTCACTCCATTTCTTGCTCTAAAACAACACCGGCCAAGACCACTTGCAAGAAAAGATTTATCTTGATCTTGAAGTGCTTTTGAAAGTGTGTTTAAGGATCCTTGTGTCACCCTTAAATTATCTTTCATTATTGATCTTGGAAGGCCTTGTTTTGGTAGTGATTTTTGTAGCATTTCTTGCTCAAACTTGCACCTCTCGGCCAAGCTCTTTTAGGCAGCCCTAGCTCAAATTCATAATGCCCTTAGAGTGTTCTTATTGTATCTTTGAGTCACCCTTGATATCATATTGAATCCTCATCCATTCGGTGCTCATCTTCGGCCATAGTTGTTGGTGTTTGGGCTTCGATCTTAGCTTGTTCTTCTTGATTTCTTTCTAGACTTCAAGTGGTTCTAAGTTAGTTACTTTTTGTTTTAGTGTGTGTACATTTACACATAATAAGTCCCAGATCCTAGTTCGTATCTCTTTGAGTTTCTCATTTACGAGAAATCTTTAGTTTCGGCTTTAAGCCATCGGAAGAAACCAAAGAGTCATAAACTAGTTATTATTTTCGCACCTATGTATATATTTTCTCGAGGCCTTGCCTTGTCCATTCTATTTTCATCAAGGAACTTGCCTTGTCCGACTTCTATATATATAATTATCAAGGCTCTAGCCTTGTCCGTGTGTGTGTGATAATTTAACGCATAATAGCATGGCGAAAGCCAAAGTGTGCGTGTGTTTATCAAGACACTGGTTTTGTCCCGTGTGTGTACTCAAGGTTTCGACCTTGTCCGTGTGGTGATTAAAATTCTTGTACGTGTGTGTACCGCTTGTGTGACAAGTCCCTTGTGTGACTTTTCCCTCGCCGTTATTTATATTTTCCGCACTAGTGTGCGCATAATAGCGTTTTTCACGGTCCTCACACTTTTGAGTTGAATAATACTTTAACGCATAATAGCGTCCCTCGTGGCTTGTATTGTAACATACTAGTTTTGCACGGGCATTATTATATATCTCAAATATATATCTTGTTTGTAGCTAGTTGTTTGTCTTTGTAGTGAGGCAAAGTGAAGTGAGGTGATCTTTGCTCTAAGACCCAAGTCCTAGGCGTGCTAACGGGAAGTTAGGCGTCTCCGCACCGTGAAGAGGAAGAAAGACCCTAGACCTAAGACCTAAGCCAAAAACTACAAAGGTAGCACCAAGGCTACCCTAGGGTTCTACTTCGACTTTGAGGAGGTAAATTGGATTTACGCTCCAAGACAAGTCAAGTAGGTTTGCTAGGATATTTTGAGGAGGTAATGGGGAGTTACACTCCAAGATAAATATTTTAGTTGTTTATTTTTGCTACTTAATTGTGAGGAGGTAAATTGGATTTACGCTCCAATATTAATTATTAGTGGTTTGTAAAGGCTTCTCCGCCTAAGTTAAGGAGTGTGTTTTAGTGAAAAATCTCGATTCCGGGGAGGAGCTCGGGGACTAGACTAGAGGTGTTCGAATCCGTTGGGGGATTGCAGACATCGCGAACCAGGATAAAATCGACTGTCTCGTACTCTTTATATTTCTCCTTCATTTTCCGCACTTTACATTACTTATTTATAAGTAATTAATTTTAAAAGGAGAAATAAATTTTTAAACGCCACGCTCAAATTTTAAAAAGGGTAATAATCTATTCAACCCCCCCCCTTCTAGCTTATTTCACCACCCTTGTAGACCTATCAGTTGGTATCAGAGTAGTTGCTTTTAAACTCGTTATTTGAACGATTGTGAAGTTAAAAAACGTAACCAAAAGTAGATCTTATACATGGCGTATTTGAGTCCAATCGGTTGTGGTGAAGGTCTCTCAAGTTCGAGACCACCACTATTCAATGGCACAAATTTTGCAACTTGGAAAGCAAGATTTAGAATATATGCTAAATCCCAAGGAGTTAAAGTTTGGATGGCTATCGAAGACGACGTTGCTATACCTACGAAAAAGGTTGGCGACGCAAACGTCAAAAAGAAAGTTAGTGAGTATGCTCCCGAGGAGGAACTAAGAATGAACAGAGCCGCGAAAGCGAAAATGGTTCTAACTAGTGCACTTGCCGAAAAAGAATACAAAAGAGTTAACAATTGTAAATCGGCACAAGATATGTGGAATAAATTGGTTATCAGTTACGAAGGTCCGAAAGATATTAAGGAATCTCTAATGGATACCTTAATTCATGAGTACGATAATTTTAAACTTCTCGAAGGCGAAACCATCATCGATATGGAAACGAGGTTTACTTGTGTAATCGATGAACTTTCTCAACTCGGTAAGGTCTATATGACTAATGAGAAAAATTGAAGGATCTTAAAAGCCTTACCTCCGAGTTGGAAAGTTAAAGTTACCACAATCAAAGAAATGCACACTCTTAGTAACTACTCCATCGATAGTTTATTCGGAAATCTTCGTACTTACGAGGAAGATAATACTCCAGATGTTATTGTCCCTAAAACGGATGATAAACGAAAAAGTATGGCTTTAAAAGCAATACTAATCGACGAGGAGACAAACAACGACGAATTAAACGAAGAATTGAAAAATCTCGATGAGCAAGAAATTGCCTTATTAACGAGACAACTTCGTCGTGTTTTACAAAGTAAAGCTCAACGTTATGGAAAAGGCTTCCTAAAATCGAATAATCAACAAAGAATATTTAACTCAAAAGGAAGGCCAAATTACAACAATAAGTTTCTGTCAACGAGCTACACTAAAAATCAAGGCCCTTCAAATTTGTATAACAACTCCCCAAATACGAATTATGTTAAAGGTCAAGGTGCACCTCATGCTAATAATAATTCATATGACCCTAACTATACGAAAAATTATTCGGCACCTAAACCGAAAGAATCTATAGTCGAAGAAACACAAGAAGTGTGCTTCGAATGTAAACAACCGGGTCACTTTAAACGTGAGTGTCCTAAGTTGCCTAAGGGTCGAGGCTTAATTGTTGAAAACGGATGGGATTTGAGTGAAGAGGAAGAAGTACCGGAAGAAACCGAATAAATCGTCAACCTTTGTTTAATGGGTCTCTCCGAAGAATCTACACCAACGGATGCATCATCTACTAATCATGAGGTGTGCCTTACTGCTAAGAAAAACATGTGGTATCTTGATAGTGGTTGTTCACGACATATGACCTGAAATAGATCTTTGTTGAATAACATTAAAAAGGTAACCACCGGTAGTGTAACTTTTGGTGATAGCAGTCAAGGTGTTATTATTGGTATTGGAAATATTGGTAACAAAAGCTTTAATATTTCAGATGTACAATTAGTCACGGGACTATAGTACAACTTGCTTTCGATAAGTCAATTATGTGATAATGGTTGCAAAGTAATCTTTTATCCATCACGTTGTGTCATATATGACAAAGATGGAAAATTGATTCTTAAATGTCCACTTAATAAGAATGTTTATTCGTGTGACTTAAATGATTACGAGAACGTATGTTTCGTATCCATGAATGAGGATCCATGGTTATGGCATCGAAGATTGGGTCATATAAACATGAAACTCATTAAGAACATTTGTTCGAAAGAACATGTTTGAGGTTTACCAAAACTAAGTTTCGTAAAAGATCATATATGTGAAGCTTGTGAAATTGGCAAACAAATTCGTGTAACTCATAAAGCCAAATTCATGGTGTCTACTACTAGACCACTTGAGCTTCTACATATGGATCTTATAGGACCGGTTCCCGTACAAAGCCTAGGATGGTGTTTATATACTCTCGTAGTTGTTGATGACTACTCACGCTTTACGTGGAAGGAATTCCTAAAAGCAAACAGTGATGCATTCGAATAATTTGTTGCTTTGTGCAAAAGAATACAAAATCAACAAGAGACCAAGATCATTTATATAAGAACGGATCATGGCAAATAATTTGATAATTCGGATTTTGTTAACTTTTGTACCGAAAGTGGTATAACTCATAACTTCTCGGCTCCCTATACACCTCAATCAAATGGTGTAGTCGAAAGAAAAAATAGAACACTACAAGAAATGGCAAATACGATGTTGAATGAATATCGTAGACCAAAGTATTTTTGGGCCGAAGCTATGTCTACGACATGCTACATTCTAAATAGAGTTTTACTACGACCTATCAAAATGAAGACTCCATATAAGCTTTATTTTGGGAAAACCCCTAAAATAAGCTACTTCATGGTATTTTGAAGGAAATGCTATATTTTGAATTCAAAAGATTATTTAACGAAATTTGACCCAAAATCTTGTGAGGGTGTATTTCTCGGATATTCAAATACTAGCAAAGCTTATCGAGTATTTAATCTTGGAACTTTTGTTGTGGAAGAATCATTGAATGTAGTTTTTGATGAATCTAAACCAAACTCTAAGTTTAAAGATTTAGTGGAAGAGGATAATGATTCAAATGATCCTAAAAATGGTTTTATACCTGAGGTTGAATGTGTTATTCGATAAATGGGAACCATGGATCTAGGAACAAATATTCCTACTAATCCTCTTGAAACTAATGAGATCGAAGTTCGATTGCCTCCAGAAATTCCTTTGATTAAAAATCATTCCATTGATAATGTCTTAGGAGAATTAAGTAAAGGCGTTCAAACTCGAGCTCAAGTTCAAAACATTGTGAGTAATATAGCATTTTTATCACAAATCGAACCCAAATCGGCTAAAGAAGCTTTATTAGACGAGGATTGGATTGATGCCATGCAAGATGAGCTAAATCAATTTACTTGAAATAAAGTTTGGGAACTCGTACCTCCACCCCCTAATACTTCCATTATTGGAACTAGATGGGTATTTCGTAATAAACTTGACGAAGGTGGAGAAGTGGTAATAAATAAAGCAAGATTAGTTGCTCAAGGCTATACTCAAATGGAAGGTATAGATTTTGATGAAACTTATGCTCCCGTAGCTCGAATAGAATCAATTCGAATGTTTTTAGCCTACGCTTGTTGTAGGGGTTTCAAAGTCTATCAAATGGATGTTAAATCGACATTCCTGAACAGTGTCTTAGAAGAAGAAGTATATGTAAGACAACCTCTGGGATTCGAAGATCATAAACATTCTAATTATGTGTATAAATTATATAAAGCCTTATACGGGTTGAAACAAGCTCCTAGAGCTTGGTATGAGCGGTTAAGAAAATTCCTAATCAATAATGGATTTAAAATGGGGATTGCGGATACTACTCTATTCACCAAGTATGAAGGTGATGATATCTTGCTTGTTCAAATTTACGTAGATGATATTATTTTTGGTGCATCCAAAGAATCATTATGTAAAGAATTCTCCGATAAGATGAGTAAAGAATTCGAAATGAGCATGATGGGATAATTAAATTTCTTTTTAGGTTTGCAAATAAAACAATCTCAAGATGGCATTCATATTTCACAATCGAAATATTGTAAGGAAATGCTAAAGAAATTTGAGATGGAAAACGCAAAGTCTATAAGCTCTCCTATGTCAATCTCCGATAAATTATCTACGGATAAATATGGTGTTTCCGTAGATATTAAGAAATATTGTGGGATGATAGGAAGTCTATTATATATTACGACTAGTAGACCGGATATACAATTTAGTGTTGGTAAATGTGCTCGCTTTCAAGCGGATCCGAAATAATCTCATTTGTCCGCGGTTAAACGGATATCTAGATATCTTAAAGGTACTACATATTTAGGTCTTTGGTATCCTAAAGGACATCCGTTTGATTTAGTGTGTTTTTCCGATTCGGATTATGCGGGTCATTTAATCGATAGAAAAAGCACTAGTGGCACATGCCAATTTCTTGGCGGATGTTTAGTTTCTTGGTTTTCGAAGAAACAAAATTCGGTTTCAATTTCTACTATCGAAACCGAATATATAGTGTCCGTGAAATGTTGTGCTAAAATATTATGGATGAAGCAAACATTAGCCGACTATATAATTAAATTTGATGTGATATCCATTTTATGTGATAATACGAGTGCAATTGATTTGAGTAAAAATCCGGTATTGCATTCTTTGGTATCCTAAAGGACATCCGTTTGATTTAGTGTGTTTTTCCGATTCGGATTATGCGGGTCATTTAATCGATAGAAAGAGCACTAGTGGCACATGCCAATTTCTTGGCGGATGTTTAGTTTCTTGGTTTTCGAAGAAACAAAATTCGGTTTCAATTTCTACTACCGAAGCCGAATATATAGTGGCCGCGAAATGTTGTGCTAAAATATTATGGATGAAGCAAACATTAGCCGACTATATAATTAAATTTGATGTGATATCCATTTTATGTGATAATACGAGTGCAATTGATTTGAGTAAAAATCCGGTATTGCATTCTAGATCTAAACACATAGATATTCGACATCATTTTCTTTGTGATCATGTAAATAAAGGTGATATTAAATTGGTACATATAGATACTGCAATAAATATCGCGGATATTTTCATGAAACCTTTAAGCTCCGAAAGATTCTCTAAATTGTGATTTGATTTAGGAATGATGGGGTGCCCAAATTAATTTGTTAATTTTATTCAAAATATATGTCACTCCATTCTTAATTATTTTACAAATTGGGGCGCTGTTTAAGCGGATCTTTAAATGATTTTAAAGGTTCAGATTTCTTCGACAACGTAGTAGGTTGTAAAAGATTACAAGTAAAGTGATGTGTAAGTTGGGTAAACGTTTCAAATTAATTTGCACAAAGTTCCATATTATTTTTATTACTTAAAAAAAATTTATTTACTTTCGAAAATTTGGAACTTTTTGTATTTTATTATTCTAATATAGAATTCGTACTTTTCTGGTGGCACATAAATTTTTGGAGAATTTTTCTGATTTATATGCTATTTTATATGAATTTTAGAAGTTACTTTCTAAAATAAGTAAAATACAAATAAAATGCATTTTGAAAATTAAAAAAAATACAGGGGCTGATGCGTGAATGTATGATGCGTATGTGGGAAAAAGCCGGTCAATGAATTTGAACGGGTTTGCATCGAAAAGGCGCGGGGAGTTTTAATCCGTCGATTCGAAAGTCGGATTAATCTGAGTCGTTGGTTCAAATATTATAAATATTTTCTGTAAATCAGAAAAGTGTTTATCTTATTTTTCTTTTCTCTCTTCGACCGGGTTGTTCTTCCCCAACCCGTACCCGGTCGAAACCCTAGTTTTTCGAACCTAAATTTCGGCCTTATTTTTTATTGTTCAGAAAATCCACCCACAGATTCTTGATCTACGCATTCAAATACATACGATCCAATACCGAGTTCATGTTTTTGTTTACAAAAATAGTTTTCCCCAAATTTGAATTCGGAATGGATATTAACAAAAAGCCTTCAACAAATCGTGTATTCGATTTGTATATGTTTAAATGTCGACCGTCTCATAGATTAGAAATATGACTCTACTTGGTTTCCAGGAATCAATAATCATCTGTGGATTAATACTAGTGATTGATGATTTCTGGGAACACGAGTAGAAGACATACTACTTAATCCACGTGTATAAACTGTAAAGCATAATGTAACATAATATCTAACAGAGATAACTACAACTCAACAAATGAACAAGACAGACTATAATATTAACTGAAGCACAGGAATCCAGAAGAAAAGAAGAAATAGTAAACTCAAAAAATCAAAATATGGTATGTATTCTTGAAGTCCGTAAACAGGTAATGGAAATAAGTTCATTAATATGTTCAAGCCTCAGTGACAAATAAAGAAACAAGACTTTCAAGACTACAGAAGTATTTGAATGATAAAGAGTTAGTACCAGAGGATTTCAGTGATTTTAATGAAGCAACCAGAACGACAAGAGACTTATCAACTGTATTGTATTGAAGACGTAGAGGTATTGATCAAGTGTTAGTCATCTGTGAACCATTGAAGACAGTGTCTTCTTCAGCAGACAGTTACAGAACATCATTTACTTTGATGAATTTAAGAGCTTGAACGAATTCTACAGAAGAAATTAATAGTGCCTTAAATTCAATCTTTTGTATTGATTACTGTAACTTGAACTCATTGAAGCTAATCCTACGGATTAGAATTGTAGAACCCTTCGTGGTTTATATTTATAAAACGGTATATTCCCCGACTCGTGTTTTGATTTGGTAAATTTGATTTCGGACAAGAACACAATTAATTATCCGCGAACGAAATCGAATAATTTGTGAGTATCGTATTCAACCCCCCATTCTACGATACTTTGGACCTAACATAAACCCATATATATTGTTAATCCAGTGGTCTTGCGATGAAGCCAAGACCGAGTCCAACAAGAATTGCACTGTTTTTGATGTATTTCGATTGATTTGTGCTCAGTTCTTGTCGGACTGGTCTTGAGCCTTCTTTGCATATATACTGATTACCCTTGAGATTTTTGATGTCCAAATGTTTTTATAATAAGATTCTACTGGCTGGTAAGAGAATTCTTGATCTTTATGAGTTAAGAAATCCCTAGCGGACCAGTAGACATCTTAATATAATGATTTTGATTATATGGTCCGATTCAATGTTCTTACAATTAGGATCTTCTTGATCAGGCAAGATTTTTGATTATCCTCAATTTGATTGAGTGAGTTTCTTTAAAATCCTTATGTTATTCCCAGACAATGAATCTAGATTGTAGAGGGGGGGGGGGGGGGTTGAATACAATCTTTAAAAATTCTTTAGTTCTTGATAGAAAAGATATGAAAGTAAATTCAAGAACAGAAAAACAAACAAGATAAGATAACACAAGAATTAAAAAATTCAGGTGGATTGATTTATCCTCCTAAGAGATTTTTATTAGAAGAAATCTCTGTGATGTATATCCCAAGTTCTCTAAATTGCCTAACTGATTTCTTGAGTTCTAGAATAGTGCTACACTTGGTTATATATCCCAAGTTTACAAGATAATTTGAACAGCTAATAATACAAAAAGTAAATCTGTCCAAAATCCTTGTTTCTCCATTCTGAGTAGTGGTCCATGTGTTGGTATCTTGCCCTTCTTGGCTGATTGTCTTTTTTAGAAATGCTACTTTTGACCAGACAAAACAGAATGCTTCTTCTTCTCGTGAGTTTTCCAAAAATGCCGGTTTCCATGCTCTGTGAATTCTGTCAACCCATGTGCTCTGTCTGAACTATCCTTTTCACAAAGTACATAGTGCATCCGTAGATGCTTTTTGAGTTGTATCCGTTGAGAGTATCTTGATCACATTAGTAGACAGCTAGTAGTGATATCCATAGAAAGTACTTTGTCCACATCCGTAGAAGGCTAATGTTGCTTATCTGTAGACAATCAATTTCACTTATGTAAAATTACAAGGCATAGACTATTTACAATTAGCCTCCCTATTCTACATATCCATTAATAGTCAAAATGACTTATTCAGCCTAAAAACTAATACTTCAACTTCTACATCAGAATTACAAATCAGGATTACATATCAGGACTGCACAACAGGATTGTACATCAGGATTGCATATCAGGATTGCATATCAGGATTATACATCAGGATTGCACAAGCATGTTACATTGAGTCTTATCCGTAGATAAGCTACCCTTCTACGGATACTGCAAAAGTATGTTATCCGTTGAAGGCTACATTTTTTACTTATACAATTTTCACTAAGTTAATCTAGTTATCATCAAGAAACAACATAGTTCCTAACAATCTCCCCCAATTTATGCCTGGTTGAGAATCAGACATAAATTAAGAGTCTTGATGATAACAAAACCACTTCTAATAAATAAACATTAAGCAGTAAAAATTGTATTAAGCTACATTATTGAAATACTGAAGAGTAGAGAGATTTACATAGAGAGTGCTCCTCTAGACTGAGCAGATTTAACTCTTTTTCTTCTCTCTTAGAGGCTGAATCTTTTGTCTCCCTTCCTTAGCATAGTTGGCCTTGATTTGATCTTGAAGCTTCTTGTAGAATGCATCTTCTTCAGCAATTTTTGGATCCAGCTTGCCTTGCAACCATCTAAGGTACTTAGTACTAGCCTTAGACAATTGATCTTCAATCCTTAAGAATCTTCTATAGCCCTTGTCATCCTTGAATTCCATCATCCATTAAGGTTGGAGATGGATTCTTTGTCCATTGTAAGGGATCGTCATTTTTCTTGGCAAACTATCAGGAGAATTCCAGCTGTTCCTGATTTCTTCAATCTTCTTCAAAACAACACTTCTTGCAATCTCAGAAAATCCCCTTGTGTTCTTGAAGCCTGAGAAAACCTTCACCAAGGTGGAATATCCTTTATTCAGCACTTGTTGCAAGGGCCATGCTCTCACCTTCCCTCCTTTGTAGATAAAGGTTAGTCTTTCAGGTAGATCTCTGAATTTGTCTGTGCCTCTTATTTCACTAACTTCATCAATGAAAAGATGCATGGTTCAGTACTCCTGTATTTCTGCAATGTACATAAAGTCTGACTTGTTCTCAACTGGCTTGGCAGCTTTTGGTG
Organism: Heracleum sosnowskyi; assembly: GCA_030848705.1. NCBI lineage: Eukaryota > Viridiplantae > Streptophyta > Magnoliopsida > Apiales > Apiaceae > Heracleum > Heracleum sosnowskyi. The sequence goes on from CM061244.1 coordinate 74,994,972, forward strand.
CAACATTCAGCTTGATTGGTCCTTGTTGATCTCTTTTAACTGGTTCCCTTTTCCTTGACTTCTTTTCAGCTTCAATGATGAACTTAGGGAAAACCAAGTTTTCAAACTCAACTGGCTCTTCTTTGGGCTCTACAGGAGTCTCACGGAAGGTGGTTTGAAATTGAGTTGTAGCTGGAATGGGGTCTTCAAAGTCAATTCTCCTCCCTGTATCTCTCTTCTCTTCCACTTTCTCAGGAGAGACAGACCTATTTGATCTTTGCTTCCATCTGATAGGCTTGGACTTTGGCACTGTCTTCCTTTTCTTCAATTTTCTTTTAGTAGGGGCCTCTTCCTCTACAGCCTCACTACTTTCTTCTTCCATCTCCCTCATTAGTTCTTGGGCCAATCTAGCCTGTTTCTCAGGTGTAGATTCAAAACCCTGGGGATTGGCTTCTCTCCTTAATCTGGAAATCTCTTCTCTTTTGGCTTCATTGAACTTGGGATGGCTGCTTGTGATGTGAATTTCTTTACCATTTCTGTAGATAACAGCCATCCCTTGTCTGAGCTCTATATCTTTAGAAGTTTTGAGATTCCTGATTAGAGCTGCTAGCACCTTAGAATCATCAGGTTTGGGGAATGGATAGTCCACTTCTAATTTGTTCTTGCCATGATGTCTTGGTAGAGAGCTAGTCCTGCCACTGAAGATTGGTTCAAACTCCTTGACACTTGAATGTTCAGAATCATATTATTTTTGTAGAATAATAGTATCAGGAGTGAGAACTTTCAAGATGGTTGTGTGGACAGGCACTGACTTTGATGATGATGAAGTCACAGCCTTGAAGATGGATTCCTTGATTAACCTCTCAGAATTGAGGAAGGTCAAACATCCTTAGCTGGAGGAGAGACCACCTTTGTGAGTTGAAACTCACTTGGATTTGCAATAATTTGAGGTGGCTCCCCCTGACTTGATGGCACACCTTTGACTGAAGTGGTTACGATTTCAGAGAGCACTAGTGCACTCTCCCCCATTTTGTTATCATCAAAGGTCTAAGTAACACCAGTAGCCTGCAGTAGCTGTTGCAGAAGATGAGTCTGTAAATTTTGGTTAGCCAAGATGGTGTCCATTTTCTTCTCCATCTTATCCATCCTCATTGCTCCTGTACCTGCCTTTCTCTCAATTTCTCTTTTTTCTTGCATCAGGGGCTCCCCCTGGCTCACACCCCTCACCTTCACCTACTAAGGTGGAACCTGTCCCTCTTTCTCTCCCTCTCCTTTTTCCTGGTTGCAAACCAGCCCCTCACTCTCAGTAGCTTCACTCCCTTCCCTCAATCCTAAAAGTGTTTGAACTACTACTAACTCATCCACACTTGAAGTTGTAATATTTGAAATTTGAACTGCAAGTGTGGAAGGAGTATCCGTAGAGGTAGTAGAAGTATATGTCAACGGATAGCTGCTTTGAGGCATATCCGTAGACAGACAAACATTTGTCAACGGATGAGAAATATCTGTAGATGAAGGAAAATGAGCAGATTTAGTAATTGAGACTATGGCTGAATCTGTGGAGATTGATTGTAAGTTAAGAGCCATAGATGGATCCAAAGTCTCAGAAATGATGGATTGGTGGTCCAACAAATCATCAAGAAGATGATGACCACCAATTTCAGAGTGGGGCTTCTCCAAGAAGGTTAAAGATGGAGAATCAGGAATAGATGTGTGAATCATGTCTACATCTAAAGAGAGAGTAGGTGAGCTTGGAATTTCTGTTTCAGTTTGAATGAATAAAGAGTGGGGCTGTGACTCCACATTTACTGGAGCCACATCAAACTGAATTTGTGAATATGCAGAAACACAACTAGAAGTTGTGGTTTGCACTGTGTGTGATCCCTGTGCAACCCCAGTTGTCTTAGACCTCTTTCTCCTTTCATAGGCGTTAGATGTATCTATAGGGCTTCTAGTGTCCCTATCCCTCTTGTGTTGTGTCCCTGGTTGGGGACTATTTTCAATAGCAACATCCTTTTGGGAGGATGCCACTAGGGATGTGATAAATTCCTTTTCAACCACTGTATCTTTTTGAGAAGACACATGGTGGCTAGGCTGGGACACACTATTCTCACCCTCCTTGTTCATGGGGTTTCTTTGATATTCACCCCTTCACACTCCACTCAAGGGTTTTGGTAGTTTTTACAACAGGTGCCTTTTGAGAGACACCTGAGGCTGGCTTCTTGGATTTGGATTTTGGAAGTTTAGAGGTGGCCACTTGGGTAGGAGGCTGTTGGATAGTTCCAGCCTCCATAGTGGCACTTGAAATCAAAGAAATAATAATGGAGGAAGGTACAATTGAGGAAATTATCCGAGTTACCTGTTGTTAGGTCCAAAGTATCGTAGAGGGGGGGGGGTTGAATACGATACTCACAAATTATTCAATTTCGTTCGCGGATAATTCTTTAGGTTCTAATACGAAATCAAATGCACCAAATCAAAACACGAGTCGGGGAATATATCGTTTTATAAATATAAACCGCGAGGGGTGCTACAAATCTAATCCGTAGATTAGCTTCAATGAGTTCAGGTTAACGTAATCAATACAAACAATAGAAATTAAGGCACTATAAATTTTCTCCAGTAATCGTTCTTGAGCTCTTAAATTCTTCTGAGTAAATATGATCACAACTGCTAACCAACTTTTGAAGAACACTGTCTTCATTCTCTATTTGTAGTCTTTGTTTTGAAAAACTATCGAACCAAAATCAAGTTAATCCTGGTCGTCCATTTTTCAATCAACCTGACAAAGTAAAATACTTTTCACCTGCTCCTTCAATTTAAAAACCATCGAATGAATAAAACAATTTTTCTTTCGATAGTTTTTAAATAAAAACTATTGAATGACAAATTACTTTTCCATAGTTTTTCTAATAGATTCTCTTGATCCCTTTCGATGGATTTTCTTAAAAGAAAACCATCGAAAGTTTTCTCCTGTACTTTGATCTTTGTAAATCTTTTCCTTTTTCAGCAAGTAAATTGTATCTCCATTTAAATCTAAATATACCTTGTAATATTCTTTTCACTTTCAGGATGTTTCAGATTTAGACTTTAAATCAACTTATTCCGAGACGATAAACATCTTGATCATTTAGGTAATGACAACTAGTGCAACTGGTCTGATTCACAGATGACTAACACTCGATCAATACTTCCATGTCTTCAATTCAATGTTGTTGATAAGTCCTTTGTCGTTCTGGTTGCTTCAATTAAATCACTGGAATCCTATGGTACTAACTCTTAATCATTCAAATACTTCTGCAGTCTTGAAAGTCTTGTTTTTTTATTTGTCACTGAGGCTTGAACGTATTAATGAACTTCTTTCCGTGACCTGTTTACGGACTTCAAGAATACATACCATAATTTGATTTTTTGAGTTTACCTTTTCTTCTTTACTTCTGGATTCCTGTGCTTCTGTTAATATTATTGTCTGTCTTGTCCTTTGTTGAGTTGTAGTTATCTCTGTTACATCTTATGTTACATTATGCTTTACACCTGTGCCTCCTGAGTTGCATTGAAAATCGGTGGATATACCAATTGTACCTACTTGTTGTGGTTCAGCCTATTCAATTCCTCAAGGACTCTCTTATTTTGAACCCAACAATCTTTGGAGTTGGCAGGGAATTGGATCACCAGGTTACTATCTACATGGTTAGCTAGCAACATGATAAATCTAGCATAGTATACATTCTTACTTCTAGATGCTTTATTTCCTAGCTTAGCACCTAGTTCAAATAGAATTAGAGATCCTAGGTTATAATAGCTATTAGTTAGAAGCATGTAAGCAATATCTAGCATAGAGAATGTAACTGCATCATAATTGCTAATTTTACCAGAGAAAACCTTAAGAATGGAATCAAAGAAAAAGCTTCATTCTTTTACCATGCCTCTTCTCTGAATCTTACTTAAATTAGCAGTAGGCAAAGCATAATTAATGGAATTTAGCATGTTAACAATGTCAGTATCATTATGCTTTTCTAACCTATTGTTTTCAGGCAAATTTAAGCATGATGTTATGACATTACTATTTATCACATATTCATTACCTTGAAGAACGAAGGTGATTGTAGCATTGACAGAATCGAACACAGCTGATTCCCAGATGGCTTCAATCACCTCAAAGTACAGTTTGGGGGCTTCGAACATTGCTTTAGATAGCTTACAGTTATGGAAAAACCTCATCATAGTGTGATATGATGCGTTCTTCTCATCAAAGTCCACCAGTGCAGTAAAGTTGTTCTTCTCGTATGTGAAACCAGTGAGAGACATAGTTTTGTTGGTTGGTGTCATTGATACAGAGCTTTGAATTACAGAGAGATATTTTGCTTTGAGAGAGAGAAAGATGAGCTTTTGCCTTAGTGAATTTTGAGAATTGATAGAAAATGATTAATTGAGAGTAAAAATCAATTTATACTCTCCTCAAATAATTCACTAAGAAAATCAGAATAATTGAAAGAAATTATCTGATTGGGCAAGAAAATAACCGTTTAAAAGTAATGAGTTTAAAAATTAAAGCCGCGAATTTACTGTAATTACATACACGCACTGTACGCATGTAACTACGGATAGGATTATGGCTTTTAACGGTTACGATTAGAACTATACTATCTACGGATAGGATTTTACCTTTTGAGATTCGACATCCGTAGAGGAACAAAAGTAGTATCCGTAGACGTATAGAAAATCCAGTGTCAAAAATGACCATCAATGGATAAGGATATCCGTAGAGGGAGTGATTTTGACTTAGACAAAATTCTTACATTTTCTGAGAGTTTTAATTCTCATGAAAATCATTTTGACACTGGCTGCATTACAAATTGTCAGACATTTAAATTAATTAAGAAAAGTTAAGCATACCTAGCTCACTTACCAACCTTGAGAATGTTGATTCATCAAGTGGCTTGGTAAAAATGTCTGCAATTTGTTGTTCACTTGGAACAAAATGAAGTTCCACAATACCATTCATCACATGTTCCCTGATGAAGTGATACTTTATGTCAATGTGGTTGGTCCTTGAGTGTTGTACTGGATTCTCAGTTATGGCAATTGCACTAGTGTTGTCACAGAAAATTGGAATCTTATTAACTATTAGACCATAGTCTAGTAGTTGATTTTTCATCCAAAGAATCTGTGCTCAACAACTTCCAGCGGCAATATATTTTGCCTCAACTGTAGAAGTAGAGACAAAATTTTGCTTCTTACTGAACCATGAGACAAGTTTATTTCCTAGAAATTGACAGGTGCCTGTTGTACTTTTTCTGTCAATCTTGCAACCTGCATAGTCTGCATCTAAATAACCAATTAGATCAAAACCAGATTCTCCAGGGTACCTGTAACGCCCCAAATCCGGGGTCAACAGATTTGGTCGTCACTCTGCATTCTCAAATAAAACAACCTGTTCAATATTAAACCAATACAATAAACATCTACGACCCCAACTCTACCAAGAATCTTTAAAGGTTATAGTGCTAGAAACAAGAATCCAAAATTCCATTACACAAAATTCTCTTCTTTACAACCATTCTCTTTACATAAATCCTACAACACTAGTATAACTTCGACAAGAAGTATACCAGGCAAATCTAATCTGATACAACATAGTATTTAATAGAAATCAACTTTATACAATAACCTTACACTAGTTCTAAATACTCTACATCATAACGTCTTTACACTAACATCTTCTTCCTTCTCTGCCCAGCTACGCGGATAACTCCCGCCAATATGCCTTCTTACTGAAAGGCTAAAAATATAAAGAAAGCAAGTATGTGCGAAAAAATTGCTCAGCAGGTGCATTATCAAGTATAATAGGAAAAGTTTCCAAAATAAGCTTTTGGTTTAAACATTTGTAATCTCTAAAACTTTTAAATCAAGTTTGGTAATTCGCCATAATTTCTCATCCAGCTTCTAGCAACTGAATAGTTAAAAACACGAAGGAATTTATATTGGTCGCCACGGTTACCCGAACCAAAATATCTACAATAGTAAGTAGAAAATATGAAATAAATATGAACTCATAAATCTTCAAGACCATAGTTATATAAAATACTATTTTTAAAGATAACAGTTCCATTCACAACATCTTCTGAAACCAACAACTCTAGAAGAGTAGAATAATAAAAGAGTAAGAATGAGCCAACTACTTCACGTAAATAGAATACATAGAATATATGGATAACTACAAGAATCGTTTAATAATATGAATAAATAGAATACACGTTTTACGAGACGATAATTATCCAGAATATATGGATAACTACAAGAATCGTTTAATAATAGATATACGAACCAAAATACATCTATTACAAATGTTTCCGAATATTTCCCACTTTAATGAATGAAACATTTGTGCGAATGATATACCAATTTCCCGAATAATTAGGGAACGAACTAAATTTTCTTTTCGATAAATAAAATAAAATGAAATAAAAATAACATTCTCTTAAAAAGAATTTTCCAATCTCCACAAATATTCACATAGCATCTCAAGGTCACATATTCAACCATTTAATGAATAACTTAACACATTTAAACAAATAAAACATTTAATAAATTTTGATATGAAAATATAATTTCATTTCACATCAAATATTAACACGTAATTTTCCCGGATCTTACATCCTTCCCCACTTAAAGGATTTTGTCCTCAGAATCAGCTCGTGCAAACATATGTGGATACTTTTCCAACATCTCACTCTCAAATTCCTAGGTTGTCTCTTCAACCTTAGGATTCCTCCACCAAACTCTTACTAATTCGACTGTTTTATTACTTAACACTTTCTCGTTACCTCTTGTAGTTAAATCCCATTTCTTTTTCCACAACTCTTTCCTTAATGCAGCCCTTTCTCTTTGATCAATTCTGGTTGAATCTTAATTTCAGTCATTTATTGTAGTTAATCTCTTGTTATTATAACCTTAAAGCTCCATCATTTCCAATTCTTGTACCGAAGATATTTACATTTGTAATCTCGCTTTACTACTTATAATGTCAGCCCTTCATATTCCTTGGTCAATTCTATCTACCTCCAATATAGCTAACAACTGCTTTCAACGATCACATACTTTCTGTACCAATGTAAGATAAATATCTGGTTTAAAATAACTCCTCATTTCCCTGTCCATCGTCTTTAAATCCTTGTTAAAGCCTCTTCATCTTCTTTTCCTTGTTATAAATAAAGTGAGAACAACTGGCTCCGTTATATGTTTACTAGTATTCTAATCGCATCGTGATCCGCTCTTGCTCGTGGTTATTCAATCGCAAATTCTTTGTTCATTATGGTAAGGTAAATTCCTCCCAACCTGGTGGTATACCTTCAAGATTATTAAAGATAACAAGATTCATGATATTTTGAAGTGAAAAGGTTCCGCATCATAGAAAATGTCCCACAATTGTGGTTATCAAATTTACATATTCTAAAGCGAACAGTATTGGAAATAAAAGAATCACTGAGAGATCAATTCGATCACATGAACTCAATGTTGCGTGTCTTAATTAAGACATTACTAAAGGTAATTAGCCTTCTTGTATTGCACAACACACAAGTGATGGCGTCCCATCAGACTTCTATCACACAGCCAGATAGTCCTTGTGTCCCCTATAAGTAGGGTTGTTTGTCTCAGTTGGAGTAGAGAAATATGAAAGAAATTCAAAGTCAAAGTAACAACCAAGGCCTTTCGATAAGAAATCTCAGATACGCACCTTGGATTGGAACTGAGTAAATTCCCAAAGGTGTTACTTCCGAAAAGAGGAATAACCAGAAAAGAAAGTATCGAACAAAAAGTGTTCCATTACAATTAGAGGGATTCACCCCTGAAGAATGAAGGAGTTGAAATTCAAATAATAAATTTTCAACATGCCTCAAAATATAAAATAGATATCACAACAACCTCTGACGCAATTGAAAACATGATTGATCAAAAGTATCAAATACAAAGTCAAAAGGTGGAATATATTCACCAACACAAGTTTCGCTTAAAGGAATGTCGAATATTTCATTAGGATGGAAAGGTATTACCAAGGTCTCCACATATGCCTTCTCTGTCGACTCCTTCGATAGCTCATTATTCGATTCTAAGCCCTTCTTTTCGACGTCGTAAAATTATAAATATCGTACGTTGTCGTCGACTCTTAATAGTCCTTGGAGATTCCGCCGTAGACATCTACAATCGTAAGAAGTTCTATCCATCTTAGCACCATCATCTTAATCGAATACCCCTATCTTAGCTCACTCATTGGTACTATATCCAGTAGTCCAACACGAACTCTAAATGAGCTCTAACGTTCCTTATATAACTATATACACTCATACGCACTCTCGTTTCTAGTTTTACTATAACCCTGCTCTGATACCAACCTATAACGCCCCAAATCCGGGGTCGACGGATTTGGTCGTCACTCTGCATTCTCAAATAAAACAACCTGTTCAATATTAAACCAATACAATAAACATCTACGACCCCAACTCTACCAAGAATCTTTAAAGGTTATAGTGCTAGAAACAAGAATCCAAAATTCCATTACACAAAATTCTCTTCTTTACAACCATTCTCTTTACATAAATCCTACAACACTAGTATAACTTCGACAAGAAGTATACCAGGCAAATCTAATCTGATACAACATAGTATTTAATAGAAATCAACTTTATACAATAACCTTACACTAGTTCTAAATACTTTGCATCATAACGTCTTTACACTAACATCTTCTTCCTTCTCTGCCCAGCTACGCGGATAACTCCCGCCAATATGCCTTCTTACTGAAAGGCTAAAAATATAAAGAAAGCAAGTATGAGCGAAAGAATTGCTCAGCAGGTGCATTATCAAGTATAATAGGAAAAGTTTCCAAAATAAGCTTTTGGTTTAAACATTTGTAATCTCTAAAACTTTTAAATCAAGTTTGGTAATTCGCCATAATTTCTCATTCAGATTCTAGCAACTGAATAGTTTAAAACACGAAGGAATTTATATTGGTCGCCACGGTTACCCGAACCAAAATATCTACAATAGTATGTAGAAAATATGAAATAAATATGAACTCATACGTCTTCAAGATCATAGTTTATATAAAATACTATTTTTAAAGATAACAGTTCCATTCACAACATCTTCTGAAACCAACAACTCTGGAAGAGTAGAATAATAAAAGAGTAAGAATGAGCCAACGCGCTCGACCATGGAATAAAGAACGTATTTCACGACTTCAATATGGTACCGACTGAATATGCGGTATGAATAAAACTCATCAATGAACCAACAATTTTAAGCAAACGAATAAACCTGAATCTCAGGTTGTAACTCACCAGTACAGAACATATGAATGAAATCAATCTCAGATATAAGAAGTGATATTAGAATTGGATTTTTATACTTTTATAAATCACAAAGGTTAAGCTGCTGATCAGTCACGCATCAACCCCGGACCCGCTTATAGCAAAGTCCTCCCCTAGGATCCTTGGCCATCTTGGCCTTAATTAATTCCGACCACGAATCTGGTCCGACCATTATTGGTCCATTTAAAAAAACATTCCAATTCTATTTTCTATACGTCAGGTGTCAGTACAATTGACAACCTTGCTACGACAGCCAGGTGTCAGAAGAATCGAAAACCTTAATACAACAATCGCTGGAAAACTCCCGTTCCAGGAAACAACTCGACTATAAAGAATCCATCAAGGAATAACAATACAATCTAGTATCGATGAGATCGACACAATAATGGGAGGTGCACATGAAAAGTGACAATATAATAAACATCGACGAGATCGATGCAACAACTGGGATGATAATGAAGAGTAAGCAATAACTTGCTCAATAAAATTAAGTCTGATATGAAACATGCATTATGAGTTCGAATCAAGGACTGGATCAGATAATCGCATCAACAAGAAATGATAATAATACTTGCATAGGTGCAAGATGGAAAAATAGAATACTTGTAGAACAAGTACCATAACTTCAGAATTTAAAATAACGTTTTTACCCTCATCGGGTTCACAAGTTCCCACTCATCAAGGGTTGGCAACATTCCAACCTAATATTTTTAAATCAAGATTTTTGAAAGAAAGCCTTAGTATAAGTGTCGGGTTTCGGGGCAACAAACGCAGCGAAAACAGTCGTAAAAACAATAATAATCCGAAACCCTAACCCTAGGATCCGTGTACAAGACATGGCTGATTATGGAGAAACGAAATCATACCTTAATCGAGCTTATAATATTCAGAAACTTGGAGGTCCTTGTTGTAACCACCACGCAGCCCTTGTTCAAGATCTGCGTCGCCAAAGTAGTCCACACGAACGCTTGATTGTCCAACGATCATGGAGTTGGTACTAGCCAAATAAAACCGCCCTCAAAACCTTCTCTCTCTCTCTCTCTCTGTTTCTAGCCTCTCTAATATGCAGAGCTGCTAGGGTTTTTCTGAAAAACGAATTTTCAACTTAACCTAAAACATTACATCATAATGTATTTATCTGAAAAGAGAATTTTGGGCCTTGCTTAATCTGATTGGGCTTCCAAAACCCAATCTGATTATTAGTATTATTAATTATTATATTCGAATTATTATATAATTAATCAAGTCCTACTTAATTAATCCAATAATTCAATAATAATAATAATAATTCAATTAAATTCGAAATTTAATTAATGCTCCGTTTAAAACGTTCTTTATGTGTAACCCTTTAGGTTATTATTACGTTGGCAATAATTTTAATATCTCATAATAAAATTATAAACAATGAGCGGCATCTAGTAATACATCATTGCTACCCAAATAATAATAATAATTGGTGATCCAATTAAACCTTTCGTGACTAATGTTTCCGTGTAATATAATCCCTTTAACCAAATATTATAGATTAAACTCGAGGCATGTTATTAGTCATCCTCTTCAACATTTAATCCAGGTTTCCTTGATCAATGAGTAGACTATTAAAACAAATCAATATTTGAGCATGGCCATGCATTTTCATAGTCTCACTCAATCAAGAGGCCAATAATATCTCTCCTAATAATAGGAGGGTTAAATCCTATATCTATCATTCATATTTCTCATACGACTCATAATATACCTGATGTCCACTTTTATCATCACCCGGTCAAAGGTAACTTTTAATGTAATCAAAGTATATTAATCCTCGTATAGAAATATAATGATCTCAAGTCTAAGGATCATTACACCATTATCACTGTGAGCTATTCTAATGACTTTATTACCATGTAGAATATCACTGTGGGTCAATCCGGTGCCATTTAGAATATTACATGCACCTATGTTCTTGACTTTAGTATCACTATACCTATGACCAATGAGATGTGGTCATTTAGTCAACGATCATACTAATCTTTATGCATCATAATTGTCCCAATTCATAATGCTTAATTAGGGATATTTTAGGAATACAAACACTATTCTTATAATCTCATTTTTAAGTCACATACTTAAAGATATAGAATACGTGTTCGTTATTCCAAGGACATTTATTACTCTAACATTAATATCGCAGTAAATAAAGACATAATAATTGTTGTTGAATAATCAATAGAACATAATTATTGTTAAATAACAAAATAGTGTTTCCCGGAAGTACAATTGTATTGTCTCTAGGGCACTAATACTAACAATAAGGCCCATAACTATCTTTTAAATCGTTTCAATACAATAATTATATTTTTCCAATCAACATGGAAATATGAATCTAAATTCAAAAGGTATAAAAGAATACTTGTCAATTTACGAGATTAAATAAAATACTTGCACTTCAATGCAAAAGAGTCATCATTTAAAATTTGGTGAAGAGTATTCCAATTGCATAATAATAATTCAAGAGAATATCACTCAAATAATAAGCAAGGGTATAAACACTTGCCTCCGGTCCTTAGGTATTACGTAAAGCTGAATCACATGACTTCCTCCTTAATCTGTCTTATATCACGATTCTCTATTTCAATCCTCCTTTGATTTAACGCTCTTGTGATTACCACCAATCTGATCCTTACGATTTTGAATCCACGCATCTGCCTCGATAGTCAAACATTAGACGGTACTTTAGTCTTCAACGTATGATTCTCACGTTCCATAAACGATTGTAACTTAACTCTGACGCACTTACTAGTCTTACCGATATCTTCGTTGGAATACAATACTGACCAATTTCTGTTGTAACTACCCCTCGTGATAATATCAGACATGACTATAACATTTAAACAAGTCACAAAACAATTATTCGCATGTATAACTCAACAACCAGATAATTCACATATTTCACGTAACACACACATTGTCATTTAATTGCGATAAATCAATCACCTGAGTCTCATAACATCCAAGAAATAATTTTATAAAAATATTCGACTCTCATTTCAAAGGAATTAATCCTCAAAATATTTTTAGATCAAAAATCGGATCATTTATCCCAATATAAAGATTTAAAAAAAATTTAATCGATTAATATAAAATTAATTGACTAATTCCAACACTTAAACAAATTTGTATGAATAAAACAAAGCCAAGAAAATAATTAAATCTAATTTAAATTAATTAGATTTAATTAATAATTATTTAATAGAATTAACTGATTATTAAAATTAATCAATTAATTAAATAAATAAATTATTAATCAAAAAAATTAAAATAATTAAATTTAATCAATTTTCGAATTTAAATAAATATTTATAAATTTATAAAATTTTCGGAATAATAAAATGTAATTTTAAATCAAAAATATGATTTTTAGAATTTTTAAACTATTTTTGAATTATTTTAAAAAAATAATTCTAGAAACAGTTTTAAGAAATAGGGTTAGGGTTTTTTTGAATCAAAACCGGGTCGGGTTGGGCCTTGAAACGGGTTGCCAAGAACATGGTGGGTCGCCAAGCACAACCCACCAAAATTCGGCCACCACCCATCCCAGATTCCGGCGACTTGAAAAACGTCAAAAACACACGGTTTTGTACGGGGAAAACACGGGAATCACATAACCATAAAACCTTGCCCAGTACCCAAAACACAATCCAAATCAACAAACTCAACTCGAATATGGCCGGAATTCGCGAAGAACGCGGCGGTGGCCGATTTTTCGGCGAGTCAAAAACGATCTACATCTTCGAAACAAATTACACACGCTGACTCCCCTTCCCCCGATCTAATCATTGGTGGTAACCATATCAAGAACACATAAACCGAACTCAAAATCCGGCAATAATGGAAAATTCCGGTGAGCTTCAACCTTTTCCGATTTGCTCGAATTCGAGCTTAAAAATTAAATTAAAAATCATGCCCATACTCTAAATCACATAAAAATCACAACCATGCCATCAATTTACAAGAACACTCAATATCAAGAATTCCCCCAAATTAAACTAAATTCGAAATAATAAAAATAAGAATAATTTAGAAATTATACCCACACGAATTTTGATGATGAATTTGGATAGAGGATGTTGAGAGCTTCGATTCGACTACTAGAGCGTCGAAATCGGATTCCGATAACGCCTTCAAAAGTTGGTTTGATTATAAAGAACACGAAGAACACTGTTAAGAGATTTTTATATTTTTAACAATATATAAGCTTGATTATACGCAAAATAATGTACGATGCGCCTTTTTATATTAAACGGAAAATAATACCCCAAACAACATTTTTGGATCGATATTGATCCAATGGATCGTTTTAATATGAATAAATAGAATACACGTTTTACGAGACGATAATTATCCAGAATATATGGATAACTACAAGAATCGTTTAATAATAGAAATACGAACCAAAATACCTCTATTACGAATGTTTCCGAATATTTCCCACTTTAATGAATGAAACATTGGTACGAACGATATACCAATTTCCCGAATAATTAGGGAACGAACTAAATTTTCTTTACGATAAATAAAATAAAACGAAATAAAAATAACATTCTCTTAAAAAGAATTTTCCAATCTCCACAAATATTCACATAGCATCTCAAGGTCACATATTCAACCATTTAACGAATAACTTAACACATTTAAATAGATAAAACATTTAATAAATTTTGATATGAAAATAAAATTTCATTTCACATCAAATATTAACACGTAATTTTCCCGGATCTTACAGTACCAAATGCCAAGGTTTGGTGTTCCCTTGAGATATCTGAAAATCCTTTTGATAGCAATTAAGTGAGACTCTTTAGGATCAGCCTGAAATCTAGCACATAGACATGTATCAAACATAATATAAGGTCTACTAGCTATGAAATATAAAAGTGAGCTTACCATGCCTCTATAGCTTGAAATGTCCACAGATTTTTCCTTAGTATTCAATTCAAGCTTAGTGGCAGTTGGCATGGGTGTTTTAGCAGGAGAACAATCCATTAGATCAAACTTCTTTAATAGATCAAAGATGTATTTAGTTTGACTAATGAAACTTCTTTCTTTCACTTGCTTAACTTGTAAGCCAAGGAAATAGGTAAGTTCACCCATCATGCTCATTTCATATTTACTTTGCATAAGTTTGGAAAACCTTTTGCAAAGCTTCTCATCTGTAGACCCAAAAATTATGTCATCTACATAAATTTGAACAAGTATACTAGAGCCATTAACATTTCTAAAGAAAAGAGTTTTGTCAACAGTACCTCTAGTGAAGTGATTCTCTAAAAGAAACTGTGACAGAGTGTTAATCCCAAATGACCAAACAGAATTGTAGAAGGGGGGGGGGGGGTTGAATACAATTCTAGATATTTTAAACTTAAAAACAACTTTCAAAATAAAACTGAACTTATAAAATAAAAACACAAGCACTTAAATAATTTCAGTTGGATTGTTTGATGATCCAACTGAAGTGTTTTTATTGCGGAAATAATCTGTGATACAAATTGTATACAGCTGCTCAGTTACAAGAAATGTAGAGAAGTGTTCGCACAATATCACACAAGTATACGCGGTCACAAGTAATATAAGAATAAGTAGAGTTCGTTCCCACAGAGACTGCTTTAGTTACTATAGTTATGCACTTATGCAACAATGTATGGCTATCGTTCAATGCTAAGACAAGTAACAAATTTGTATTTTGATTAACTAATTAAACTAAACAAATTACCAATACTATAATTAACTAAAGATTGTTGTTGAATTACTTATGAGAATAAAACATGGGATCCTAACTTCATTATATACTTCATCTAGAGTCTCTTGTCTTTAATCAATGCATGTGACGGTTGTGATAACTAATCGGATAACACGAAATCAGTACACGCTACCTTTCAGTATACGTATACCAAAGCACTCAAACATCCACAAAAGAGATAGAAGTTAAGCAGACACCAATTATGCTTAGACCCTATATGTCTATAAGATTTGAAAACATAACGGTTTAACGAGCAAGTTATCCATTCAGATTACATAGGGCAGGTAAGATGGTTAAAATCACCTACGAATCATGCATGACAAACATACATAAACCTATGCTAGCATGGCAAGTTCTAAACCTCTATATCCACTTTCGCATTCAATAGATTACCAAACAACTTAGATGTTAGCTACGCATCCAAGAAGAATACGCACAACCAAACTAGGATATCAATTAGCCATCACACACACATCTTTAAAACAATTAACTACTAAAATCCATAAATAAATCCGTTAGAATCCCACGACAACGATTAGTTCATAATCGAACCGTTCATCATCGTGGGTTCTGATGAAAACATGATAATAATAAGTCTAGAATACTGAATAAAAGTGCTAGGGTTTATGAAAGAACAAACGAGAATCCAAAGTATCGCCTAATTAGAAGAATACAAGGATAAATTGAAATGTAGATCTTCGTAATCAGCCGTCTTCTTGTTCTCCTCACCGGTGGATGGATATATAGATAAGTATATCAATGTATATGGATGTCTCTCTCAGAAATCGTCCACCAAGTGCTTAAATAGGCCTTTCTGCTGACTTGTTGCTGCTGGTTTCCTTTTCAGAATCGAAGTTGCCTTTTTCCAGAATGTTTCAGGGGTGGGCGCGCCTGAAGGGGGTGGCCGCGCTTGAAATGAATTCACCTAGGGCGCGGGCGCGCCTGGAAGGGGTGGGCACGCCTGACCTTCTGTCAATTTCTTCCTTTTGCTTTTTCCTTGACAATTCATGCTCTCTTCAACTCCGCAACCTCTTGGCTTCTTCAACAATGATCAAATAGCACCACATAACCCTAGAAACTTCACCACACTGCTGACGAAGCAATTCTGCATACACTAACACAAAACACATCAAAAACACCATGTACTTGAGAACAAAACGATCAATTTAAGCCGATTTAGGGTGTTCCAAATAGATATGAAATCCACTTATCACACCCCCAAACTTAAACCGATGCTTGTCCTCAAGCATAAACAGACTCACTACATATATATAACACAATGCATGAATGCAAATAATATGATAAATGCAACTAATATGATAAATGCAAATGATCCCCTCAAACTAACCATAACCAATCAACAAGCCAACATCTCAAGGAATGCAATCTTTCAAACAGAGTTCGAACAAATCCCCTTATACTAACAAACAAACACAGAAACGTGCGTGTGTGCAATGCTCATCAATATACTCCCAAACTAAACCAAGACCATATCCTATTCTTCACCAAAACAACCACAAGCTTATAAACAGAATGAACTCTAGACACAAGAAACCACTTAAAGACACCTCAGACCACTTTAGCTAGACAGGAATTCATGCTTTATTACGACACACATGCTTATTTGACCGTGCAATGGTTGAGACCCCAAAAGGCTTATACAATAATACCCATGTAGCGAGCGTTAGGTTAGTGGATCCCAGACCGGAAAGTCTTAGGTCACTAGGCACAAAGTCCCCTAGAACTTAATTGCTCGAGTATTAAAGAGCTCAACCTGATCAATTTTGCATATACGCAACTTTTTTTTCTTTTTCTTTTTTTTTTTTCAATTTCGGAATGAGTGCGCTTTGCTTTTTCTCATCCCACCCTAGACTACTCATCTTTTCAATGAGCCGGCTACTAGCCATTTGACACCTAGCCTTATTGACAACTAGCATGAAATCCCTGTTTTCCCCCAAACTTAGACTTAAGTGCTTCTTTGAATTTCAAGAGAATAGAAGACATTATGAATATAAGCAAGTGATTAAATTCTAACATCCAAACAAACATGGTCTGATCAAATTCAAAAGCAACCAATGAGACTTGTGAAATTATTTTGTTTCTGGCATGCAAGTCAATTCATAGGAACTTAATCAACCCTCTATTCATCACTACCACACTCCCATCAACATCGACTCACCAACGGAAATAGTCAAGTCCTACGGGATCATGAAATATGCTATGCAAATGCAACTAAATGGACTCACATAATAGATATAAACACTAATGCAAACAAAATGCTCTATATGACATAAACATGCAATTATATGAATGAACTAACTAAAAATGCAGTATGAATCCTATATGAACACACACTAACACTACTATTCCTTAATTATCACCCCCAAACTTAAAATATTCAATGTCCTCATTGAAGGTAATAACAAGGAAAGATGCAGAGAATACCTAATCATCAGCAGTACCACCCGCCTCGGGTGGTGTATCCGGTGGTGGATAAACAGAATCAGCTCCAAATGTAGGCCAAGTGATGTCAACTCCAGTAGCTCTGAATGTAGTACCCAAAGGACCTATCAACTTCACTCTGAATCCCAGATGGATCCTAGGGGGAAACAACACAAACTTTTTTTTTGCTTCTGTGAACAGTAACCCCTGCGCGGGCGCGCTCAACAGGCGCGGGTGCGCTCTGCTTCTGTTCATGAATTTTTTATTTTTTATTTTTTTATTTTTTTATTATTTATTTATTTATTATTATTTTTTTTAACAGAACAATACTATAACAATTGCGTGGGTTGCCTCCCACGAAGCGCTTGTTTTACGTCAATAGCTTGACGTGAATCCTTCTCATCCAGTCGCAAGAACAGTGAACGTCGACTCACGGTTCACCGTATTACCAACGTCATGCTTCAGCCACTGACCATTAACCTTGAACGCTTTGTCCGGAAACTTATGGAAAATCTCTACTGCATCATGCGGAAATGCTGATTTAACCGTGATAGGCTCCGACCACCTCGACTTACGCTTTCCTGGAAAAAATCTGAAGTGAGACTTGAAACGCAGAACTAGCTGACCACGCACAAATGAATGTTTCACCACCCCTCTTTCATGCCAGTCTTTAACCTTCTCCTTATATAGCCTGTTGCTCTCGTAGATTTTACCATACCTCAATTGATCCTGTAGTGGTTGGAGTTCAAGTGTAGGAGCTTCTTCAATAGATGGTTTGAGTCGCTCCTGAGAATTGTTCAGCTCTGCTAATCCAAGAGATTCGAATGGCATGTCAATCTTCCTTTTCCACGGAGGTGCATTCAACAACTGAAGTTGCTCTATTCTTTCTTCGTCTTCGATATCAGAATCCCCTATCAAGACTCTCTCCGCTGTATCTGACTTCAACGGTTGTTCAATCTCTGTATTGACGACAAAATCGACCATCTCCAATTTAAAGCACTCTTCTTCCTCAGTTGGAAATTTCATTGCCTTGAACACGTTAAAAGTGACCTTCTGATTTTGAACCCTCATTATAAGCTCTCCTTTCTGCACATCGATCAAAGTTCGGCCTGTAGCTAAGAACGGTCTTCCCAAGATAATAGGAATCTTCTTGTCTTCCTCAAAATCCAGAATAACAAAATCAGCAGGAAAAATGAGCTTATCCACTTTAACCAAGACATCCTCTACTATACCCCTTGGATATGTGATCGACCGATCAGCCAGCTGTAAAGACATAGTAGTCAGTTTAGGCTCCGGAAGTCCAAGTTGCATGAAGACAGACAACGGTATCAGATTAATACTAGCTCCCAAGTCACACAAGCACTTGTTGAAAGATAGATTGCAGATTGTGCACGGTATGGTGAAACTTCCTGGATCCTTGAGTTTTGGAGGTAACTTCTGCTGTAGAATAGCACTGCACTCTTCAGTTAAAGCCACGGTCTCCAAATCCTCGAGTTTCAACTTCCGAGATAGAATACCCTTCATGAACTTTGCGTAGCTCGGCATTTGTTCTAGAGCTTCCGCAAAAGGTATATTGATCTGCAACTTCTAGAAAACCTCCAGAAACTTAGCAAACTGTTTATCCAACTTCTGCTTTTGGAGACGTTTAGGGAATGTCGGAGGAGGATAGACCTCCTTGATCTCTGTATTCTGCTTCAGAACAGATTTCTCAGTCGAATTGTCACGCTTTTTCGCTTCGTTTCCCCCCAAACTGGTGTTTTCCTCTTTTTCTTCACTTTCTGGAAGAACCTCAGGTGCGGGCGCGCTTCCTAGGGCGCGGGCGCGCCCACCTTCTGTTGGAAATCCTGAAATTTTTCTGTTTTGCTCTTTTTCTGAGTCTGGTCACCTGTAACCTTTCCAGATCGCAAGGTAACTGCTTTAACATGTTCTTTGACTTCTCTTTTGCCAGGATTAGCTTCCGTATCACTAGGGAGAGTTCCCTGTGGTCTATTCAGCAAGGCGTTGGCAATCTGACCTATTTGATTCTCCAGAGTCTTGATTGAAACAGCTTGGCTCTTGCACATTAACCTCAATTCCTCCAATTCAGACTTTTCATTAGTCGATTGACCAACATTGCCTTGAGACGGTTGTTAAAAACCTGGTGGTTGATACGGTTGCCTTGGAGCATATTGCTGCTGAAAACCAGAAGAGTTAAATGGCCTAGCTCCATACTGCTGACCTTGATACTGTTGATACGGTTGCTGTGGTTGTTGCTGCCCTCCTTGATTGTTACTCCAGCTGAAGTTAGGATGTTTCCTGTTGTTGGGATGATAGGCATTAGGCACTGGTTGCTGTGGTCTCTGGAAATTATTCACAAACTGTGCCGATTCACTAGATATGGCACACTGAGTCGTGTCATGTGCACCTGCACAAAGCTCGCAAACACTAGCCACCTACTGAACTCCATAGTTAGTCAGGGAATCCACCTTCATAGACAAAGCTTTCAGCTGAGCTACAATTGTTGTAGCGCATTGGTCGAGATTGACCTCCAAGACCATTATAGAAACAATTGATCACCATCCAATCAGGCATTCCATGATGTGGACACTTCCTAAGCATCTCCTTGTAACGCTCCCAAGCTTCACATAAAGTTTCTCCAGAATGTTGTGCAAACTGAGTAAGAGCATTCCTGATTGCAGCTGTTTTAGCCATCGGGAAGAATTTAGTGAGAAACTTCTGTGCAAGATCCTCCCATGTAGTAATAGAACCTGCTGGTAGAGAATACAACCAGCCCTTAGCCTTATCCCTCAGAGAAAATGGGAAAAGTCTCAATTTCACAGCATCTTTTGACACTCCGTTGAACTTGAAGGTGTCGCAAATCTCAATGAAATCCCTAATATGCATATTAGGGTCCTCCGTTGGAGCGTCCCCAAACTGAACTGGATTCTGCACCATCTGAATAGTGCCAGGCTTGATTTCAAAAGTATTAGCTGCAATAGCCGACCTGACAATGCTAGATTGAATCTCATTGATCTTTGGCTGAGAATAGTCCTTCAAAACCTTCGTTTCTGTTGCTGGTTCTCCCATAACTAGACTTAATTCAAGCCCTTTCCGAGATTGAGAACGTGTTCGCATACACGCTCACTAAAGTAACTGAAACACACCAAACAAAGTAAAATTGATGAGTATAATCCAAGTCAGTGAATTTTAACGACCACTGATGACAAGCACATAAACTATATAAATAACACCGAGTCCCCGGCAGCGGCGCCAAAAACTTGTTCGCACAATATCACGCAAGTATACGCGGTCACAAGTAATATAAGAATAAGTAGAGTTCGTTTCCACAGAGACTGCTTTAGTTACTATAGTTATGCACTTATGCAACAATGTATGGCTATCGTTCAATGCTAAGACAAGTAACAAATTTGTGTTTTGATTAACTAATTAAACTAAACAAATTACCAATACTATAATTAACTAAAGATTGCTGTTGAATTACTTATGAGAATAAAACATGGGATCCTAACTTCATTATATACTTCATCTAGAGTCTCTTGTCTTTAATCAATGCATGTGACGGTTGTGATAACTAATCGGATAACACGAAATCAGTACACGCTACCTTTCAGTATACGTATACCAAACCACTCAAACATCCACAAAAGAGATAGAAGTTAAGCAGACACCAATTATGCTTAGACCCTATATGTCTATAAGATTTGAAAACATAATCGTATAACGAGCAAGTTATCCATTCAGATTACATAGGGCAGGTAAGATGGTTAAAATCACCTACGAATCATGCATGACAAACATACATAAACCTATGCTAGCATGGCAAGTTCTAAACCTCTATATCCACTTTCGCATTCAATAGAGATTAAAAAACAACTTAGATGTTAGCTACGCATCCAAGAAGAATAAGCACAACCAAACTAGGATATCAATTAGCCATCACACACACATCTTTAAAACAATTAACTACTAAAATCCATAAATAAATCCGTTAGAATCCCACGACAACGATTAGTTCATAATCGAACCATTCATCATCGTGGGTTCTGATGAAAACATGATAATAATAAGTCTAGAATACTGAATAAAAGTGCTAGGGTTTATGAAAGAACAAACGAGAATCCAAAGTATCGCCTAATTAGAAGAATACAAGGATAAATTGAAAAGTAGATCTTCGTAATCAGCCGTCTTCTTGTTCTCCTCACCGGTGGATGGATATATAGATAAGTATATCAATGTATATGGATGTCTCTCTCAGAAATCATCCACCAAGTGCTTAAATAGGCCTTTCTGCTGACTTGTTGCTGCTGGTTTCCTTTTCAGAATCGAAGTTGCCTTTTTCCAGAATGTTTCAGGGGTGGGCGCGCCTGAAGGGGGTGGCCGCGCTTGAAATGAATTCACCTAGGGCGCGGGCGCGCTTGGAAGGGGTGGGCACGCCTGGAAGGGGTGGGCACGCCTGACCTTCTGTCAATTTCTTCCTTTTGCTTTTTCCTTGACAATTCATGCTCTCTTCAACTCCGCAACCTCTTGGCTTCTTCAACAATGATCAAATAGCACCACATAACCCTAGAAACTTCACCACACTGCTGACGAAGCAATTCTGCATACACTAACACAAAACACATCAAAAACACCATGTACTTGAGAACAAAACGATCAATTTAAGCCGATTTAGGGTGTTCCAAATAGATATGAAATCCACTTATCAAGAAGTATGCTCTCAAAGATAGCTAATACAGTCTATTTGTTTTTCTTCTCTTATATCTAAAGTAACTGCTACACTTGGTTATATAAGCCCAAGTTTACAACTCTATTTTTGGCTACACTAAAAGAACAATGAGTAACCGCCAATAGTTTGCTTTTCATCCCTTTGTCCAGTGGTTCTTGAGTATCCTTGTCTTTTGCATATAATAGTTCATTCCAAGAACCCAAATGGAAACTGGGATGTTTCCTTATTTCCAATGTCCATTTTAATGGTTTCCAATGTACTGTACCCTTCTACATCACCTTTTGAGCAGTCAGAGAACTGTCACTATCACTTTGTCAACTATTCAGAAAAGCAATAATGATTCGTTGATAGTAGGGAGATGTGTTTCGTTGATAGCTTTATTCTTCATTTCGTTGATGAGTAGACTCTATACCGTTGATAGGATAATCTTCATTCCGTTGACAGGTCTTCACTTAGGCAAAATTACAAGGCATCATGTATTTACAATTAACCAACCTATTTTGCTTATCTAGTACTTAGTCAACATGACTTAGAAAACCTATCTAATACCTACAACAAAACTACATATTAAGCTATGAAGTATTGTACAGTGCCATTGCTACATCACTCATTTTGTTGATGAGCTACCTGTCAACGGATTGTTGCAAAGCATACCATTCCGTTGACAGCTACAAATTACTTTACACAAATTCTACTAAGTGTTTTATGTTTATCATCAAGAACAACATATTCCTAACACAGAGTGTCATACCAGGCTCTAGGTGCTTGCTTCAGTCCATAGAGTGCCTTGAGTAGGAAGTAGACAAATTCTGGATAATTTGGATCTTCAAAACCAGGAGGTTGACTGACATACACATCCTCTTCTAATTCCCCATTCAAGAAGGCACTCTTGACATCCATTTGATAGACCCTGAAATTGGCATGGGATGCATAGGCTAGGAATATCCTTATTGCTTCCAATCTAGCAACAAGGGCAAATGTTTCATCATAATCTATTCCTTCTTCTTGAGAATGGCCCTTAGAAACCAATCTTGCTTTGTTCCTTGTGACAATGCAATTTTCATCCATCTTGTTTCTGAATACCCATTTTGTTCCTATAACACCGCTGTCTTTAGGTTTGGGCACCAGCTTCCATACTTTATTCCTCTCAAATTGGTTTAGCTCTTCCTGCATAGCTAACACCCAATCTGGATCTAGAAGAGCATCCTCAACTTTCTTTGGTTCATCCTGTGAAAGAAAGCTATTGTATAATGTTAGATATAATTGCTGACGTTTGTTTATCAGTGTTTAAGCAACAGGTACTGACCAGAGTTTATCGGAAGCCGGTCAGAGTTTATTTAAAGTCTGACAGGGTGAAGAGTTTAAAGGAAGCCGGTCAGAGTTATTTAAAGTCTGACAGGGTGATAGTTGAATTAGCTGTCGGTGCTGAATTGAAGATTCTAGAAGCAATATATTCTGAAGATGGAAAGAAGCAGAATATATTGATACAGCTAAGGAGACGGAATAGAAGATAAGAAGCAATCCTTAATTGATATAACTTGTATAGCTAATTTGTAGGAATATCAATTAGATAAGGATTGTGTAACTGTGTACTATATAAACACAGATAGGTTATCCCTAGAAGGGATGCGATTATTGAATTATTATTCTTGTAACCTAGAAGCTCTTTGTGATTCATTAACATCACTAAGAGAGAATTATTTAATATAATTCAGTTTGTTGATTTACAAACCTGTGTTCTTAATTGTTATTCTCATACATACTTGATTCTATATTGTGTATTCGGCCTAACAATTGGTATCAGAGCCAAGGCTGTTTAATATATACAGTTTTACGATTCAAACACAGTATTAATCATGTCTGAAGAAAATCAAACTGCTCCTAAGGCTGAACAGGTTAAGCCCAATTCTGTCAGTCGATATGAAACAATCAGGGTTCCAATTCTCAGGCCAGTAGAGTATCCGATTTGGAAGGTTAAGATGACCATGTTTCTGGAGGCTACAGATCCAGAATACCTTGACAGAATCTATGATGGTCCTCATATGCCAACTAAATTGTCCCCTGTTGTTGATGGACAAGAACAAAAGACTGTTCCAAAGGAAAAGAAAGATATGACTCCTGAGGACATCTCATCAATTGCAAAAGATGCAAAGGTTAGACATCTTCTCCACAGTGCTTTAGATAATGTTATGTCTAACAGAGTAATTGGCTGCAAAACTGCCAAAGAGATATGGGATGCTTTAGAAGTCAGATGCCAGGGAACAGGTGCTATCAAGAAGAACAGAAAGACAATACTCACACAGGAGTATGAGCACTTTGATTCAAGAACTAATGAAACCTTGACTGAGACTTATGACAGATTTTGCAAACTGTTGAATGATCTGTCTCTGGTTGATAAAGAATATGAACTTGAAGAGTCTAATCTCAAGTTTCTGTTATCTCTACCTGAAAAGTGGGATTTAAAGGCATCAACAATCAGAGATAATTATGATCTTGCTGATACAGATCTTGATGAGATCTATGGATTGTTAAAGACTCATGAACTTGAGATAGAACAAAGAAACAGGAGATCCAGCAAGAAGACAAAATCTATTGCTCTCAAAGTTGAGGAGAAGCCCATTAAGAAGGAATCATCAAGGAAGAAAGCCAAGGGAAAGGCTTTAGTTATTAAATCTGAAAGTGAGTCATCAAACTCTGATGATGACTCAAACTCTGATGAAGCTTCTGACTCTGATGATGATGAAGAACAGATGATGCAAATGGCTGCATTGATGGTGAAGACCTTCAAGAAGATGGGATTCAAGAACTTCAAGAAGGGAAAGAGATTCTCAAGGAAAGATTCAAACTCTGAAAGGAGAAGTTTCAGAAAGTCTGATGGAAGGGAGATCAAATCTGGCAAGAAGGATAAATCTGAAATCCAGTGCTACAAGTGTAAGGAGATGGGTCATTATGCCCCAGAGTGCAAGAAAGGCAAATCTGAGAAAGCACTCATCTCTAAAGGCAAAGACTGGGCAGATACTTCAGACTCTGATGATGGAGAAAACTATGCTCTTATGGCAACTGTCAGAGATGAGACTGAATCATCAGAAAATAAGGTACCCCTAACTACTTATGCTTATGATACTGATAATATATCTGAGTTAAGGGTATATCTGAAAAGTGTTCATGTTAGCTATAGGGATCAGACTTTAGAAAATGAGAGAATTAAATATGAGAATCTTAGTCTTAAAGATAGAAACAAGTTTCTTGAAGGAGAACTTGAAAGTATGAAGCAGATTCAAAAAGAAAGAGATGATGTTGTTTATGTTGAACAGGAGTTGCTTAAAAGGTATAGGCAACTAGAATCTGATTTAGAGAAGGAAAGAAAAATAATCAAGACTTGGACAGATTCTGGAAGAGACACTCATCAACTGTTTCAGACTGATTCTGTAGGTTTAGGTTATTGTGAAAATGATGAACTTAGGTTTAAAGACAAGGTTAAGGTAAAACCACAACTTAAACCTGTGAAATTTGTTCCAGAAGCCAATAAGTTAAAATCTGTTGTAATAAGGGAAGCTGATATGAAATCAGATGAAGCCTGTGAAAAACAGGAAAATATTATAACAGAAAACCTTATGGAAATAGAAGCTGTTAGAAAACCAGTAAAAACTTGTGAAAAACAGGTTAATGTTGGTTTGATGACAGGTAAACAGTTCAATCATAAGCTGAAAGAAGTAAAATCTGCCATGAAACCAAAAGGGTCCAAGAAGAATAGGAATGGAAAGATAGGCATAAATAATAGAAATAATCATTTGCCTACTGGTGCTGCTCCAAGGAAAACATGTTATAATTGTGGTAGTTCTAATCATCTTGCTAATTACTGCACAAAGAATAGAAATATCATTTCTTTAACTTCTACATCAGGAGTAAAGAATGATTATGTTAGGGTTAGACCACAGACTTTATGCACACACTGTGGGAGCACTTGGCATTCCATTTATACTTGCAAGAGTTATCATGCTATTTATCATAACTATTATGAGCTAAAACCCAATCTGAAGTGGGTTAGAGCAAACTCTGCAAGTGTAAAGTCTGACAATGTTAGCTTAAACTCTGTTGATAGTAATTCCGCTGCAAAAGCTAACACTGTTAAGAAAGACAAAGGATCCAAGCAAGTCTGGGTCCTTAAAACTAACACTTAGTATTTGTTTGTGATTGCAGGGTATAATAGAGAGCACACTTATCTTGGACAGTGGATGCTCAGGACATATGACTGGAAATAAAGCCCTGCTATCAGACTTTGAGGAGAAGGCTGGCCCAAAAGTTTCCTATGGAGATGGCAACATAGGACACACTCTGGGATATGGCAATATTAATCTTGGAAGTGTCATCATTACAAATGTAGCTCTAGTCTCAGGACTCAAGCATAATCTGTTATCTGTGAGTCAAATCTGTGACAGAGGAAACCATGTAGATTTCCATAGTGAATACTGTGAAGTCATTAGTAAATCTACTGGAAAAGTTGTTCTAGTTGGACATAGGCGCAACAACATTTATGAAGCAAGTTTGGTAACAAACTCTGATGGAAAAACAGTGTGTCTGACTGCAAGAATGTCAAATGAAGAGAGTTGGAATTGGCACAAGAAGCTCTCTCATCTCAATTTGAACAACATAAATGAGCTAATAAGAAAGGATCTTGTAAGGGGACTTCCAAAATCAATACTCAGTCTAGATGGCTTATGTGATTCTTGTCAAAAAGCCAAGCAAAGGAAGTCATCTTTCAAGAGCAAATCTGAATCTTCAGTAGTGGAACCTTATCATCTTCTACATGTTGATCTCTTTGGACCAGTGAATGTGATGTCCATGGGCAGAAAGAAATATGCTCTAGTAATTGTTGATGAATATACTAGATATACATGGGTGTATTTCTTGTCAAAGAAGGATGAAACTGCTCAAACTCTGATGGATCATGTAAATCTACTGGACAAAGGATCACAGCACAAAGTCAAAATTATAAGGAGTGATAATGGAACTGAATTCAGAAACTCAATCATGGAAGCTTTCTGCAAGGAAAGAGGAGTGAAACAAGAGTTTTCTGCACTTGGAACTCCATAGCAAAATGGTGTAGTTGAAAGAAAGAACAGAACCTTAATTGAAGCAGCCAGAACTATGCTTGAAGAAGCAAAATTACCAACTTATTTCTGAGCAGAAGCGGTTCAAACTGCTTGTTTTACTCAAAATGCTACACTGATCAACAAGCATGGGAAAACACCATATGAGATGGTGAAAAATAAGAAGCCAAATTTGAAATATTTTCACATATTTGGATGCAAATGCTTTGTGTTGAAGACTCATCCTGAACAGTTGACAAAGTTCGAGTTAAAAGCTGATGAAGGAATCTTTGTTGGCTATCCATTGTCAACAAAAGCATTCAGAGTTTATAATCTAAGAACTAAGGTGATCATGGAATCCATACATGTGTCATTTGATGACAAGAAAATAATTGGACTTGAAGACAAGGATGGATATGATCAACTACGTTTTGAAAATGAAGATCTATTCTCTGATGATATAAACTCTGATGAAGCAGGTTTGACAAACTCTGTCGAAGCATACTCTGAACCTCTACTGGTAAATACTGGAGAAACTGGAAATTCTCAAATTGAACAAAATAGAGAACCAGTTGAGGGGGAGCGTGAAGAAGCTCAACAAGACACAGCAAGTGAGTCAGTTGAGGAAACTGATTCAAACTCTGACAGTTCAAACTCTGAGCCATCCAATTCAGGGGGAGCCTCAGATGCTGCAGAAAGTCAACATATGAATCAGGAGAGCATGGATCAAGGGGGAGGATCCAATAATGATGCAAGAAACCACTTACCAACAGCAAGAAGGTGGACACAGGCACACACACCTGATCTCATAATTGGAGATCCTGATGCTAGTGTGAGAACTAGAAGTGCAACAAATAATGAGTGTCTGTATCATGCTTTCTTGTCTCAAACAGAACCAAAGAAAGTGGAGGAAGCTCTTCAAGATGCTAATTGGATTACAGCAATGCAAGAAGAGTTAAATGAATTTGAAAGAAATGAAGTCTGGACACTAGTACCTAGACCAAAGAATAGATCAATTGTAGGTACCAAGTGGGTTTTCAGAAACAAGACTGACAGTGAAGGTGTGATTACAAGAAACAAGGCTAGACTTGTGGCAAAAGGATATTCACAACAGGAAGGAATTGACTATGATGAAACCTTTGCTCCAGTTGCAAGATTGGAGGCCATAAGAATCTTTCTGGCCTATGCTGCACACAAGAAGTTTAAAGTCTTTCAGATGGATGTAAAAAGTGCTTTTCTCAATGGGAAGCTTGAAGAAGAAGTATTTGTTGAACAACCACCAGGATTTGTAGATCCCAAGCATCCAGATTATGTCTACAGGCTTGACAAGGCATTATATGGACTAAAGCAAGCACCAAGAGCATGGTATGAAACTCTTGCTAAATTTCTTTTAGAAAGTGGGTTCACAAGAGGTACAATTGATAAAACTTTGTTTTATTTCAATTCTGGTGATGATTTGCTTTTAGTTCAAATTTATGTAGATGATATTATTTTTGGATCTACTAATGACAAACTCTGTAAGAAGTTTGCAAAGCTTATGCAATCCAGGTATCAAATGAGCATGATGGGAGAGCTTAGTTATTTTCTAGGCTTACAGGTCAAGCAAACAGATGATGGGATTTTTATCAATCAAGCAAAGTACACCAGAAATCTTCTAAAGAAATTTGGTATGCTTGATAGTTCATCTGCCACAACTCCCATGGCTATAGCAACAAAGCTAGACAAAGACACAGGAGCCTCAGTAGATATGACAAACTACAGAGGAATGATAGGGTCTTTACTGTATCTTACTGCAAGTAGACCTGATATCATGTATGCAACATGTCTTTGCGCAAGATTTCAAGCAGATCCCAGAGAGCCTCATCTAACAGCTGTAAAAAGGATTTTCAAATATCTCAAAGGAACCATAACCTTGGGTTTGTGGTATCCTAGAGAATCAGAGTTTAAGCTAATTGGTTACTCTGATGCAGATTTTGCAGGCTGTAAGATAGACAGAAAAAGTACAAGTGGAAGCTGTCAATTTTTAGGTGACAGATTAGTTTCTTGGTACAGCAAGAAACAGAAGTCGATTTCCACATCCACAACTGAAGCAGAGTATATAGCAGCTGGTAGCTGTTGTGCACAGATTTTATGGATGAAGAATCAATTGCTGGATTATGGGTTAAGGTACTCTAAAATACCTATTTTCTGTGATAACCAAAGTGCTATTGCTATGACAGGAAATCCAGTACAACACTCCATGACCAAGCACATCAGCATAAGGTATCATTTTATCAGAGAACATGTGGAAGAAGGGAACATTGAGCTTCATTTTGTGTCTACAGACCAACAACTTGCAGATATCTTCACCAAACCTTTGAGTGAAGCTACTTTTACAAGATTGGTAAATGAACTTGGGATGATCTCTGGTTCTGACTAGAGATACGGGTTAGACTCAAAATCTATACATGTTTGATTTTTAATGCTCATGATTCCTTGCATGTATTAACTGTTATGAGTACCAAAGTCATAAACTCTGTCGGTTAAACTCTGATGCTAAACTCTGTTAGTCATAAAATGTTGGTCATACTCTGATTGTTACAGTTTAATGCTATACTCTGATTGTAATTTTGTCTGAAACATATGGACCAATGAAGAAATTTGTATGAAGCATAATTCTCAGTAAGTAATTATGAATCCTTAAGAGTTATATAAATTCTGATCTCAAATATGTGCAGTAAGCTAACACAGCATGATACTGTCTCTGTATTTATACCATCTCTTAGTTTATTGATCCTATACACTGAGTCTGTATTAGCTGTTTGCATTTTCTCTCATAAATTAATTGTATTAACTGATGAAAAGTCTAAACTCTGATTATTAATTGCAAATAATTCACCCTCAAATCAAAAGATGCCAAAAAGAGCACAAATTCCTTTGAGATCATGTTGTGCCTAGGAAGATCCAGGAACTTATTGTATGAAATAAGGGCTAAAATCTTTGATTTTTGGTGACTAGTGCCAACCACTGATTACTGGAAAAAATAAATAAATAAATAAATAAATAAATAAAAAATATATATATATAAAGGGGGTGAAAAATAAAAGACATATCCAAATGAAAGGATATCAGTAATACAGAGTTTAGATATAAAAATCAGATTCTATGTTATACATGAGAGTTTAGGCAACCAGTTTTTACTAATTTAGTTTGTGGATTTTATGCACTTTGAGATGATCTAAATATTGATTTCGGTAAACTCTGCTATTACACACACATATTTTCACACCTGTACAGTTTGACAAAAGAGTTTATTGACAAAGAAGGACAAATGGTAAACACTGATGTATTGTGTGACATATGCCGAGGTAACTTTGTTTTAATCTCTGATGGTTAAAATAATTTCTTTGTTTCAGACATTTTATAATTTTGAGATTAGACATTTGTTTTTCGAAAAAGTATGATTGGTAATGGATCTATTTTGCATTAAACAGAGAAAAGAAAGAGTGTGTTTGATAAGTCCTGATGGTGATTAATAGCGCTGATGAGTATGTTAGTTTACTGTTTAAAGTGATATCATTTCTTTCACTTTACAATTACTATGAGATACCGATGACTGTAGTTCTGATAATTCATTTATGATTATACATTCATCATAACATTAATACTGATATGTAAAGCAAACCAATGGATCTTTTTCATTAATTGATTCAAACTTTGTTTACATTTAGACAATTTCATACTCTTGTCTAGCTACTTGTTCGGTTATCTGGTCATTATACCATCTGGGATTTCCAAGGCTTGACAACCCCCTGATGTTGAATCATCATCATCATCCTCTCGAATTCTCTTTCTGGTTTGCAGCTTGCAGGATTCCAAGAAGAATTTCTCCTTCGAACCCGTCAAGTAGCTCTGATAAAAGAGCATCATACAAATCTCCACAGCTTGATCATCTGCAAGGATGGGCACATCATATGGACCAGGACGAGTGATGTACACATAATCTTTGAGTTTGAAGAAACAGAGTATGTTATTACTGCTGGTACTGTTCGAGCTGCAATGGGGTTTCCTGAGTATCCTTCTTATACCATTGGAATGGGTGACTCTGATTTGCTAAGGATGATGAGAGAGATTGGGTATTCTGGTCCCTTGAATAAAATTGGACAACTGAAGCGACCGTTCTTAAGGAAGGAGTGGAGCTTCTTCTTTGATTGCATCACGAGAACGTTCGGAAAGAAATGCACAAACTGGGATGCCATTCCAACGGATAGTCTGCAAATCGGGTATTCTCTATTCTATGATAATCATTTTGATTTTGCCCGACTTGTCTTGAATAATTTAGGAGAGAAAATGACAGAGAATAGAGGAGTAGTATACTTTTCTAGATTTTGTCAGACTTTATTCTCTTACTGTGTTGAAGGGGTAGATGTTGTTAATGAAGATATTTCTTGTTTTAAATTACACAAGAGAATATTCTCTGATCTCATTAACAAAGATGTTAAGAAAGGAATTGTTGGAGATCTTTTGCTACCTGCTTCTGTGCAACAGTTTGTGGATGCTCAAGTAAATCCACAAACACAAGCTGCATCTCAACCAGAACCTTTAAACACAGAGTTACCTCCATCAACTTCTGTTAAACTTGGAAGGGGAGGTAGGACCAAACATATTGGTACTAAACCTGCAAGGAGACCATCTACTGAAGCTGGGGTATCAAGACCTGAAGAGATGCCTCAGAAGACAAGGCTAAAGAAAAGAAGAGCCAATAGGGCAAAGTCTGTTGTTGAAGCCTCAGAGACCGAAACTGATGAAGAAACTCTTCATCAGAGAAAAAGAAGACTAGTGGCTGCACATCTTTTTGGTGCTATAAATGTCAATATGGACAGAGTTTCTGAGGAAACTGAAGCTCCTGCATCCGAGAATGAGGAGATTGTAACTGAAACTGTTCCTCAAGATACTCCTGCAATTGTTGTTGAGGAGGAAATTCTAAATGCTAATGAGGACAGAGTGTTTGTAAACACTGAAGCTCCTGAAGTGTTTGTTCAGGAGGATGCTGCAAATACTGAAGCTGTCAATCTAGACAGGATAAATACTGATGCTAATCTGATGGATTTGGATATAGAAGCTCCTACATCAATGGCTAATGATGTAGTTGAGGAAGCTGCTACTCATTCTGATAGCAGAGTTTTTGATATTGAAGCACACACCTCTATACATTCTGATCATTATACAGAGGGTGTGGAAGCTGATCAAGTAACTGATCAGATAGAAGATTCTCTGGCCACTCACACTGAAATTATTTCTTGTGATCTTGACAAGGGTGAGGAGGTTAATCAGATGATAAAAGTCACTGCTGATGAGCTAAACTCTGAGAATTTGATTCTTGAAGCTTTGCAACAATCTGTTGTTGAGATTGTTCAAAGGGAAGCAGAGGTTTTTGCTCAGGTTAACTCTGATATTCCTGAAGCTGTAGTAGAGGAGAAAATTGATGAAGCTGCACAGTTTACTGCTGAAAATATTCTTACTGAAAATGAAGCAGACAATAATGAAGAAGCTGGAAATGATGCTGAGGGTTCTCATTCACACCCTAGTATTCAAGTTTCATTGGCTGATGATGTCAATAGTGATGAAGCAAGGGAAGTCAATAGACAGACAAATGAGCATTTTCAGAATATGTACTACAACAAATGGGCTGATGCAGATTGTGTCTTCCCAGCACAAAGGGCTGCAGATTTTCTATCTGATTCTGTCAAGAAGATCTCAAATACTGATGTACTTACAAGCTTACAGGCAACTGTTGTTCAAGTCAAATCTCTTAATAATAGATTTGATGAGAATCAACAAATGCTTACAAATCTAAGGAATGAAGCCAGTATGAAGGATCTTACTTTCAAGTATGACAGAACTTTTTATTATGCTATGCTCAAGCAGCAAGCCAAGGATTCTGAGGATATCAAGAAGCGGCTTGGGAAAGTTGAGGAAAATCAGAATGCAATGTCTACTCAACTGAATTCCATTTCTACTGCCATTGAATTGCTGACATCAGTACTTCTTTCTGATGATGTCAAAAAGGGGGAGAGTGTATCTAAAGACAAATACAAAGACACTCAAGCTCTGAGACGGAGGGATGATTCTACTGACGGGGGAAGCAAAGAAAATAAAAGAAAGATTTTTGCTCAAAGGCAAAGCAGGACAAGAGTAAACTCTGATAGACAAGTAAACTCTGACAAGATAAACTCTGGTGGCCAATCTACTTCAAAACTCAAGAGTTTAGTTGTTTCAACTAATCCATCTACTGATGAAGAGATTGCTGCTAAAATATTCATAAAAGAGCATGGAAAGAATGTTACTATTGAAGATATCCAGGCTGAAGAGCAAATGCTTGCTGAGGAACACAAGAAAAATCTTGAAGCTGGAATCTACAAGAAAAAGGAAATCAAGGCTCCTAGAAAGAAAGAAGTTGGTATTTCTATCAAAGAGAATACACAACAGAGTATACAATATACAAGGAGACCTGTGATTGGAAATTCTGATAAGGGTAAAGGCATAATGATTGAAGAGCCTAACCTGAAAAAGAAGATTTATTCAACCTCTGACATTGCTCAAGTTGAAACAAGATTAGCAAAATCAACCTCTGACGCTGCTCAAGTTGATGATACTACTAAAGTTATGACAACCTCTGACGTTGCTCAAGTTGTACAGAAATCTACACAACTTCCAGGATTCTGCAAACCAAAAATTCTTGAAGATTTAAAGCTTGAAGCTGTGAATTTCTCTGAAACCAGAACATTATTGGGAAAAGAAGCCTATGATAAATCTGGACTGGGTTCACACAGAGAGAGAAGAACAAATAACAGATCTCAAGACAACATTTCACTGGCAGAATCTGGTATTATTACTCAAGAAAATCTTGATATGCTAGACTCTGTTCAAATGATCTTTCATAAGGTGTTGAAGAAGGAATTTTTGTTGTACTTTATGAATGATGGAAGAGTTTATAAGGTTGCAGAGTCTGATATAAATCTCAAATCTTATCAAGAATTGGAGTATGTTCTGTACTTGTTAAAAGTCAAAAATAGAAATACTCACAATGCTGCTTCGGTTATCAGAGAAAAGATGCTAAAATCGAAGATGATGCTTGGAGGAGGAGTATCAAGTGCATATATTCCCAAATACAGAAATGCACATGGGAAGATTATTGAGATGAAAAGAAACAGTGCTAAGTTCAGAACAGCACTGGGTACAAAAGTTCTTGAATTCAATTTAGAATCTGATAAAGCTTATTATATTAAGCTAGGGAATGAGATGAGGAAGAATTCCATCTATTCTCTAAGAGCTGCAATTTATCAGACTGGAGAATTTGATCCAGAGTTGAAAGAAGTGAAGAAGATCATGGTGGAAGAGCTAGAAAGAGCTGAAAAGAAATTGCTATCAGACTATATCAGGACAGTGCCTGATATTCAAGAAATCAAGTAAAGTCTGATTGTAAGTTTTTAATATATTTTCTATTCTAAGTCAAATTTAAACTCTGTTTTAAATTAAACTCTGTTATATGTTAAACACTGCATTTGTTACATGTTTTTGACATCATCAATTATATGTTTAACTTGTACATTTTATTATGAACAAGTTGGGGGAGATTGTTAGATATAATTGCTGACGTTTGTTTATCAGTGTTTAAGCAACAGGTACTGACCAGAGTTTATCGGAAGCCGGTCAGAGTTTATTTAAAGTCTGACAGGGTGAAGAGTTTAAAGGAAGCCGGTCAGAGTTTATTTAAAGTCTGACAGGGTGATAGTTGAATTAGCTGTCGGTGCTGAATTGAAGATTCTAGAAGCAATATATTCTGAAGATGGAAAGAAGCAGAATATATTGATACAGCTAAGGAGATGGAATAGAAGATAAGAAGCAATCCTTAATTGATATAACTTGTATAGCTAATTTGTAGGAATATCAATTAGATAAGGATTGTGTAATTGTGTACTATATAAACACAGATAGGTTATCCCTAGAAGGGATGCGATTATTGAATTATTATTCTTGTAACCTAGAAGCTCTTTGTGATTCATTAACATCACTAAGAGAGAATTATTTAATATAATTCAGTTTGTTGATTTACAAACCTGTGTTCTTAATTGTTATTCTCATACATACTTGATTCTATATTGTGTATTCGGCCTAACATATAAACATTCATCTTGAGTAGCTCTTCTAGTTTGGACATTTGAGGATGCATCACCAATGATCAGTTCAAATGGGTGATCCTTAGTCCACAAAAGGCCCATCGTAGGTTAGAATTCTGGGGGTTATAGCCCGAAATCTTTGATTTCGACGAGTATTCGTCTTCGTACGAATCCCTCTTTTAGGGGGGGGGGGGAGATCCCTTTTTGAGGCTTCTCTACGGCTAGTGACAGGTTCTTTCCCGGGACGATGATGTTGGAAATGACGATATATAGGACTGCGTTTTATGATATAAATTAAAGAGTTCGAAAAGAAGATTAACCTTAATCGCTACGGTGCAAACGATTCAATTCTACGTCTTCTACTGAATTCCTTGATTCTCTTTGAGCGAAGTGCGGCCTTCGATCTCCCAAAGTTTCCTCTCCTCAAAGCCTCGAAATTCTAAAACCCTAGCTGCATGCGGCTACCCTTAGGTCTCAATTTCGATTTCTGTTATGTATCCAGCTTTAAGGAGAACAAGAATATATATAGGCTTCAGTAGGGATCATGGACAATTAGGTCGGGCCTTCCAATGACATTCTGAGTCAAGCCCAATGTCATTAAATATTAATTCAATCCACTAAAGAATTAATATTTGCATTACCGTTCCTAATACCACAATTCTTTGATTATTTAATTCGGCTCCTATATTATTTGCTTATTAAATTCCCCACGTTTAAGATATCACATATCCATTAATTAAATTAATCACTGACAATTAATTTAATTAATATCTTATTTATCCTTGATCATCCACCCAACCTTATAATTATGTCAGAAATTAATCTGCCGGCAGGGCTTCACATAATTATATTTATGAGCTTTCAAGAGGACATCATCAACCCGAATATTATCAGGACATGGATTCCTTCTATAATTAATATCCCACTGTGCATTCAATGTCATTGCTCAATACATAATATTGTAATTAATAATTAATTACATCTTATATGAATCAAAGCATGTGCATTGTATACAAGTGTCAATCACTACATCCAGATTAAGAACCTAAGCAATAATACTATCATAGAATATTAGTTCTTCTTTATTGTCAGAATATAAGAGCAATTCTAATATTTTGATCTTGTTCAATATACACAAAGTATACAAGTATTATTCAATAGTCAAGATAAACTATTCCCAAATAATACTTCTGTCATTCCAGTGGTTTGTCTAGTACCACTTAGACTGTGAACCTTTATTATATTATATACAGACACTGATAATCTAATCTTCTGTTATCCCATTTGATACTAGATTATCCATAATATATAATAAACAGACAATGTAAATAATATGCAATCAAGATTCTCAATAAAATGGACAATGTTATATACTTCAAACGAATAGTTCAGTATAAAACCTAACAATCTCCCTCTTATACTCAAGCTATTCTTTGAGTATATTAGTGTTTATTACAAGCAATCCACTACCAGTTTAAATAACTACTATGTGACCAGACATACTGCACTCCTATGTTCCTGACCTGGATTAGACTGATATCTACTGACCATGCCCACAGCAAAGCAAATATCAGGTCTCGTACATAACATCGCATACATTAAGCTTCCACATACTGAAGCATAAGGAACTGCTTTCATGTTCTCTATCTCTTTAGGTGTCGTAGGACACTTCTCCTTCGATAGAGAAACTCCATGCCTGAAAGGTAAATTACCCTTCTTAGAGTCCTGCATGTTAAAAGGAGCCAATACCTCATCAATGTAAGGTTCTTGAGATAAAGCCAACATCCTTTTCTTGCGATCTCTTATTACTTTGATCCCAAGGATGTATGCGACTTCACCTAAGTCCTTTATTTCAAATTGTTTGAACAACCATGCCTTAATTGATGACAACATCTCTACATTGTTTCCAATGAGTAAAATGTCATCTACATATAGCACTAGAAAAACCACTGCATTTCCCTCACTCTTCCTATACACACACGCTTCGCTTGGACTTTGATCATATCCATATGACTGGACTGCCTGATCAGAACGAATGTTCTAATACATGGAAGCTTGTTTCAGTCCATAAATGGACTTCTTAAGCTTACACACTAGATGCTCTTAAATTGATCCCTTAAATCAGACCTTTCCATTTGATGTATCAATGGATAAATCCCAGATATTTTTGGAGAAGTCACATCGGTCTTGCTTAATACCCAACAACCTAGTCAGAATATCCATTATCAACATCAATCAAGAAGTGTCCAATTAGTTTCTCGAATTCTATGAAATTTGGTATGTCACATTGGGGTGATCTTACCTTTCAATATTCATGATTAATTTAAGAAGTTTGTTCTAGTAATATCCTTAACACTACCAGACACCATAAATCATACGCCACGATGGGTGACATATATACAATTCATAATTGTCTTAGTGTTAAATTACATACAAACAATAATGGATGACCATGGGACTTAATATCAAATTAAACCCCTCTTCCACTTAGTATTTTACTTGTGAGGATTTTAATCTAGATGCATCGTCCTATGTTATTTCTTCAAAGTCAACATGTATCACAAAGAACAATACAAACCACGTATAACATAGCAAGATACACATCATGATTAAGCATAATAAACATAACCCTATGTCCATGTCATTCTAGAATACTAAGATTAGTATCACATGGCATGAAATACATATAAGGCACGTATAATAGCAATAATCAAAACAAGTGGATAATCAATATGTAAAACATATTAATAAACCATCCACTATTATGGCCCAAAGAAAATTGTCCGAAAATCATTCAGTGAAAACTTCGGGTTGCTGTTTGGAGGCCTAAACAAGCTCAAATGGCCAAAAAACGTCATGGGTGATAGCTATGCTATCAGTTTTGAAACGTAGCTCGTTTTCTTTATGAAAAGGTATTATATGCCCTTATCCGACACTGTATGCAAATTCTGGACAGTGGCACAGCAGCAGAACCACCCAGCCCGCAGCAGAAATTCTGGGCAGAAAATCAGTTAAAACGCAGCAGAAAATTGTCCTCTTTTCGGCTCCAAACCAAGATTCTTTGCAATAGTAAGCAATACATGGATACACAAATCCAATAACGATTACAAATAAAATAGGTCTAATACAATCTTATTGTAAAACCTATTCTATTACAACAAATCATAATCTAACTCGAATATACATCGGATTACAAGATTACAAACCAATAACACAAATCAAGAGAACATACACGATCAACCCTCGTGATTTACAATCGCATAAATTAATAACCACGATAAACCACGTGGGATCCAATCGCATAATAAATAACCATGATAAACCACGTGGGATCCAATCATATAATTATAAAACATGGCCATAATAGTGGATAACAACCTGCATCACAAAATACATACGAGAAACCACTATATACATGCATATATAATTACGACATGGACATAATATCGTAAAACGCAGAACCCTAGAACCAGGCTCTTGATGCCAATTGTTGGAACGTACGATATATAGGACTGCGTTTTATGATATAAATTAAAGAGTTCGAAAAGAAGATTAACCTTAATCGCTACGACGCAAGCGATTCAACAGATGAGACCTCCCAGTTGCATGTTGGCGTCGGCCGTTGACGGTTGGGGAACGCCTGTCCCTAACCGGGCTACGTCACCTATCTGGGCTACGGCGAGTCCGTTCTGGTAACCTTCGTTCTCTTTCAAACGACTTAATGCGTTCCGCAATTCTATTCACCATGTTTCCCATGTGAGCAATTTGACAGAAAAGCTCGGTGTTGCTCATCAAGACAGGAGGATCTCCTCCAAGGCGTTGAGCCGGGTTTCTCTAATTCGACGTGGTAGTCTCTCTCAGATCTGGTTGTCTTTGTGGTGGAGGAGGTAGATCTATTGTACGGATCTGAACCTCCCTTGTGTGGTTACCTCCATCAATTGGTTCATCGGTATGTTGCGACATCCTTCCTCCAGAGATGTCGAAAACCTCTCATTCTAGCGCCAATTGTTAACGGAGGAATTTGGTGAAAACAAATTCGGGGATGGTTGCTGGAATTGTAGTGGTAGTTGACGACGGTGTGCAGCGTTGGTTTAGAGGGTTAAAGTTTATGATTTGGGGATGACTGAGATTGTATGTGAGATTAGGCCACGATTAAGGTTGAATATCGAATTCACTCCTGTTCGCTAGATCGCATCGTGCCATATACAATGTGCCTACATACCCTTATTTATAGGGATCAAGCCAAACGTAGTTCTTGGAGAGCAAGTAACCCATATGGGTCGGGCTTCCTTTTTTCTAGGAAGCCGAAAAGATCGGGGTCACCGCCTTTGATACATCATCATAAGCTGTCATGGTCTTGCTATTTCCTCGGAACGC
The DNA here is from genome assembly GCA_030848705.1 of Heracleum sosnowskyi. Lineage (NCBI taxonomy): Eukaryota > Viridiplantae > Streptophyta > Magnoliopsida > Apiales > Apiaceae > Heracleum > Heracleum sosnowskyi. The sequence goes on from CM061244.1 coordinate 75,034,889, forward strand.
GGTGGATAAGTCCCAAAAAAGCTCCAATGAAGATGAATAGCTTATCTTAAACCACAGAGAAGATAACAAAAGACCAGCTTTGTGAGTATCAAGGGGCGACACCCTTCAACCCCCTAGTAAGGCGAAGCTTACTAGCCTGGATGGGGTCTAGTATTTCGTAAAAGAAGGCACGATTTATAGAACTTCTGCATCTCTTAGGCGAGGTTACCTCACAAGAAGGCTTGGTTCCTTATTTCACGAGCATTCCCGTGGAAGGCCATGTGCATTAGGGTAGACCTAAGGCATGCATTTCTTCCACATATAGGCGAGGTTACAACCGTAGTTAAGGTTGCGGTTGCAATGGACTGGGCCCAAGCTATGCATTCCTTATGATAGCAGTTGTTCCTTTTCGGACAACTTAATATTACCTATAGACGAGGTATGTTATAAATATGGGCTAGGCCCAATAACATTTCTTAATCTGGTAAACATTTCAGCAAACTAGGTCTTCATTTTTAGCCCAATAGAGGAAGGTGCCACCGGGTAGGGCGATGTTGTCATTTTGGCTATAACATTTACTATAAATTAATCACAGTCAAACTTTTTGATCCAACCAAACCCTAGTCACAAAAGGACTACTTCGGTCTATTCGTTCGCACCCGTTGTGAAGCGGAAGAAAGGGAAAAGTGAGTTGCGCAAGTCGAGAAAGAGAGATAGAACTACCTAAACGGAGAAGTAATCAAATGAGTCCTCGTAAAGCCTAAGGTAAGGAAGGCAGTTCACCAGGTAAGGCATCCCATCTGCTAGTTCGGTCATTAAGTCGAGAAGGAAGGGATTCCTTTGAAAGAAAAGGAACGACGACATGAACGAGTACTTCTTCTTTGATCTAGTCCGTCACGACCCATAAGAGGGCTTGGTTTTCGTTCACAATAAGTTAGCTGTAGAGATAACCTATGGGCTCGATTGAAATCTTCTTTTTTCCGGTATGCCGCTCCGCGAGCAAGGAGCGATAGAACCAAGTGGGTAGTGTTGTCACACAGCTGCCTGCCTAGAAGAGCCACTCACTCTGTAATGTTGTCACACAAGATAAGCATGTCGCCCGTCTGGCCGAATCGAAGTTATCTTCCAGTCAACTGTCCACCCAGTCAAGTGCAAAAAGTACAGTAGAATCACGCGACAGTAGTACATTCAATATTAGATTATTACGTCTAACTTCAATAGTTTTATATTTTAATATAAAAACTTTGACATGATGATAAACCTGAGACTTTGGAAGTTCCGTGATTAAAACTTGCAATCATGTTGCTGGTTTAAAATTAAGTGCAGCATTTCTAACCAGTACTCTCAATTTCCAATTAATCTAATATATTATTTGTAATCAATATAAAATTCTGTGATCCTTTATTATAATACCTGAGTCTACCCAGGTATGCAGTTAAACTGCAGTTAACCAATTAGAAAATTATGAATTATTTTAGGACCAATCAGAGCTCACCCCTAAATTTTAGACCAATCATATTATATTAAAAGTTTTCCTTATTTAACATTTCCATCCTATTTTACTAACCATGGTTAGTTTAATAGTTCTGACTTAAATACAATAATAATTTCATTTAACATATCCATATGTACATTTTTTATATCAAAAAATAATAATTAAATTGGTGTTAATATAATAATAAAATAAATATTATTATTAGAATTTAAATACTCACTTTACTATTTGGGCTTTATCTTGAGTTCTGAAAACCGGATTTTGACAATTTTACAGCTCACACGAAGCTAACGAAATTATCTTTAATTTAATGATGGTTTAACAAACTTTTTTCTAACTGAAACTATCCATATATGGAAGAGAAAAGAGAGTTACAAAATTTTAATTGGAGAATTCTATTAATATAGAAAACCTATTTATATTTGGTTTAAATTATCACAATACACTTCTTAGTATTAGTTATAATCATATTGTTAATCATATAAACTTTTTAATATTAGATCTAACGGTTCTCATCTATCTATTTAAGATATAATAATCCTTAATAATTTAGTCGTCCAAGGATGCGATTACCACGGACCAGAGTTTTGGATAAGATCACTCTTTCGCCTATATATATAAAGGATATTGTTAGGCCGAATACACAATATATAATCAATATAAGTATGATAATAACAATTGAGAACACTGTTTATGAATCAACAACTGAATTATATAAATAACTCTTCTCTCAGTGATGTTAAAGAATCACAGAGAGCTGCTAGGTTACAAGAATAATGTATTCAGTATTCGCATCCCTTTTAGGGTTAACCTATCTGTGTTTATATAATACACAGTTACATAATCAATCTCTAATTGATATCCTATAAATCAGCTATACAATTTATATCAATCTAGGATTGCTTCTATCTTCTGTCCCGTTTATTTAGCCATCTCAATATATTCTGCTTCTTTCCATCTTCAGAATATATTGCTTCTAGAATCTTCATATTAGCACCGACAGCTAAAGTAAACTCTCACCCCGTCAGACTTTAACAAACTCTGACTGGCTTCTAGTAAACTCTGATGAGTACATGTTGCTTAAACACTGATAAACAATCATTAGCAATTATATCTAACAATCTCCCCCAACTTGTGCATAATAAAAATGTACAAGTTAATAGATAATTGATGATGTCAAAACATATAACAAATGCAGTGTTTAAAATATATCAGAGTTTAACTTTAACTTAGAACAGAAAACTTTAAAAACTTACAGTCAGACTTTACTTAATTTCTTCAATATCAGGCACTGTCCTGAGATAATCAATGAGAAGCCTCCTTTCAGCTTTTTCTAGCTCATCCACCATGATTTCTTTCAACTCTTTAAGCTCTGGATCACTTTCTCCAGTCTGGTAGATATCAGCTCTCAAAGAATAAATGATGTTCTTTCTCATTTCATTCCCCAGCCGGATAAAGTAAGATTTGTCTGACTCTAGATTGAATTCCAAAACCTTTATACCCAGTGCTGTCTTGAACTTGGCACTGTTTCTCTTCATTTCAACAATCTTTCCATAAGCATCTCTGTACTTAGGAATATATGCACTTGAAACACCTCCTCCAAGCATAACTTTTGATTTCAGCATCCTATCTCTTAGAACTAGAGCAGCATTATGAGTACTTCTATTCTTAACCTTAAGAAGATATAGAACATACTCTAGCTCTTCCCATAGTTTCAATTGAATATCAGCTTCACCAACTCTGTATACTCTTCCATCTGACATGAAGTATAACAGAAACTCCTTCTTTAATCCTCTGTGGTAAATCATCTGAACAGACTCTAGTTTGTCAAGGTTTTCTTGAGTAACCCCAACACCAGGTTCTGCCAGTGATGTAAAATCTGCAGGACTGTTATTAATTCTTTTCTCCCTGTGTGAACCCAAACCAGACTTATCATAAGATTCTTTTCCAAGTACTGTTCTGGTTTGAAGAAAGTTCACAGCTTCTAGCTTCAGAGTTTCAGGAAGTACAGGTCTTAAGAAACCTTGGAGTTGTGGAGATAGCTGAGTTTGTACAACTTGAGCATTGTCAGAGGTTGTCACAACTTTAGTAGAAATATCAACATGAGCAACGTCAGAGGTTGATTGATTTATCTTTGATTCAACTTGAGCAACGTCAGAGGTTGAATAATTCTTCTTTGAAAACTGTCCTTCTTCTACCAGTTTTCCCTTTCCTTTTCCAGAAACATCTACTGTAGGCCTCCTGGAATATTGTATACTCTGTTGAGTATTTTCCTTAATAGATAGTGCAATTTCCTTCTTCCTAGGAGCCTTAACAGCCTTCTTCTTGTAAGTACCAGCTTCAACCTTTTTCTGGTGTTCTTCAGCAAGAAGCTTCAACTCAGCATCCATATCTTCTACTGTGGCTTCACCACCATGTTCTTCCATAAACAGTTTAGCAGCAATCTCTTCATCAGTAGTTGGATTTGATGAAATCACTAGACTCTTAAGTCTTGAAGAAGATTGACCACCAGAGTTTAACCTCTCAGAGTTTGTCAGCTTAGCAGAGTTTGACCTTAGTCTCCCTTGCTCTTGAACAGTTTTTGACCTCTTCTCTGCTTCCTTGCTTCCATCATCATTAGAATCATCCCTCCGTCTCAAAGTTGAAGTCCTTCTGCATTTGTCTTTAGGAACTTTCTCCCCCTTTTTGACATCATCAGGAATAAAAACTGATGTTAGCAACTCCAATGATGCAGCAATAGAATCAATCTTAGTAGATATTTCAGTCTGATTGCTCTCAACCTTGGTTAGCCTCTGCTTGATTTCTTCTTGATCCTTGATCAGAGATGAAAATTTAGCTCTATCTTTCTTCAATGCTAATTCCTTAAGAGCAATATCATTACCCAATCCAAGGACAACTTTGTGAGTCTCATCAAAACGATTGTGCAATGATTTGACTTGAACAATGGTAGCCTTAAAATGTGTTAACAGCTCAGGATTAGAAATCTCTTCAGCCGACTTATGTACAAAATCAGCAGTCCTTTGTGTAGAGAAAATGCAGTCTGCTCCTGACCAATTAGCATAATGCATTTCTCTGTAATGAGCTTCAGTTGCATTTTGATTTTCTTTGATAGACTCTGCAGTAGGATCCCTTAGAAAAGGTATTGACTCATGATCATCAGAGTTTGAAAGTGCAGCATTGATCCCAGAGTTTGCATGATCAGAATTTACAGATGTGTGATCAGCATTATCAAAATCAACTCTAGCTTCATTAACATTTTCTGCTATCTGCTCTGCAATTTCTTCAGCAACATTGTCTGCAGTAGCCTCAGCGTTTATCTGTGCAGCTTCATGAATCTCAGAGTTTGCATTTACAAGAACCTCTGTTTCTACAGGAACAGACTCTGCAACAACTTCTTCTGTTTGAACAGTATTCTCTTTCAGAGTCTCTGCTGTAGCTTCATCCAATTGCTCTACAGCAGCTTCAACTACCTGATCAACCTCCTCACCCATTTCAGGAATTTGATTAGTAACAGAGAGATTCTCTGTGTGAGTAGCAAGGGACTCTTCAATAATCAGGGTGGGTTGATCAGTTGCCACATCCTCAGTATCACAAACACTGATACTAGGATGTGCTTCAAGAATTTTATCCATATCAAAATCAGAAAATAAAGCATCTTGCTCAAACATTTCAGCCTCTGTATCAGCATTTGCCATGTCAGGCACAGTGGCTGCTTCAACATCTTCAGTAGCCTCCTGAATAATAACTTCAGGAGCTTTATCCTGGACAGCTTCAGTGTCTGGTGTAGATTCATCCAAATTATCAAAAAGATAATTAGCTACTAATCTTCTTTTCCTCTGATGAAGAGTTTCATTATCAACATCATCCTCATCATTAGTTTTTGGTCTATTTGCTCTACTCTTCTTAGAATGACCAACACCCTTTCGCACAGAAGACTTGGACACTCCCACTTCAGTAGCTGGTCTAACAGACTTTACAGGTTTGGAACCAACATGCTTAGTCCTACCACTGGATTTAGGTTTGACAGATGTAGATGGAGGAAGTTCTGCTTGTAAAGGTTCTGGTTGGGGTTCTGATTGAGAAGGAGTTTGTGTTTGTGGATGGATTTGATCATTTACAAACTGTTGCACAGATGCAGGAAGTAACAAATCTCCAACAACCCATTTCTTAACATCCTTGTTGATAAGATTAGAGAATATCCTCTTGTGTAATTTAAAACAAGAAATAACATCTTCATCAACTATTTCTACCCCTTGAACACAGGCAGAGAATAAAATCTGACAAAATCTAGAAAAGTAAACTACCCCTCGATTCTCTGTCATTTTCTCCCCTAAATTAGTTAAGACAAGTGTTGCAAAATCAAAATGATTATCATATAAAAGAGAATACCCGATTTGCAGACTGTCCGTGGGAATAGCATCCCAGTTGGTGCATTTCTTCCCGAACGTTCTTGTTATGCAGTCAAAGAAGAAGCTCCACTCCTTCCTCAAGAACGGTCGCTTCAACTGTCCTATCTTTGTCAAGGGCCCAGAATACCCAATCTCTCGCATCATCCTTAGCAAATCAGTGTCACCCATTCCAATTGTATATGAAGAAAACTCAGGAAACCCCATTGCAGTTCGAATTGTACCAGAAGTAATTACATACTCTGCTTCTTGAAATTCAAAGATTATAGATGGGTTGCCAGAATCACCACCATCATCATAAATACCCGTCTCCCAGAAATCCTTGATTTGCGAACCAGAAAGTGTTGTTGGTTCTACTAGAGCACGCCCAATCGCTGACTGAGCAAGAAATTCCTGAATCATGTGAAACGCCTCTGGTGCGTTGGCAGTGTTTAGTGGTGCTGCATAATTGTTAGGAACGAACTCTAACCCAGAAGAAACAAACGTTGTAGTCGCCATTAGTAAGATTTGAAAGAATAACAGAGAATCAGATGCAAAAGCTCGAAAGAGTTTGAAAGTAGAAAAGTGTTTGTGAATATGTGTGTGTGACAATAGATGTGAATTGGAGTAAGATGTGAAAGGTTTAAACGTATGTGTGTGTATTGTTTAAATATGAAATTCAAAATTAAAAACTGAACAGTTTTTAATCATTAATACACAACTGTCTTACTCCGTTAATCGTGTGAGTGGGACACGTGGCACACATGCAATGACTGACAGCAGTAATTGGCAGTTTCCAATGCGCATGCGCAGTAAAAACAGCAATAATTACCGCCTTTTACACTTTCCTAGACACGCAACCTTTTTCTTCTGTTTAATACAAATTAGAACCGTTACCAATCATACTCTTTTGTTTTCAAGAATGTTTTCTCAAAATTGTTAACTGTCTGAAACAAATAATTAATTTTAATCATCAGGGATTAAAATAAAATTACCTCAGCGTAGAGTACACAGTTCATCAGTGTTTACCAATCCTCCTCCTTTATTCATAATCTGTTTTCTCTCAATGCACAGTTGTGAAAAAATTGTGTGTGAATAGCAGAGTTTACTGAATATAAATATTTAGAGCTTCTTAAAGTGCATAAAATCCACACAATAAATCAGTAAAAACTAGTTGTCCAAACTCTCATGTATAAAATAAAATCTGATCTCATCTAAACTCTGTACTATAAAATTTATTATTTTCACCCCCTTCAATTTTTTTTTTAATTTTTCCAGTAGTCAGTGGTTGGCACTAGTCACCAAAAATCAAAGATTTTAGCCCTTATTTCATACAATAAGTTCCTGGGTCTTCCTAGGCACAACATGATCTCAAAGGAATTTGTGCACTTTTTGGCATCTTTTGATTGGAGGGTGAAATATTTGCAACTAATTATCAGAGTTTAGACTTTTCATTAGTTAATACAATTAATTTATGAGAGAAAGTGCAAACAGCTAATACAGACTCAGTGTATAGGATCAATAAACTAAGAGATGCTATAAATATAGAGACAGTATCATGCTGTGTAAAATTTCTGCACATTTTGAGATCAGATCATATATTACTCAGAAAGATTCATGATTACTTACTGAGAATCATGCTTCGTACAGGTTTCTTCATCGGTCCATATGTTTCAGACAATATCACAATCAGAGTATAACATCAGAGATTAACTTCAGACTTTAACCGACAGAGTATGACTGACACTTTATGACTAACAGAGTTTACTATCAGAGTTTAACATACTGGTACAAATAACAGTTAACACATGCAAAGAACCATGAGCATAAAATCAATCATGTATAGATTTTGAATCTAACCAGAATCTCTAGTCAAAACCAGAGACCATTCCAAGTTCATTTACCAGTCTTGTAAAGGTAGCTTCACTCAAAGGTTTGGTGAAGATATCTGCAAGCTGTTGGTCTGTAGACACAAAATGAAGCTCAATATTTCCTTCTTCCACATGTTCTCTGATAAAATGATACCTTATTCTGATGTGCTTGGTCATGGAGTGTTGTACTGGATTGCCTGTCATAGCAACAGCACTTTGATTATCACAGAAAATAGGTATTTTAGAGTACCTTAATCCATAATCCAACAATTGATTCTTCATCCATAAAATCTGTGCACAACAGCTACCAGCAGCTATATACTCTGCTTCTGCTGTGGATGTGGAAATTGATTTCTGTTTCTTGCTGTACCAAGAAACTAATCTGTCACCTAGAAATTGACAGCTTCCACTTGTGCTTTTTCTGTCTATCTTACAGCCTGCAAAATCTGCATCAGGGTAACAAATTAATTTAAACTCTGATTCTCTAGGGTACCACAAACCAAGGGTTATGGTTCCTTTGAGATATTTGAAAATCCTCTTCACAGCTGTTAGATGTGGCTCTCTGGGGTCTGCTTGAAATCTTGCACAAAGACATGTTGCATACATGATATCTGGTCTGCTTGCAGTAAGATAAAGAAGAGACCCTATCATGCCTCTGTAGTTTGTCATATCTACTGAAGCTCATGTATCTTTGTCTAACTTTGTTGCAGTAGCCATGGGAGTTGTGGCAGATGAACTATCAAGCATACCAAATTTCTTGAGAAGATTTCTGGTATATTTTGCTTGATTGATAAAAATCCCATCATCTGTTTGCTTTACTTGCAAGCCTAGAAAATAACTAAGCTCTCCCATCATGCTCATTTGGTATCTTGACTGCATAAGCTTGGAAAATTTCTTACAGAGTTTGTCATTAGTAGACCCAAAAATTATGTCATCCACATAGATTTGAACTAACAGCAAATCATCACCAGAATTAAAATAGAACAAGGTTTTGTCAATTGTACCTCTAGTGAACCCACTTTCTAAAAGAAATTGAGCTAGAGTTTCATACCATGCTCTAGGTGCCTGCTTTAGTCCATATAATGCCTTGTTAAGTCTGTAGACATAATCTGGATGTTTGGGATCTACAAACCCTGGTGGTTGTTCAACAAACACTTCTTCTTCAAGTTTCCCATTGAGAAAAGCACTTTTCACATCCATCTGAAAGACTTTAAACTTCTTGTGAGCAGCATAGGCCAGAAAAATCCTTATTGCCTCCAATCTTGCAACTGGAGCAAAGGTTTCATCATAGTCAATTCCTTCCTGTTGTGAATAGCCTTTAGCCACAAGTCTAGCCTTATTCCTTGTAATCACTCCATCACTGTCTGTTTTGTTTCTGAAAACCCACTTTGTACCAACAATAGATCTGTTCTTTGGTCTTGGTACAAGTGTCCAGACTTCATTCCTCTCAAATTCATTTAACTCCTCTTGCATTGCTGTTATCCAGTTAGCATCTTGAAGAGCTTCTTCCACTTTCTTGGGCTCTATTTGAGATAAGAATGCATGAAACAAACATTCATTATTTGTAGCACTCCTTGTTCTCACACTTGCATCTGGATCTCCAATAATTAAATCAGGAGTATGAGCTTGTGTCCACCTCCTTGCTGTTGGAAAGTGGCTTCTTTCATCATTATTAGATCCTCCCCCTTGATCTATGCTCTCATGATTTTCTTCTTGACCATTTGCATTCTCTGAGGCTCCCCCTGAATTGGACTATTCAGTATTTGAACTTTCAGGGTTTGACTCAGAGTTTCTGTTTGATTCTTTATTTGACTCAAATTCAGAATTTGAGTCATCACTTTGAGAAGTTTCTGAAGTTTCTTCACGCTCCCCCTCAACTGGTTCTCTATTTTGTTCTGTCGGAGAAACTTCCTCGGTGTTTATCAGTAGAGGTTCAGAGTATGCTTCGTCAGAGTTTGTTGGATTTGCTTCATCAGAGTTTACATCATCAGAGTTTAGATCTTCATTTCCAAAGCGAAGTTGATCATGATATTCTACATCTTCTATTCCAGTTATTTTCCTGTCATCAAATGACACATGTATAGATTCCATGATCACTTTAGTTCTCAGATTGTAGACTCTGAATGCTTTAGATGATAGTGGGTATCCAACAAAAATTCCTTCATCAGCTTTTAAGTCAAACTTGGTCAACTGTTCAGGATGAGTTTTCAACACAAAGCACTTGCATCCAAAAATATGAAAATACTTCAAATTTGGCTTCTTATTTTTCACCATCTCATATGGTGTTTTCCCATGCTTGTTGATTAGTGTAGCATTTTGAGTAAAACAAGCAGTTTGAACAGCTTCTTCCCAGAAATAAGTTGGCAATTTTGCTTCATCAAGCATTGTTCTGGCAGCTTCGATTAGAGTTATGTTCTTTCTTTCAACTACACCATTTTGCTGTGGAGTTCCAGGTGCAGAAAATTCTTGCTTCACTCCTCTTTCCTTGCAGAAAGCTTCCACTTCAGAATTTCTGAATTCAGTACCATTATCACTCCTTAGAATTTTCACTTTGTACTGTGATCCTTTGTCCAATAGCTTCACATGATCCATCAAAGTTAAGGCAGTTTCATCCTTCTTTGCTAAGAAGTACACCCAGGTGTATCTGGTGTATTCATCAACAATTACCAAAGCATATTTCTTTCTGCCCATTGACATTACATTCACTGGACCAAAGAGATCAACATGTAAAAGATGATAAGGTTCCACAACTGAAGATTCAGATTTACTCTTGAAAGATGACTTCCTTTGCTTGGCCTTTTGACAAGAATCACACAGACCATCTAAGCTGAGTATTGACTTTGGAAGTCCCCTTACAAGATCTTTTCGAATCAACTCATTGATGTTGTTCAAGTTTAGGTGAGAGAGCTTCTTATGCCATTTCCAACTCTCTTCATTGGACATTTTTGCAGACAGACACACAGCTTTTCCTTCAGAGTTTGTTATCAAACTTGCTTCATAAATGTTATTGCGCTTGTGTCCAACTAGAACAACTTTTCCGGTAGATTTACTGATAACCTCACAGTGTTCAGTATGAAAATCTACATGGTATCCTCTGTCACAGATTTGACTCACAGAAAGCAGATCATGCTTGAGTCCTGAGACTAGAGCTACATTTGTGATGATGACACTTCCAATATTGATATTGCCATATCCCAGAGTACGTCCTATGTTGCCATCTCCATAGGAAACTTTTGGGCCAGCTTTTTCCTCAAAATCTGATAGCAGGGCTTTATTTCTAGTCATGTGTCCTGAGCATCCATTGTCCAAGATAAGAGTGCTCTCTTTTATGCCCTGCAATCACAAACAATCACTGAGTGTTAGATTTAAGGATCTAGACTTGCTTGGATCCTTTGGCTTTCTTAACATTGTTAGCTTTTGCAGCGGAATCACTATCAACAGAGTTTAAACTAACATTGTCAGACTTTACACTTGCAGAGTTTGCTCTAACCCATTTCAAGTTGGGTTTTAGCTCATAATAGTTGTGATAAATAGCATGATAACTCTTGCAAGTATAAATGGAATGCCAAATGCTCCCACAGTGTGTGCATAAAGTCTGAGGTCTAACCCTAACATAATCATTTTTTACTCCACACTTGGAGGGTAAAGAATTAATATCTTTGTTTTTCCTGCAAAAACTAGCAAGATGGTTAGTACTTCCACAATTATAACATGTTTTTCTTGGAGCAACAGTAGTAGGCAAATGATTATTCCTTTTATTTATGCCTATCTTTCCATTCCTGTTCTTCTTGAACCCTTTCTGTTTCATGACAGACTTTACTTCTTTGAGTTTATGATTGAATTGTTTTTCTGTCATAAAACCAACATTAACCTGTTTATCACAGATTTTTACTGGTTCTTTAACAGCTTCTACCTCAATTTGTTTTTCTGTTATTGAACCAACATTAACCTGTTTTTCACAAGTTTCAACTGGCTCCATAACAGCTTCTTTCACAACTGCAGATTTTAGCTTACTGGATTCAGGAACAAATTTCATAGGTTTAAGTTGTGGTTTAACTTTAACTTTATCTTTAAACCTAAGTTCATCTTCCTCACAGTAACCTAATCCTACAGTATTTGTCTGAAAAACTTGATGTGTGTCTTTTCCAGAATTGGTCCAGGTTTTAATCACTTTCCTCTCTTTTTCCAACTCAGATTCTATTTGCCTATATCTTTTAAGCAATTCCTGTTCAACATAAACAACATCATCTCTCTCCTTTTGAACTTGTTGCATGTTAACAAGTCTCTCTTCAAGAAATTTATTCCTCTCTTTAAGACCTAGATTCTCAGATTTGATTCTTTCATTCTCTAAAGTCTGATCCCTATAACTAACATGTATGCTTTTAAGATAAATTCTTAATTCAGATATATTATCAGTATCATAAGCATAAGTCGTTAGGGGTACCTTGTTTTCAGATGACTCAGCTTCATCTTTAACAGTTGCCATGAGAGCATAATTGACTCCCTCATCTGAGTCTGAAGTGTCTGCCCAGTCCTTGCCTTTAGTGATGAGTGCTTTCTCAGATTTTCCTTTCTTGCACTCTGGAGCATAATGACCCATCTCTTTACACTTGTAGCACTGGATCTCAGACTTGTCTTTCTTTCCAGACTTGGTATCTCTTCCATCAGACTTTCTGAAATTTCTCTTATCAGAGTTTGAATCTCTCATAGAGAATCTCTTTCCTTTCTTGAAGTTCTTGAATCCCATCTTCTTGAAGGTCTTCACCATCAAAGCAGCCATTTTCGTCATCTCTTCTTCATCATCCTCAGAATCAGAAGCTTCATCATCAGTGTTTGAGCCATCATCAGAGTTTGATGACTCACTGTCAGATTTAATGACTAAAGCCTTTCCCTTGGCTTTCTTTCTTGATGATTCCTTCTTGACAGGCTTTTCTTCAACTTTAAGATCAACAGATTTTGTCTTCTTTCCAGACCTTTTGTTTCTTTGTTCTATTTCAAGTTCATGAGTTTTAAGCAACCCATAGATTTCATCAAGATCTGTTTCTGCAAGATCATAATTGTCTCGTATTGTTGTCGCCTTCAAATCCCATCTTTCAGGTAGGGATAGAAGAAACTTGAGATTTGATTCAACCAGAGACAGATCATTCAACAGTTTACAAAATCTATCATATGTCTCAGTCAAAGATTCACCAGGTCTTGAATCAAAGTGTTCATACTCTTGTGTGAGAATAGTCTTCCTGTTCTTCTTTATTGCACTTGTTCCTTGACACCTGACTTCTAAAGCATCCCAAATTTCTTTGGCAGTCTTACAGCCAATGACTCTGTTAGACATGACATTATCTAAGGCACTGTGGAGAAGATGTCTAACTTTTGCATCCTTTGCAATTGATGAGATGTCCTCAGGAGTCATATCTTTCTTTTCCTTTGGAACAGTCTTTTGTTCTTGACCATCAACAACAGGAGACAGTTTGGTTGGCATATGAGGACCATCATTGATTCTATCAAGGTATTCTGGATCTGTGGCTTCTAGAAACATGGTCATCTTTACCTTCCATATTGGATATTCCACAGGTCTAAGAATTGGAACCCTGATTATCTCATATCGACTTACAGAAGTTGATGGAACCTTTTGAGCATTAGAACCTGCCTGGATGTTTTCAGCCGTGATTATACTTGTGTTTAGATCGAAAACTGTATATATTTAACAGCCTTAGCTCTGATACCAATTGTTAGGCCGAATTCATAATATATAATCAATATAAGTATGATAATAACAATTGAGAACACTGTTTATGAATCAACAACTGAATTATATAAATAACTCTTCTCTCAGTGATGTTAAAGAATCACAGAGAGCTGCTAGGTTACAAGAATAATGTATTCAGTATTCGCATCCCTTTTAGGGTTAACCTATCTGTGTTTATATAATACACAGTTACATAATCAATCTCTAATTGATATCCTATAAATCAGCTATACAATTTATATCAATCTAGGATTGCTTCTGTCTTCTGTCCCGTTTATTTAGCCATCTCAATATATTCTGCTTCTTTCCATCTTCAGAATATATTGCTTCTAGAATCTTCATATTAGCACCAACAGCTAAAGTAAACTCTCACCCCGTCAGACTTTAACAAACTCTGACTGGCTTCTAGTAAACTCTGATGAGTACCTGTTGCTTAAACACTGATAAATAATCATCAGCAATTATATCTAACAGATATAATTTTAAATTATTTTTCATAATTAAACATTTATAAATCAACTACTCTTTTAATATAAAGTCAATCACAATTATACTACTATATACATTATAAATTTATTTTATATACAATTATACTACTATACATTATAATTATATCATATCATATAATAAGAGTAAAAGGGATAATAAAGCAATTAATGTAACGCCTTAGAATTTTTGACGTGTAAATTATTACCAGTATGTGAATACGATTAATTTTATTTTTGTATATGTGCGTGATAATTGTTTAATAGGCTCTTTGTGTTAATTAGATTAGCCTTAAATTTATTTTGTTAATAAGAATTGTTTAAAATTATTTTACATTTATTGCTAGTAATAACAAGTGAGATTTTATTCTTGATATTTTATTTAGCAGTTATGATCTTGGTATAATGTGATTTATGTGTAAGCTCATATTTAGTTATAATTATTTAAGATAAAAATATTTCTTTGATATAGTCCTATAATTTTGAAATTTCTTTCTGTGCAATAATTGTTACGTGCTTAAAATGTGAATTATGTGCACAGTGAATAATTAGTTAATTGTGAAGGTGGTTTCTAAATTTTATTTAAGTGCTCTGAGAATTTACTTGAGTCATAAAATATTTATATTAGATTTGGAGTATGCTTGAATTATTTATTCAGCAGCATAAAATATTTCTTAGCATTATTTTTTTTTATTTTTTTTAAACTTATGATTTAAATTTTATAAATCATTCATTTATTTTTAATTATTTATTTTGAGAGATGCCGCACCTTTAAAATATTTATTCACGATGAGCATTTTATTTATTTATTCAAGTAAGTTGTTAATTTCTTCTTATAACCATTTTGAGGTAAAAATGCATTTTATTTGATTATTTTCTGTAAAAGCAATTTTATTTATTTAAGCTACAAAACTTATTTGTAAAATATTATTTTACTTGGTCTAGAAGTGAGATTATGAAATTACATCATAGTCCATGTTTTTGTTACTTTAGCATTCTTATTAGTTGGACAATTTTGTAATTCCATGAATTAGCTTTAAATTATTTTTTTTAGATAATAATTTCTTCCTATAAATACACTCTCCACACACTTCTAGTCAATTCTCAAGCCCACCCAACCCCTTTTCTCTCTAAATCTCTCTCGGCTATCTCTCCCCCTCCCCCTTCTCTTCTTCATTTTCCCGAAGACCCACCCCCCTCTTTTTCTTCTTCTTTTCTTAATTCCATCTCCCACAAAGCTTGTTTCTCAACACCACTTCCATATTGTACGTATATATATATATATTTTCTTTAAGATTGAATTCTTGTGGGTTGTTTAAAGTTTAAACTTGAAGTATGTGTGTTTTAATGGTATGCAAGGCCTTTTGATGTGAGAAATAGTTCCTTCTTGACGAGACCCTCTAAATTGGGCTCACCGGAGAAGAACTAGACTCCGACAATGACTTACAAGGAGCCGAGAGTCTTGGATTCTTACATGCAACCTTTCTTTTTGATGGATCTTGAATATTTAGTGTATATGAATCATTGCATGTAAGTAATCTTTATGTTTTGTAAGAGGGTTTTAGTTTTTATGATGATTTTGATTTGATTATCAAGAGTTGTGAGTTGCATGTTGCTTTTATGTATATATCTAGTGTAATTAGCTGTAAAAATTATTGCATGTAAGTGTTAACATGATTTATGCCATTTTTCTTGATAAGTGAATTGTGAATATTGTTAGAGATTAGTTTGTGTTAGTCTTACATATTAGAATTTGTAAATTAGAGATTAGTAAATCTTGAGTTTAAATTTCATGTGATTAATTTTGTGATTTGGATAAGTATAGTTTGGAGTGTTGGCTATGGATTATTGGTGGGAGTTAAGGTGGATGAGATTAAAGGAAAGATAGAGAGGAAGAAAGGAGAGAGGTTGGGGTCAAATTTAGGGAGTAAAGTGAAAAGGAAGGAAAATAATTGAGAGTTGAAGACGTGATGATGAAAACTTGTGTGAGATATGTGTTTGTGTGATTAGTGTGTGAATTGTATAGGATGGGTAAAGTATTGTTGTAGCTCAAATTTCTGCAGCAGCACTGCTCTGTTGGAGCTCTGTTTCGAGCAGCTCAAGGTCACCCTTGGGTTGAAATTCTCTGAGATTAATGAGCTCCTCAGAATATAGTGTAAGCACGCGAAAATTTGGAAGCAATCCGATTTTTGAGCTATTTATTATGATTATTTTGGTAGTGTACGCGTAGAGTATAAAACTGGTACGGTTTCTGATTTTCTAAGTTACGATTTCATTGCTTAAACTTTGAATTTCAAGTTGAAAGTTTTTCTGTAGCAAGTCAGTAGGTTTATGAAGGTCTCATAAAAATTTCAAATAGATATTATGAATTTTTGATTTATTAAAAATGTTGGTGTGTTGGTAACGCAGTTTTATAAAAATTCTGTTTTGATATTTTATTGGTAAATTGGGATTTTTCAAGTCTAACCCGCTAGAGTGGACTTTAAAACTTGTATGGAGGTTAAGTATATAGATTGTAAGAGTTATATAGGTCTTTATATTAAGGGTAGAGTAACTAATTATTAAAGGTATTCTTTTCTGTGATCGTACTAACTAGAACTTTGTGTCGAATCCGAGAACTATTATGTGTTAGTTGCATCAAGAACACACACTAATGTTTCACCTTAGCTATTTGAGATTATGTTATATGTTGAGAAAATATTATGTGTTATGTGGCAACGTGCTATATTATAATGTGGTATATGCATGTAAATAAATATCGTTGGGGTAGAATATGGGTTGATAGGCTAACGTAAACAAGCTGAGGTACTAAGAGGGTATTATACCTTTGTATATAGGTACAAGTAGGAGGCAAGAAAAGGAGTCCGTGTACGTAAAGTTGAAGTGGTGTACAAGTTATTAAGTTAGTTTATCGGCTTTTGAGGCAAGTGTCTATTCCCTCCACTTATTGTTCAAGTGGTAGTTTCTCTTAAATTTTGATGCGAATGTTTTCCCTAACCAGAATTCTTTCTTTTACCTTTCATTTCATATAATACCTTTGAACATTTTGTTCCATCTTGCAGCTATATTTTTGTATACCTATCCTGCTTTGTCTTAAACCCATTTATTGCCATGCTTACTTATAGCTTGATTATTGTCTAATACATTTGCTTGACCCTATAGCATGATCTTTCTACTTTTCTTTTTCATTTGAATCCCTGAAGCGTTATCATGAATTGAAATCTGTGAAACTGAAACAAGTTGTTCCTATAGACTTGATTTATAATTGAAATCTTGACACCCTTATTCGTTGCGAATAATCTGAAATTTTATTCAACCCTGGAATTGGAAATTTGTTTTTGACCGTGACGCCGGTCTGGTTTATGAATTATTTAAGGCCAATATGTTGCCTATGGATCCAGTGTGTGTTTGGAATCACATTAAATATGTGATCCGGAGCTAATGCGTTGGCTGATCACCTAGCTTAGCTCGTAGCGTGTGGTTCCAATTCCAATCCTTTTATTTATTGATTCATATGATGAAACTCTGTTTATTTATCAGACATCCTGATTCATTTCTTATATCCTGTTCAATGCTTGTTGGCTATTATTATACACTTGCTGAGCATTGTTGGCTCACTCTTGCTGTTTTTCCCTTAACCTTTCAGTTAAGAACGAAGTTAGCTATCTTCGAGTAACCGCTAAGGAGACCGTGAGGAGGCCTGAATCAAAGAGTAGGTTCTAGTTGTCGGGCAGATAGAGTTCATTTTAGATCTCACCTATGGTTAGTTGATGGCAAACGGTTTGTGATAAAACTGAAGTAGATGTTGTAATAGCTTTAATATTTTAGTTTCTTGTTTCATACCATAACCTGTGATCGATACTTAGCTGAGGGGTCGTCTGTATAATTATGTTTTATTCAGAAGGATAGTGGCACCAAATCCTACCCCGGATTTTGGGGCGTCACAATTAATATTGTCATATATCATGTGGTCGATTTCCATCTACGATATATTAAACTAAAAACATTTATATTTAGAGATTTACAACTACACTAAAAATAGTATATAATAATATGTATGAAAGATAATTTAAAAATACTATCAAAGATCAACGATTCGAAACTCATTAAAAATAAATTTAAATATAATATTTAAAAATCAAAACATAGTAATATAGGTTAATCTTTTATAATAAAATATTATTAATAATATGTATTTAAAAATGTATATAAACGCCCAACACTACATATATTTTTATTTTTTAAAATATTAAATATATACGGTAAAAGTGTATTACCATTGTTTGGTGAATAAATTACTAATCCAAAAATAAAAACTATTTTGGAGTTAATCATAATTTACTTCTAAATATTAAATCAACCAATCATATAAAAGATTTTAGTTATTTACTTTACCTCTTCCAATTTCCAATGAGAAATCACCAAAGTAATCTCTTAATTTAATGAATTCATATATTATATGGTTCTTAATTTCAAATTTTTTTAATAATAAATCGTAAATAAAGTTTCTAAATATGTATTAATTAGTAGGTTACACATGTTTATATATATTTTTATTATAAATTTTTTAATATGTTTTATTATAATACTCGAGTTTACCACATATATATCAATTTATCAATGAAAAAATTGTGAATAATTCTAGCACCAAACAAAGTTCAATACTAAATTTAGGCCAATCAAATTAAACCTAACATGTTTCTTTATTTAATTTAGATTCTACCTTTTAATCAAATTTAAACTCAACTCAAGTTAAACTCATTACCAACTGAATTTTAGTTTTTTATATCAATTAACGAACATAATAACTACTAATTTTTTTTATTTTGACGATTAACTAATTAAAAATTTACATTAAATGTAAAAACATAAAACACAATATCCATAATTATTATAATCAACGAACAAACTCAATATAAGAATTATTATATCAATTGAATCATTACAGCAAATCTAAGCAGTTTTACCCCCACTTTCTATCAGACCCAACAAATTTCGATGAGCTAAGTGCTTGCATCAATTTCCCTCCTTGCTAATTCATTTCAGTTTTAGTTAATATAACACTTTGTATCACTTTATTATCTAGCATATTATACTTGGATGGATTATCTTTGTATTACGATTATATATATGTATCATATTTTTATTTTTTAATTGTCAACAACTGAAAAACAATTCTGACAAAAAATAAAAAAACAACTTAGGTTTTCATCATCCTCGCCCCGAATTCTCTCAAAATTATTTCCCATACATATATTCAGTGGCCAGCTCCAACAATTCTGCTGCGACTTACTCAATTGTTATCATCAATCCTTCCCACATTTTACCGATTTGTCCACATAAATGATATTTTTTACAATGTTGGGTTGTCAATTTTATTATTCATAACTTACCTGCATGATAACAAATATTATATCATTATCCATACATTTGAAAATACGATATAGTTTTCTATTTTTCTCATATGACCTTTCTAGAGGGGTCAATGCCCTTATGAGATTAGTTTCTCAAATACTCGAAAGCAGAATTTTCGTAGATCTGTAGAAGTTGATTCTTGAGGAAAACACACAAGTATTTTACATCGATACATTAACTAAAAATATATATGCATTCATCAACTTAATTGATAATGGAGTTAACATTGTATACATTTCTACTTTATGAACTTAATTCTCAAAGGTATATCATTAATGATTATAACCCCTCATTTTTTCCAATTATTAGCATTTTAAATATTTTTTCAACTTAATTTTAACGTATCTCATGACAAAAAAAAATATTTTCCTTAAATTTTATTTGTGGTTTATTATTAATTAAAAGATCTAGGAATGTAAAGAAAATTACTTAGTAGGTCCACATTAAATTCAATATTAAATTAGATGTACAATTAGTTAAGTATATGTAAATTTGATGTGGTAAATGTGTACACAAAATATTGATTTCATAAATATATTAATGATTTTTATTTTTAAGGTTTTATAAATTTTATATTCTTTTATGTCTCATATTTCTCTTTACTTCTAACTTTTTACATTGGTTCCACGACCACCTCCATCTTTTACAAACTAATCAGATTGATGTATATGAACCATATACAGAAAGTTGACAAATTATAGTAAGAATGAAGATATTTCGTTGTAAATTTTGCTTATGACCCGTTGCAAGGCCAACAAAATCGTTACAAAAAAATATCATTTTTTCTGCTTTTTTGAGATTATACATCCCGTTTGGGTTAGCTTAAAATAATTGTTTATGACTTAAAATTGTTTAAAGTTGATATGGGTTGAAAATAACCCCAGGAACATAATTAATGATGTATTAATTAGACCTAGACTGGTCCAAGAATACGGCCCAATAAACAAGGTCTGAAACCCTAATTATTTATTAATTTCGTAATTAATAAATAGGGAAAATATACAGCTCATAAAAAGAGTCTGCCTCCTACAAAGAAGGATCTAGAATCTCAATTAAAGGAAATAACTAGTCACAGTCCTTATCCTACGATAAGGAAAAGACTTGCCCACCAAGGAATACAATCCTTATCCATTGTCAAGAAGGAGACTTATTCGCTAAGTCTCCCAAACATACTCTAAATACAAGGCTCCTGAGTCCTATATAAGGACCCTGATCCTTCACATTAGAACTACGTTTTTGGCTTGATTCTCAGCATTGATTGAGATACGTAGGCATCTTGTGAGGGCATATTTAGCCATGAAACACGAGAACAACCATTAAAGCTCGAAGCTCTCTAACCCTAGCATTGAATTCAAAGATACAGTTTTTATTCCACAACATTTGGCGCCGTCTGTGGGAAGACAACATCAACCATGGAAAACACACGAAGAACGACTCAAGAAACTCAGACTTCTGAAGGACTTCCCCTTACCTCTGAAACGGAGACTCATGGGAGCCAACCACCGCCAACTACTTGCACTCAAGGGGCAAGTATCCCCCTCACCACTACTCAAGGACCAGAAATCCCGATTTCGGTTGAAGGGACGAATCCCCTGCAAATGGTCATTCATGGACCTAATCCTCAAGAGACTACTCTCCAGCAACCAATCACAATTTCTCAATTGCTCGTGAATGCACCACGTGGTCTTCAACTTCACACCACGGATCTGCCCCAATACGCGACTCAAACTCTAGGGATGCCAACCTATGGTATGCCCCCTCGACCCACGATGGGCAGCAATGGTATTAATCCAACTTACCATGAAGCATATGTGCCCTCTTACATTCAAGGTCTGGGACCCAAAACCAAAAAACTCAAACTCGACAAACCCCCTTGATTCAAGATTACTCAGGACCCTATATTGAGGATGAGAATTACTCAACTAGAGAAGAAAGGGATGTTGCCTCAAGGAGAAGACGTTCTTCCCAAACGAATTGGGAACAACCCCAAACCACTAAAGAAAGGATTGCGGCCCATGAGGCAGAGACTGCAAGACTCAAGAAATTACTGGCAGAAGAAGAGGCAGCAAAAGCACAAAGCCAAGCAACTGGAAGGGTCCCGGTGATCAATTTGGATCCTGCACCGATAAGAACCAAGAGGGCTGAACCCCCAAGGGGTTATCCTAATGTTTTGTTACCCCTAGGAGATCCTGATGATCCTACACCGCCTTTTACTCAGGATATCATGAAAGCTAACATATCCAGAAAATTTAAAATGCCAACGATCAAAGCTTATGATGGAACATGAGATCCCGCGAATCACGTGAGAACCTTCTCTAATGCACTGCTGTTGCAGCCGACCAATGATGCAGTCAAGTGCAGAGCGTTTCCACAAACCCTAGCGGGCATGGCTCAGCGCTGGTACAGTCGTTTACCTCCCAATTCTATTGGATCTTTTAAGGAGTTGAGCAAGGCGTTTATCAACCAATTTTTTAGTGGAAGGGTGCATGAGAAGAGTTCTGCATTTCTCATGGGAATCCAACAAGGAAGGAACGAAGCCTTGAGAGACTACATAAATCGATTCACTAGAGAGGCCCTGAAGGTCCCGGATCTGGAAGACAAGGTAGCAATGATAACTCTACAGCAAGGAACCACTGATGACCATTTTAAACGATCCTTGTCTAAGCATCCACCGGAAAGCATGTTGAAGTTACAAGACCGGGCTGGAAAATATATCAAAGCTGAAGAAAGCATGAGAAAGTATGAACCTGCTGTTGGAGGAAGTGGGAACTCAAAGAAAAGAAAAGAGACCCAAGAATATGATGTTAAGGAAAAGTATCCTAGAACATCAAAGGATTCTGATTCTCCACCCAAAAAGAACAATTTTGGACCAAGGTTCATGGAGTATGCAAGATTGAACACTCCTAGAAGCCAAATTCTAATGGAAATCGCAAAGGAGGAAGATCTCCGATGGCCGAAGCCAATGAGGACTGACTTGTCTAAAAGAAACCAGAATCAATTCTGTCATTTCCACAAAGAAGTTGGTCATGACACGGATGATTGTAGACAACTGAAAGATGAGATTGAGTTTTTGATTCGAAGAGGAAAACTTAATAAGTTCACTAAGGATGGGAGTCAAGGGAATCAAAGAGGAAACTATGAAAGGAAGGATTACGACAAAAGGGATAATGATCAAGATCGCAATCCCAAACCCCGAGGGCCTGTCATCAATATGATATTTGGAGGGCCAACTGCTGTTGGGACCTCCCGAAACTCAAGAAAGGCTTATGCCCGAGAAGTAATGACCGTGGTAGGAGAAGCACCGAAGCGTGCCAGAACGGAAATAACAATAAGTTTTGATGATTCTGACTTAGAGGGAGTAAAATTTCCCCATGATGATCCTCTAGTCATAGTACCTGTGATAGGCAATTCTGAGACGAAGAGGGTTTTGGTTGATAATGGAGCTTCAGTAGACATCTTATTCCATGATGCCTTCATCAAGATGGGCTATACTGATTCTCAGTTGACACCTTCAAATATGCCTATATATGGATTCAATGGAGTGGAGTCGAAGGTGGAAGGTACAATCCAAGTCCCTATGACAATGGGACAAGGCTCGAAGACGGCTACTCAAATGTTGAACTTTATAGTCATAAAGGCAACCTCAACCTACAATGCAATCCTGGGAAGGACGGGTCTTCATGCATTCAAGGCTGTTGCCTCGTCTTATCATCTGAAAATCAAGTTCCCAACAAGAAATGGGATTGGTGAGGAACGAGGTGACCAAAAGATGGCTAGAAGTTGTTATGTAGCTGCGTTAAGGCCTGATGGAATCGGGGGGTAGGTTCTCCCCATTGAGGACATGGATACTAGAGATAATGAGGATAGAAGAGGGAAACCGGCTGAAGATTTAATTCTGATTCCTTTAGTTCCCGGTGAACTAGAAAAAGTCACTTACATTGGAGCATTGTTACCTGAACCATTGAAGAGCAAGATCATATCTTTTCTTCAAGAAAATAATGATGTTTTTTCTTGGACAGCGGCCGATATGCCAGGGATTGATCCTCAGTTGATAACACACAAATTGAACGTAAATCCTGAAAGGAAGACTGTGAAACAAAAGAAGAGAAATTTTGCTCCAGAGAGGCAAGAGGCCATTAAGCAGGAAGTAGATAAGCTTTTGGAAGCCGAGTTCATTGAAGAAATTCAATTTCCAGAATGGTTGGCTAACCCAGTAATGGTCAAGAAAGCCAATGGAAAATGGAGGATGTGTGTGGACTTCACGGACTTGAATGACGCATGTCCTAAGGATTGTTTTGCCTTGCCAAGAATTGATACTGTGATAGATGCTACGGCTGGTGTTGCCCAGTAATAAACAATTGTAGAAGGGGGTTGAATACAATTGTATAAGATTCTCGACTTTAAACAAAAATATGAATAATAACAGCTTTAATAATTCTGATATAAAACTGTTACAAACTCTCTCAAGAAATTCTGATGTTCTTGAGAGCTTCTAGGTTACAAAAATACTCGAGTGTGTGATGTTTATAAATCGAAACCTAAACTGTGTTTATATACTACACAGCTTCTCTATCAATTACATGATAAGTCCTAATCAATTACAAAGATTGAAACATATCCTAAATTGATAGCTACGTTCCTACAGACCAGGAACCGACAAGATAAACATCCTTATTTAACTAGACTCCAAATATAACTCGAAATAGAAATCCTGATCAGCTTCCAGTCCTGATATGAAATCCTGATATCAATCCTGATCCTGACGATCATGCAATCCTGATGGCTATGTAATACTGATGACATCAGCAATCCTGATCAGTTGAGTCTAGATCCTGACGATCATTGAATCCTGATCTAACAGCTGGACACGAGATGTTGAGCTTCATGGATGGCTTCAGTGGATACAACCAAATCAAAATGCACAAAGATGACATCTCCAAGGTATCATTCATCACTGACTTTGGTGTTTACTGTTATTTGGTTATGGCATTTGGGCTTAAGAATGCACGAGAAACTTATCAAAGGTTGGTGAACACAATTTTTGAGCACCTGATTGGAAAAACCATGGAAGTTTATGTGGATGACATGTTGGTTAAGAGCCTCGATAAGGCAGATCATATAAACCATCTACAGGAAGCATTTGAAGTGCTGATGCACCATAGAATGATGTTAAATCCAGAAAAGTGTGCCTTTGGCGTATGGTCAGGAAAGTTTTTAGGCCTGATGGTTTCTAAACGAGGAATTGAGGTTAACCCCGACAAAATCAAAGCAATCCTGGACATGGAGCCACCACGGTCCGTGAAGGATGTTCAGAAGCTAACAGGAAGAATAGCAGCATTGGGGAGATTCATCTCCTAGTCAAGAGAGAAGTGCTTACCTTTCTTCAAAGCACTCAAAAATGTGAAAAACTTTGAGTGGACTACAGAAAGTCAGGAGGCCTTTGAGGCCTTGAAGAAGTACATGGCAGAGGCACCATTGTTGGCAAAACCAAAACCAGGAGAAATTCTCTACTTATACCTGGCAGTTTCTAGCACTACCCTTGGAGCTGTTTTGGTAAAGGAAGAATTGAAGGTTCAAAAACCCATTTATTACGTGAGCAAGATTCTACATGGAGCAGAAATAAACTACTCTATGATAGAGAAATTTGCCTTAGCCCTGATCATGGCCTCAAGAAAGTTATGCCCAAATTTCCAATCGCACAAGATAAGAGTCTTGACCAATCAGCCTCTAAGAAACATCTTGCACAGTCCTCAAGTTAGTGGAAGATTGATCAAATGGGCTATAGAGTTGGGACAGTTTGACATCAAGTACAAGCCTCGAACGGCAATAAAAGCTCAAGCACTCGCTGACTTCATGGTTGAATGCACTATTGACAACCAAGAAGTCGGGGGGCAGAAAGTAGTATTGGAGGGAAAAGAAGAAGACAAGAAAGATCAATGGAAAGTTAATAGCACCCATTAATGTTGTTAGCTGTTGGATGGATCCCATCAAGTCTCATCTAGAAACTGGTTGGCTACCTAACGATACTTCAGAGGCACGAAAGTTATATGTGAGAGCTCTAAGGTATACATTGATTGAAGGAATCTTGTATAAAAAGTCTTTCGTTGTCCCCTACTAGAAATGTTTGAGACCCCAAGAAGCAGAATTGGCCCTAAGGGAAGTACATGAAGGAATTTGTGGGCAGCACTTGGGGGGCAGGGCCCTTGCTCATAAAATCACTCGCCTAGGTTTTTATTGGCCAAGCCTGCTTGCAGATGCTAAAAGTTATGTGAGGAAGTGTGAACGGTGCCAAAAGCATGCACCAGTGGTTAGATAACCACCAGAGATGTTGACGTCTATAAATTCACCTGTTCCATTTGCCATGTGGGGAATGGATATACTTGGACCTTTTCCAATGGCAAGTGCACATAGAAAGTTCTTGATAGTAGCAATTGACTACTTCACCAAGTGGTTGGTGAATTGAGGCTAAACCTTTAGCCAAGATAACCACCAAGCAAGTGATGCATTTCTTCTGGGAAAGTGTAATATATAGATACGGGATTCCACGAATCTTGGTCACGGATAATGGAACTCAGTTTAACAACGAAGATTTCAAGAAATTTTGTGAGGAGAATGATATTGAGCTACGCTTCACTTCTGTTGCTCATCTTCAAGCAAATGGACAAGCTGAGGTAGCAAAGCGAATTATCCTGGATGGACTGAAGAAAAGAGTTGAACGCTCTAGGAACACTTGGGTGGACGAGTTGCTCCCCATACTGTGGGCATATCGTACTACTTGTAAAGTCACCACTGGAGCGACCCCGTTTCTACTAGCATATAGAGCAGAAGCTGTGGTTCCAGTGGAGATTACTCACACATCTCCAAGAGTTGAAGCCTATGATCCAGAGGCAAATGAAGAGGGCATGACGCTGGCTTTAGACCTAATTGATGAAGTTAGAGATGAAGCAAATGCCAAGACAGTTGAACACCAGAAATGAGCATCTTTCTATTACAACCTAAGGGTTAAAGAAAGATTCTTTCGTCAAGGAGATTTGGTTCTCCGAAAGATTGAGGCATCCGGAGTTGGATAGAAAGGAAAGTTGGCTCCAAATTGGGAAGGACCGTATCGAGTCAAGAACGTATTTGGACGAGGCTTATACAAATTGGAAACCCTCGAAGGGATTGAAGTGCCAAGAACTTGGCATACTGCAAACTTAAAAGTTTATTATGTTTAGTGTTTCCTAACTGGACTCACTATTAGGACAAGTAGAAATAAAGTCGATGAAACCAATCCGAGTTTTTAACTCGAGGTAGAAAGTAGAGTATTATGTAAGGGTTGAACCCATTTTCAAAGTTATGATTTTATTCAACATTCTCATATTTTTATGATACTTCCTGTGTAACACACATTGATAGAAATGCAAAAGTGAATACAAGGAAATCAAAAGATGATAGATAAATTAAAACTTACAAAAGTTAAGTTATGCCCGAAGGCAGAGATTACATAAATAAACAAAAGCCACATATGGCTATGAAAGAAAAACAACTAAAACAAAGCTTCCCCTCCTTTGATTCCAGTATCAGTCTCATCCCCTGAGCTGGAGCCAGAAGTGGGATCAGTGGCCTCAGGATCATTAACAGAAGTGTCACCAAGAGGCGATGAATGTACAGGATCAAAAATCCTGTCATCCTCTTCCATATCAGTTGTCCCTGCCAGAATGCACTCTAGAGGAGTAGGAGGATGAGGAGTTGGGAAGATAGTAGGATCAAAAGCCTCGGGATGCCTAGCTGAGACGGCCTTGATAGCATCCTCCCATCCTGCTGAATACTGGACTGGGAAAAGAATCTCATCATGCTTCTCTATCAGATCCTTGTACTCCTGGGAGTCAAGGTACTCATCAATGTAATCGTCCTTGCTCTTTCTCAACTCAACCAAATCAGCTTGAGAATCCACGAGCTCCTTCTCCTTTCTAGCTAAAGCCTCTTTCAGAGACTTCAATTCCTCCTCAAATTTTTCAAGCTTAATTATGTTGGCCTCGGAAGAGGTACGCCAAGCTTTAGCTTGAAAAAGAGCCCCCTGAAAGTTGGCATTACTCTGCCAAACAAAATTTAAAGTGAGATAAAGATTAAATTAAAAGAATAAAGACTCAAAAGAACAAAGGAAGAAAAATACCACAGCTATGGCTTGAGCGCCCAAATGCTCAACTCCCTCGATAGTAGAATTTGCAACAAAGTCTTTGTAGTTGCAGGGAGTGAGTGAGTGGTATGACCAGTCAACAACATGCTTGGACACCCCAGTAATGGTGTCCCTTTTCCTAATACCCCAGTTGGGGCGCCAAACCGAGGACTTTGACGATACAGGAGTATCTGCCTCATCCACAGGAATCTGGGGAGGGATCAGGAAACTGGGAACATCAGATTTTCCCCGAGGATCACCTCCTATCCTGGCCATCTTCATTCTTGAAGTTTCATCATCTTTGGGCTCATTAGTTTTGTTTATAAAGGCCGCAGCTGTAAATACAAACAGAAAATGGTTAGAGGAAATCTCAAAAGGAAAGAAAGAAATAAGCAAAGAAGGTAAGGAAATTTACCCTTGTCTGAAACACTTGAAAGGTGAACAAACTTGAGGACAAATTCGTCCAAAAGCTCCCAAGCCACAGTAGTCCCATTGTCTTTGATTAGCTCAGAGTAGGCATGGGACTCCTCATCATTCAAAACTATGTTGCTGGGACTACCATCCACAACTCTACCAAATGACTTACGGAACAAAGTTCCCCAATCCCCACCTTCCCAAACGAGGTACATAAATTCATTTTTCCACCTAGGGTTGTTATCAGGGATAGACTTTGGGTGGAAAATGAATGGAAATCCAACTCTATGGCTAATATACACCCAACCCAAGTTATTGGCAGAGCTATTCTTAAATTGAAAAAAAATTCTAAATAGAGGGATGGAAAGAGGAAAATTGTTACGCAAGCACAAAACCATAAAACAGTTAATTATCCTCCAGGCATTAGGAGGTAATTGACAAGGGTTTACTTGAACATCGGCCAGAACTCTAGGTATAAATTCATGAAATGGAAACCTAAGGCCGACAACTATGGCATCTTTATAAATACATAAGGCGTTAGACCGTAAAGGACAAGAACGGTCACCGGCACCGACGGGAACTAACTTTAAAGGAGCCTTAATCCTATACATCTTATTATAATCCTTGATTTTATCTACATCATGGAATTTATTGCTACAGTCATATGAATCTAAGGAAGAAACAGACGGGTATTCATCCTCACTTTCATTAATCATATCATGTAAAGACATGTATTTGGAACGAATAGGAATGGGGGTACCTCGTTTGGATGCAGAATTCATTTTCTGGAGACGTTGGGAAGCACGATCAGCCATCTCAAAGTTAAACCCAGAAAAACCCAGAAAATATGCAAATCTTTAAACGAAATCTTCAAATCTTCAAGCAAAAATCCCAGAAAGCTTCAAATCTTTAAGGGAAAAGCCCAGAAATCTTCAAATCTTCAAACGAAAAAACCCAGAAACCGATGATTTTGATCGAAAAATCTCACCGGGAATCGCCTTACCGCAGAATTTTGAGAAAAATTCTAGCAGAATAACTTTAAGAAAGGAAATGTGAGAAGTGAGAAATGTCGAGTAGAAGTCTACACTTATATAGAAAGTACAACCGATCACTGGGCCAGTCAAAAGGAAGGACAACCGGCGTTATCCGATAAAGCCCAATAAACTTCGAGCAAAGCCCAAAGAGGAAATGGCCCAAAAATAAATAAGAGAAGAAATATCAGTATTTCTACCCTACGATTTCAATCCTGGTCGAAAGTGTTCCACTAGGAGCCAAAATGGGCGAAATGTTCGACCTCAAATGAGGTCGAACCCCACGACATCCATCCTGGTCGAAAGTGTTCGACTAGGAGCCAAAATGGAATAAATATTCGACTAGAATCCTGGTCGAACCCTACGACCTCAATCATGGTCGAAGGTGTTCGACCAGGAGCCAAAATGGCATAAATATTCGACCAGAATCCTGGTCGAACCCTACGACCTCAATCCTGGTCGAAGGTGTTCGACCAGGAGCCAAAATGAAGCAAAAATTCGACCAGAATCCTGGTCGAAATTATTCTTGATTTTTGAATTTTGGATTATTTTCCAGAAATTTAATAAAAGATTTTGATCCTTATTTCGGGAAAATTAAAGCAAACGAAATTGGTTCAAAGCTATATGTTCGTAGAACCAGACAATTACTAGGAATGCGAGAGAAAACTCATCAAATCCCGAAAAAAATAACTTCTACGATAATCTAAAAGGATTTTCCCAGAAGTTGGGGGGCAAATGATATGGGTTGAAAATAACCCCAGGAACATAATTAATGATGTATTAATTAGACCTAGACTGGTCCAAGAATACGGCCAAATAAACAAGGCCTGAAACCCTAATTATTTATTAATTTAGTAATTAATAAATAAGGAAAATACACAACTCATAAAAAGAGTCTGCCTCCTACAAAGAAGGATCTAGAATCTCAATTAAAGGAAATAACTAGTCACAGTCCTTATCCTACGATTAGGAAAAGACTTGCCCACCAAGGAATACAATCCTTATCCACTATCAAGAAGGAGACTTATTCTCTAAGTCTCCCAAACATACTCTAAATACAAGGCTCCTGACGCCTATATAAGGACCCTGATCCTTCACATTAGAACTACGTTTTTGGCTTGATTCTCAGCATTGATTGAGATACGTAGGCATCTTGTGAGGGCAGATTTAGCCACGAAACACGAGAACAACCATTAAATCTCAAAGCTCTCTAACCCTAGCATTGAATTCAAAGATACAGTTTTTATTCCACAAGAAAAGTGAAAAGCAAAAATTTTAAGTACATATCTATTTGCATAATTTTGTATTATGTATAATTTATGAGTTATTAAAATTATAAAATAAAAGTACAATATTTAAGTTGAACATGTGAACGTTGATATTATTTTTTACCAAATAAAATTTTAGAAGTAAAATAAATAGTTCAAAAACTACATCCTACCAACTTTTGACTTTAAACTGTTTTTTCAATTGTAAGTTACTTTTTACATTATTGCACAAACAAACATACATTTTTCAACTTAAAGTTTGAAACGACTTTAAGCTCCAAGCTTTATGAAAAGCCAAACAAGATCTGTACCACACACCCCAATGAACATCCTTATACATCCCCTAAACTAATCATGTCTACCATATTTGCGTAATTATGACGTATTTATATTTGGTAAATTATATTATTAGATGGGAAAAAAGTCGATGTTTGTGAGTCATGCTGTTTTTCGGTAAAAGTTGATCACTTTATGTCCCTACTTTTGGTTTTTTAACTAACACAATACATACACAAAATGCATACACACGCGGATCTATACCACACCCCAATGAACATCCTTATACATCCCCAAAACTAACCATGACTATCGTATTTGCGTGATTACGAAGTATTTATATTAGGCAAATTAAATTATTAGATAGGGAAAAAGGCGATGTTTGTGAGTCATGTTGATTTTTTTTTGTAAGAGTTGACCACTTTCTGTCTCTACTTTTATTTTTTACCGACAAAAATACATACGCACACGGGATCTGTACCACACACCACAATGAACATCCTTATACATTCCCCAAACTAACCATGACTACCGTATTTACATAATTACAAAGTATTTATATTTGGCAAATTAAATTATTAGATGGGGAAAAAGTCGATGGTTGTGAGTCATGCTGTTTTTTTGGTAATAATTGATCAATTTCTCTCTCTACTTTTGGTTTTTTTTTTACTTACAAAAATACATACACACTTATTCACACATTCATGCATGCTCCAAATAGAAGCATATACTTTTTCAACTTAATAAATAGTCAGTTTAATATATTTGTTCGTGTGTTGAATACATATTCTGGGACAATTGTTTGTAGCCAAATAGTTGTAAAAAACACCTATTTATATTCTCCAAAATCATTTCTATATTTTGATAGTCACATTTAACTAGGTACTTTATAAGCTCAAGTCAAGAAATTATGTAACCTAATGGAGTAAAACTCTGATATGCTTAATTCTCCAAAGATGTTCAGTTTTAGCCTTTTCTTATATTTGAAGGATCTATATAATATTTGGTGGATCTTAAATGTGAGTGAATTTCATGCAAGAGTTAATGATTGTCACTTCCAACCCGAGAATATAAGGTGAATTTCGTTTTTAATTTTTTCAAAACAAAATTTTCACTTTGCTTTATTGGCAGGTCACTAGAACATATGCAGAAAAAAGGATATCTCACTAATGGCATATGTAATCTCTATAAAAATACTTTATAGTTTGGCTATAAATATTTATTATTGTTGTTGCATTCGAAATACAAGAAATATATGACAAACTCGCTATTTGACATGGGTCGTTATTAGTATTTATAACATTTTTCTAACCCCTAAGATCAAGTGCAGTTTTCCTTGAAAGTAGTTTGAAGATTACTGAATAATATATATATATATATATATATATATATATATATATATATATATATATATATTATTTGATTAAAATCTATATTTTAGTCTCTTCATATTGATTAATGACATAGAAAACATATCTACGAGCCTGAAGGTCATATCTATCTTGATATCTGACATATTAAGAGAGAAACTTAACTAATAATATGAATGTTTTATAGGATCTTGAAGGTCTTGCAGATACATTGAGCCAACAAGTTATAATTTATATATAACAAAATTGATCGGTTTACATGTGAAGGTCACTGACAATGAGCTGCTATAATACGGTGAAACTCCCACTTTAATTTACTTGAGAATATTCATTTTCCATGAGTTTAAATGCTTCCATATTATGCCTTGAGATTTACTATGTCTTATTATGTCAATAGTTCAATTAGTTAGGTAATTTATGTGCAGCCGAGCATGACCATTTAACAGTCTCCAAAGACATTAAACGCATTTAGCAACATAAGAGGTCCAATTAGCAATATAGTTTGGCCAATCAGAAGCCACCAAAGAATTTGTCACTTCATGTTTACTTACATTTATAGAAGGTAAAATGTGTAATTACATTAATTTTCTATTAATAATTATACTTTTATTAGATTCTACATGGCTTTCAAGATATGACCATATTGAACCGAACTTTCCGTAAAAGTATCATCGTTAAATTATTTGGGAAAAAACAAAAAATAAGAAAATAATTTATTTTTAAACACTTATATATGTTTTTGTAACTATTTTAGATTGTCTAAAATTGTGCTTTCGGTGTGTAGCACGGGTAAAATGCTAGTATCTATATCACCGTCGTCCAAGTTTGTAAATATTTTAAGTTCAAATATTATCTTTTTTAGTATCCTTCATAATACTGACTGATATGGGCTAAAAACAACCCTAGGAACATAATTAATGGTACATCAATTAGACCTAGATTGGTCCAAGAGTTAGGCCCGATAAATATGGCCCAAAACCCTAATTATTTATTAATTTCGTAATTAATAAATAAGGGCAAATCTAAAGCTCATAAAAGAGTCCAAAGTGTGTCAAATACTTCAAAGATTGGCCTCCAAGGCATACGAACCTAATAGGAGTCAACCTCCTACAAAATAGGATTCACAATCATGATCTAAGAAGGTGACTTGGCCCCAAGTCACCTAATTCTACCCTAAATGCAAGGCTCCTGACGCCTATATAAGGACCTTGATCCTTCAACCTAGAACTACGTTTGTTTGGCTTGATTCTCAGCATTGATTGAGATACGTAGGCATCTTGTGAGGGCAGAATTAGCCACGAAACACGAGACCAGCCATTAAAGCTCGAAAGCTCTTAAACCCTAGCATTAAAATTCAAAGTGCGTTTTTTATTCCATAACATTTGGCGACGTCTATGGGAGGACAACATCAACCATGGCAAACACACGAAGAACGACTCGAGAAACTCAGACTTCTAAAGGACTTCCTCTTACCTCTGAAACGGAGACTCATGGAAACCAACCACCACCAACTACTGGCACTCAAGGGGCGAATATTCCCCTCACCACTACTCAAGGACCAGAGATCCCAATTTCTGTTGAAGGGACGAATCCCCTGCAAATGGTCGTTCATGGCCCTAATCCTCAAGAGACTACTCTCCAGCAACCAATCACAACCTCTCCACTGCTCATGAATGCACCACGTGGCCTTCAACTTCACACCACGGATCTTCCCCAATACGTGACTCAAACTCTAGGGATTCCAACCTATGGTATGCCACCTCAACCCACGATGGGCAGTAGTGGTATCAATCCAACCTACCACGAAGCATATGTGCCCCCTTATATTCCAGGTCTGGGACCCCAAAATCAGCAAACTCAAACCAGACAGACCCCCTTGATTCAAGACTACTCAGGTCCTTATACTGAACAAGAGAATAATTCAACTGGAGATGAGAGGGATTTTGCCCCGAGAAGGAGACGCTCTTCCCAAACAAATCGGGAACAACCCCAAACCACTAAGGAAAGGATTGCGGCCCATGAGGCAGAGGCTGCAAGGCTCAAGAAACTACTGGCGGAAGAAGAGGTCGTAAAAGCACAAAGCCAAGCAACTGGAAGAATTCCGGTGATCAATTTAGACCCTGCACCAAGAAGAACCAAGAGGTCTGAAGCCCCAAAGGGTGATCCTAATGTGTTGTTACCCCTAGGAGACCCTGATGATCCTACGCCACCTTTTACTCAGGATATCATGAAAGCTAATATATCCATAAAATTCAAGATGCCAACGATCAAAGCTTATGATGGAACAGGAGACCCCGCAAACCATGTGAGGACTTTCTCTAATGCATTGTTGTTACAGCCCACGAATGATGCAGTCAAATGCAGAGCGTTTCCATAAACCCTAGCGGGCATGGATCAGCGTTGGTAAAACCGTCTACCCCCAATTCTATTGGATCTTTTAAGGAGTTGAGCAAGGCGTTTATCAACCAATTTGTTAGTGGAAGGGTACATGAGAAGAGTTCTGCATCTCTCATGGGAATCCAGCAAGGAAGGAATGAAGCCTTGAGAGACTACATAAATCGATTAGCTAGAGAGGCCCTGAAGGTCCCGGATCTGGAAGACAAAGTAGCAATGATAGCCCTACAACAAGGAAACACTGATGAACATTTTAAACGGTCCTTGGCTAAGCATCCACCGGAAAACATGTTGAAGTTACAAGACCGGGATGGAAAATATATCAAGGCTGAAGAAAGCATGAGGAAATATGAACCTGCTGCTGGTGGAAGCAGGAATTCAAAGAAAAGAAAGGAGACCCAAGAATATGATGTTAAGGAAAAGTATCCTAGAACATCAAAGGATTCTGATTCTCCACCCAAGAAGAACAATTTTAGACCAAGGTTCACGGAGTATGCAAGATTGAACACTCCTAGAAGCCAAATTCTAATGGAAATCGTAAAGGAGGAAGATCTCTGATGGCCGAAGCCACTGAGGACTGACTTGTCTAAAAGGAACCAGAATCAATTCTGTCGTTTCCACAAAGAAGTTGGTCATGACACGGATGATTGCAGACAACTAAAAGATGAGATTGAGTTTTTGATTCGAAGAAGAAAACTTAATAAGTTCACTAAAGATGGGAATCAAGGGAATCAAAGAGGAAACTATGAAAGGAAGGATTACGACAAAAGGGACAACGATCAAGATCGTACTCCCAAACCCCGAGGGCATGTCATCAATATGATATTTGGAGGGCCAACTGCTGTTGGGACCTCCCGAAACTCAAGAAAAGCTTATGCCCGAGAAGTAATGACCGTGGTAGGAGAAGCACCGAAGCGTGCCAGGACGGAAATATCAATAAGTTTTGATGATTCTGACTTAGAGGGAGTGAAATTTCCCCATGATGATCCCCTAGTCATAGTTCCTGTGATAGGAAATTCTGAGACGAAGAGGGTTTTGGTTGATAATGGAGCTTCAGTAGACATCTTGTTCCATGATGCTTTCATCAAGATGGGTTATACTGATTCTTAGTTGACACCCTCAAATATGCCCATATATGGATTCAATAGAGTGGAGTCAAAGGTGGAAGGTACAATCCAGCTTCCTATCAAAATGGGGAAAGATTCGAAAACGACTACTCAGATGTTGAACTTTATAGTTATAAAGGCAACCTCAACCTACAATGTGGTCCTAGGAAGGACGGGTCTTCATGCATTCAAGGCAGTTGCCTCGTCTTACCATCTGAAAATCAAGTTGTAATAACCCCAAATTTTTGACTTAATTAAAATTTTGATGAATAGTAAATTTTGCTGATGAAAAATATTTTCAGACCACCCTATATGCAAGACACGGAATGAAAGTTTTGAAGTTATATTAGTGATGTATAAGGAGAATAAGTGAATGCAAACGCAATCAGAATCAGAAGATTTCCATCTGAGTTTTATACCACTATTCATCGGACAATCAAGGATGTATTAAATTGATCATTTTGAGGAAGTATATAGAATGAGAAATCCATGATCACATATTAAGCCAAGGTAATAAAAAGATCAAGTGGATATCTCTTAGCATTAGTGCAACGAAACATTTTCGGAATCACTTGAACCTATATCAAGACCTAGTAACAAAGCAAAAGCGTAACAAATTATGGATTAAACCCTAACCAAAGGAGAAGTATCATATAAGATCATATGTGGGACTCGTTGGAATTTGAGAATAAGTAATTCTGGAATTAAAATGATTTAAGCGATCAAAAACGATCCCAAATGTATAGTAAAAATTTCCGGACTCCGAACGATTTGAAATTTCAGAGAAAGCTTTGTGGAGTTAAATGATGACTAAGTTTGCAATTGGAATTTGAAAACGAGATCAAGGACTTGAGAAAGTAGAATAAAAACGAGTGCACGGAAGAGGTGGTGGTTAATAAGCCACGTGAGAGCATTTTTGGCTTGTTGAGAGCCAAGCAACCTTTCTACCACACAAATACAAACACATCACCACCTTGTCACCATTTTCTCCAAGGATTCACCCAATGGTTGACATGTGGCAAGGGTGACTAAACTCTTCCAAGACCACACAAAATGGATGCATCTAATTAGCATTATTTGACAAAAAGAAAAGAAAAGAAAGCAAGTATTCATCTCCTCCATTTCTCAAAATTCTGCTCAGCTTGCACAAGGGAGAAAGAAAAATTCATAACTCAAAATCTACTCGTCCTAAAATCTCCAAAGTTGGACCATATCTCCCTCAATATATACCCAAGGTACTTTCAAAATTTCATGGCCATCCAAGAAGTGTAGCATGGTCAAATATTGGATCAAAGTTGAGGTATAGTGATTTCGAAAATACTAATTTGTGTTCTTGAAGATTAAGCTAGTTAAGGATGTTTAAAGCTCAAGCAAGGATAGTTAGGCCATTGTTAGTGTCTCTAAGGCAGCAAAGAAGGTATAACACCTCTGCCCTCTTGATATTAATTGAGTTTTATGCTTAAGTTTGTAATATAGTTCGTTAAACATGTAGTATAAGAGATCCATGCATGTTTTAATGATTTTGGTTGGTTGAATGAGTTGTGGTTGATTGAGGGATGAGCTCTTGAGTTATGAACTGTCCTAGAGTTGTAAATGATATATTTATGTATGGATTGTGTTGGTTGGATGTTTGGATTGGTTGTGAAATGGAAACGTTCGATGTATAGCCGTCGTAATGAAGAAATGTTTATTAACTGCCTTGACAGTGGTATTCGAGGCTCTTAATCTACTGTCAAGTGTGACCACTGACCATGATAGTGTATTTATTGTCTTGTAGTTTATTTTGGCGAAAGAATCGCATCGTTTCGATTTATGGTTTAGGAGAAACGCTCGTTTTAGTGAAAGTGGTTTCGGGTAACTAAGTAGTTCACTACAGGAACTTTGAGCATATGATCAAGCCCTTTAAAAATGGAAATAGGTCATGATATTAATGTGGATACTAGTATGGACAGTTAGGAAGGGAAACTAGAAGGTTTCGTATTAAAAAGATGATTTTTCGATTTTATAAAAATGCAAGAATCAAAGTTGTGCAAGTGGAATGCCCTTGAGGGGATAGTAAAGCCATAAGTTTAGTAATGGTAAAGTACTTGGGTTTTGTGAATGGATTATCAACCAAACTTTTGACTTAAGAGTTTAAGGAATGTCATGAGGTTATAAGTGACCAAGTGCGAGACATTTGATGTTCGTTAATAGAACGTTAGTGCTTAAGTTAATGGCACTTTAAATGGTTACGCTAGGGGACTGATCGAGTATTTCTTTGTTTATAGATTTCCCGGCAACTTCTCGAACCCCTAACAACCAAGGACTCAAGGCAAGTTTTCTCATTCCATGCTATGTTTCAATTTCTTATACTAATGATTGCATATGATAGATGCATGCCAGTTTTGAAACCTTACATCGTATATAGATGTGGTTGTATTTAAAACTGTTAAAAATTATAGTATATGCATATGATAGATGCATGCCAGTTTTCAAACCTTACATCGTGTATGGATGTGGTTGTATTTTAAAACTGTTGAAATTATAGTATATGCATATGATAGATGCATGCAAGTTTTCAAACCCTAAATCTTATAGAGATGCTGTTATGTTGTGCTTGTGATATATTTTGCTTTAATGCTGTAAAAAGAATTATAAACTGATTACGCTTTTGATAAAAAGCTTTGTGAGATATAAGGTTTATATGCTATGTAAATACTAGATATAAACCGAGATTTTAAAGGCTCTAAGGGTAGAGCACACGTACGATGATTTTAAAACATTAGACCGGGAGTCAAATTTTTATTTTGTCTTGATTATACTATCCGAAGCTGGAAGGTTCCAGAGACAGCTATATTTTAAAATGTTGATTAAATATTCCAATAAATATATATTATTGGATATTTAATGTGAGATATTTAAATAATATTATTATAAATATTATTTGAATATTTATTTAATTAGGTGAATACTATTTTGAATATTCACTTAAGTGGAATATATTGAATAATAATTCAATATTTATTATTTGAATATTTATTAAATATTCCAAAAATGATTTAAAAATCATAGAACCTTATTTAAATATTACGTAAGGTTCCAATAGTTATTTAAAATATTTTCCGATCTTAAAAAGATTTATTTGATTGTAGTAGGGGTTCCCAACTATTTTTATTGAATTATCTCAAAGGTTGACTATGGTTTGACTTATAAAAATTGGGAATCCATTCCAGGAAGTGAACATATGATTTCACTTGCCTCTTTCATTAAAAGTGATTATATTTTGGGTTACTGAATTATCAGAACTAAAGATATTTTACCAAACTCCCAGGTCGTGATTTCAAAATGTTTTACTCGAGGATCGAGGTCAGTTGACAACGGTCAACCCACATTGTGACTTACTTCTGATATAATCCGGAAGTAAGGGTGTTTTTACAAAACCTATCAACAAGCTTATGCTTGGGGAACCGGAGTAATATCCGTTCCAGTTATAGATAGTTGGGGAAACGACATTTTCGCGTAAGTGGTCGAGTAACGCACGGTCCCGCAAATGAAAACTATATTTTTCTGGCCTTGATGTCGCCAGGTTAGCGTAAGAGGTCGGGTGACGCCGGCCCAACAGAAAACTATTTTCTGGCCTTGATGTCGCCAAGGGGAAATTTAATAAGAGGCTGGATGACGCCAGTCCAGTGGAATCCGTTGACAGGGAGCGGTCCACTTGTGTGGCCTTAATGTCGCCATAGGGTTCCCAATGTGTAAGAGGTCGAGTGACGCCGGTCCAACTTAAAAGCCCGTATGCGGCTAGGGTAATGACCTTCGGTATTATCCATCTACTAGTAGAAAATCAATGGTATGACGACTGATCATCGTATACCAGTGCGTAGCCCTGTACAGTTCCCCATGTTTTTCCAAGGATTGGAATTTCAGAAATGTTTTGGTAACTTTGGTTAAAAACCGGTTACGGATACTTGTTAATGATATTTTAACAAAGTACTATACCTCATACAGTATTTGAACTGTATGACATGTTTTGACAAAAAGAGTATTCAATATATCATTCTATATACGAATGAGGTTTTAAAAGATTTCAGTTATGATATAAGCTTTCATATATGATTTAAGCTGCTTTATATTATTGTTGAGCTTTAGTGCTCACTCTTGCTTCTTATATATATCACAACACAACATATTCGAAAAGTGTTCATAACTGATATTTTACAGTGTTTTGAACAGTATGAGATATCTAAATAGTTATGCGTATATATATGTTGAGAAGGTATTTAAGATATACAGTATGTTGAACTGTATAGTATTTTGAATCAATGGATAGGCTTTAAGCCTTGATTCCAATGTTAATATCTATTTTAAAAAGATATGTTTTCAGACTTGGTTTATTATATTGATACCAAGGATTTCTAAATGATTTACGAGAGTATTTGAGTATGATTATAAGTCATACAGTATTTTGAACTGTATACTATTTTGGGGTCAAACCCTAGTAGTGTTAAAACTTTGATCCTATATGGATTATCTACCTTAAAGGTTTAAAGATTTAAACTGGGATAGATTTCTTGTTGAGCGCTATTAGCTCATTCTTGCTTTATTAAAACTTTCAGCATGAAGAAAACATTGTCGATTCACCCCGTATTACGAGAGCAAGGGAATGGAGAGACCACCCTTGAGTTAGTTCAGCTGGATGGATACTGTCGGAGTTAGCAAAACAGTTGCAGATTGTATTAGTGAGAATTATTTTCGAGTAGATTTGCATTATTGAACCTTGTATAGAATTGTGAGGTCTATTATTTTAACTTCAGGTAGAGGTTGTAAATAATAGATGAGATCCTGGATAGTACATTTGGTTTGTAATAACAAGTGTTACTTATTGTTGCTCATTTCCAAGGCTATAACGTGTGTGTGTGTGCGCGTAAGTGATTGGGGTCTTTGGAATTTTATTATTAGAATATGGTAAGTGATACAGGTATTGTATGATTGATGGAGCGTGACAACCCAGATTCATGACCCCGGATCTGGGGGTGTTACACAAGTTCCCAACAAGAAATGGGATTGGTGAGGAGCGAGGTGATCAAAGGATGGCCAGAAGTTGTTATGTAGCTGCGTTAAGGCCTGATGGAATCGGGGGGCAGGTTCTCCCCATTGAGGACATGGATACTAGAGATAATGAGGATAGAAGAGGGAAACCGGCTGAGGATTTAACTCCAATTCCCTTAGTTCCTGGTGAACCAGAAAAAGTCACTTACATTGGAGCATTGTTACATGAACCGTTGAAGAGCAAGATCATATCTTTTATTCAAGAAAATAATGATGTTTTTTCTTGGACAGCGGCCGATATGCCAGGGATTGATCCCCAGTTGATAACCCACAAATTGAACGTAAATCCTGAAAGGAAGACTGTGAAACAAAAGAAGAGAAATTTTGCTCCAGAGAGGCAAGTGGCCATAAAGCAGGAAGTAGATAAGCTTTTGGAAGCCGGGTTTATTGAACAAATTCAATTTCCAGAATGGTTGGCGAACCCAGTAATGGTCAAAAAAGCCAATGGAAAATGGA
This sequence comes from Heracleum sosnowskyi, assembly GCA_030848705.1. Taxonomy (NCBI): domain Eukaryota; kingdom Viridiplantae; phylum Streptophyta; class Magnoliopsida; order Apiales; family Apiaceae; genus Heracleum; species Heracleum sosnowskyi. The sequence continues at coordinate 75,075,823 of CM061244.1, forward strand.
GGATGTTGTGGACTTCACGGACTTGAATGACGCATGTCCTAAGGATTGTTTTCCCTTGCCAAGAATTGATACTCTGATAGATGCCACAGCTGGGCACGAGATGTTGAGCTTCATGGATGGCTTCAGTGGATACAACCAGATCAAGATGCACAAAGATGACATCTCCAAGGTATCATTTATCACTGATTTTGGTGTTTACTGCTATTTGGTTATGGCATTTGGGCTTAAGAATGCAGGAGCAACATATTAAAGGTTGGTGAACAAAATTTTTGAACACCTGATTGGAAAAACCATGGAAGTTTATGTGGATGACATGCTGGTTAAAAGCCTCGATAAGGCAGATCATATAAACCATCTACATGAAGCATTTGAAGTGCTAAGGCACCATTGAATGATGTTAAATCTAGCAAAGTGTGCCTTTGACGTAGGGTCAGGAAATTTTTTAGGCCTGATGGTTTCTAAACGAGGAATTGAAGCTAACCCCGATAAAATAAAAGCAATCCTGGACATGGAGCCACCACGGTCCGTCAAGGATGTTCAGAAGCTAACGGGAAGAGTAGCAGCATTGGGGAGATTCATCTCCAAGTCAGGAGAGAAGTGCTTACCTTTCTTCAAAGCACTGAAAAATGTGAAATTTTTTGAGTGGACAACGGAAAGCCAGGAGGCCTTTGAGGCCTTGAAGAAGTACATGGCTGAGGCACCATTGTTGGCAAAACCAAAACCGGGAGAGATTCTCTACTTATACCTGGCAGTTTCTAACACTGCCTTTGGAGCTGTTTTGGTAAAGGAAGAATTGCAGGTTCAGAAACCCATTTATTACGTGAGCAAGATTCTACATGGAGCAGAAATAAACTACTCTATAATAGAGAAGTTTGCCTTAGCCCTGATCATGGCCTCAAGAAAGTTACGCCCATACTTCCAGGCGCACAAGATAAAAGTCTTGACCAATCAGCCTCTAAGAAATATCTTGCATAGTCCTCAAGTTAGTGGAAGATTGATCAAATGGGCTATAGAGTTGGGAGAATTTGACATCAAGTATAAGCCTCGAATGGCGATAAAAGCTCAAGCACTCGCTGAATTCATGGTTGAATGCACTATTGACAACCAGGAAGTCGGGGGGCAGGAAGTAATATTGGAAGGAAAAGAAGAAGACAGGAAATATGAAGACATGGTTTCCAAAGAATGTTGGGTACTCTATTTTGATGGGGCATCAAAAACAAAATCAAGTGGAGCAGGTTTAGTGCTGCAAAGTCCTCATGGATTCCTCATAGAGTATGCACTAAAGCTAGACTTCCCAACAACGAACAATAAAGCTGAGTATGAAGCCCTGATAGTTGGCTTAGGGCTGGCTGGAGCATTGAGAGTTAAGACTCTTAAAGTATGTGGAGACTCGAGGCTGGTAGTTTCCCAAGTGAATGGAGAGTTTGAGGCTAGAGATGAAGTCATGGCTAAGTATCTGAAGCTTGTTAAAGACATTATGACTCAGTTTGATGAATGTTATGTAGAACACATTCCAAGAGAAGAAAACATGAAGGCTGACGCCTTGTCCAAGTTTGCTTCTTCTGAAATTGAGAACTATGCAGGGAGTGTATACTTCCAAGTTTTAAAGACCCAAAGCGTCAATGGAAAGTTAATAGCACCCATTGAGGTTGCTACCTGTTGGATGGATCCCATCAAATCCCATTTAGAAACTGGTTGGTTACCCAACGATACTTCAGAGGCACGAAAGTTATATGTGAGAGCAATAAGGTACACCTTGATTGAGGGAATCTTATACAAAAAATCTTTCGTTGTCCCCTACTTGAAATGTTTGAGACCCCAAGAGGCAGAATTGGCCCTAAGGGAAGTACATGAAGGAATTTGTGGGCAGCACTTGGGGGGCATGGCCCTTGCTCATAAAATCACTCGCCTAGGTTTCTATTGGCCAAACGTGCTTGCAGATGCTAAAATTTATGTGAATAGGTGTGAACGGTGCCAAAAACATGCACCAGTGGTTAGACAACCACCTGAGATGTTGACGTCTATAATTTCACCTGTTCCATTTGCCATGTGGGGAATGGATATACTTGGACCTTTTCCGATGGAAAGTGCAGAGAGAAAGTTCTTGATAGTGGCAATCAACTACTTCACCAAGTGGATTGAGGCTAAACCTTTAGCCAAGATAACCACCAAGCAAGTAATGCATTTCTTCTGGGAAAATGTAATATGCAGGTACGGGATTCCACGAATCTTGGTCACGGATAATGGAACTCAGTTCAATAACGAAGATTTCAAGAAGTATTGTGAGGAGAATGATATTGAGTTACGTTTCACCTCTGTTGCTCATCCTCAAGCAAATGGACAAGCTGAAGTGGCAAATCGAATTATCCTGGACGGACTAAAGAAAAGAGTTGAACGCTCTAGGAACACTTGGGTGGACGAATTGCTCCCCATACTGTGGGCATATTGCACTACTAGTAAAGTCACCACTGGAGCAACCCCGTTTCTGTTAGCATATGGAGCAGAAGCAGTGGTTCCAGTGGAGATTACTCACACATCTCCAAGAATTGAAGCCTATGAGCCTGAGGCAAATGAAGAAGGCATGAGGCTAGCTTTAGATCTAATTGATGAAGTTAGAGATGAAGAAAATGCCAAGATAGTTGAACACTAGAAACCAGCATCTTTCTATTACAACCTAAGGGTTAAAGAGAGATTCTTTCGTCAAGGAGATTTGGTGCTCCGAAAGATTGAGGCATCCGGAGTTGGATAGAAAGGAAAGTTGGCTCCAAATTGGGAAGGACCGTATCGGGTCAAGAACGTATTTGGACGAGGCTCGTACAAATTGGAAACCCTCGAAGGGATTGAAGTGCCAAAAACTTGGCATGTTGCAAACTTAAAAGTCTATTATGTTTAGTGTTTCCTAACTGGACTCACTATTAGGACAAGTAGAAATATGGTCGATGAAACCAATCCGAGTTTTTAACTCGAGGTAGAAAGTAGAGTATTATGTAAGGGTTGAACCCATTTTCAAAGTTATGATTTTATTCAACATTCTCATATTTTTATGATACTTTATGTGTATCACATGTTGATTGGCATACAAATTTCAAGAATACGAAGAAATCAAAAGATGATAAATTAAAACTTAAAAAGTTTGAGTTAGGCCCGAAGGCTGGGATAACACAAATAAATAAAGCCGCAGATGGCTATAAAAGAAAAACAACTAAAACTAAGATTCTCCATCCTTGTCGCCAGTATCAGCCTGCTCTTCCTCTGAGCTAGAGCCAGAACCTGAATGGGTGGCCGCAGAATCATTACCAGCTGTCTCTCCAGGAGGCGAAGAATGTTCGGGATCCAAAATCCTGTCATCCTCATCCATGTCATCCTCACCGGCCAAGGCCCACTCTAAAGAAGTAGGAGTGTGAGGACTCACGAAGTCAGAAGTGCTAAATAAGCCAGGATGCTTCTCCAAAACAGCACTTAAGGCACCATCCCATCCCTTAGTAAACTGAACTGGAAAGAGAAGTTCGTCATGTTTACCAATCAAGTCCTTGTACTCCTGAGAGTCAAGGTACTCGTCGATAAAATCATCTTTGCTCCTTCTGAGCACAACCAGTTCAGCTTGAGCATCAGCTAACTCTTTCTCCTTCCTTGCGAAAACGACCATAAGAGAGTTAACCTCTTCTTGAGACCTTTCAAACTTGGCTTGGTTGGCTTCAGAGGATGAGCGCCAAGCCTTGGCTTGAAAGATAGCCCCTTGAAAATTTGCATTATACTGCAAATAAAGAATAAGTCAAAGAAAGATATATGACTTGTTAAGTAAAATATTGACAGGAAAAAGGAGAAGAAGATTACCGCAACTATGGCATGAGAACCCACATGTTCAACTCCCTCGATAGTGGAGTTGGAAATGAAATCCTTATAATCACAAGGAGTAAGTGAGTGGTAGAACCACTCAACAGCATGTTTGGACACCCCAACAATTGTGTCCTTCCTAATGCCCCAGTTAGGGCGCCAAACAGAGGCTTCAGATGAGATAGGAGCCTCCACCTCCTCCACAGAATCCCCATGAGGCCTGAGAAAGGCTGGGCCATCAAATGTTGCTCGAGGGTCTTTTCCTCCCAAACGAGCCCTCTTCATCCTGGCAGTTTCTCCTTCTGCAGGCTCGTTGGTCTTATTAATAAAGGTTGCAGCTGCAAAAACGAATAAAAAGGCAACAATGGGTATAAGAAAATCTCAAATAAATAAAGGAAATTTAGGAATGAGAATTACCCTTGTCTGATACGCTCGATAGGCCCAGAGACTTAAGGACGGACTCGTCTATGAGCTCCCAAGCCAAGGTAGTGTTGTTGTCCTTAGTCAGCTCATTGTAGGCGTAAGCCTCCTCATCAGTTAGGACAATGTCATTGGAACTACCGTCCGAGACTCTACTGAACGACTTACGGAACAGGGTGCCCCAATCCCCGCCTTCCCAAACCAAGTACATAAACTCATTTTTCCACTTTGGGTTATTGTCGGGAATGGATTTTTGGTGAAAATGGGAGGTGTGAAAGCACGATGGTTGAGATAAACCCAACCAGGAGCAAGTGCAGAACTATTCTTACATTGAAAAATCTTCCTAAACAAAGAAACAGAAAGAGGGAAGTTGTTTTTTAAGCAAAGAACTATAAAACATGTAATTATTCTCCAAGCGTTAGGAGGAAGTTGTCATGGATTAATTTGAACATCAGCTAAGAGTTTGGGAATGAACTCGTGAAAAGGGAATCTAAGTCCTGCAACTATGGCATCCTTGTATATACACAAGGCAACAAGACGCCAATGGCAAGAACAATCCCCTGGGTCGGCCGGGACAAGTCTTAGAGGTGCTTTGATTCTATACATCTTGTTATAATCTCTAATTTTATCGACTTTATGAAACTTATTACTACAGTCAAAGGAATCTAAATGTGACACAAAAGGGTATTCATCACCACGTTCGCTAATCATATATTGTAAAGACGTGTATGAAGAGTGAATAGTGATGGTACCTCTCTTGAAAGCTTGGTTCATTTTCTGTAGACGTTGAGCTGCACGATCAGCCATTAATATTCAAATCTTCAAGAGAAATTCCAGAAAACCTTCAAATCTTCAAAGGAATCCCAGAAAAATCTTCAAATCTTCAAAGGAATCCCAGAAAATCTTCAAATCTTCAAAGGAATTCCAGAAAATCTTCAAATCTTCAAGCAAAAACCCGGAAATTGATCAGAAAACCTCGCCGGAAATTGCCTCGCCGCCGAGAAACTAGAGAGAACTAGAGAAAATTTGAGAAAATTTCGAAAAATGAAAAGTAAGAAGTGAAAAGTGAAATCTCACACTTTTATAAGCAATGTAGCCGGTCACTCAACCGGTTAAAAGGGAAGGGTAACCGTTTGTAACCAGTTAAGGCCCATAATTGTTCGTTGGGCTCCAAAATCAAATGAGGCCCAAAGAAAAAGGTATGGTCCAAAGAAAGTCAAAATAAATAAAGACAAAATGAAGCCTATCTTCGACCTCAAACGAGGTCGAAAGGCCACGACCTCGAATCCAAGTCGATTCGTTCAACGAGGGACCAAAATGAAGCCTATCTTCGACCTCAAACGAGGTCGAAGGGCCACGACCTCGAATCCAAGTCGATTCGTTCGATGAGGGACCAAAACGAAGCCTATCTTCGACCTCAAACGAGGTCGAAGGGCCACGACCTCGAATCCAAGTCGATTCGTTCGACGAGGGACCAAAATGAAGCCTATCTTCGACCTCAAACGAGGTCGAAGGGCCACGACCTCGAATCCAAGTCGATTCGTTCGACGAGGGACCAAAATGAAGCCTATCTTCGAACTCAAATGAGGTCGAAAGGCCACGATCTTGAATCCAAGTCAATTCGTTCGACGAGGGACCAAAATGAGGTCGACAATACCTCAAATGAGATCGAATGTTCACGACTTCAAGTCCGGGTCGTTTTGTTCGACCTGGGACCAAAATGAGGTCGACAATAACTCAAATAAGGTCGAAAATACCCTAAAAAAAATTAATTAATTAATGAAAAATTCCTAGGAGACGTACTTCCTAGGCGAGCTTCCCAGGATGTCTTCTACGCGGGGGTGACCCCCATCTAGAAAGCAACACGAGTAAAAGCCAAGTTGGTCATGTCTTCGGCCTCAACCTCTTCGGCTTCAAAAGAGATTGAAGTTGTTCGCCCTGAAAGCCAAGTTGGCCATGTCTTCGGCCTCAACCACTTCGGCCTCAAAAGAGGTCGAAGTTGTTCGGCCTGAAAGCCAAGTTGGCCACCTTTTCGGCCTCAACCTCTTCGGCTTCAAAAGAGGTCGAATGTTGTTCGACCTGAAAGCCAAGTTGGCCATGTCTTCAGCCTAAACCTCTTCGGCCTCGAAAGAGGTCGAAATTGTTCGGCCTGAAAGCCAAGTTGGCCACCTCTTCGGCCTCAGCCTCTTAGGCCTCAACCTCTTCAGCTTCAAAAGAGGTCGAAGTTGTTCGGCCTGAAAGCCAAGTCGGCCAAGTTTTCGGCCTCAACCTCTTCGGCTTCAAAAGAGGTCGAAGTTGTTCGACCTGAAAGCCAAGTTGGCCATGTCTTCGGCCTCAACCTCTTCGGCCTTGAAAGAGGTCGAAGTTGTTCGGCCTGAAAGCCAAGTTGGCCACCTCTTCGGCCTCAACCTCTTCGGCTTCAAAAGAGGTCGAAGTTGTTCGACCTGAAAGCCAATTTGGCCATGTCTTCGGCCTCAATCTCTTTGGCCTCAAAAGAGGTCGAAGTTGTTCGACCTGAAAGCCAAATTGGCCATATATTTGGTCTCAAACAAGGACGAAGATAAATTATAAAAAAATTTGGAATCCCGAAATAGGATCAAAATAACTTCTATGAAAATCTCGAAAGGTTTTCTTAGAAGTTGGGGGGCAAATGATATGGGCTAAAAATAACCCTAGGAACATAATTAATGGTACATCAATTAGACCTAGATTGGTCCAAGAGTTAGGCCTGATAAATACGGCCCAAAACCTTAATTATTTATTAATTTCGTAATTAATAAATAAGGGGAAATCTACAGCTCATAAAAGAGTCCAAAGTGTGTCAAATACTTCAAAGATTGGCCTCCAAGACATACAAATCTAATAGGAGCAACCTCCTACAAAATAGGATTCACAATCCTGATCTAAGAAGGTGACTTGGCCCCCAAGTCACCTAATTCTACCCTAAATGCAAGGCTCCTGACGCCTATATAAGGACCATGATCCTTCAACCTAGAACTACGTTTTTTGGCTTGATTCTCAGCACTGATTGAGATACGTAGGCATCTTGTGAGGGCATAATTAGCCACGAAATACGAGACCAGCCATTAAAGCTCGAAAGCTCGAAAGCTCTTAAACCCTAGCATTAAAATTCAAAATACGCTTTTTATTCCACAACACTAACTTTATTCCTTATTTTTTAAGAATTATAAACTTTTTTAACATTGAATATTATTACCTTTTTAGTATCCATTATGTATTTAAATAATAAATAGTTTAAAAAGATACTCACCTAATCTCTAAAAATGTCTTTAAAATCGTTCTTTTATTATATTTCTATATATTTATTATATTTTTAGATATTAAATCTAGAGAGGATATTCTCATATCTTTCAAATAAATAATTAAAAGGAGATATTCACCCAATTTCTAAAAATGTCTTCAAAATTATCTATTATTCTAATTTGTTATTATTTTAATATCTACATTGCATCTTTAGATATCATATCTCAAATAAAATAATTTCATATGTTTTATTTCATTCTTATATATTGTATTCTCTGTCTCTGTCACGTCCAAAGCATTGTTCTGCAACTGTCCACTCTCATTTTCGTAAAAATACATGCAGACATTTAATTTATAGTACTTATTCCGACATGAAGCCTTATTATCGGTGTTACATTTTAAATTTTCTCTTCTCATTCTTTATTCTGAATGGAAGGTGTTTACCTTGTAAACCGATTCAAATTTGTTACTATTTTCTTAGCATCTTTATATACTTTTTAATCGATTGATTTTTTTGTAAAAATTATTAGTTTTTTTTTGTTTGATTACATACTTTTGTGTTACTTTTAATGTATGTATTGTATTTGGTTATGCAGGTTCTTAAAAATTTCGAGGTCAGAAGAATTTTACGGGTCAAGAATTGGAATGGAGTTCGCAAAACACAAGGTAAAACAATTCGCAAATGCTAAATTTTTTTTATTCCTCATTTTCAAATTAGAACTATATTTAATATTTTTTATTAACTTATCAAGTAAAGTATTTCAAATTTATTTATTTTCATTTATTTGATATTGTTATATATATGAATTAATAGTTTTTGGTTAAAATTTTTGATTAAGTCCAACATCTTTATAAATCTAAGAATATATAGTAGCTACATATTCCAATTTTCTAAACAAAATAGTTTATAGTACTTCTATCTATAATTTTACACTTTCGGAAAAACAATTGTAGTTTTGTATATACCTGTCATGACATATGTACGGTAAATAAATTTGAAATAATTCTTTTTTCATTTCACACTATATGACATTTAATTTTTTGTACACTCTATGAAATATTGTGTTTATTTTTAACCTGCCAAAAACAAAATAGTCATTTTCTAATTTTATATTCAAGAATCATAATACTTTAAACATATTTTTGTTTGAAAAAAATTATTTTAAAATTAATTATTTTGATCATTTTGATCGAAGTGCTTCAAAGTATTTATAAATAAGTATTTATAAAGTATTTTTATTAGTATGTATGGCGTAATTGGGAACAAAAGTTCGAAGTTGAAACACATGCGGGTTGAGTATCTTGGCTAGATGTTTTGACTATACGGGTTGGTCAATATCTATGGACTCGATTTGCTAGCTCTGCCTAGAGATTGGGTGGGATGGGATGGGATGGGATGATAGACTGGGAAGTACATAATTAATTATGAGATTATGATAATTATCTATTATTTATTATTATTTTGATATGATAATAATCTAATTATCATTATCATTAGTGTTCAAAACACTGATACAAGAAAAAAGGGCTTTTAATCTCTCTCAACTAAGAACATACTCTGTAAGTGATGTGATGATTAGTAGTTCTGTGTATTTTTACAATGTTTAAAATCTTATATCTGAGCTACTTTTGTCTTATTAGACATTGATTATCATGTTCATATTATTTCGAGTCGTATACTATCCTGCTTTGCTTTACTTGTATAATTGTATTGTTTCTCAAGCTGCATTATCAATTAATATTTTATTGGCCATATAGTATAATTTATTGAGCTTGTATAAACATGTTCTATCTTTGATGACGATTATTTCAGATGATTTACTTACTTTCATACTATGAATTCCTTTATATATCTTGCAACTGTAAACAGTGACATTTTGAAATTAGAAATTGAGGTTAGGTGGTGGTGCCTATATATATGCAATGCATTGGATTATGGATTTGGGTCTTCTTGGACCCACCTGATTTATATATCTTCAGGCGTTGCAAAAGAGTCATTGAAAATGCTGTTTGGCTATCTTCGATTTTCTCGAGCACCTAGTCGGTCTTCCAAGATTAGAATCATGTTTTCTTTATTCTTGTGTTTCTAGGCTAATACTAATTTTGATTAGAAGGGATTAATAATTTACTTGTAAAGGTTATTCAGTAATTTTTTTTTTATATTATGTGCACGTTAAAGCATAATTATCATTATTGTCTTCATTCCACATACACAGATCTTAACTAGAGCTCACTTCATAATCTTGTCATAGAAAATATGTGCCGCTTCTTTTATATGACTATGAGTACGTGGGAAACCCAATTTTTACAAAGTTGATAAACTCAATCTTTATAAAGAGTTTCTCACAAACCTCTGATCATTTATCAACTTTGTAAAGATTGAGTTTCTCACAAACCCGTAGTCATTTTCTTGTATATAAAAAGAGTGAAATATGTATGAGCATATAAATGAAACAACACATATTTTTTATGATAAGATTATGGAGTGATCTCAAGTTAAGATCCGTGTACATGAAATTAAGAAAGTAATGATAATTATGCTTTAATGGGCACAAAATAGAAAAAAAGTTCACGTAATAACCGGAACAAGTAAATTATTAATCCCCTCTAATCAAAATAAGTGTTAGCCTAGAAGCACATACTAACAACAAGAATAAAACAAATACGATTCTAACCTCGGAAGACCGACCAAGTGCTCGAGAAAATCGAAGATGTCCAAATATCATTTCCAATGGCTCTTTTGCAACGCCTGGAGATATATAAACCGGGTGGGTCCAAGAAGACCCAAATCCACAATCCAATGCATCGCATATATAGGGGCATTGCCAGCCAACCTCAATTTCTAATTTCAAAATGTCATCGTCAATAGTTCCAAGATGTATAAAGGGATCCACAGTCTCAAAGTAAGTAAATCATTCAAAATAATCGACATCAAAGATACAACATGTTCATATAAGCTCAACAAAGTGTACTATATGGCCAATAAAATATTAATTTATAATGCAGCTTGAGAAACAATACAATTATACAAGTAAAGAAAAAACAGGATACGACACGAAACAACACAAAACACTATTGTCAATGTCTAATACCACACAAATAACTCAGATATAAGATTTTAAACATGGTAAAAGTACACACAACTACTGATCATCACTTACAGAGTATGTTCATAGTTGAGAGATTAAAAGCCCTTTTTTCTTCCATTAGTGTTTTGAACACGAATGATAATGATAATAAGATTATTTTCATATCAAAATAATTACAAATAATTAATAATTAATAATTATCATAATCTCATACTAATTAATTTTGTACTTCCCAGGCGGGCTGAGTATTTTTAAAATGTTAAAAATATGATGATTAATTTTAAAATTTCGTGAAGTATTTTTATTAGTTTGTATGGCGTAATTGGGATCCAAAGTTCAAACACAGGCGGGCACTGGGAAGTATAGAATTAATAATTATGAGATTATGATCATTATCTATTTTTTATAATTATTTTAATATGATAATAAGCTTATTATCATTATCATTCGTGTTCAAAACACTAATGAACATACTCATCAGTAGTTGTTTGTATTTTTTACAATGTTTAAAATCTTAAATCTGAGCTACTTGTGTGGTATTAGACATTGACAATCGTGTTCGTGTCGTGTAATATCATGCTTTGCTTTACTTGTATAATTGTATTGTTTCTCAATCTACATTATCAATTAATACTAGCATAAAAGCCCGTGCGAGGCACGGGCCGCTAGCTTAAATTGTTTTTATAAAGTTTGATATATATAGAGTTTTTCTTATTGATGGTATATGTAGCTATTGGGTGCTTACTTAAGTATGTTCAAGTTTTTAATTTAGAAATTAATACGAGTATTACTAATAGCTGTCATGTTAGTTTACAATTTTTTTTGCGGGATAGAATAGATACCGGGTGTTCTAGATAAGTTTTAGAACATTGCAATCCTAAATTTTCTTCCAATTCTTCAAGATGTTAGATTCTGGAGAGTAGGTTTTATTACTCATTTTGATCAAAAGCCTTCATAAATCTTCTAATACTCTACTTAGGTCTTGCACTTTCAGTTCTTAAAACTTTCTTTCTAACTCGTTCATATCTTTTCTTGCAATTTGTTGATTTTAATGTAATATATGTATTTTTTTTTAGAATAATAATAATAATAATAATAATAATAATAATAATTAGAATTAGAATTAGAATTATTACAAAAGGAAAAAAAAAGTGATATTAGTTATCGGTTAGTAATTAGAATTCTAATAATTATAGGATAATTAAACCTATATATATATATACACGCCTATTCTATAAAACCCTAAGATTAAGAGGTTGCGTAAAGAGAAAAACAGAGAGGGAGAAACAGAGCCGCATACTAGGTGTTTGAGAGAGACAGTTTAGCAGAATAGTGGGCATACAAGTAAGAAATTTTCTATACTTATTGCTATACTCTTTCAACGATTAGATTATATATTTGTGTAAACTGTATTGTAGTTCAAGTCTTGGTCTTGTGGCTCTACTTTTCTTTATAATAGCTTTTTGTGGAGTTAAAAGTGGATTTAATAATATAATTATTTATGGTACAGTCTTTTGCAAAATTGTTATGGTCTGATTTCAGGTTAGTTAAAACATGAGTTATGTTTTGGACTTTTGGTTACCTAATTGTTATTTAAATAAGTTTAATATTTTTATGGCTAATTCACCTGTACGTAATCAGATTATCAACTGTAGGTATTCATGGCCAAGTTTGTTGAATAATAATAATAATAAAAAAAAAAAGAATAATTAAATATGTACCACATACGTGTGTCTGTGCAAGGTATATGTTAACTGATTTTTTTTAGCTTGGTTGGTTTTGAGCTATGGCCATTAATGTCAATTTTAATATTTAATAATTACTTGATTTAATATTAGTTACTAGGCCTTAAATAAATTAGTGGAAGATGGGTATTAGTATTAATGCAATTACAGGAGCATTACATGTTATTGTTTTGAGTCGAAGGTGTACAAAGAAGAAGTACTTCTTGTTTTCTTATATTAATAATATGTCTCTCTGTCTAATATGATGTCATAAGATTAGAATTTAAAGTTTGTTTAATTGTTACATTTATGTTATTAAAGAAGTGATGTTCGGGTAAATAAAATGGTGGCCACGTTAACTAGCAGTTGTGTAACAAAGTGTTGGACTCAGGAGCATTATTAGTGTTTACTCTTCAATGTTAATATTTGGTTATTGGATGTACGTATTATAATTTAGAACCGAGATTCTTGTTTAGGCCTAGTTGCTGATGAGTAATTGTTTTAATAAATAAATATGATAATATAAAAATAATGTATGTTAATAATAAATTATGTTTTGTAATTTAGATCGGGGGCCGAGAGTTTAGCGGATCGTTCGCGAATTTCGTTAGTATCCTTAATTGCTATTTTCGAGGTACGGATTCTCTCCTATTTTATTCAGCGCTACTCCTCTTGGAAATATTAATGTTAAATTCGTTTTGACCTCAAATCTGTTCATTTGATTTTGATCATTTTGATTCTGAAAATTTGTTCTGACTCTGAAAATATTTTTTATATCTGTTTCGAAATATTTAAATATCTGTTTCTGCAATTTTCTGATATTGCTTATATTTTATATCTGTTGAAAATATTGAAGATATCTGTTTCTGTGATTTTAAAGGTTTTGCGAAATTTGTTATTTGAACCCTTAGTGATATAGGGTATACCGAGTTAACCAGCTGTAGGGGTACTACAACCATGTCATTGCGGCACCAGTGACATGACACTTCCATGACAGTGTGATTGGTCATGGCGTATCCTTCTGTTCTGATAGCTCAGGAGGCGAGCTTTTGCGCATTTGATATTTGTTTCAGGATACGTGGGTGCACCCAGAATTTATGATTTGTGATTTGTGATTTGACAGTGACGTTGTATATGCCGTACACGTTATCCGGTTTGTTGCACACATTAGGTACCCTATGATGTGTGTATTTGTATCTGTTCTGTTCTGATCTCGGTATGATATATCCTAACCCCTCGTTGCTTCAGCCATACTTATTTTTAAATAAATGTTTTGTTATAAACTATCAAATATGGATAGTTGTTTCCTGTTTTATAAACTGTATTCCAAATCCGTACTGGGCAATTGGCTCATGCCGTATTCTTTTTCTGGCAGGTGCTTAGAGGGATCTGGGACTGTGTGATGGAGAGCCACCCCTTTATATCATTGATTAGGATTTGCAGACTTCTATCGCTATTTAGACTTGAATATTATTTTAGACATTTGGGTTTTTTTCATATTTATTGCTTTGAACCGTTTTGGAGGTTTAATATTATCTTGGAGATTATTAGACTGTTTAATTATTATTATTTAGAGATTATTTTAGTGCTCTGTTTGCAGGTTTAAGGTTTAATAGGTAGCCCCTCATTTAGATATAGATGGGGGTGTTACAAAGATGGCATCAGAGCTTAGGTTCTTTCTTGTAGAAAACCTATTTAGGTTGACCTGTGAGATTGGGTAGACGTTAGGATGGGTGCTCTATTTCAAGTTCATTTCATTTGTCTCTATTCTTTTGACTTCTGTTTTTAAATCGCTTCTACTTATCTATTCTTGTTATCTTCATTCGTTCGTTATTTTATATTGTAGATGCCTCCTAGACGTAATCGAACTACTAATCAGACTAACTTGGGTGTTAGCCAAGCTGAGTTAGCTGCGATGATAGGTCAAGCAGTGGCTCAGGGTATACAGCAAGCTATGGCAAATCAGAATAATCAGAACAACCAGAATAATCAGAACAATCAGAATAATCAGAATGGTCAAGGGAATCAAGATGGTCAGAATAATCAGAATGGTCAAGGACATCAGCAAAATCTGGAGGGTCAGGGTAATCCAGTGGAGCCATTTGTATGGTTAGAGAGATTTGTTAAGCAGAAACCAGAATCTTTTCACGCACCACAGACTCCTATTGATGCTGAGAATTGGATTGTTCATCTTGAGAAGATTTTTGATGCTTTGGGTTGCGATGAGATCCAGAAGGTCAGATTGGCTGTGTATAAGTTAGAGGGAGATGCTCAGCGATGGTGGAGAGGTGTGAAGGCTACTAGGGGTGAGGAGTTTACAGAGACATTGATTTGGCAGGGATTTAAGGAAGTTTTCTATGAGCAGTACTTTTCTAATGCAGATAGAGAGGCATATTTGAGGGAGTTTCATTCTATCTCGCAGAACTTCGATGAGAGCCTTACTGACTATATGGCGAGGTTTATCAGGTTAGCTGGATTTGCTGGGACAGTTGCAGGGACTGCTACACAGCAAGCTGAAAAATTTTAATGGGGACTGAGGCCTAATCTGAGGGGTTCTATCATTTCACTAAAGTTTCCTAATGTGGCGGAGGTGGCAGATGCAGCTAAGGATATTGAGAAGGAGCGTACTGAGTATAGAGTTTCCAGGTTTCAGAATGATCGTAAGAGGCCTAGAGATGATCATAGTTATGTACAGGGTAAATAGTGGAATGGAGGTCAAGGTAATCAGCAGGGACAGTGGCGTGGAAGATACCAGAATATGAGGACTCAGTCGACTTACGGTCAGAATCAGTATGGTGGTCAGAAGCAGAATCAGAATCAGAATCAGCAGTTTCAGCGGTTTCAGCATCAGCAGCCTAGGCAGTGGCAGAATCGTCAACAAGGGCAGAATCGTCAACAGGGGCAGAATCGTTATTCAGTGTATGGGGGCAACCCCAATATGATTCCGGTGGCTCCTTGTGCTACATGTGGTGGACATCACCCAGGGAGAGCTTGTTATAAACAGTCTGGGGCATGTTTCTTATGCGGTTCGATGCAGCATAGGGCTAAGGATTGTCCGACATCGCGGAACACTGGTGGTGGAGGTAGTGGTAGTGGTGGTCAGCAGAATCAACAGAATCCTTCAGGCAGAGTGTTTGCACTGACTTCTAATCAGGCAGCAGCTCATTCAGGTACCATTTCAGGAACACTTCTTGTTGGTAAACGTGATGCTTATGTGTTATTTGATACTGGTTCGACTCATTCTGTTGTGTCTTTATCGTTTGTTCGTCATCTTGGTGTTCTTCCATCATTATTATATCCTCGTATGTCTATTGCTACCCCAATGGGGAATTCCGTTATTATTTTTGATGTGTACCGAGAATGTCCGATAGCTGTTGGGGATAGAAATTGTAAGGTTAACTTGCTTCCGATGGAGATGCATGACTTTGACATTATTTTGGGCATGGATTGGTTGAGTGAACATCGAGCTACAATTGATTGTCAAGGGAAGAGGGTGATCTTTGGGGATGCAGATAAACCAGAATTTGTATATCAGGGTTCTCAACCGAAAGGAGAGGTTAAAATGATTTCGGCTCTAAAGGCGAGTAAACTTTTGTCTAAGGGTTGTGATGGCTATCTTGCGTTCGTGAAGGATATGTCTAAGGTTGAGCCTCGTATCGAGGATTATCCAGTTGTGAATGAATTTGCAGACGTGTTTCCCGATGAGCTACCAGGATTGCCACCACAGCGAGAGGTGGAGTTTACTATTGAACTTGTTCCAGGTGCAGAGCCTATTTCTAAGGCGCCGTACCGAATGGCACCATTAGAGTTGCAGGAATTGAAAGAGCAGTTACAAGAGTTATTGGATAGAGGATTTATCAGGCCAAGTGTATCTCCGTGGGGTGCCCCAGTGTTGTTTGTGAAGAAGAAGGATGGTTCCATGAGGTTGTGTATTGACTACAGGGAGTTGAATAAGGTGACTATCAGAAACAGGTATCCTTTGCCACGCATTGATGACTTGTTCGATCAGTTGCACGGGGCGAAGTACTTTTCGAAGATAGATTTGAGATCGGGTTATCACCAGTTGCGAGTAAGAGATGAAGATATTCCGAAGACAGCATTTCGTACTCGTTATGGGCATTATGAGTTTCTTGTGATGTCCTTTGGGTTGACGAATGCTCCAGCGGTATTTATGGATTTGATGAATCGTGTCTTTCATGATTATTTGGATAAGTTTGTTGTCGTCTTTATCGATGATATCTTGATATACTCTAGGAGTAAGGAGGAGCATGAGGAGCACTTACGTACTGTACTTGAGATCTTGAGGGAGAAGAAATTGTTTGCAAAATTTTTAAAGTGTGACTTCTGGTTAGAGCAGGTGGCATTTTTAGGGCATGTTGTGTCTGCTAGAGGAATTGAGTTAGATCCTGCGAAAGTTGAGGCTATCACTAATTGGCCGAGACCTAGCAATGTGACAGAGGTGAGGAGTTTCTTGGGTTTGGCAGGTTATTATAGGCGCTTTGTGGAGGGTTTCTCGTCCATAGCTTTGCCGATGACTCAACTAATGAGAAAGGGTGTTAAGTTCCAGTGGAATGATGATCGTGAGAAGAGTTTCCAAGAGTTGAAGAAGAGATTGGTGACAGCTCCTATACTTGTGCTGCCATCAGGGAGTGGAGGATATCAGGTTTATAGTGATGCTTCTAAGAGAGGATTGGGTTGTGTTCTTATGCAGCATGGGAAGGTGATTTCTTACGCTTCTAGGCAGCTTAAACCCTATGAGGTAAACTATCCTACGCATGACTTGGAGTTAGCAGCAGTGGTCTTTGCTTTGAAAATTTGGAGGCATTATTTGTATGGAGAGACTTGTGATATCTTCACTGATCACAAGAGTCTTAAGTACATTTTTACTCAAAAGGAGCTTAACATGAGACAACGGAGGTGGCTTGAACTTCTTAAGGATTATGATGCTAATATTCAGTACCATCCAGGGAAGGCAAATGTTGTGGCAGACGCTCTTAGTAGGAAGAACTTGGGGAGTGTTGCATCTCTCATTACTCAGCCACATCTTATTTTAGACATGGAGCGCTTTGGTATTGAATTGTATACTAGAGGGTCAGATGGTAGCATTGCAAGTTTGAGAGTGGAACCAAATCTGGTTTCAAGGGTCAAGGAAGCTCAAAAGAAAGATACAGGTTTGGATGTTATTAGATCGGAGGTGGCAGCTGGTAAGCAAAAACATTTTCGTGTTGATGATGATGGTGTGTTATGGTTGGGTAGTAAATTGTGCGTGCCTGCAGACATGGCGATTCGCGAAGAAATTTTGACCGAGGCTCATAGTTCTTCATTCTCTATTCATCCAGGTTCCACTAAGATGTATAGAGATTTGAAGGAGCACTTCTGGTGGAGTAGAATGAAAGCAGACGTAGCAGAGTTTGTGGGGAAATGTCTTATATGTCAACAGGTGAAGATAGATCATCAGAGGCCTAGTGGATTATTGCAGCAGTTAGATATTCCAGTTTGGAAGTGGGAAAACATTACTATGGATTTTGTGACTCATTTGCCGAGAACCTTCAGGAAGAACGATGTTATATGGGTGGTGGTTGATAGACTTACTAAATCAGCTCATTTCTTGCCTATTAGAGAGACTACTCCTATTCATGAATTGGCAGAGATTTTTCAGCGGGATATTGTTAGACTTCATGGTGTGCCTGTGTCGATAGTTTCTGACAGGGATACGAGGTTTACATCACATTTTTGGAAGGGATTCCAGCAGGCTTGGGGTACGAGACTTAATTTTAGTACAGCTTTTCATCCGTAGACGGATGGACAGTCAGAGAGGACGATTCAGACATTAGAGGATATGTTGAGGGCTTGTGCTTTGGAGTGGACAGGTGATTGGGATAAGTATTTGTATCTTGTTGAGTTTGCGTATAATAATAGTTGGCACGCGAGTATTAGTATGCCACCATTTGAGGCTTTGTATGGTAGGAGGTGTAGAGCACCGTCTTGTTGGGACGAGGTTGGCGAACGAGTCATTGAAGGGCCAGAATTAGTTAGAGTTACTAATGAGAAGGTGGAGCAGGCTAAGGCAAGTTTGAAGGAGGCTCGATCACGACAAAAGAGTTATGCGGATCAACATAGGAAGTTTGGTGGATTTGAACGTGGTGATCATGTGTTCTTGAAGGTGTCGCCTTGGAAGGGTGTTAAACGTTTTGGTATGAAAGGGAAGCTTAGTCCGAGATATGTTGGTCCTTTTGATGTTATAGAGAAAGTGGGTGAAGTGTCTTATAGGGTTGCGTTACCACCGCAGTTATCTCATGTCCATAATGTGTTTCATGTGTCTGTTTTGAGGGGCTACAAGTATCATCCGCTTCATGTAGTTCAGTATCCATTGCATACGATTAGAGAGGATCTTACTTGTGAGGAGGAAGCAGAAGCTATCCTAGCTCGAGAGGAGCGAGTTATGAGAAAGAGTACCATTCCGTTTGTGAAAGTCTTGTGGAAAAACCATTCTGAGAGAGAGGCTACTTGGGAATTAGAAGAATCTATTCGTGAGAGATATCTGCACTTATTTGATTCAGGTACGATTTTTAGTTTCGTTTGATTCCGGGGACGGAATCCTTTTTAAGGGGGTATATATGTAATATATGTATTTTTTTTTAGAATAATAATAATAAGAATAATAATAATAATAATTAGAATTATTACAAAAGGAAAAAAAAAGTGATATTAGTTATCGGTTAGTAATTAGAATTCTAATAATTATAGGATAATTAAACCTATATATATATATACACGCCTATTCTATAAAACCCTAAGATTAAGAGGTTGCGTAAAGAGAAAAACAGAGAGGGAGAAACAGAGCCGCATACTAGGTGTTTGAGAGAGACAGTTTAGCAGAATAGTGGGCATACAAGTAAGAAATTTTCTATACTTATTGCTATACTCTTTCAACGATTAGATTATATATTTGTGTAAACTGTATTGTAGTTCAAGTCTTGGTCTTGTGGCTCTACTTTTCTTTATAATAGCTTTTTGTGGAGTTAAAAGTGGATTTAATAATATAATTATTTATGGTACAGTCTTTTGCAAAATTGTTATGGTCTGATTTCAGGTTAGTTAAAACATGAGTTATGTTTTGGACTTTTGGTTACCTAATTGTTATTTAAATAAGTTTAATATTTTTATGGCTAATTCACCTGTACGTAATCAGATTATCAACTGTAGGTATTCATGGCCAAGTTTGTTGAATAATAATAATAAAAAAAAAGAATAATTAAATATGTACCACATACGTGTGTCTGTGCAAGGTATATGTTAACTGATTTTTTTTAGCTTGGTTGGTTTTGAGCTATGGCCATTAATGTCAATTTTAATATTTAATAATTACTTGATTTAATATTAGTTACTAGGCCTTAATTAAATTAGTGGAAGATGGGTATTAGTATTAATGCAATTACAGGAGCATTACATGTTATTGTTTTGAGTCGAAGGTGTACAAAGAAGAAGTACTTCTTGTTTTCTTATATTAATAATATGTCTCTCTGTCTAATATGATGTCATAAGATTAGAATTTAAAGTTTGTTTAATTGTTACATTTATGTTATTAAAGAAGTGATGTTCGGGTAAATATGTTTTCTTTTATTATTATAATAAAATGGTGGCCACGTTAACTAGCAGTTGTGTAACAAAGTGTTGGACTCAGGAGCATTATTAGTGTTTACTCTTCAATGTTAATATTTGGTTATTGGATGTACGTATTATAATTTAGAACCGAGATTCTTGTTTAGGCCTAGTTGCTGATGAGTAATTGTTTTAATAAATAAATATGATAATATAAAAATAATGTATGTTAATAATAAATTATGTTTTGTAATTTAGATCGGGGGCCGAGAGTTTAGCGGATCGTTCGCGAATTTCGTTAGTATCCTTAATTGCTATTTTCGAGGTACGGATTCTCTCCTATTTTATTCAGCGCTACTCCTCTTGGAAATATTAATGTTAAATTCGTTTTGACCTCAAATCTGTTCATTTGATTTTGATCATTTTGATCTGAAAATTTGTTCTGACTCTGAAAATATTTTTTATATCTGTTTCGAAATATTTAAATATCTGTTTCTGCAATTTTCTGATATTACGTATATTTTATATCTGTTGAAAATATTGAAGATATCTGTTTCTCTGATTTTAAAGGTTTTGCGAAATTTGTTATTTGAACCCTTAGTGATATAGGGTATACCGAGTTAACCAGCTGTAGGGGTACTACAGCCATGTCATTGCGGCACCAGTGACATGACACTTCCATGACAGTGTGATTGGTCATGGCGTATCCTTTTGTTCTGATAGCTCAGGAGGCGAGCTTTTGCGCATTTGATATTTGTTTCAGGATACGTGGGTGCACCCAGAATTTATGATTTGTGATTTGTGATTTGACGGTGACGTTGTATATGCCGTACACGTTATCCGGTTTGTTGCACACATTAGGTACCCTATGATGTGTGTATTTGTATATGTTCTGTTCTGATCTCGGTATGATATATCCTAACCCCTCGTTGCTTCAGCCATACTTATTTTTAAATAAATGTTTTGTTATAAACTATCAAATATGAATAGTTGTTTCCTATTTTATAAACTGTATTCCAAATCCGTACTGGGCAATTGGCTCATGCCGTATTCTTTTTCTGGCAGGTGCTTAGAGGGATCTGGGACTGTGTGATGGAGAGCCACCCCTTTATATCATTGATTAGGATTTGCAGACTTCTATCGCTATTTAGACTTGAATATTATTTTAGACATTTGGGTTTTTTTCATATTTATTGCTTTGAACCGTTTTGGAGGTTTAATATTATCTTGGAGATTATTAGACTGTTTAATTATTATTATTTAGAGATTATTTTAGTGCTCTGTTTGCAGGTTTAAGGTTTAATAGGTAGCCCCTCATTTAGATATAGATGGGGGTGTTACATTTTAAGCATTCTTTTCCTTTGTTTCGCTTCCTCTATCTTTCAGACTTTCAAAACATCGAATAATTCAGTGCCAAGTAATTGACCCAAACACAACAACTTGGGTAATCCAAAAACCCACCCCAGGTTCCCAAAAGATCATGATTTGTTGGTGCAATTTGTTGGTAAGGCTGTCGCGTGCCTATCAAATTATAATATCTAACTAATCCTTCTAACTGTGTAGCAGGGTAAGTCAGAGTCGATCCCACAGAGACAAACATATCAATCACTAGTTGTTTCTGATTTAATTCGGCTAAGCAAGTATCACAATAAATATTGAGAATTTATTAAACTAATCTTATACTAAAGCGAATTGTGTTTATATTAAATCAAATATTAAAAACATCCAGAATTAAGTATCCCCACTAGCATGAATTAATGCAATCGTGAATTCCCTCCCCAATTAATCAGATAAACTACTCAAAAGGAAAGATGCGCCCTATAAATACCAAAAACCCCTCTCAGGTATTAATGGCTTCTCCTAATATACAATCAAACCTATTCTCATGGTATCATGTAATTTAGAGACATTAATCACGGCACCCTAATTTCCTAACAATCCATTCTACCTATTCTCATGGAGAATTTCATGTTCTTTTTGGATAAATCACAACCATCTAATTCCAACTCTCGTTGATAATTGGATATTGGTTCAAACAACACATAATCACGTCTGATTTGCAATTGTTAATTTAAACAACTCAATAAGCAAGAGCAATTAAACAATTAAATTGGGGGAATTGAGAAATTCACACATCAATCATAACTAGGGTTCAACTTAACCCTAGATTAATAATCTACTCACTCATAATTGAATTAACTAAACAAGAGATATATGATTTGTAAGATGAACACATAATTATGAGGAATAGAGATGAACCTTTAATCTTCTATCTTCAAGGAAAATAAAAGTTCTCTGGAAAATCTCCCCAAAAGAAAGTGTTTACAAAGTTGTCTGTATCGTAAAATCTTCTCCTAAAAAAAACTGGTCCTTCTTCTCTATGCTAAAAGTATTTTGATGATTTAATTAATTATACCAATAAGTCTTCTAAGCCGAGTAGGATTCTCTACTAAAATTCGCAGTTGTCTGATCTCTGCAGTTTCTGGGCTTCTCCAGTTGGATTTTGCTTACTGGACCATCTCAGAATTAAAGAGAATTCCACAAGCTTCGCGTGGGCTGTAAGATCATCGAAAACGGACTTCTGAAACTCAAGATACGGCCCAAACAATGTAAGGAACCCGCGTAGCCCAATAATTCCGAATTTTCTTCTAATTAAGCTCCAAATAGCCCTTTTTATTCAAATCCTTCCAAATTTAGAACTTCCTTATATCCTACAATAAAACACCAAAATCTATCAAATAAATATCCAAATCAATGCAAAACACAATAAATATGAGAATAAAGTCATCTAAAATATATATAAAAATATATTCTATCAAACATCCCCACACTAAGTATTTGCACGTCCTCGGGCAAAGAAGAAATAAAAGACTAAGTCCTAACTAACTAATACCACTTCCGTAGGTGATCACGGTTGCATTTGGCATATGCAACAAGCCCTTTAAACCCCTAGGCAGCCCTAGTGGACGAGTAAGGTCTCGTGAGGGTTTATAGTAAATCTACCCACAAAATCTTATTTGGTTTGACTGCCAAGTCTCAAACATGAAATATATCATAGCACACCACACATGCAAACTTAACCATGTAATAGCTCTTAGATGTCATATAATGCAATTCCTCAACTTTACACACCAACACAACTATTCAAGTACGCGCACATAGTCTCAAAAGACTAAAATATATCATGAATAACATCAAAGTCTCAATCAACAAGATAATAGCATGCTTTGGATAGAAAATAATCTCACAAACACTCAAAGCACACAAGTGTTTAGGTGTAACTGTATCACTCAAATTCAATCAAATGCACATGTGCTACCATAAGCTTGCTTGTCCACCAAAATCTCTAGACTTCGTGTTCGTATAAATCAAAAGGTCTTTGTCAAGGGTTGTAACAAGGCTTAGGTGAGGGGTAGGAAAATGAAAAGGCTGCAATTGGTTAAACTTGACAACTAATAGAGCATAATGTTCATATACACTTGAAGCACTCAACATGAAACTAACTTTGAGATATCATCCCACATACAATGTAAACTCATAACTTTCATATTGTAAGAACCAATGAACAACTTTCTTTTCTTTCTTTCTTTTTTCATAGAGAGATTATTTTTTTTTCACTTCTTTTTTTCTTTATTTTTTTTTCTCTCTCTATTTTTTTTTTTTTTTTGTTGACCTTTGTGACTCTGTTTGAAATGTCACCAACAAGAAGTAGCCAAACCAATTCAAATCCCACCAAAATTCACACATTAACAAAGATATCCCCACACTCAATATTTTACCAATCTCAAGTATATATCACAATGCTCTACTAGTCAATCAAGACAAGAACAAATTAATAAGCTCAAGATTGTGATGGTAATATACGAAGAAAGAGGATATAGGCTCAAGGGGGCTCACTAAGGATTATTTTTAAGGGTACTGTTTGGGACAATACGGTTAATCCTAGTGCCTTTATCATTTTTACACAATACACGATTTCAATATACACACGACCTGGTTTAAAGCAAGTTCTAGAGCAACATGCACAATGACGAATAACTCACCACAAAAAAAATATAGATTGATAAAAAGATGTATCAATCCTGAATTAAGGCTCAAAATCTCACAGGTGATAGCATGCTAAACTCATCAAAATTGACAATAACATACATTCAAGTTTTGAAATTTCGCAAGCACATACAAGACATCATCATGTATAAGGTATTTTACGCTAAGGAGACAAATACATGACACTCGCAAAATAAAAGTCTACACGGTGTGTACTTATCCTTATTTACATGCTATATTGACACGGCAATCAATTTTTTTAATTTTCTAATTTTTTTGTGTTTTTCCATTTTTTTTAACTATCCTAAAAAAAATCTAACAAATTAAAAAGAAAAAAACCTAATTTTTTTTAATATTTTTTTATATTGGAAACCCCTCCCCACACTCAAGCGGTTCATTGTCCCCAATGAATAATAATAATAAATATACATTAAACTAATAAGATTCTAAAAAAAAAAAAAATTACAAAAATATATATATACAAAGAAAGGTTCAAAGTACTCCCCTTATGTCCTTGAATGAAGTGCCTCTTGAATAATGTGAGAATAAAAGCTTCACTTCAAATAAAATTCTGCTGCCGTTTTCCTTTATAAATAAGCAGATCCATTTTATAGCACAACAAATGATCTGCCTGAGTGGTTTGAATGTTGCTTTAAAAATCCTGAAGCACCAGCAGGTCAGGGGATCGAAACCCATTAGAGGTTACTATTTTTGAAAATGCAGCAAGCAACATGTGCTGGATGATTAGTTGGGCCTTGAATTAATTGGGCCTGTAAATACTGGACTTGGATGGTGGCTGCTAGCATGTGGGAGGCACGCGCGAGATTAAAGATTGTTAAACATTTGCATTCTCACGCGCAAGAGAAGCGCTCAGCAGAAAATTAAAACTGCTGTCTTGAGAATCAATACCGCAGTATTAAATCCCTGTCCCCTCCCGCACAAAAACTCATCAAATCACCAGGGAAACAAAGCGCCAGTATAATAAAACTATACCATGGTATTTAAGCCTTGACTTCTATAGCCTCACAAAAATTAAACCCCGATTTTTCTCAATAATACGCCAGTATAACCAATTGTTTGGACTTGATTTTTTTTTTCTTCGCCTTGCACTGGTTCATTCACACCACAAAAATATACAAATACAACAAAAAGCAATATATCACAATCATGGGTTGCCTCCCAAGAAGCGCTTTTCTTTAACGTCTTTGGCTAGACATTCTTATCAATCATTTCGATGAAGGGGTAGAAAGCGGAATCTCCACTTTCTCATTGATTGGCTCACCAACTCTGTAATGTTTGACTCTTTGCCCATTCACCTTAAATGATCCTCCATGAGTATCCAACAATTCAACTGCACCATATGGAAAAACCTTTTGTACCTTGAACGGACCCGACCACCTAGAACGCAATTTTCCGGGAAAAAGTCTTAACCTCGAATTGAACAGAAGAACTAACTCCCCTTCCTTGAATTCTCTTCGTAACAGCCCTTTGTCATGCCACTTCTTTGTTTTCTCCTTGTAAAGCTTAGAACTTTCATAAGCCTCGAAACGAAGCTCATCAAGCTCATTAAGTTGTAGAAGTCTCTTCTCACCCGCTGCTAACATATCAAAATTTAGACCCTTGATAGCCCAAAATGCACGGTGCTCTAACTCTACGGGAAGATGACATGCTTTTCCATAAACCAATCTATACGGAGTTGTCCCAATAGGTGTCTTAAACGCAGTTCTATAAGCCCAAAGTGCATCATCAAGCTTCATAGACCAATCCTTCCTTGATTTTGCAACTGTCTTCTCCAAGATATTCTTTATTTCACGGTTAGAGATCTCCACTTGACCACTGGTTTGGGGGTGATAAGAAAGTCCCACCTTATGATAAACTCCATATTTCTTCAACATAGCTTCAAATCGATTTTCGAGAAAATGCTTTCCTCCATCACTAATCAAAATCCTCGGCACTCCAAATCTAGGAAAAATCGTCTTCTTAAAGAACTTGCTCACAACACGAGCATCATTAGTGGGTGATGCAATGGCTTCAACCCATTTTGAGACGTAGTCCACAGCTACCAAGATATATCTGTTCTTAAAAGATGGAGGGAAAGGTCCCATGAAATCTACTCCCCACACATCGAAAAGCTCCACTTCAAGAATGCTATTTAGAGGCATCTCATTGCGTCTTGAAATATTCCCCGTTCTTTGGCAACGATTACAAGAATGAACATATTGGTAGACATCTTTAAAGAGAGTTGGCCAATAAAAACCGCACTGAAGAATCTTTGCAGCAGTTTTCGTAGTACTTGCATGACCACCACTTGGCAAATCGTGACAATGTGAGATTATAGAGGAAATCTCATAATACGGAACACATCTTCTAATGACTCCATCAGCACAGGATTTATAGAGAAATGGATCATCCCAAAAGTGCTTCCTCACATCATAGAAAAATTTCTTCTTTTGCTGCGATGAGTAACCATGAGGAACAGTTCCACTAGCTAAGAAATTAGCTATGTCAGCATACCAAGGAACCTCTAGACTTGCAAGAGAAAGTAGATGATCGTCAGGAAAAGAATCATCAATCGGAGTAGATTTATCATCATCCTTATCAAGAGTAAGGCGTGAAAGATGATCAGCAACCACGTTCTCAGCCCCTTTCTTATCCTTAATCTCTAAGTCAAATTCTTGAAGAAGCAAAATCCAACGAATCAAACGAGGTTTAGCATCCTTCTTACTCATCAAGTATCTCAAAGCTGCATGATCCGTGTGAACAATAACTTTTGAACCAACGAGATAGGATCGAAATTTTTCCATAGAATACACCACTGCTAGCAATTGTTTCTCCGTTGTTGCATAATTAATTTGAGCTCCATCCAAGGTCTTGCTTGTATAGTATATAGCATGCAGCTTTCCATCTTTCCTTTGGCCTAGGACTGCACCAATAGCTTGATCACTAGCATCACACATGATCTCAAATGGCAGACTCCAATCCGGTGGTTGTATAATTGGGGCAGAAACAAGAGCTTTCTTTAACGTTTCAAAAGCCTCAACACAAGCATCAGTGAACACAAAAGGTACCTCCTTACCCAAAAGCTCAGTAAGAGGTCGAGCAATCTTCGAAAAATCTTTTATGAAACGGCGATAGAATCCAGCATGACCAAGAAAACTTCTTATCCCCTTGACTGAAGTAGGGTGTGGTAAGCGCTCAACAACTTCGACCTTGGCTCTATCAACTTCAATGCCTCTTTTTGACACAACATGACCCAAAACAACTCCCTCCTGTACCATAAAGTGACATTTTTCCCAATTGAGAATTAAATTAACTTCTTGACATCTATGAAGTACCTTCTCCAAGTTATGTAAACATGCATGAAAAGAAGTTCCACCAACTGAGAAGTCATCCATAAAAACCTCCATAATGTCTTCAATGAAATCTGAGAAAATTGCCATCATACATCGCTGAAATGTGGGAGGAGCACAACATAATCCAAATGGCATTCTGCGGTATGCAAATGTACCATAGGGACATGTAAAAGTCGTCTTTTCTTGATCATTCGGATGGATAGGAATCTGGAAAAATCCTGAATATCCATCTAAGAAGCAGAAGTAAGAATGTTTCGCCAATCTTTCAAGCATTTGATCAATAAAAGGGAGAGGAAAATGATCTTTCCTTGTGGCCTTATTCAATTTCCGATAATCAATGCACATGCGCCACCCTGTTACAGTTCTAGTAGAGATCGACTCACCCTTATCATTCTTCACCACGGTCATTCCTCCTTTCTTTGGAACAACATGCACAGGACTAACCCACTTGCTGTCAGAGATAGGATAGATTATACCTGCATCAAGAAGTTTTAAAACCTCCTTTTTGACCACCTCCATCATATTAGGATTGAGTCTCCGTTGAGGCTCAATAGAAGAAGCCTGCTCATCTTCCAAAATAATCTTATGCATGCAGAATGATGGATTAATGCCCTTAATATCATCAATGGAATACCCAATAACATTTTTATATTTTCTCAAGACCGTGAGCAACTGCTCAATTTGAATGTCATCAAGCTCAGAATTAACAATGATAGGATATGTTTCATTAGGGCCCATAAACACATATTTCAAAGATGCAGGTAGTGGTTTCAGTTCTACCTTAGGAGGCGTGGAACTCTCCTTAACTTTTTCATGCTGTAGCACATTAGAATGTTCATGCTTATATGTAGGTGCTGCATCCAAAAGCTTCTCGTAACCCTGACACTCTCCATTTTCTTCATCAACGTTACCCTCAAGAACAGCTTGAAGCGGATCCTCAGATAGTAGAATTTTGGCTTTCATGTCGATCACTTCCTCTAGTGCATCCACCCTATTCACAAACTCATCCGCAGAAGGATGTCCCATTGTAGTTTGCAGCTTGAATTCCATCTTCTCTTCGCCTACTTCAAAAGAAATTCTTCCATTTTTCATGTCAATGATAGCTCCAGCTGTTGCTAAGAAAGGCCTCCCAAGAATGATAGGAATATTTGCATCTTCTTCCATTTCCATGACAACAAAATCACATGGAATATAAAACTTCCCTACCTTAAGGGGCACATCTTCAAGAATTCCCAATGGAAACTTCACACTTCTGTCTGCCAGTTGTAAAGAGATACGTGTGGGTTTCAGTTCACCCATCTGAAGTTTTTTACAAATCGACAAAGGCATCAAACTGACACTTGCTCCAAGATCACACAAAGCTCTTTTAATTTCGACATCCCCAAGCGGAACAGGAATTGAGTAGCTACCTGGGTCCGCTAACTTCTTTGGAAGATCATTTTGCAAGATGGCACTGCACTCTGCCGTTAATGAGATGGTAGAGCTTTCTTCAATTTTTCTCTTTCTTGACAAAATATCTTTCAGGAATTTTGCATAAGATGGCATCTCAGTGATAGCATCCATGAATGGGATATTGATATGTAGCTTCTGCAAAATTTCAAGGAACTTACCATACTTCTTCTCTAGCTTCGCTTGTGCTAACCTTTGTGGAAAAGGAACAGGCGGCACATATGGTTTAAGAGGAACATCTACTGATTCTTTCTTTTCTTTTTCCACGATCTCTGGTTCTACCAGTTTCTCAGTTGCAATCTCCTCTTTACTTTCTTTAGCATTCTCAACATTTTTGCTCGCATTCAATTCCGGCTCTTTCAATTCTTTACCACTTCTCAAAGTTACAGCATTGATATGCCCCCTTGACGGCTGCTCAGTTTGACCAGGAAGTTGGCCCGAAGACTTATTAAGTTGGCTCAACTGTTGAGAAATTTGAGTGATCGTGTTCTCCATCATTTTGTTGTGAGCCTTTATCTCATTGATGCTTGAATCGAAGTGCTCATTCTTCTTCGATTGAGTAGAGATAAATCCTTCCATAAGACTTTCCAAGTTAGATTTCTGCGGCTGAGCTTGCTGAAAACCAGGAGGCTGAGAAAAATTATTTTGTGAAGATTGTCCTTGACCCTGATTGTTCCTGTAGGAGAAATTTGGATGATCTCTCCAACCTGGATTGTACGTGTTGGAGTAAGGATTATACTGCGGCTTCTGATTCTGATTGTAAAGAGCATTAGCTTGCTCAACTGCCATTCCAGAAGGATTGTATTGACAAGCAAGTTTGGTGTGTCCAACAACACCACATATCTCACATGAAGCAACAGTAGATGGAGTGCTTCTGGCATCCAATTGCTCAATCTTTTTGACCATAGCCTGCATAGTGGTATTAATCATGGTTAGAGCATCAACATCATACTTACCACCCTTTTTAGGATGATTTCGATCATTGTATGGATAATTATCATTAGACGCCATCTCGTCTAACAAAGCTTTCGCATCTTCAGTACTCTTCTTCATAATAGAACCACCAGAAGAAGCATCAACAAAGTTTCGAAACTCTTGTGTCAACCCATTGTAGAATGTTTGGATCAACAACCAGTCAGGAATTCCATGGTGAGGGCATTGTCTCTGAAGTCGCTTAAATTTTCTCCAAGCATCATGAAGTGACTCGTCATCATCTTGACGAAAATTAGAGATCTCATTCCGGAGCTTAGAGGTCTTCTTCTGACTGAAGAATTTAAGTAGAAAAGCCTTCGCAAGACTATCCCAAGTAGTGAATGTATTTGGCCCTTCATCCTTCAACCAATCTTTTGCTGCATCCCGAAGAGAGAATGGAAATAATCGCAGCTTAACAGCTTCATCACTTACATTGGTCATCTTTATTGTATCACACTTCTCCAGAAAACTCTCAAGATGATCAACAGGATTTTCATTGGACAATCCTGCGAAAGAGTCATTAGAGATGAATTGGATAAACTGAGGCTTCAATTCAAAGTGAGTAGCTGTGATTGCTGGTCTGACAATGCTTGAGAGTACGCCTGTAGCATCTGGCATACCATGCTCCCTAAGAGCCTTAGCTGCAGGTGCATCACCCATAACTACCTTGTCTTTGTTTTTCCTTCGTAGTCCTGCTTGTCTTCTTGCTGTAGCTTCAATTTCTGGATCAAAAGCAATTAAATTTTTTGTACCTGAACTTCGAGTGTGCATGCAACAAGAAAACTAGAAACAAAGATCAAATAACAAGGGAATAATAGCCGAAGCAACACAACTAAAATACTTAGCTAAATCAATTCAAAA
This sequence comes from Heracleum sosnowskyi, assembly GCA_030848705.1. Lineage (NCBI taxonomy): Eukaryota > Viridiplantae > Streptophyta > Magnoliopsida > Apiales > Apiaceae > Heracleum > Heracleum sosnowskyi. Next base: position 75,106,438 of record CM061244.1, read on the forward strand.
TTAACTAATCTAACACTGCTTTGTCCCCGGCAGCGGCGCCAAAAATTTGGTAAGGCTGTCGCGTGCCTATCAAATTATAATATCTAACTAATCCTTCTAACTATGTAGCAGGGTAAGTCAGAGTCGATCCCACAGAGACAAACGTATCAATCACTAGTTGTTTCTGATTTAATTCGGCTAAGCAAGTATCACAATAAATATTGAGAATTTATTAAACTAATCTTATACTAAAGCGAATTGTGTTTATATTAAATCAAATATTAAAAACATCCAGAATTAAGTATCCCCACTAGCATGAATTAATGCAATCGTGAATTCCCTCCCCAATTAATCAGATAAACTACTCAAAAGGAAAGATGCGCCCTATAAATACCAAAAACCCCTCTCAGGTATTAATGGCTTCTCTTAATATACAATCAAACCTATTCTCATGGTATCATGTAATTTAGAGACATTAATCACGGCACCCTAATTTCCTAACAATCCATTCTACCTATTCTCATGGAGAATTTCATGTTCTTTTTGGATAAATCACAACCATCTAATTCCAACTCTCGTTGATAATTGGATATTGGTTCAAACAACACATAATCACGTCTGATTTGCAATTGTTATAATTTAAACAACTCAATAAGCAAGAGCAATTAAACAATTAAATTGGGGGAATTGAGAAATTCACACATCAATCATAACTAGGGTTCAACTTAACCCTAGATTAATAATCTACTCACTCATAATTGAATTAACTAAACAAGAGATATATGATTTGTAAGATGAACACATAATTATGAGGAATAGAGATGAACCTTTAATCTTCTATCTTCAAGGAAAATAAAAGTTCTCTGGAAAATCTCCCCAAAAGAAAGTGTTTACAAAGTTGTCTGTATCGTAAAATCTTCTCCTAAAAAAAACTGGTCCTTCTTCTCTATGCTAAAAGTATTTTGATGATTTAATTAATTATACCAATAAGTCTTCTAAGCCGAGTAGGATTCTCTACTAAAATTCGCAGTTGTCTGATCTCTGCAGTTTCTGGGCTTCTCCAGTTGGATTTTGCTTACTGGACCATCTCAGAATTAAAGAGAATTCCACAAGCTTCGCGTGGGCTGTAAGATCATCGAAAACGGACTTCTGAAACTCAAGATACGGCCCAAACAATGTAAGGAACCCGCGTAGCCCAATAATTCCGAATTTTCTTCTAATTAAGCTCCAAATAGCCCTTTTTATTCAAATCCTTCCAAATTTAGAACTTCCTTATATCCTACAATAAAACACCAAAATCTATCAAATAAATATCCAAATCAATGCAAAACACAATAAATATGAGAATAAAGTCATCTAAAATATATATAAAAATATATTCTATCATTTGTAGTAATACTTTGTGTTATAAACTGAACTAAAGTAACTGTTAGTACTTGTGCCCTAGAGACAATACTGTAATGTTCTTAGGGAAGACATTTTGATTATTAATAAATATGTTCTATGGATTTTCTTTCAATTATTTATTATGTCTTTATTAACTGCTATATGAATATTAGAATAATAAATATCCTTGGAATATAATCATGAATTCTATATCTCTAAGTATGTGACTTAGAATTGAGATTATATGAGTAGTGTTTATAATCCTAAAAGATCCCTAGTCGAGTATTTATTTGAGGACAATAATAATGCATTAAGACTAGTATGTTTGTTGACTGATGACCACATCTCATTGTTCATAAGTATGGTGATACTAAAGTCAAAGACATAAGTGCATGTTGGCAGAACATGGCACTGGATAGACCCACCGTGTGAATTCTTCATGGTAAGTGTTATCAAGTGTCATAAGCAATTCTCACAATGATAATGGTGTAATGATCCTTAGACTTGAAATCATTATATTTCTATATGAGAATTAATATACTTTGATTCTACTCAAAGTTACCTTTGATCGGGTAATGATAAATGTGGACATTGGGTATATTATGAATCATATGAGAAATATGAATGATAGATATAGGATTTAACCCTCCTGTTTTAGGAGTGATATTATTGGCCTCTTGATTGAGTGAGACTATGAAATGCATGACCATGCTCAAATTGTGATTTGTTTAATAGTCTACTCATCGATCAAGTAAACCGGGATTAAATGTTGAAGATGATGACATAAACCATGTAATAACCCGAATTTTTGGTAAAATTAAAACTTTTCTTATTATGATTAAGTGCATCAGTGAATAGTGATTTTGAGGATTAAGAAAAAATTTCATGCCACCTATGTACGAGACGTAGTGTGGATATTCTGAAGTCATATTAGTGATCTGCGGAGTAAATAAGTGTATGCAAAGACGATCGGAATTCAGAAATTCCAAATTTTATTTTGGTGTAGTATTTGACCGGGCAGTGGATTATATTTTACTATAATCAAGAAATGAGATATTAAATTTGAGGATTTGAGGATTTAATATTTTGGAATTTTATTATATTTGATTTGAGAATTTAGAACGGAAACCGCTGATACTTTATAACGAGATTAAACGATAAAGTGAATACATAGCGAAGTATGATTAAACGAGTGAAGTAGTGTATTGGACAAGCTTGGTGCACAAAGGAAGCAACCAAGTAGCTTCCATGTGAAACAAACAAACTAGTAAAGCTGCTTTGCCACTCAGACATCCCATTGCTTGACATGTGTCTTGATGATGAGACAAAATGCTATGACTCACCATACAACCACTCCACCATTTCTCTTCCAAGGAGCTCTCCAATCTGCCAAACAAGAACACAACTCAAAGAAAACTTCATATCTCCACTTCTATACATCCATAAATCACCATATTTTAACCGTAGCCTCCTCATTCTATGTAAAGACCACTCCTAAAGTTTGGTGGCAAACAAAGGGGTGTAGCCTAGTAAAATCCCTTCCCCAAGTTGAAGATTCCAATCTGCCCTGTTCCTGGCAGTTTCTGCCATCGATCTTAAAACGCCCATAAGTAGAGCTTCAAGCATTCCCTGGTGATGATCTAGGACTCAAAAGAAATCCCTTGAAGATCAGAAGGTGTGGTAAAAGATTTGAGAACGAAACTCTTATTTTTCGATTTTATATGATTTTTACAAGATGGTGTGTTCTAGGATGATTAGTTACTAACTTAGTTTTCATATTTTGTTTCTTGATGGTTTGGCTTCCAAAGGATGTTCTAAGCAAGGTTTAAGAGTTGTAAAGTCTTTAGAGCACTTCTAAGCTTCAAGCCAAGGTATAAATCTTTGGAAACCCCTTTGATGAATATTGTGTTTTAACGGAGTTTTGATGTGGTATGCATGTTTAGAGGCATGAATCTTGTGTGGTTGTTATGAAAATGGAAAAATAAGTATTGTAGCTCCAAGACCTGTTGAGGCAGTGATGAAGATGATGAATGGTGTATATGAGTCTTGGGTATTGATTGAATGCTTATTTGGGTTGGTTAAAAATTGGATTATTCGATTTTAAGCCGTCGTAATGCCCGATTTTTTATAACTCAAACAACTGCCTAGAATCCGAAACCCTAACTGCCTCTTTTGGTTCAGTAATGAACATGAGTGTGTAGAGCTTTGTTTCTAGTTTACGTGAGCGCAAGAATCATGTCATTACGATTAACGGTTTAGGAGAAACATGTGTTTTAGTGTAAGGCGTTCGTAAAACCAAACCGCACCACTTAGTCAACTTTGAGGCTATGATCGAACCACTTAGAGGTCATAATAAAATGTGAAACTTTGTGATAACATTCTAGGTACGTTCAGGAAGACCCTCGAAAAGATTTCGTGCTAAAAGGATTAAATTTCAATTTTATAAAAATGCGTGAGTGAGCATGCTCGAGTAAAGGATCTTAAGGAGTTAACTTGAAAGTGAACTTTGTACTTGAGTTAGTATATACTTAGTATGGTGAAATCGTTAAGTTATTAATCTTGAACCTTGTATTGATTCTAGATTACTGGGCCAACCTGAGACTTACTGCTACTTCGGGATTTCCAGGCAAGTTTACTAAACCTTACTCTATTGTTCAGAGTAGGTATATTTTCAAATGTTCAATAATTGCGTATTCCAAATTATATATCAACTCTTTTGTTGCGAGTATTGTGGAAAGTTTTCTAATACTATATTCCACTTATCAAATTGTTTGATTTCCTGATGATGCAAGTTTTCTAAATCCATACTTTGGAGTATTAATTATATAATACTGCTTTTGCCATGTATAGTGTTGTATAGTTTTGAGATAAATGATTATATCGTGTTAAATAGAATTTGACTTTTGGATATTATACGAGCTTTGAGATAATGTACTTATGAACCGGTATACCTTGTAGCTCTATAGATAAGAGCATGTTTATTGTTTCGACTCTAGACCGGGAGTCGATATTTTTTTGTTATATAGATAGTCATGGAAACCCGGAGGGATTCCAGCGGCAGAGTACTATTCATCTTGAGGAATATTATTAATAATCATTATTTATGTTCCGGAAAGTATTTATTACTTGGAAATGATTTGGTAATTGGCTTATAAGCTAGATATCGGGTAACTGTTATTTGATGATTATTTATTTAATGAATATTATTTTTGAATATTCATTTAAGGTTTATTTATTTAATGAATATTCATTTAATCCTTTTTTATTTAATGAATATTATTTTGAATATTCATTCAATCATTATTTATTTAATAAATATTATTTTTGAATATTCGTTTAAGGTTTATTTATTTAATAAATATTATTCGATTATTTATTAAATACTTTTAACACGTTTTAAAATGAGTTGTATTATTTAAAGTTTATCCTCGATCTTCAATAATTACGAAGGATATTCTAAGTTGTACTATTAATTATTTTAAATCAAGGGGAGGTTCCCAAACACTGTTTTTCCATTTAAATCTATCTTTTAAGAGGATTTAAATACTCGTTCAACTACCAAAAATATGGGAAACCTGATTTAAGTGACTGCTACTCATTTTAAACTCTCAACTCAAAACTGTCAGGGGACAGATATTTTCTCGGAGCAATTTAATTGCTGCAAGTCAAATGTTGTGTTACCACCTCAACGATCGAGGGGTAAATTGATGGAACAAGTCGATATCCATTAACAAGCAATAGCTTGGGAAATATTGGAGGATCTTCCTTTCCAACCTAGATATAACTACTTAGTGGAGTCGTATCAACAAGTATTACACTTGGGGAAAGGATGACGATCTTTACGTTTCAGAGTCATGGATTTCATCCGAACTAGGAGCGGTATAAGAGGTCGAGTTGCGCCGACCCATCCATTTTTATTGCCCCAAATGGGCCGGGAGATCCAGAAAGGCGGTAGACAATGTCAGGCTGTCGTGTTCTTCCATCTACATGTAGAAAACATTTTTAGTTGTACGACCTGCTACTGATCATAGTGAGGTTGGGACAACTGGCGCGGTGATTACTCCAGTATTGGTTCATCATCCAATTTTGGATATTCCTGCAACCTGTATTGGGGTGACGAACCGATCATGGTGGCAGGGGTTAAAAAGTGTTTAAAAATGAAGTTACAATAAATCCTTGCAACTTCATCTTTTATTTTATGAGTTTTGACTCTGAGGAAACCTTACTCAGATTATATATGCATAGGTGGATTTTGGGTTACGGAACATTATATGAAATTTTCCTCGTAACTTCATCTTTTATATCATATGACTCTGTGGATACCTTACATAACATGAGTTATGGTAAGGGAGTTGTTTATACCGAATCACCTTATAACTTCATCTTTTAAGTTATATGTTGATATTCTACTTACATAGCAGATATCTTTCGGAAAGGTTATATTGGTTTACTTTGAAACCTCATCTTTTATATTATACTAGAACTTTGTTCATAATATAGTAAAAGTTTGCAGAAATATTATGAAATGATATTTGAAATACAACAATGGTACTGTTTTTGGAATACATTCCGATAAGAAAATAATTTCAGTATCGAGATATTTTGACAAATTATTGTCTTATACCCGCTTTATTCTGGGTTGAGTTAAAGGCAGGATTATGCCATACTTTTATTACCTTGCTGAGCTATCGCTCACTCTTGCTATTTTTTTATAAATATTATATAGCAGCGAAGTAGGATACCAAGGATTCGACGCACATCCCTCAGACGAGTGGTAAGCTCAAGGCATTCTCATGAGCAGTTTCTAGCAGTGATCCTGGAAGTAGTGTGACCCAGTCAGATTAAGCTGGAGCTTTTGGTATTCATCCTGTGTATAGATATGAATGGTATGAGAGGGTGGTGAGTATTACAAGGCTAAGTTGGTAATGTACCATTACTTAGGAGTTGTATCAGTAGCAAATTCAGAAGACATTTGGGTATTGTAATAAAGATTATTTATTCCGCAATGGTTGTAATTGTATCGTTTCTAAGACTCTAACTTGTGTGTGTGTGTGAGAGAGTTATATACATTGTGGGGTCATAAGCAGATGAATTGTGTCTATTGCGAGTAAAACAGGCAAGGCAAGAAGTAAGTGGATCGTGACTACTCTAAATCTCTGACCCCGGATTTGGGGATGTTACAAACCATGCCTCGAGTTTAATCTATAATATAAGGTTAAAAGGATTATATTACATGGAACATTATTCATTAAAGGTTTAATTGGATCACCAATTATTATTATTACTTGGGTAGCAATGATGTATTACTAGATGTCGCTCATTGTTTATAATTCTATTATGAGATATTAAAATTATTGCCAACGTAATAATAACCTAAAGGGTCACACAAAGAACGTTTTAAATGGAGCATTAATTAAATTTCGAATTTAATTGAATTATTATTATATTGAATTATTGGATTAATTAAGTAGGACTTGATTAATTATATAATAATTCAAATATGATAAAAATACTAATAATAATCAGATTGGGTTTTGGAAGCCCAATCAGATTACGTATAGGCCCAGAATTCTCTCCATATAAATACATTAAGATGTATTGTTTTAGGGTTAATAGACAGAATTCGTTTTTTGTAAAACCCTAGCAGCTCTACATCTAAAAGAGGCTAGAGAGAGAGAGAGAGAGAGAGAGAGTTCTGAGGGCAGTTCTTGGCTAGTACCAACTCCGGTGATCGTTGGACGATCGGGCGTTCGTGTGGACTGATTAGAGACGTATATCGTAAGGCGGGATACATGGTGATCATAGCAAAGGACCTCCATCTGTCAACCAATCGTAAAGCTTCTTAAAAGGTAAACAATTTTGTTCATGAATTAAATATCGTGTTTTGCATGGATCCTGCGGAGGGTTTCGTTATTTTTCTGTTTTTACGCATTTTTCCGTTGCGTTTTCATGCCCGAAACCCTTCAATGGTATCAGAGCTACTTGTGAATAGTGTTTAATTCGTTTACATGTTTACTGTTTTATTGGTAATAGCATGCTTACAATCTGCCATGACTGATATGTATGCGATTCTGTATGATATACATGTTGTTCTGTTTATATATATAAACTGATGGATTCTGATGTGTATTGACACATCTGTTGTTGTTGGTGAGGTCTGTATGTATATGATACGTGATACAGAGGCTTGAGGATCGATCGAAATTGTTTCGTTTGATTCCGAAAGCAAAATCTGCAGAAAAAGTTTCTGCGGTGAATAGTGTTTTTCCGATTTTTCGGTGTCAGAATTCGACGAATAATACCTTTTTGGAAAGGGAAAATCGTCTCGAGTAAAACTCACCACTTTGTCATGACCCAAGTCGCTTTTTGGCCGTTTGACATCGTTTAGGCCCTCAAAATTGCGATTTACTGTTTTCTGTCATGATTTCGATTTTTTCTGATTTGTGCCTTTTATGATTTCTTTGATTGGATCAAGAGAAATATGATATGGTATGATGTCTTGATGAAATCTGAGATGTTCTTAACTGTTAATTGAGCATGGTGTATGGTTATGGCCCTAAGACCCATAGGTTAGTGGTTTTGATTATGGTTTTGGTTTTTAAATACGACTTGCATGTCGTTCATTCTTGTAATGATTAAATCTCGAATTTAACTCGAGTTTCACTTGTAAGTTTATTATATTAGCTTGTTTCATATTTTGTAATGTAATTGATGATATGAAGACATGGAGGCATACCAAGGAGGCGATCAAAGGAGTCATTACAAGGAAGCATGAAGACATGAAGACATGTATCATTTATTATGTTGTATTTGATACCACCATAGATTGACCTTGATTTTTCCTTAGCTTGGAAAAATCGCATAGGATTGGGCCATAACCAAGCACATTTACTTTACGCACTTTACATATATGATGCATGTGATGATGATATGTATGCGTAGCTATAATGATGCATGTTTTAATTAGATTAAACGTGTATGCATTAGATACATCACCCATGCCATGTTTGCTAAACAAGATAAAATCTGTAACGATTCAAGATTTTAAAATTGAACAAAATGAACATGAGATTCCTGTGTTTATCAAACACGGAAATAAGTATGAATTTTCAATTTTTTGATATGGGGCGATTTTGACAAAAATACAAACAGCGCTTGTAAGAATGGCGGGTTTTAAGTGAGACCACTGTGACTCCTCCGTTGGACTGGAAATCAAACCATTGATGACTTTTGAATTGAAGTACTTAGTCCAAGAAAAAATTGGGAATCTCTTGATGATGGGATCATGGTCGTTTTAATAATAAAATCCCCAAATTTAAAATATTAAGTCAATTAGATGCCTTCCAATGGGCAACACTCGTCAAGACCTAGATCGAGAAAGAGTGGGTTCGCCAAAGCGAAGCACTCCAATCTATATTGGTAAGACGCGATGAAGTAAATGTGATACTTAACTGTTAGACCATTGGGTTAGACTTAACTAAGTTACTGTTAGGAATATGTTGTTCTTGATGATAAGCATAAAACACTTAGTAGAATTTGTGTAAAGTCAATTTTGTAACTGTCAACGAAATAGCATGCTTAGCAGTGTTTCGTTGACAGGAAGCTCATCAACGAAATGAGTGTTGTAGCAATTGCATTGTACAATACTTCACAGTATGATAGGCATTCTATTATATGTTTTAGATAGGTTTTCTAAGTCATGTTGACTATGTACTAGATAGGCAAAATAGGTTGGTTAATTGTAAATATGTAATGCCTTGTAATTCTGCCTAAGTGAAGACATGTCAACGGTATGAAGATTACTCTGTCAACGGTATGGAGTTTACCCATCAACGAAACGAGGGAAACACCATCAACGGAATGAAGAATGAAGCTATCAACGAAACACATCTCCTTGCTATCAACGAATCAATGTTGCTTTTTGAACAGTTGACAAAGTGATAGTGACAGTTTACTGAACAGATCTAAAAGGAGATATGGAAGTGTACTTTGCATTGGAAGCCATCAAAGTGGATACTGGAAATAAGGAAACATTCCAATTTCCAATAAGGCTCTTGGGAATGATTATAATGAGCATGAAGACAAAAGCTAAGATCTCCAAGGACCATTGGACAAAAGGAATGAAAAGCAAGCTACTGATGGTTACTACTATTATTCTTTAGTTTAACCAAACGTAGAATTGTAAACTTGGGATATATAACCAAGTGTAGCAGTTACTTTAGAATTGAGAGAAGAAACACAAATAGATTGTATTAGCTATTTTGAGAGCAATTCTTCTCTACAACCTTGTAACTGAGCAGCTGTGTACTTTTGTATCACAGATTATTTCCGCAATAAAAACACTTCAGTTGGATCATCAAACAATCCAACTGAATTATTTATATCTTGTGTTTTTATTTATTCAGTTCAGTTTTATTTTATAAAGTGTTTTAGTTTCAAGAAAATATCAAGAATTGTATTCAACCCCCCCTTCTACAATTCTGTTAGGTCATTTGGGAATAACAATTGGTATCAGAGCGAGCTTCTAACATACAAGAAGTTTAAAGATCAAGACCAAAAACAGAAACCATGGTGAAGAAGGATGCAGGTGTGAAGATACCAGTTCTTGATAAAGACAATTACTTTCACTGGAAAGTAAAGATGCATTTACATCTCATGTCTATGGATGAGAGGTATGTAGACTGCATTGAGAAAGGTCCACACGTTCCCATGAAGCTTGATTCTAGAGTTGGACTGCCAGATGATGCACCTGATGTAGAGATTCCAAAAACTGTCTCAGAATGGACTGTTGAAGATATTGCAGAAGTTCATAAAGACAAAAGGACCATGAACATTCTGTTTAATGGTTTGGAGCAAGAGATGTTTGACAATGTTATCAACTGTACAACCTCTAAGGAAGTATGGGATACTGTTAGAACTCTCTGTGAAGGAACTGAGCAAGTCGGGGAAAATAAAATGCAACTCCTTATACAACAATATGAGCATTTTCATTTTAAAGCTGGTGAAACCCTAAATGACACATTTAGTAGGTTTCAAAAGCTTTTGAATGGATTAAAGTTGTATGGGAGGATCTATCAAACCAAGGATTCAAACCTTAAATTTCTTAGAGCTCTTCCAAAAGAATGGAAGCCTATGACTGTTTCTCTCAGAAACACTCAAGAGTACAAAGACTACACTCTTGAAAGGCTTTATGGAACCTTGAAGACTTATGAGCTGGAAATGGAGCAAGATGAGGAAATTGAAAAGGTACAGAAGAAGGGTGGATCTATTGCATTGATTGCATCAGTGAACCAACTTGAAGATGACAGTAAAGAAGCTGCAAAGGCCACAACTAGTCGATCTAGTTGTAGGAGTGATGTTAGCAAGGGTAAAGACAAGATGACAGAAGAAGAAGAATCAGAACCAGCCAACTTGGAGGACTTAGATGAGATTGATGAACACATTGCTTTTCTGTCTAGAAAATTCTCTAAGTTCAAGTTCAAAAGAAACTCAGAAGCAAGGCCACCAAGAAGAGACTTTCAACCTAGCAAAACAAACTGGATTGAAAAGTCTAAGTCAAAATGTTTCAATTGTGGAATGCTTGGTCACTTTGCTGGAGACTGCAGAAAGCCCAAGGTTGAGAAGGGCAACAGGAAATTTGAGCCTGTTGATTATAAAAAGAAATACTTTGAACTTCTCAAACAAAAAGAAAAGGCTTTCATGTCTCAGGAGTATGATTGGGCTGGTAATGGTGAAGATTCTGATGATGATGTTGAGTATGTCAACTTGGCTCTTATGGCTGACAATCATGAGCAGGAAGCAAGTTCCTCAAGCAACCAGGTAACAATTACTAATCTTTCTGAGCTTTCTAAAGAGGAATGCGACAATGCAGTAAATGAAATGTCTACTGTATTATATAATTTGCGTGTTACTCTTAAATCACTTACTAAAGAGAATTCAAGAATAAAAGAAAATAATCTGCTCTTAAGTGATAGGAATGCAATGTTAGAAGCACAGCTCATTGAATTTGAGAAAATGAGATGTGTTAGTAGGGATGCTAAGAAGGAACTTGAGAACGTGTTACAAAGGGAAGAAATTCTTAAAACACAACTTGAGATAGAACAAGGTGTGATTGCAAAATGGAAGGATGCCAGGAATGTTGCTGCCAACATAATTAATGTTCAAGGCGTGGAATCCTTCTGTGAGCAATCATGGAAAAGGAACAAAGAGAAGCTAGGGTATGTTGGTGAAACCTTAGAATCAGAAACAGAGTCAACAAACAACAATGATCATTTGTTGAAGGTTGATATGTCAACGGAATGCAATGTTTCGTTGACACATGAACCATCAACCGATCAGGCTGTTTCGTTGACAGACAAAGAAAAAAATAAACTCACTAGACTTAATGACAAGTATGGTCCTGTCACCAAGAACTTTGTTCAAGGTGAGTCTAGTAAATCAAAGAAAATTGAGAAGCCTGTTGAGAGAGCTAATGTAGGTCACTTGTCTAACAAGCAATTGAAAGACAAGGTAGAGAAAGTTCATAATGAGGCTAAGGGAAATAAAAAGAATAACAGGAATGGCAAAGTAGGAATTAACAAACACAACAATTACACACCTGATAAATATGCTCCTAGAAAGACATGTGTTAATTGTGGAAGTGTTAGTCATTTGTCTACTAACTGCAAATCTGTTAAGAAATCTGCTAATGTGAAAATGCCCAAGCCTGCAATGAACAGTTCCATGCCTACAATGCCTGTTATGTCTAACATGTTTGCTCCATATGCACAATTTCAGAATCCATATGCTAGCATGCCATTTGTGTCTAATCCTTACATAAATATGTTTAACATGCCACAAATGCCATGGAACATGAATAACATGATTGTTCCTCCAACTATGCATGCTATGAATGAAAATATGAGCAACCCTCAGAAATCAACACCAAGGGTAAAGATTGATTTGAATCAATCTGAGCCCAAAGTGAAAAATGGTACAAAAGGGAATGCAAAGGCTAACAAGACAGGACCCAAGGAAACTTGGGTACCAAAATCAACTTGATTTGGTTTTATTGTGTGCAGGGAGACAAAAGGAATCTTTGGTACTTGGATAGTGGTTGTTCAAGACACATGACTGGTGATTCTACCCTGCTCACAGAGTTTCAGGAAAGAGCTGGCCCTTGTATTGCTTTTGGAGATGACAGCAAAGGCTACACAAAGGGATATGGCTTGATTTCAAAAGAGAATGTCATCATAGATGAGGTTGCATTGGTGGATGGTCTTAAGCACAACTTGCTTAGTATCAGCCAACTTTGTGACAAAGGATTTTTAGTTACTTTTTCAAAAGAAGCCTGTGTTGTTTCTAAAGGAGGAAACAACAATGTGGTAATGACTGGATTCAGAAGAGGGAATGTGTACATTGCTGACTTTAGTAGCACAAGTTCAGACACCATCACTTGTCTTTTCAGCAAGGCAAGCAAGGATGAAAGTTGGTTATGGCACAAGAAGTTATCCCATCTGAATTTCAAAGTTATGAATGATTTGGTGAGGAAAGATCTTGCTAGAGGAATTCCACAGGTGGAGTTCTCCAAGGATGGTTTGTGTGATGCCTGTCAAAAGGGAAAACAGAAGAAGGCATCATTCAAAAGTAAGACAGTGTCATCAATTGTCCAGCAGCTTGAATTGCTTCATATGGACCTATTTGGCCCTGTAAATGTTATGTCCATCTCAAAGAAGAAATACTGTCTTGTGATTGTTGATGATTTTTCTAGATTTACATGGACTTTCTTTTTGCACTCTAAAGATGAGGCAAGTGAAATCATTATCAATCACATCAAGATGGTAAGCAATCATCCTGATTTCAAAGTAAGAAGGATTAGGAGTGACAATGGGACAGAATTCAAGAATTCAAGCATGAAGGTGTTCTGTGAAGAAAATGGTATTTTGCATGAGTTTTCAGCAGCAAGAACACCACAGCAAAATGGTGTAGTTGAAAGGAAAAACAGAACACTTATTGAAGCTGCAAGGACAATGCTAGATGAATCAAAGTTACCTACATATTTTTGGGCTGAGGCAGTTAACACAGCTTGCTTTACTCAAAATATTTCTTTGATTAATCAGGCCAAAGGAATGACCCCTTATCAGTTACTCAAAAGAAAGAAGCCACTATTAGATTTTCTTCATGTCTTTGGATGCAAGTGCTTTGTTCTGAGAAATCAAGCTGAGCATTTTGGGAAATTTGAAGCAAAGGCAGATGAAGCAATATTTGTGGGATATGCAGCAGGGAAAGCTTACAGAGTCTTTAATCTCATAATCAACATTGTTATGGAATCTGTACATGTTGTTTTTGATGATCTCAAAATACAAGGTCTCTGTGATGAAGGTTTCCATGAAAGTCTCTCTTTTGAGAATGAGGAAGGAGAACAAGTGAATCATGATAAGGCTACTGAGAAACAGCCTAAAGTTGTTGTATCTAGCACAGATGAAAGCAGCAGTGAAGATGAAATTGCTGCATTAAGGTTAAAAAGGATAGCAGCTAGCAGACCAAATGGTCATTTCGTTGACAGTCATGGTGGTGGATTCGTTGACAGTCAGAATGAGCGTTTCGTTGACAGCCAAAACGGTCATACCGTTGATAGTCATAGGAATGCTTCTAGAAGTGATCAATTAGGGACAACAAACTCAGGGGGAGTTTCTCAAGGACAAATATCCAATCAAGGCAATCATGATCATGAAGCTACGTCTTCAAGAGCAAATCTACCTCCCTCGAGGAAATGGACTAAAGATCATCCCTTTGAACTTATTATAGGTGATGTCTCTTCAAAAGTCCAAACTAGAAGAGCAACTCAAGAAGAATGTCTATATAGTAGCTTTCTGTCTCAAGATGAGCCAAAGAAAGTTGAGGATGCACTTCTAGATCCAGATTGGGTTTTAGCCATGCAAGAAGAGCTAAACCAATTTGAGAGAAACAATGTTTGGAAGCTGGTGCCCAGGCCTAATGACAGGAGTGTTATAGGCACAAAGTGGGTGTTCAGAAACAAGATGGATGAAAATGGCATAGTCACAAGGAACAAAGCTAGATTGGTTGCAAAAGGCTATTCACAGGAAGAAGGAATTGATTTTGATGAAACCTTTGCTCCTGTTGCAAGACTAGAAGCAATAAGGATTTTCCTAGCCTATGCAGCCCATGCCAATTTCAAGGTCTATCAAATGGATGTGAAGAGTGCTTTTCTGAATGGGGAATTGGAAGAGGAGGTGTATGTAAGTCAACCTCCTGGTTTTGAAGATGATGATTTTCCAGACTATGTGTACTTCCTTCTCAAAGCACTCTATGGTTTGAAACAAGCACCTAGAGCCTGGTATGACACTCTCTCACAGTTCCTCCTTGAGAATCATTTCACTAGAGGTACTGTAGATAAAACTCTTTTTCACAGGGTTGTAAATGGCTCTACTTTACTTGTTCAAATTTATGTAGATGACATAATCTTTGGGTCTACAGATGTGAAACTTTGTCAAAAGTTTGCCAAGCTTATGCAAAGTAAGTATGAAATGAGCATGATGGGAGAATTAACTTACTTTCTTGGTCTTCAAGTAAAGCAAGTTAATGAAGGCATTTTCATTAGTCAAACAAAATACATTCATGATTTATTAAAGAAGTTTAACCTAATGGAATGCTCTCCTGCCAAAACTCCCATGCCTACTGCCACCAAACTTGAATTGAATACTAAGGAAAAATCTGTGGACATTTCAAGTTACAGAGGCATGGTAGGCTCACTTTTATATTTAACAGCTAGTAGACCTGATATTATGTTTGCTACATGTCTATGTGCTAGATTTCAGGCTGATCCTAGAGAATCCCATTTAGTTGCTATTAAAAGAATTTTCAGATATCTCAAAGGAACACCAAACCTTGGCATTTGGTACCCTAGAGAATCTGGTTTTGAACTAATTGGTTATTCAGATGCAGATTTTGCAGGATGTAAAATTGACAGGAAAAGTACAACTGGAACCTGTCAATTCCTAGGAAACAAGCTTGTGTCATGGTTCAGCAAGAAACAAAACTCAGTTTCTACCTCCACAGCTGAGGCTGAGTATATTGCAGCTGGAAGTTGTTGTGCACAGATTTTATGGATGAAAAACCAACTACTTGATTATGGATTAAGAGCTGAGAAAATTCCTATCTTCTGTGACAACACTAGTGCCATTGCCATTACTGAGAATCCAGTGCAGCATTCAAGGACCAAGCACATTGACATTAAGTACCATTTCATTAGAGAACATGTTATGAATGGTACTGTGGAGTTACATTTTGTTCCAAGTGAACAACAACTTGCAGACATCTTTACCAAGCCACTTGATGAATCAACATTCTCAAGATTAGTAAGTGAGCTAGGTATGCTAAATTTCTCTTAATTATTTTTGAGATATTTGCAAGTTAAAATGCAGCCAGAAATTTGCTATGTTTTTCTGTGAATGAATTTTCTCAGGAAAAGGTAAAATTTTGTCCAAGTCAAAATTACTATGCCAACGGAATGCACCATTTCGTTGACAGTCTTAGCAGTTTTCTGGGTGTTTCGTTGATAGCTCTTTTATATCAACGAAACGCAGCTTTATCAACGAAATAAGACGGGACTTTAACCGCCCAATCCTGATTCGTTGATTTAGCGCTTTTTATCTGAACCGTTGAAATTTGACACGTCTTTTACCACGATCTATGCATACACCCCTGTAAGTATAAATCATGGTAATACTTTAAGAGTAACGGTTATATTTTTAAGCCAATCCAGTAATTTACATTTATTATTGGATTCATTTTCTGAGAATTTTTGGGGGAGTATTTAAGAAATTTTATTTTTATTATTTCTTTTTACCTGTTCTCAAAAATTCCAAAGGCTTTTTCTCTCTTCTTCTCTCTAACAAGCAATTCAGTTCGAAGCTTTCCTTTAATCAACAATGGCACCTATAGTCAAGCTTATGTCTGCTGGAGGGTTCATCTATGAGAAGAACAACTCCATCCCTTTTGTTGTCAAGGAAAACCCGAACAGTCTGTTCTTCAAAATGATGGATTTCATGAAGAATTGCAAGTTGAGCTATGCGATGTTTCACTCTACACCACTCTACAATGAGATAATCGAGGAAATTTGGACCTCATGTGAGTATAGTGGAACACACTGCACACTAAAATTCACTCTTCAAGGTAATGAGTACATAGTTAATTCTGATGTTTTGCAAGCATGTTTACAAATTCCTGATAATAACTGTGATGCTTTGCCTACTAACACTGAAATAACTACCATGTTAAATTCTATAAACTACTCTTTGCCTACTGATAATCTGGGTAGAATAATTAGGAGAGGTTTGGTTAGGGAATACAGTTATTTAGCTGATGCATTCATTAAGGTCTTTTCTGGAAAGATTAGTAATTTTGATGCATTAACTAACTCTATGTTAATTCTCCTAACCATGCTTCTAAATGATAGATATCACAACTTTAGCACCCAACTTATGTATGAAATTGGTGCTAAGTTGGGTGACAAAGCAAATAGGAAGAAAAATATCTATTATGCTAGGTTTCTGATGATGTTGGCTAACCATGTTAGTCCAGCACCATTAGTTATCTCTAACCCTAATGCCAGGTTCGAGTGCTTTGTGCAAGAAAAGAGAGTATTGACAGACATACTCAGGCTGAACCACAATGGTGATGTTCCAGTGGTGTATCTGCCAATCATTGAGGTAACTACTACTATCCCTGTTAGTGTAGCTAACACCTCTACTGTTTTACCTTCCAATGTTGCTATGGAGTCTGTAGCTGTGACCCAACAGGCTCCTACCCTAGCAACAAAACCAAAATCAAAGAAATCCTCCAAGCCAACCTCAGGTGCTTCTCAAAAGGCACCTGTTGTAAAAACTACCACACAACCTAAGGGGAGTGAGTCTGGAGTTGTGAGAGGTGAGGGAAGGGGTGAACATCAAAGAAACCCCAAGGATAAGGAAGGACAGGTTAGTGTGTACCAGCCAAGCCCCATTGTGTCTTCCCAACAAGGCACAATGAGTAACATGGATTTAAGCACAAGTCTAATTGCATCCTCCCAAAAGGATGTGATTATTGAAACAAGCTCTCCTCCTAGAGCACAGTCCAAAAGGGTAAGGGACACTTCAAGCCCAATGTCTACATTTTCCCAATACCAAAGGAGAGTGAAGCAAAAGTCCAAGGGTACACAGGGTGCACACACACTGGAAGCAACACTTCCAGTTTCTCAAATTCAGTTTGATGTAACCCCTATCATTACTCTGGGGTTACAGTCCCATTCTCTAAACATCAATCTTGAATTATCTCCATCAAATTCACCAACTCAATCTTTAGATGTGGACATGATCCATACATCTATTCCTGATTCTCCAACTCTAATCTTGGAGAAGCCCCACTCTGAAGCTGGTGGCCATCACTTGTTAAGTGATTTGTTGGGCCATCAACCAATTTTTCCTGAAGTTGCAAGGGGATCTGTGGACCATTCTTTAAAATCAATCACCACAGACTCTACTGTAATTTCTCATTCTCAAAGTGCTTTCTTGACTTCATCAACGAAACAGTCTATTTCGTTGACAAGTGTTTCTCCATCAACGGTATCCATACCGTTGACAGTTCAAACTACCATTCCGTTGATAGTTCACTCTGCACCTTTAATTGAAAATCAAGTTGTTCCCACAACTAGTGCAGATGATCTAGTGGTAGTTGAGACACTTCTAGGACTGAGAGGGAGTGAAACTGAGAGGCTGGCTTGCAGCCAGGCAAAAGGAGAGAATGTGAGTGAGAGGCTGGCTATTTCTTCCAGCCAGGCAAAAGGAGAGATTGAGAGTTCCACCTTAGAAGGTGAAGGTGAGGGTGTGAGAGGTGTGAGCCATGGGGAGCCCATGATGCAAGAACAGAGTGGAGAGAGAGAAGGGACTACAGGAGAAATAAGGATGGAAGCAACCATTGCTAATGAGTTAATGGAGGTCAGTGAGGGAGAAAGGGAACTTACTTTCCAAGAGGTTTATCAGCAAACTCTGGATAGTATTTCCCTGGATCCTGAGACCTTTACTCATCCTGTGTCAGCCTATCAAATTTTGGCTCAACAGGGCAATGTGGAGGCAGAGAGGTCACTACAACTAATTCACACAACTGCATCAATGCAAAGAGCAAAGGATGCCTTGACCAATCTACCTCCAGGAGCTGAAGCAAGTGGAGACTTTGATTTCTCTGATGATGAGGACAGCTATGGTGATAATCTACAGGTGGCCACTACTGCACAGACTGGGACTTCTGTGGTGCCTCCTACACCAAACTGGCTTTCTCAAGATATGCATGGTAGAAGCAATTTGGATGCTGCTATCACAAGGCAGTACAAAGAAGCATATCTAGCTCATGAGTCTGCAGGACCAAGAGACAAGAAATTCTACAAAGCCATAATGGATTCTCTGGAAATTCAAAGGCTACAAATGTTGCAGACAAGGATTGAGGCTACAGAGATCAAGGATTCAATCAGCAACCTTAGGGCTGCTAATGATAGGAGGCTAGATGAAAAGCTTCCTCCTCTCACTGTGTCCAGGATGAACAGGTTTTTCACTAAAGAACCTGAAGTGGAGTCCTCCTTGAAGACTCTCTCTTCTAGAGTGGACAAGGTGGAAGCCACTCTATCACAGATGCAAAAGGAACAAGAGAAACAAACACAACTATTGGCCCAGCTAGTGGCAGCTCAAGGACTCCCAGCCATCTCTTTTGATGATAACAAAAAGGGGGAGAAATCTAAGGAGCTAGACATTCAAATTACCAAGGTTATGGTCCCAGCCATTTCCCTACCAAAGGAGCCATTAGCAATGGGGGAGCTTGGCAAGCAGCAAAAGGATGGTATTGACCTTATACAAGAAGCTTCTATGAGGATGAGACTTGCAGAACAAATCAAAGAACATTGGTCCAACATAGAAGCAAAGTTCAAGAAGATTACTGAAGATAAGGACTCAAATCCATCAACGGAACAGCCATCAACGAATGCCATGGCAATAGCATCAACGGAATGGGAGCCACAGACAAATTCTTTCTATCAACAAGAGCCCCTTCCACATGGAGTCACTCAAGGACCAAGGAAGGAAAAAGGACAAACTTCATGCATTAGGGATGTGGAACAAGCTACAATTCAAAGAAGCCTATCTCCCAAGTCCCCTGCTAAACCAAAGGGCAAAAACATAGCAAGGACTTTCTATCCTGCACCTTATCCAGATGAGCACAAGCTTCTTGGTCTACTCATCACAAAAAGCAAGGAAAGTAATGATTATGAGATAAGGAAGCAAAGGGCAATTGTCTACAGGAATGGACAGCAAATCTGTGTTTGGGCTGGTCATCCAAACTTTGCTGAAGCCAAGGCTGAGGAATCAGAAAGAGCAGCTATGCAAGCTCTTGCAGTAGCTCAAGCTCTAGATGAAGAAGAAAGGAAGCAAGAGGAAAGCACTAGAGAGGAAAGGAGTTCAAAGAAGAGCACAAGGCAACCCAAAGAGAGAGCTAGGAGAAACATAGACTTTGAGAGTGCTGATTCTCAGAGTACTGCATCAGACTCTTCTTTACCTATTGCACCTCCAACAATTGCTAATCCAGTTTTTGAGGGAAAGTTGGCCTGTGATCCTGCACATCCTGTCAATTTTCATGATCAACCAATCATGCCAAAAGAGGAACCAATTGATTTTGATGAGGCATACTTTCCAAAGTTCCTGTTAGAAAAGGACCAACCAATGAAGACAAAGAAGAGGCCTGTCAAAGCAAAGCCTGCTTTTGTGAGAAAGCCACAATCTCAAAAACCCCCTTCAAACCCAGAGGACTGCATGTACATTGCTGACATCAGGGAAGAATCCAGTCTACATCTTGACTTAGACAACCTGGTGGAAGTAAGGGGAATTGCAGCTTCTCAAAAGTTGCCTGAAAGACTAGTGTTCATATTCAAGGGAGGTAGAGAACAAGTGTGGCCTCTCTACAGAATTTTAGGAGAAGACTATCAAACACTACTCTCAGTGTTTAGATGCTTGAAAAAGGACTTTGGTTTCACCAAAACAGCCAAGTCTGAGGTGGTCTCCAAAATCTGTCAGATAAAGGCTAGCTGGAACAAGCCTGAGGCTCTTCCCAGGATACTTAGAGTTCCCTCAACAGGAAAGAAAATCCATCTTCAACCCTATTGGATGATGGAGTTTAAGGACAAGGACAACTGCAGAAGATTCTTCAGAATGGAAGACCAGCTGGAGAAGGCATCTAATCAAACTCTAAAGCTGATGCAATCCAAGCTTGGTGATCAAGATGAAGAGGAGAAAATCTTCTACAGAAGACTACAGGCCCAGATTGAGGAAAACAACTCCAAGAGAGGGAAGAAGACTATGCCACAAAGAAGTCACAGATGAAACATTTGCTCAGACTAAAGGAGCACTTGTGGGCATTAGTCTTGTAAGTCTTATATTTTGTCTATAAAGTTATGAAGCTTAATACATTTTCTACTTTTGTAATTTATGATGTATCTGAGTGTTTTTGTTATCATCAAGTCTCTTGATTTATGGCTGTTATTCTATCAGTCATAAATTGGGGGAGATTGTTAGGAATATGTTGTTCTTGATGATAAGCATAAAACACTTAGTAGAATTTGTGTAAAGTCAATTTTGTAACTGTCAACGAAATAGCATGCTTAGCAGTGTTTTGTTGACAGGAAGCTCATCAACGAAATGAGTGTTGTAGCAATTGCATTGTACAATACTTCACAGTATGATAGGCATTCTATTATATGTTTTAGATAGGTTTTCTAAGTCATGTTGACTATGTACTAGATAGGCAAAATAGGTTGGTTAATTGTAAATATGTAATGCCTTGTAATTCTGCCTAAGTGAAGACATGTCAACGGTATGAAGATTACTCTGTCAACGGTATGGAGTTTACCCATCAACGAAACGAGGGAAACACCATCAACGGAATGAAGAATGAAGCTATCAACGAACACATCTCCTTGCTATCAACGAATCAATGTTGCTTTTTGAACAGTTGACAAAGTGATAGTGACAGTTTACTGAACAGATCTAAAAGGAGATATGGAAGTGTACTTTGCATTGGAAGCCATCAAAGTGGATACTGGAAATAAGGAAACATTCCAATTTCCAATAAGGCTCTTGGGAATGATTATAATGAGCATGAAGACAAAAGCTAAGATCTCCAAGGACCATTGGACAAAAGGAATGAAAAGCAAGCTACTGATGGTTACTACTATTATTCTTTAGTTTAACCAAACGTAGAATTGTAAACTTGGGATATATAACCAAGTGTAGCAGTTACTTTAGAATTGAGAGAAGAAACACAAATAGATTGTATTAGCTATTTTGAGAGCAATTCTTCTCTACAACCTTGTAACTGAGCAGCTGTGTACTTTTGTATCACAGATTATTTCCGCAATAAAAACACTTCAGTTGGATCATCAAACAATCCAACTGAATTATTTATATCTTGTGTTTTTATTTATTCAGTTCAGTTTTATTTTATAAAGTGTTTTAGTTTCAAGAAAATATCAAGAATTATATTCAACCCCCCCCTCTACAATTCTGTTAGGTCATTTGGGAATAACAGTTACCACAATAGGATTGTGAACTTAGAGGCATGGAGTTTGGTATGATTTTTTGGATAAATGTGGACAAATGTTGTAACGCCCCAAATCCGGGGTCAAAGGATTTGGTCGTCGCTCTACATTCTCAAATAAAACAACCTGTTCAATATTAAACCAATACAATAAACATCTACGACCCCAACTCTACCAAGAATCTTTAAAGGTTATAGTGCTAGAAACAAGAATCCAAAATTCCATTACACAAAATTTCTTCTTTACAACCATTCTCTTTACATAAATCCTACAACACTAGTATAACTTCGACAAGAAGTATACCAGGCAAATCTAATCTGATACAACATAGTATTTAATAGAAATCAACTTTATACAATAACCTTACACTAGTTCCAAATACTCTGTATCATAACGTCTTTACACTAACATCTTCTTCCTTCTCTGCCCAGCTACGCGGATAACTCCCGCCAATATGCATTCTTACTGAAAGGTTAAAAATATAAAGAAAGCAAGTATGAGCGAAAGAATTGCTCAGCAGGTGCATTATCAAGTATAATAGGAAAAGTTTCCAAAATAAACTTTGGATTTTCAAATAAACAAGCCTTTGGTTTAAACATTTGTAATCTCTAAAACTTTTAAATGAAGTTTGGTAATTTGCCACAATTTCTCATTCAGCTTCTAGCAACTGAATAGTTTAAAACACGAAGGAATTTATATTGGTCACCACGGTTACCCGAACCACAATAATTACAATAGGATGTAGAAAATATGAAATAAATATAATCTCATACGTCTTCAAGACCATAGTTTATACAAAAATACTATTTTTAAAGATAACAGTTCCATTCACAACATCTTCTGAAACCAACAACTCTGGAAGAGTAGAATAATAAAAGAGTAAGAATGAGCCAACGCGCTCGGCCATGGAAGAAAGAACGTACTTCACGACTTCAATATGGTACCGACTGGATATGCGGTATGAATAAAACTCATCGGTACAGAACATATGAATGAAATCAATCTCAGATATAAGAAGTGATATTAGAATTGGATTTTTATACTTTTATAAATCACAAAGGTTGAGCTACTGATCAGTCACGCATCAACCCCAGACCCGCTTATAGCAATGTCCTCCCCTAGGATCCTTGGTCATCTTGGCCTTAATTAATTCCGACCACGAATCTGGTCCGACCATTATTGGTCCATAAAAAAAACATTCCAATTCTATTTTCTATACGTCAGGTGTCAGTACAATTGACAACCTTAATAAAACAATCGCTGGAAAACTCACGTTCCAGGAAACAACTCAACTATGAAGAATCCATCAAGGAATAACAATACAATCTAGTATCGACGAGATCGACACAATAATGGGAGGTGCACATGAAAAGTGACAATATAATAAACATCGACGAGATCGATGCAACAACTGGGATGATAATGAAGAGTAAGCAATAACATGCTCAATAAAATTAAGTTTGATATGAAACAGGCATTATGAGTTCGAATCAAGGACTGGATCAGATAATCGCATTACAAGAAATGATAACAATACTTGCATGGGTGCAAGATGGAAAAATAGAATACTTGTAGAACAAGTACCACAACTTCAGAATTTAAAATAACATTTTTACCCTCATCGGGTTCACAAGTTCTCACTCATCTAGGGTTGGCAACATTCCAACCTAATATTTTTAAATCAAGATTTTTGAAAGAAGGTATTTACATACGTCCCACAACTACCTTTTAAATCGTTTCAACATAATAAATATACTTTTCCCAATTAATATGGAAATATAAATCTGACCTAAAAAGGTATGAAAGAATACTCGTCAATTTACGAGATTAAATAAAATACTTGCACTTTAATGCAAAAGAGTCATCATTTAAAATTTAGTGAAGAGTACGCCAATTGCATAATAATAATTCAAGAATATCACTCAAATAATAAGCAAGGGTATAAACACTTGCCTCCGGTCCTTAGCTATTACGTAAAGTTGAATCACACGACTTCCTCCTTAATCTGTCTTATAGCACGATTCTCCATTTCAATCCTCCTTTGATTTAACGCTCTTGTGATTACCATCAATCTGATCCTTACGATTTTGAATCCACGCATCTGCTCCGATAGTCAAACATGAGACGGTACTTTAGTCTTCAACGTATGATTCTCACATTCCATAAACGATTGTAACTTAACTCTGACGCACTTACTAGTCTTACCGATATCTCTGTTGGAATACAATACTGACCAATTTCTGTTCTAACTACCCATCGTGATAATATTAGACACGACTAAAATATTTAAACAAGTCTCCAAAACAATTATTCGCATGTATAACTCAACAACCAGATAATTCACATATTTCACGTAACACACACATTGTCATTTAATTGCGATAAATCAATCACCTGAGTCTCGTAACATCCAAGAAATAATTTTAGAAAAATATTCGACTCTCGTTTCAAAGGAATTAATCCTCAAAATATTTTTAGATCAAAAATCGGATCATTTATCCCAATATAAAGATTTAAAAACAATTTAATCAATTAATATAAAATTAATTGACTAATTCCAAACACTTAAACAATTTGTATAAATAAATCCAAGACAAGAAAATAATTAAATCTAATTTAAATTAATTAGATTTAATTAATAATTATTTAATAGAATTAACTAATTATTAAAATTAATCAATTAATTAAATTAATTAATTATTAATAAAAAATAATTAAAATAATTAAATTTAATCAATTTTCGAATTTAAATAAATATTTATAAATTTTAGAAAATATTTGCACAATAAAATGATTTTTAAACTATTTTTTGAAGAAAAAAAATAAATTGAAAAACACTATTCATCTTCTTCAAGCATTCATAGCTTGAATGCTTCAAGCCAACTTTAATGGAGGTTCGCCGGAATCTGGAAATATTTCGGCCACCTTAACATTTTTCGGCCAAAATCCGACTAGCTCCATTTATGTACCAAACTGGATGTTCTTGGTATCAAAACGAAGCTGAGAATACGTACAATCTAACCCCTTCAATCATTTAACCAAACAAACAACAGGTTTTACAAACTAATGATTTGAAAATTCGAAAAAAAACTAAGAATTCGAACTAGCTAATCTAGGAATAGAACGACTCAATTAAACATGTAAATCGATTATAAGTGATCATATGAAGCTATAGGAACCATCAAAATCAACGGACAAACCCTAAATCAAAAAGCCCCAATTCGAGCTCAAGAACCCCAATTTTTGAATTGGACAATCTGGGAATCAAACAATGAAATTGAACACATATTTGGACTCCTTACAACCATACGAAGCTATACATATCATCGAATCACATGAACAAGCTCAGAATCAAAAAGCCCCAAATCTTTACATAAACCCTAATTTTCCAGAATTAAAGAAAATTTCTTATAAGGTTTAAAAATTACCCCACACAAATTCTGATGTTAGATTATGAAACTAGATTCCAAGACCTTCGATTTGACTATAAGAGCGTTGAAATCGGACTCCGGTACCACCTTCAAATTTGTGTTTGATTCTCAAGAACACGAAGAACACGGTTCAGAGATTTTAGATATTTAACGATAAATAAGCTTGATTATACGCAAAATAATGCACGATACGCCTTTTTATATTAAACGGAAAATAATACCCCAAACAACATTTTTGGATCGATATTGATCCATTGGATCGCTTTAAATCTTTAATAAAGTAAAATACACGTTTTACGAGGTGATAATCATCCACAATGACTGATAATTATCCAAATCAATACATATCATTTATATAATGAATGCTCAAGAATACTAGGGCTATAACAGATGTATTATTGATACGAACGATATATCAATTTCCCGAATAATTAGGGAACGAACTAAATTTTCTTTTCGATAAATAAAATAAAACGAAATAAAAATAACATTCTCTTAAAAAGAATTTTCCAATCACCACAAATATTCACATAGCATCTCAAGGTCACATATTCAACCATTTAACGAATAACTTAACACATTTAAACAGATAAAAAATTTAATAAATTTTGATATGAAAATAAAATTTCATTTCACATCAAATATTAACACGTAATTTTCCCGGATCTTACATCCTTCCCCCCTTAAAAGGATTATGTCCTCAGAATCAGCTCGTGCAAACATATGTGGATACTTTTCCAACATCTCACTCTCACATTCCTAGGTTGACTCTTCAATCTTAGGATTCCTCCACCAAACTCTTACTAATTCGACTGTTTTATTACTTAACACTTTCTCGTTCCCTCTTGTAATTAAATCCCATTTCTTTTTCCACAACTCTTTCCTTAATGCAGCCCTTTCTCTTTGATCAATTCTATCTATCTCCAATATAGCTAACAACTGCTTTCAACAATCACATACTTTCTGTATTAATGTAAAATAAAAATTCAATTCAAAACAACCACTCATTTCCTCGGCCATTTTCCACAACCTGGGATAACATCAGCACAATTGCACATTTTTCCCAATTTCTAATCAACTCTTGAATTACCTAACTAACGTAAATGGTTACTGAGGCTTCATAGCACGTTGTAGTTCCTTCAAATATTATTTCATCTTCAAATACTGTCGTTCGTTATATGTCACTAGTATTCTAATCGCATCATGATCCGCTTTCGCTCGTGGTAATTCAATCGCAATTTATTCGTTCATTATGGTAAGGTAAATTCCTTCCAACCTGGTGGTATACCTTCAAGATTATTAAAGATAACAAGATTCATGATATTTTGAAGTGAAAAGGTTCCGCATCATAGAAAATGTCCCATAATTGTGGTTACCAAATTTACATATTCTAAAGCGAACAGTATTGGAAATAAAAAGAATCACTGAGAGATCAATTCGATCACATGAACTCAATGTTGCGTGTCTTAATTAAGACATTACTAAAGGTAATTAGCCTTCTTGTATTGCACAACACACAAGTGATGGCGTCCCATCAGACTTCTATCACACAGACAGATAGTCCTTGTGTCCCCTATAAATAGGGTTGTTTGTCTCAGTTGGAGTAGAGAAATATGAAAGAAATTTAAAATCAAAGTAACAACCAAGGCCTTTCGATAAGAAATCTCAGATACACACCTTGGATTGGAACTGAGTAAATTCCCAAAGGTGTTACTTCTGAAAAGAGGAATAACCAGAAAAGAAAGTATCGAACAAAAAGTGTTCCATTACAACTAGAGTTATCCACCCCTGAAGAATGAAGGAGTTGAAATTTAAATAACATATTTTCAATAGGCCTCAAAATTTGAAATAGATATCACAACAACCTCTGATGTAATTGCAAACATGATTGATCAAAAGTATCAAATGCAAAGTCAAAAGGTGGAATATATTCACCAACACAAATTTCGCTTAAAGGAATGCCAAATATTTCGTTAGGATGGGAAGGTATTACCAAGGTCTCCACATATGCCTTCTTTGTCGACTCCTTCGATAGCTCGTTATCCGATTCTAAGCTTCTCCTTTCCACGTCGTAAAGTTATCAATATCGTACGTTGTCGTCGACTCGTAATAGTCCTTGAAGATTCCGCCGTAGACATCTACAACCGTAAGAAGTTCTATCCATCTTAGCACAATCATCTTAATCGAATACCCCTATCTTAACTCACTCATTGGTACTATATCCAATAGTCCAACACGAACTCTAAATGAGCTCTGACGTTCCTTATATAACTATATACACTCATACGCACTCTTGTTTCTAGTTTTACTATAACCCTGCTCTGATACCAACCTGTACCGCCCCAAATCCGGGGTCAAAGGATTTGGTCGTCACTCTACATTCTCAAATAAAACAACCTGTTCAATATTAAACCAATACAATAAACATCTACGACCCCAACTCTACCAAGAATCTTTAAAGGTTATAGTGCTAGAAACAAGAATCCAAAATTCCATTACACAAAATTTCTTCTTTACAACCATTCTCTTTACATAAATCCTACAACACTAGTATAACTTCGACAAGAAGTATACCAGGCAAATCTAATCTGATACAACATAGTATTTAATAGAAATCAACTTTATACAATAACCTTACACTAGTTCCAAATACTCTGTATCATAACGTCTTTACAATAACATCTTCTTCCTTCTCTGCCCAGCTACGCGGATAACTCCCGCCAATATGCCTTCTTACTGAAAGGCTAAAAGTATAAAGAAAGCAAGTATGAGCGAAAGAATTGCTCAGCAGGTGCATTATCAAGTATAATAGGAAAAGTTTCCAAAATAAACTTTGGATTTTCAAATAAACAAGCCGTTGGTTTAAACATTTGTAATCTCTAAAACTTTTAAATCAAGTTTGGTAATTTGCCACAATTTCTCATTCAGCTTCTAGCAACTGAATAGTTTAAAACATGAAGGAATTTATATTGGTCGCCATGGTTACCCGAACCACAATAACTACAATAGTATGTAGAAAATATGAAATAAATATAATCTCATACATCTTCAAGACCATAGTTTATACAAAAATACTATTTTTAAAGATAACAGTTCCATTCACAACATCTTCTGAAACCAACAACTCTGGAAGAGTAGAATAATAAAAGAGTAAGAATGAGCCAACGCGCTCGGCCATGGAAGAAAGAACGTACTTCACGACTTCAATATGGTACCGACTGGAAATGCGGTATGAATAAAACTCATCAGTACAGAACATATGAAAGAAATCAATCTCAGATATAAGAAGTGATATTAGAATTGGATTTTTATACTTTTATAAATCACAAAGATTGAGCTGCTGATCAGTCACGCATCAACCCCGGACCCACTTATAG
This sequence comes from Heracleum sosnowskyi, assembly GCA_030848705.1. Classification (NCBI taxonomy): domain Eukaryota; kingdom Viridiplantae; phylum Streptophyta; class Magnoliopsida; order Apiales; family Apiaceae; genus Heracleum; species Heracleum sosnowskyi. The sequence goes on from CM061244.1 coordinate 75,135,222, forward strand.
CAAAGTCCTCCCCTAGGATCCTTGGCCATCTTGGCCTTAATTAATTCTGACCACTAATCTGGTCCGGCCATTATTGGTCCATATAAAAAACATTCCAATTCTATTTTCTATACGTCAGGTGTCAGTACAATTGACAACCTTAATACAACAATCGCTAGAAAACTCACGTTCCAGGAAACAACTCAACTATGAAGAATCCATCAAGGAATAACAATACAATTTAGTATCGACGAGATCGACACAATAATGGGAGGTGCACATGAAAAGTGACAATATAATAAACATCGACGAGATCGATGCAACAACTGGGATGATAATAAAGAGTAAGCAATAACATGCTCAATAAAATTAAGTCTGATATGAAACAGGCATTATGAGTTCGAATCAAGGACTGGATCAGATAATCGCATTACAAGAAATGATAACAATACTTGCATGGGTGCAAGATGGAAAAATAGAATACTTGTAGAACAAGTACCACAACTTCAGAATTTAAAATAACATTTTTACCCTCATCAGGTTCACAAGTTCTCACTCATCTAGGGTTGGCAACATTCCAACCTAATATTTTTAAATCAAGATTTTTGAAAGAAGGTATTTACATATGTCCCACAACTACCTTTTAAATCGTTTCAACATAATAAATATACTTTTCCCAATTAATATGGAAATATAAATCTGACCTAAAAAGGTATGAAAGAATACTCGTCAATTTACGAGATTAAATAAAATACTTGCACTTTAATGCAAAAGAGTCATCATTTAAAATTTAGTGAAGAGTATGCCAATTGCATAATAATAATTCAAGAATATCACTCAAATAATAAGCAAGGGTATAAACACTTGCCTCCGGTCTTTAGCTATTACGTAAAGCTGAATCACACGACTTCCTCCTTAATCTGTCTTATATCACGATTCTCCATTTCAATCCTCCTTTGATTTAACGCTCTTGTGATTACCATCAATCTGATCCTTACGATTTTGAATCCACGCATCTGCCTCGATAGTCAAACATGAGACGGTACTTTAGTCTTCAACGTATGATTCTCACATTCCATAAACGATTGTAACTAAACTCTGACGCACTTACTAGTCTTACCGATATCTCCTTTGGAATACAATATTAACCAATTTCTGTTCTAACTACCCCTCGTGATAATATTAGACACGACTAAAATATTTAAACAAGTCTCCAAAACAATTATTCGCATGTATAACTCAACAACCAGATAATTCACATATTTCACGTAACACACACATTGTCATTTAATTGCGATAAATCAATCACTTGAGTCTCGTAACATCCAAGAAATAATTTTAGAAAAATATTCGACTCTCGTTTCAAAGTAATTAATCCTCAAAATATTTTTAGATCATTTATCCCAATATAAAGATTTAAAAACAATTTAATCAATTAATTTAAAAATTAATTGACTAATTCCAAACACTTAAACGATTTTGTATGAATAAATCCAAGCCAAGAAAATAATTAAATCTAATTTAAATTAATTAGATCTAATTAATAATTATTTAATAGAATTAACTGATTATTAAAATTAATCAATAAATTAAATAAATTAATTATTAATCAAAAATAATGAAAATAATTAAATTTAATCAATTTTCGAATTTAAATAAATATTTATAAATTTTAGATAATATTTGCACAATAAAATGATTTTTAAACTATTTTTTGAAGAAAAAAAAAATAAATTGAAAAACACTATTCATCTTCTTCAAGCATTCATAGATTGAATGCTTCAAGCCAACTTTAATGGAGGTTCACCGGAATCTGGAAATATTCCGGCCACCTTAAAATTTTCCGGCCAAAATCCGACTAGCTCCATTTTTGTACCAAACTGGATGTTCTTGGTATCAAAACGAAGCTGAGAACACGTACAATCTAACCCCTTCAATCATTTAACCAAACAAACAACAGGTTTTACAAACTAATGATTTGAAAATTCGAAAAAAAACTAAGATTTCGAACTAGCTAATCTAGGAATAGAACGACTCAATTAAACATGTAAATCGATTATAAGTGATCATATGAAGCTATAGGAACCATCAAAATCAACGGACAAACCCTAAATCAAAAAGCCCCAATTCGAGCTCAAGAACCCAATTTTCGAATTGGACAATCTGGGAATCAAACAATGAAATTGAACACATATTTGGACTCCTTGCAACCATACGAAGCTATACATGTCATCAAATCACATGAACAAGCTCAGAATCAAAAAGCCCCAAATCTTTACATAAACCCTAATTTTCCAGAATTAAAGAAAATTTCTTATAAGGTTTAAAAATTACCTCACACGAATTCTGATGGTAGATTATGAAACTAGATTCCAAGACCTTTGATTTGACTATAAGAGCGTTGAAATCGGACTCCGGTAAGACCTTCAAATTTGTGTTTGATTCTCAAGAACACGAAGAACACTGTTCAGAGATTTTAGATATTTAACGATAAATAAGCTTGATTATACGCAAAATAATGCACGATACGCCTTTTTATATTAAACGGAAAATAATACCCCAAACAACATTTTTGGATCGATATTGATCCATTGGATCGCTTTAAATCTTTAATAAAGTAAAATACACGTTTTACGAGGTGATAATCATCCACAATGACTGATAATTATCCAAATCAATACATATCATTTATATAACGAATGCTCAAGAATACTAGGGCTATAACATATGTATTATTGATACGAACGATATATCAATTTCCCGAATAATTAGGGAACGAACTAAATTTTCTTTTCGATAAATAAAATAAAACGAAATAAAAATAACATTCTCTTAAAAAGAATTTTCCAATCACCACAAAAATTCACATAGCATCTCAAGGTCACATATTCAACCATTTAACGAATAACTTAACACATTTAAACAGATAAAACGTTTAATAAATTTTGATATGAAAATAAAATTTCATTTCACATCAAATATTAACACGTAATTTTCCCAGATCTTACAAATGTTGTTCTACCAAAATTTCCAAGAGTTATATATATGATATAATTGACAAGAGTTGTCTACCTAAATAAATCATGTTTTGGGAGTAAAGCCAAAGCTGACCTTAAGCATGACGAAATATGGATCTTGGCTCACTAGAAGGATTTAGAGTAATGCCTTCCGAATTAATAGTTAGGGCTATTGATTTGATAAAAATAGTGGGAGATATATATTGTGAATATATATGGATAATCTCTTGAACTTAATTTAATAAATCTGCAACTAACTTATTTTATGCATTTTAACATTGTAGATATCTAAATGGCAAACTCAAACAATTTCTCTGTGCGATCAGTCCTTGAGAAGGAAAAGCTGACAGGAACCAACTTCCTTGATTGGCAATGGAATTTGAGGATTGTCCTCGGGCAGGAGCGAAAGCTTTATGTCCTTGATATTCCTCACCCTGGACCTCTTGCTGCTGAAGCAACTGAGGCTCAACTAAATGCTTATCAGAAGCATCTTGATGATTCTACGGATGTCTGTTGTTTGATGCTAGCGACTATGAGTCATGAGCTTCAGAAAAAAAAACATGAGAGTATGGACGCTTATGACATGATAGAGCACCTCAAAAGGATGTTTGAGGGTCAAGCTCGTCAAGAGAGGTTTGATGTAAGCAAAGCATTGTATGCATGCAAACTGGGAGATCGTGACCCGGTTGGACCGCATGTTCTAAAGATGATAGGGTATTTGGAAACCCTTGAGAATTTGGGTTACCCGGTTTTACCGGAACACCAAGCAGATTTGATCTTGCAGTCTTTGAACAACAACTACACTCAATTTGTTATAAACTATATTATGAGTGAGATAGACAAAACACCTACCGAACTTTGGCATTATTGAGGACTGCTGAGACCAATATGTCAAAGGCTAACCCTACTCCCATAATGTTGGTGAATAAAGGGAATGCCAAAGGAAAGGGGAAATGGAAAGGCAAGAAGAAGATTGGATCTAAATCTGCTAATCCGAAGCCTACTGATAAGTGGGTATTTTATTCACTTAGAACGTGTCCGTATGGCTTAAAACGAATGTTTATACTCGAGTTGTGGTATTTTTGATCTCTTTTAAGGGTATTGTGCAGGAATATCTATCACAGGTGTACTAGGAATGAAGCGGAGCAATCGGAATGCAATTTGGAGCTAAAACGAAGAAAATGGAAAAAGTCGTTTTCCTGGACAGAAGGTACGGCGCGGCAGCGCCGTGTTTAAGCTTGTCTATGGCGCGGCAGCGCCGCTGGAAAACAGTACAGAAAATCTCTGGCGCGGCAGCGCCGCTCTCCTTTGTATTTGTGGCACGGCAGCGCCGGTCTGTCTGACGAAAATTCCTGTTTTGACCCGATTTGCTGACTTTTCAAGTTGAAGTCAAATTTCAATTCAGTACGACTTGTTGCACCTGGAGGCATATAAAAAGAGAAGAAAACCCTAGAGAAGAAGAGAGACATATACCGCATATTATATACGGAGTTTTAAAGCACGAAGAAGAAGGAAGAAGATAGTTTCAATTTATTCTTGTATTCTTTCTATCTTGTGGATGCTTGGTTGGGTGTATTCTTTAGAACCTTGATATTTATTCAATATAATTCGTTTTCTTTCATCATGTTTACATTAGAACCCATGGTGACGATTAGTTTGATTATGAACTAACTCGTTGTCATGGGGTTTTAGCGGATTTATTCATGAAGTTTATTTGTTGAATTTTCTCGATGCCTATAGTGTGATTGATGCGATATCCTATCATGGTTGTTTTAATTCGTTATAGGAGAGTAGCTAACTCCTGTAATTGTGTGTTAATTCTTACTGAAGCGAAAGTGGATTTAAGAGTTTAGAACTTGCCATGCTAGCATAGGTTTATGCGTGAGAATATCATTCGTAATTAGTGTCGTAACTCTAACCGTTTTATGACGACTATGTGATCAATTGAATGCTTGTACTTCAACCATTATGTTTTCAATCTTTATAGACATATAGGGACTAAGCATAATTGGGAGACTAAGTGATTTCTATCTTAATTGTGGATATTATTTAGGATGGTATTGGTACAACGAAAGTTGGCTTATATCAGTTTTGTGTGTTCGATCAGGTATTAACAAATCACATGAAAGGGCTAGAGAATTGAAGACTTTAGATGGATTGTTTAATGAAGTTAAAATCCCATGTTTTATTCGCATAAGTAATTCGACATAAATCTCAGTTCAAGTAGTTGATAATTAGTTATAATTCTTAGATTAATTATAGGGATAACAAAAATCCACTTTGTTATTTGTTTTAGCATCGGATAATAATCATACATTGGTGAGTGAATTAACTAGACAAACAACGAGTCCCTGTAGGAACGAACCTTATTTGCTATCTGTATTACTTGAGATCACGTGCACTTGCGTGTTGAGTTTGGTCGTAACAAGTTTTTGGCGCCGCTGCCGGGGATTTCGGTTTTATTTGTTTAGTTTCAGTATTTACCATCAGTGAGTTCGGTGACTAGGACGTTTCTCACCAATTTTCTAGTTGGTGAATTTCAGGTACTTATTGAGAGTGTATGCGTACACGAGCTCGAGCAAGAAGAGAAGAACTAGCACGAAGGAAACTTGACTTTGAGAACATCAGTGTAGAAAACAATCGTGAATCAAAAGAAGATATGGAAGATCAAGCACAACCAGCGAAGGCTTTGAGTGAATTTTCTCAGCCAAAAGTGGAGGACATTCATACCAGCATTGTTCGCCCAGCTATTGGGGCAAATAATTTCGAGCTTAAGCCAAACATCATTCAGATGATTCAGAATACGGTTCAGTTTGGGGGTAGTCCTGCTGAAGATCCCAATGCTCATATTAGGGACTTTCTTGAGATCTGTGATACCTTCAAATTCAACGGAGTTACAGATGACGCAATCAGATTGAGGCTATTTCCCTTCTCTCTTAGGGATAAAGCCAAGAGTTGGTTACATTCCATGCCATCAGGTTCTATTACAACATGGGCAGACTGTGCTCAAAAGTTCTTGACGAAATATTTCTCCATGGCGAAGACAGCAGCTTATAGAAATTCTATTTCTCAGTTTGCTCAGCAACCCCAGGAATCTTTGGGGGAAGCTTGGGAAAGGTACAAGGAGATATTGGCACGTTGTCCTCATCATGGGATGCCGGATTGGATGGTAATCAGCAATTTCTACAACGGATTGGGAGCTCAGTCAAGGCCCATGCTTGATGCAGCTTCTGGAGGAGCACTGTGGGCAAAAAGCTATGAGGATGCCTATAATCTTATCGAGATGATGGCCGCCAATGAGTTTCAGAATCCTATTCAACGCTTGCCACCTGCTAAAGTGGCTGGAATTCTTGACTTGGATGCAGCTACTGCTATTGCTGCTCAACTCAAAGCGTTGACAATGAAGGTAGATTCCCTTTCTAATCATGGGACTAACCAGGTTGCTATGGTGTGTGAATTGTGTGCAGGGGCTCATGACACGAATCTGTGTGCTATCTCAGCTGAATCAGCACAGTTTGTTAGTAACTTTCAGAGAACTCAGCAACCAGCACCTAATGTGTATCATCCCAACAATCGGAATCATCCTAATTTCAGTTGGAGCAACAATCAGGGTGGTGTTCAGCAACCACATAATCAGCAGTTCAATGCAAGGCCATATAATCAGAACTATCAACCACCACCTTATGCTCCAAGGCAAACATTCAATCCACCTGGATTTCAACCATCTCAAGGAAATTCTTTGAATCAGTCTGAGAAGTCTGAACTGGAAGAGCTGCGAATGATGTATAAGAGTCAGGCGGTGTCATTGAAAACTTTAGAGAATCAGATTGGGCAACTAGCCAATGCATTGTTGAACCGTCAACCAGGAACGCTTCCGAGTGACACAGAGATGAATCCAGGCAAGAAAGATCACAAGGAACAGGTCCAGGCAGTAACCTTACGATCGGGGAAGAGCCTGCAAGGTCAGAACGAAGAAAAGTCAGCCGAGGAAAAAACTGAAAATTCTGATCAGTTAGTACGGCGCGGCAGCGCCGATGCCCAGTACAAAAACGGCGCGGCAGCGCCGGCCCTTCTGGAAGAAAAAAATACTTTTGACGCTGGGGTCGATTCTGTTCCTGATTTGGTACCTAATGCTACTCTCTCGACTCATGTAACTGGGAAGAGTGATAATTCTCAGGAAGTAGTAGAAGAAAAGGTGTTTCCACCTCCTCCATTCCCAAAAAGAGTTCAAAGGCAAAAGTTTGACAAGCAGTTTGCTAAGTTCTTGGATGTCTTCAAGAAGCTTCAGATTAACATACCATTTGCAGAGGCTCTTGAGCAAATGCCGAGCTATGCGAAGTTTATGAAGGGCATTCTTTCGAAGAAATTGAAACTTGAGGAGCTAGAGACAGTGGCATTGACGGAAGAATGTAGTGCCATCTTGCAACAAAAGTTGCCACCTAAATTGAAGGACCCTGGAAGCTTTACCATTCCATGTACTATTGGAGATCTCTCATTCAGCAAATGCTTGTGTGATTTGGGTGCAAGTATTAATCTCATGCCCTTATCAGTTTTCATGCAACTTGGTCTTCCAGAACCAAAGCCAACTTCCATGACTCTGCAACTTGCGGACCGTTCAGTTACTTATCCTCGAGGAATAGTTGAGGATGTTTTGGTGAAGGTCGACAAGCTTGTATTTCCAGCCGACTTTGTTATTCTCGACTTTGAGGAAGACAAGAAGATCCCTATCATCTTGGGACGACCATTCTTGGCTACAGGTCAGACTCTTATTGATGTCCAAAAGGGAGAACTCACTATGAGGGTGCACGATCAAAATGTCACCTTTAATGTTTTCAATGCAATGAAGCTTCCAACTGACGAAGAAGTGTGTTTTAAAATTGATATGGTGGACAAGGTGGTTAACTCCGCAACTCAACACTTGATCAAAACTGATGTGTTGGAAAGAGTTCTTGCTAATGACTTGGAGATTGAGAACGAAGAGGATGGAGAACACTTGCAATATCTTAATGCATCTCCATGGAAGAAGTTTGAGATGCCGTTTGAATCTTTGGGGTTGTCAGAGCTGAAGAAGTCTCATGTTAGACTTAAGCCATCTATCGAGGAAGCACCTACCATTGCCTGAACATCTAAGGTATGCCTATCTTGGTGATTCTTCTACCTTACCTGTTATTATATCATCTAAGCTTTCAGGCATGGAAGAGGAAAAGCTATTGCGAATTTTAAGGGATTTCAAATCAGCCATTGGGTGGACTATAGCAGACATCAAGGGTATTAGTCCTTCTTACTGTATGCACAAAATTCCTTTGGAAGAGGGAGCTAAACCTACAGTTGATAATCAAAGGAGACTGAATCCTGTTATGAAGGAAGTTGTGAAGAAGGAAATTCTTAAATGGCTTGATGCAGGCATTATCTATCCGATCTCTGATAGCTCTTGGGTGAGTCCGGTGCAATGTGTGCCTAAGAAGGGAGGCATGACAGTGGTGACTAATGAAAAGAACGAGCTCATTCCTACTCGAACAGTTACTGGTTGGAGGATTTGCATGGATTATCGAAAGTTGAACAAGGCTACTCGAAAAGATCATTTTCCACTTCCGTTCATTGATCAGATGCTCGACAGATTGGCTGGACATCAGTACTATTGCTTGCTTGATGGGTATTCTGGTTACAATCAGATTTGCATAGCGCCCGAGGATCAAGAGAAGACTACATTCACTTGTCCATTTGGTACATTTGCATTCAGACGTGTTTCTTTCGGGTTGTGTGGAGCACCAGCTACTTTTCAGAGATGCATGATGGCCATTTTTTCTGACATGATTGGAATTAATGTGGAAGTATTCATGGACGATTTCTCAGTCTTTGGGGGTTCTTTTGATGAGTGCTTGGAAAACTTGAGTTTGGTTCTAAAGCGTTGTGTGGAGACAAATCTTGTGCTTAATTGGGAAAAGTGCCATTTCATGGTACAAGAAGGTGTCATTCTGGGACACAAGGTTTCGTGCAAAGGTTTGGAAGTTGACAAGGCAAAGGTGGCGACTATTGAGAACCTTCCTGCCCCTGTTTCAGTCAAGGGTATTCGCAGCTTTCTTGGTCATGCAGGGTTCTACAGGCGTTTCATAAAGGATTTCTCAAAAATTTCTAAGCCACTTTGCAATCTCTTGGAAAAAGATGTTCCGTTCAAGTTTGATGAGTCTTGTTTACAGGCATTCGAGATCTTGAAGAAGAAATTAATTTCTGCTCCAGTTATTACAGCTCCTGATTGGAACCAACCATTTGCTTTGATGTGCGATGCTAGTGATTTTGCGCTTGGGGCCGTTCTAGGCCAAAGGAAAGAAAAGGTGTTTCATGTTATTTATTATGCAAGCAAAACTCTTAATGATGCTCAGATGAATTACACCACCACTGAGAAGGAACTACTTGCTATTGTCTACGGGTTTGAAAAGTTTCGCTCGTATCTGCTTGGTACTAAGGTGACAGTTTATACGGATCATGCTGCTATTCGCTATCTCCTGGCGAAGAAAGATGCTAAGCCAAGATTGATTCGTTGGGTTCTTCTGTTGCAAGAATTTGACGTGGAGATCAAGGACAGAAAGGGGACGGAGAATCAGGTAGCTGACCATCTATCTAGATTGGAAGATCATGGGAAGTCACCTAAAGACAAGACGGTTATTAATGAGTTTTTTCCGGATGAGCAACTATTTAGTGTGAAAGATGTTGAACCATGGTATGCCGACATTGTGAATTATCTAGTAAGTAACATCATACCGCCTGAGCTCTCTTATGCTCAAAAGAAGAAATTCTTACATGATGTCAAGCAGTATATTTGGGATGAGCCGTTTTTGTTCAATCAAGGAGTTGATCAGATTATTAGGCGTTGTGTTCCTTACAGTGAGACCGAGGCTATTCTTAGTGATTTTCATGCTACAGTTTATGGAGGCCATTATGCGGGTGAAAAGACAGCCACACGTATTCTTCAAGCAGGGTTCTATTGGCCGACTCTATTCAAGGATGCTCATCAGTTTGTGTTGAGATGTGATCGATGTCAACGAGTTGGTAATATTTCTCGTAGGGACGAGATGCCTCTTAATGTCATGTTGGAGGTAGAGATCTTTGACGTGTGGGGAATCGACTTCATGGGACCGTTCATTCCGTCATGTGGTAATCAGTATATTCTGTTAGCTATGGATTATGTGTCTAAGTGGGTGGAGGTAAAGGCACTTCCAACGAATGATGCTAAGGTGGTGCTCAATTTCCTTCACAAGAATATATTTACTCGGTTTGGCACTCCACGGGTTATCATCAGTGATGAAGGTAAGCACTTTTGCAATCGGAAGTTTACATCTCTTATGGCACGCTACAATATCAAACATCGAGTTGCTACAGCTTATCATCCTCAAACCAATGGGCAAGCTGAAGTGTCTAATCGTGAAATTAAACGGATTCTTAAGAAGGTGGTAAGTCCTTCTAGGAAGGATTGGGCTTTGAAGCTTGATGAAGCAGTGTGGGCTTATCGGACGGCCTATAAAACACCTTTGGGAATGTCACCATTTCAGCTTGTGTATGGAAAAGCATGTCATCTTCCAGCTGAGTTAGAACACAAGGCTTATTGGGCGTTGAAGAAGCTGAATTTTGATCTTACAGCAGCAGGTGAGAAGCATATGGTTCAGTTGAATGAAATGGACGAGTTTCGGTTGCAAGCTTATGAGAACAACAAGCTATATAAAGAGAAAGTCAAAAGGTGGCATGATCGTCGGTTGGTTCTTAAGACATTTGTGCCCGGGCAATTGGTGTTGTTGTTCAACTCTCGACTTCGGTTATTTCCTGGAAAGTTGAAGTCACGTTGGTCAGGTCCATTCACAGTTAAAACAGTTTTTCAGCATGGAGCAGTGGAGATTTTTGACAAGTCACCGGACCAGTCGTTCAAGGTCAATGGTCAGCGGTTAAAGCCATATTTTGGAGAGAAGTTGAATCGCGAAGTTGAGACCGCGGTTCTAATTTGCCCAACGTAAGGAGATGGGGCTATGTCAAGCTAATGACTTAAAAAGAGCGCTTCGTGGGAGGCAACCTACTTGATTGTATGATTGGATCATTCATTTAAAAAAAAAAAAAAAAAAAAAAAAAAAAAATAGAAAAAAAAATTTCATCAGAAGGTTTGGCGCGGCAGCGCCGTGTCGACTGTTGAGAAAAAAAAAACAGAAAATTAGAAAAAAAAAAAAAGTTGTTGTTGTATTTAGTGGCCCATTATCCTAACCCACTACCCATACCCACTAACCCTAAAATTCTCTATATAAACCCACATCCCATAACCCTACCTATACAACCTATACATACACTACTTACAAATCTCAAAAATTCTCAAACACTCTAAACACTTCTTTCATTCGTTTCAATGGCGTCCAAGCGACAACGGGTTGTAATTGGTGGTGGTAGTGAGGGTGCTAGTGGTAGTGGGGCTGGTGGAAGGATCCCTCGTTCTTCTTCTTCATCCGATTCTGGGGGAGGCAATGGTGGACCTCAGTTTATTTCTAATGAGGCTCGTGAGGCTTATAATGAATTGTTGGGGCGTCCTATTGCCCGTGAGAGGGGTCTTTTGCCTACGGCATCAGATGGGTATATGTTGGAGATTATTCAGGAGAGAGGTTGGGAGCAATTTTGTGAGGCTCCGGAGCCTGTTCCGATGACTGTGGTTCGCGAGTTTTATGCGAACGCTAGTGTGGACAGGAATGGGATTAGCCAAGTTCGTGGGTTTCGTGTGGATTATCGGCCGCGTGCTATTCGTCGTGTTCTTGGTGTTCCGGTTCCTAGGAGGAATCAAGAGGATTGGTCAGGAAGGACTCGCGATGCGGTGGACCTTCAGATGATTATTCAGAGGTTGTGTGTTCCAGGTATGGAGTGGAATTTGAGGCGTGGCACTGCTGAGCCTACTTCGTTTATGTCGACGGCGCTGAATCAATATGCGCGTACTTGGCACTTGTTCATTTGTGCTAACCTCATCCCTACTAGGCATTCTAATGAGGTGACAGTTGAGAGGGCTATCTTGTTGTATGCTATTTGCAGCAGAGAGTTTGTGGATGTGGGTAATTTGATCCACCAGGGGATTCTCCGTTTTATGCAAGGGAGTACCACTGCGGCGATACCTTATGGTTCGGTTATTGCTAGGTTGGCTAGGGATGGTGGTGCTAGTTGGTCAGCAGAGGAGGTTGTGCAGCAACCACAGGCAGCACTGGATCATCAGAGTATAATGAGGCTGAATGTGTGGGATGGAGGTGAGCCGGATTGGTGGGGTCTTGGTTTTGTAGTAGGGGGTCAGCAGCAGCAACAGCAGCATCAGCAGCAGGAGGAGGAGCCTCAGGATGGAGGTTCTCTTCTTAGTCAGCGGCAGTATAGGCGATTGACGAGGCGTATCGATGCGGTGCACGATATGCAGGCAGGTTTTGCAGCAGATTTTGGTCAGTTTCCACAGGCTTTGAGCACGGCTTTTCGTGCAAGTGGGGTGGACGTGACTTTTCCGTCCTTTAGAGCTGGCGCTGTCTATCCGCCACCGGACACTCCTAATGGGAGTGGTTCGGACGACGAGTAGGTATGCCTTGCACTTTGTTTATTCTTACCTTCAATGTGGGCATTGAAAATTTTAAGTTTGGGGGTGGGGATGAAAGGTGCATTTGTATAATAGGTATATTGCATGTTAGGAGCATTTGTGCATGTTAGATTAATTTCATGTTAGTTAGAGCATTTAGGACATTCTGTTTATTGTGATATTTATGTTCATATAGTTGCATGAGCATGGCATGCATTTTCATGATCCCGTAGAACTTGACTATTTCCGTTGGTGAGTCGATGTTGATTGGAGTGTGGTTGTGATGAATAGAGGGTTGATTAAGTTTCTAAGTATTGACTTGCATGCCAGAAACAAATCTATTTCATAAGTCTCATTGGTTGCTTTTGAATTTGATCAGACCATGCTTGTTTGGTGTTAGAATTTAACCACTTGTTTACATTTAGAATGTTGGCTAGATTCTTGAAAACGAAGAGCACTTATGTATAAGTTTGGGGGAAACCAGGGATTTCATGCTAGTTGTAATAAAGGCTAGGCGTCAATTGGCTAGTAGCCGGCTCATATTTATATGAGTAGTCTAGGGTTGGAAATGAGAATTCTCATTCCAGATTGTATATATGAAAAAAAAAAGAAAAAAAAAAGAAAAAGAAAAAAAGAAATAAAAAAAAAGAGTCATGTAAATAGTTAAATGCAAAATTAACCACGAGTGAGCTCTTTAATACTCGAGTAATTAAGTCTGAGGGGACTTAGTCCTAGTGACCTAAGGCTTTTATAGTCTGGGATCCACTGATCTAACACTCGCTACATGGGTATTATTGTATAAGCCTTTTGGGGTCTCACTCATTGCACAGTTAAATAAGCATGTGAATTGTATATAGTAGTATGTGTCGTAGTAATAAAGCATGAATTCTTGTCTAACTCAGATGGACTGCGAAGGTGTCTCTTAAGAGTTCTTGTGTCTAGCGTTCATTCTGTTTGTAAGCTTTTGGTTGTTTTGGCTAAGAGTAGGTATGGTCTTGATTTAGTTTGGGAGTATATTGGTGAGCATCGCACACACGCACGTTTCTGTGTTTGTCTCGTTGGTTGATTGGAATTTGGTCGAACTCTGTTTGGAAGACTGTGTTCTTTGAGATGTTGGCTCGTTGATTGGTTTTGGTTGGTTTGAAGGGATCGTTGCATTTCCATATAGTTGCATACATGTAGTTAGTTGCATTTGTAGTTGCATTGTTAGATGGATTTTGTGGGTACATTCACTATAGGCCCTCACGAGACCTTACTCGTCCACTAGGGCTGCCTAGGGGTTAAAAGGGCTTGTTGCATATGCCAAATGCAACCGTGATCACCTACGGAAGTGGTACTAGTTAGTTGTAATAAATTGTTTGTTTGTGCTCGAGGACGAGCATCGGTTTAAGTTTGGGGGTGTGATAAGTGGGTATTTTATTCACTTAGAACGTGTCCGTATGGCTTAAAACGAATGTTTATACTCGAGTTGTGGTATTTTTGATCTCTTTTAAGGGTATTGTGCAGGAATATCTATCACAGGTGTACTAGGAATGAAGCGGAGCAATCGGAATGCAATTTGGAGCTAAAACGAAGAAAATGGAAAAAGTCGTTTTCCTGGACAGAAGGTACGGCGCGGCAGCGCCGTGTTTAAGCTTGTCTATGGCGCGGCAGCGCCGCTGGAAAACAGTACAGAAAATCTCTGGCGCGGCAGCGCCGCTCTCCTTTGTATTTGTGGCGCGGCAGCGCCGGTCTGTCTGACGAAAATTCCTGTTTTGACCCGATTTGCTGACTTTTCAAGTTGAAGTCAAATTTCAATTCAGTACGACTTGTTGCACCTGGAGGCATATAAAAAGAGAAGAAAACCCTAGAGAAGAAGAGAGACATATACCGCATATTATATACGGAGTTTTAAAGCACGAAGAAGAAGGAAGAAGATAGTTTCAATTTATTCTTGTATTCTTTCTATCTTGTGGATGCTTGGTTGGGTGTATTCTTTAGAACCTTGATATTTATTCAATATAATTCGTTTTCTTTCATCATGTTTACATTAGAACCCATGGTGACGATTAGTTTGATTATGAACTAACTCGTTGTCATGGGGTTTTAGCGGATTTATTCATGAAGTTTATTTGTTGAATTTTCTCGATGCCTATAGTGTGATTGATGCGATATCCTATCATGGTTGTTTTAATTCGTTATAGGAGAGTAGCTAACTCCTGTAATTGTGTGTTAATTCTTACTGAAGCGAAAGTGGATTTAAGAGTTTAGAACTTGCCATGCTAGCATAGGTTTATGCGTGAGAATATCATTCGTAATTAGTGTCGTAACTCTAACCGTTTTATGACGACTATGTGATCAATTGAATGCTTGTACTTCAACCATTATGTTTTCAATCTTTATAGACATATAGGGACTAAGCATAATTGGGAGACTAAGTGATTTCTATCTTAATTGTGGATATTATTTAGGATGGTATTGGTACAACGAAAGTTGGCTTATATCAGTTTTGTGTGTTCGATCAGGTATTAACAAATCACATGAAAGGGCTAGAGAATTGAAGACTTTAGATGGATTGTTTAATGAAGTTAAAATCCCATGTTTTATTCGCATAAGTAATTCGACATAAATCTCAGTTCAAGTAGTTGATAATTAGTTATAATTCTTAGATTAATTATAGGGATAACAAAAATCCACTTTGTTATTTGTTTTAGCATCGGATAATAATCATACATTGGTGAGTGAATTAACTAGACAAACAACGAGTCCCTGTAGGAACGAACCTTATTTGCTATCTGTATTACTTGAGATCACGTGCACTTGCGTGTTGAGTTTGGTCGTAACACCTACTTTCAAAAAGGCTTTGAAGCCTACTGGAGGTGTTGCAAAAGGTGCTGCAAAGGGTGATGTATGTCACTTTTGCAAGAAGCCGGGTCATTGGAAGCGAAATTGTCAAGCTTATTTGGAGGATCAGAACCTGAAGGGAATGAAGTCTGTGAAGATTTCTGATTCAGGTATGTATGTTATAGAAGTCAATTTGTCTACTTCTACATCATGGGTATTGGATACTGGATGTGGTTCTCACATTTGTATAAATGTGCAGGAACTGCGAAGGAGTAGGACTTTGGCGAAAGGAGAAATCGACCTACGCGTTGGCAGTGGAGCAAAGGTTGTTGCTTTGGTTGTAGGGACTTATAATTTATCGTTGCCCACTGGGCTTATTTTAGAACTTGAGAACTGTTTTTACGCGCCTGCGATTTGCAGAAACATTATTTCTGTTTCTTGTTTGGACAACAAAGGTTTTTCCTTTATAATGCAGAACAATAGTTGTTCCTTTGGTTTGAATATTGTTACCTATGGGGTTGCACGTTTATTTAATGGTTTATATGTTCTTGATCTTGATATTCCTGTCTATAATGTAAATAATAAACGTATTAAGGCTATTGACTCAAATCACACATACCTTTGCCATTGTCGTTTAGGCCATATAAATGAGAAACGCATTTCCAAGTTACATAAGGATGGATACTTGGATAAGTTTGATTTTGAATCATACGAAGAATGTGAACCTTGTCTCATTGGAAAAATGACTAAAGCTCCTTTGACCGGAATTGGTAAGAGGGCCACCGAACGATTAGAACTTATACATAGTGATGTATGTGGTCCAATGCGTACGATGGCAAGAGGTGGCTTTTACTACTTCATAACCTTTACTGATGATTTTAGTAGATACAGATATGTGTATCTTTTGAAGAACAAATCCGAATCGTTTGAAAAATTTAAAGAGTACAAGGAAGAAGTGGAAAAGCAAATAGGCGGAAGTATTAAAACTCTACGATCTGATCGTGGAGGTGAGTACCTAAGCTTAGAATTTAAGAATTTCTTAAAGGAGTGTGGTATTGTATCACAACTCACACCTCCTGGAACACCACAGTGGAATGGTGTATCTGAAAGGAGAAATCGTACCTTGTTGGACATGGTACGATCAATGATGAGTCTAGCGGATCTTCCAATTAGTTTATGGGGTTATGCTCTGGAAACGGCTGCACACACACTTAACCGAGTTCCTACTAAATCGGTTCAAACTACACCATATGAGATATGGACTGAGAAACGTCATAGCATGTCCTTTTTGAAAGTATGGGGCTGCGAAGCATTTGTGAAACGTTTAGTCACTGACAAGCTAGGACCGAAATCAGACAAATGTAATTTTGTGGGATACCCAAAAGAAACTAAAGGGTATTATTTCTATAATCGTACCGAGAGAAAAGTGTTTGTTGCGCGAACTGCTGTATTTCTTGAAAGAGAACTGTTCTCTAAGAAAAACAGTGGGAGTATGATAGATCTGGATGAAGTTCGAGAACCACAGAATGACATTGAACCAGAGTTGGAACATGAGCACGAAGTACATGAAAATGTTATTGCTCAAGAAACACAGGTTATTCGTAGATCTGGTAGGATTCGCCACGAGCCTGAGAGATATTATGGATTTATCTTAACTCAGACTGGCGATGTAATGCTTATGGATGAAGATGAGCCTCTTACCTATCAGGATGCTATTAATAGTCCAGATTCTGAGAGATGGCTGGAAGCTATGAAATCTGAGATGGATTCCATGTATGAAAACAAAGTATGGACTTTGGTTGAACCACCTGAAGGGGTAAAACCTATTGGGTGCAAATGGGTTTTCAAGAAGAAAACAGACATGGATGGTAATGTAACGACCTACAAAGCAAGACTAGTGGCGAAAGGTTTCAAACAAATTCATGGTATTGACTATGATGAAACTTTCTCACCAGTAGCTATGGTCAAGTCCATCAGGATTTTGCTTGCGATAACAGCTTACTATGACTATGAAATCTGGCAAATGGATGTCAAAACTGCTTTCTTAAATGGGAGCTTAGAAGAGGATGTGTATTATGATACAACCAGAAGGTTTTGTCGATCCGAGATTTGCTAGAATGGTTTGTAAGCTACTACGATCTATTTATGGATTGAAGCAGGCCTCAAGGAGTTGGAACATTCGTTTTGATATAACAGTCAAAGAGTTTGGCTTTATTCAAAATGAAGATGAGCCTTGTGTATACAAGAAGGTTAGTGGGAGCAAAGTGGCATTCCTAGTATTATATGTTGATGATATATTACTAATAGGGAATGACATACCTTCTCTTCAGGCTGTTAAGATTTGGTTGGGAAAAAGTTTCTCAATGAAAGACTTAGGTGATGCTACCTATATATTAGGGATCAAGATCTATAAAGATAGATCTAGAAGATTAATCGGCTTAAGTCACAGTACATACATTGACAAAGTATTGCATCGTTTTGGAATGCAAGAGGCAAAGAGGGGATTTGTCCCTGTGTCTCATGGGACAGTGATCTGAAAAGAAAATTGTCATAAATCATTAGATGATAAGGACCGTATGAAAAAGGTACAATATGCTTCTGCAATTGGTTCAATAATGTATGCAATGATATGTACTCGACCTGATGTTTCGTATGATTTGAGCATGACGAGCAGATACCAGTCTAATCCAGGTGAAGGTCACTGGACGACAGTCAAGAATATTCTTAAGTACCTCAAGAGAACTAAAGATTCATTCTTGGTATATGGAGGAGATGAGAAGCTAGTTGTAAGAGGTTACACTGATGCTAGTTTCCAAACAGACAGAGACGATACTGTGTCTCAATCTGGGTTTGTGTTTTGTCTAAATGGAGGTGCTGTAAGCTGGAAGAGTTCGAAGCAAGAGACAGTAGCTGATTCTACAATGGAAGCTGTGTATATTGTTGCCAATGAAGCGGCCAAAGAGGCTGTTTGGCTTCGGAAATTTATTGAGGGACTTGGAGTAGTTCCATCGATCGCAGATCCAGTTGATCTTTATTGCGATAACAATGGAGCTATTGCACAGGCTAAGGAACCAAGGTCCCATTCCCGAGCAAAGCATATACTTAGACGATATCATCTACTTCGAGAGATTACAAGGAGGGGAGATATACATATATGTAAAGTGTATACTAATGATAACGTTGCAGACCCATTGACTAAGGCTTTGTCGCAGTAGAAGCACGAAGGTCACACTAGTTCCATGGGTATTAGATACATGGGTGATTGGCTCTAGTGCAAGTGGGAGATTGTTAGTACTTGTGCCCTAGAGACAATACTATAATGTCCTTAGGGAAGACATTTTGATTATTAATAAATATGTTCTATGGATTTTCTTTCAATTATTTATTATGTCTTTATTAACTGCGATATAAATATTAGAATAATAAATGTCCTTGGAATATAAGCATGAATTCTATATCTCTAAGTATGTGACTTAGAAATGAGATTAAATGAGTAGTGTTTATAATCCTAAAAGATCCCTAGTTGAGTATTATTATTTGAGGACAATAATAATGCATTAAGACTAGTATGTTTGTTGACTGATGACCACATCTCATTGGTCATAAGTATGGTGATACTAAAGTCAAAGACATAAGTGCATGTTAGCAGAACATGACACTGGATAGACCCACCGTGTGAATTCTTCATGGTAAGTGTTATCAAGTGTCATAAGCAATTCTCACAATGATAATGGTGTAATGATCCTTAGACTTGAAATCATTATATTTCTATATGAGAATTAATATACTTTGATTCTACTCAAAGTTACCTTTGACCGGGTAATGATAAAGGTGGACATTGGGTATATTATGAATCATATGAGAAATATGAATGATAGATATAGGATTTAACCCTCCTGTTTTAGGAGTGATATTATTGGCCTCTTGATTGAGTGAGACTATGAAATGCATGACCATGCTCAAATTGTGATTTGTTTAATAGTCTACTCATCGATCAAGTAAACCGGGATTAAATGTTGAAGAGGATGACATAAACCATGCCTCGAGTTTAATCTATAATATAAGGTTAAAAGGATTATATTACATGGAACATTATTCATTAAAGGTTTAATTGGATCACCAATTATTATTATTACTTGGGTAGCAATGATGTATTACTAGATGTCGTCCATTGTTTATAATTTTGTTATGAGATATTAAAATTATTGCCAACGTAATAATAACTTAAAGGGTCACACACAAAGAACGTTTTAAACGGAGCATTAATTAAATTTCGAATTTAATTGAATTATTATTATATTGAATTATTGGATTAATTAAGTAGGACTTGATTAATTATATAATAATTCGAATATGATAAAAATACTACTAATAATCAGATTGGGTTTTGGAAGCCCAATCAGATTAGGTATAGGCCCAGAATTCTCTCCACATAAATACATTAAGATGTATTGTTTTAGGGTTAATAGACAGAATTCGTTTTTTGTAAAACCCTAGCAGCTCTACATCTAAGAGAGGCTAGAGAGTGAGAGAGAGAGAGAGAGAGAGAGTTCCGAGGGCAGTTCTTGGCTAGTACCAACTCCGGTGATCGTTGGACGATCGAGCATTCGTGTGGACTGATTAGAGACGTATATCGCAAGGCGGGATACGTGGTGATCATAGCAAAGGACCTCCATCTGTCAACCAATCGTAAAGCTTCTTAAAAGGTAAACAATTATGTTCACGAATTAAATATCGTGTTTCGCATGGATCCTGCGGAGGGTTTCGTTATTTTTCTGTTTTTACGCGTTTTTCCCTTGCGTTTTCATGCCCGAAACCCTTCACCAACTCTTCTCGATTTTGAGACTCGAGTGGTACAAACTCCCCCACTTAAACTCTTGACGTCATCGTTAGTTTTGAACGGATAGCTCATAGGTCCAAGATCGTACATCTCTAGCGATTGTGAAAGAATACTGGCTAGTTTATGTCCCCACCTCTGGACCTCAGTCCATTGTGGAATAATACCACCAGTCTTCGTGTCCCCATCTCCAGCAACTTCACGAATCAACCGTCGGCCAATTGGCCCAAATGCAATAACGTGGGTAATCCACAAACCCACCACAGGTCTCCAAAAGATCATGATTGTTGGTGCACTTAGTAGTTGTACTTTGTTTTATAAACTGGACTAAATCCCCCACATTTCTCGATGTGAGACTCAGGTGTTACAATATGTTTATGTATAGGCTTATTTGTAAACATCGAGGATTCTACTCAATTTAAACAAGAATGTAATAAGTAAATAATAATTAAACTGTCACAGGAATCTCAGAAGATTATATCAGTCAAAAGAATGAAGATTAAAGTCTATCTGCAGACTTGAAGTAATTCTACATTGAAAGAAGCTCATTTATTTGATCAAGCCTCAGTGAAGTATTCAAGAAAGTGGATCTATTTAAAGTGACAGAGATTTCTTCAGTATTACAGGAAGTATACAGATTACAGTATTTGATAAAGGGAATAAAGAAAAAGGACCACAGCTTAAAGTCAAATGATGAAGAACAGACATTGCAGTTACTCACTCATGAAGCAGACATTACATCGAGTGTCAACTTCATACAGTGGAAGTTCGTCATTAATTTCAGTGGTTCAAGGAATGAGTCTGCTATCAAGAAAATATATTAATTTCCTTCTAATTAATTAATTCAGTTAATTAATTTATTCAATAAATTAATCCTTTCAGAATTAATTTATTCCATAAATTAATTAAAAGATTAATTAGATTAGAATTAATATAATATTTAAAAGACTTTCAAATGAACTAAAAAGACTTTCGAAATGAACTGGAAAGACTATCCTCTAAGTCTTGCCGATAGTCTTTCCAATTCATTATATAGTTTTTCTAATTCTATTCTAAGTCTTGCTGATAGTCTTTCTAAGTCTATTGGTTGTATTTTCGATAGTCTTTCTAAGTCTATTGGTTGTATTTCCGATAGTCTTTCTAAGTCTATTGGTTGTATTTCTGATAGTATTTTCTAAGCCAAAAGCACACAGTCTCTTTAATCCAGTTAATTGGCGTACAAAAGGAGAAGTTAAAGACAGAAGACAAAAACAAGATATTAAGACAGTAGAACAAAAAAGTAAAATACTCTATCTCTGCCTTAACTCAAGATCAACTGTCCAAGCTTAATTTCTCAGAGTATTTATTTCTAGCAATCATTGTTCAATCCAAACCACTAGAAATCAATTACTTGTACTGCTTTGACTATCTAGCGGATCATAATCCCTAGAATTTATCTCGAGCTACTTTTTAGTATTCGATCTTTTTATTACAAAAATAGATAAATTCATGTTAAATTTATTCTAGATTTGTTTTAATTAGAACCATTGTAATCTGTACTATATTTGCAACACCCTTCAAGTTTAATATAAGTTATATTTAACTTGAACTTTGTTTCATCTCATTCCGTACTTATTTGTTCTTGAATTGTTAAATCACTAACCGAACAAATTCGATAAAACAGTACAGTTTGTATTCAACCCCCCCCCCCCCTTCTACAAACATATCAGGACCTAACAATTGGTATCAGAGCTAATTGATTGACGCGCAAATCAAGATCCATACTTTTGTGATTTATCAAGAACGCTCAAATTTTTATTTTTATAAAAATTCAAGATGACTACTCAAAAAGTTGGAGCCGTCAAAATTCCTATGTTCAGTAAAGAGCACTATCCAATGTGGAAGAAGAAGATTCTTTTATTTCTTCAAGTGGCAAATCCAAAGTATCTTGGTGTATTGAAGAACAGACCAAACATTCCTATGGTTGTTGAAGAAGAGCATATTGAGAACAATGTTGTTACTCAAGTTGCTAGGATGTATCCCAAAGATCCAAAAGACTATACAACTGATGAAAATGAAGATGCTTCTCTGGATGCAAGCTTACAGTTAATTCTGGTTGATTGTCTAGATCCAATCATGCACAATCATGTTTTAAATTGTGTAGATGCTAAACACATCTAGGATACGATTTAGATAATCAATGAAGGAACTGAAGAAGTCAGAGAAAATAAACTGGAAATTCTTACCTCTTCTTATGAACACTTCAGATCTAATCTGGGTGAAGGAATCTCTGATATTTTTGAGAGATACAACAAATTGATCAATGATCTAAATCTTCATGGAAAACATTACACCATCAAGGAGATAAAGAAGAAATTCCTTCTAACACTTCCATCTCATCTGGAGCGCAGGATTTCAGCCATTAGAGAAGCAAGAGACTTAAGTGAGATATCACTGGAAAGACTCTATGGTGTTCTGAAAACCTATTGTTAAGAATATGTTGTTCTTGATGATAAACATAAAACACTTAGTAGAATTTGTGTAAAGTCATTTTGTAGCTGTCAATGAAATGGCATGCTTTGCAGCATTCCGTTGACAGGAAGCTCATCAACGAAATGAGTGATGTAGCAATTGCACTGTACAATACTTCTAGTTTGATATGCATTTCATTGTAGATATTGGATAGGTTTTCTCAGTCATGTGGACTAAGTACTAGATAGGCAAAATAGGTTGGTTAATTGTAAATACATCATGCCTTGTAATTTTGCCTAAGTGAAGACCTGTAAACGGAATGAAGATTATCCTATCAACGGTATAGAGTTTACTCATCAACGGAATGAAGATTATCCTATCAACGAAATGAAGTTTACTCATCAACGAAATGAAGAATGAAGCTATCAACGAAACATATCTCCCTGCTATCAACGAATCACTATTACTTTTTGAATAGTTGACAAAGTGATAGTGACAGTTTACTGAACAGATCTAAAGGAGATATGGAAGTGTACTGTGCATTGGAAGCCATCAAAATGGTCACTGGAAATAAGGAAACATTCCAATTTCCAAGAAGGCTCTTGGGAGTGATCATAATAAGCGTGAAGACAAAAGTAAAGATCTCCAAGGACCACTGGACAAAAGGAATGAAAAGCAAGCTACTGATGGTTATTACTAGTGTACATTAGTGTAGCCAGAAATAGTATTGTAAACTTGGGTTATGTATATAACCAAGTGTAGCAGTTAAAATAAGAGTGTGAGAAGAAAAACAAATAGATTGTATTAGCTATCTTTGAGAGCATTTTCTTCTCTACATTCTTGTAACTGAGCATCTGTGTACATTTGTATCACAGATTATTTCCGCAATAAAAATCACTTCAGTTGGATCATCAAACAATCCAACTGAAATTATTTATGTGCTTGTGATTTTTACATTAAGTTCAGTTTTTATTTGTAAGTTGTTTTTAAGTTTAAGAAATATCAAGAATTGTATTCAACCCCCCCCCCCTTCTACAATTCTGTTAGGTCATTTGGGATTAACAATTGGTATCAAAGCAAGCTTCTAACATACAAGAAGTTTAAAGATCAAGACCAAAACAGTAACCATGGTGAAGAAGGATGCAGGAGTAAAGATACCAGTTCTTGATAAGGACAATTACTTTCACTGGAAAGTAAAGATGCATTTACATCTCATGTCTATGGATGAGAGGTATGTAGACTGCATTGAGAAAGGTCCACACGTTCCCATGAAGTTTGCATCTAGAGTTGGAGTGCTAGATGATGCTCCTGATGTGGAAATTCCAAAACTTGTCTCAGAATGGACTATTGAAGATGTTGCAGAAGTCCATAAAGATAAAAGAACCATGAACATTCTGTTTAATGGTTTGGAGCAAGAGATGTTTGACAATGTCATAAACTGTACAACCTCCAAAGAAGTATGGGACACTGTTAGAACTCTCTGTGAAGGAACTGAGCAAGTTAGGGAAAACAAAATGCAGCTCCTTATACAACAATATGAGCATTTTCATTTTAAAGCTGGTGAAACCCTAAATGACACGTTTAGTAGGTTTCAAAAGCTTTTGAATGGATTAAAGTTGTATGGGAGGATCTATCAAACCAAGGATTCAAACCTTAAATTTCTTAGAGCTCTTCCAAAAGAATGGAAGCCTATGACTGTTTCTCTCAGAAACACTCAAGAGTACAAAGACTACACTCTTGAAAGGCTTTATGGAACCTTGAAGACATATGAGTTGGAAATGGAGCAAGATGAAGAAATCGAAAAGGCACAAAAGAAGGGTGGATCTATTGCATTGATTGCATCTGTGAACCAACTGGAAGATGACAATGAAGAAGCTGTAAACGCCACAACTAGTCGAGCTAGTTGTAGGAGTGATGTTAGCAAGGGTAAAGGCAAGATGATAGAAGAAGAAGAATCAGAACCAGTCAACTTGGATGACTTAGATGAGATTGATGAACACATTGCTTTTCTGTCAAGAAAATTCTCTAAGTTCAAGTTTAAGAGAAACTCAGAAGCAAGGCCACCAAGAAGAGACTTTCAACCCAGCAAAACTAACTGGATTGAAAAGTCTAAGTCTAAATGTTTCAATTGTGGAATGCTTGGCCACTTTGCTGGAGACTGCAGAAAGCCCAAAGTTGAGAAGGGCAACAGGAAATTTGAGCCTGTTGATTATAAAAAGAAATAATTTGAACTTCTCAATCAAAAATAAAAGGCTTTCATGTCTCAGGAGTATGATTGGGCTGGTAATGGTGAAGATTCTGATGATGATGTTGAGTATGTCAACTTGGCTCTTATGGCTAACAATCATGAGCAGGAAGCAAGCTCCTCAAGCAACCAGGTAACAATTACTAATCTTTCTGAGCTTTCTAAAGAGGAATGCGATAGTGTAGTAAATGAAATGTCTACTGTACTATATAATTTGCTTGTTACTCTTAAATCACTTACCAAAGAGAATTCAAGAATAAAAGAGGCTAATCTGCTATTAAGTGATAGGAATGCAATGTTAGAAGCATAGCTCATTGAATTTGAGAAAATGAGGTGTGTTAGTAGGGATGCTAAGAAGGAACTTGAGAACGTGTTAGAAAGGGAAGAAATTCTTAAAACACAACTTGAAATAGAACAAAGTGTGATTGCAAAATGGAAAGATGCCAGGAATGTTGCTACCAACATCATTAATGTTCAAGGTATGGAATCTTTCTGTGAACAATCATGGAAAAAGAACAAAGAAAAGCTAGGGTATGTTAGTGAAACCTTAGAATCAGAAACAGAGTCAACAAACAACAATGATCATTTGTTGAAGGTTGATATGTCAACGGAATGCAATGTTTCGTTGACAGATGAACCATCAACCGATCAGGCTGTTTCGTTGACAGAGAAAAGAAAAGATAAACTCACTAGACTTAATAACAAGTATGGTCCTGTCACCAAGAACTTTGTTCAAGGTGAGTCTAATAATTCAAAGAAAGTTGAGAAGCCTGTTGAGAGAGCTAATGTAGGTCACTTGTCTAACAAGCAATTGAAGGACAAGTTAGAGAAAGTTCAAGTTGAGGCTAAGGGAAATAAAAAGAATAACAGGAATGGCAAAGTAGGGATTAACAAACACAACAATTACACACCTGATAAATATGCTCCTAGAAAGACATGTGTCAATTGTGGAAGTATTAGTCATTTATCTACTAACTGCAAATCTGTCAAGAAGACTGCTAATGTGAAAATTCCCAAGCCTGCAATGAATAGTTCTATGCCTACAATGCATGTTATGCCTAACATGTTTGCTCCATATGCACAATTTCAGAATCCATATGCTAGCATGTCATTTGTGCCTAATCCATACATGAATATGTTTAATGTACCACAAATGCCATGGAATGTGAATAACATGTTTGTTCCACCAACTATGCATGCTGTGAATGAAAATGTGAGCAACTCTCAGAAATCAACACCAAGGGTAAAGATTGATTTAAATCAATCTGAGCCCAAGGTGAAAAATGATATTAAAGGAAAAGCAAAGGCTAACAAAACAGGACCCAAGGAAACTTGGGTACCAAAATCAACTTGATTTGGTTTTATTGTGTGCATGGAGACAAAAGGAATCTTTGGTACTTGGATAGTGGTTGTTCAAGACACATG
Source organism: Heracleum sosnowskyi (assembly GCA_030848705.1). NCBI lineage: Eukaryota > Viridiplantae > Streptophyta > Magnoliopsida > Apiales > Apiaceae > Heracleum > Heracleum sosnowskyi. The sequence goes on from CM061244.1 coordinate 75,161,570, forward strand.
ACTGGTGATTCTACCCTGCTCACAGAGTTTCAGGAAAGAAGCCACTATTGGATTTTCTTCATGTCTTTGGATGCAAGTGCTTTGTTCTGAGAAATCAAGCTGAGCATTTGGGGAAATTTGAAGTAAAGGCAGATGAAGTAATATTTGTGGGATATGCAGCAGGGAAAGCTTACAGAGTCTATAATCTCAGAACCAACATTGTTATGGAATCTGTACATGTTGTTTTTGGTGATCTCAAAATTCAAGGTCTCTGTGATGAAGGTTTCCATGAAAGTCTTTCTTTTGAGAATGAGGAAGGAGATCAAGTGAATCATGTTAAGGCTACTGAGAAACAGCCTAAAGTTTTTGTATCTAGCACAGATGAAAGCAGTAGTGAAGATGAAATTACTGCATTAAGATTGAAAAGAATAGCTGCTAGCAGATCAAATGATCATTTCGTTGACAGTCATGATGGTGGATTCGTTGACAGTCAAAATGAGCGTTTCGTTGACAGCCAAAATGGTCATACCGTTGACAGTCATAGAAATGCTTCTAGAAGTGATCAATTAGGGACAACAAACTCAGGGGGAGTTTCTCAAGGACAGATATCCAATCAAGGCAATCATGATCATGAAGCTACCTCGTCAAGAGCAAATCTACCTCCCTCAAGGAAATGGACTAAAGATCATCCCTTTGAACTTATTATAGGTGATGTTACTTCAAAAGTCCAAACTAGAAGAGCAACTCAAGAGGAATGTCTATATAGCAGCTTTCTGTCTCAAGATGAGCCAAAGAAAGTTGAGGATGCACTTCTAGATCCAGATTGGGTTTTAGCCATGCAAGAGGAGCTAAACCAATTTGAGAGGAACAATGTTTGGAAGCTGGTGCCCAAGCCTAAGGACAGGAGTGTCATAGGCACAAAATGGGTGTTCAGAAACAAGATGGATGAAAATGACATAGTCACAAGGAACAAAGCTAGATTGGTTGTAAAAGGCTATTCACAGGAAGAAGGAATTGATTTTGATGAAACATTTGCTCCTGTTGCAAGACTAGAAGCAATAAGGATTTTCCTAGCCTATGCAGCCCATGCCAATTTCAAGGTCTATCAAATGGATGTGAAGAGTGCTTTTCTGAATGGGGAATTGGAAGAGGAGGTGTATGTAAGTCAACCTCCTGGTTTTGAAAATGATGATTTTCCAGAATATGTATACTTCCTCCTCAAAGAACTCTATGGTTTGAAACAAGCACCTAGAGCCTGGTATGACACACTTTCACAGTTCCTCCTTGAGAATCACTTCACTAGAGGTACTGTAGATAAAACTCTTTTTCACAGGGTTGTGAATGGCTCTACTATACTTGTTCAAATTTATGTAGATGACATAATCTTTGGGTCTACAGATGTGAAACTTTGTCAAAAGTTTGCCAAGCTTATGCAAAGTAAATATGAAATGAGCATGATGGGAGAATTAACTTACTTTCTTGGTCTTCAAGTGAAGCAAGTTACTGAAGGCATTTTCATTAGTCAGACAAAATATATTCATGATTTATTAAAGAAATTTAACTTAATGGAATGCTCTCCTGCTAAAACTCCCATGCCTACTGCCACCAAACTTGAATTGAATACTAAGGAAAAATCTGTGGACATTTCAAATTACAGAGGCATGGTAGGCTCACTTTTATATTTAACAGCTAGTAGACCTGATATTATGTTTGCTACATGTCTATGTGCTAGATTTCAGGCTGATCCTAGGGAATCCCATTTAGTTGCTATCAAAAGAATTTTCAGATATCTCAAAGGAACACCAAACCTTGGCATTTGGTATCCTAGAGAATCTGGCTTTGAACTAATAGGTTATTCAGATGCAGATTTTGCAGGATGTAAAATTGACAGGAAAAGCACAACTGGCACCTGTCAATTCTTAGGAAACAAGCTTGTGTCATGGTTCAGCAAGAAACAAAACTCAGTTTCCACCTCCACAGCTGAGGCTGAGTATATTGTAGCTGGAAGTTGTTGTGCACATATTTTATGGATGAAAAATCAACTACTTGATTATGGATTAAGAGTTGAGAAAATTCCTATTTTTTGTGACAACACTAGTGCCATTGCCATTACTGAGAATCCAGTGCAGCATTCAAGGACCAAGCACATTGACATCAAGTACCATTTCATTAGAGAACATGTTATGAATGGTACTGTGGAGTTACATTTTGTTCCAAGTGAACAACAACTTGCAGACATCTTTACCAAGCCACTTGATGAATCAACATTCTCAAGATTAGTAAGTGAGCTAGGTATGCTAAATTTCTCTTAATTATTTTTGAGATATTTGCAAGTTATAATGTAGCCAGAAATTTGCTATGTTTTTCTGTGAATTAATTTTCTCAGGAAAAAGTGCAATTTTGTCTAAGTCAAAATTACTATGTCAACGAAACGCACCATTTCGTTGACGGTCCTAGCATTTTTCTGGGTGTTTCTGTTAGGCCGAATACACAATATATAATCAATATATGTATGAGAAGAACAATTAAGAGCACAAGTTTGTAAATCAACAAACTGAATTATATTAAATAATTCTCTCTTAGTGATGTTAATGAATCACAAAGAGCTACTAGGTTACAAGAATAATATTTTCAATAATCGCGTCCCTTCTAGGGATAACCTATCTGTGTTTATATAATACACAGTTACAATCAATCTCTAATTAATACTCCTACAAATTAGATATACAATTGTAATCAATTAGAATTGCTTCAGTCCTCTGTCCAGTCTCCTTAGCTGTATCAATATATTCTTCTTCTTTCCATCTTCAGAATATATTGCTTCTAGAATCTTCATAATATACACCGACAGCTAAATCGACTTTCACCCTGTCAGACTTTAACAAACTCTGACCGGCTTCCATGTAAACTCTGATAAGTACTTCAGACTAAACTCTGAACAGTACCTGTTACTTAAACACTGATTAAACAAACATCAGTAATTATATCTAACAATCTCCCCCAACTTGTGCAAAAAAAATAAAATAATGTACAAGTTAAACAGATAATTGATGATGTCAAAACATATAACAAATGCAGTGTTTAATCATAACAGAGTTTAATTTTAACTTAGAACAGAAAACTTTAAAAACTTACAATCAGACTTTATTTGATTTCTTGAATATCAGGCACTGTCCTGATATAGTCTGTAAGCAATATTCTTTCAGCTCTCTCTAGCTCAGCAATCATAATCTCTTTCAGCTCCTTCAATTCTGGATCACTTTCATCAGTTTGATATATGGCAGCCCTCAGAGAATATATGTTGTTTCTTCTCATATCATTGCCCAGCCTTATTATAAAGGCTTTGTCAGATTCCAAATTGAATTCCAACACCTTTATTCCAAGAGTTGTAGAGAGCTTTGCACTATTTCTTCTCATCTCAACAAGATTTCCATGAGCATCTTTGTACTTAGGAATGTAAGCACTTGTAATTTTAGCACCACTGAGAACCTTTGCTCTCATCATCCTTCCTCTCAAAACTTCAGCAGCATTTTGAGTCCTTTGATTTCTGACTTTGAGTAGATATAAGACATATTCTAACTCTTCAGCCATTTTCAAGTGTATATCATTTTCACCTATTCTGTATACTCTGCCATCAGCCATGAAGTATAACAGAAAGTCCTTCCTAAGTCCCTTATGATAAATTAACTGAACAGACTCTAGCTTGTCAAGACTCTCTTGAGTAACCCCAACACCAGGTTCTGCCAGTGATGTTTGATCCATTGGACTGTTATTTATCCTCTTCTCTCTGTGTGAACCTAAACCAGACTTGTCATAAGATTGTTTTCCATGTACTGTCCTGGTTTGAGAAAAATCCACAGGTTCTAATGTCAGAGTTTTAGAAAGTACAGGTCTTAAGAAACCTTTGAGTTGAGTTTGTACAACTTGAGCCTTGTCAGAGGTTGTCACAATTTTAGTAGCAATATCAACATGAGCAACGTCAGAGGTTGATTTGTTTATCCTTGATTCAACTTGAGCAATGTCAGAGGTTGAATAAATCTTCTTTGGTAACTGTTCTTCTTCTACCAGTTTACCTTTTCCTTTGTCATTCCTTGCAATAGTAGGTCTCCTTGAGTATTGCAAACTTTGATCAGAGTTTACATTATCTTTAATAGATATTCCTATCTCTTTTCTCCTTGGAGCTTTACCTTTCTTTGTATAGGTACCAGCTTCCATTTTCTTCTGGTGCTCTTCATTTAACACTCTTAATTCAGCATCATAATCCTCAACTGTTACCTCACCACCATGCTCTTCTAAAAACATTTTAGTAGCAATTTCCTCATCTGTGGTAGGCTTATCAGAGATTATCAAACTTTTGAGTTTTGAACCACTAGCAGAGTTTGCATTTCCCTTACCAGAGTTTGATCTTCTATCAGAGTTTGATCTTGGTAGTCTTCTAACAGAATTTAATCTTAAACTCTTTCCATCTCCCTTGTTTCCACCATCATTACCATCATCCCTCCGTCTCAGAGTTTGAGTGTCTTTGCATTTGTCACTTGGTACACTCTCCCCCTTTTTGACATCATCAGAAAGTAGTACTGATGTCAGTAACTCAATTGCAGTAGAAATTGAAGTCAGTTGGGCAGACATAGCAATCTGGTTGTCCTCAACTTTCCCAAGCCTCTTCTGAATTTCATCAGAGTCCTTAGCTTGCTTCTTAAACATAGAATTGTAGTAAGATCTATCATTCTTCAGAGTAAGATCTCTCATACCAACTTCATTCCTCAAAGCAGTGACCTCCTTATGAGACTCATCAAATCTGTTGTGAAGAGATTTAATTTGAATCACAGTGGCCTTTAGACTTGTAATAACATCAGAAGATGAAATGGTTTTGATAGACTGATTAACAAAATCAGCAGCCCTCTGAGCAGAAAAAAACACAATCAGCATCTGCCCAGTTCTTGAAGTACATATCTTGAAAGTACTCAGCATTAGCACGATTTGCTTCTCTTACAGTATCAGAGTCTACATCTTCTGATAATTCAACCTGTATATCAGGATTAGAATGAGCATCTATACTATCATCAGAATTTGCTGCATTGTCTTCTTGATTTTCCTCAGCATCTGGAATAACTTGCTGTACAGCTTCAGGAGTTTCAGAGTTTAGATTTGCAACTAACTCTGCTTCTCTGTGAACAACCTCAACAACCGACTGTTGTAGAGCTTCAAGCAACAATTCATCATTGTCTTCCACATGAACCGTAAGACTTTCAGAGTTTGTTGGAAAAACCTCTGCTTCAACACAATTCTCTCCTGTAGCTTCATTTAAAATCTTCTCTACTTCTACTGCTGGAACAACCTCAGCTTTCTCAACATTTTCAACAATCTGCTCAGAAGAGACAGATTTTGTTGCCTGATCAACCTCTTCACCCAATTCAGGAATCTGATTGGTGACAGAGAGAATCTCTGTATGAGTTTCCATTGATTCTTCAAGTACCAGAGTGGCTTGATCAGCTGCCACATCCTCAGTGTCACAAACACTGACAGCAGGATGTGCTTCAAGAACATTTTCCATTTCAAAATCAGCATTAATATCTTGTTCAAAAACCTCAGCCTCTGTTTCAGCATTTGCCATATCAGACACAGAGACTGCTTCAACATTTTCAGCATCCTCCTGAACAAAAACTTCAGGAGCTTCAGCAACTTTTGAAGAAACATTCTCAGCACCAAATAAATGTGCTGCTACCAGTCTTCGTTTCCTTTGATGAAGAGTTTCATCATCAGCTTCACTCTCCTCATCAACAGCATCAGACTTTGCCCTATTGGCTCTTCTTTTCTTTAATCTTCTCTTCTGAGGCATATCATCAGTGTTTGATATCCCAGCTTCAGTATTTGTTGGATTCACTCTAGCAGACTTAACAGCTCGTAACTTAGTCTTCTTTGACCTTTGTGATTGAGACACAGAAGGTCCAGCTTCAGAGTTTGCAAGTGGTTGTTGTTGTTGTGAATTGATCAGGAATTGTTGCACAGACTCAGGCAACATCAAAACACCAACATCTCCTTTCTTGTTATCTTTATTAGTGAGATTAGAGAATATGCGTTTATGCAATTTAAACGAGAGAATGACATCATCCTCTAAAATCTCAACATCAGGACAGCAAAAGTTGAATAACAATTGACAAAATCTAGAGAAATAAACAACATTCCTATTCTCTAGCATTTTCTCACCAATATTAGTCAAAACTAGCCTAGCAACATCAAAATTACCTCCATAAAGAAGAGAATACCCGATTTGCAGACTATCAGTGGGAATTGCATCCCAATTCGTGCACTTCTTTCCAAAAGCCCTTGTTATGCAGTCGAAAAAGAAACTCCATTCCTTGCGTAAAAACGGCCTTTTGAGTTGACCAATCTTTGTCAATGGTCTAGAGTAGCCTATTTCCCTCATCATTCTCACCAACTCAAAATCACCAACAGAGATTGTGAAAGCATTGAAATCCTCAAGACCCAAAGCATCACGAATAGTAGTTGGAGTAACTATAAACTCTTCTCCTTGAAATTCAAAAATTATGGACGGAGACCCAGACTCTCCTCCATTATCATAAGTACATGTCTGCCAAAGAGTCCTGATTTGAGATGCAGACAGCTTCAACGGTGCGGTGAGAGCAGTACCAACATCAGAGTTTGACAAGAAATCCTGAATCAAATGAAACGCCTCCGGTGCGTTCTCATTTGCTAAAGGAGCAGCATAGTTGTTTGGGTCAAATTCTAACCCAGAAGCAGTAAACATTGTTGTAGCCATTAGAGATGTTTAGAAGAAAGCAAGAAATAAGACAGAGAAAAGTGTAGAATTTATGCAGTGAAAGTGTTTGAGACAGTGTTTGTGAGTATAAACTTATGAAAAGATGAAGTGTGTAAAAGAATGAACCGTTTATGTGTAGTAAGTTTAAATAATAACAGTGAAAATTAAAACCCAATCGTTTTAATCATTACTACACACAGCAGGCGTCTTTGAAAAATGTGTGAGTGGGACAGATGTCAAACATGTATATGCTGACAGCTGTATGTAACAACTTCCAATACACACGCGCAGTAAAAATAGCCATAATTACCGCTTTTCACACTGTTCAATACACTCAACCTCTCTCTCCTCTGTTTAATACAAATATGAACCGTTTGTACTCATACTCTTTCGAATTTCTAAACAAATGTCTAATCTCAAAATTATAAAATGTCTGAAATAAAGAAATCATTTTAACCATCAGAGATTAAAACAAAATTACCTCGGCGTATTTCTCACAATACATCAGTGTTTACCATTTGTCCTTCTTTGTCAATAAACTCTTTCCTCAAACTGTACAGGTGTGAATAATTGTGTGTGCTATAGCAGAGTTTACCGAAATCAATATTTAGATCATCTCAAAGTGCATAAAATCCACAAACTAAAGCAGTAAAAACTGGTTGCCTAAACTCTCATGTAAAACATAAAATCTGATTTTTATATCTAAACTCTGTATTTTGATATCCTTTCATTTGGATATATCTTTTATTCTTCACCCCCTTTATATATATATATTTTTTTTTTTTTAATTTTGATTTTTCCAGTAATCAGTGGTTGGCACTAGTCACCAAAAATCAAAGATTTTAGCCCTTATTTCATACAATAAGTTCCTGGATCTTCCTAGGCACAACATGATCTCAAAGGAATTTGTGCTCTTTTTGGCATTTTTTGATTTGAGGGTGAATTATTTATAATTAATAATCAGAGTTTAGACTTTTCATCAGTTAATACAATTAATTTATGAGAGAAAATGCAAACAGCTAATACAGACTCAGTGTAAAGGATCAATAAACTAAGAGATGCTATAAATACAGAGACAGTATCATGCTGTGTTAACTTACTGCACATATTTGAGATCAGAATCTATACAACTCTTAAGGATTCATAATTACTTACTGAGAATTATGCTTCATACAAATTTCTTCATTGGTCCATATGTTTCAGACAAAATTACAATCAGAGTATAGCATTAGACTATAACTATCAGAGTATGACCAACACTTTATGACTAACAGAGTTTAGCATCAGAGTTTACTTTCAGAGTTTATGACACTGGTACTCATAACAGTTAATACATGCAAAGAATCATGAGCATAAAAATCAAACATTTATAGTTTTTGAGTCTAACCCGTATCTCTAGTCAAAACCAGAGATCATTCCAAGTTCATTTACCAATCTTGTAAAAGTAGCTTCACTCAAAGGTTTGGTGAAGATATCTGCAAGTTGTTGGTCTGTAGACACAAAATGAAGCTCAATATCTCCTTCTTCCACATGTTCCCTGATAAAATGATACCTTATGCTGATGTGCTTGGTCATGGAATGCTGTACTGGGTTACCTGTCATAGCAATAGCACTTTGATTATCACAATAAATAGGTATTTTAGAGTACCTTAACCCATAATCCAGCAACTGATTCTTCATCCACAGAATCTGTGCACAACAGCTACCAGCAGCTATATACTCTGCTTCTGCAGTGGATGTGGAAATTGATTTCTGTTTCTTGCTATACCAAGAAACCAATCTGTCACCTAAGAATTGACAGCTTCCACTTGTACTTTTTCTGTCTATCTTACAGCCTGCAAAATCTGCATCAGAGTAACCAATTAGCTTAAACTCTGATTCTCTAGGATACCACAAACCCAAGGTTATGGTTCCTTTGAGATATTTGAAAATCCTTTTTACAGCTGTTAGATGAGGCTCTCTGGGATCTGCTTGAAATCTTGCACAAAGACATGTGGCATACATGATATCAGGTCTACTTGCTGTGAGATACAGAAGAGACCCTATCATGCCTCTATAGGTTGTCATATCCACTGTAGCACCTGTGTCTTTGTCTAGCTTTGTTGCTGTAGCCATGGGAGTTGGAGCAGATGAACTATCAAGCATACCGAATTTCTTTAGAAGATTTCTGGTATACTTTGCTTGATTGATAAAAATTCCATCATCTGTTTGCTTGACCTGTAAGCCTAGAAAATAACTAAGCTCTCCCATCATGCTCATTTGGTACCTGGACTGCATAAGCTTTGAAAACTTCTTACAAAGTTTGTCATTAGTAGATCCAAAAATAATATCATCTACATAAATTTGAACTAGAAGCAAATCATCACCAGTATTGAAATAAAACAAAGTTTTATCAATTGTACCTCTTGTGAACCCACTTTCTAAAAGAAATTGAGCAAGAGTTTCATACCATGCTCTTGGTGCTTGCTTTAGTCCATAAAATGCCTTGTCAAGCCTGTAGACATAATCTGGATGTTTGGGATCTACAAACCCTGGTGGTTGTTCAACAAACACTTCTTCTTCAAGCTTCCCATTGAGAAAGGCACTTTTCACATCCATCTGAAAGACTTTAAATTTCTTGTGTGCAGCATAGGCCAGAAAAATTCTTATGGCCTCCAATCTTGCAACTGGAGCAAAGGTTTCATCATAGTCAATTCCTTCCTGTTGTGAATAACCTTTAGCCACAAGTCTAGCCTTGTTTTTTGTAATCACACCTTCACTGTCAGTCTTGTTTCTGAAAACCCACTTTGTACCTACAATTGATCTATTCTTTGGTCTAGGTACAAGTGTCCAGACTTCATTTCTTTCAAATTCATTTAACTCTTCTTGCATTGCTGGTATCCAGTTTGCATCTTGAAGAGCTTCTTCCACTTTCTTTGGTTCTGTTTGAGACAAGAAAGCATGATACAGACACTCATTATTTGTTGCACTTCTTGTTCTCATACTAGCATCAGGATCTCCAATTATGAGATCAGGTGTGTGTGCCTGTGTCCACTTTCTTGCTGTTGGTAAGTGGTTTCTTACATCATTATTGGATCCTCCCCCTTGATTCATGCTCTCCTGACTCATATGTTGACTTTCTGCAGCATCTGAGGCTCCCCCTGAATTGGATGGCTCAGAGTTTGAACTGTCAGAGTTTGAATCAGTTTCCTCAACTGACTCACTTGTTGTGTCTTGTTGAGCTTCTTCACGCTCCCCCTCAACTGGTTCTCTATTTTGTTCAATTTGAGAATTTCCAGTTTCTCCAGTATTTACCAGTAGAGGTTCAGAGTATGCTGCGTCAGAGTTTGTCAGAACCGCTTCATCAGAGTTTGTCGGTATTGCTTCATCAGAGTTTACATCATCAGAGAATAAACCTTCATTTTCAAAACGCAGTTGATCATATTCATCTAAGTCATCAAGTCCAGTTATTTTCTTGTCATCAAATGACACATGTATGGATTCCATGATCACTTTAGTTCTCAGATTGTAAACTCTGAATGCTTTTGTTGACACTGGATAGCCAACAAAGATTCCTTCATCAGCTTTTAACTCGAACTTAGTCAACTGTTCAGGATGAGTCTTCAACACAAAGCATTTGCATCCAAATATATGAAAATATTTCAAATTTGGCTTCTTATTTTTCACCATCTCATATGGTGTTTTCCCATGCTTGTTGATCAGTGTAGCATTTTGAGTAAAACAAGCAGTTTGAACAGCTTCTACCCAGAAATAAGTTGGCAATTTTGCTTCGTCAAGCATAGTTCTGGCTGCTTCAATTAAAGTTCTGTTCTTTCTTTCAACTACACCATTTTGCTGTGGAGTTCCAGGTGTAGAAAATTCTTGTTTCACTCCTCTTTCCTTGCAGAAAGCTTCCATGATTGAGTTTCTGAATTCAGTTCCATTATCACTCCTTATTATTTTGACTTTGTACTGTGATCCTTTGTCCAGTTGATTTACATGATCCATCAGAGTTTGAGCAGTTTCATCCTTCTTTGATAAGAAATATACCCATGTATATCTAGTATATTCATCAACAATTAGTAGAGCATATTTCTTTCTGCCCATAGACATCACATTCACTGGTCCAAAGAGATCAACATGTAGAAGATGATAAGGTTCCACTACTGAAGATTCAGATTTGCTCTTGAAAGATGACTTCCTTTGCTTAGCCTTTTGACAAGAATCACATAGGCCATCTAGACTGAGTATTGATTTTGGAAGTCCCCTTACAAGATCCTTTCTTATTAGCTCATTGATGTTGTTCAAATTGAGATGAGAGAGCTTCTTATGCCAATTCCAACTCTCTTCATTTGAAATTCTTGCAGTCAGACACACTGTTTTTCCATCAGAGTTTGTTACCAAACTTGCTTCATAAATGTTGTTGCGCCTGTGTCCAACTAGAACAACTTTTCCAGTAGATTTACTGATTACTTCACAGTGTTCAGTATTAAAATCTACATGGTTTCCTCTGTCACAGATTTGACTCACAGATAGCAGATTATGCTTGAGTCCTGAGACTAGAGCTACATATGTGATGATGACACTTCCAAGGTTTATATTGCCATATCCCAGAGTAAGTCCTATGTTGCCATCTCCATAGGATACTTTTGGGCCAGCCTTCTCCTCAAAATTTGATAGAAGGGCTCTATTTCCAGTCATGTGTCCTGAGCATCCACTGTCCAAGATAAGGGTGCTCTCTTTTATGCCCTGTAATCACAAACAAACACTAAGTGTTAGTTTTAAGGACCCAGACTTGCTTGGATCCTTTGTCTTTCTTAACAGTGTTAGCTTTTGCAGCGGAATCACTATCAACAGAGTTTAAACTAACATTGTCAGACTTTACACTTGCAGAGTTTGCCCTAACCCACTTCAAGTTGGGTTTTGGCTCATAATAGTTGTGATAAATTGCATGATAACTCTTATAAGTATAAATAGAATGCCAAGTGCTCCCACAATGTGTGCATAAAGTCTGTGGTTTAACTCTTACATAATCATCCTTTACTCCTGATGTAGAAGGTAAAGAGTTAATATCTTTGTTCTTATTGCAAAATCTAGCAAGATGGTTAGAACTACCACAATTATAACATGTTTTCCTTGGAGCAGCAGCAGTAGGCAAATGATTATTTCTTTTATTTATGCCTATCTTTCCATTCCTATTCTTCTTGGACCCTTTTGGTCTCATGGCCGACTTTACCTCTTTGAGCTTATGATTGAACTGTTTTCCTGTCATCAAGCCAACATTAACCTATTTTTCACAAGTTTTTACTGGCTTTCTAACAGCTTCTAATTCCATTAGATTTTCTGTTATAATATTTTCCTGTCTTTTACAGGTTTCATCTGATTCCATATCAGCTTCTCTTACTACAACAGATTTTAGCTTAGTGGACTCTGGAACAAATTTCACAGGTTTAAGTTGTGGTTTAACCTTAACCTTGTCTTTAAACCTAAGTTCATCATTTTCATAATAGCCTAAACCTACAGAATCTGTCTAATACACTTGATGAGTGTCTCTTCCAGAGTTTGTCCAAGTCTTGATTATTTTTCTTTCTTTTTCTAGATCAGATTCTAGTTGCCTATATCTTTTGAGCAACTCATGTTCAACATAAACAACATCATCTCTTTCTTTTTGAATCTGCTTCATATTTTCAAGTTCTCCTTCAAGAAACTTGTTTCTATCTTTAAGGTTAAGATTCTCAGATTTAATTCTCTCATTTTCTAAAGTCTGATCCCTATAACTAACATGTACGCTTTTCAGATATACTCTTAATTCAGATATATTATGTTAGATATAATTGCTGACGTTTGTTTATCAGTGTTTAAGCAACAGGTACTGATCAGAGTTTATCGGAAGCCGGTCAGAGTTTATTTAAAGTCTGACAGGGTGAAGAGTTTAAAGGAAGCCGGTCAGAGTTTGGTAAAGTCTGACAGGATGAAAGTTGACTTAGCTGTCGGTGCAAAGATAAAGATTCTAGAAGCAATATATTCTGAAGATGGAAAGAAGCAGAATATATTGATACAGCTAAGGAGACTGGACAGAAGACTGAAGCAATCCTTAATTGATATCAATTGTATAGCTAATTTTTAGGAGTATCAATTAGATAAGGATTGTATGTAACTGTGTACTATATAAACACAGATAGGTTATCCCTAGAAGGGACGCGAACATTGAATACATTATTCTTGTAACCTAGTAGCTCTTTGTGATTCATTAACATCACTAAGAGAGAATTATTTAATATAATTCAGTTTGTTGATTTACAAATCTGTGTTATTAATTGTTATTCTCATACATACTTGATTATATATTGTGTATTCGGCCTAACATATTATCAGTATCATAAGCATAAGTAGTTAGGGGTACCTTATTTTCAGATGATTCAGTCTCATCTTTGACAGTTGCCATAAGAGCATAATTTACTCCATCATCAGAGTCTGAAGTGTCTGCCCAGTCTTTGCCTTTAGAGATGAGTGCTTTCTCAGATTTGCCTTTCTTGCACTCTGGGGCATAGTGACCCATCTCCTTACACTTGTAGCACTGGATTTCAGATTTATCCTTCTTGCCAGACTTGGTCTCCCTTACATCAGACTTTCTAAAACTTTTCCTTTCAGAGTTTGAATCTTTCCTTGAGAATCTCTTTCCTTTCTTGAAGTTCTTGAATCCCATCTTCTTGAAGGTCTTCACCATTAATGCAGCCATTTGCATCATCTGTTCTTCATCATCCTCAGAGTCAGAAGCTTCATCAGAGTTTGAGTCATCATCAGAGTTTGATGACTCACTTTCAGATTTAATGACTAAAGCCTTTCCCTTGGCTCTCTTCCTTGATGATTCCTTCTTGATGGGCTTCTCCTCAACTTTGAGAGCAACAGATTTTGTCTTCTTGCTTGATCTTCTGTTTCTTTGTTCTATTTCCAATTCATGAGTTTTCAGTAACCCATAAATCTCATCAAGTTCAGTTTCAGCAAGTTCGTAATTATCTCTTATAGTTGTTGTCTTCAAATCCCATCTTTCAGGTAAAGATAAGAGAAATTTGAGATTTGATTCTTCAAGATCATATTCTTTATCAACTAGAGATAAATCATTCAGCAGTTTACAGAATCTGTCATATGTCTCAGTCAAGGTTTCATTGGCTCTTGAATCAAAGTGCTCATACTCCTGAGTGAGTATCGTTTTCCTGTTCTTCTTTATAGCAGTGGTTCCTTGACACCTGACTTCCAAAGCATCCCAGATTTCTTTTGCAGTTTTGCAACCAATTACTCTGTTAGACATAACATTATCTAAAGCACTGTGGAGAAGATGTCTAACCTTTGCATCTTTTGCAATTGATGAGATGTCCTCAGGAGTCATATCTTTCTTTTCCTTTGGAACAGTCTTTTGTTCTTGACCATCAACAACAGGAGACAATTTAGTCGGCATATGAGGACCATCATAGATTCTGTCAAGATATTCTGGATCTGTAGCCTCCAGAAACATGGTCATCTTCACCTTCCAAATTGGATACTCCACTGGCCTGAGAATTGGAACCCTGATTGTTTCATACCGACTCACAGAATTAGGTTTAACCTGTTCAACCTTGGGAGGAGCTTGATTTTCTTCAGACATGATTATTACTGTGTTTGAATCAAAAAACTGTATATATTAAACAGCCTTGGCTCTGATACCAATTGTTAGGCCGAATACACAATATATAATCAATATATGTATGAGAAGAACAATTAAGAGCACAAGTTTGTAAATCAACAAACTGAATTATATTAAATAATTCTCTCTTAGTGATGTTAATGAATCACAAAGAGCTACTAGGTTACAAGAATAATATTTTCAATAATCGCGTCCCTTCTAGGGATAACCTATCTGTGTTTATATAATACACAGTTACAATCAATCTCTAATTAATACTCCTACAAATTAGCTATACAATTGTAATCAATTAGAATTGCTTCAGTCCTCTGTCCAGTCTCCTTAGCTGTATCAATATATTCTGCTTCTTTCCATCTTCAGAATATATTGCTTCTAGAATCTTCATAATATACACCGACAGCTAAATCGACTTTCAACCTGTCAGACTTTAACAAACTCTGACCGGCTTCCATGTAAACTCTGATAAGTACTTCAGACTAAACTCTGAACAGTACCTGTTACTTAAACACTGATTAAACAAACATCAGTAATTATATCTAACAGTTTCGTTGATAGCTCTTTTATATCAACGAAACGCAGCTTTATCAACGAAATAGACGGGACTTTAACCGCCCAATCCTGATTCGTTGATTTAGCGCAGTTAATCTGAACCGTTGAAATTTGACACGTCTTTTACCACGATCTATGCATACACCCCTGTTAGTATAAATCATGGTAATACTTTAAAAGTAACGGTTATATTTTTAAGCCAATCCAGTAATTTACATTGATTATTGGACTTAATTTTTGAGATTTTTTGGGGGAGTATTTAAGAAATTCTATTTTCTTTAATTCCTTTTTACCTGTTCACAAAAATTCCAAAGGCTTTTCTCTTTTCTTCTCTCTAACAAGCAATTCAGTTCGAAGCTTTTTCTCACTCAACAATGGCACCCATAGTCAAGCTTATGTCTGCTGGAGGGTTTATCTATGAGAAAAACAACTTCATCCCCTTTGTTGTCAAGGAAAGCCCGAACAGCATCTTTTTCAAGATGATGGACTTCATGAAGAATTGCAAGTTGAGCTATGCAATGTTTCACTCTACACCACTCTACAATGAGATAATCGAGGAGATTTGGACCTCATGTGAGTATAGTGGGACAAATTGTACTTTGCAATTCACCATCCAAGGTAATGAGTATATAGTTAATTCTGATGTATTGCAAGCATGTCTACATATTCTTGAAAATAACTGTAATGCTTTGCCTACATACACTGAAATGGTTAATATGCTAAATTCTATAAACTACTCATTGCCTACTGATAATTTGGGTAAGATAATTAGGAGAGGTTTGGTGAGAGAATACAGTTATTTAGCTGATGCATTCATTAAAGTCTTTTCTGGAAAGATTAGTAATTTTGATGCATTAACTAATTCTATGTTGATTCTCTTAACCATGCTTCTAACTGATAGATATTAAAACTTTAGCACCCAACTTATGTATGAAATTGGTGCTAAGTTGGGTGATAAGGCAAATAGGAAAAAGAATATCTATTATGCTAGGTTTCTAATGATGTTGGCTAACCATGTTAGTCCAGCACCATTAGTTATCTCTAACCCTATTTCCAGGTTTGAGTGTTTTGTGCAAGAAAAGAGAGTTTTGACAGATATACTGAGACTCAACCACAATGGTGATGTCCCAGTGGTATATCTGCCCATCATTGAGGTAACTTCTTCCAACCCTGTTAGTGTAGTTGTTACTTCTATTGTTTCACCTTCCAATGTTGCTATGGAGTCTGTAGTTGTGTCCCAACAGGCTCCTGCCCAAGCAGCAAAACCTAAATCTAAGAAATCCTCAAAGCCAACCTCAGGTGGTTCTCAAAAGGCACATGTTGCAAAAACTACTTCACAACCCAAGGGGAGTGATTCTGGAGTTGTGAGAGGTGAGGGAAGGGGTGAACATCAAAGAAACCCCAAGAATAAGGAAGGAAAGGAAAGTGTGTCCCAGCCAAGCCCCATTGTGTCTTCCCAACAAGGCACAATGAGTAACATGGATTTAAACACAAGTCTAGTTGCATCCTCCCAAAAGGATGTGATTATTGAAACAAGCTTTCCTCCAAGAGCACACTCCAAGAGGGTAAGGGACACTTCAAGCCCACAGTCTACATTTTCCCAATACCAAAGGAGAGTGAAGCAAAAATCCAAGGGTACACAGGGTGCACACACTCTGGAAGCAACACTTCCAGTTTCACAAATTCAATTTGATGTAACCCCTATTGTTACTCTGGGGTTACAGTCCCATTCTCTAAACATCAACCTTGAACTATCTCCACCAAATTCACCAACTCAGTCTCTAGATGTGGACATGATCCATTCATCTTTTCCTGATTCTCCAACTCTTATCTTGGAGAAGCCCCACTCTGAAGCTGGTGGTCATCACTTGTTAAGTGATTTGTTGGGCCATCAACCAATTTTTTCTGAAGTTACAAGAGGATCTGTGGACCAATCTCTAAAATCAATCACCACAGATTCTACTGTAATTTCACTTTCTCAAAGTGCTGTATTGACTTCATCAACGAAACAGCCTCTTTCGTTGACAAGTGTTTCTCCATCAACGGTATCCATACCGTTGACAGTTCAAACTACCATTCCGTTGATAGGTCATTCTACACCCATTATTGAAGATCAAGTTGTTTCCACAACTAGTGTAGATGACCTGGTGGTAGTTGAGACACTTTTAGGTTTGAGAGGGAGTGAAACTGAGAGGCTGGCTTGCAGCCAGGCAAAAGGAGAGAATGAGAGTGAGAGGCTGGCTATTTCTTCCAGCCAGGCAAAAGGAGAGATTGAGGGTACCACCTTAGAAGGTGAAGGAGAGGGTGTGAGAGGTGTGAGCCATGGGGAGCCCATGATGCAAGAAAAGAGTGGAGAGAGAGAAGGGACTACAGGAGCAATAAGGGAGGAAGCAGCCATTGCTAGTGAGTTAATGGAGGTCAGTGAGGGAGAAAGGGAACTTACTTTCCAAGAGCATTATCAACAAACTCTGGATAGTATTTCTCTGGATCCTGAGACCTTTACTCACCCTGTGCCAGCCTATCAACTTATGGCTCAGCAGGGCAATGTGGAGGCAGAGAGGTCACTAAACCTAATTCATACAACTGCATCAATGCAAAGAGCAAAGGATGCCTTGACCAATCTATCTCCAGGAGCTGCAGCTAGTGATGAATTTGTTTTTTCTGATGATGAGGACAGCTTTGGTGACAATCTACAGGTGGCCACTACTTCACAGACTGGGACTTCTGTGGTGCCCCCTACACCAGACTGGCTTTCTCAGGATGTTCATGGAAGAATCAACCTGGATGCTGCAATCACTAGACAGTACAATGAAGCCTTCTTGGCTCATGCATCTGTTAGTGTTGAACACAAGCCTTTCTACAAAGCCAATATGGACTCCTTGGAGATTCAAAGGCTACAAATGTTGCAGACCAGGGTGGAAGCAAGGGACATCAAGGACTCTGTTGGGAACTTGAAAGATACTATAGACAGGAGGCTTGATGAGAAGCTTCCCTCTCTCACTGTGTCCAAAATGAACAGGTTTTTCTCCAAGGAACCTGAAGTGTCCTCTTCTTTGAAGACTCTCTCCTCTAGAGTGGACAAAGTTGAGGCTACACTTTCTCAAATGCAAAAGGAACAGGAGAAGCAAACTCAGCTACTCACCCAGCTTTTGGCAGCTCAAGGACTCCTTATTATCTCTTTTGATGATAACAAAAAGGGGGAGAAATCTAAGGAGCTAGAGAAATCTAAAGAGCTTGATATACAAATCATAAAGGTTTTGGTCCCAGACATTTCCTTACCAAATGAGCCACTAGCAATGGGGGAGCTTGGACAGAAGAAAAAGGATGGTATTGACCTAATTCAGGAAGCTTCTATGAGGATGAGACTTGCAGAACAGATTAAAGATCACTGGTCCAACATAGAAGCAAGGGTCAAGAGAATTGCTGGAACTGCAATAAACTCAAATCCATCAACGGATGCCATGGTTGTAACATCAACGGAATGGGAGCCACAGTTCAAGAGTTCTTATGTTATAGAACCCCTTCAGCATGGACTCTTTCAAGATTCAAGAAATGAGAAAGGGCAAGCTTCATTCTTTAGGAATGTGGATGCAAGAGGGATATCTCCAATATCACCTGTCAAACCCAAGGGCAAGAACACTGCAAGGATATTTTATCCTCCACCAAAGCCAGATGAGTTCAAAATCCTAGGGAAGCTAATTATTGAAAGCAAAGAAAGCAATCATCCAAGCATAAGGAACCAAAGGGCCATCATCTACAGGGATAGCAAGGAAATCTGCATTTGGGTTGGTCACCCAAATTTTGCTAAGGCCAAAGCTGAAGAATCTGAAAGAGCAGCAATGCAAGCTCTTGCAGTTTCTCAATCACTTGAAGATGAAGAAACCCTAAAGGAAGAAAAGGCCAAGGATGAAGCTGAGGAAGCTGGAAAGGAAAGGAAGAGTGTAAGGCAGCCAAAGGCTAGAGCAAAAAGGAATCTAAACTTTGATAAAGATGATTCTCAGGACACTGCCCAAGACTCTTCCACAACTAGTGCACATCAAATTCCTGTTGATCAACCTCATGAAGGAAAGTTGGCCTGTGATCCTGCACATCCTGTCAACTTTCATGATCAACCAATAATGCCAAAAGAGGAGCCTTTTGAATTTGATGAGGCCTACTTTCCAAAGTTTCTATTTGAGAAGGATCAACCAATGAAGACAAAGAAAAGGGCTGTCAAAGCAAAGCCAGTATTTATGAGAAAGCCCCTGCAAATCCAGAGGACTGCATGTACATTGCTGACATCAGGGAAGAATCCAGTCTACATCTTGACTTAGACAACCTGGTGGAAGTAAGGGGCATTGCAGCTTCTCAAAAATTGCCTGAGAGACTGGTCTTTGTATTCAAGGGTGGTAGAGAACAGGTGTGGCCTCTCTACAGAATTTTAGGAGAAGACTACCAAACACTACTCTCAGTGTTTAGATGCTTAAAGAAAGACTTTGGCTTCACCAAAACAGCCAGGTCTGAGGTGGTCTCCAAAATTTGTCAGATAAAGGCTAGCTGGAACAAGCCTGAGGCTCTTCCCAGGATGCTTAGAGTGCCCTCAACAGGAAAGAAGATCCATCTTCAACCATACTGGATGATGGAATTTAAGGACAAGGACAATTGCAGAAGATTCTTCAGGATGGAAGACCAGCTGGATAAGGCATCTAATCAAACTCTAAAGTTTATGCAATCCATGCTTGGTGATCAAGATGAAGAAGAGAAGATCTTTTACAGAAGGCTACAGGTCCAAATTGAGGAAAACAACTCTAAGAGAGGGAAGAAGACTATGCCACAAAGAAGACACAGATGAATCATTTGTTCAGTCTAGAGGAGCACTTTTGGGCATTAGTCTTGTAAGTCTTGTATTTTGTCTAAAATATTATGAAGCTTAATGCATTTTCTACTTTTGTAATTTATGATGTATCTGAGTGTTTTTGTTATCATCAAGTCTCTTGATTTACGGCTGTTATTCTATCAGTCATAAATTGGGGGAGATTGTTAGGAATATGTTGTTCTTGATGATAAACATAAAACACTTAGTAGAATTTGTGTAAAGTCATTTTGTAGCTGTCAACGAAATGGCATGCTTTGCAGCATTCCGTTGACAGGAAGCTCATCAACGAAATGAGTGATGTAGCAATTGCACTGTACAATACTTCTAGTTTGATATGCATTTCATTGTAGATATTGGATAGGTTTTCTCAGTCATGTTGACTAAGTACTAGATAGGCAAAATAGGTTGGTTAATTGTAAATACATCATGCCTTGTAATTTTGCCTAAGTGAAGACCTGTCAACGGAATGAAGATTACCCTATCAACGGTATAGAGTTTACTCATCAACGGAATGAAGATTATCCTATCAACGAAATGAAGTTTACTCATCAACGAAATGAAGAATGAAGCTATCAACGAAACATATCTCCCTGCTATCAACGAATCACTATTACTTTTTGAATAGTTGACAAAGTGATAGTGACAGTTTACTGAACAGATCTAAAGGAGATATGGAAGTGTACTGTGCATTGGAAGCCATCAAAATGGTCACTGGAAATAAGGAAACATTCCAATTTCCAAGAAGGCTCTTGGGAGTGATCATAATAAGCGTGAAGACAAAAGTAAAGATCTCCAAGGACCACTGGACAAAAGGAATGAAAAGCAAGCTACTGATGGTTATTACTAGTGTACATTAGTGTAGCCAGAAATAGTATTGTAAACTTGGGTTATGTATATAACCAAGTGTAGCAATTAAAATAAGAGTGTGAGAAGAAAAACAAATAGATTGTATTAGCTATCTTTGAGAGCATTTTCTTCTCTACATTCTTGTAACTGAGCAACTGTGTACATTTGTATCACAGATTATTTCCGCAATAAAAATCACTTCAGTTGGATCATCAAACAATCCAACTGAAATTATTTATGTGCTTGTGATTTTTACATTAAGTTCAGTTTTTATTTGTAAGTTGTTTTTAAGTTTAAGAAATATCAAGAATTGTATTCAACCCCCCCCCTTCTACAATTCTGTTAGGTCATTTGGGATTAACACCTATGAACTGGAACATATTCAGCAGAAGGAAATCTATGGAACAGGAAAAGTGGTCAATATGTCTACTGCACTGGTAGCAGAAGTTCCACAGAAACTGGAAGTGAAGGTTGTTCAACCTTCCAGTTCTGAAAATGATGTGACTGTAGATGTATATGGCTTTACATCCACAAGTCAATCTGATGGTGATTTCTATTCTATGGAAGAACTTGAACAGTTGGAAGATGAGTCAATGGCAATAATAGTGAAGAAGTTTGGGAACTTCAGATTCAGAAGAAATCCCAATCTTAAGTTTAAATCCAGATTCCAGAGAGGTGGTTCTTCATCCTCAAATAGCACAAAGGGTGGCTATAAAACTAGAACAATGGACAGAAGCACAATTAGATGCTTTAATTGTAATGAGTTGGGACACTTTGCTACTGAATGTAAAAGGCCCAGACAAGCAAAGAGGAACTCATATGATTCAAGTAAGAAGAACAAGACTGGGAAAGCTTATCTTGTTGAAGGCAAGAGTTAGGATGATACAATAATGATGAGGAAGATGAAGAAATTGGAAATCTAGCACTCATGGCAAAAGAAGGCAACACTTCATCTCCTAAGTCTGAGGTAAAGTTCACTGACTCTGAAATGATTTATCATCTTAGAAGTATATTATCTTGTGCACGTAGTGAAAATGATAGAATAATTCTTCAGAACACTGCTCTTGAAAAAGAACTTAAATAATTGAGACTAGTGCATGTTAATCAAGATGAACTTACTAAGAAGGTAGCTTTTCTTGAGAATAGGGTTAATTGTTATAAACAGTTAGAAACCATTCTTAAAGATAAGATCACTGAACTTGAGACAAAGGTTAGAGCTTACTATAATTCTTGCAAAACAGATAAAGAGATTTTCAACAAGCAAGCTATTAGTCAAACTGTTGGTATAGGTTTTGGCTATAACGAGGCTGTTGGAATGTTAGGCATTAATACCCCTAATAGAGTTAGTGCTGGAGAAAGGGGTATACCACATGTGCTTAAGGGTGTTAAAGACCCTCTCTTTAAAGAATCTATAGCAGAACCTTTGATTGATTCTTCTATCATCATTCAAGAAGAGATGTATACTAAGGACATTGCCAATGAGATTGTCCAATCCAAAAAGTGTGTGCCTAAGAGTTCTGTCAAAGTTGTTCATACAACGGAGACAAAATTAGACACTCATAAGTTGGAACAAAACATGTCTAACATGCATAACATGCCTAGTGTAGATTTATCTCATAAAGCATGCGGTGTTGCGAATTGCATGTCTTGTGCTTTTAATGTAATGTATGTTTATTTTAATAGTAAGTATGCATCAAATGATAATATTGCTCCCCGTCAACATGTTAACAACAAGAAGCATGCTAGATCCAAGACTGCTTAGTCCTCCTAAAGTTAGAGTGGACACATTTATATCTAAGCCTACTCAGAAATTTGTTAAGGCTGGTTATAAGTGGAAATGCTCTTTCATAAAGGAAGTTGATGAAAGGCATATGTATAGGCCTATTTTTAAACATCGAGGATACGACTCAACTTAAACAAGAATGTAATAAGTTAATAATAATTCAATTGTCACAGGAATCTAAGAAGGTAATATCAGTCAAAAGAATGAAGATTAAAGTCAATCTATAGACTTGAAGTAATTTTACATTGAAAGAAGTTCATTTATTTGATCAAGCCTCAGTGAAGTATTCAATAAAGTGGATCCATTAAATTGATAAAGATTTCTACAGTGTGACAACAAGTGTACCGGTTACAGTGTTTGATAAAGGGAAAAGGAAAAGAACCACCGCTTAAAGTCAAAAGATGAAGAACCGTCATTGCAGTTAGTCACTCATGAACCAGACCGTACATCGAGTGTCAACACCATTCAGTGGAAGTTCATCATTAATCAAATCACAGTGGTTCAAGAATTATTTCTGCTATCAAGGAAGAATATTAATTCTCTTTTAATTAACTAATTAATTAATTCAACAAGAATTAATTTATTCCTTAAACTAATTATAAGATTAATTAAATTAGAATTAGTAATGTATTGAAATGACTAGGAAAAATGAACTGGAATGACTATGAAAATGAACTGGCATGACTATCAAGGATTGACAAGGTTGTCGCGTGCCTATCAAATAATAATATCTAACAAATCCTTCTAACTATGTAGTAGGGTAAGTCAGAGTCGATCCATCAGAGACAAACGTATCAATCACTAGTTATTCTTGATTCAATTCAACTAAGCAGGTAACACAATAAATTGTTGAGAGATTTTTAAACTAATATTATACTAAGGCAAATTGTATTGTATTATCAATTAACTAAAAACATCTAAAATTAATGCAATCATGATTTTCCACCCCAATTAATCATACGCTACTCAAGAGGAAAGATGCACCCTATAAAATACCAATAACCTCTCTCGAGTATTAATGGCTTCTCTAAAATACACTCAAACCTATTTTCATGGTATCATGCAATTTAGAGACATTAAACACAGCATCCTAACTTTCTAACAATCCGTTCTACCTATTTTCATGGAGAAGTTCATGTCCTTATTGGATAAATCACAACCATCTAAGTCCAACTTTCGATGATAAATAGATATTAGGTTCAAACAATACGCATAATCACGTCTGACATGTTATTGTTAATTAAGCACAACTCAATAAGCAAGAGCATACAACATAACTAAATTGGGGGGTTATGGAAAATCATACATCAATCATAACTAGGGTTCAACTTAACCCTAGATTAAATATCTACTCACTCATAATTAAATTAACAAAACACATAATATAATAAGAACACATAATAATAATATTAAGAACAGAGAAGAAAACCTTCAATCTTTCTCCAAGAAGAAAAAGTACAAGTCTCTCTATGTCTGTATGTATCTATGTATATCTGTATATGTATGTCTCCCTATCTCTCAGATCTGATGTCTATATATATATCCTCAAATATTTTAATGCCTTGAGGAAAGTACAAGTACGTTTCCTAAACTGATTATGTTTTACAAGGAAAATTCGTAGCTGACTTTTCTTCAGTAAATCTGAGCCGTTCCTGAATTAATTTAATAATTGGACCACTTTAGAATAAAAGATATTTCCATTATCTTCGCGTGGGCTGTTTAATCGTCCAATTCTGACTTCTATAACTCAAGATATGACCCAAACAATGAATTATGTGCAGGCAGCCCAATAAATCCGATTTTCCTTCTAATAAAACTCCAAATTAAGCTCTTTATTCTTCAATCCTTCCAAGTTTAGGATTTCCATGCTTCCTACAATAAAACATTAAAATTTATTAAATAAAAATCCAATTAAATGCAAAATATAATAAATATGAGAAATAAAATCATATAAAATATATATAAATATATATTCTATCAAACATCCCCACACTTAGCATTTTGCATGTCCTCGGGCAAATAAAGAAATAAAAATAATATTAACTAATAGGACCACCACTTTCGTAGATGACACGATTGCATTGAGCATATGCAACAAGCCGTTAAACCCCTAGGCAGCCCTAGTAGGACGAGTTTTGTCTCGTGAGGGTTTATAGAAGATATACCCACAAAATCAAATATTTTCAATCACCAAGTCTCTCAAACATGCAACATGTCATAGTACTCCACACATTGTAAATCTCAATCACATAACAACCTGAAAGTGTCTGAAAGTACAAGTACTCTCACTTTAAGCATCATTAACACAAAATAATCCAAGTATGCACACAATGTCTAGATAGACAAAAATATCATGAGATAGACATCAAAGTCGCATTCAACAAGTAAGCATGCTATGGATAAATATCTCACATTGCTCTCACTTCACACAAGTGTATGGGTATAAGTGTATCGCTCAAGTTCAATCAATGTACTCATGTGCTACCATATGCTTGGTTGTCCACCAAATCTCCACCACCTCGTTTATATGCATACATGAATCAAAAGGTCTTCGTTAAAGGTTGTAACGAGGCTTAGGTACGGGGTAGGATATCAAAGAAACAGGCTAACAAGTGGCTAAACTTGATAACTAATAGAGCATAATGTTCACTTTTAATTAAAGCACCCAACATGAAACTTAGATCATGTAAAAGTTGATCAAGCTTTCACAAACATTAAACTTCAAAGCACATATACCCATGTACTTTCCCACTTTCAAATTGTATCAATCAAATGAACACACTCTACTTTATCTTCCTCTTGCTCATAACTTCTCTTTTTTTTTTCTTTTTTTTTTTCAAAAGTCAAGTCATTCTCCAGTAACCAAGGGCAGTGAAAAGTCACCAAGAATGTACTTAATACCAGCACACATGGATCGTCCCTTTCATATAACATTGCACTTGCTACCCATTGATCTCAAAGGAGTACTTGATACTTGTTTGCAACTTTCATACCATATTGTATCCCACCAAAATGTAACCTTTAACCAAACGAAATCCCCACACTAAATATTCACCAACCCTTGAATTGAATCAATATGCTCTACCAGTAAATCAAGACAAGAATAAATAAGTAGGCTCAAAAAATTTTAGATTGGTGATATACGAAAGAAACGAGTATAAGCTCAAAGGGTTTCACTAAGGATTATTTTTCATATGGGTACTGTTTTGGGTAAATGAGGTTAATCCTAGTGCCTTTATCATATTCATGCATACACATATCATGTAGTCTCAAAACGGTTTAAAACAAGTTCTAGAGCAACAAGAATCATGATGAACAACACACAACAAAAAAATGGATTGATAAAAAATGCATCAATCATAAATTAGGCTCAAATCCTCACAAGGTGAAAGCATGCTTAACTCACTAAAATTGACCAAGAAACATCTCAAGTTTTCAAATTTTCGAAAGCACACACAAGGAATTACCAAGCATCAAATGATTTTTCATGAATGTGACACTCATAATTAATCATGCGAAATTAATCTACACAATGTGTACTTATCCACGCTAACATGCTTTTGAGACGAGGAAATTATATACAAAAAGTTTTAAATTTTTTAAATTTTTTTTGGATTTTTATAAAATATAATTTTTTTGGATTTTTTACGTCATTGAGAACTCATCATTGAGAACTCATCCCCACACTTAAGTGGTTCATTGTCCTCAATGAATAATATATATAAATATACAAAACTAACAAGATCCTAAAAGAAATACAAAAAGAATAAGAGTGAAAAATTATACAAAGAAAGGTTAGAAATACTCCCCTAGTGCATGAAGTCCCGGTTGGAAAATGTGGGAGAGTGTTCCTCCTCCAAAATCTTGGGTTGCCTCCCAAGAAGCGCTTTTTAAGGTCTTTAGCTCGACCTTCTTATCAATCAACCTGGTGGATGGATTGAAAGTGGATCATCCACTTTTTCAACATATTTTCTCATGATCTCTCCCAAAAACTTATAACTTTCATCCATGGCTTTATCCAACAATACAACTCTTCTATCTCGAGCAAACTTTAAGAATGCAACAACTATCCTTGACGTTTCATCTCGTGAGACAAACTTAAAAAGAAATTTTATAAGTAAGTCTTCCCAAGTGGTAATGGAATTTGAGGGTAACGAAAATAACCAATTTTTAGCTCTATCCCTTAGAGAGAAATGGAATAATCGAAGTCGAATGACCTCATCAGAAACTCCATCACACTTGATAGTATCACAAATCTTCAAAAAGTTTTCAATATGAGCATCAGGATCTTCAACAGATAATCCACCGAACTGAATTTCACCAATCGATTTCATTGTTGATGGCTTCAAATTAACATTAGTGACATGTAAATCTCTCACCAAAATTGCTGGAGGTTTAGAGAGAAAAATATCAGCCTTCATATCTTGATCTTCACCCAAGGTCTTAACCATAAGAACAGGTTCATTATTATTTCCAAGATCACTCTTCTTCAGAGAAGGGCTAAGCAAAGAGTTGGAAAATTTAAATTCCATCTTCTCATCTCCAACTTCAAAAGAAATTTTTCCATACATCATATCAACTTTTGCACCAGCTGTAGCTAAGAAAGGTCTTCCAAGAATAATAGAATTTTGTGCATCTTCCTCCATCTCCATGACAACAAAATCACATGGAATAAAAAACTTCCCTACCTTGACAGGAACATCTTCAAGTATTCCAAGTGGAACTTTTACACTTCTATCTGCAAGTTGTAAAGATATACGTGTGGGTTTGAGTTCACCCATCTGAAGCTTATTGCAGATTGTTAAGGGCATCAGACTTACACTTGCCCCAAGATCACATAGAGCTCTTTTGATTTCAAAATTTCCAAGTTTCACAGGAATAGAATAGCTACCTGGATCAGCTAGCTTTTTAGGAAGATTATTTTGCAAGATAGCACTGCACTCTGCCGTTAATGAGATAGTAGAACTTTCTTCAATCTTTCTTTTGTTTGACAATAATTCCCTAAGAAACTTCCCATATGAAGGCATCTCTTTGATAGCATCTAAGAAAGGAATATTAAGTTCTAACCTTTTCAAGATATCCATAAACTTCATAAACTTCTCTCCAAGCCTAGCTTGCACTAATCTTTGAGGAAACGGAACAGGTGGTACGTAAGGTCTGACAGGAGCAACTGTGGGTTCATTCTTCTCTTCTTCAATCGCTTCTTGCACAATCACATTTTCAGATTGAATTTTCTCCGTATCTTCCTCAACATTCAAATTATCAGTACTCATCTTCATCTCTGGCCCTTGCAATTCATGGTCACTTCTTAACGTTATAGCATTCACGTGGGCTTTATGTGGTTGTTCAGTTTGGCCAGAAAGTTGGCTTGAAGACTTGCTAAGTTGATTCAACTGTTGAGCAATTTGAGTGATTGTATTCTCCATCAACTTGTTATGAGCCTTTATCTCATTGATACTCGAGTCAAAGTAATCATTCTTCTTTGCTTGTGTAGAGATAAATCCTTCCAAAAGATTTTCCAAGTTAGATTTTTGCGGCTGACCTGGTTGAAAACCTGACGGCTGAGAAAAATTATTTTGTGGAGGTTGAGCTTGAGCCTGGTTATTTCTGTAAGAGAAATTAGGATGATCTCTCCAACCTGGATTGTATGTGTTGGAGTAAGGATTATATTGTGGCCTTTGATTTTGGTTGTAGAGGGCATTTGCTTGTTCCATTGTTGTTCCAGAGGGATTGTATTGACAAGCATGTTGAGTGTGTCCAACTACACCACATATTTCACATGAGGGAACTGTAGATGAAGTTCTAGAATCCAATTGCTCAATCTTCTTAACCATTGCCTGCATAGTAGTATTTAACATGGTTAGAGCATCAACATCATACTTACCACCCTTCTTAGGATGATTTCTGTCACTGTAAGGATAATTATCATTAGACGCCATCTCGTCTAACAAAGTTTTCGCATCCTCCGTACTCTTTTTCATAATAGATCCACCAGAAGAAGCATCAACAAAATTTCGAAACTCTTGTGTTAACCCATTATAGAATGTTTGGATCAACAACCAGTCAGGAATTCCATGGTGAGGGCATTGTCTCTGAAGTCGTTTGAATCTTCTCCAAGCATCATGAAGTGACTCGTCATCATCTTGACGAAAGTTAGATATTTCATTCCTGAGCTTTGAAGTCTTCTTTTGACTGAAGAATTTAAGTAGAAACGCCTTTGCTAAACTATCCCAAGTGGTGAATGTATTTGGTCCTTCATCCTTCAACCAATCTTTTGCTGCATCTCGGAGAGAAAAAGGAAATAAGCGCAGCTTAATAGCATCATCACTAACATTGGTCAGCTTTATAGTATCACACTTTTCCAGAAAACTCTCAAGATGATCAACAGGATTTTCAGTGGACAATCCTGCGAAAGAATCATTGGAGACGAATTGTATGAATTGTGGCTTGAGTTCAAAGTGGGTAGCCGTGATTGTTGGTCTGACAATACTGGAGAGTACGTCTGTAGTGTCTGGCATACCATGCTCCCTGAGAGCTTTTGCTGTTGTCTCACCCATAACTTCCTTGTCTTTATTTTTCCTTCGTAGTCCTGCTTGTCTTCTTGCTGTAGCTTCAATTTCAGGATCAAAAGCTATCAAATTTTCTGTACCTGAACTTCGAGTGTGCATGCAACAAGGAAACTAGAAACAAGGATCAAATAACAAGGGAATAATAGCCGAAGCAACACAACAAAAAGACTTAGCTAAACAAACTCAAAAATTAACTAATCTAATACCGCTTTGTCCCCGGCAGCGGCGCCAAAAATTTGACAAGGCTGTCGCGTGCCTATCAAATAATAATATCTAACAAATCCTTCTAACTATGTAGTAGGGTAAGTCAGAGTCGATCCATCAGAGACAAACGTATCAATCACTAGTTATTCTTGATTCAATTCAACTAAGCAGGTAACACAATAAATTGTTGAGAGATTTTTAAACTAATATTATACTAAGGCAAATTGTATTGTATTATCAATTAACTAAAAACATCTAGAATTAAGTATCCCCACTAGCATGAATCAATGCAATCATGATTTTCCACCCCAATTAATCATACGCTACTCAAGAGGAAAGATGCACCCTATAAAATACCAATAACCTCTCTCGAGTATTAATGGCTTCTCTAAAATACACTCAAACCTATTTTCATGGTATCATGCAATTTAGAGACATTAAACACAGCATCCTAACTTCCTAACAATCTGTTCTACCTATTTTCATGGAGAAGTTCATGTCCTTATTGGATAAATCACAACCATCTAAGTCCAACTTTCGATGATAAATAGATATTAGGTTCAAACAATACGCATAATCACGTCTGACATGTTATTGTTAATTAAGCACAACTCAATAAGCAAGAGCATACAACATAACTAAATTGGGGGGTTATGGAAAATCATACATCAATCATAACTAGGGTTCAACTTAACCCTAGATTAAATATCTACTCACTCATAATTAAATTAACAAAACACATAATATAATAAGAACACATAATAATAATATTAAGAACAGAGAAGAAAACCTTCAATCTTTCTCCAAGAAGAAAAAGTACAAGTCTCTCTATGTCTGTATGTATCTATGTATATCTGTATATGTATGTCTCCCTATCTCTCAGATCTGATGTCTATATATATATCCTCAAATATTTTAATGCCTTGAGGAAAGTACAAGTACGTTTCCTAAACTGATTATGTTTTACAAGGAAAATTCGTAGCTGACTTTTCTTCAGTAAATCTGAGCCGTTCCTGAATTAATTTAATAATTGGACCACTTTAGAATAAAAGATATTTCCATTATCTTCGCGTGGGCTGTTTAATCGTCCAATTCTGACTTCTATAACTCAAGATATGACCCAAACAATGAATTATGTGCAGGCAGCCCAATAAATCCGATTTTCCTTCTAATAAAACTCCAAATTAAGCTCTTTATTCTTCAATCCTTCCAAGTTTAGGATTTCCATGCTTCCTACAATAAAACATTAAAATTTATTAAATAAAAATCCAATTAAATGCAAAATATAATAAATATGAGAAATAAAATCATATAAAATATATATAAATATATATTCTATCAAACATCCCCACACTTAGCATTTTGCATGTCCTCGGGCAAATAAAGAAATAAAAATAATATTAACTAATAGGACCACCACTTTCGTAGATGACACGATTGCATTGAGCATATGCAACAAGCCGTTAAACCCCTAGGCAGCCCTAGTAGGACGAGTTTTGTCTCGTGAGGGTTTATAGAAGATATACCCACAAAATCAAATATTTTCAATCACCAAGTCTCTCAAACATGCAACATGTCATAGTACTCCACACATTGTAAATCTCAATCACATAACAACCTGAAAGTGTCTGAAAGTACAAGTACTCTCACTTTAAGCATCATTAACACAAAATAATCCAAGTATGCACACAATGTCTAGATAGACAAAAATATCATGAGATAGACATCAAAGTCGCATTCAACAAGTAAGCATGCTATGGATAAATATCTCACATTGCTCTCACTTCACACAAGTGTATGGGTATAAGTGTATCGCTCAAGTTCAATCAATGTACTCATGTGCTACCATATGCTTGGTTGTCCACCAAATCTCCACCACCTCGTTTATATGCATACATGAATCAAAAGGTCTTCGTTAAAGGTTGTAACGAGGCTTAGGTATGGGGTAGGATATCAAAGAAACATGCTAACAAGTGGCTAAACTTGATAACTAATAGAGCATAATGTTCACTTTTAATTAAAGCACCCAACATGAAACTTAGATCATGTAAAAGTTGATCAAGCTTTCACAAACATTAAACTTCAAAGCACATATACCCATGTACTTTCCCACTTTCAAATTGTATCAATCAAATGAACACACTCTACTTTATCTTCCTCTTGCTCATAACTTCTCTTTTTTTTTTCTTTTTTTTTTTCAAAAGTCAAGTCATTCTCCAGTAACCAAGGGCAGTGAAAAGTCACCAAGAATGTACTTAATACCAGCACACATGGATCGTCCCTTTCATATAACATTGCACTTGCTACCCATTGATCTCAAAGGAGTACTTGATACTTGTTTGCAACTTTCATACCATATTGTATCCCACCAAAATGTAACCTTTAACCAAACGAAATCCCCACACTAAATATTCACCAACCCTTGAATTGAATCAATAGGCTCTACCAGTAAATCAAGACAAGAATAAATAAGTAGGCTCAAAAAATTTTAGATTGGTGATATACGAAAGAAACGAGTATAAGCTCAAAGGGTTTCACTAAGGATTATTTTTCATATGGGTACTGTTTTGGGTAAATGAGGTTAATCCTAGTGCCTTTATCATATTCATGCATACACATATCATGTAGTCTCAAAACGGTTTAAAACAAGTTCTAGAGCAACAAGAATCATGATGAACAACACACAACAAAAAAATGGATTGATAAAAAATGCATCAATCATAAATTAGGCTCAAATCCTCACAAGGTGAAAGCATGCTTAACTCACTAAAATTGACCAAGAAACATCTCAAGTTTTCAAATTTTCGAAAGCACACACAAGGAATTACCAAGCATCAAATGATTTTTCATGAATGTGACACTCATAATTAATCATGCGAAATTAATCTACACAATGTGTACTTATCCACGCTAACATGCTTTTGAGACGAGGAAATTATATACAAAAAGTTTTAAATTTTTTAAATTTTTTTTGGATTTTTATAATATATAATTTTTTTGGATTTTTTACGTCATTGAGAACTCATCATTGAGAACTCATCCCCACACTTAAGTGGTTCATTGTCCTCAATGAATAATATATATAAATATACAAAACTAACAAGATCCTAAAAGAAATACAAAAAGAATAAGAGTGAAAAATTATACAAAGAAAGGTTAGAAATACTCCCCTAGTGCATGAAGTCCCGGTTGGAAAATGTGGGAGAGTGTTCCTCCTCCAAAATCTTGGGTTGCCTCCCAAGAAGCGCTTTTTAAGGTCTTTAGCTCGACCTTCTTATCAATCAACCTGGTGGATGGATTGAAAGTGGATCATCCACTTTTTCAACATATTTTCTCATGATCTCTCCCAAAAACTTATAACTTTCATCCATGGCTTTATCCAACAATACAACTCTTCTATCTCGAGCAAACTTTAAGAATGCAACAACTATCCTTGACGTTTCATCTCGTGAGACAAACTTAAAAAGAAATTTTATAAGTAAGTCTTCCCAAGTGGTAATGGAATTTGAGGGTAACGAAAATAACCAATTTTTAGCTCTATCCCTTAGAGAGAAATGGAATAATCGAAGTCGAATGACCTCATCAGAAACTCCATCACACTTGATAGTATCACAAATCTTCAAAAAGTTTTCAATATGAGCATCAGGATCTTCAACAGATAATCCACCAAACTGAATTTCACCAATCGATTTCATTGTTGATGGCTTCAAATTAACATTAGTGACATGTAAATCTCTCACCAAAATTGCTGGAGGTTTAGAGAGAAAAATATCAGCCTTCATATCTTGATCTTCACCCAAGGTCTTAACCATAAGAACAGGTTCATTATTATTTCCAAGATCACTCTTCTTCAGAGAAGGGCTAAGCAAAGAGTTGGAAAATTTAAATTCCATCTTCTCATCTCCAACTTCAAAAGAAATTTTTCCATACATCATATCAACTTTTGCACCAGCTGTAGCTAAGAAAGGTCTTCCAAGAATGATAGAATTTTGTGCATCTTCCTCCATCTCCATGACAACAAAATCACATGGAATAAAAAACTTCCCTACCTTGACAGGAACATCTTCAAGTATTCCAAGTGGAACTTTTACACTTCTATCTGCAAGTTGTAAAGATATACGTGTGGGTTTGAGTTCACCCATCTGAAGCTTATTGCAGATTGTTAAGGGCATCAGACTTACACTTGCCCCAAGATCACATAGAGCTCTTTTGATTTCAAAATTTCCAAGTTTCACAGGAATAGAATAGCTACCTGGATCAGCTAGCTTTTTAGGAAGATTATTTTGCAAGATAGCACTGCACTCTGCCGTTAATGAGATAGTAGAACTTTCTTCAATCTTTCTTTTGTTTGACAATAATTCCCTAAGAAACTTCCCATATGAAGGCATCTCTTTGATAGCATCTAAGAAAGGAATATTAAGTTCTAACCTTTTCAAGATATCCATAAACTTCATAAACTTCTCTCCAAGCCTAGCTTGCACTAATCTTTGAGGAAACGGAACAGGTGGTACGTAAGGTCTGACAGGAGCAACTGTGGGTTCATTCTTCTCTTCTTCAATCGCTTCTTGCACAATCACATTTTCAGATTGAATTTTCTCCGTATCTTCCTCAACATTCAAATTATCAGTACTCATCTTCATCTCTGGCCCTTGCAATTCATGGTCACTTCTTAACGTTATAGCATTCACGTGGGCTTTATGTGGTTGTTCAGTTTGGCCAGAAAGTTGGCTTGAAGACTTGCTAAGTTGATTCAACTGTTGAGCAATTTGAGTGATTGTATTCTCCATCAACTTGTTATGAGCCTTTATCTCATTGATACTCGAGTCAAAGTAATCATTCTTCTTTGCTTGTGTAGAGATAAATCCTTCCAAAAGATTTTCCAAGTTAGATTTTTGCGGCTGACCTGGTTGAAAACCTGACGGCTGAGAAAAATTATTTTGTGGAGGTTGAGCTTGAGCCTGGTTATTTCTGTAAGAGAAATTAGGATGATCTCTCCAACCTGGATTGTATGTGTTGGAGTAAGGATTATATTGTGGCCTTTGATTTTGGTTGTAGAGGGCATTTGCTTGTTCCATTGTTGTTCCAGAGGGATTGTATTGACAAGCATGTTGAGTGTGTCCAACTACACCACATATTTCACATGAGGGAACTGTAGATGAAGTTCTAGAATCCAATTGCTCAATCTTCTTAACCATTGCCTGCATAGTAGTATTTAACATGGTTAGAGCATCAACATCATACTTACCACCCTTCTTAGGATGATTTCTGTCACTGTAAGGATAATTATCATTAGACGCCATCTCGTCTAACAAAGTTTTCGCATCCTCCGTACTCTTTTTCATAATAGATCCACCAGAAGAAGCATCAACAAAATTTCGAAACTCTTGTGTTAACCCATTGTAGAATGTTTGGATCAACAACCAGTCAGGAATTCCATGGTGAGGGCATTGTCTCTGAAGTCGTTTGAATCTTCTCCAAGCATCATGAAGTGACTCGTCATCATCTTGACGAAAGTTAGATATTTCATTCCTGAGCTTTGAAGTCTTCTTTTGACTGAAGAATTTAAGTAGAAACGCCTTTGCTAAACTATCCCAAGTGGTGAATGTATTTGGTCCTTCATCCTTCAACCAATCTTTTGCTGCATCTCGGAGAGAAAAAGGAAATAAGCGTAGCTTAATAGCATCATCACTAACATTGGTCAGCTTTATAGTATCACACTTTTCCAGAAAACTCTCAAGATGATCAACAGGATTTTCAGTGGACAATCCTGCGAAAGAATCATTGGAGACGAATTGTATGAATTGTGGCTTGAGTTCAAAGTGGGTAGCCGTGATTGTTGGTCTGACAATACTGGAGAGTACGTCTGTAGTGTCTGGCATACCATGCTCCCTGAGAGCTTTTGCTGTTGTCTCACCCATAACTTCCTTGTCTTTATTTTTCCTTCGTAGTCCTGCTTGTCTTCTTGCTGTAGCTTCAATTTCAGGATCAAAAGCTATCAAATTTTCTGTACCTGAACTTCGAGTGTGCATGCAACAAGGAAACTAGAAACAAGGATCAAATAACAAGGGAATAATAGCCGAAGCAACACAACAAAAAGACTTAGCTAAACAAACTCAAAAATTAACTAATCTAATACCGCTTTGTCCCCGGCAGCGGCGCCAAAAATTTGACAAGGCTGTCGCGTGCCTATCAAATAATAATATCTAACAAATCCTTCTAACTATGTAGTAGGGTAAGTCAGAGTCGATCCATCAGAGACAAACGTATCAATCACTAGTTATTCTTGATTCAATTCAACTAAGCAGGTAACACAATAAATTGTTGAGAGATTTTTAAACTAATATTATACTAAGGCAAATTGTATTGTATTATCAATTAACTAAAAACATCTAGAATTAAGTATCCCCACTAGCATGAATCAATGCAATCATGATTTTCCACCCCAATTAATCATACGCTACTCAAGAGGAAAGATGCACCCTATAAAATACCAATAACCTCTCTCGAGTATTAATGGCTTCTCTAAAATACACTCAAACCTATTTTCATGGTATCATGCAATTTAGAGACATTAAACACAGCATCCTAACTTCCTAACAATCCGTTCTACCTATTTTCATGGAGAAGTTCATGTCCTTATTGGATAAATCACAACCATCTAAGTCCAACTTTCGATGATAAATAGATATTAGGTTCAAACAATACGCATAATCACGTCTGACATGTTATTGTTAATTAAGCACAACTCAATAAGCAAGAGCATACAACATAACTAAATTGGGGGGTTATGGAAAATCATACATCAATCATAACTAGGGTTCAACTTAACCCTAGATTAAATATCTACTCACTCATAATTAAATTAACAAAACACATAATATAATAAGAACACATAATAATAATATTAAGAACAGAGAAGAAAACCTTCAATCTTTCTCCAAGAAGAAAAAGTACAAGTCTCTCTATGTCTGTATGTATCTATGTATATCTGTATATGTATGTCTCCCTATCTCTCAGATCTGATGTCTATATATATATATCCTCAAATATTTTAATGCCTTGAGGAAAGTACAAGTACGTTTCCTAAACTGATTATGTTTTACAAGGAAAATTCGTAGCTGACTTTTCTTCAGTAAATCTGAGCCGTTCCTGAATTAATTTAATAATTGGACCACTTTAGAATAAAAGATATTTCCATTATCTTCGCGTGGGCTGTTTAATCGTCCAATTCTGACTTCTATAACTCAAGATATGACCCAAACAATGAATTATGTGCAGGCAGCCCAATAAATCCGATTTTCCTTCTAATAAAACTCCAAATTAAGCTCTTTATTCTTCAATCCTTCCAAGTTTAGGATTTCCATGCTTCCTACAATAAAACATTAAAATTTATTAAATAAAAATCCAATTAAATGCAAAATATAATAAATATGAGAAATAAAATCATATAAAATATATATAAATATATATTCTATCAAGGATAATCATATTGATAGTCATGTTAGGCTTAATTTCTATAGAAATGAACTGGAATGACTATCAAGGGTAGTCATACCGATAGTCATTGCAGTTCAAATGCTTAGTCATTGTAGTTTAATGGGGTTAAATGGTGTTTTGGTCACTCAACTCACTATAAACTTTCAATTGGGTCATCGAACTCAAAAACCTTTCGGTCACATCATTGTACTCTTAAAAAATTTCATTCAGGTCACTGGTGTTAGGTCCAGAGTATCGTAGAAGGGGGGGGTTGAATACGATACTCACAAATAATTTAATTCCGTTTGCGGATAATTCATTCAGTTCTATAACGAAATCAAACACACCAAACCAAACCAAGTTTCGGGGAATATATCTTTTTATAAATATAAACCTCGAGGGGTGCTACAATTTCTAATCTGTAGATTAGCTTCAATGAGTTCTAGGTTATACACAATCAATACAATGATCAAGTTCAGAGCAATATTAATTTCTTCTGTAATCTCTCTGGCTCAAACTCTCTCTTAGTAATTGCTACTGTGAAAATAACCTCGAATGAAGAAGACACTCTTCCTCTGTTGTAATTGTAGACTTTGATTTGAAAACCATCGAACCAAACTTGTAGAAACAATCTTGGCCGTTGGATATTCATCAACCATACAAAACAAAACAAACTTTTCACCTGCTCCCACATTTGAAAACTATCGAATGAATAAATGAATTTACCATTCGATAGTTTTTAAATAAAAACTATCGAAAAGTAAATTACTTTACTTTAGTTTTCAAATGGTTTTCTTAAATCCCATTCGATAGTTTTCTAAATAGAAAAACTATCGAATCTTTTTCTTGTCCTTGATCTTTTAGAAAAGCTTCTGAACTTCAGGGTGTTTCAGTTTTAGACTGTATCAACTTCTTCTGAGACGATAAAACAACTTGATCTTTTTAGTGTCGTCACCTAGTGCAACTGGTCTGGTTCACAGATGAATAACACTTGATCACTTCTTCTTTTATGTCTTCAATTCAATGCTTCTGATAAGTCCTTTGTCGTTCTGGTTGCTTCGTTTAAATCACTGGAATCCCGTGGTACTTAACCCTAAATCATTCACATACTTCTGTCGTCTTGAAAGTCTTGTTTCTTTTGCTGTCACTGAGGCTTGAACATTTTCATGAACTTCTTTCCGTGACCTGTTTACGGACTTCAAGAATACATAACGTATTTTGATTTTTTGAGTTTACCTTTTCTTCTTTGATTCAGGATTCCTGTGCTTCTGTTAATACTATTGTCTGTCTTGTCCTTTGTTGAGTTGTAGTTATCTCTTTTACATCTTATGTTACATTATGCTTTACAATCTCCCCCTATTTGATTGGATAGAGTTCGACAAGCAAATACTTCGAGGATAACTCAACTAACTAAGGAAACATGAAACTAATTAAAGTAAGACAGCGTAATAATATTAAATGCATTCTGGATCAGATATATATATACATTTCCAGATTTCATAAATCAAAAAACAATAAAACTTTATACAATGAAGTTGCTCCTCTAGTCTGAGCTGATAGTTCTTTTGTTCTTTGCTTCAATCTTCAGTCCATTCCAATCTCACCTTCTTCAATCATTGGATCGGAGTTAGCAGCTTGATAATCAATCACTGATAGATAGTGCAGCGGTTCTCCAGGTTTAAGGATTGCTCCTTGGATGTGTCTTCCAATATATTCAACCTCTTGACCCACTACAACCCATAACCATGCAATGTTAACATCTTTCTTGTTTAGCTTTGGCATGTCTGGTAATCTGGTATGCACTTCCAATCCTCTTTCCACTCTTTTCCTATAGTAAGGAACATTCTCCATTAGAAATCTTCTAAGAGTGTCTGCTGCTTTGTCCTTCTCCGTTGATGAGAATCAAGTGGATCTAAGATACTTCTCAACTGATATTAGATAGTTGCTTGGATAGTCTCTCAGTTTGTCCTCAGCCAAATAGCAGATTCTGAACAAGTCATTCGTCATGAATCTAACCATTGGAGGATCTTCAGTAATCTCTGGACCGACTTTCATCAAGATCTCCTTAACATGCTCACGGAGCAGTTCATTTAGTCTTGTAGTTCTTTGGATCTTGATGAGTATCACATGCAGTTCTGTGTATGTTCTCTGTTCTAAAAACTTAGTGGAAATCACAAATGTACCTTTCTCCAGAAAACTGATTAATAAGTTCCAGGCTCCATTTGCTTTAACCCCAGCTTTCAGACAGATCACAGTATTCCTCAGTGCAGTGAAGTAAACATGATCATCAGGATTTGCACTTCTTATGTTCTGAATTATGACTTCCACCTCCGCATTGTCGTTGACTTCTAATCCGTCTTCAACTCCAAAAAAGGTTTTATAAGCCATCTCCCATTCACTTCCATGCTTGCTTGCCAAATCCATCATCTTTTTCTTCCTTACTTCAGCTTGCACCTTGGATCTTTTTATCTTCTGAATCCTTAGAACTGCTTGGTGTATTTCTCTTTCAGCATGCCTAGCATCTATTGCAGCTCTTATCGCTTCCAAGGCAGCTTCTTCTTCTTGTGACAGAGGATTTGCTTCTTCTTCCATAATATCCTCCCAGATTGGATGTTCAACGGGCTCTGGATAATATGGCTCATGCTCCTCCTGAATTGGTTGCTCTTGCATGACCTCAAATACCTCTTCACTCTTCTCTTCTTCTACAAGTTCTTTTATCCAGTACTGTCTTATCGGAATAGCTTCAACTGTTTCCCAAACTCCCCATCCATCCTTCTCTTTCTCCCCATCTCCAACTTTCTCCCCCTTAGTTGAGGAATCCTCGATAAAAGCATCCTCAGCATAAAAGGCAGCAGAAAGATCAGGTTCCTGATTGGAAGGACCAGGTTGTCCAGTTTGTTGGTTCTTCAGCATAGTCCAGATTGATTGTACTCCGTCACTTTGATTTTCCATGAAATCCAATAGATCCTTATTCATCTCTTGCATAGAAGCGAGCTTCAGGTCAATGTCATCCAATCTGAAGTTGGTAGTCTTCTCAATCTTGTCCAATCTCTGGTTCAGCTTAGACTCCACTCTAGAAAGGGTGTTCATTGCATCTTTTACCCTAGCTTGACCATCCCGAATAACCAGAACGTCTTCTTTCAAAGCTTCTTGTCCTTGTGACAAAGCATCTACTTCATTCATGAATCCATCTTTAAGTTCCTTGACGTCTGTCCTCAACTCGATCAGTTCCTCCATAGCTTCCTTCTTTAAGGTGTCCACTGCCTGCTTCGTACCTGTTATAGTGCCAGATGCACTGCCAATGACCCTGAATGTTCTTCTGGAATCAGCTGCAGCCAAGTCAACCTTCTCTTGAATAGTCTTTAAAGAAGCATTGGCTTGACTAGAGGAGATCCCTTGGTCAAAGGAAGGTCGCAGTGGAACCTTAAATAGTGGATTTCCTTCTTTGTCACGAACTGTCATCTCCTTGAGGGTAGATTGAACTTGTAACTCTCTTTCTGTCGGTAATAGCAAATCATCAATATTTGGAAGGGTTAGGGTGTCACTCCTCACGTTTGGCTCTGGGTGTACACTCAACATTTCTGTCGGTGTTTCACTCATTTTTCCTTTCCCACTCAGGCCAGGTGTAAGTGTTTTTGTTTCACTCAATCCCTTTTTGCTCAATGTACCTGCAGAAGAAAACACCGTAGCCGTCCTTAAGGAGGTCACCGGTGGTACAATGGGGCTTCGCAAGTCCCCGTCCTTGGTTAAACCAAGTTGCTGATCATCCGTAGATGATATATCCTTTGAAGGATCTAGAGTTTGAATCTCTAGGGGGTTAGAAACAGGCTCTATTAACAGCAGAGATCCCGAATCTTCCCCAATAGTATGTGAAGACTTTACCTCAGTTGACTCCTCAATAGTAATTGATTCATTGTCACCGAGTTGCCGATCTGCACCTACGTCAGACCTTTTACCCGCAGGATCCAGATATGTTCCATCTAGGGAGGTAGACAATGACCCTTTAGATTGTGCATTTAGGTCAAAGCCTTCTCTCGACGTCTGTGAAGACTCTTGATTCTTAGAACCTTCAACCAGTGAACCTGACCGTAATATGGTCGGAACACCAGTTGCTTCCGTCAATTCTTCCTTACTTGATTGAGCTATTGGTTCAGATATTGCTTTAGTTAATGTAGCCCAATCAGCATCATAAAAATCAATAAAGGGCGCTTTGGAAGTTTGAAATAAAGTATCAACAGTTGCCTCGGTTTCTGTTCTTCTCCTTTTAGAGGTAGGCAGAGCTGCTGTTGAAGGGTGTATCTCCTTATGTGGTGCTGCTAAGGCACTATCTCCCTCTACACTCAAGGATGTTTGTTTACTGGGTATAGGAGGGGAAGGAGGTGTGTTTATGGTTTCATTTGGCTCTTCCAAAGGCTCTTCGACCGTGGTTAGAGGTTGTGAGTTTGCAACCTCCTGGTCAGGAATGGCCACTGAGGGCTCTGGATCAACATCCATTGGTTCAGGTGCCATTTCAGATTGAGATGGAGGAATATTACCTTCAATTACCTGTTCCCCTGGGGGCAGAAGTGGTAGGGGCACCGTTCTTAGATAGTCTGTGAGAACAGTGGGTACCCCTGGAAGATAGTTGTTCTTCCTTATCAGAGCTGTTATAGCATTGCTCTTCATCTTCATGCACTCCTGGGTGGCTTCACCTTCAAATATCTCCCGTTCATTATCTGTTAAGACATCATTGAGAATGAGCTGTAGGAACCTAGGATAGAAACAAAGCACATCATCCATGCCTGTCCTTTCATCCAGTGGTCCCATGCATAGAATTACTTGATCAATCAGTAACTTTCCTATGTTTATATGCCTATTGTTAGCAATGGCAAACCCTATCTTTTGAAGGAATAAATAAATACCATGCAGATTTGTAAGCTTAGCAGTAAACACATGGATAAGTGTATGAAAGAAAAAGTTCCATGACTTTGTCAAATAATGCTTCAGAAACTCTCCCACAAAGAAGTTAAGTTGTTGACTTCTTATGAGAGTGAAGAAAGCATGTATCTCCTCAGTTGTGGCACTACGCCATAAGTGCTCATATGCAATGCTTTTTTAATGTGGCTATAGACCAAAAAAGCGTTGCCTTCGGCTTCATTTTCAAAAATGCAACACGAAATGGGCGTTGCATCCGCGGGCGTGGCCTTTGATATGTAATGCAACACTTTTGGCCATCTACTGCAACGGAGAGAAAGTATTGCATTATAAGTGTACTGCAACACCAAAATCAAGGAAATGCAACACCAATGAGTGTTGCCTTAAACACAGGGCCACTTGCATGCCACGTCAACAGTGGGGCCCACTAAAATGCCACATCAGCAGATGGTCTCACTTGCATGCCACATCAGTAGTGGGTCACACATGCCACGTCAGCGGTGGGGTCCACATGCCTTCAGTAATGCAACGCTTTGCACTAGATTCTTAAACATTAATTTTCATGTAATGCAACAGTATATTTACTAATGCAACACCATTTTTTTGAAAATTCAACATTAAAAAAAAGACAAATGCAACGCTTTAATTAAAATTTTGGCCATAACAATTTCGTACATAAAAGAATCCATCCAAAACATTCATCATCCCATCGAAACCATCCTAAAAAACATCCCAAATATTCTACAAATCAACCAAACCATGCAACCATGGAACATCCAAACAACATAACAAAATACCTAAAAGATTATTACAAATTCTTCAAATTCTTTACTGCTGCAACCTCTCTCATACTACTAACTAATGAGGGAACCCCAAGTGATTTATAAACTACATCATTTTCTTGCATACGCGCAATTTTGTGTAGTTCATACTTCGTCAACACTGGTGGTGGTGGCAACTGCAAGCAGATTAAACAATGCAATAAAGCAATTACAAAGTAGCACTTATTAAAATTTTTAATAATATAAAAGCTTGCATAGGCAGTACGTAGTGACAATAAAGAGTTCAAGCAATTATAATGTTAAATCAAGTAATTTTAAAATAGACAATCTAGCAAAGCATGGCTAAAATCTATACTGCTCAGACTATCTGTTAGCTTTGAACAGGTTTTGGAACGATTTACAGTGATTGTTAAAAAAAAGGGTCAACAGAAACAAATGTACATTGAAACATAATGAACATTTATCTACTAATTTAAATGTGTTCGTTACCCAAATTTAAATGAACTTGTATCTACTAATTTGTTGAACATAACTTACATTTGGAAATTACCATGCCATAATAAAGAATTTCTTAGCTTATCGATACATTTGGGAGGCTCAAGAAGGACCAGAGTTACTCATGGCAGCCATCACAAAATGTAGAAAATCAGTATGTGCGTGTGTGTGTATATATATATATATATATATATATATATATATATATATATATATATATAAGATATGTGTGGTGTACCTGTGCATCTTCTCTAATTCTTAAATTCTGTCATGCAGGATTCAACAAGTCATTAACAACCTGAAATTAACAAAGTGCATGGGATATTAATTATACAAAAGATCGACCTAGTTAATCATGAACAGGAGAACTAGAGTTCTGAAAAGTTGATGGTTGTGCCTTTTGAGTAAATTACATTTATTACAGAACTTTAAAAAAAACACGATAGTAACACGTGATAGGAAGAAATGGCAGGATTTGACAAAGCAAGCTCATGTTCAGTGCCAAAGTGTTTTTCATTTTAGGAAATATGGGTCCGTAAACAACACTAACACTTAAAAGTAAATGGAGTGCATGCACAGACATTATCAGGATCACTTCCGTAAAATTGAAAAACTGACCATCCCACTTGAACGTTCATTGCTTGTTGCCTACTACGTTGTACACATAGATTTGGTACAGAGACACAACAACAAGTTGCAGCTCGATTAGCCACCACCGGAGTGAAAAGGCATACTCTCCGTAAGATTCCAATTGCAATTTATTTATTGTAGGAAGTTCAAGCCTTACATGAAATTCAAGGCTGTTTCAGAGTGTAGAAGAAGATTATGTCTCAATTAGTGATATTTTATTCCTGATCTTTCAGGAATTGGCAAGCTCATGATCTCAATTAGTGCCATTTATAGCACATAATGATAGTTTTATTACTAAATCTCACAATTCGAAATATTGAACAGAGCCCTAATGAAATTGGTTGGTGGAAAAGCATTGACTATATATGACCATATGTATATGTAATATCAAGAAAAAAGATAAGTACAATATCTGAAATCCATGTGTACATACCTGTCATAGATAACTCAGTTATTCACATGCCAATCTCTTTTTCACAGAAAGAGTTGCATTTTGGCTTTCAACAGCTAAACCAAGCTGCATTTCAGTTCCCTAAATGTGTCATTCCAAAATACAATTAGTTGTATATTTGAGTTCACCAACTATAGAATTACATGCTACCTGTGCCAATGCTTGAAGTAAAATAGCCTACTGATCATCACTATAGCATCCATCACTCCACTTCTCAGTCTACTGGTCTTCACTATCTGAATTGTCGTCTTGAT
Source organism: Heracleum sosnowskyi (assembly GCA_030848705.1). Classification (NCBI taxonomy): domain Eukaryota; kingdom Viridiplantae; phylum Streptophyta; class Magnoliopsida; order Apiales; family Apiaceae; genus Heracleum; species Heracleum sosnowskyi. Next base: position 75,205,798 of record CM061244.1, read on the forward strand.
CATTTCTTGATGCCTGTATCAAGAACTTCTCCATCTGCGCATAAAGAATGTTTCTGGCTTGCAGGGATCGTTAAAATCATTATTCCACAGGTGGTTTTGCAAATTTTGACAAAAAACTATTCAGTGCTAGCTAGGTAACAATCTATCATGTAAAGGAAAATTTTATTAGGGATAATTCACAAAAACTGAAAGAAACTAACAACAATTTAGTAACCTTTATTTACTTAAAAAACATGATTCACTTCTTGGCCCTTATTAGGAAACTTTTTCCCAGAAGTTATACATATGCCTTGCTGCAAGAAGTTGAGACATAACAAGTTATACGTATATGAACAATCAAAAAGCTATTCTAACCAAAATTTGTAAAACAAAAAATCTAAGATAACCGACATTTCCAAAAAATTTACTATTACACAATTAAAGAAATTAACGCATCAACCATATCATTTATCATTTAACATAGACTGTACAAGTAAATCTTTAAGAATCACTATGAAAATGTAGCAGCGGAAAGCTTGTAAAGATTTTAAAAAAACATTAAAACTGTAAAATATGATTGTACCTGTTAAGCATTACTGAAAATAAAAGGAGAAACAATCAAATCAATAGCAAGTATAAAACAAGGCAGGTTGTAACCTGTCTCCCATAACCTAAAAAAAATGAACGAGTTACTCCCAACCAAATGAAAAGTTTGACAAGCAATAAACAGCATTTTGGTAAGCCATACTACATGAGGCAAATCGTAAGCCATTGTTGTAACCAGTCCATCAGATAAAGCAAATGACGAAGAAGGCCATTTTGGTCTGCATAAAGGCAATAAATAATTAAATAATATATAGATGGAGTTCAGTACAAACATTCTTTCAAGTGTACCTAAAGTCTCGGATCCTTTGGCCCTGAACTTCAAAAACTCCAAGTGCTCCATTTAGCAAAGCAAATGAAAAACTTTCTGAAATGTCATCTTCAGTCTCATCAGGACCTGCTCCTTCTACAGTTAAAAAAGAGTTGTGTGTGTTAATAAACTGTGGCAAAATGAAAGATTATAAGATGATACCAATTGAGAAAATTAAAAGGCACATATATATGACAGAGGATGCCAATCAGCAGAGGAAATTAAACTATACAATTAATATACAATTGAGTAAATAACAACTGAATTAAGAACGAAAAGCTACAGAAATTAAACTCACTTGAAGCTCAGCTTTAAGCATACAAATAAAAAACTTTAAATATAAAAAATCCCAAACATTTGAATTACAAACCTGAGAATAGAAGCCCTAATTGAATCCGAGAATAAAAGCCCCAAAACTGAAACCCTAATTAAATCCGACAATGAAATCACCAAAGCTGAAACCCCAAAGCTGAAGTCGTAATTGAACCCAAAGAACCCCCTAATTAAACCCGAAAAAACCCCTAATTAAACCCGAAAGCCCTAATTACCTATAATCCGAAACCCCAAAGAAACTCCCTAATTAAACCCAGAGAAACCCCTAATTAAACCCGAGAAAAACCCTAATTACTAATAATCTGAACGGAGAAATGTTTATCTAACTCTAATTGTTCATTGACGAGAGAGAGAGAGAGAGAGAGAGAGAGAGAGAGAGAGAGAGAGAGAGAGAGAGAGAGAGAGAGAGAGAGAGAGAGAGAGAGAGAGAGATGTGTTTGTCGAGAGAGAGTGTTTCGGGGGAAAGTGTTTTGGGGGGAATGTATTTTGGGGAGAAGTGTTAAGGGGGAAAAAAACCGCCCAATATTTTTATCTCGGGAGTCGGGACAAGTAGTGTGGTGTACTGATTATCATATATTTTTTTATTTTTTTATTTTTTTATTTTTGTCATTTTTAATTTTATAAAATTTAATTAGAAAAAATAAGAATATGGTAAATATTTATACATAACAAATGTAAAAATAATTTTGATTTTAAAATATATTATTTTTCAAACTTCAAAGTAAAAAAAAGATTTAAATTTGAAGACATTGTATATATTTTGATAATATGTATAGTTTTCATAATTCTAAAAATAATGTAGTATAATGCAACGCTTTTTAATGGTGTTGCACGTCATAACACTAGCATTCATTCTGCAACGGTGCATTCACATGAAATGCAATGCTTTTTGAGTAGTGTTGCAGAAGACCAAAACTAAGCATAGCTTTTGCAACGCTTTGCTTGCAACCCTCACAAAAAGCATTGCATATGAGCACTTATGGCGTAGTGTGGGATCCGGAACATGGTTTTCTGTTGGAAAACGAAGTATTCTATTAAAGTCATGTTCTGTCACCCTTATTATTCTACCCTTGGAAAAACAAAACTGAAGGACCTTACGTTATTCTCAGTTGTATCTGTGGCGGTTGTGTACAACGTAGTCAATTGATCGATGCAAAGGACCACAGGAGTACTCACAACAAATGCCACTAATGAACGTGTGTTCAAAAACTCTGCCCATGCAAGAAACTATAAGTTCGTTATGGATTGCAAGTTCTGAAACGAGACATGATTAGTTTTGGTTACGATAAATTCTCCAGCCATATTAAATTTCCAGAAAATTTAAATAAACCAAAACTATTTTTCCTTTTAAATTTAATTAATTATTTCTAATTAATCAAACTTTAACAAAATTACCCTTTTTATCACTTAATCAAATTCGAACTACTAAAAACTCCCAAATTAAGAACCCTAATTTTCTAAATCAAGACAAGCAATTTTAATTGAAACTGATCTCAATCAAAGAGTACTAATCAAGAACAATTGCAATTTTAAGGTTCAAAAGTTGCTTTCGATAGTATTCTGTTTAACAACAACCACACTTGAGTACACAGATTTCATAATTCACAGAGATTTCACTGTTGAAAATGATACCATTGTTAAAACTGAGTTTACTGTGTTTAAATCTCGGTCAAAACTGAAAAACTATCGAGTTTTTTAGAAGTTCTTCTTCGAAAATATATGTAAGTATCTGTATTGCACCTTAGATCTGTAAAATGAGAAGTAGAAAACGTCTAAGTGCTATTTAAATACTTACTGATCTGTCAGGGGTAATTCTGTCCTTTTTAATTCGATAGATTTGTAAAAGTACTATCGATGGTTTTCTCAGAGGGGTAATAGAGTCAAAAGGACTTCGATGGTTTTCTTTTTGGAAAACTATCGAAGTAGATTTCTTTGAATTTCAACAGACTCTATAGAAAACTATCGAAGGTCTTTTCTTTTTAAAAAATCCAAAACTATCGAAGTATTTATTTAGAAAATCTATCGAGAATTTAAATATTACATTAGTTAAATTCCATTCGATATATTTTCCCTTGAATTTCAAAATCTATCGAGAATTTAAATATAGAATTAATTAAATTCACTTCGATATATTTTAAAATTATACTCAAAAACTATCGAGAATTGTTTTCGATAGATTTTCTTTTCCTTTTCAAAAACTATCGAAAATTAAATTCGATAGATTTATCTATGTACTTGAAAAACTATCGAATTTCCTAAATTCGATATTTTTTGCTTCTGATTCCATTTCTAAAAACTGTTCTGTTTTGAAAATCAAACCTTTTAATTTTCTGTCAAGTTTTATTTTGAATAAATCTTTTAAAATTTACCAAAATCAATTGTTAACAGAAAATTCAAAATTTTCTCAGAATAAAATCAACTGAATATCAACAAATGATATTAATCAATTAAAATCCAATAAATTAAGCTGCATTAATCTACAATGTCAAAAACAAAGTAAAATAATTCAAATTAAATAGATGCTTAAATATTTAGAACAAATATTAGCACCTAAATAATTTTTAGAATTAATAACCAATTAAATGCCAGAAGATATATCATCCATAATTATGACATAAAATTAGTACAATAATCCTAACTACGAGAATTGCTCCAGAAAATAAATTCACGAGTCCTAAGGATATGGAAATTCTTAAACTCATGTATTCACTAGGACTATCTGCAGTTACTGACTTCTAATCAAAATCAATTAGAAAGATTTAACATCCCAAGTTCACCAACCAGCTTAGAAAAAGTGGATTCATCAAGCGGTTTAGTAAAGATGTCTGCAATTTGATCCTCTGTGGGTACAAAATGTAACTCCACAGTTCCATTCATGACATGCTCTCGGATAAAATGATACCTGATGTTGATGTGCTTCGTCCTCGAGTGTTGCACTGGGTTGTTTGAGATTGCTATGGCACTTGTGTTGTCGCAAAATATTGGAATCTTTGTCAACAAAAGCCCATAGTCACGGAGTTGGTTTCTCATCCACAAGATCTGAGCACAGCAGCTTCCAGCAGCAATGTATTCAGCCTCAACTGTTGATGTGGAAACTGAATGCTGCTTCTTGCTATACCAGGAAACTAACCTTCTTCCAAGAAACTGACAGCTTCCTGAAGTACTCTTCCGATCAATCTTACAACCTGCAAAATCAGAGTCTGTATATCCAATAATATCAAATCATGTATCTTTAGGGTACCAAATTCCAAGATTTGGGGTCCCCTTAAGATATCTAAATATTCGCTTAACAGCTATTAGATGAGATTCTTTAGGATCAGACTGAAACCTAGCACACAAGCATGTTGCAAACATTATATCTGGTCTACTTGCAGTGAGATAAAGTAATGATCCTATCATACCTCTGTAGCCTGTGATGTCAACCTTCTTACCAGTTTCATCCTTATCAAGCTTAGTGGCAGTTGGCATAGGAGTCTTTGCTGTAGATGAGTCTTCCATTTGATACTTCTTAAGAAGATCCTTGATGTACTTGGACTGACAAATGAATATACCATCTTGTTCATTTCATAACGACTCTGCATTAACTTAGCAAATCTCTTGCATAGATCATCATTAGTAGAACCAAATATTATGTCATCAACATATACTTGCACCAATATCAAATCATTTTTATGCTTTTTGACAAAGAGAGTTTTGTCTACGACACCTCTTGTAAAATCATTTTCAAGTAAGAATTCAGAGAGAGTGTCATACCATGTCCTTGGAGCTTGTTTGAGTCCGTAGAGAGCTTTGAATAGAAAGTACACAAAGTCTGCCAGTTTTGAATCCTCAAAACCTGGAGGTTGTTCCACATACACTTCTTCTTCTAACTCCCCGTTCAGAAAAGCACTCTTCACATCCATCTGATATACCTTGTAATTGGAATGTGCTGCGAATGCCAGAAACATTCTGATGGCCTCAAGTCTTGCTACTGGTGCATAGGTTTCATCATAATCAATTCCCTCTTCTTGAGAGTAACCTTTAGCAACCAGTCTGGCTTTGTTTCTCGTTACAATGCCATCTTCGTCCAACTTATTTCTGAATACCCATCTTGTTCCAATAACAGATTTTCCCTTAGGCCTGGGTACCAGCTTCCAAACTTTCTGCCTTTCAAACTGATTGAGTTCCTCTTGCATAGCAATCACCCAATCTGGATCATCTAGAGCATCTTCAACTTTCTTAGGTTCTGTTTCTGAAAGAAACCCAGAATAGTGACATTCAATTTGTGATGTTCTCCTAGTTCTCACTCCTGTGTCCGGATCACCAATGATCAAGTGAAAGGGATGATCTCTATTCCATACCCTTTGTCTTGGCAGATGCGATCTTGATGATTCTCCTTGTTCTAGATGTTGTGGAGTGTGACTAGTTGATCCTTCTCCTGCTCCCCCTGAGTTGTTGACGGTTTGATCTGATGATTCTATAGACTGACTAGTGGATCCTGTAGAATTTTGAGGATCTCCACTTTGGTCACCACTTTGTCCAGAATCATTATCATTATGATTATTATTAATAACTGTAACAACTTCAGGTACTTCTTCATTGTCAGAGAGATCTCCTGATAGATTTTCAAATACCAAGGATTCAGAGTTCTCTCCAGTTTGCAGGCCTGGTCTTTTGGTGTCGTCAAATGTTACATTAAAGCTTTCCAACACCTTCTTATCTTCAATCACATATACCCTGAAAGCCTTAGATTCCAGAGAATAGCCCAGAAAAATGCCTTCATCTGCTTTGGCATCAAACTTGCCAAGATGTTCTCCATCTTTAAGTACAAAGCACTTTGCACCAAACACATGAAAGTGCTTCAGTGTTGGTTTCTTGTTGGCCATTAACTCATACAGAGTCTTTTCATGATCTTTGTTGATCAGGGTTCGATTCTGAGTGTAGCAAGTTGTATTCACTGCTTCAGCCCAAAAGTAAGTGGGAATTTTTGATTCACTCAACATGGTCCTTGCTGCTTCAACCAAGGTCCTGTTCTTCCTTTCCACTACTCCATTCTGTTGAGGAGTTCTTGGTGCTGAAAACTGTCTTGATATTCCTTTCTCTGAGCAGAAATCATTAAGAACTGCATTCTTGAATTCAGTTCCATTGTCTGATCTGATTGTCCGCACAGGTAGCTTAGCTTCCACTTCTATCTTCTTAATGTGATCAATGATTAGTTGTGTTGCTTCATCCTTTGTTTGTGTGAACAACACCCACGTGTACTTTGAGTAGTCATCCACCATCACCAATGCATATCTATTTCTTGAAAGTGACATAACATTGATTGGACCAAATAAATCCATATGAATCAATTGTAATGGTTCAGTAATGCTTGTCATTCCTTTGCTTCCATGTGATGCTTTCTTCGACTTCCCTTTTTCACATGCTTCACATAGTCCCTCCTGATTGAATTCCATCAGGGGCAACCCTCTACTAACTCTCTCTTTACCAAAGAGTTCATAGTTTTGAAGTTCAGATGTGAGAGCTTCTTGTGCCATAGCCAACTTTGTTCTGAAGATGCCTTTGCATAGAAACTTGTAACTTCTCCTTCACTAGTAGAACTTAAGTCAGCTATAAACAAATTTCCTTTTCTCACTCCCAGTAGAGTAAGCTTCTCATCCTTCCTGTTGGTGATCAAGCAATTGTCCTTTCTGAAATCTACATTATAGCCTTTATCACAGAACTGACTGATACTTAGAAGATTGTGCTTTAATCCTTCAACAAGAGAGATGTTCTCAATGATGACATTTCCAGCTTTCAATTTACCATATCCCGTAGTGAATCCTTTGTTGTCATCTCCAAAGGTTACAATCGGGCCGGTCTTCTTAACCACCTCTATAAGCAGGGACTCTTCACCTGTCATGTGTCTAGAACAACCACTATCCAGAATCCACACGACCTTTGAGCTTTTAACCTTACCCTGCAATCACAGATTGATTAAGCGGACTTTGGTACCCAAAATTGTTTGGGTCCTGAAGGTTTAGATGATTTAACAGGAGTAACATTCAATTTAGTCTTACCCTGATTGATATTCATAGTATCTGTGGATTTAACATTAACAGTGCTATTGTTACTATCATTCATCAACTTAAAATAAGCATGCATGATGTTGTACTTACATAGCAAACACTCTTTCTTTCCACGGGGTTCATGAAGATCAGGCATGTCAGACATGGTATGCATTTCAGAAGTATTAGCAGTTTCTACTTTAACCTTTTTACATGCATGTGTAAGGTGTCCAGCAGAATTACAAATAGTGCACAACTTCCTAGATTCAATGGGAGAATATGGAACCATTTCCTGATTAACAATCTTCTTTTTCCCATTCCTGTTCTTTTTAACATTACTAACTAAGTCACCTACTTCAGTTTTAGGTATAACAGTTTTTACTGATTTCCTAGGCAACTTAGTCTTTACCTCTTTTTCCTTCAATAAATCCTCCTCAAGCAATTCTTGTCTTATGAAAAGGTCATCCTCATGAAAGAGAGGTGGAAAAGGCTTAACAAAAACTGGACAATCAACATTCTTAAGAACATGTGGAGTATTCCTTTTGACAACTGAAGGTGTCACATGGAATTCCACTATCTTCTTACCAGCTTTCTTGTCATAGTCAAATCCTATAGCAGTTTTATTCCATATGTCCTGAGTATCAATGATCTCCTTAGCAATTAGGGCGGAATTCTTAAAAGCATTCAACTTCAAATCTAAATCTGAAATCTGCTTCCTGAGGATAGTCTCTATCTTATCATTACACTTGACCTTGTTCTCTAAGTACGCATTCTTTTGCTTAAGATCTTCTAATGTTACAGTTACAAGCTCTAGTTCTTCATTTTTAGATTCTAACTTTTTAATCTTAAGAACTAGTTTAGCATTTTCCATTTCTGATGCTAACATGCTTGTGTGTACATTAAACAATTCTACACTAAGATCTTGCACAGTTTTCTTGTACTCAGAATTAGACATGTCAATTGTTGTTAAGATAGGTACCTGAGATAATTGCGGTGATTCCTCTGAAGAGTCAGCCATTAGGGCAACATTTATATATTCCTCCTCTTCATCCGAATCAGTATCATCCCAGTGCTTTCCCTCTGCTATATAAGCTTTCCCTTTCTTCTTTCCAGAGAATGCCTCCAATTGTTGTTTAAGCTTGGTGTAAAGCATAATGTAACATAAGATGTAAAAGAGATAACTACAACTCAACAAAGGACAAGACAGACAATAGTATTAACAGAAGCCCAGGAATCCAGAATCAAAGAAGAAAAGGTAAACTCAAAAAATCAAAATACGTTATGTATTCTTGAAGTCTGTAAACAGGTCACGGAAAGAAGTTCATGAAAATGTTCAAGCCTCAGTGACATCAAAAGAAACAAGACTTTCAAGACGACAGAAGTATGTGAATGATTTAGGGTTAAGTGCCACGGGATTCTAGTGATGAAGCAACCAGGACGACAAAGGACTTATCAGCAGCATTGAATTGAAGACATAAAAGAAGAATTGATCAAGTGTTATTCATCTGTGAACCAGACCAGTTGCACTAGGTGACGGCACTAAAAGATCAAATTGTTTTATCGTCTCAGAAGAAATTGATACAGTCTGAAACTTAAACACCCTGGAGCTCAGCATCTTTTCTTGTAAGTCAAAGACAAGAAAAGAGTTCGATGGTTTTTTATATAAATAAAACCATCGAATGTAAGTCAAGGAAGTCATAAGAAAACTAATGAATTAACTTTTCATTCGATAGTTTTTTTATTTATATAAAAAAACCATCGAATGTAAAGTTGATTCTAAAGTTTTTGATTTGATGGAATTGAATTACATTCGATAGTTTGTAATAAAAAACCATCGAATGAAAAGTTCTTTTAACCATTTCGATGGTTTTCTAATTTGAGGAGCAGGTGGAAAAGTGTTTGTTTGTCAGGTTGATGAGAATTGGACGGCCAAGATTGTTTTAACAATTAAGGTTCGATAGTTTTCTAAAAACTAAGTCTATAATTACACAGAGAGAGGTAGTGTCTTCCTCAGTTGAGGTTAGTTCATAGTAGCAACTACTGAGAGAGAAGTTTGAGCCGGAGAAGATCATAGAAATTTATAGTGCTCAGAATTCTTTCATTGTATTGATTATGAATAACCTAGAACTCATTGAAGCTAATCTACGGATTAGAAATTGTAGCACCCCTCGAGGTTTATATTTATAAAACGATATATTCCCCGACTCTTGGTTTGGTTTGGTGTGTTTGATTTCGTTATAGAACTGAATGAATTATCCGCGAACGAAATTGAATTATTTGTGAGTATCGTATTCAACCCCCCCCTTCTACGATACTTTGGGACCTAACACTTGGCATTCTCTTTCTTCAACTCATCATAAGAATCGTTCTTTCCATAGACATCTTTCATGTCTCTCGCTTGACGAGGCTTCCGGCATTCAGTGGCGAAATGCCCTAACTCATTGCAGTTGTAGCATCTTGATTTGATTCTATCAATCATGCCAGTCTTGTAGCCTCCCTTAAAGCCTGTACTAGGTGTATAATTGCTCTTCTGGAATCTGTTGGTTGAGCCCTTGAACTTGTACTTAGGGTTTCTCTTGAAACGAATATGACTAAACTTTGCAGCTAAGTACGCCATGGTTTTGTCTTCCATTTGCTCAAGCTCTTCTAGGGTGTAGTAATCACTTTCATCAACACCCAGATTCACAGAATCCATTTCTGCTTCTATTATCACCTCCTTTCCAGCTCTAGGGGTTTGAACCTGAATCTCAGAAGTTATTGGTTCATCCACTACAAGTGTTGCTGATCTCACAAGTGCATTGTGCTTGCTGTCCACTGTCCCTGATCCGTAGATTATCACTCTCTGTTCCTGTTCCATCTCATAGGTCTTCAACTTGCCATAGATCATCTCTAATGACATCTTTGTGAAGTCAATTCTTTCCCTTATGGATGATGACTTGTGTTCTACATGATGGGGCATCGTCATCATGAACTTCCTGTTCGATTCTCTCAGTGGATAGGTCTTTCCTTTCATTGCCAATTCATTGAGAAGCTTAGTATATTTCTCAAAGACCTGAGTTATACTTTCTCCTGGCAGAGATCTAAACTCTTCGTATTGAGAAGTCAGGATGTCCACTCTGTTTTCCTGCACGTCTTCAGTTCCTTCCATTATCAAGTTAATGGTATCCCACATATGTTTCCCGCTTGTACAGTTCATCAACTGATAGCTCATTTCCTTGTCTGCGGAGTCCGCCAATATCAACATTAAACCCGTGTCCAATCGAATCAGTTCTTTGTCAGAATCTGTATACTCAGTAATATCCTTAGGTTGGGTGCCTGAAGGAATCCTGCTACCATCAGGAGCTGTAGATTCACTAACTGGTTTCATTGGTACAAACGGTCCGTTCTCTAATATGCCAATATACAACGGATTAGATGCCTTGATAAATAACAGCATCTTCATCTTCCACAAACCGAAATCATCTCTAGTAAACGGGGGAACTTTAATACCAGCGGTTGTCTTTGGAGCACTCATGGTTTCTGAAAATTTCAAATTGTTTAAAATTCAAGAAATTCCAATTAAATGAAAAATTTTGAAAGTTAAAAAATTTGCTTCGAATTTTCACGCTACGTTTGATTTTGGTCTCATTTCACCGGATCTGATTTGTATATGAATCAAGTAGCTCTGATACCAATTGTTAGGTCCAAAGTATCGTAGAAGGGGGGTTGAATACGATACTCACAAATAATTTAATTTCGTTCGCGGATAATTCATTCAGTTCTATAACAAAATCAAACACACCAAACCAAACCAAGTTTCGGGAAATATATCTTTTTATAAATATAAACCTCGAGGGGTGCTACAATTTCTAATCCGTAGATTAGCTTCAATGAGTTCTAGGTTATACACAATCAATACAATGATCAAGTTCAGAGCAATATTAATTTCTTCTGTAATCTCTCTGGCTCAAACTCTCTCTTAGTAATTGCTACTGTGAAAATAACCTCGATTGAAGAAGACACTCTTCCTCTGTTGTAATTGTAGACTTTGATTTGAAAACCATCGAACCAAACTTGTAGAAACAATCTTGGCCGTTGGATCTTCATCAACCATACAAAACAAAACAAACTTTTCACCTGCTCCCACATTTGAAAACTATCGAATGAATAAATGAATTTACCATTCGATAGTTTTTAAATAAAAACTATCGAAAAGTAAATTACTTTACTTTAGTTTTCAAATGGTTTTCTTAAATCCCATTCGATAGTTTTCTAAATAGAAAAACTATCGAATCCTTTTCTTGTCCTTGATCTTTTAGAAAAGCTTCTGAGCTTTAGGGTGTTTCAGTTTTAGACTGTATCAACTTCTTCTGAGACGATAAAACAACTTGATCTTTTTAGTGCCGTCACCTAGTGCAACTGGTCTGGTTCACAGATGAATAACACTTGATCAATTCTTCTTTTATGTATTCAATTCAATGCTTCTGATAAGTCCTTTGTCGTTCTGGTTGCTTCGTTTAAATCACTGGAATCCCGTGGTACTTAACCCTAAATCATTCACATACTTCTGTCGTCTTGAAAGTCTTGTTTCTTTTGTTGTCATTGAGGCTTGAACATTTTCATGAACTTCTTTCCGTGACCTGTTTACGGACTTCAAGAATACATAACGTATTTTGATTTTTTGAGTTTACCTTTTCTTCTTTGATTCTGGATTCATGTGCTTCTGTTAATACTATTGTCTGTCTTGTCCTTTGTTGAGTTGTAGTTATCTCTTTTACATCTTATGTTACATTATGCTTTACAACTGGTCGTTACACTCCGTTAAAAATTAGATGGAAAGCTGACTAAGCTTTGTGATTTAGCTTGAATAAATCCACCGTGGCATGTACAATCATCTGAAGTGGCGTTTTGGTCACTCAACTGACTAGAAACTTGCAATTGGGTCATCAAACTGAGTAAACTTTCATTCCGGTCACTAACGATTACATCAATTAAAAATTGAAAAGAAATCGGACTAAGAGTTTTCTTGCAACAACGTTAAGGGCTCTCCTACAAAAAATACATACACATTATCATTAAGGGTTATATTTTATCAGATTAGAATTTTTTTTTTAAATTCAAAATGAAAAATACACATTCAATTAATATACTTATAAATCGATACATACGAACAAATATTTTAATGATATCATATTTTTTTCAATCCAAAGTGTAATTTTTTCAATTTGTAATTTTTTTCGGATGATTAGAATTTAATTTAATTTAAAACTGAACATACCCATTCAATTTATATGCTTGTAAATCGATACATGTGAACAATTGTTTTTTAAGATATCACGTCTTTTCAATCCAAAATGTAATTTTTTTCAATTTGTAACTTTTTTCGGATGATTAGAATTTAATTTAATTTAAAATTGAACATACCCATTCAATTTATATGCTTGTAAATCGATACATGTGAACAATGTTTTTTTAAGATATCACGTCTTTTCAATCCAAAGTGTAATTTAATTTTTAAAGTGAAACCATTAATCTTTAGGTCAGTGACCTGAATGAAAGTTTCTTGAGTTTGATGACCCGATTGCAAGTTTGTAGTCAGTTGAGTGACCAAAACGCCGCTTCAGCTGACTGTACATGCCACGGTGGATTTATTCAAGCCAACTCACCAAACTTAGTCAGCTTTCCGTCTAATTTTTAACGGAGTGTAACGGCCAGTGACCTGAATGAAATTTTTTAAGAGTACAATGATGTGACTGAAAGCTTTTTGAGTTCGATGACCCAATTGAAAGTTTATAGTGAGTTGAGTGACCAAAACGCCATTTAACCCTAGTTTAATGTTAATCATTCCGATAGTCATTACAAGTATATTTGATAGTCATTGCAAGTCATTTCTGTTAGTCATGCCAAGTCTTTGGTAGTCATTGTAAGTTCAACAACGGCAGGCGTACAAAATAGAAGATATTGAAGACATAAATTGATATTACTTCATCAGAATTTACTTGCAATTCATAACTGAAGAACCAATTGTCTATCTCCAAAATTCAAGTGAACTAATTTCTAGCAGTTAATGTCATATTCAGACCACTAGAAATCAATTACTTGTACTACTTTTACTATCTAGCGGATCTTTATCCCTAGAATTTACCTCGAACTATCTTTTAGTATTCGATTTTTTTATTACAAAAATAGATAAGTTCATGTCGAATTTATTCTAGATTTGTTTTAATTAGTTTGAGATTCAAACATTGTAATCCGTACTATATTTGTAACACCTTTCAAGTTTAATATAAGTTATATTTAACTTGAATTTTGTTCCATTTAATTCCACACTTATTTGTTCTTGAATTGTAAAATTAAGAACCAAACAAATTCGAGAAAATAGTACCATTTGTATTTAACCCCCCCCCCCCTCTACAAACTTATCAGGACCTAACAATTGGTATCAGAGCTAATTGATTGACGCACAAATCAAGATCCATAATTTTGTGATTTATCAAGAACGTTCAAATTTTTATTTTTATAAAAATTCAAGATGACTACTCAAAAAGTTGGAGCCGTCAAAATTCCAATGTTCAGTAAAGAGCACTATCCAATGTGGAAGAAGAAGATGCTCTTATTTTTTCAAGTGGCAAATCCAAAGTATCTTGGTGTATTACTTCTGAAGTGAAGGCTCAACGCGAGTTGCGGTTAAAGCTCGGTTCTCATCCTATATGTCATCTTTACATGTTTTTTTGTTATAATTTCTTTAGTTTTTCGAATATCATGTTTACCTTCTTTTACAGTGATGACTTCACCTTATATCATTAGACATGCTTGCATGAAATTTATTTCAATCTTAATAGGCATACTGATTATGTTGTGATTTCACCTTGTCTATTGACATAATATGTAAGCAAAGACTCGTTCTACTAGAAGGAAGAATGATTTAGGACAGTTTCAGGTAGGCTCTTAGATTTAGGCATTTTCATGCTTATGTTTTAACTTTTGTTTTAGTTAGTAATAATTATCAATGTACATAAATCTGAACTTTTTGTGTTGCACCGATCTTCAGTTGTGTGCCCCTTTGCCTACAAGAGCTCTGTTAGCTCTTCAAGAAAGAAGACGAAAATGCCAACAACTTTCTAGATATTTTTACCTTTTCTATGGTGTTTGTGTTTTTGTGACATTTTAATATTATTGTCAATCTCGTGTATCTCACAGAAATGCTCTCTCAAATTAAAAATATAAAATATGAATCAGAAATACATTGGTGAGATTAAATAGCCCTCCAAAATGGACTTGATAAGAGGTAGTTCACAAAGGATAAGATATGATAAAACTGTACAAGATAGCTATTTAGAAAGTTTAATATTGTTGTAGTAACATTTAATTCTCCATGTATAAAGATTTATAAATATCATAATTAATTCTCTACACCATAACATTATGTTTCATGTAGGATAATACGGCAAACTAGGATTTAAGAGTTGTCAAAACTGCTTTGAGTTTCTGATGTGTTACTTGAGTTCATTATGTTTGCTTAGTCGCATTACATTCCACGATTAAGCTTTTCTGGATTACTGCCGCTATGATCTCAGGAAAATGAACATATGTAATGATCTATATGGGCTTCACTTATATTCTCATGGACGATGCACTGAATATACAAGTGCATTCATAATTATTTTATGTGTTAGTTGCAATGTACTTTCTTATGTATTATTAGAATTGTATGCTCTTGTTATTAAATTTGTTGAAAGCTTCAATGTTACCATGGAGTTAGTAATTATTACGTAGATCATTTATTTTCTTATAAGAATGATGAATGGGCCTGATAATGTGTTTTGACTGTGAAATTGCATTAACTGAATATGATAGAATTATAGAAATATTAGTGGGAACATGGCATTGTCAGCCTCCTATAAAATCAAGGAAGGTGTGGATCTTGCTAGATGTTCTTGTAGATTGTCAAAATTTCTTTTGATGATATGGTGCTAAGCTTAGAAAAATATGCATATTTTTTGTAGGACAACTAGAGAACTGGGGCAGCCTACACGCAAGCATTTGAAAAGGGAGATTTATTCATCTGGAAGGAGCTTGTAGACTATGTCCATTTTTTTTAATAATTATGGCTATAATTGAGGGTTATAGAGTTGTGCATTTTTTAATCATCATGATAACCTCTCTAACTAGAGTTCTAATATCTCTTAATTTTTAGAATAATAATAAAGAAATAATTGAAATCTAGATTAAAATTTGATATAGATTAGGATTTAAAATTGAATTTAATAAATGGGCCTAAAATATGGATCATATAATAATACAGATAATTAGTGGGTTTAGAGTTAGGGTTTTGTGCCGTTATATATTCATCAATCATCATATTCTCGTTCCTCATCTTTATTTTCAAATTTTCGTAGGGCTTTTTCCATACACAAATCATCTATCTTGTAAAATTCGTAGAAAATTCATCGTAAGTCGGAATTTGATGATTCTGGACTTTTAGGAAAGCTCTTTTGATATCCTGAAACTTTAGTTCTTTGTGCTTTCCAGATTATGACTCGAACTATTCTCGAAATCACAAAAACACAATCACAATTAGATCCCGCTTTTCAGTATCAAAAATTTAATCAGCGAACGTTTTATTCAACTCCCGATTCGTTATAAGTTCGAATCTGATGAGCCAGACTTTATCGAAAAGATCTTTTTATTCTCTACAACTTTCGTGATTTAAGTTTTTCAAGAAAATATCGTTTAGATGGTCAAAAAGGCTAAATACAGTTCGGGTCAGAATTGGAATCATGGAAACATTCAAAATTTTAGATGTGTCGTTATTGATGGGTTACTAAATATTGAATATGTGTTATTGATGGGAATACTCTGTTTGTGTAATTGAGGTAAGTGTTAAGTAACCAGTAACTATCCGTTGCACCATAGTATTGTGAAACATGTTTTATATTGTTTGATTACATCTTCTCAGATATTTGTGTAATTAAATTTCCGTTGCTTCGTATTATTGTGAAACATGATGTACATTATTTGATTATGTATTCTCAAATATATGTTTTAGTTATTGTAAGTGTGATATCGATATGTGATTAATAAGATAATACTTTTCAGAATCCTCAGTCTTAGTCACTAATAAGCAATGAGGGTAGTAAAAGTCTATTCTACCCTCATATAACATCCTTCATATGTATACAAGGTTATTTGCTAGCTAATACATAGTAAAAGTCTATTCTACCATCATTCCTGATTAGTTACATATCGAATAAGAATAAGATCCCGATCACTGGGAGAGTGTGGTACATAGAACTAGTTTGGACACGTTTTGGAACACATCTATACCTTGTCAAGCTTATGTTTGACTTGATGAGGTCACTTGGGAAAGTGTGGCATAAAATATAAGATCCTGGTCACTTGGGAAAGTGTGGCATAAAGTATAGGATGTCGGTCACTGGCAAAGTGCGGCGTAAGGTGTGATTTAGGACTGTGGGAATTAAAATTAAAAGATATAAGACTAAAATTAAGACTTTGATTATGTGAATCTTAGAATAATTGTGTGCATCTCTTTGATTATTGTTATAGAGTACATTGTGTGCAGATATGTGTGTGAATTGTTTATCGAGTGTAAGGTGTGATTATTTCTGATATATGTTATTTGTGACTTCCTTACATTGTGTTTTTGAAAAAGATAAAAATATTATTTTGAGTCGTTGAAAGGTAGTTACTTGCTGGGCTTCGCAACTCATTCTTTTAATATTTCAGGTTTGGCGCAAAAACGATTTGATGTGCTTTCAAGTTTGAGGATTTTAGATTTGGAGTACATTGACTTTTGGATCGTTCCTGTTAGCTGCGCTTTTGTAATAGTTATCTTTGTAATAGAATTTTGGTGAATAAATTGTATTTTGTTTTAGTTTTGATTTTAGAATTAATAGTCCGAAAAGTGCGGGCTGTTATAAGAGCAATATGTCATTCCTAAGGTAAACTAATTTTGTGTTACTGTCATTTAGCTGGCTTCTATTTTCCATAAATTTGAGGCATAGAAGTGGTCCGCTTTTGACTTGGTTGCCAAGCTATAATATACAATTTATGCATACTAATATGGACTACTTTCTTACATTAGCCATAAATATTTGTTCTCTGACATGTATATTGTCAAAAATATGTTGCAGTTCTGCTTGTCCCAAACAACAGAGAGTTTAGTGCTCTCATACTTATTTAGGTTTGCGGTGAAAAATATGCAGGGAGGATTATCTTTATAACAGTTCTAATGATGGGCAAAGATTGATAGACAAGAGGTGCCGGATTACTCAGATACGTTTTTATATATTTTTTTTATAAGCATACTTCTTCGAATCTATATCGTATCTTCCAAGTCATGTCTTTGTTTTTAGCAAATGAAAGCCAACTATGGGGATTACTTAGTGAGGTCTTTGTGTGAATCTTGGTGCAATTTTAGTACAGGTCTTTCACATTTATATTATTTAGTTTGTGACTTTCTACTATTGTGTAACTAAAATAATTACTTTTGATCTTTAAACTTCTTTAAATGAATTATGACATTTGGGATGTTCATGTTGTCTTGTATATTTTGATGCATACTGATATATATGGAAAGGAGTTATCAAGGTTTTGTATGACATTGGAGTTGTGTCTATATATCATATAAGGTTCACTTCATGCGGTATAGGCATTACGACATAACTAGCTTGAAGCACATGTTACATTGTACACATTGTCCATATGCTCTAATTGTTTTTGGAATTTCAGTAGCAAAAAACAAAAACTACAATGAAAGATTATGAGTAAGAATTCGATGAAGATGTTATCTAAAAAATGTAAAATTTGTGATTTAAAGCATGTTCGTGCCTTGAATGGGTTTAGGGGCTATTTCTAATTTAAAGCTCAATATCCTTTTAATTAGGTTACTTGTTTTACGTAAATAATAAAAATGTGAGTGTTTCTTTAACTTAAGAACATTGTAAATTGCAATTTTTGTTCTTTTGTATAGTTGTCACTACACCCGTATGTAAAGTATAGTGCTTTGTATTTAATTATGTTTGATAAATACATATTTTTCACAAATTTAATTTGTATTGTTAAGTTTTACAAAGGTGATTTCGAAATTAATATCAAATTCGTTATAATATATCCCTAAAAATTCAATTAAAAGTTCATGACTCCAGAAATTATTTTAATCTCTTAATGATAGATTAGCAAAGCAAGAGAAAATAAAACATAACTAAACAAATGCATATAATTAATTAGTGCACACTATCTAACCATCAGATCAAAGGATTAACTAGTTATTGTTGCCCAGTAATAAACTATTGTAGAAGGGGGGTTGAATACAATAGTATAAGATAATCGACTTCTTAATGTATATATCACAAATATGAAAGAAAGATAACAGCTTTATTAAATCTGATATAAAACTGTTACAAACTCTCTCAAGAAATTCTGATGTTCTTGAGAGCTGCTAGATTGTTACAAGACTCTCTCAAGAAATTCTGTGTTCTTGAGAGCTGCTTGGTTACACAATTCTCGTGTATGTGATCGATTGTATGAGCTCTTGTCTAACTTCTTACTAATCGAAACCTAAACTGTGTTTATATACTACACAGCTTCTCTATCAATTACAAGATAAGTCCTAATCAATTACAAAGATTGAAACCTATCCTTAATCGATAGCTACATTACTACAAACCAGGAACCGACAAAATAAACTTCCATGTTTAACTAGACTCCAAATATAACTCGAAGTAGGAATCCTGATCAGCTTCCAGTCCTGATGATCAATCCTGATCCCAGTCCTGATATGCATCTTGATCCTGACGACCATGCAATCCTGATGACGTCAGCAATCCTGATCAGTTGAGTCTAGCTCCTGACAATCATTGAATTCTGATCTAACAATCTCCCCCAATCGCATACTTTGTAAAAAAAAGTATAGATTCCTAAAATTCAATGATGTCAAAAACATATAAACAAAATGTACAAGTATCTGCAACAACAACTTATCTGTTTAGATCCTTTGATAGAACAGATTCATCTTCAAGAAGTTGGATAATAAATTTTCTTCTTTTTATTCAAGAATTTGAATCAATCTTTTCTTCAGATTTCTGAGATCTTCATCTTCCTCATTAATCTGGTAAATAGCTGCTCTGAGATTCTGAATGGAGCTTCTTTGTAGACTATGTTCTTCAAGAAGAAGATAAGCAATTTCCTTCCCATCAGGATTGAGAGTAAGTTGTGTCATGCCAAAAGTTGTTTCTTTAATAGCAGTACCCCTTTGCATTTCCACATCTTTATCTCTTAGATTTAGATACATGGGAGTATAATCACCAGTGTAATTCTTTCCTTCAATAAATCTTCTTCTTATTGTAGACAGAATCATATCACTCCATATTTTGCACACTTCATTCTTCCATCTCAATAGATAATGGACATATTTCAGTTCCTTTGTAGTTTTCACCAACAAGTCTTGAATGGATAGTATCTTCACACTATCATCTTCCATGAAGTACAGAAGCTTCTCTTTCTTATCAAAACCATCATGACAATCTATAACTAAATCAACAGCTAATAAATTGTTCAGGTGTTTAGAAGTTAAAGTACCTCCCATTTTAGTCAAAGAATAAGGATCAAGATAAGGCATATTCAGATATTCAGTATCCCTGTGTCCAATACCTCCTCTTGAATTGTTTGTCAATTGCTTCAGATTAGAAAGTGTTCTTAGCCAGAGTGCTTTTGATTCAACCATATCAGATAAATCAACAACACTTGAAGCAATTCCTCCAGACCGAAAATTGATAGGAATATCACACCTAAGTGTGTCAATGTGTTTCCACTTCTTATCTTTCTCTTTCTCATAAGCATAACTCTTCTGTAGATAAGGTTGAATTCTTCTTGCATTTCTCCACAACCCTTTATTTGAAACTTTGAGTCTTTGCTTGTAGAGCTGAAAGTCTTCATCTGTAGACTTGATTATTCTTCTTCTTCATCAACTTCCCTATTATGAGAATCAACCACAGTAGATAAAATTAACAAATCAATCTTGTAACAACCGGTAAAATTATTTAGAATATTATATGAATATTTATGTATATGTTTATATATTTTATGTGTTAATTTAAATCTTAAGTGGATTATATATGTGTGCGCACGATCGCACTGGAATGAGAATTAGTTGTTTATGTGATTATGTGTCTTATTTTAAATTTTAGAGGTATAAGAATTATTTAACTGTATTTTTAAGAAGGTTATTATTAAAGTATCTAATTAAGGAAAATATCCTTATATATATATTTTATTCTTAATTATGAAAGTACTCTTATAAAAATTTCTAAAATTCTAAAGTATTTTATGATATAAATTATATGATTTATGGAATTATAGTTTATTTATTAAAAATCATTCTTTTAAGATCATAATTCTAATTCTAGAATAATAGTTAGCATATGTCCAAAGTGCCCTTGCATGCAAATTTGAATTATATATGGGAAGGGTTAAGAATGACATTTCATGCTAGTTGACCATGAAAATTACCACAAAAACCTTGCATGCATTTTATCCTAAGCTAGTGGCAAGGGTAGTTTAGTAATCTCTCATTTCCACTACCTAAATCAAACATACTAAACAACAAAGCCACTCCACTTTCTCTCCACTCACCATTTCTTAAACTTTTCTCTCATCTCTTCCTCCCCTCTATTCGGCCGAAGGCCTTCTCCCCACCCCCTCCATTTTTCTTGTTCAAATCAAGCTTTTTACAAGTATAATCTTCACCCCCATTTCTAGTTCATGCCTTGTAGTAGTTAGTTTATACAATTTAAAGGTTTGTTAATAGGTGCATGTCATGTTTTTGTAAAGCCAAAGGTTTAAACTTTAGTTCTTATGAATTTAAGGTTTAAACCATAAGGCATAAAGGATGTGAGCTTGGTATGATCATGAAGGAGTGTACTCTCCCTTTATCATGTCATCCTTTAACTCATATCACGTTTTGGCAATGACTTATGGAGCCAAAAGGTTTTAAAAGTTCATGCATTCATTCGGTTTTCAAGAAGGATTTAAGAACTAGTTTGTTTCTTTTTATAAAAACTCCAATTTGATTCATGCATGTTACAAAAGTGATGTTTTACTAAGAACCCTTATTTAAACCTTTGATCATGACAAGTTTAAAGTGCATACCAGTTGTTTTTATGCATAAAAATTCGAATATAGAACATGCATGTAGAGATTTTTAAGTTACAAGTTCAAGTGCCTATGTGCTTAAGTGGTTTTTAGTTGCATGTCATTATTTCCTTAAAATCCTTTCTTTTTATGACTTGATTTGATAAAATTAGTCATGCTTGATAATGATCAGTAGCTTGTGTTTGTTATAAGTTTAGTTTTGCTTGTCTTGTTAAGTTTTTAAATTTATAAAAGGGTTGAAGTGGTAAGTGATCATGTCAATCACTTAGGACAGATTTTAAGGTCACTAAAACCTAGCATTTTGAGCATGCATTTGTGAGGCCCTCATAGGCCCAACTTCAGTAGAGTTAGGCCTTGGTGTGTGCATGAGTTTGGTGTCTTTAAATTGAAAGAAAACGTGCATTTGGTTAGGTGCATTGACAAAAATCTGAACAGAGGTCAAAACAGGACAGATTCGACATAGGTCAACTTTTGGTTGATTAAAACCATATTTTGTGAAAGACATTCATGTGCCTTTGGTTTATAACATCATAATAGAGTCTAGGAAGTCTTAACATGTCATTAAAAGCAACAAATGGATTAGATATAGGCGTTACAAGTGACTAAAAACAGGGCAGAATGTAAAACAGGATAGGCAGTTTTGTGTCAACTTTGAAGAGAGGCCTAGGGAGGCCCAGGTGAGGCCTTAGTGCCAAACCACTTGCATTAGTTAGAATTTTGTATTAAGTTTCTGTAGAAGTCAGTTTGGGATAAAGGCCCTAAGTAGAGTGTGAGTTTTCTGCCGAGGCACTCCAAGTGGTGCCAAGGTGCGCATTATAGTGTCTTAAGTGTGTGCATTGATTTTGTGAGCTATTTGAAGTGAAGCCTTGATGTGCCTTGCTAAATTTAAGATGTGCAGAAGGGTTATGTGTGGATTTATGCAAAGTAACTTGATTGATTGGTTGTTTAATTGCTTGTAGTCATGAGATAATGTAATGTACTAAGTAGTGTCGAGAAGAACTTATGCTTATGTGCTTGATAGGATCTAAATGTGATGTGATCACTTGAATATGGATATGATCAGTGTATATTAATGTATATATCAGAAGATGTGATTAAGTATACGTAAGTATATGTGTATTTAAGTATGTGTAAGATGGTCTTATTGTACGATGCTGGAATTTTTGTGCAAGCGTGCGTGTATTAATATTTAAAGTTATATATAGTACAAGTGTCAAGAGAGCGATTAGTAATAAAGGGTATTATTATGTGTAGGTTCCGAAGCGGATAAGGGAAAGACTCGTTCAGTTAAAATCGAGTGATTCCTAGGTCAAGTCGAGAGGCAAGTACTTCTATCCTCGCCTCGTGTTTTATTGCAAATGCTTTATATCTTGTAATGATTGCCATGCTTACCTTTCCATATCATATAACCATTGCAAATGCTTTTAATGTCAACTTATACCTTGCTTACAATTAACCCTTGACATAAATCCTAAATTCCTTAACTTCGTTTTACCGTATACCTTGACCGTTTTCTATTACGAGCTGATCACTTATCCCTACTATTCTTGTTAATAATAAACGTCACCTTTATTGCAGTTAAACTTTAACTTTCATTCGAGCTAACTTCTCAAAAGAAATCCCTAGTATACCATTGACTTATGATTCATAATGATCCCTTTGATATTGTTAGTATTGTTATCACCCCGGGCATCCATGTTATACAATAAAAGAATATTTGAAATGAAACAAACGTTTTCTTGAATTGGTGGATTGGATTAGACGCAAGTCCTTTTCACACTTATTGATAGGCTTAAATGTTGCCTAGGGACCCCCTTTATATTTGAGAACCCAGCGCGGTTCGGGATTACTTCGCGGCTGATCACCGGCTGTAATCCGTAGCGTCATAAAAATAGTTTTTATAAAGTTTTGATTAAAATTGTTATAACGGATTGCCATGAATCTTTTACCCTGAAGTCATTATGTCTTTTGTACCATGATTTCCTTGTGTCTTGATACCGTTAATGATATTATTCCATGTATCCTGGTTATATATTTCTGTTCATGTTAATAAGGCACTGTATATTGGAACTGTTTAGTACTTGCTGAGCATTGTAGCTCATTCCTTGCTTATTCCCTGACCTTTCAGCTAGCGAGTATGGTGCGAACAAATCAAACTGCCCGTAAGTCATCCAATGGTGTAGCCGAGCAGTACGTGATAGCTCAGGTAGTTAATGTTCGCAAGGGGCGAGTCTTGTCTTGACTTCGTTGTAATAGTTAGATGGGCTGTTCCATACTTCAAACCTTGTGATTTCGGGCTTGTGTGGTTGTGGACCGTTGTTAATTTATTTGGACTTGTACTAGTCCCTGGCTTGTAATAACTTATACTGTTCCGTAATTACTCAAATTAGGTAACTTAATTAAGAGGGTGATATATATATATTGTGTGTGTGTGTTAGTGATGGCATGGGGTCGTCACAAATCTCTTGCAGAATTTCAGAATCATCAGGACCTTGAGCAATGTCAGGATTTGAGTCTGAAATTTGAACTGTATTGCTGATGAGTATTGATTGTTTTGGTCTTCTTCTCAGTTCAGGTTCTTCTTCAATAATCTCTTTATCTTCCTTCAATGACTGTTGCATTTTCGTATCAAGGTGATAAAGAGTAACAATATTATCATTCCTTGTTGTGAACTTCTGGAATAGATTTGATGCATCTTCAGGATTGTCAATAATCATATCTTCATCACCTTCAGGAATTGTAGAAAGTATTTGTCCATGACCAGGTATCAGGATTTGATCATTCATCAGGATGTGATCACCTGTCACGATTTGTTCTTCCGTCAGGATATGAGATTGCATCAGTGTCCTTACTGTCCTTACTCCAGAATCAGAAACATGAGTAGACTGCGTTGTTTGACTTTGAGAAGTTTGAATTGTATACTTCAGAACAGCAGCATCAGATGTTTCTCCTTGTAAAACTTTATCACCACCATCATTTCCAGTATCATCATCATCATCATTATTTCTTAATACTAGATCAGGTGTACATTTTGTCTGACTTACCTTCTCCCCCTTTTTGACATCAGCTTTTGACAAAATATTCAAAATCAAGGCAAGAGAGGTTTGAATGTCAGATACCTTAGAATCAAGATAATCAATTCTGTTATTGATGGAGAGTTGTTCAGAAAGAACTGTCTGTACTTGAGATTCCACTACCCTTAATTGACGAGAAGTAGGCACCTTTGTAATGTTTTGAGAAATATCTCCCCGTATCAATTCAGTTGCAGCTTTGACAGAATCAATTTCATTTTTGAGGCTTTTGGATAACAGAGTAGTAGCCTTCAAATGATTCTTCAAGTCTTGATTCTCTATTAACTTTTCTGCATCATAGGCATGATCCAAAGCATATGGATAACTTACAGAATCAGCAGCTTTGTACCATGAATTGTTCCATTCATGTTTTCTAATTGCCTCAGCAGAATCATTAGAAGGAACAGAAAAGTCTTGTCTGAAGTCTTTCCTAGTAGAAGCCTTGCCAGCCATGTATGTGCTTGATGAACCAAAAGTAGTTCCAAGACTAGATTTGAGTGTTGTAGCAAGCTGTTCCTTTTCTTCATTATTATCATCATCACTATCATCACTATCATCAGCATCAGAATGCATAGTTATATCAGGATCAGGAATAACAATTCCTTTAAGTTTGTCCTTGGATGCTGAGATAGGATCTATCATTGGTCTTGAGCTTAGTGGTTGTATTAGTATTGGTTCATTATCAGGAACACCACTAGCATCAGGAATAACACCGTCAGGATTTGATATGCTTGCATTAGTATTTTCTACCAATGGTTCTTGTGGAGCTTGAGGTTCAGAAGCTTCTTCAACACTTTGAGCTAAAGGTTCTTGTGTGCTTCCCTCATTGACAGTGTCTTCAACCAATCTTGTAACTTCATCTGCACCAGAAACCCCTTGAGCATTGTCAGGAAATTTCTCAGAAACTGTAGCTTGGCCTGCATCTTCACATTGAGAAGATGGTTCTTGTGTGACTGGAATAGAAATGTCTTCATTCTCCCTTTGAGAAAATGGTTCTTGTGTGACCATTCCAATAGCCATGCCTTCACCCAAACTTTGATTGAGTGGTTCTTGTGTGGCTGGATCCTCAGTATGAGCTGCTGGACCACATTGAGGTTCAGGTTCTTGTGGGCTTGATCCTTTCAGTTTCTTCTGTCTAGAGAACTTTAACTCTGCTGACTTCCTTAGCTTGACAATTGGATGTTTAATCCCTAGATTGGAAGCAGCATCACCAAACATCTTCATTGAAATATCAACATGTCGTGTAGTTGAAGAGTCTGAAATAGTTATCTCTTGACTTGGTGCAGCTTCAGGAAAACTAACATCAGGATTTCCTTGAGCATCAAGATTTGACTGCTCATCAGGAATAGAAGGGTCCTGACTATCAGTATCCTGCTTCTGTGATAATCTTCGTTTCTTCTGTGGTTTAGACAATGGAACCACAGCTGCAAAAGCAGTATCAGCAACTGCTTTCTGTACATTCACCACAGAGGATATAGGTAAATCATCCTCAGAATCAATCTCATCCCTGAGCTTTAATTTTCTTTTAACAGAAACAGACTCAACACCTTTAACAGCTTTCTTTACCAGGACCCCTTGTACACCCCCTTGCAACTTCTTTTTAGTGAGTGGTGTAGAAGAGAAATCCTTTGAACCTGATTGCCTTCCAAACACATCAGTTCTAGCTGATTTCTTTGATTTTGCAACTAAAGTCTTTTGAGAGACAATAGAGGTGGTTGTAGACTGTTTAGACTGTTTGGGATGGATGCTTTGGTCAGAAACAAGGTGTGATTGGCCTTGCCCCATAGCATCAGAAACTGATCCATATTGAGTAGGCATTTTCTCTGTCAAGAAAAGTCTGACCTCATCAGGAATAAAGGTGTTGCCTCTAAAACCATTTGCCTTATCAGGATTGAAAAATATTTTCGATAAGATTAAAATAAAATTTTATTTAAGAAAACAAAATTTATTTCAACAATCTTGAATAATGTTTTTTTTTTAAAAAAATAACCAAATTAATGGCATAGAAATCATTAAAACACGCTTACCAGCAAACGAGGCAAAATAGTTATGGAAAACTGAACCGTCTCCTCGAGATTGAAAAAATGACCTGCATTCTCAGTATATAATCTCTATAAAGAATAGAGATTGTCAATCATAATACTCATTTACCAACAAAAACACAAAACCCTCTCCAAAAAAAACTTTACGAAAACCTTTCACCTTCTTCTGTTCTCTATGGCTGCCAACCATCAACAAAATGCTTTACCTGATCAAGAACTTGATGACTTAGATTTAATCTGGCAGGAGTTGGATCAGGTTCTTGCAGAAATAGCAGAAAATGAAGAGCCTCAACCTGTTCCTGACCCTCAGGAACACGAAGCCTTTGTTAATGCAATGGCTGATGTGCTTTGGCACAACTTCCAGCAGGCCAATCCTGACTGGAATCCTCTTGAAAACCTCATCTATGATGATGAAGAGGATGAAGACGATGAAGAGGATGAGGGGCTTGTTGAAGAGCGTGAGAGAAGAAAGAGAATCCGTGATGATTGTATGTCATGCAAGTTGGAGGCACGGAAGAGTCCCGGTGGACACAGTGACGATCCACCTTCAAGTGCATCAGCTCCTCTTCTCGTCTCTTAAGGATGGAACAAGAGACCTTCCAGTTCTGATGGACTGTGAAGCTGCTCAGGAGCATTCATGCTAATCTGCAGGGCACGTGTTCCTGAGTAGGAAAATAGACTAGGAAAAAAAATATGTAATTTCTTTTTCAATTGTAATGTATCTTCAAGTATTAATGAAATGTATCAGATTTCTCAATTGATCTCCTCCTTTATTTTCCTGTGCAAATTGTTAGTAACACTACAATGATATTAAAAAGAATGATTAATAATCTCTGATAAAAGTTGAATATAAATTAAAAATTAAAACTTAATACCTAATCAGAGACTAAGCATAAATTTTAATTTTCAGAGAATACCAGTAGTGATGTTGTCAAATTGTTTTTGCACTTCTGATTCTAACATCAGTTTCTGAACACAACTCCATCAGAATCAGTCTTGTTCTTGAAAATCCACTTTGTACCAACAATGGATCTGTTCTTTGGTCTTGGTACCAGTTTCCAGACTTCATTCCTTTCAAATTCATTCAACTCTTCTTGCATTGCAGTAACCCAATCAGCATCTTTGAGTGCATCTTCAACTTTCTTAGGTTCCTCCTTGGATAGAAAGTTATGATATAAACATTCATTCTCAGTTGCACTTATTGTCTGAACACCTGCATCAGGATCTCCAATTATCAGATCAGAAGTATGACTTGCAGTCTATTTCCTTGCTGGTGTAAAGTCATTCCTTGAAGTAGATGCTCTCCTTGGATTGGTGTTAGATTGAATTGAAGAATTTGCTTCAGAAGCTCCCCCTGAAATGTTGTTATTTCCTCCTGATGAATTATCAGGATCATCACTTGAATCAGTATCTGAAGAATTCTGTCCTGATGATTGAGTTGACTCTGTACTTGTAGTAGAATGCTATTGCTCCCCCTCAACATTTGCACTACTAGTTGTATTACCATTATTTGCATCATCAGTATTATCACCATCAGTATTTGATGTGTCATCAGGATTTGATGGATCATCAGGATTTGGTGACCTAGCAGTATCTGATGAATTGACAGGATCTGATTCATTTTCTTCAGGTTCCTTGGTAGCTTCATTTTCAAAAATCAGTCAATCATGTGAGTCTTCAATGATTCCAGTTATCCTCTTATCATCAAAAGATACATGTATTGACTCCATGACAGTCCTTGTCCTCAAATTAAAAACTCTGAAGGCTCTTGATGCAGGATAACCTATGAAAATTCCTTCATCAGCCTTTGTTTCAAATTTTCCTAGTTGTTCAGGATGAGTTCTGAGAACAAAACATTTACAGCCAAACACATGCAAATGCTTTAGACTTGGTTTCTTCTCTTTGAGAGATTGATAAGGAGTAACACCATGTCTATTTATCAATGTGAGATTCTGAGTATAGCATGTTGTGTTGACTGCTTCTGCCCAGAAATATGTAGGTAATCTTGCTTCTTCCAACATAGTTCTACCAGCTTCTATAAGAGTTCTATTCTTCCTTTCTACTACTCCATTTTGCTGAGGTGTGCCAGGAGCAGAGAATTGTTGAATTATTCCTTTGTATTTGCAGAACTCTTCCATCTTTGAATTCTTAAATTCAATACCATTATCACTCCTCAGTATCTTGACTTTGAACTTTGTGGTTGTCTCAATCATTCTCACATGATCCAACAGTATTTCAGGAGTTTCATCTTTTCTGTGTAGAAAATACACCCAGGTGAATCTAGAATATTCATCAACAACTACAAGAGTGTACCTTTTCTTACTGATGGACATGATGTTGACTGGTCCAAATAGATCAAGATGCAGCATGTGATATGGTTCTTCAATAGAGGATTCAGATTTACTCTTGAATGATGTCCTACTCTGTTTAGCCTTTTGACATGCATCAAAGAGTCCATCAGGAGTATATAAAGCTTTAGGTAATCCTCTCACTAAATCTTTCTTAACCAACTCATTGATATTGCTGAAGTTAAGATGAGAAAGCTTCTTGTGCCAATTCCAACTTTCATCTACTGATGCTTTACTGATCAGACAAGTAGGAGAGCCATCAGTATTTGATTGAATATTGGCTTCATATATGTTACCATGCATGTAGCCAGTCAAAATTGTTTTCCCTGATTCTTTGATGACTACTTCACAATGAGTGGAATAGAAGTGGACATGATAACCTCTGTCAGTGATTTGACTAATACTCAACAAGTTGTGTTTCAGTCCTTTCACTAGAGCTACTTTTTCAATGATGACATTGCCAATGATTATATTGCCATATCCCAAGGTTTGTCCAATGTTGCCATCTCCATAAGACACAGTTGGGCCAGCTTTTTCTTCATATTCTGATAACAGGGCTTTGTTTCCAGTCATGTGCACAGAGCATCCACTATCCATGACTAACACATTTTTCCTTTTACCCTACAATCAGAATAACAAAACACTAGTTAGAATTCCTAGGAACCCACACCTGTTGGGTTCCTTTCTCATGCATTTTATTAATTTTAGCAGCAGAAGATTTTCTGACTTTAGCAGTCCTGACAGGTTTTACTCCATCAGGATTTGCTTTATCAGTATCAGTATTAACAAAAGCATGCTTCACCTTGACATTCTTAAAGCTATCAGAATTTGCACTATTTTTAAACTTAAACAATGGATCATAGAAGTTATAGTACAAATCATGATATTCTACACATGTATAAATAGAATGCCATTTACTACCCCAATGAAAACAGGAATTCTGTGGTTTATAAAATACTGATCTATTCCTAACATCAGATAAAGGAATTTCAGTAACTTTCTTTAAACTCTTTTTACAATCAATAGCAAGATGATTAGAGTTTCCACAGTTAAAACAGCATTTCCTAGGTGCATTTGGGATAAACTGATAATTATTCTCTTTATTAATCCCAATTTTACCATTCCTGTTTCTCTTAACAGTAGCTTCCTTCTTCTTATCTGTAACTTCACAGATTTTATCCTTGAGTTGTTTCTGAGACAATTAACCTACATTCTTAGAGACTTTATTCATAACAGGTTTAGACTTTGGAAGATTTATACTTTGAACAGAAGTAGATCCCTTTTCAAAAGTTGAATTGGAATCCTTACCAAAAACAAAATCAACCGGAATAATCTTAGATTTGGTTTTGTCTATAACATGTCTATAGGTTTTTGGATTAACTGTCTCATCAATAACAACTTTTTCCTTTAATTTCTTATCATCATCTGACTTATAACCTAGACACTCTTTCCAGTTCTTAGAGGTATTAATCTCATGAAATTTTCTACCAGAGTCTGTCCAGATTCTGATTTTCTCATTAGCATAATCAAGTTCCTTTTCAAGAGCAGTACACTTAGATTTCATCTCTAAATACATGTGATTAGCATTATCACATTCTATCTGTACTTTTTGCATCTGAGAAAATTCAGCTTCTAGATGCACATTCCTTTTCCTAAGTTCAGACATCTTAGATATGATTCTTGTATTCTCAGCAGTTTGACTTCTAAATCTAATATGTAATGACTTTTGAAAACGTCTTAACTCAGAAGCATTATCAGTATCAAAATCAAAGACAGTATTTAGTACCTTATCATCAGGAATAGCATTATCGTCAGTATTGGCCATTAGAGCATAGTTGACCATCACAGTATCAGATTCCGAGGAAGAGTCCATCCAATCCTTGCTTGATGTGATGAGTGCCTTGGTCTTTTTGCACTCAGAAGCAAAGTGACCCATACCATTACACTTGTAGCATCTAACCTTTGACTTGTCAAATTTGCTACCTTTGCTTTCCTTTTTGTTATACTTGTCTTTGTCTGCATTGAAGGTCCTTTTCTGAAAGTTGCCTTGTCTTCTAGCCTTCCTGAACTTCATCCTTTTGAAGCTTCTAACAATCATAGCAACCATCTCTTCTATGTCTGAGTCTGAAGAGTCATCATCAGTATTGGCATCAGGATTGCCATCAGTATCTGATGAAGAGTTATCAGGATCTGACTCAGCTTCAATTGATTTCCTCATCGAGACCTCCATAGCTTTTCCTTTTGATTTAGCCTCTGCTTTCAAAGCAATGGATTTTGCCTTGCTGCTTTTCTTATTCTTTCTCTGTTGAACTTCAAGATCATGAGTTCTTAGCATTCCATAGACTTCATCAAGAGACACAATGTTCAGATCATACTGATGTCTAATGATCGAGGTCTGAGTATCCCATTCTTCTGGTAATGCTCTTAGAAACTTGGTGTTTGAATCTTCAGTTTCATATTCCTGGCCAACTAAAGATAAATCGTTGAGAAGTGTCAGAAATCTATCATATAAATCAGTTTGGCTCTCATCTGGTCTAGCATCGAATTGTTCATATTCTTGAATCAAGAGAGTTCTTCTTGACAGATGCAGATCCCTGACATTGAGTTTCCAAAGTATCCCAGATCTCTTTTGCAGACTTGCATGCAATCACTCTGTTTGACATGACAGCATCAAGACTATTGTGCATGTTAGGCCGAATACACAATATATAATCAATATAAGTATGATAATAACAATTGAGAACACTGTTTATGAATCAACAACTGAATTATATAAATAACTCTTCTCTCAGTGATGCTAAAGAATCACAGAGAGCTGCTAGGTTACAAGAATAATGTATTCAGTATTCGCATCCCTTTTAGGGTTAACCTATCTGTGTTTATATAATATACACAGTTACATAATCAATCTCTAATTGATATCCTATAAATTAGCTATACAATTTATATCAATCTAGGATTGCTTCTGTCTTCTGTCCCGTTTATTTAGCCATCTCAATATATTCTGCTTCTTTCCATCTTCAGAATATATTGCTTCTAGAATCTTCATATTAGCACCGACAGCTAAAGTAAACTCTCACCCCGTCAGACTTTAACAAACTCTGACTGGCTTCTAGTAAACTCTGATGAGTACCTGTTGCTTAAACACTGATAAACAATCATCAGCAATTATATCTAACAATCTCCCCCAACTTGTGCATAATAAAAATGTACAAGTTATCAGATAATTGATGATGTCAAAACATATAACAAATGCAGTGTTTAAAATATAACAGAGTTTAACTTTAACTTAGAACATAAAACTTTAAAAACTTACAGTCAGACTTTACTTAATCTCTTCAATATCAGGCACTGTCCTGAGATAGTCAATGAGTAGCCTCCTTTCATCTTTTTCTAGCTCATCCACCATTATTTCTTTCAATTCTTTAAGCTCTGGATCACTTTCTCCAGTCTGGTAGATAGCAGCTCTCAGAGAATAAATGTTGTTCTTCCTCATTTCATTCCCTAGCCGGATAAAGTAAGATTTGTCTGACTCTAAGTTGAATTCCAAAACCTTTATACCCAGTGATGTCTTGAACTTGGCACTTTTTCTCTTCATTTCAACAATCTTTCCATAAGCATCTCTGTACTTAGGAATATATGCACTTGAAACACCTCCTCCAAGCATAACTTTTGATTTCAGCATCCTATCTCTTAGAACTAGAGCAGCATTATGAGTACTTCTATTCTTAACCTTAAGAAGATATAGAACATACTCTAGCTCTTCCCATAGTTTCAATTGAATATCAGCTTCACCAACTCTGTATACTCTTCCATCTGACATGAAGTATAACAGAAACTCCTTCTTTAATCCTCTGTGGCAAATCATCTGAACAGACTCTAGTTTGTCAAGGTTTTCTTGAGTAACCCCAACACCAGGTTCTGCCAGTGATGTAAAATCTGCAGGACTGTTATTAATTCTTTTCTCCCTGTGTGAACCCAAACCAGACTTATCATAAGATTCTTTTCCAAGTACTGTTCTGGTTTGAAGAAAGTTCACAACTTCTAGCTTCAGAGTTTCAGGAAGTACAGGTCTTAAGAAACCTTGGAGTTGTGGAGATAGCTGAGTTTGTACAACTTGAGCATTGTCAGAGGTTGTCACAACTTTAGTAGAAATATCAACATGAGCAACGTCAGAGGTTGATTGATTTATCCTTGATTCAACTTGAGCAACGTCAGAGGTTGAATAATTCTTCTTTGAAAACTGTCCTTCTTCTACCAGTTTTCCCTTTCCTTTTCCAGAAACATCTACTGTAGGCCTCCTGGAATATTGTATACTCTGTTGAGTATTTTCCTTAATAGAGAGTGCAATTTCTTTCTTCCTAGGAGCCTTAACAGCCTTCTTCTTGTAAGTACCAGCTTCAACCTTTTTATGGTGTTCTTCAGCAAGAAGCTTCAACTCAGCATCCATATCTTCTACTGTGGCTTCACCACCATGTTCTTCCATAAACAGTTTAGCAGCAATCTCTTCATCAGTAGTTGGATTTGATGAAATCACTAGACTCTTAAGTCTTGAAGAAGATTGACCACCAGAGTTTAACCTCTCAGAGTTTGTCAGCTTAGCAGAGTTTGACCTTAGTCTCCCTTGCTCTTGAATAGATTTTGACCTCTTCTCTGCTTCCTTGCTTCCACCATCATTAGAATCATCCCTCCGTCTCAAAGTTGAAGTCCTTCTGCATTTGTCTTTAGGAACTTTCTCCCCCTTTTTGACATCATCAGGAATAAAAACTGATGTTAGCAACTCCAATGATGCAGCAATAGAATCAATCTTAGTAGATATTTCAGCCTGATTGCTCTCAACCTTGG
This sequence comes from Heracleum sosnowskyi, assembly GCA_030848705.1. Lineage (NCBI taxonomy): Eukaryota > Viridiplantae > Streptophyta > Magnoliopsida > Apiales > Apiaceae > Heracleum > Heracleum sosnowskyi. The sequence goes on from CM061244.1 coordinate 75,239,506, forward strand.
TTAGCCTCTGCTTGATTTCTTCTTGATCCTTGATCAGAGATGAAAATTTAACTCTATCTTTCTTCAATTCTAATTCCTTAAGAGCAATATCATTACCCAATCCAAGGACAACTTTGTGAGTCTCATCAAAGCGATTGTGCAATGATTTGACTTGAACAATGGTAGCCTTAAAATGTGTTAACAGCTCAGGATTAGAAATCTCTTCAGCCGACTTATGTACAAAATCAGCAGTCCTTTGTGTAGAGAAAATGCAGTCTGCTCCTGACCAATTAGCATAATGCATTTCTCTGTAATGAGCTTCAGTTGCATTTTGATTTTCTTTGATAGACTCTGTAGTAGGATCCCTTAGAAACGGTATGGACTCATGATCATCAGAGTTTGAAAGTGCAACATTGATCCCAGAGTTTGCATGATCAGAATTTACAGATGTGTGATCAGCATTATCAAAATCAACTCTAGCTTCATTAACATTTTCTGCTATCTGCTCTGCAATTTCTTCAGCAACATTGTCTGCAGTAGCCTCGGCGTTTATCTGTGCAGCTTCATGAATCTCAGAGTTTGCATTTACAAGAACCTCTGCTTCTACAGGAACAGACTCTGCAACAACTTCTTCTGTTTGAACAGTATTCTCTTTCAGAGTCTCTGCTGTAGCTTCATCCAATTGCTCTACAGCAGCTTCAACTACCTGATCAACCTCCTCACCCATTTCAGGAATTTGATTAGTAACAGAGAGATTCTCTGTATGAGTAGCAAGGGACTCTTCAATAATCAGGGTGGGTTGATCAGTTGCCACATCCTCAGTATCACAAACATTGATACTAGGATGTGCTTCAAGAATTTTTTCCATATCAAAATCAGCAAATAAAGCATCTTGCTCAAACATTTCAGCCTCTGTATCAGCATTTGCCATGTCAGGCACAGTGGCTGCTTCAACACCTTCAGTAGCCTCCTGAATAATAACTTCAGGAGCTTCAATATCCACAAAGACCATGTCCTCATTATCATCATTTACAGCAGACTCCTGAACAACAACTTCTGGAGCTTCATCCTGGACAACTTCAGTGTCTGATGTAGATTCATCCAAATTATCAAAAAGATAATTAGCTACTAATCTTCTTTTCCTGTGATGAAGAGTTTCATTATCAACATCATCCTCATCATTAGTTTTTGGTCTATTTGCTCTTCTCTTCTTAGAATGACCAACACCCTTTGGCACAGAAGACTTGGACACTCCCACTTCAGTAGCTGGTCTAACAGACTTTACAGGTTTGGAACCAACATGCTTAGTCCTACCACTGGATTTAGGTTTGACAGATGTAGATGGAGGAAGTTCTGTTTGTAAAGGTTCTGGTTGGGGTTCTGATTGAGAAGGAGTTTGTGTTTGTGGATGGATTTGATCATTTACAAACTGTTGCACAGATGCAGGAAGTAACAAATCTCCAACAACCCCTTTCTTAACATCCTTGTTGATAAGATCAGAGAATATCCTCTTGTGTAATTTAAAACAAGAAATAACATCTTCATCAATTATTTCTACCCCTTGAACACAGGCAGAGAATAAAATCTGACAAAATCTAGAAAAGTAAACTACCCCTCGATTCTCTGTCATTTTCTCCCCTAAATTAGTTAAGACAAGTCTTGCAAAATCAAAATGATTATCATATAAAAGAGAATACCCGATTTGCAGACTGTCCGTGGGAATAGCATCCCAGTTGGTGCATTTCTTCCCGAACGTTCTTGTTATGCAGTCAAAGAAGAAGCTTCACTCCTTCCTCAAGAACGGTCGCTTCAACTGTCCTATCTTTGTCAAGGGCCCAGAATACCCAATCTCTCGCATCATCCTTAGCAAATCAGTGTCACCCATTCCAATTGTATATGAAGAAAACTCAGGAAACCCCATTGAAGTTCGAATTGTACCAGAAGTAATTACATACTCTGCTTCTTGAAATTCAAAGATTATAGATGGGTTGCCAGAATCACCACCATCATCATAAATACCCGTCTCCCAGAAAGCCTTGATTTGCGAACCAGAAAGTGTTGTTGGTTCTACTAGAGCACGCCCAAATCGCTGACTGAGCAAGAAATTCCTGAATCATGTGAAACGCCTCTGGTGCGTTGGCAGTGTTTAGTGGTGCTGCATAATTGTTAGGAACGAACTCTAACCCAGAAGAAACAAACGCTGTAGTCGCCATTAGTAAGATTTGAAAGAATAACAGAGAATCAGATACAAAAGCTTGAAAGAGTTTGAAAGTAGAAAAGTGTTTGTGAATATGTGTGTGTGATAATAGATGTGAATTGGAGTAAGATGTGAAAGGTTTAAACGTATGTGTGTGTATTGTTTAAATATGAAATTCAAAATTAAAAACTGAACAGTTTTTAATCATTAATACACAACTGTCTTACTCCGTTAATCGTGTGAGTGGGACACGTGGCACACATGCAATGACTGACAGCAGTAATTGGCAGTTTCCAATGCGCATGCGCAGTAAAAACAACAATAATTACCGCCTTTTACACTTTCCTAGACACGCAACCTTTTTCTTCTGTTTAATACAAATTAGAACCGTTACCAATCATACTCTTTTGTTTTCAAGAATGTTTTCTCAAAATTGTTAACTGTCTGAAACAAATAATTAATTTTAATCATCAGAGATTAAAATAAAATTACCTCAGCGTAGAGTACACAGTTCATCAGTGTTTACCAATCCTCCTCCTTTATTCATAATCTCTTTTCTCTCAATGCACAGTTGTGAAAAAATTGTGTGTGAATAGCAGAGTTTACTGAATATAAATATTTAGAGCATCTTAAAGTGCATAAAATCCACACAATAAATCAGTAAAAACTAGTTGTCCAAACTCTCATGTATAAAATAAAATCTGATCTCATCTAAACTCTGTACTATAAAATTTATTATTTTCACCCCCTTCGATTTTTTTTGTTTTTTTTTAATTTAATTTTTCCAGTAATCAGTGGTTGGCACTAGTCACCAAAAATCAAAGATTTTAGCCCTTATTTCATACAATAAGTTCCTGGGTCTTCCTAGGCACAACATGATCTCAAAGGAATTTGTGCACTTTTTGGCATCTTTTGATTGGAGGGTGAAATATTTGCAACTAATTATCAGAGTTTAGACTTTTCATCAGTTAATACAATTAATTTATGAGAGAAAGTGCAAACAGCTAATACAGACTCAGTGTATAGGATCAATAAACTAAGAGATGCTATAAATATAGAGACAGTATCATGTTGTGTAAAATTTCTGCACATTTTGAGATCAGATCATATATTACTCAGAAAGATTCATGATTACTTACTGAGAATCATGCTTCATACAGGTTTCTTCATCGGTCCATATGTTTCAGACAATATCACAATCAGAGTATAACATCAGAGATTAACTTCAGACTTTAACCGACAGAGTATGACTGACACTTTATGACTAACAGAGTTTACTATCAGAGTTTAACATACTGGTACAAATAACAGTTAACACATGCAAAGAACCATGAGCATAAAATCAATCATGTATAGATTTTGAATCTAACCAGTATCTCTAGTCAAAACCAGAGACCATTCCAAGTTCATTTACCAGTCTTGTAAAGGTAGCTTCACTCAAAGGTTTGGTGAAGATATCTGCAAGCTGTTGGTCTGTAGACACAAAATGAAGCTCAATATTTCCTTCTTCCACATGTTCTCTGATAAAATGATACCTTATGCTGATGTGCTTGGTCATGGAGTGTTGTACTGGATTACCTGTCATAGCAATAGCACTTTGATTATCACAGAAAATAGGTATTTTAGAGTACCTTAATCCATAATCCAACTGTTAATCCCAAATGACCTAACAGAATTGTAGAAAGGGGGGGGGGGTTGAATACAATTCTTGATATTTCTTTAAACTTAAAACAACTTACAAATAAAAACTGAACTTAAAGTAAAAATCACAAGCACATAAATAATTTCAGTTGGATTGTTTGATGATCCAACTGAAGTGATTTTTATTGCGGAAATAATCTGTGATACAAAAGTACACAGCTGCTCAGTTACAAGGTTGTAGAGAAGAATGCTCTCAAGGATAGCTAAAACAAACTATTTGTTTTTCTTCTCTCTTGTTAAAGTAACTGCTACACTTGGTTATATATCCCCAAGTTTACAACCCTATTTTTGGCTACACTAAAAGTACAATGAGTAACCGCCAATAGTTTACTTTTCATCCCTTTGTCCAGTGGTCCTTGGAGATCCTTGCTTTTGTCTTCATGCTTATTATGATCACTCCCAAGACCCAATTGGAAACTGGGATGTTTCCTTATTCCCCATGTCCATTTTAATGGTTTCCAATGCAAAGTACACTTCCACATCACCTTTAGATCTGTTCAGTAAACTGTCACTATCACTTTGTCAACTATTCAGAAAAGCAATAATGATTCGTTGATAGCAGGGAGATGAGTTTCGTTGATAGCTTTATTCTTCATTCCGTTGATGGTGTTTCCCTCGTTTCGTTGATGAGTAAACTCCATACCGTTGACAGAGTAATCTTCATACCGTTGACATGTCTTCACTTAGGCAAAATTACAAGGCATAATATATTTACAATTAACCAACCTATTTTGCCTATCTAGTACTTAGTCAACATGACTTAGAAAACCTATCTAGTACATACAACAAAATGCATATCAAACTGTGAAGTATTGTACAGTGCAATTGCTACATCACTCATTTCGTTGATGAGCTTCCTGTCAACGGAATGCTGCAAAGCATGCCATTTCGTTGACAGCTACAAAATAACTTTACACAAATTCTACTAAGTGTTTTATGTTTATCATCAAGAACAACATATTCCTAACAATCTCCCCCAATTTATGACTGATAGAATAACAGCCATAAATCAAGAGACTTGATGATAACAAAAACACTCAGATACATTATAAATTACAAAAGTAGAAAATGCATTTTAGCTTCATAATATTTTGAACCAAATACAAGACTTACAAGACTAATGCCCAGAAGTGCTCCTCTAGACTGAGCAAATGATTCATCTTTGTCTTCTTTGTGGCATGGTCTTCCTCCCTCTCTTAGAGTTGTTTTCCTCAATCTGGACCTGTAGCCTTCTGTAGAAGATCTTCTCTTCCTCATCCTGATCACCAAGCTTGGATTGCATAAGCTTTAGAGTTTGATTAGATGCCTTATCCAGCTGGTCTTCCATTCTGAAGAACCTTCTGCAGTTGTCCTTGTCCTTAAATTCCATCATCCAGTAAGGTTGAAGATGGATCTTCTTTCCTGTTGAGGGCACTCTAAGCATCCTGGGAAGAGCCTCAGGCTTGTTCCAGCTAGCCTTTATTTGACATATTTTGGAGACCACCTCAGAGACTTGGCTGTTTTGGTGAAGCCAAAGTCTTTCTTCAAGCATCTAAACACTGTGAGTAGTGTTTGGTAGTCTTCTCCTAAAATTCTGTAGAGAGGCCATGTTTGTTCTCTACCACCCTTGAATGTGAAAACTAATCTTTCAGGCATCTTTTGAGAAGCTGCAATGCCCCTTACTTCCACCAGGTTGTCTAAATCAAGATGTAAGCTAGATTCTTCCCTGATGTCAGCAATGTACATGCAGTCCTCTGGATTTGAAGGGGGCTTCTGAGGTTGTGGCTTTCTCACAAATACTGGCTTTGCCTTGACAGCCCTTTTCTTGGTCTTCATTGGCTGATCCTTTTCAAATAGGAATTTTGGGAAGTTGGCCTCATCAAACTCAATTGGCTCTTCCTTTGGCTCAATTGGTTGATCATGGAAATTTACAGGATGATTGGGATCACAGGTTAATTTTACCTCTGAAACTGGATCAGGATTTATTGGAGGTGCAATTGGTACAGAAGAGTCTGATGCAGTGTTCTGAAAGTCATCATTCTCAAAGGCTATGTTTCTCCTAGCTCTTGCCTTTGGTTGCCTTGTGCTCTTCTTTGCACTCCTTTCCTCTCTTGCTTTTTCTTCTTCATCAAGAGACTGAGCAACAGCAAGGGCTTGCATTGCTGCTCTTTCTGACTCTTCAGCTTTAGCTTCAGCAAAGTTTGGGTGACCAGCCCAAACACAAATTTGTTGTCCATTCCTGTAGACAATTGCCCTTTGCTTCCTTATCTCATAATCATTGCTTTCCTTGCTTTTTGTGATAAGTAGACCAAGAAGCTTGAGCTCATCTGGATAAGGTGCAGGATAGAAAGTCCTTTCTGTATTTTTGCCCTTTGGTTTAGCAGGGGACTTGGGAGATAGGCTTCTTTGGAGTGTAGCTTGTTCCACATCCCTAATGCATGAAGTTTGTCCTTTTTCCTTCCTTGGACCTTGAGTGACTCCATGTAGAAGGGGCTTTACCTTATAGAAAGAATTGGTCTGTGGCTCCCATTCCGTTGACACTAGAACCATGGCATCCGTTGATGGTTGATCCGTTGATGGATTGGAGTCTTTTGTAGTTCCAGCAATTTTCTTGACCCTTGCTTCTATGTTGGACCAATGGTCTTTGATTTGTTCTGTAAGTCTCATCCTCATAGAAGCTTCCTGGATCAGGTCAATGCCATCCTTTTTCTGCTTTCCAAACTCCCCCATTGCTAATGGCTCTTCTGGCAAGGAGATGGCTGGGACCAAAACCTTTGTAATTTGTATCTCTAGCTCCTTAGTTTTCTCCCCCTTTTTGTTATCATCAAGGGAGATGATAGGGATTCCTTGAGCTGCCAGAAGCTGGGTGAGTAGGCTAGTTTGCTTCTCCAGTTCCTTCTGCATGTGAGAAAGTGTAGCCTCAACTTTGTCCACTCTAGAGGAGAGAGTTTTCAAAGATGAGGACACTTCAGGTTCCTTGGTGAAAAACCTTGACATCTTGGAGACAGTGTGAAGAGGAAGCTTTTCATCTAGCCTCCTGTCAGTAGCATCCCTAAGGTTGCTAATTGAATCCTTTATTTCTGTAGCTTCAATCCTTGTCTGCAACATTTGTAGCCTTTGAATTTCCAGAGAATCCATTATGGCCTTATAGAATTTCTTGTCCCTTGCAGTTGCTGACTCATGAGCTAGATATGCCTCAGTGTATTGCCTTGTAATAGCAGCATCCAAGTTGGATGTACCATGCATATCTTGAGAAAGCCAGTTTGGTGTAGGAGGCACCACAGAAGTCCCAGTCTGTGTAGTAGTGGCCACCTGTAGATTGTCACCAAAGCTGTCTTCATCATCAGAAAACTCAAATTCTCCACTTGCTGCAGCTCCTGGAGGTAGATTGGTCAAGGCATCCTTTGCTCTTTGCATTGATGCAGTAGTATGAATTAAGTTGAGTGACCTTTCTGCCTCCACATTGCCCTGTTGAGCCATAACTTGATAGGCTGACACAGGATGAGTAAAGGTCTCAGGATCCAGGGAAATACTATCCAGAGTTTGTTGATAATGCTCTTGGAAGGTAAGTTCCCGTTCTCCCTCACTGACCCCCATTAACTCACTTGCAATGGCTGCTTCCATCCTTATGGCTCCTGTAGTCCCTTCTCTCTCTCCACTCTTTTCTTGCATCATGGGCTCCCCATGGCTCACACCTCTCACACCCTCACCTTCACCTACTAAGGTGGTACTCTCAATCTCTCCTTTTGCATGGCTGGAAGAAATAGCCAGCCTCTCACTCTCAGACTCTCCTTTTGCCTGGCTGCAAGCCAGCCTCTCAGTTTCACTCCCTTTCAAACCTAACAGTGTCTCAACTACCACCAGGTCATCTACACTAGTTGTGGAAACAACTGGATTTTCAATAAGGGGTGTAGATTGACCTATCAACGGAATGGTAGATTGAACTGTCAACGGTATGGATACCGTTGATGGAGAAACACTTGTCAACGAAAGAAGCTGTTTCGTTGATGAAGTCAATAAAGCACTTTGAGAAAGTGAAATTACAGTAGAATCTGTGGTGATTGATTTTAGAGATTTGTCCACAGATCCGCTTGCAACTTCAGAAAAAATTGGTTGATGGCCCAACAAATCACTTAACAAGTGATGGCCACCAGCTTCAGAGTGGGGCTTCTCCAAGATTAGAGTTGGAGAATCAGGAATAGATGTATGGATCATGTCCACATCTAGAGATAAAGTTGGTGAATTTGATGGAGATTGTTCAAGGTTGATGTTTAGAGAATGGGACTGTAACCCCAGAGTAATGATAGGGGTTACATCAAACTGAATTTGTGAAACTGGAAGTGTAGCTTCCAGAGTGTGTGCACCCTGTGAACCCTTGGATTTTTGTTTCATCCTCCTTTGGTATTGGGAAAAAGTAGACTGTGGGCTTGAAGTGTCCCTTACCCTCTTGGAGTGTGCTCTTGGAGAAGAGCTTGTTTCAATAATTACATCCTTTTGGGAGGATGCAATTAGACTTGTGCTTAAATCCATATTACTCATTGTGCCTTGTTGGGAAGACACAATGGGGCTTGGCTGGATCTCACTCATCTTTCCTTCCTTATCCTTAGGGTTTCTTTTATGTTCACCCCTTCCCTCACCTCTCACAGCACCTACAACACTCCCCTTAGGTTGTGTAGTGGATTTTACAACAGGTGCTTTTTGGGAAGCACCTGAGGTTGGCTTGGAGGATTTCTTTGATTTTGGTTTTGTTGCTGGGGCAGGAGCCTGTTGGGTCACAACTACAGACTCCACAGCAACAGTACTGGGTGATACAGTTGACGTAACAATTATACTAGAAGGGATAGCAGTAGTTACCTCAATTACTGGCAGATACACCACTGGAACCTCACCATTGTGGTTCAGCCTCAATATGTCTGTCAGTACTCTCTTTTCTTGCACAAAACACTCAAACTTGGAAACAGGGTTAGAAATAACTAATGGTGTTGGACTAACATGATTAGCCAACATCATCAGAAACCTAGCATAATAGATATTCTTTTTCCTATTAGCCTTATCACCCAACTTAGCACCAATTTCATACATAAGTTGGGTGCTAAAGTTGTAATATCTATCAGTTAGGAGCATGGTAAAAAGAATCAACATGGAATTAGTTAATGCATCAAAATTACTAATCTTACCAGAGAAGACCTTGATAAATGCATCAGCTAAATAACTATATTCCCTAACCAAACCTCTCCTAATTATTCTACCCAGATTATCAGTAGGTAAAGAGTATTTTATTGAGTTTAGCAAGTTAACCATTTCAGTGATTGTAGGCAAAGCATCACAGTTATTTTCAGGAATATGTAAACATGCTTGCAATACATCAGAATTAACTATGTACTCATTACCTTGAAGAGTGAATTGCAGTGTGCAGTTTGTTCCACTATACTCACACGAGGTCCAAATCTCCTCGATTATCTCATTATAGAGAGGAGTTGAGTGAAACATAGCATAGCTCAACTTGCAGTTCTTCATGAAGTCCATCATCTTGAAAAAGGTACTGTTTGGACCCTCCTTGACAACAAATGGGATTGAGTTGTTCTTTTCGTAAATGAACCCTCCAACAGACATAAGCTTGACTATGGGTGCCATTGTTGTGTGAAGAAAAGCTTCGAGCTAAATTGCTTGTTAGAGAGAAGAAGAGAGAAAAGCCTTTGGAATTTTTGAGAACAGGTAAAAAGAAAATAAAGAAAATAGAATTTCTTAAATACTCCCCCAAAAATTCTCAGAAAAAGAGTCCAATAATAAATGTAAATTACTGGATTGGCTTAAAAATATAACCGTTACTTTTAAAGAATTACCATGATTTATACTTACAGGGGTGTATGCACAGATCGTGGTAACGGACGTGTCAAATTTCAACGGTTCAGATTAAAAGCGCTAAATCAACGAATCAGGATTGGGCGGTTAAAGTCCCGTCTTATTTTTTTGATAAAGCTGTGTTTCGTTGATATAAAAGAGCTATCAACGAAACACCCAGAAAAATGCTAAGACTGTCAACGAAATGGTTCGTTTCGTTGACATAGTAATTTTGACTTAGACAAAATTTCACTTTTTCCTGAGAAAATTAATTCACAGAAAAACATAGCAAGTTTCTGGCTGCATTTTAACTTGCAAAAATCTCAAAATAATTAAGAGAAATTTAGCATACCTAGCTCACTTACTAATCTTGAGAATGTGGATTCATCAAGTGGCTTGGTAAAGATGTCTGCAAGTTGTTGTTCACTTGGAACAAAATGTAACTCCACAGTACCATTCATAACATGTTCTCTAATGAAATGGTACTTGATGTCAATGTGCTTGGTCCTTGAATGCTGCACTGGATTCTCAGTAATGGCAATGGCACTAGTGTTGTCACAGAAAATAGGAATTTTCTCAACTCTCAATCCATAATCAAGTAGTTGATTTTTCATCCATAAGATCTGTGCACAACAACTTCCAGCTGCAATATACTCAGCCTCAGCTGTGGAGGTAGAAACTGAGTTTTGTTTCTTGCTGAACCATGAGACAAGCTTGTTTCCTAAGAATTGACAGGTGCCTGTTGTGCTTTTCCTGTCAATTTTACATCCTGCAAAATCTGCATCTGAATAACCAATTAGTTCAAAGCCAGATTCTCTAGGATACCAAATGCCAAGGTTTGGTGTTCCCTTGAGATATCTGAAAATTCTTTTAATAGCAACTAAATGGGATTCCCTAGGATCAGCCTGAAATCTAGCACATAGACATGTAGCAAACATAATATCAGGTCTACTAGCTGTTAAATATAAAAGTGAGCCTACCATGCCTCTGTAACCTGAAATGTCCACAGATTTTTCCTTAGTATTTAATTCAAGTTTGGTGGCAGTAGGCATGGGAGTTTTGGCAGGAGAGCATTCCATTAAATTAAACTTCTTTAATAAATCATGAATATATTTTGTTTGACTAATGAAAATGCCTTCATTAACTTGCTTCACTTGAAGACCAAGAAAGTAAGTTAATTCTCCCATCATGCTCATTTCATATTTACTTTGCATAAGCTTGGCAAACTTTTGACAAAGTTTCACATCTGTAGACCCAAAGATTATGTCATCTACATAAATTTGAACAAGTATAGTAGAGCCATTCACAACCCTGTGAAAAAGAGTTTTATCTACAGTACCTCCAGTGAAGTGATTCTCAAGGAGGAACTGTGAAAGTGTGTCATACCAGGCTCTAGGTGCTTGTTTCAAACCGTAGAGTGCCTTGAGGAGGAAGTATACATATTCTGGAAAATCATCATCTTCAAAACCAGGAGGTTGACTTACATACACCTCCTCTTCCAATTCCCCATTCAGAAAAGCACTCTTCACATCCATTTGATAGACTTTGAAATTGGCATGGGCTGCATAGGCTAGGAAAATCCTTATTGCTTCTAGTCTTGCAACAGGAGCAAATGTTTCATCAAAATCAATTCCTTCTTCCTGTGAATAGCCTTTTGCAACCAGTCTTGCTTTGTTCCTTGTGACTATGCCATTTTCATCCATCTTGTTTCTAAACACCCATTTTGTGCCTATGACACTCCTGTCCTTAGGCTTGGGCACCAGCTTCCAAACATTGTTCCTTTCAAATTGGTTTAGCTCTTCTTGCATAGCCAAAACCCAATCTGGATCTAGAAGTGCATCCTCAACTTTCTTTGGCTCATCTTGAGACAGAAAGCTGCTATATAGACATTCTTCTTGAGTTGCTCTTCTAGTTTGGACTTTTGAAGAAACATCACCTATAATAAGTTCAAAGGGATGATCTTTAGTCCATTTCCTTGAGGGAGGTAGATTTGCTCTTGAAGAGGTAGCTTCATGATCATGATTGCCTTGATTGGATATTTGTCCTTGAGAAACTCCCCCTGAGTTAGTTGTCCCTAAATGATCACTTCTAGAAGCATTTCTATGACTGTCAACGGTATTACCATTTTGGCGGTCAACGAAACGCTCATTTTGACTGTCAACGAATCCACCATCATGATTGTCAACGAAATGACCATTTGGTCTACTAGCAGCTATTCTTTTCAATCTTAATGCAGCAATTTCATCTTCACTGCTGCTTTCATCTGTGCTAGATACAACAACTTTAGGCTGTTTCTCAGTAGCCTTAACATGATTCACTTGATCTCCTTCCTCATTTTCAAAAGAAAGACTTTCATGGAAACCTTCATCACAGAGACCTTGAATTTTGAGATCATCAAAAACGACATGTACAGATTCCATAACAATGTTGGTTCTGAGATTATAGACTCTGTAGGCTTTCCCTGCTGCATATCCCACAAATATTGCTTCATCTGCCTTTGCTTCAAATTTCCCCAAATGCTCAGCTTGATTTCTCAGAACAAAGCACTTGCATCCAAAGACATGAAGAAAATCCAATAGTGGCTTCTTTCTTTTGAGTAGCTGATAAGGGGTCATTCCTTTGGCCTGATTAATCAAAGAAATATTCTGAGTGAAGCAAGCTGTATTAACTGCCTCAGCCCAAAAATAAGTTGGTAACTTTGATTCATCTAGCATTGTCCTTGCAGCTTTAATAAGTGTTCTATTTTTCCTTTCAACTACACCATTTTGCTGTGGTGTCCTTGCTGCTGAAAACTCATGCAAAATACCATTTTCTTCACAGAACACCTTCATGCTTGAATTCTTGAATTCTGTCCCATTGTCACTCCTAATCCTTCTTACTTTCAAGTCAGAATGATTGTTTACCATCTTGATGTGATTGATAATGATTTCACTTGCCTCATCTTTGGAGAGCAAAAAGAAAGTTCATGTAAATCTAGAAAAATCATCAACAATCACAAGACAATATTTCTTCTTTGAAATAGACATGACATTTACAGGGCCAAACAAATCCATATGAAGCAACTCAAGCCGATGGACAATTGATGACTCTGTCTTGCTTTTGAATGATGCCTTCTTTTGTTTCCCTTTTTGACAGGCATCACACAAACCATCCTTGGAAAACTCCACCTGTGGAATTCCTCTAGCAAGATCTTTCCTCACCAAGTCATTCATAACTTTAAAATTCAGATGAGATAATTTCTTGTGCCATAGCCAACTTTCATCCTTGCTTGCCTTGCTGAAAAGACAAGTGATGGTTTCTGAACTTGTGCTACTAAAGTCAGCAATGTACACATTCCCTCTTCTGAATCCAGTCATTACCACATTGTTGGTTCCTCCTTTAGAAACAACACAGGCTTCTCTAGAAAAAGTAACTAAAAATCCTTTGTCACAAAGTTGGCTGATACTAAGCAAATTGTGCCTAAGACCATCCACCAATGCAACTTCATCTATGATGACATTCTCTTTTGAAATCAAGCCATATCCCTTAGTGTAGCCTTTGCTGTCATCTCCAAAAGCAATACAAGGGCCAACTCTTTCCTGAAACTCTGTGAGCAGGGTAGAATCACCAGTCATGTGTCTTGAACAACCACTATCCAAGTACCAAAGATTCCTTTTGTCTCCCTGCACACAATAAAATCAAATCAAGTCGATTTTGGTACCCAAGTTTCCTTGGGTCCTGTTTTGTTAGCCTTTGCTTTTCCTTTTATATCATTTTTCACCTTGGGCTCAGATTGATTTAAATCAATCTTTATCCTTGGTGTTGATTTCTGAGGATTGCTCACATTTTCATTCACAGCATGCATAATTGGAGGAACAAACATGTTATTCATATTCCATGGCATTTGTGGCACAGTAAACATATTCATGTATGGATTAGACACAAATGGCATGCTGGCATATGGATTTTGAAATTGTGCATATGGAGCAAACATGTTAGGCATAACAGGCATTGTAGGCATAGAACTATTCATTGCAGGCTTGGGAATTTTCACTTTAACAGTCTTCTTAACAGATTTGCAGTTAGTAGATAAATGACTAACACTTCCACAATTAACACATGTCTTTCTAGGAGCATATTTATCAGGTGTGTAATTGTTGTGTTTGTTAATTCCTACTTTGCCATTCCTGTTATTCTTTTTATTTCCCTTAGCCTCAACTTGAACATTCTCTAACTTATCTTTCAATTGCTTGTTGGACAAGTGACCTACATTAGCTCTCTCAACAGGCTTCTCAACTTTCTTTGATTTACTAGACTCACCTTGAACAAAGTTCTTGGTGACAGGACCATACTTATTATTAAGTCTAGTGAGTTCATCTTTTCTTTTCTCTGTCAACGAAACACCCTGATCGGTTGATGGTTCATCTGTCAACGAAACATTGCATTCCGTTGACATATCAACCTTCAACAAATGATCATTGTTGTTTGTTGACTCTGTTTCTGATTCTAAGGTTTCACAAACATACCCTAGTTTCTCTTTGTTCTTTTTCCATGATTGTTCACAGAAAGATTCCATACCTTGAACATTAATGATGTTGGTAGCAACATTCCTGGCATCTTTCCATTTAGCAATCACACTTTGTTCTATTTCAAGTTGTGTCTTAAGAATTTCTTCCCTTTGTAACACGTTTTCAAGTTCCTTTTTAGCATCCCTACTAACACATCTCATTTTCTCAAATTCAATGAGCTGTGCTTCTAACATTGCATTCCTATCACTTAAGAGCAAATTAGTCCCTTTTATTCTTGAATTCTCTTTGGTAAGTGATTTAAGAGTAACACGTAAATTATATAATACAGTAGACATTTCATTTACTGCACTATCGCATTCCTCTTTAGAAAGCTCAGAAAGATTAGTAATTGTTACCTGGTTGCTTGAGGAGCTTGCTTCCTGCTCATGATTGTTAGCCATAAGAGCCAGGTTGACATATTCAACATCATCATCAGAATCTTCACCATTACCAGCCCAATCATACTCCTGAGACATGAAAGCCTTTTCTTTTTGCTTGAGAAGTTCAAAGTATTTCTTTTTATAATCAACAGGCTCAAATTTCCTGTTGCCCTTCTCAATCTTGGGCTTTCTGCAGTCTCCAGCAAAGTGACCAAGCATTCCACAATTGAAACATTTAGATTTAGACTTTTCAATCCAGTTACTTTTGTTAGGTTGAAAGTCTCTCCTTGGTGGCCTTGCTTCTGAGTTTCTCTTGAACTTGAACTTAGAGAATTTTCTTGACAGAAAAGCAATGTGTTCATCAATCTCATCTAAGTCATCCAAGTTGGCTGGTTCTGGTTCTTCTTCTTCTGTCATCTTACCTTTACCCTTGCTAACATCACTTCTACAACTAGCTCGACTAGTTGTGGCCTTTGCAGCTTCTTCAGTGTCATCTTCCAGTTGGTTCACAGATGCAATCAATGCAATAGATCCACCCTTCTTCTGTACCTTTTCAATTTCTTCATCTTGCTCCATTTCCAACTCATATGTCTTCAAGGTTCCATAAAGCCTTTCAAGAGTGTAGTCTTTGTACTCTTGAGTGTTTCTGAGAGAAACAGTCATAGGCTTCCATTCTTTTGGAAGAGCTCTAAGAAATTTAAGGTTTGAATCCTTGGTTTGATAGATCCTCCCATACAACTTTAATCCATTCAAAAGCTTCTGAAACCTACTAAACGTGTCATTTAGGGTTTCACCAGCTTTAAAATGAAAATGCTCATATTGTTGTATAAGGAGTTGCATTTTATTTTCCCTGACTTGCTCAGTTCCTTCACAGAGAGTTCTAACAGTGTCCCATACTTCTTTGGAGGTTGTACAGTTTATGACATTGTCAAACATCTCTTGCTCCAAACCATTAAACAGAATGTTCATGGTTCTTTTGTCTTTATGGACTTCTGCAACATCTTCAACAGTCCATTCTGAGACAGGTTTTGGAATCTCTACATCAGGAGCATCATATGGCAGTCCAACTCTAGAATCAAGCTTCATGGGAACGTGTGGACCTTTCTCAATGCAGTCTACATACCTCTCATCCATAGACATGAGATGTAAATACATCTTTACTTTCCAGTGAAAGTAATTGTCCTTATCAAGAACTGGTATCTTCACACCTGCATCCTTCTTCACCATGGTTTCTGTTTTTGGTCTTGATCTTTAAACTTCTTGTATGTTAGAAGCTCGCTCTGATACCAATTGTTAATCCCAAATGACCTAACAGAATTGTAGAAGGGGGGGGGGGTTGAATACAATTCTTGATATTTCTTTAAACTTAAAACAACTTACAAATAAAAACTGAACTTAAAGTAAAAATCACAAGCACATAAATAATTTCAGTTGGATTGTTTGATGATCCAACTGAAGTGATTTTTATTGCGGAAATAATTTGTGATACAAAAGTACACAGCTGCACAGTTACAAGGTTGTAGAGAAGAATGCTCTCAAGGATAGCTAATACAAACTATTTGTTTTTCTTCTCTCTTGTTAAAGTAACTGCTACACTTGGTTATATATCCCCAAGTTTACAACCCTATTTTTGGCTACACTAAAAGTACAATGAGTAACCGCCAATAGTTTACTTTTCATCCCTTTGTCCAGTGGTCCTTGGAGATCCTTGCTTTTGTCTTCATGCTTATTATGATCACTCCCAAGACCCAATTGGAAACTGGGATGTTTCCTTATTCCCCATGTCCATTTTAATGGTTTCCAATGCAAAGTACACTTCCACATCACCTTTAGATCTGTTCAGTAAACTGTCACTATCACTTTGTCAACTATTCAGAAAAGCAATAATGATTCGTTGATAGCAGGGAGATGTGTTTCGTTGATAGCTTTATTCTTCATTCCGTTGATGGTGTTTCCCTCGTTTCGTTGATGAGTAAACTCCATACCGTTGACAGAGTAATCTTCATACCGTTGACATGTCTTCACTTAGGCAAAATTACAAGGCATAATATATTTACAATTAACCAACCTATTTTGCCTATCTAGTACTTAGTCAACATGACTTAGAAAACCTATCTAGTACATACAACAAAATGCATATCAAACTGTGAAGTATTGTACAGTGCAATTGCTACATCACTCATTTCGTTGATGAGCTTCCTGTCAACGGAATGCTGCAAAGCATGACATTTCATTGACAGCTACAAAATAACTTTACACAAATTCTACTAAGTGTTTTATGTTTATCATCAAGAACAACATATTCCTAACACCAACAATTGATTCTTCATCCATAAAATCTGTGCACAACAGCTACCAGCAGCTATATACTCTGCTTCTGCTGTGGATGTGGAAATTGATTTCTGTTTCTTGCTGTACCAAGAAACTAATCTGTCACCTAGAAATTGACAGCTTCCACTTGTGCTTTTTCTGTCTATCTTACAGCCTGCAAAATCTGCATCAGAGTAACCAATTAATTTAAACTCTGATTCTCTAGGGTACCACAAACCAAGGGTTATGGTTCCTTTGAGATATTTGAAAATCCTCTTCACAGCTGTTAGATGTGGCTCTCTGGGGTCTGCTTGAAATCTTGCACAAAGACATGTTGCATACATGATATCTGGTCTGCTTGCAGTAAGATAAAGAAGAGACCCTATCATGCCTCTGTAGTTTGTCATATCTACTGAAGCTCCTGTATCTTTGTCTAACTTTGTTGCAGTAGCCATGGGAGTTGTGGCAGATGAACTATCAAGCATACCAAATTTCTTGAGAAGATTTCTGGTATATTTTGCTTGATTGATAAAAATCCCATCATCTGTTTGCTTTACTTGCAAGCCTAGAAAATAACTAAGCTCTCCCATCATGCTCATTTGGTATCTTGACTGCATAAGCTTGGCAAATTTCTTACAGAGTTTGTCATTAGTAGACCCAAAAATTATGTCATCCACATAGATTTGAACTAACAGCAAATCATCACCAGAATTAAAATAGAACAAGGTTTTGTCAATTGTACCTATAGTGAACCCACTTTCTAAAAGAAATTGAGCTAGAGTTTCATACCATGCTCTAGGTGCCTGCTTTAGTCCATATAATGCCTTGTCAAGCCTGTAGACATAATCTGGATGTTTGGGATCTACAAACCCTGGTGGTTGTTCAACAAACACTTCTTCTTCAAGTTTCCCATTGAGAAAAGCACTTTTCACATCCATCTGAAAGACTTTAAACTTCTTGTGAGCAGCATAGGCCAGAAAAATCCTTATTGCCTCCAATCTTGCAACTGGAGCAAAGGTTTCATCATAGTCAATTCCTTCCTGCCGTGAATAGCCTTTATCCACAAGTCTAGCCTTATTCCTTGTAATCACTCCATCACTGTCTGTTTTGTTTCTGAAAACCCACTTTGTACCAACAATAGATCTGTTCTTTGGTCTTGGTACAAGTGTCCAGACTTCATTCCTCTCAAATTCATTTAACTCCTCTTGCATTGCTGTTATCCAGTTAGCATCTTGAAGAGCTTCTTCCACTTTCTTGGGCTCTGTTTGAGATAAGAATGCATGAAACAGACATTCATTATTTGTAGAACTCCTTGTTCTCACACTTGCATCTAGATCTCCAATAATTAAATCAGGAGTATGAGCTTGTGTCCACCTCCTTGCTGTTGGAAAGTGGCTTCTTTCATCATTATTAGATCCTCCCCCTTGATCCATGCTCTCCTGATTTTCTTCTTGACCATTTGCATTCTCTGAGGCTCCCCCTGAATTGGACTGTTCAGTATTTGAACTTTCAGGGTTTGACTCAGAGTTTCTGTTTGATTCTTCATTTGACTCAAATTCAGAATTTGAGTCATCACTTTGAGAAGTTTCTGAAGTTTCTTCACGCTCCCCCTCAACTAGTTCTCTATTTTGTTCTGTCAGAGAAACTTCCTCAATGTTTATCAGTAGAGGTTCAGAGTATGCTTCGTCAGAGTTTGTTGGATTTGCTTCATCAGAGTTTAGATCTTCATTTCCAAAGCGAAGTTGATCATGATATTCTACATCTTCTATTCCAGTTATTTTCCTGTCATCAAATGACACATGTATAGATTCCATGATCACTTTAGTTCTCCGATTGTAGACTCTGAATGCTTTAGATGATAGTGGGTATCCAACAAAAATTCCTTCATCAGCTTTTAAGTCAAACTTGGTCAACTGTTCAGGATGAGTTTTCAACACAAAGCACTTGCATCCAAAAATATGAAAATACTTCAAATTTGGCTTCTTATTTTTCACCATCTCATATGGTGTTTTCCCATGCTTGTTGATCAGTGTAGCATTTTGAGTAAAACAAGCAGTTTGAACAGCTTCTGCCCAGAAATAAGTTGGCAATTTTTCTTCATCAAGCATTGTTCTGGCAGCTTCGATTAGAGTTCTGTTCTTTCTTTCAACTACACCATTTTGCTGTGGAGTTCCAAGTGCAGAAAATTCTTGCTTCACTCCTCTTTCCTTGCAGAAAGCTTCCACTTCAGAATTTCTGAATTCAGTACCATTATCACTCCTTAGAATTTTCACTTTGTACTGTGATCCTTTGTCCAATAGCTTCACATGATCCATCAAAGTTAAGGCAGTTTCATCCTTCTTTGCTAAGAAGTACACCCAGGTGTATCTGGTGTATTCATCAACAATTACCAAAGCATATTTCTTTCTGCCCATTGACATTACATTCACTGGACCAAAGATATCAACATGTAAAAGATGATAAGGTTCCACAACTGAAGATTCAGATTTACTCTTGAAAGATGACTTCCTTTTCTTGGCCTTTTGACAAGAATCACACAGACCATCTAAGATGAGTATTGACTTTGGAAGTCCCCTTACAAGATCTTTTCGAATCAGCTCATTGATGTTGTTCAAGTTTAGGTGAGAGAGCTTCTTATGCCATTTCCAACTCTCTTCATTGGACATTTTTGCAGACAGACACACAGCTTTTCCTTCAGAGTTTGTTATCAAACTTGCTTCATAAATGTTATTGCGCATGTGTCCAACTAGAACAACTTTTTCGGTAGATTTACTGATAACCTCACAGTGTTCAGTATGAAAATCTACATGGTATCCTCTGTCACAGATTTGACTCACAGAAAGCAGATCATGCTTGAGTCCTGAGACTAGAGCTACATTTGTGATGATGACACTTCCAAGATTGATATTGCCATATCCCAGAGTACGTCCTATGTTGCCATCTCCATAGGAAACTTTTGGGCCAGCTTTTTCCTCAAAATCTGATAGCAGGGCTTTATTTATAGTCATGTGTCCTGAGCATCCACTGTCCAAGATAAGAGTGCTCTCTTTTATGCCCTGCAATCACAAACAATCACTGAGTGTTAGATTTAAGGATCCAGACTTGCTTGGATCCTTTGGCTTTCTTAACATTGTTAGCTTTTGCAGCGGAATCACGATCAACAGAGTTTAAACTAACATTGTCAGACTTTACACTTGCAGAGTTTGCTCTAACCCATTTCAAGTTGGGTTTTAGCTCATAATAGTTGTGATAAATAGCATGATAACTCTTGCAAGTATAAATGGAATTCCAAGTGCTCCCACAGTGTGTGCATAAAGTCTGAGGTCTAACCCTAACATAATCATTTTTTACTCCACACTTGGAGGGTAAAGAATTAATATCTTTGTTTTTCCTGCAAAAACTAGCAAGATGGTTAGTACTTCAACAGTTATAACATGTTTTTCTTGGAGCAACAGTAGTAGGCAAATGATTATTCCTTTTATTTATGCCTATCTTTCCATTCTTGTTCTTCTTGAACCCTTTCTGTTTCATGACAGACTTTACTTCTTTGAGTTTATGATTGAATTGTTTTTCTGTCATTAAACCAACATTAACCTGTTTATCACAGATTTTTACTGGTTCTTTAACAGCTTCTATCTCAATTTGTTTTTCTGTTATTGCACCAACATTAACCTGTTTTTCACAAGTTTCAACTGGCTCCATAACAGCTTCTTTCACAACTACAGATTTTAGCTTACTGGATTCAGGAACAAATTTCATAGGTTTAAGTTATGGTTTAACTTTAACTTTATCTTTAAACCTAAGTTCATCTTCCTCACAGTAACCTAATCCTACAGTATCTGTCTGAAAAACTTGATGTGTGTCTTTTCCAGAATTAGTCCAGGTTTTAATCACTTTCCTCTCTTTTTCCAACTCAGATTCTATTTGCCTATATCTTTTAAGCAATTCATGTTCAACATAAACAGCATCATCTCTCTCCTTTTGAACTTGTTGCATGTTAACAAGTCTCTCTTCAAGAAATTTATTCCTCTCTTTAAGACCTAGATTCTCAGATTTGATTCTTTCATTCTCTAAAGTCTGATCCCTATAACTAACATGTATGCTTTTAAGATAAATTCTTAATTCAGATATATTATCAGTATCATAAGCATAAGTTGTTAGGGGTACCTTGTTTTCAGATGACTCAGCTTCATCTTTAACAGTTGCCATGAGAGCATAATTGACTCCCTCATCTGAGTCTGAAGTGTCTGCCCAGTCCTTACCTTTAGTGATGAGTGCTTTCTCAGATTTTCCTTTCTTGCACTCTAAAGCATAATGACCCATCTCTTTACACTTGTAGCATTGGATCTCAGACTTGTCTTTCTTTCCAGACTTGGTATCTCTTCCATCAGACTTTCTGAAATTTCTCTTGTCAGAGTTTGAATCTCTCCTAGAGAATCTCTTTCCTTTCTTAAAGTTCTTGAATCCCATCTTCTTGAAGGTCTTCACCATCAAAGCAGCCATTTTCATCATCTCTTCTTCATCATCCTCAGAATCAGAAGCTTCATCATCAGTGTTTGAGCCATCATCAGAGTTTGATGACTCACTGTCAGATTTAATGACTAAAGCCTTTCCCTTGGCTTTCTTTCTTGATGATTCCTTCTTGACAGGCTTTTTTTCAACTTTAAGAGCAACAGATTTTGTCTTCTTTCCAGATCTTTTGTTTCTTTGTTCTATTTCAAGTTCATGAGTTTTAAGCAACCCATAGATTTCATCAAGATCTGTTTCTGCAAGATCATAATTGTCTCGTATTGCTGTCGCCTTCAAATCCCATCTTTCAGGTAGGGATAGAAGAAACTTGAGATTTGATTCTTCAAGTTCATATTCTTTATCAACCAGAGACAGATCATTCAATAGTTTACAAAACCTGTCATATGTCTCAGTCAAAGATTCACCAGGTCTTGAATCAAAGTGTTCATACTCCTGTGTGAGAATAGTCTTCATGTTCTTCTTTATTGCACTTGTTCCTTGACAGCTGACTTCTAAAGCATCCCAAATTTCTTTGGCAGTCTTACATCCAATGACTCTGTTAGACATGACATTATCTAAGGCACTGTGGAGAAGATGTCTAACTTTTGCATCCTTTGCAATTGATGAGATGTCCTCAGGAGTCATATCTTTCTTTTCCTTTGGAACAGTCTTTTGTTCTTGACCATCAACAACAGGAGACAGTTTGGTTGGCATATGAGGACCATCATTGATTCTATCAAGGTATTCTGGATCTGTGGCTTCTAGAAACATGGTCATCTTTACCTTCCATATTGGATATTCCACAGGTCTGAGAATTGGAACCCTGATTGTCTCATATCGACTTACAGAAGTTGATTGAACCTTTTGAGCATTAGAACCTGCCTGGATGTTTTCAGCCATGATTATACTTGTGTTTAGATCGAAAACTGTATATATTTAACAGCCTTGTCTCTGATACCAATTGTTAGGCCGAATACACAATATATAATCAATATAAGTATGATAATAACAATTGAGAACACTGTTTATGAATCAACAACTGAATTATATAAATAACTCTTCTCTCAGTGATGTTAAAGAATCACAGAGAGCTGCTAGGTTACAAGAATAATGTATTCAGTATTCGCATCCCTTTTAGGGTTAACCTATCTGTGTTTATATAATACACAGTTACATAATCAATCTCTAATTGATATCCTATAAATCAGCTATACAATTTATATCAATCTAGGATTGCTTCTGTCTTATGTCCCATTTATTTAGCCATCTCAATATATTCAGCTTCTTTCCATCTTCAGAATATATTGCTTCTAGAATCTTCATATTAGCACCGACAGCTAAAGTAAACTCTCACCCCGTCAGACTTTAACAAACTTTGACTGGCTTCTAGTAAACTCTGATGAGTACCTGTTGCTTAAACACTGATAAACAATCATCAGCAATTATATCTAACAGTGCAGTATATTCTTTATCTTTGGTTCTCTGAGTACATGAGCTTTTTCTTCTAGAGTCCAATCACTTTTTGCTTTGACCACATAATGTTCAGGTACTGTATCTGTTCGTTATACGAGTCTGGTAGGAACATATGGTCCATCACGAATCCTGTTCAAATAGTCAGGATCCATAGCCTCCAGGTACATCAGCATCTTTACTCTCCAAGTTGAATATTCTGACTTCTTCAGGATGGGAATTTTCATGCTTTCATACTTTGTTGTCGACATCTTTGATCGTATCTGATTCAAATTTAAATCAGTTTGCTCTGATACCAATTGTTACCCAGTAATAAACTATTGTAGAAGGGGGGTTGAATACAATAGTATAAGATAATCGACTTCTTAATGTATATATCACAAATATGAAAGAAAGATAACAGCTTTAGTAAATCTGATATAAAACTGTTACAAACTCTCTCAAGAAATTCTGATGTTCTTGGGAGCTGCTAGATTGTTACAAAACTCTCTCAAGAAATTCTGTGTTCTTGAGAGCTGCTAAGTTACACAATTCTCGTGTATGTGATCGATTGTATGAGCTCTTGTCTAACTTCTTACTAATCGAAACCTAAACTGTGTTTATATACTACACAGCTTCTCTATCAATTACAAGATAAGTCCTAATCAATTATAAAGATTGAAACATATCCTTAATCGATAGCTACATTACTACAAACCAGGAACCGACAAAATAAACTTCCATGTTTAACTAGACTCCAAATATAACTCGAAGTAGGAATCCTGATCCGCTTCCAGTCCTGATTGTTAGGTCCAAAGTATCGTAGAAGGGGGGGTTGAATACGATACTCACAAATAATTTCAATTTCGTTCACGGATTAATCTTTCAGTTCTATAACGAAATCAAACACACCAAACCAAATCAAGTTTCGGGGAATATATCTTTTTATAAATATAAACCTCGAGGGGTGCTACAATTTCTAATCCGTAGATTAGCTTCAATGAGTTTAAGGTTACACAAATACAAAACAATGATCACGTTCTGAGCACTATTAATTTCTCTGATAATTTCTCCGGCTCAATTCTCTCTCTCAGTAATGTCTCTGTGTTGAATGCCTTAACTGAAGAAGACACTTTCTTCACTCTGTATTAACTGCAGACTTTGGTTTGAAAAACCATCGAACCAAACTTGTAGAAACAATCCTGGCCGTTGGATCTTCATCAACTTGAAAAACAAAGAATACTTTTCACCTGCTCCACAATTTAAAAACCATCGAATGGTTTAAAAAACCATCGAATGAAATAAATCATTTTACCATTCGATAGTTTTTAAAACAAAACTATCGAATGCCAAATTGATTCATTTTGGTTTTCTTTGAATCACTTTTCATTCCATTCGATAGTTTTCTAAATAGAAAAACTATCGAATCATTTTCTTGTCTTTTATCAATTAATGATTCCAATGAGCTCCTGGGTGTTTAAGTAATAGACTGTATCACTTTCTTCTGAGACGATAAAACAACTTGATCTTTTCAGTGCCGTCACCTAGTGCAACTGGTCTGGTTCACAGATGAATAACACTTGATCAATTCTTCTTTTATGTCTTCAATTCAATGCTGCTGATACGTCCCTTGTCGTTCTGGTTGCTTCATTTAAATCACTGGAATCCCGTGGTACTTAACCCTAAATCATTCACATACTTCTGTCGTCTTGAAAGTCTTGTTTCTTTTGCTGTCACTGAGGCTTGAACATTTTCATGAACTTCTTTCCGTGACCTGTTTACGGACTTCAAGAATACATAACGTATTTTGATTTTTTGAGTTTACCTTTTCTTCTTTGATTCCAGATTCATGTGCTTTTGTTAATATTATTGTATGTCTTGTCCTTTGTTGAGTTGTAGTTATCTCTTTTACATCTTATGTTACATTATGCTTTACAATCTCCCCCTATTTGATTGGATAGAGTTCGATAAGCAAATACTTCGAGGATAACTCAACTAACTAAGGAAACATGAAACTAATTAGAGTAAGACAGCGTAATAATATTAAATGCATTCTGGATCAGATATATATACATTTCCAAATTTCATAAATCAAAAAACAATTAAACTTTATACAATGAAGTTGCTCCTCTAGTCTGAGCTGATAGTTCTTTTGTTATTTGCTTCAATCTTCAGTCCATTCCAATCTCACCTTCTTCAATCATTGGATCAGAGTTAGCAGCTTGATAATCAATCACTGATAGATAGTGCAGTGGTTCTCCAGGTTTAAGGATTGCTCCTTGGATGTGTCTTCCAATATATTCAACCTCTTGACCCACTCCAGCCCATAACCATGCAATGTTAACATCTTTCTTGTTTAGCTTTGGCATGTTTGGCAGTCTGGTATGCACTTCCAATCCTCTTTCCACTCTTTTCCTATAGTAAGGAACATTCTCCATTAGAAATCTTCTAAGAGTGTCTGCTGCTTTGTCCTTCTCCGTTGATGAGAATCCAGTGGATCTAAGATACTTCTCAACTGAGATTAGATAGATACTTGGGTAGTCCCTCAGTTTGTCCTCAACCAAATAGCAGATTCTGAACAAGGCATTCGTCATGAATCTAACCATTGGAGGATCTTCAGTAATCTCTGGACCGACTTTCATCAAGATCTCCTTAACATGCTCACGAAGCAGTTCATTTAATCTTGTAGTTCTTTGAATCTTGATGAGTATCACCTGTAGTTCTTCCTCAAAACTGCTTGGTGTCTTTCTCTCTCAGCTTGCCTGGCATCTATTTCAGCTCTTTGAGCTTTCACCATCTCCAAGGCAGCTTCTTCTTCCAGTGATAGAGAATTTGCTTCTTCTTCCATATCATCATCCATAATTATGATGTTCTATTGGCTCTGGATAATATGGCTCATGCTCCTCCTGTAGTGGTTGCTCTTGCATGATCTCAAATTCCTCCTCACTTTTTTTCTTCTTGCACACTGTCTTCAATCCAGTACTGTCTAACTGGAATAGCTTCATTGGTTTCCCAAACTCCCCATCTAGTTGTTTTCCAACCTTCATTAGTCACTTCATTTGTTTCCCCTTCTCCAACTTTCTCCCCCTTAGTTGAGGAATCCTCGATGAAGTTATCCTCATTGTAAAAGGTAGTAGAAGGATCAGGTTTTTGCTGTGAAGGTCCGGGTTGTTGGTTCCTCAACATATTCCATAATCTCCTTGAGGGTGGATTGAACATGTACCTATAGGTAATAGCAAATCATCAATATTTGGAAGGGTTAGGGTGTCACTCCTCACGTTTGGCTCTGCGTGTACACTCAACGTTTCTGTCGGTGTTTCACTCATTTTACCTTTCCCACTCAGGCCAGGTGTAAGTGTTTTTGTTTCACTCAATCCCTTTGTGCTAGTTGTACCTGCAGAAGAAAACACCGTAGCCATCCTTAAGGAGGTCACCGGTGGTGCAATGGGGCTTCGCAAGTCCCCGTCCTTGGTTAAACCAAGTTGCTGATCATCCTTAGATGATATATCCTTTGTAGGATCTAGAGTTTGAATCTCTAGGGGGTTAGAAACAGGCTCTTTTAACAGCAGAGATCCCGAATCTTCCCCGATAATCTGTGAAGACTTTACCTCAGTTGACTTCTCAATAGTAATTGATTCATTGCCAACGAGTTGCCGATCTGCACCTACGTCAGACCCTTTACCCGCAGGATCCAGATATGTTCCATCTGGGGAGGTAGACAATGACCCTTTAGATTGTGCATTTAGGTCAAAGCCTTCTCTCGACGTCTGTGAAGACCCTTGGTTCTTAGAACCTTCAACCAGTGAACCTGACCGTAATATGGTCGGAACACCAGTTGCTTCCGTCAATTCTTCCTTACTTGATTGAGCTATTGGTTCAGATATAGCTTTCGTTAGCGTAGCCCAATCAGCATCAGAAAAATCAATAAAGGGCGCTTTGGAAGTTTGAAATAAAGTATCAACAGTTGCCTCGGTTTCTGTTCGTCTCCTTTTAGAGGAAGGCAGAGCTGCTGTTGAAGGGTGTATCTCCTTATGTGGTGCTGCTAAGGCACTATCTCCCTCTACACTCACGGATGTCTGAATATTGGGTATAGGATGGGAAGGAGGCTCGTTTATTGTTTCATTTGGCTCTTCCAAAGGCTCTTCGACCGTGGTTAGAGGTTGTGGGTTTGCAACCTCCTGGTCTGGAATGGCCACTGAGGGCTCTGGATCAACATCCATTGGTTGTGGCACAGGAGCCAGTTCAGGTTCAGGAATGTTACCTTCAATTACCTGTTCCCCTGGGGGTAGAAGTGGTAGGGGCACCGTTCTTGGATATTCAGTGAGAACAGTGGGTACCCCTGGAAGATGATTCTTTCTCCCTTATGAGAGCGGTTATTGCATTGCTCTTCATTCTCATGCACTCCATGGTCTCCTCACCTTCGAATGTCTTTGCTGTTTAATACAAAAACTATCGAAAACCTTTTGTTGAAAAACTATCGAGAATTAAAATAAAGGAAAAATTAATTCTCTCCGATAGATTTTCTTTTTATTTCAAAAACCATCGAGAATTTAGATATTATTTAATTAAATTCACTTCGATGCATTTTCAAATTTTCTTCAAAAACTATCGAGAATTGTTTTCGATAGATTTTCTTTTTCCTTTTCAAAAACCATCGAAATTAACTTTCGATAGATTTATCAATGTACTTGAAAAACTATCGAATTTCCTAAATTCGATATTTTTTGCTTCTGTCTTCATTTTAAAACCTGTTCATGTTTTAAAAATCAAAATTTTAATTTCCTGCCTAGTTTTAATTCTAATAAATCTTTTCAAATTTACCAAAATCAATTCTTAACAGAAAATTCACAATTTTCTTAGAAAAAAATCAATTAAATATCATTGAGTGATATTAACCAATTAAAATATAATCAATTATGCTGCATTAATCTACAATGTTAAAAACAAAGCAAATTAATTCAAATTAAATAGATGCTAGAATATTTAGAACAAATATTAGCACCTAAATAATTTTTAGAATTAATAACTAATTAAATGCCAGAAGATATATCATCCATAATTATGACATAAAATTAGTACAAAAATCCTAACTACGAGAATTGCTCCAGAAAATAAATTCACGAGTCCTAAGGATATAGCAATTCTTAAACTCATGTATTCACCAGGACTCTCTGCAGTTACTGACTTCTAATCAAAATCAATTAGAAAGATTTAACATCCCAAGTTCACCAACCAGCTTATTGAAAGTGGATTCATCAAGCGGTTTAGTAAAGATGTCTACAATTTGATCCTCTGTGGGTACAAAATGTAACTCCACAGTTCCATTCATGACATGCTCTCGGATAAAATGATACCTGATGTCGATGTGCTTCGTCCTCGAGTGTTGCACTGGGTTGTTTGAGATTGCTATGGCACTTGTGTTGTCGCAAAATATTGGAATCTTTGTCAACAAAAGTCCATAGTCACGGAGTTGGTTTCTCATCCACAAGATCTGAGCACAACAGCTACCAGAAGCAATGTATTCAGCCTCAGTTGTTGATGTGGAAACTGAATGTTGCTTCTTGCTATACCAGGAAACTAACCTTCTTCCAAGAAACTGACAGCTTCCTGAAGTACTCTTCCGATCAATCTTACAACCTGCAAAATCAGAGTCTGTGTATCCAATAAGATCAAATCCTGTATCTTTAGGGTACCAAATTCCAAGATTTGGGGTTCCCTTAAGATATCTAAATATTCGCTTAACAGCTATTAGATGAGATTCTTTAGGATCAGACTGAAATCTAGCACACAAGCATGTTGCAAACATTATATCTGGTCTACTTGCAGTGAGATAAAGTAATGAGCCTATCATACCTCTGTAGCCTGTGATGTCAACCTTCTTACCAGTTTCATCCTTATCAAGCTTAGTGGCAGTTGGCATAGGAGTCTTTGCTGTAGATGAGTCTTCCATCTGATACTTCTTCAGAAGATCTTTGATGTACTTGGACTGACAAATGAATATACCATCTTGTTTTTGGTATACTTGCAGTCCAAGAAAGAATGACAATTCACCCATCATGCTCATTTCATAACTACTCTGCATTAACTTAGCAAATCTCTTGCATAGATCATCATTAGTAGAACCAAATATTATGTCATCAACATATACTTGTACCAATATCAAATCATTTTTATGTTTTTTGACAAAGAGAGTTTTGTCTACGACACCTCTTGTAAAATCATTTTCAAGTAAGAATTCAGAGAGAGTGTCATACCATGTCCTTGGAGCTTGTTTGAGTCCATAGAGAGCTTTGAATAGAAAGTACACAAAGTCTGCCAGTTTTGAATCCTCAAAACCTGGAGGTTGTTCCACATACACTTCTTCTTCTAACTCCCCATTCAGAAAAGCACTCTTCACATCCATTTGATATACCTTGTAATTGGAATGTGCTGCGAATGCCAGAAACATTCTGATGGCCTCAAGTCTTGCTACTGGTGCATAGGTTTCATCATAATCAATACCCTCTTCTTGAGAGTAACCTTTAGCAACCAGTCTAGCTTTGTTTCTCGTTATAATGCCATCTTCGTCTAACTTATTTCTGAATACCCATCGTGTTCCAATAACAGATTTTCCCTTAGGCCTGGGTACCAGCTTCCAAACTTTCTGCCTTTCAAACTGATTGAGTTCCTCTTGCATAGCAATCACCCAATCTGGATCATCTAGAGCATCTTCAACTTTCTTAGGTTCTGTTTCTGAAAGAAACCCAGAATAGTGACATTCATTTTGTGATGTTCTCCTAGTTCTCACTCCTGTGTCCGGATCACCAATGATCAAGTGAAAGGGATGATCTCTATTCCATACCCTTTGTCTTGGCAGATGCGATCCTGATGATTCTCCTTGTTCTAGATGTTGTGGAGTGTGACTAGTTGATCCTTCTCCTGCTCCCCCTGAGTTGTTGACGGTTTGATCTGTTGATTCTGAAGACTGACTAGTGGATCCTGTAGAATGTTGAGGATCTCCACTTTGGTCACCACTTTGTCCAGAATCATTATCATTATGATTATTATTAATGACTGTAACAACTTCAGGTACTTCTTCATTGTCAGAGAGATCTCCTGATAGATTTTCAAATACCAAGGATTCAGAGTTCTCTCCAGTTTGCAGGCCTGGTCTTTTGGTGTCGTCAAATGTTACATTAAAGCTTTCCAACACCTTCTTATCTTCAATCACATATACCCTGAACGCCTTAGATTCCAGAGAATAGCCCAGAAAAATGCCTTCATCTGCTTTGGCATCAAACTTGCCAAGATGTTCTCCATCTTTAAGTACAAAGCACTTTGCATCAAACATATGAAAGTACTTCATTGTTGGTTTCTTGTTGGCCATAAACTCATACGGAGTCTTTTCATGATCTTTGTTAATCAGGGTACGATTCTGAGTGTAGCAAGCTGTATTCACTGCTTCAGCCCAAAAGTAAGTGGGAAGTTTTGATTCACTCAACATGGTCCTTGCTGCTTCAACCAAGGTCCTGTTCTTCCTTTCCACTACTCTATTATGTTGAGGAGTTCTTGGTGCTGAAAACTGTCTTGATATTCCTTTCTCTGAGCAGAAATCATTTAGAACTGCATTCTTGAATTCAGTTCCATTGTCTGATCTGATTGTCCGCACAGGTAGCTTAGCTTCCACTTCTATCTTCTTGATGTGATCAATGATTAGTTGTGTTGCTTCATCCTTTGATTGTATGAACAACACCCACGTGTACTTGGAGTAGTCATCCACCATCACCAATGCATATCTATTTCTTGAAAGTGACATAACATTAACTGGACCAAATAAATCCATATGAATCAGCTGTAATGGTTCAGTAATGCTTGTCAATTCTTTGCTTCCATGTGATGCTTTCTTCGACTTCCCCTTTTCACATGCTTCACATAGTCCCTCCTGATTGAATTCCATCAGGGGCAACCCTCTCACTAACTCTCTCTTTACCAAAGAGTTCATAGTTTTGAAGTTCAAGTGTGAGAGCTTCTTGTGCCATAGCCAACTTTGTTCTGAAGATACCTTTGCATAGAAACATGTAACTTCTCCTTCACTGGTAGAACTTAAGTCAGCTATAAACAAATTTCCTTTTCTCACTCCCAGTAGAGTAAGCTTCTCATCCTTCCTGTTGGTGATCAAGCACTTGTCCTTTCTAAAATCTACATTGTAGCCTTTATCACGGAACTGACTGATACTTAGAAGATTGTGCTTTAATCCTTCAACAAGAGAGATGTTCTCAATGATGACATTTCCAGCTTTCAATTTACCATATCCCGTAGTGAATCCTTTGCTGTCATCTCCAAAGGTCACAGTAGGGCCGGTCTTCTTAACCACCTCTGTAAGCAGGGACTCTTCACCTGTCATATGTCTAGAACAACCACTATCCAGAATCCACACGACTTTTGAGCTTTTAACCTTACCCTGCAATCACAGATTGATTAAGCGGACTTTGGTACCCAAAGTTGTTTGGGTCCTGAAGGTTTAGATACTTTAACAGGAGTAACATTCAACTTAGTCTTACCCTGCTTGACATTCATAGTATCTGTGGATTTAACATTACTAGTGTTGTTGCTATTATCATTCATCAACTTAAAATAAGCATGCATGATGTTGTACTTACATAGCAAACACTCTTTCTTCCCACAGGGCTCATGATTATCAGGCATGTCAGACATGTCATGCATTTCAGAAGTATTAGCAGTTTCTACTTTAACCTTTTTACATGCATGTGTAAGGTGTCCAGCAGAATTACAAATAGAGCACAACTTCCTAGATACAATGGGAGAATATGGAACCATTTCCTGATTAAAAATCTTCTTCTTCCCATTCCTGTTCTTTTTAGAACTACTAACTAAGTCACCTACTTCAGTTTTAGGTAATGCAACTTTTACTGAGCTCTTAGGCAACTTAGTCTTTACCTCTTTTTCCTTCAATAAATCCTCCTCAAGCAATTCTTGTCTAATGAAAAGATCATCCTCATGAAAAAGTGGTGGAAAAGGCTTAACAAAAACTGGACAACTAACATTCTTAAGAACATGTGGAGTATTCCTTTTGACAATTGAAGGTGTCACAGGGAATTCCACTATCTTCTTACCAGCTTTCTTGTTATAGTCAAATCCTATAGCATTTTTATTCTCTATGGCCTGAGTATCAATGATTTCCTTAGCCACTAGAGCGGAATTCTTAAAAGCATTCAGTTTCAAATCTAAATCTGAAATCTGCTTCCCGAGGATAGTCTCTATCTCATCATTACAATTGACCTTATTTTCTAAGTACGCATTCTTTTGCTTAAGATCTTCTAATGTGACAGCTACAAGCTCTAGTTCTTCATTTTTAGATTCTAGGTTTTTAATCTTAAGAACTAGTTTAGCATTTTCCATTTCTGATGCTAGCATGCTTGTGTGTACATTAAACAATTCTACACTAAGATCTTGCACAGTTTTCTTGTACTCAGAATTAGACATATCAATTGTAGTTAAGATAGGTACCTGAGATGATTGTGGTGATTCCTCTGAAGAGTCAGCCATTAGAGCAACATTTACATATTCCTCCTCTTCATCCGAATCAGTATCATCCCAGTGCTTTCCCTCTGCTATATAAGCTTTCCCTTTCTGCTTTCCAGAGAATGCCTCCAATTGTTGTTTAAGCTTGGCATTCTCTTTCTTCAACTCATCATAAGAATCCTTCTTTCCATAGACATCTTTCATGTCTCTCGCTTGACGAGGCTTCCGGCATTCCGTGGCGAAATGCCCTAACTCATTGCAGTTGTAGCATCTTGATTTGCTTCTATCAATCATGCCAGTCTTGTAGCCTCCCTTAAAGCCTGTACTAGGTGTATAATTGCTCTTCTGGAATCTGTTGGTTGAGCCCTTGAACTTGTACTTAGGGTTTCTCTTGAAACGAATGTGGCTAAACTTTGCAGCTAAGTACGCCATGGTTTTGTCTTCCATTTGCTCAAGCTCTTCTAGGGTGTAGTAATCACTTTCATCAACACCCAGATTCACAGAATCCATTTCTGCTTCTATTATCACCTCCTTTCTAGCTCTAGGGGTTTGAACCTGAATCTCAGAAGTTATTGGTTCATCCACTACAAGTGCTGCTGATCTCACAAGTGCATTGTGCTTGTTCTCCACTGTCCCTGATCCATAGATTATCACCCTTTGTTCCTGTTCCATCTCATAGGTCTTCAACTTGCCATAGATCATCTCTAATGACATCTTTGTGAAGTCAATTCTTTCCCTAATGGATGATGACTTGTGTTCTACATGATGGGGCAGCGTCATCATGAACTTCCTGTTTGATTCTCTCAGTGGATAGGTCTTTCCTTTCATTGCCAATTCATTGAGAAGCTTAGTATATTTCTCAAAGACCTGAGTTATACTTTCTCCTGGCAGGGACCTAAACGCTTCATATTGAGAAGTCAGGATGTCCAATCTGTTTTCCTGCACGTCTTCAGTTCCTTCCATTATCAAGTTAATGGTATCCCACATATGTTTCCCGCTTGTACAGTTCATCAACTGATAGCTCATTTCCTTGTCTGCGGAGTCTGCTAATATCAACATCAATCCTGTATCCAATCGAATCAGTTCTTTGTCAGAATCTGTATACTCAGTTATTTCCTTAGGTTGGGTGCCTTGAGGAATCCTACTACCATCAGGAGCTGTAGATTCACTAACTGGTTTCATTGGTACAAACGGTCCGTTCTCTAATATGCCAATGTATAACGGATTTGATGCCTTGATAAATAACAACATCTTCATCTTCCACAAACCGAAATCATCTCTAGTAAACGGGGGAACTTTAATACCAGCTGTTGTCTTTGGTGCACTCATGGTTTCTGAAAATTCCAAATTGTTTAAAATTCAAGAAATTCCAATTAAATGAAAAATTTTGAAAGTTAAAAAAATTGCTTCGAATTTTCACGCTACGTTTGATTTTGGTCACATTCACCGGATCTGATTTGTATGTCAATCAAGTAGCTCTGATACCAATTGTTAGGTCCAAAGTATCGTAGAAGGGGGGGGTTGAATACGATACTCACAAATAATTTCAATTTCGTTCGCGGATTAATCTTTCAGTTCTATAACGAAATCAAACACACCAAACCAAATCAAGTTTCGGGGAATATATCTTTTTATAAATATAAACCTCGAGGGGTGCTACAATTTCTAATCCGTAGATTAGCTTCAATGAGTTTAAGGTTACACAAATACAAAACAATGATCAAGTTCTGAGCACTATTAATTTCTCTGATAATTTCTCCGGCTCAATTCTCTCTCTCAGTAATGTTTCTGTGTTGAATGCCTTAACTGAAGAAGACACTTTCTTCACTCTGTTTTAACTGTAGACTTTGGTTTGAAAAACCATCGAACCAAACTTGTAGAAACAATCCTGGCCGTTGGATCTTCATCAACTTGAAAAACAAAGAATACTTTTCACCTGCTCCTTTAAACCATCGAATGAAATAAATCATTTTACCATTCGATAGTTTTTAAAACAAAACTATCGAATGCCAAATTGATTCATTTTGGTTTTCTTTGAATCACTTTTCATTCCATTCGATAGTTTTCTAAATAGAAAAACTATCGAATCATTTTCTTGTCTTTTATCAATTAATGATTCCACTGAGCTCCTGGGTGTTTAAGTAATAGACTGTATCACTTTCTTCTGAGACGATAAAACAACTTGATCTTTTCAGTGCCGTCACCTAGTGCAACTGGTCTGGTTCACAGATGAATAACACTTGATCAATTCTTCTTTTATGTCTTCAATTCAATGCTGCTGATACGTCCCTTGTCGTTCTGGTTGCTTCATTTAAATCACTGGAATCCCGTGGTACTTAACCCTAAATCATTCACATACTTCTGTCGTCTTGAAAGTCTTGTTTCTTTTGCTGTCACTGAGGCTTGAACATTTTCATGAACTTCTTTCCGTGACCTGTTTACGGACTTCAAGAATACATAACGTATTTTGATTTTTTGAGTTTACCTTTTCTTCTTTGATTCTGGATTCATGTGCTTCTGTTAATATTATTGTCTGTCTTGTCCTTTGTTGAGTTGTAGTTATCTCTTTTACATCTTATGTTACATTATGCTTTACACTGATGATCAATCCTGATCCCAGTCCTGATATGCATCTTGATCCTGACGACCATGCAATCCTGATGACGTCAGCAATCCTGATCAGTTGAGTCTAGCTCCTGACAATCATTGAATTCTGATCTAACAGTTATGATAACATAAATAAAATATAAAATTAAGAACGCAAAGCATGAGTTAAGATTTGAAATACTAATGGTGTGTTTGGTTGGGATGAATGAAAATGGAAGGAATGAAATTTGAACTATAAATGTGTGTTTTTCATCTTTTTCATTCCTTCCCCCGTTCCATTCACAATCACCTAACCCAAAACTCAAACACCTCACTTTGAGAAGGAATGCTCCATTCATCCACATATCCATTTTCTTTACAAATATTATCATAACAAATTTGTACTTACTCATTTTTTTCCCCAAATTTTCCCTCCAAACTCTATAATTTCTCATCAATTTTACTCATTTCAATCCATTCTCCCCAACCAAACACAACATAAGAGTACAACTTGAAAGGTTCCTTTGAATATGGAAGAGTCCATTCACTCCTTTTTCTAATCTTGTTTTTAAGGTGTGTCTCTCTCTAAAGTACGACTATTTTTAATTATATTCTATATTATGATATGATCTCGGCTCTCTACAATATGTGTAAAAAAATTTTTGATGTTTTAAAAAGAAAATACAAGTAATTTTCGAAACATTGAATGCAAATTATTTTAGTTGTTCCTGTTGAAATTTTGATGTTGTATCACTTTTAAATTGTAGATTATAGATAATTATGTTATCTTCCCATGAATTGTAAAATCATTCAATTCCAACGTTTAAAATTCGAGTTTGGACCAAGCAGAGATAAATGTGCGTTTGGTCTAATAAATTTGAATTCCTTGTGACTAAAGTCCAAATAAGCTCTACTATTTCCAATTTTGAACTTTTTTAATTTTCTGTTATAAAACATTAAAATTTATTTAATAATATTCAATTATTTAGAAAATACTATAAATGTGTGAATCAAATTTAATAAATAAATATAAATATATACTATATCATCTATTTTTCTCTATTCTCATCTATCAATCTACAAAACTTGTAAGTCTTTAGAATTATTTATTCAATTTGTATTTTGTTTAAAAGACTCGTTAAAAGCTACATTGGATTGACTTATTAAGTTGAGCTGAGTTGAGTGAAGTTGAGTTCGATGACAATTTGAAATGATTAGAATGAAAATAAGCAATAATTTAAAATTTGAATATAAGCATGATTTATGATCGGCTGAGAGCAAAAATTAATGAATTAAATATGATTGAATTTAAAGATATTATATAAGATAATAAGACATAAGAGAATTAAGTTTAAAATTATTAGTTTAATTAATAACTAGAATATTTCATATATTGGTACAATGATATTTCACATTTGAACTCATCCATTATTAGATTGGTTAGTTTATAATCTGTGTAGAGGCTGAGAACTATAAGATGTGAACTGTAGAAACGCCAAACCTAAAGGATACAAAATGCAATTTAGTATCTTGTCAAAAAAAAGATAAAAATGCAATTTAGTAAAAAAAGTTGAAAGAATTTGAAAACAGTATTAATGAAATGAATTCGGTAGGAGACAAAGAGGGCGGATAGATTAAAAGAGAGAGAGAGAGAGAGAGAGAGAGAGATATGGTAACAGAGCAAGGTGGTGGTGCGGCGGTGAAAATGGTAACAGAGCAAGACATAGCAGAGAGTGTAGAGACTCTCCTTCGAGAGGCAAACCCTAATTTCACTACTTACACATCATTACACGATGTCGTTGAGCAGCTAGAGTCGAAACTAGGGTTTAATCTCTCCCACAAGATCGATTTCATTCGCAGTCACATCCAGTATCTCCTCCGCCCTCCTCCACAATTTCTCCATCCACAACCTCCCAAAGACCATTTTGCCCTTGAACAACATCCTATTTTCCACCCTGCCCTTGCTCCTCCTCCTCGCACCACTTCACAGGAGTTATCTTTTCGGCCCCCGCAATCGCAACAGCTGCAATTCGAGACGTATGCAGCTGCTGCTGCTACTACCACTACTACGAGTACTAGTACTTCTGCTGTCCAGGGATCGCCTGCACCTCAATCTCTTAAAAAGAGGTTTGCTTTCTTCTTTCTCATTGTCATAATTCTATTTCTTCTTTTTTTACCGCTGTACTATTTTACATTTTGCTCTTAAATATTTATGTGGACGATATTTGTTAGATATGTATTTGTACGATTAAATATGTATGTGAAAGAGTGATACAAGTTATTAGTATATTCAATCACTGAAACACGTGGCTTTGAATATCTTAATTACATTCAAAAACTTCTAGCCTTGCTCCTTTTAGTTGATCATGAATATTTTCAGCACCATGATATCTTTGAGGTTGATGTGGCTTCCTTGCTCTTCACAATGAACAATTGATTAACACTGTCTTGCATGACTGCTTGTTGCGTAATCATAATCCTTCAAATTTTCAGTTGAGCTGTTAAATTTTGATGTTTTTTGATTTTGCCAAGTTTCACATTGACATTCTTAGCGTTCACCTATTTGGTTGCTATAGCAGATGTTTTGTAAATCTAGGTGTTAAAATGCATTGGAATTTAAAAATTATATTGGTTTGGCCATCAAGCGTATGGTAGTAAATCTATTATGTCGTCATCATGGGTTCCCTATGCACTGACCAAAACTTGCCCAGCACTAATGTTGAGCACAAAACCAAATAATTGTTGTTGGCTATTTTACATTTGTATTTGGATGGAAGTGCATTTGTAAATATATATTTGTATTATCAATTAGCAAAAAAGTTTTTGTATTATCTACTCCCTTCATCACAATTTATATGGCTTGTTTGACTTCTCCACTTGCATTAAGAAAACTTAAATGTTTTAGCTTGTAGACTAACTTACCTTTTTTTACAGTTAGTCATGTAAGTTTATGAGTAAATATGTATGTGTCCTAATAAGAAAGAGAAAGAGAGTGTACATGCATATATTATATTCTAATTTTCTACATAATGTGCTCTCAATCTATTCTCCTCAAATTACGGTATCAAATTAGGTATACAAGGAAATATAATGTATAAAAAAGGATCTATCTGTATTGTATTTTTGGGACAGACTAATATGGAAATTCACCCATTTAAATTGGACGGAGGGAGGAAGTAATAGTATTCTAGTATTTCCAGGTCTTTGATTTGGTTAAAAGGCTATTTGTCCAGTGAGGAAGATTTTTTCTTTGTTTGTTCTCGCCTAAAATATGTCTTATTTATTCTAGTCTCATATTCATAGCTATCATATGAAGGGAAGAAGATAGCTATCGATTCTAGTCTTTCATTTCCATTCATTTTAGATATATGGTAGTAGTTATTTAATAGAAATCTAGATAATTATTATAATTGGTCTTCTTTTATCAATGAATTGGACTTATTCTCCATGTTTGAGGATTTCTGTTTAAATAATTCTAATCTACATAATTTTGTCTTACATAATTGTAGTACATGGATTTTTTGAAACATGTCCGGATGTACGATGTGTTTTATATCCGTTATTTCAACTCTTTCTTAAGCTTGTACTACATTAGTGGAATCAAGATAAAAAATTCTTGTAATCTTTTGATTTGCCTATTTTCA
Source organism: Heracleum sosnowskyi (assembly GCA_030848705.1). NCBI lineage: Eukaryota > Viridiplantae > Streptophyta > Magnoliopsida > Apiales > Apiaceae > Heracleum > Heracleum sosnowskyi. The sequence goes on from CM061244.1 coordinate 75,278,150, forward strand.
ATTTTGATCAGCTTTTTAGCATGTCTATTCATAATTTTCATCTTGATGGACTACTTCATGATCTTAGAGCATCTCTAGTAGGGGTACCAAGGTCTATGTGGCAGTTGCAAAGGGTGCCAAAAGAAGTTGCCAACTTTTGGCACCCTTGTGGAAGCACCTCAATTAGGAAAAAAACACAAGGCCCATACTTTGTTTTATCTAATTTTTCTTTTATTTATTTGTCACATAATAGTAAGTACTCAATTTATGTGGGCGACCATTTAGGCACCTTGTATGGGGTCCTAACTATTAGAGTTAGGAGGGTGTCAAACGTTACACATGACTGAAGTGAAAATAAAATATATTATTTTTAATGTGGTTGCATTGTTTGGCACCCCTAAAGGATAGGGTTCTAGATGATGGATTGATGTTAGAATATAAGAAAAAGATGTGTTTCCTTTTTTAGATATTATTGGGTGGTTAGTTTTTAGGATTAACACCTGTAAAAGGAGATGTAATAATTTATTATTAGAAGATTGGCTTTGATTGATTAATTGAATTAAGATACGTCTCCAGGTTGCGGTCCTAACAAATTCTTCTCTTGTACCGTTTACAAATCCTAGAAAGTCTTAGGGGTAGTGGCTCTCTTGAGGTTAATTCACCTTAGTGCTAGTGGATTTTCAGAATCCAATAACATCTATCGTTTTGATTGTTTTCTACATCAGATTGTACAAGAGGATGTTGATGATTCAAACTTCAAAGTTTCAAGGTCTTTAAGATGTCAAAATGACTTCCCAAATAGTCACATTGACTTTGTTATTCCCAATTGATTCAGTGAATTGTGTTATTGATATCTACCATTGTCTTCCAGCAGATTGATTCCATACTTGTTTGAGGTCGTGCCATCATGCATGTACTTTTATATAGAGTGTTATTTGAGCCTCTGAATTTTCATTCAACATAAAAATCGATCTCAATTTTTTTTAAGGAGAGGAGATTGAGGCAAATCGTAAAACAGTATGACTAGTTAATTAATGCATATTATTTAGATATATGTTGTATTATGTAATTAAGAATTTTTTAGAATCTAGATAAATGGAAACAACTTTCTAATCATATAAATTTGGTAACTTATTAGAATAATACCCCAGACCCTGCTCTTTGAGCGGGATACACTGGGTATGTTTAGCTTTTTTATTAGAATTATTGCTTTAATTTGTGCTGTGGTTTGCAAATCTAGCTATTTAAACAGTTGTAACAATTTTTAATTTTGTTTGACAGAGTTGAATTACATAAATCTTTTGACATAAATCTGTGGATTTATAGTGTGCCAGTGTGGTTTACGAATTCTTTGCAAAATTGTTTTTATTGCGCTACATCAGAAAACCGAATGAGGCTGGTGACCGAAGAATGAAATCCTTACTAGTAAATACATATATCAGAGCCATTGATTTGAGCGTAGAAACGGGGCATTCTATTTGTTGTTGATCTTCTTGTGGGAAATAAGAGGCGTGTACCCCTATTGGTCCATATGATTATTTTACATGCTTTTGAACAACATAGTATATCGTTCTTAATATTAGAATTAAATATTTCTCATGCAACTACACTCTACTGCACGTGAACTCTGCATTTCCCACTCTTTCTAATGTTTCCCCCTCAGCAGACTTTTCATTGTTATCTTCTTATTACTCCAACTTTTATGTTGCTTGTTTGGTGGTTGATGTTATATTGTCTCTCAGTGCTCAAAAGGTAAAGAGAAAAAGAGGTGGACCAGGTGGCCTCAACAAACTATGTGGAGTCTCTCCCTTGCTACAGCCTATCGTTGGTCATCCAACACTACCTAGGACTGAGGTTAGCACTTGTAACTGCACATATTGTTTACTACATATTGCTTTTACCTCTAAAACCTGTTGTATTTGGTCCAGATTGTGAAGCAGCTGTGGATATACATCAGAAAAAATAACCTTCAAGATCCAAGTAACAAGAGGAAAATAGTCTGCAACGATGAGCTGCGTTTAGTTTTTGAGACGGACAGTACTGACATGTTCAAGATGAATAAGTTGTTAGCTAAACATATCATCCCACTTGAACCAACAAGTATGTTCCAGTTTCTAGTTCCCTATTTTTTTAAGGTTATTAATTAATTTGTTACATGAGAAATTTACTCTCTGGTGCTTGCAGAGCCGACAAATCGAGTGTCGAAGAAATCGAAGGCCAATGCTGAACTTGAAAATAAATGTGATAGTAAATGTACCGATGTTGTTCCAATTGTGATAATATCCGAAGAACTGGCAAGCTTTTTTGCTACTGACGAAAGGGAGATGTCACAAGCAGAGGCTTTGAGACAAATTTGGGAATACATAAAAGTCAACCAGCTTGAGGTTGGTAACCAGATAAGTGGTCTTGAGAGAGAGACTTGTTTACGCCTTTTGAATTAAAATTTTAACTCATCTTGAACATATGGATCTTTTTTATTTGTGTCTTTTGGACTGGGAACGTATGATTGTTAGTGAGCAAAGTATATTTAATGAAATTGTAGGATCCTTCAAATGCGATGGTGATATTGTGTGATTCGAAGCTTCAAGAGCTCCTAAAATGCGAGAGCATTTCGGCTTTGGGTATACCTGAGATGTTAACACGCTATCATCTATGCAAGAAATCGGATATGGAATCCCGTTAACTGGTTAGTATTATATGTTACTAATTCACATGCACTTTCGACTGAGGTTTATCGTTATTTTATAGTTCTTTTATTGCTCCAGATATAGATTTCCCTTTCATTCACACCTATTGGTTTTCTACTATGCTTTTAATGAACTAGTTGCATTGCGAGGCATTCAATTCCTTGGAAAGAGCCCTCTTTCATACTTTCTGTTTCATGGCTTGGGCTTAAAATATGACTTTTATAACCCTCCTACTAAGTGCATTTATGTACAAGTGTCGATCCAAATCAACTTACTAAAGGAAGTCAAAAACTGTATATTCAAGTCATTTCCTTATCTTTAATGATGTAGCCGGCTGTGCTTATCATTGCTGAAGCTGAATTTAAGCACTTCGTACTCTGTCATTCTTTACATACAGCTCTGGCCTCTGAATTGTGCAGTGTACATTACCAGAAAAACATATGTTCCAAATTAGTGCTGTCAAATTAATCTGGCATGATATAATTTGTTGCAGGTTCAAAAAATATGTATTCACATATAGATGCATGATGTTGTAACTGACCTACTTTGCTGGCGTTGAAAAGCTTCAGGAGGATTATTGTTTGTGATTTTTACTTCTTTTTTTTCGGCACTGAGGAAGCAGGGAAAACATTAGAGGCTCCACTAGAAGGATGGCGTCCTGCTGTGTGCTAGCAGGTAGTACAATGACAAATTGACTGTTGATACAGGATAGCAGTGTAGCTAGCTCAGGTGTTAATATTGTATTCTGATGGGAGTTTCTAACCCCTTTAAAGATGTTTAGGAAAACAGATTGAAAATGTAATTAGATAATGCAGACCTTTGTTTTCTGATATTAGGCTAAGGGAATTACTATCTTATAGCAAGTATTTGAAGATTATTGTCACTTGCAATGTCTCACTATACCGGATTTGTGCTAAATAGTTGATGTACCACCATCTCAAACCGGGTGTCTTTGTGGAAATGTAGTTAGGTCTGTGCAATTGCAAGATGCGATAGTGCTGAAGAGGACAGTTAATACAGTAGTGGCTACCATTGTAGTAGCATTGATGGGATCAAACATAGCATCAGCACAAACACAAAATGGCGCAGCTGTATTTTTTCAATTCAATCATCCATTTTTATGGTCCTTGAATATTTTTATTTCTGGTTTTCAAATTTTTTTAAAGTATACTAATAAATTATCTATATTCAATGTAGAACTTTTTTGGAGTTTAAACCGAAGGAAAAAAAGAATTGGAACTCCAGCCTTTTAGTAAAATTGCAAATATGGCTGCATCCACATATTTGTTTGCCTGATCATGAGCTTCTTCCAGTTCCTTGTCCCAGGTGTTGCATGTTGTCAACAAGTTTAGTGCAGCTGCTTTGACTCTAGTGCAGCTGCTTTGACTCCAAAGGCAGGTGTGTTCGTCTGACAGCATGTCCAATCATCAATAAATATATATGATGATTATCTCTACAGTCATCATTATCTCTACAAGTCATCATTATCTCTACAGTCATGATGATTAACTTAGGGTTAAAACATACTCTTCTATCAAAGATGATCTGTTAGTCATCTGATGATCGAGGAAGTATGAATTTCTCGTATTATTCATTATGTCTAATTCTATTAAGGTTTCTAATAAGATCATAACTGAGAATTTTTCTAAGGGAAGATATCTCTGTTTCTATCTGCATAGAGAACTTATAATAAACCGAACTTGTTCAGTTTTAAATTCTTCTAAATCCCAGATAAGGGCTCTAATTGCTCTATTGTCTTTGTTAGAGACAAATTTCCTAGATACCTGTAATAGATGCTCTAGATATTGATGGTTATCCATATAAATCATGGCATTACCTTCTATATTAACAAACCACGGCTGTGTATTAGTCATAATATTAAGTTCTCAGAGAACTTTGATAATTCTTGTCAATCATTATATATGAATATATATATAAATCAGAATGAATTTAAGGTAGAGATTGTAAGTGATATTACCGGGTATTCTTTTAATGAACTCCATTTGCAGCAATGATTGTAACGTTGAATAAAGCTTCAGTTTGAATTCTTCTTCTCATGTTAATCTGCCTTGTGGTCGCTCAATCCATGGTTGGCGATTTTCCTAAAATGGCCTCCTGTCTAAAGCGGTACTTTCCTGTAACCCAAGCGGACTCCAGAGTCTAAGACCAGACACTAATCATGAGACAAATTTTGAATTCAAACTATACTGTTTTATTCCATACAATATATTACAATAGATTCATTATGAATCTCTTCATAACACTTGCAATCCCTAAGGGGATTACTCACACATTACTTGGACGTTAATACTATATTTTACAACTGATGTGTTCAGTGTGCAAATTTTTTGATGTCCTTTATTCTAAACGGAACTCATCCTTTTATAATATAAGGCATGAGGATCTGTACAAATTATCCTACGTTATTGCTTACGTAGATTGCACATTATTGCTGTACACCGAGTGAAGAGATAAGATTCTCTGTCGGTCATGCTTTAAAGTAGATTCCTTTATCTACTTTTCTTCTCGTCCGCTGCTTTTTCTTCAGTGGAGGAAGTGGAGGGTCCTTCTTCTGTCGATACTGCTTTATCTTTAGAAGTGACGGGTCCGCAAATTTGACAGTCGAGCGATATGCCAAATTTCTTTATCTCCTTTTCTTTTCTTTTGCAAAAGAGACTTTGATGGGATCCTACCGCATCTTTGTGGATGAGCTGTTTTCTGAACGCCACTATTTGGTTATACTCTTCTGTACTTAAACCTTTGTGTGAATAAGAGGTCATTAGAGTATAGACTGTTGCAAGATTAACATGTAGCTTATCTTCCTTCTTAATGCTGAATAGCTTATTGATTAAGACCAATAGTTTCTGTTCAGCAAGTTCTCTTAAGTCCTTCTTCTCTAGTGTAGACTCCATAGCTTGACTAGGGGAATAGACTTTTTCTTTTGCGGAACCAACCTGAACATAATGAAAAGGCTGATTTGGTAGACAGTCGTATTCTTCTTCATTTTCCCAACAGATGACTGTGCTGGTTGTTTTGATGAATATTTTGACATCCTGATTTTTAAGGCAATTTTTCTTGTATGCCTTAACCGCATTTCTGAATTCCTTGGGGAATCTAGATAACTCCAGAAGGTTATTGGATGGATAAACTTGAGCCAATATGCCATACTGATACGCCTCATATACCATTTCTGCATTGGCGTTAGGATATAAGTTAAAATAGCTAATATTCTTCTTATCTGTGGTGAAGAAATGCTCATCAACGAACTCATTTTCCGTGGCTTCTCTGCCATAATGATAGAGATATTTGAACCCTGAATATAGAGTTTCTATGGTATCTTCATCTGTTTGTATCAGCAGTGGTTGCTGATTCTTCGGAATTGAACCTAGAACTGTTTTGCTCGAGGTTTTTTCTTCCTTTGTTAAAGCTCCTTTGTAGGTTGGTTGCAAAGCTTCTGCTGAACTGATCAACTGTAAGGGTGGCTTGACCTCTTGCGTAGTATATATGCCTGCTGCAACTTTTGCTTCAGTAAACGATTTATACTTCTTGTGCTTGATGCCTGAAAAGCCTTTAATTGCTTTCTCGGCAATCTCCCATGTGGTGTAAATCCCTGCATTTGGACCATTAAAAACCACATAATAGGCTTTAGAATTGCCTTTGAATTCGTGAGGAAATGTTGAAGTTTGACCTTCAGTCTTTGTTGGGATTGGAATTCCCCCGTTAGGTCTCAAACTTAAGTCTGAGGGTTTGACTAACGTTGTTGAGGTCTGTACCTCAGTCTGAATTTTTGGCAAATTCACAGCCTTCAACGGATTTGTTGAATCTTTACCTGGAGCCGTTTGCTCAAGATTAGCTTCCACTTTGCTTGTTTCCAAGGAAGGTGTAGAAATGACCTTTTGTTGTTTAGTAAGAGAGAACTTCCTTACATATTCGATCTTGGTTCTGACAAGCTCGAGTTCCTTCAATAGAATGTACTCTTTAATCAAAAGTTGTTCTATGTCTTCCATTTCTGATATATTAAGATATCAGCCTGTAAAGCCAAATAGGCTCTGGGACAAATTGCCCTTTAGTTCTGTGAAGAACTTTGCTATTTCTAGGAGTGTTTGAAGTGTTTGAGGTGTTTATCACTTGAGTTGTGATTTTCTTCATTCTGAGCTCCAGTATTTATAGCTAAAAATTCCTGCAAAAGCAAACGAATGATGAACCAAATGATGTCATTAGTTTTTACCTTTTACTTTTGGAATTCTCTAGTTAAGAAGTCGGCTAGACAGTTCTTAACCCCGTCAAGGTGTTCGGCCTTGAAACTGTACCTGTAAAACCACTGTTGTCAGCGCACTAGTCTTCCCTGTTTGTTATCTCCTTCAATTTTTAATTTAAGGAAATAAGTAAAATTCTTGTTATCTGTCCTGACTAGAAATGTTACAGGGGTAAGATAAATAGAGAATTTACTAATAGCTCTTTTGACCGCTAGATACTCTTTCTCATTAGAATGATATCGGGTTTCTGCGTCTTTAAAGCTTCCTGATGCATATCGACATATTAATTCTTTTTTATCAGAATTAACTGCTTTGAGAACTCCACCCCAATGTTCGTTGGATGTGTCTGTCTCTACGATAAGCTTGTCTTCTGGCTCTGGATGATAGTGAAGGGTTTCGGGCATGAAAACGCAACGGAAAACGCGTAAAAACAGAAAAATAACGAAACCCTCCGCAGGATCCATGCGAAACACGATGTTTAATTCGTGAACAGAATTGTTTACCTTTTAATGAGCTTTATGAATGGTTGATAGATGGAGGTCCTTTGCTTTGATCACCACGTGTCCCACCTTGAGATACACGTCTCTAATCAGTCCACACGAACGCTCGATCGTCCAACGATCACCGGAGTTGGTACTAGCCAAGAACTGCCCTCGGAACTCTCTCTCTCTCTCTCTCTCTCTCTCTCTCTCTCTCTCTCTCTCTCTCTCTCTCTCTCTCTCTCTCTCTCTCTCTCTCTCTCTCTCTCTCTCTCTCGCCTCTCTTTGATTTAGAGCTGCTAGGGTTTTTAGAAAAACGTTTTTTTTCAATTAACCCTAAAACAATACATCATAATGTATTTATATGGAGAGAATTATGGGCCTATACCTAATCTGATTGGGCTTCCAAAACCTAATCTGATTATTAGTAGTATTATTTATTATATTCGAATTATTATATAATTAATCAAGTCCTACTTAATTAATCCAATAATTCAATAATAATAATAATTTAATTAAATTCGAAATTTAATTAATGCTCCGTTTAAAACGTTCTTTATGTGTAACCCTTTAGGCTATTATTACGTTGGCAATAATTTTAATATCTCATAATAAAATTATAAACAATGAGCGGCATCTAGTAATACATCATTGCTACCCAAGTAATAATAATAATTGGTGATCCAATTAAACCTTTAATGAATAATGTTCCATGTAATATAATCCTTTTAACCTTATATTATAGATTAAACTCGAGGCATGGTTTATGTAATCCTCTTCAAAATTTAATCCCGGTTTACTTGATCGATGAGTAGACTATTAAACAAATCACAATTTAAGCGTGGCCATGCATTTCATAGTCTCACTCAATCAAGAGGCCAATATATCACTCCTAAAATAGGAGGGTTAAATCCTATATCTATCATTCATATTTCTCATATGATTCATAATATACCCAATGTCCACCTTTATCATTACCCGGTCAAAGGTAACTTTGAGTAGAATCAAAGTATATTAATTCTCATATAGAAATATAATGATTTCAAGTCTAAGGATCATTACACCATTATCATTGTGAGAATTGCTTATGACACTTGATAACATTTACCATGAAGAATTCACACGGTGGGTCTATCCAGTGCCATGTTCTGCTAACATGCACTTATGTCTTTGACTTTAGTCTCACCATACTTATGACCAATGAGATGTGGTCATCAGTCAACAAACATACTAGTCTTAATGCATTATTATTGCCCTCAAATAATAATACTCGACTAGGGATCTTTTAGGATTATAAACACTACTCATATAATCTCATTTCTAAGTCACATACTTAGAGATATAGAATTCATGCTTATATTCCAAGGACATTTATTATTCTAATATTTATATCGCAGTTAATAAAGACATAATAAATAATTGAAAGAAAATCCATAGAACATATTTATTAATAATCAAAATGTCTTCCCTAAGAACATTATAGTATTGTCTCTAGGGCATAAGGACTAACAATCTCCCACTTGCACTAGATCCAATCACCCATGTATCTAATACCCATGGAACTAGTGTGACCTTCGTGTTTCTGCTGCGACAAAGCCTTAGTCAGTGGGTCTGCAACGTTATCATTAGTATGCACTTTACATATATGTATATCTCCCCTCCTTGTAATCTCTCAAAGTAGATGATATCGTCTAAGTATATGCTTTGCTCGGGAATGGGACCTTGGTTCCTTAGCCTGCGCAATAGCTCCATTGTTATCGCAATAAAGATCAACTGGATCTGCGATCGATGGAACTACTCCAAGTCCCTCAATAAATTTCCGAAGCCAAACAGCCTCTTTGGCCGCTTCACTGGCAGTAATATACTCAGCTTCCATTGTAGAATCAGCTACTGTCTCTTGCTTCGAACTCTTCCAGCTTACAGCACCTCCATTTAGACAAAACACAAACCCAGATTGAGACACAGTATCGTCTCTGTCTGTTTGGAAACTAGCATCAGTGTAACCTCTTACAACTAGCTTCTCATCTCCTCCATATACCAAGAATGAATCTTTAGTTCTCTTGAGGTACTTAAGAATATTCTTGACTGTCGTCCAGTGACCTTCACCTGGATTAGACTGGTATCTGCTCGTCATGCTCAAAGCATACGAAACATCAGGTCGAGTACATATCATTGCATACATTATTGAACCAATTGCAGAAGCATATGGTACCTTTTTCATACGGTCCTTATCATCTAATGATTTAGGACAGTTTTCTTTTGAGATCACTATCCCATGAGACACAGGGACAAATCCCCTCTTTGCCTCTTGCATCCCAAAATGATGCAATACTTTGTCAATGTATGTACTCTGACTTAAGCCGATTAATCTTCTAGATCTATCTCTATAGATCTTGATCCCTAATATATAGGTAGCATCGCCTAAGTCTTTCATTGAGAAACTTTTTCCCAACCAAGTCTTAACAGCCTGAAGAGAAGGCATGTCATTCCCTATTAGTAATATATCATCAACATATAATACTAAGAATGCCACTTTGCTCCCACTAACCTTCTTGTAAACACAAGGCTCATCTTCATTTTGAATAAAGCCAATCTCTTTGACTGTTATATCAAAACGAATGTTGCAACTCCTTGAGGCCTGCTTCAATCCATAAATAGATCGTAGTAGCTTACAGACCATTCTAGCAAATCTCGGATCGACAAAACCTTCTGGTTGTATCATATACACATCCTCTTCTAAGCTCCCATTTAAGAAGGCGGTTTTGACATCCATTTGCCAGATTTCATAGTCATAGTAAGCTGCTATCGCAAGCAAAATCCTGATGGACTTGACCATAGCTACTGGTGAGAAAGTTTCATCATAGTCAATACCATGAATTTGTTTGAAACCTTTCGCCACTAGTCTTGCTTTGTAGGTCGTTACAATACCATCCATGTCTGTTTTCTTCTTGAAAACCCATTTGCACCCAATAGGTTTTACCCCTTCAGGTGGTTCAACCAAAGTCCATACTTTGTTTTCATACATGGAATCCATCTCAGATTTCATAGCTTCCAGCCATCTCTCAGAATCCGGACTATTCATAGCATCCTGATAGGTAAGAGGCTCATCTTCATCCATAAGCATTACATCGCCAGTCTGAGTTAAGAGAAATCCATAATATCTCTCAGGCTCGTGGCGAATCCTACCAGATCTACGAACAACCTGTGTTTCTTGAGCAGTAACATTTTCATGTACTTCGTGCTCATGTTCCAACTCTGGTTCAATGTCATTCTGTGGTTCTCGAACTTCATCGAGATCTATCATACTCCCACTGTTTTTCTTAGAGAATAGTTCTCTTTCAAGAAATACAGCAGTTCGAGCAACAAACACTTTGCTCTCAGTACGATTATAGAAATAATACCCTTTAGTTTCTTTTGGGTATCCCACAAAATTACATTTGTCTGATTTCGGTCCTAGCTTGTCAGTGACTAAACGTTTCACAAACGCTTCGCATCCCCATACTTTCAAAAAGGACATGCTATGACGTTTCTCAGTCCATATCTCATATGGTGTAGTTTGAACCGATTTAGTAGGAACTCGGTTAAGTGTGTGCGCAGCCGTTTCCAGAGCATAACCCCAGAAACTAATTGGAAGATCTGCTAGACTCATCATCGATCGCACCATGTCCAATAAGGTACGATTTCTCCTTTCACATCCACCATTCCACTGTGGTGTTCCAGGAGGTGTGAGCTGTGATACAATACCACACTCCTTTAAGTAATTCTTAAATTCTAAGCTTAAGTACTCACCTCCACGATCAGATCGTAGAGTTTTAATACTTTCGCCTATTTGCTTTTCCACTTCTGCCTTGTACTCTTTGAATTTTTCAAATGATTCGGATTTGTTCTTCAAAAGATACACATATCTGTATCTACTAAAATCATCAGTAAAGGTTATGAAGTAGTAAAAGCCACCTCTTGCCATCGTACGCATTGGACCACATACATCACTATGTATAAGTTCTAATCGTTCAGTGGCCCTCTCACCAATTCCGGTAAAAGGAGCTTTAGTCATTTTTCCAATGAGACAAGGTTCGCATTCTTCGTATGATTCAAAATCAAACTTATCCAAGTATCCATCCTTATGTAACTTGGAAATGCGTTTCTCATTTATATGGCCTAAACGACAATGCCAAAGGTATGTGTGATTTGAGTCATTAGCCTTAATACGTTTATTATTTACATTATAGACAGGAATATCAAGGACATAAAGCTTTCGCTCCTGCCTGAGGACAATCCTCAAATTCCTTTGCCAATCAAGGAAGTTGGTTCCTGTTAGCTTTTCCTTCTCAAGAACTGATCGCACAGAGAAATTGTTTGAGTTTGCCATTTAGATATCTACAATGTTAAAATGCATAAAATAAGTTAGTTGCAGATTTATTAAATTATGTTCAAGTGATTATCCATATATACTCACAATATATATCTCTCACTATTTTTATCAAATCAATAGCCCTAACTATTAATTCGGAAGACATTACTCTAAATCCTTCTAGTGAGCCAAGATCCATATTTCGTTATGCTTAAGGTCAGCTTTGGCTTTACTCCCAAAACATGATTTCTTTAGGTAGACAACTCTTGTCAATTATATCATATATAACTCTCGGAAAGTCTGGTAGAACAACATTTGTCCAATAAATCATACCAAACTCCATGCCTCTAAGTTCACAATCCTATTGTAGTAACTTAGTTAAGTCTAACCCAATGGTCTAACAGTTAAGTATCACATTTACTTCATCGCGCCTTACCACGATAGATTGGAGTGTTTCGCTTTGGAGAACCCACTCTTTCTCGATCTAGGTCTTGACGAGTGTTACCCATTGAAAGGCATCTAAGTGACTTAATATTTTAAATTTAGGGATTTTATTATTAAAACGACCATGATCCCATCATCAAGAGATTCCCAATTTTTCCTTGAACTAAGTACTTCAATTCAAAATTCATCAATTGTTTGATTTCCAGTCCAACGGAGGAGTCACAGTGGCCTCACTTAAAACCCTCCTTTCTTACAAGCTCTGCTTGTATTTTTGTCAAAATTGCCCCATATCAAAAAATCGAAAATTCATACTTATTTCCGTGTTTCATAAACACAGGAATCTCATTTTTGTTTTGTTCAATTTTAAAATCTTGAATCGTTACAGATTTTATCTTGTTTAGCAGGCATGGCATGGGTGATGTATCTAATACATACAATCATTATAGCTACACATACATATTGTCATCACATGCATCATATATGTAAAGTGCGTAAAGTAAACGTGCTTGGTTATGGCCCAATCCTATGCGATTTTTCCATGCTAAAGGAAAAATCATGGTCAAACTATGGTGATATGAAATACAACATAATAATACATGTCTTCATGCTTCATTGTAATGACTCCTTTTGATCACCTCCTTGGTATGCCTCCAAGTCTTCATATCTTTATGTCTCCATGTCTTCAATTACATTACATAATATAAAAAGCTAATCTAATAAACTTACAAGAGAAACTCGAGTTACATTCGAGATTTAATCATTACAAGAATGAACGACATGCAAGTCGTATTTAAAACCAAGACCATAATAAAAAACCCATTAACCTATGGGTCTTAGGGCCATAACCATACACCATGCTCAATTAAAAGTTAAGAACATCTCATATTGCATCAACATATCACACCATATCATTTTTTCATGATCCAATCACAAAATCAAATAAAGTGTAAATTAGAAAATTAAAATCAGAATTATGAAAACAATAAATCGCTGTTTACAGACAGTAAACGACGTCAAACGCCTTACAGATGAACGAGTGACATAGTCTGTATTGTTCATACGCCCGTTTCCCTTTTCAAAAAGGTATTGTCGGCGAAATTCTGAGACAGTATGCAAATTTCACCAAATCTGCGCAGCCAATCAGAAATCGTATCGAATACAATTCTCATAACAAGAACAAAAATATATCATGTATATATCAGTATACATACAGATTATATGATCATCATATGATCATCTCAATCATCATTATTATACAATTTATGTATATACATCAATACAATATTCATGTTTTCATAAAAACAACGCATCAATCATGATAGTCGCAAACATGATTTTATCATCAAAACAGTAAACATATAAACGAATTAAACACTTTTCGCAAGTAGCTCTGATGCCATTGAAGGGTTTCGGGCATGAAAACGCAACATAAAACGCGTAAAAACAGAAAAATAATGAAACCCTCCGCAGGATCCATGCGAAACACGATGTTTAATTCGTGAACAGAATTGTTTACCTTTTAATGAGCTTTATGAATGGTTGATAGATGGAGGTCCTTTGCTTTGATCACCACGTGTCCCGCCTTGCGATACACGTCTCTAATCAGTCCACACGAACGCCCGATCGTCCAACGATCACCGGAGTTGGTACTAGCCAAGAACTGCCCTCAGAACTCTCTCTCTCTCTCTCTCTCTCTCTCTCTAGCCTCTATTTGATTTAGAGCTGCTAGGGTTTTTAGAAAAACGTTTTTTTTTCAATTAACCCTAAAACAATACATCATAATGTATTTATATGGAGAGAATTCTGGGCCTATACCTAATCTGATTGGGCTTCCAAAACCCAATCTGATTATTAGTAGTATTATTTATTATATTCGAATTATTATATAATTAATCAAGTCCTACTTAATTAATCCAATAATTCAATAATAATAATAATTCAATTAAATTCAAAATTTAATTAATGCTCCGTTTAAAACGTTCTTTATGTGTAACCCTTTAGGTTATTATTACGTTGGCAATAATTTTAATATCTCATAATAAAATTATAAACAATGAGCGACATCTAGTAATACATCATTGCTACCCAAGTAATAATAACAATTGGTGATCCAATTAAACCTTTAATGAATAATGTTCCATGTAATATAATCCTTTTAACCTTATATTATAGATTAAACTCGAGGTATGGTTTATGTCATCCTCTTCAACATTTAATCCCGGTTTACTTGATCGATGAGTAGACTATTAAACAAATCACAATTTGAGCATGGCCATGCATTTCATAGTCTCACTCAATCAAGAGGCCAATAATATCACTCCTAAAATAGGAGGGTTATATCCTATATCTTTCATTCATATTTCTCATATGATTCATAATATACCCAATGTCCACCTTTATCATTACCCGGTCAAAGGTAACTTTGAGTAGAATCAAAGTATATTAATTCTCATATAGAAATATAATGATTTCAAGTCTAAGGATCATTACACCATTATCATTGTGAGAATTGCTTATGACACTTGATAACATTTACCATGAAGAATTCACACGGTGGGTCTATCCAGTGCCATGTTCTGCTAACATGCACTTATGTCTTTGACTTTATTATCACCATACTTATGACCAATGAGATGTGGTCATCAGTCAACAAACATACTAGTCTTAATGCATTATTATTGTCCTCAAATAATAATACTCAACTAGGGATCTTTTAGGATTATAAACACTACTCATATAATCTCATTTCTAAGTCACATACTTAGAGATATAGAATTCATTCTTATATTCCAAGGACATTTATTATTCTAATATTTATATCGCAGTTAATAAAGACATAATAAATAATTGAAAGAAAATCCATAGAACATATTTATTAATAATCAAAATGTATTCCCTAAGAACATTATAGTATTGTCTCTAGGGCACAAACACTAACAGATAGAGCTTGGGAAAACTTACTAACTGCTTCTTTATCTCGCGGATGTAAGAAGTGTCAGTCTCTATCCATCTCCATGGATTCTCTTTCTTCAACTTGACCTGTAAGGGTGACCTTAAAGCTACAAGTTTAAGAATATAATCAGATGCATAAGTTAATATACCTAAAAACCTTTGCAACTGTTCTCTGTCTTCTATCTGATCTGGAAATTTATAAATATGTTCCAGGATATGATTCTGAGGACAGTGTGTTCCTTGATCAATTTCCAAGCCTAGAAAGTTGATCTTTGTTTTGAAGAGCTGAGCCTTTTTCTTGGATAGGATTTGCCAAGAGTCTCACATTTCTTCAATACTGCTGCTAGATGTCTGAGATGTTCCTGTTCATTTTAGAGAAAACAAGAATATCGTCTACATATACACAACAAAATGTTTCATAAGGCCTAAACGCTTCTTGCACGTGCCTCTGAAATATTGATGGAGCTTGTTTGAAATCAAATGGTAAAATTCTCCACTGATAATGTCCTTGAGGACATGTGAATGCTGTCAATAGCTGTGATTCTTCATCTAACAATACCTGCCAGAATCCTGATTTACAGTCTAGTGAACTAAACATTTTCTTACCACGTATAAGGGTTAGTAAACTATCCTTATTGGGTAAATTGTGACCATCACCTATAGTAAGATCGTTCATCTTTTTATAGTTGACAACCATTCTTTTCTTACCTCGTCGTCGTTCAGCTTCATTCTCTACTAGAAATGCTGGTGACATGTGGGCTAATTTACTGGGAATGATAACCTTCATATCCAGTTACTCTTTAATTTGCTTCGCAAATTCTTCTACATCATGTGGACTGTATTTCATAGGTTTTACCCTGCAAATATCCTTAGGATTGTGTAGTTTTATAGCTTCTTTCATCCATTTCTTGGTCTTTAGCGGATCCAATGGATTTTCTGAGCAAACTTTTTCCAAGAGCTGTTCGATCTTAGATTTCCTGTCAATATCTAGAGATAAATTTGTCATAATAAAATTCATTTATCGATATTTTTGCAACATATCTCTCCCCCTCTCTAAAATCTGGATTTTATTTTGGGAAATATTGATAGGTTGTACTGGTTTAGCTTTAGAATTCTTTTTCTTAGATTCTAAATAACCTTCGAAACCTACTCGTTGTGCACAAGTAATTTTCTTAACCCATATTTCTTCTCCTGCAAGAGTAAATATGATTTTTCTATTGTCAAGCTGAGTAAAAGGGCTAAAAGTTAAGTAAAAATTATTGCCTAAAATAAAGTCTATACCTGCTTCTTGTTGATAGACAATAGGAATATGAAACAATTCTTCTGCTATTAACATGTCAAGGTTTTTACATACCTTGTTAATTGTAATGGTTTTACCATTAGCAATTTTTACCTCTATAGGTCTTTCGACATTCACCCAATGTTCTGATGGAATGACGTATTTACTTGTTATGCATAGGCTCGCACCTGTATCAACATAACAATGCAATTCGATTTTTCTATATCCAGTAAATTTGAGTGTACCTTTGATATAAATTGATGATGGATTAGTAATGTTTGGCATTACTAATTCTTCCTGTGAATCCTCAATTGCTTTCACTTGATGATTCATCTTCTGATTCCTCGGATGTTGGTCCAGTGTCAATTTCTTGTATGATGAAGACCTCCTGTGCTTCGTCATATTCATCTTCCACTGGTTCATATCCTATGTAGTAGATTTCTTCTAATACCTTGATTTTGTCAGGGTATTTCTTTCGGTTAAGGCATTCATTTGCATAATGTCCTTCTTCATTGCAGATCCAGCACCTGTCATTCTTCTTTCCTTTCGGACATAATTTCTTTTTATTGTTAGTGGAAAAGTCTTTCTTTCTAACATATTTACCTGGTTTAAAAGGCTTTTTCTTCTTCTTAAACCTGTATTTTGAAGATATATTTTTCTTAGAATATTTCTTTTTCTTCTTATATTTTTTGTCATAATTAGGATTACAACCAAAATTATAAGATTCTTCTGAAAGCTTAGCACAACATCTTTTGCTAAACTTCTTTAATTTCTTCTGCGTCCGACTGAAATCACAATAGCTAAGGATTTCATTCTTGACGATTCGTTGAGCAAAAGCTAAACTATGTTGTGTCAGGATTGTTCTTTCCTGCAAAAATATGCAAAAGCTTTCTCACCTACCAATGGTATCTTGCGAATGTAATCTTCGACATAGACATGATACTGATTTTGGTCTCCTGTGTTAATCATATGCATTTCATATATACAAAAGAATTTGTCAATGAGGCATATATCACACAATTGCATTTTACTAAGTGTTAACTTAGCATTCTGCTTGATCTTATCTTTTTCCTATTCTTTAGCATTGATATAATCAACCCCTAAAAACATGGTATAGATATCATCTAGAATTTTATTAAAGGCTTCTATTGGTTCAAACATATCGAGGTTTGTGATATCCCAATTTACATATTTAATAAATATGTTAACAACTCCTGTTGTTTTATGATCAACTAATAACAAAACGGTATTAGCGTCATCATAAGATATAGGATTAGTCTGAATTATTAAACTAATTTCCTTTTCCCAACTATCGATTAATATTTTTCTGCCTGATTCACAATCGATATTTAGAACATTAGAACCAAATAAACTTTGATTCGTTCTAAACTCAGTAGTAGGCGGGTAAAAGTTACCTTTTCTCCTGTTTACTGGTCTTTTTGTTCCCGAAGTTGATGCTGCGAATGGATTTTCATCCTGATCTTCTTCTTGTTTATTCATCCTAAATGTTTGTTGAACAAACTCTTCTTCTGATGAATCTTCTTCTTGAGAATTTGACTCTGGTGAGCTAAATTCTTCAATGACATCCTAAATTATCTGCTACTTTTTGATTAGCAAGCTCATTTTCTTCTAATCCCAGTAGGTCTAATGCTCTCGCAAATTGTTCTTCTTGTTGGTCGTCTTGAATTTCTGACTCAAGTACATTCCAAAAGAATTTTTCTATGTCTTGCATGTAGTTCATTGCTTCTTTATTGATGGTGAACTAAATGGCCAAGTCATACTGTTCGGATTCTTTCCAGTTCCGAGTTCTTCGTTACCTACATCATGGTTAGGATAACTATATCGATAACGGTTTTTACCTTTATCCTTGTTTCTTTGTTCTGTTGATGGAACAAGTTGTTTATTCTCTGGAGCCTTCGATTGTTTGTTGATGGCTTCAAGAATTTCTTTATTGCATTGACAATCTTGAATTGTTGCTTTCAATTCAGTAATTATCTTTGCAGCTGCGACTTCAATAACATTGTTAGCACGCTGTTCTTTAAGCAACTTAAGAATTTCTTCTATCTGTGGCTTAATAATATCTTGGAATTCTTTAAGACTCATCCTAAGATTTTCTTAAGGTATTCTTCGATTTCATTTAATTTAGAAGTGAAGTCTAAAACTTCATTTCTGTCGATAAGAATTTTTTCAAGATGGTTAATCTTTTCTTCTATCCTATCGATTTTCTCAATGTTTTTAATTAAAAGAGTTTTTAGGTCTTCTAATTTATGGTTATCTCCCCCCCTCTAAAAGAGTGGAGAATTTGTCATAAACACTTTTTGTTTTAGACAATTCTTCACTGGGATCTTTACTGAGTCCAAAATAACTCAATAGTTTATAACATCCTAGTAAAATTCTACCTGTTATCTGGTTAAGATTGTTAGTAGAAGAAATAAGAGTTGTAAGACTCTGATTTCCAGTATATCCACTAAAGATATACTTTCTTTGCTGACTATCTGATCCTTCATTCAATTTCTTGATATTAAGGATTTTTCCTTTCTTATAGATGTATGGTTGCATCATAAAAGGGGTAGTCATTATTGTAAAAGTTCTAATCGCTGACATAGATTATCAACTTTTCTAGAGACGCTTTTTAGCAAGTTACTATCGGATGTCTCTCCAATTTCTAGACTGTTTCTTCTGAAACTCATTCTAGGTTGTTGTCCTAGTAAAGGTTTATCTTTAGCAATGTCAATTGCCCAAGAATTATCTAAGGGTCTTATTTCAGAAAATTGCTTTTCTTCAACCGATCCTATTTCTGAGAAAACATCTTCTAACTCTATGTTTTCTTCTTTCCTATAGTCGATACTATGATGACTATTGGTTAATGCATAAGCTACTAGATAGGTTATGCTAAAGACTTTATCTCCTGGATTCATCAAATTCTCTCTTTCGAATTGATGTACAAAAGATAATACTTGATCTATGTTCTTAGCATCCTTACTAAATGCATATTTAGGATAGACAGTGAACATAAATTTTTGGTAAGCTAAATTTCCTCTAGCTGCTCCCAAAATACAATCACTACGGTTATTGATTCTGTTGTCTATTAAGGCCATCTTAATAGGTGAATCTATGCCTTCCTTAAATTCTGCTTTCAACAAAATTTTTATAGCTCCTAAATGAACTACGTTAATGGTTGCTCTAATCTTAGAGTCAATTTTTTGTAGGTTTTTGTTGATCTCATCCTTAGTGATAAGGGGTAGGAACACTGAACCTTTAGTATCTTTAATATCTATATGCATTTCTTTTGTTTTAACAAAATAGAATATAGATTTTTTTCTCTTTAAGAAATTTAACATCGGAATGTTAAATATTTTTTCTTTTTTCAAATCAAGTTTCGTTTTCCGGATTTTAGAAAGAATTTCTTGCTTTACGAAAAAGCTACCTTGAAAACCATTTTCATTTTCAGAAAACTCGATTTCAAAATTATTCTGAGTTTCCTCAGAGTTTTCTTCGGGATTTTCTTTATCTAAAATATTCATTTTAAATAAAAACATGGCTCTGATACCAAGTTGGGGTATATCCAGATAGTATAAAAGGTATATCCAGATAGTATAAAAGCATAATTAAATACTAGGATATTGATAGGATTTTGCGGAAAAAGAATTAGATAAAAATCTAATTTTTTCAATTTGTTATAAATTTTACAAGTCATAAAAGATTTTAATAAGACAGGTAAAATGATGAGTGGTTGAGATTGAAATTAATCAAACGGTCCAGAATGGTACTCTGGTTTGCTACTAATATATAGTTCTATTTGGAACCTTTACCTATATATATATTAGCATTTACATTGGATTTGCTCATTATCCCAAACTCATTTATTTCTTCGATTCCATCGGCTCCAGAGTAAGAGGCCAATGAGTCCACATAGTTCTCGATTACAACATAAATGTTTAAATAAAGGAAAGACATACTAAAAAATGTTTTTATTCATTTAAGCCTCTTTTTTAAAGTTAGGATCGAAAAGAATAATCATCCGTTTGGCAAGTATTCATTTATTGAGTCTCTTATTCTATTTTGGGATAAGTTTTACTACCTCCGTTTCATAATACATGTCCACTTTCTATTTTTAAATTTGTATTTTGAAATGTTTTGACAGAATATCTATTCAAATTATTTTTTGTGAATAAAAATTTCAATATCAAAAGTTTATTCAAAAAAGAAATTTAAAAAAATAATTTATGTAATTATCCGGTTAATGCACTTTAAAATACGTATCGGAAGATCAAAAGTGGACAAATATTTTGAAACAGAGGGAGTGGTGTTTTACCGAGGTTTTACATTTCTAGTTTTCTACCGGTTGAATCAGCATTATTATTTTTATATAAAATAAATAGATTATTTGATATGTAATGTGAAGCTCAACAGCATAGCAGTGTCTTTACGTGATTCACGATTTTCATGCCACAAATTTTCAAGTCCAAGCTCTTTCTTTTTTGTCAGGAAGTCTAATGCATTAATATCAATATCAATATATATATATATATAGGGCTACTCTAATGAGACCCTCCTTATAATGAGAATTGAGACCCCATCACTATATACACACACATACTCACATATATATTTTTAAATAACACCACAATCGCCATAATTGTTACCATCTGCTCCACCCTGACATCATCTAATCCACCATGACTACACCTCTTGTTCAACGTGACACTATGTCACTACCTACTACACCATCATCATTATCCATCCACCACCTACCAGAATCACAATCACTACATATTTGCATTAAACGCAATTATCACTATCTTTATTACATATATATTACATATAAAATCATCGTCACCTCGTCACAATCATAATAATATACATAATCACTAAAATTATGCATAAATCACCAAAATTTCATCGCAAATCACTAAAATTATGTAGAAATCACCAAAATTTCATCACAAATCACCAAATTTTTATAAAGCAAATCACCAAAAAGACGACAACTCTACCACCAGTACTACCATTACTACCATCTCTGTCCCAACCTTCGTCTACACACTTATACCACCACCATAACCACCTTCTTTAAGAAAACCATAATATCTTAGATATTACGAATCTGAAACAAGTACAAGTCAGACCTGGTATGCGTTTCTGCGTTTCTCATTAGGCTACATCGATTAGAAATCGAAATGTGAAGCAACGATGGAATGAGACGTAGTGATTACAGATGTACAGTGGTTGTGGCGATGGTGATGACTTCTCGATGACGGCGTTTTTCCGGTAATGATGTTACTCCGGCAACCGCGATGGTGAGACTAAAATGGGTGGCTGGAGGGAAATGGAAGAACAATAAAAATGGGGCTCGATGATATACATAGGAGAGAATAAATTTTATATTTATATTTGTACGGTCAGGATTTAATACTTGTATAAAAAATGTGAGGTTAGGATTGAGTCTCAGTTCTCATTTTAAGATAGGGTCTCATTTGATCATTTGCCTATATATATATATATATATATATATATATATATATATATATATATATATATATATATAAAAAAGAAGATACACGGGAAGTTAGGTGGCGCCTTTAAGATTTTTTGAATTTTAAATATTAATAAATCAAAAATTATCCTTAAACATATTAGAAGTAGAATATGTGTTGAAATTTATTGAGGAGAATAGTTCGAATTTATAGGCAAGACATAAAATTAAAAGTTCTATTTAAATTATAAATTATAAAAGGTGTTCGAATTTATAGAGGATAAGAGTTCGAATATATAAGAAATACTTGCAATTAAAAGTTCTATTGGAAGTAGAATAGACGTTTGTAAGACATAATTAAAAGTTCTGTTGGAAGTAAAATAGATGTTCGAATTTATAGAGGAGAAGAGTTCGAATTTATAAGGACTTTATAGGTTATACATATAATTAAAAGTTCAATGGGAAGTATAATAGATTTTCGAATTATAAAGTAAAAGAATTCGAATTTATAAGAAACACATATTAAAAAAAGTTGTATTGGAAGTAGAATAGTTGTTTGTAAGGCATATAAAATTAAAAGTTCTATTGGAAGTAAAATAGGAGTGAGAATTTATATAGGGGAAGAGTTCGAATATATAAGAAATACTTGCCATTAAAAGTTCTATTGGAAGTAGAATCGGCGTTTGTAAGACATAATTAAAAGTTTTATTGGAAGTAGAATAGGTGTTCAAATTTATAGATGAGAAGAGTTCGAATTTATAAGGACTTTATAGGTTATACATATAATAAAAAATTCTATGAAAAGTAAAATAGATTTTCGAATTTATAGAGTAAAAGAGTTCGAATTTATAAGAAACACATAGTAAAAAAAAGTTCTAGTAAGTAGAATAGGTGTTTGTAAGCATTGTTTGTACGGCGCAACGGCGACATGTCGCTGGTACAGGGCCACGACGCCATGACGGACGTCATGGCGGACAAGGCAGACGCCATATGTAATCATATATATATATATATACTAGCTTATAACCCGTGCTTTCTTTTATAGTAAAAATATTTTTATATTTTTTTTTGTATTGATAATAGAAATATATAAAATATAGTATAATTGACATTTTAATTAAGAAGATATAGTGTTTGATATTTTTTAGAATGTATTAATAATTGAAAGATATATCATATTCAGAAGATATATAATTAAAAAAAATATTAAGAAAATATATAATTAAAAAAATACAATATTAATGATCGAAATATATATTATACTAATTTTTATTTTTAGACTTGTTTATGAAATATAATATATTTTCATTAAAAGGTCATGAGCTAGTTAATATATTTTGTATTATTTTATTATTTATTAAATAGAATAAATGACCGAAAATCAAAATTTTCAATGTTTCGGCTATTATATAATAGTATAGATATGATAAATTTGAAAGTGAGAATCTTACATATTAATAAAGAATACAAAGATATTTTCGAATATTTAATATTAATAATTCAAAATTTTGGGAAAATATTTTCTCTATTAGTAAAGATTTTAAAGGCAATTGAAATATTTTCAAATCTTGGATATTAATATTCAAAATTATATGTGTTGAAAATATTAGTTTATAATTAAAAATATTAAAATAAGTTTTAAAATAAATAAGTAAGGGTTGTTGGAAAATGAAAGATTTTAGTAACGACAAATAAAAAAGGAAACATGTTTTAATTGACAAAGGGAATTGCCCGACATTAAAAAAGGTTTAAAAATAAATAAGTAAGAGTTATTCATGATATTTTTGGAAAATGAGAGATTTTAGTAAGAACAAATGTAACAGCCCCAAATCCGGGGTCAGGGATTTAGAGTAGTCACGATCCACTTACTTCTTGCCTTGCCTGCTTTACTCACAATAGACACAATTCATCTGCTTATGACCCCACAATGTATATATCTCTCTCTCACACACACAGGTTAGAGTCTCAGAAACGACACAAATACAACCATTGCGGAATAAATAATCTTTATTACAATACCCAAATGTCTTTTGAATTTGCTACTGATACAACTCCTAAGTAATGGTACATTACCAACTTAGCCTTGTAATACTCACCACCCTATCATACCATTCATATCTATACATAAGATGAATACCAAAAGCTCCAGCTTGATCTGACTGGTTCACACTACTTCCAGGATCACTGCTAGAAACTGCTTATGAGAATGCCTTGCGCTTACCACTCACTTGAGGGATGTGCACCGAATCCTTGGTATCCTACTTTGCTGCTATATAATATTCATAAAACAATAGCAAGAGTGAGCGATAGCTCAGCAAGGTAATAAAAGTATGGCATAATCCTGCCTTCAACTCAACCCAGAATAAAGCGGGTATAAGACAATAATTTGTCAAAATATCTCGATACTGAAATTATTTCCTTATCGGAATGTATTCCAAAAACAGTACCCTTGTTGTATTTCAAATATCATTTTCATAATATTTATGCAAACTTTTGATATATTATGAACAAAGTTCTAGTATAATATAAAAGGTGAGGTTTCAAAGTAAACCAATATAACCTTTCCGAAAATATCTGCTATGTAAGTAAAATATCAACATATAACTTAAAAGATGAAGTTATAAGGTGATTCAGTATAAACAACTCCCTTACCATAACTCATGTTATGTAAGGTATCCACAGAGTCATATGATATAAAAGATGAAGTTACGAGGAAAATTTCATATAACGTTCCGTAACCCAAAATCCACTTATGCATATATAATCTGAGTAAGGTTTTATCAGAGTCATACTCATAAAATAAAAGATGAAGTTACAAGGATTTATTGTAACTTCAATTTTGAACACTTTTCGACCCCCTGCCAACATGATCGGTAAACCTGTACCACGGGTGTCATCCTTGGTCCCTTTCAATACATGTTGCAGAATCTCTCTGCCAACATGATCGGTAAACCTGTACCAAAGATGTCATCCGTAGTCCCTTTCAATACATGTTGCAGAATTATCCAAAATGGATGATGAACTAATACGGGAGTTGCTACCGCGCCCGTCGTACCAACCTTAATATGATCAGTAGCAGGTCGTACAACAAAAATATGTTCTCTACATGTAGATGGAAGAATCACGACAGCCTGACATTGTCTACCGCCTTTCCGGATCTCCCGGCCCATTTGGGGCAATAATTTGGATGGGTCGGCGCAACTGGACCACTTACACCACTCCTAGTTCCGATGAAATCCATGACTCTGAAACGTAAAGATCGTCCTCCTTTCCCCAAGTATAATACTTGTTGATACGACTCCACAAAGTAGTTATATCTAGGTTGGAAAGGAAGATTTTCCGATATTTCCCAAGCTATTGCTTGTTAATGGATATCGACTTGTTCCACGAACTTACCCTTCGAGCGTTGAGGTGGTAACACAATATTTGACTTGCAGCAACTAAATTGCTTCGAGAAAATATATGTCCCTTGACAGTTTTGAGTTGAGAGTTTAAAAAGAGTAGCAGTCACTTAAATCAGGTTTCCCATATTTTTGATAGTTGAGCGAGCATTTAAATCCTCTTAAAAGACAGATTTAAATGGAAAAACAGTGTTTTGGGAACCTCTTTTTGATTTAAAAATAATTAATAATACAGCTTAGAGTATCCTTCGTAATTATTGAAGGTCGAGGATAAACTTTAAATAACATTTCTCATTTTTAAAACGTGTTAAAAGTATTTAATAAATAATCGAATAATATTTATTAAATAAGTAAACCTTAAACGAATCTTCGAAAATAATATTCATTAAGTAAATAATGATTAAATGAATATTCAAAATAATATTTATTAAATAAATAAACCTCAAATGAATATTCAAAAGTAATATTCATTACATAAATAAACCTCAAATGAATATTCAAAAGTAATATTCATTAAATAAATAAACCTCAAATGAATATTCAAAAGTAATATTCATTAAATAAATAAACCTCAAATGAATATTCAAAAGTAATATTCATTAAATAAATAATCACCGAATAATAGTTGCCCGATATCTTTATCGGAAAAATAATCTTTAATATATACAAAAAATATAATTACTTATGATCTAAAGAAAATCACACGCCCTTATCCTAGGGCATTTATAAAAAAAACCTGGCTTCTAACTAATATCCCATATCTAGCTTAGAAGCCCATAATCAAATCATAAAGCAAGTATCACAATATACTTTCGAAAACAGTTATGCCTTCCATTAGCATATATAACTGAAATAGTATTCAAATAGTATTTCTCGACTGAGATAATACTCAAATAACATTTCTTGAAAGATATAGTAAGCAAGTATCATTCCTCGAATGATATCATACTCGAATAACAATCCTCAAAATACATAGTATTCTGCCGATGGAATCCCTCCGGGTTTCCACGGCTATCTACATATCTCAAAATACCGACTCCCGATTTAGAGTCGAAAACAATGAATATGCTCTTATATTTAGAGCTACCAGGTAAACCGGTTCATAACTACTTAACTCAAAAGATTTTATATAATCCAAAGGTCAAATCCATTTCAACAAGAAATAAGATATATCGCAAAACTGTCTAACTTTATACATGGAAAAAACAGTATTATATAGTCAATACTTCAAAGTATAGATTTAGAAACTTGCCTGATGCTCGAGAAGTGATAGGGGTTCGCGATGATGTCGGACAATCTAGACAAAGTCAAAGAAAATGCACGATTAATCCCCTGGATAATCCACTTGTACTAAATGCTTAAATACGTAAGCGAAACACAACCAAGGCATTACTAGCTCGTTATAGGCTCATACTAAGTCCATGTTAATCGAAAATTACTTAATTCGTAGGTTTAGTCCGAAATCGATCCTCGAATACAAGTTATACCTAACCATTTACAACATTGGTTTCTAAGTCATGTTCTTAGTGGGTTTTCACTTGCGCAACCTCTGCTGTCGCATTTTTCTAAAATCGAAAAATAATCTTTTGGACTTGAAACCTTCGCACACCTCTTGCTAACTGACCTTAGCACTTTACCACGAAATCTCATAGTTTATAATCACTTGTAAGGGTCTCAAACACAGTCATGAAGTTGATGTGTTTCTGCAATTTCATTCCTTGAACCACTTTCACTAAAATGGTCATATCTCATAAACCGTAAATCGTAATGACATGATTCTTGCGCTTACGTAAACTAGAAACAAAGATCTACAGACTCATGTTCATCACTGAACCAAAAGAGTCAGTTAGGTTTTCGGATTCTAGGCAGTTTTTAGAGTTAACGAGAATCGGGCATTACGACGGCTTAAAACTTAACATTCTCCATTTTCAAAACACAACCAAATCAATACCAATCAATCCCAAACTCACCATCCACCTTATACTCCCTCCACTCAGTCAAATCCTCCATAAATATTCAAGATAATTTCATAACCCATCCTCCAAACTCAACCAACACTTCATCTAATCATTTAAAACATCAACCCATGACATATACTACACATCCATGCTTTCAAACTTAAATTATAAACACAAAACTTTTTGAAAACACTATTCATCATCTTCTTAAACTCAAGAAAAGATCATGCTAGAGATGGTGGGTGTTGGAGATGTTACCTTAGATGCGAAGAGCTTGGAAAGGGCTTCGATTCGAGTGGTAGAACACGAGAAACAAGCAAGCAAGCATTCCATCTTCTTTTTCTTCTTCCATTCGTTTTTTTCATCAAGAAATGGAGGTGGGGGCTGATCCCTTTTTGTGTGTGTAATGTGTGGTGGAGGTGTGGTAAATGGTAGATATTTTCTTTTAACAAAATGCAAGTTAGCCCCTCAAGTTTGGTTAAGCTTACAAACTTCTTTAACATACTTCCTCCACTAATTCCTTTCTTTCCCTTTTTATTTTAATACATATCTTATTCTTTATTTCCTAAGTTATAATACGTCCAAAGTTGCTCCTTCTAACGGATTTTCGATTCTCGTTTTCGTTTGCGATTTCTGACTACGCGATTAGTAACCGTTTATTATTCCTGAACTTCCGCTGAAATATAGGATCAATCGGAGACTATAAAATTTTACTATTCACCTTGGAGTACTATTCATCAATGTTACTATTCATCCTTGTTTTTTTGTTTCTCTTGCAACGATTCGAAAATATTTCCTAAAAAGAGCGAATAAAACTCTACGCGATTCTCGCAGTGAATAGTAACTATTCACTATTCACTCCAACAATCGAATCCTTAAATCGACTTTAATAAAATAATAAAATTCCAAAATATTAAATCCTCAAATCCTCAAATTTAATATATCATTTCTTGAATATAATAATATATAATTCACTTCCCCGTCAAATACTACACCAAAATAAAATTTGGAATTTCTGAATTCCGATCGTCTTTGCATTCACTTATTTACTCCGTAGATCACTAATATGACTTCGGAATATCCACACTACGTCTCGTACATAGGTGGCATGAAAAATTTTCTTAATCCTCAAAATCACTATGCATCCACCAAATTCACTATTCACTGATGCACTTAATCAAAATAAGAAAAGTTTTAATTTTACCAAAAATTCGGGTTATTACAACAAATGTTAGGTCCCGATAAGTTTGTAGAAGGGGGGTTGAATACAAACTATACCGTTTTATCGAATTTGTTCGTTTAAGGATTAAACAATTCAAGAACAAATTATTGCGGAATTAAATGAAACAGAATTCAAGTTAAATATAACTTATATTAAACTTGAAAGATGTTACAAATTTTGGTACTGATTACAAGATTGAATCTCAAACTAATATTTGGAATGAGCTTTCCGTCCAAATCCGTGAGATGATAGGTACTTTCCCATAAGACAACCTTTATGAGGTACGGACCCTCCCAATTTGCACCAAATACGCCATGACCATGAACCTTCATGTTGGGCATCTTCCTCCTTAGAACCAAATCGCCAACCTTCAATGGACGAGCACGAACCTTGCCGTCAAAGTACTTCCGAGTACGCTGTTGATAGGCAGCTAGCTTCAGCTGCGCGGTAGCTCGAACCTCTTCCACAAGATCTAAGTACAATCGATGATTTACCTCATTATTTTCAGGGTCATAGTTATCCCTTCTGAATGATCCAGACCCAACTTCCACGGGCACCATTGCTTCACAACCATAGGTTAAGGTGAAGGGTGACTCCCCAGTAGTGGTTCGCGGTGTTGTGTTGTATGACCACAAAACCATAGGGAGTTCCTCAGGCCAACACCCCTTGCTTTCCTCCAGTTTGGTCTTCAAAGTGTGCTTAATGATCTTGTTGACATCTTCTGTTTGACCATTACTTTGAGGGTGGTAAACTGCCGTGAAGCCCTTCTGGATCCCGAGATCGTCACATAGCTTTCGCAACTCCTTGCTATCAAATTGCTTTCCATTATCCGAGATTAGTTTATATGGAACCCCGAATCTGCACACAATTGCTCTGAACACGAATTCTTTTATCTTTGTTGCCGTTATCGTAGCCAGAGGTTCAGCTTCAGCCCATTTGGTAAAATAATCTACAGCTACCACAACATACTTCACTCCTCCTTTACCTTTAGGAAGCTCCCCAATCAAGTCAATTCCCCACACGGCGAAGGGCCAATGGCTGGTGAGAGGTTTCAACGGGACAACTGGAGTGCTGTTGAAGTTCGCGAACCTTTGACAACGATCACATGCCCGAGTAAACCTATGAGCATCCTTCTGAATTGTGGGCCAATAATATCCTTGACGGAGTATTTTATGTGCCAAAGAGGTTCCACCCGAATGATTTCCATAAATTCCTTCGTGGACCTCTCGCAAGATGTATTCGCACTCGTCGCCTGATATACACCTTAACAGTGGCTTATTAAATCCTCTTTTGTACAAAGAACCATCATAGATAACATACCTTGCAGCTTGATATTTTAACCTCCTGGCCTCTTCTTTCTTTTCTGGGACGACTCCCTTTGTAATGTACTCCATGATAGGTGTTGTCCACAATACCTCGGTCGCAGGTTCCAACCTGAATGCTAGGCTGAAGTTGTATCTCCAGAGTTATTACTCCTAACATGGTAGCTTCCTTTTGTGAGCCCAATTTCGCTAGCGCATCAGCATCAGCATTTTGAGCCCTTGGGATTTGCTCAAGGTTAACCTCCTTGAACCTACTTATCAGCTCCTAAGAGTACCTCATATAGAGGTCAGTACGAGGACCTCTAGCCTGGAATCCTCCTCGAATATGCCATACCACCAACATAGAGTCACTAAAGACAGTCAGGTTTTCCACCTTCATTTCTAAAGCGAGTTTCAAACCAGCTATTAGAGCTTCATACTCTGCATCATTGTTGGTCGCATAAAACCCAAAGTGGATGGAGCTTTGAAGCTTGTGACCTTCCGGGCTTATGAGAACAATACCGGCTCCTGCCCCATTCCCATTTACTGCTCCATCCACGTAAAGCGTCCACCAGGGTGCACAATTTTCGACCATTTCCTCCGGAGCTATAGGTTCAGCTGTGCACCCATCACCCTTAACCTCAAAAGATGGAGGGAATTCCAACAGAAAGTCTGCCAATACATGCCCTTTTATAGCTGTCCTCGACTTATATTCAATATCAAATTGTCCCAACTCCACAGCCCATTTCATAAGCCTACCTGAAGCTTCAGGTTTCTGTAAGACTTGCCTCAAAGGGAAGGAGGTACGTACCTCTCTCTGATGTGCCTGAAAGTAAGGCCGAAGCTTCCTTGAAGCTAAGATCAGCGCATAAGCCAACTTTTCCATATTAGAATACCTCGTCTCAGCATCCAACAACCTTTTGCTCACGTAATAAACCGGGTGTTGAACCTGCACCTCCTCCCGTACCAACACGGCGTTGATCGAATATTCTGAAACCGCCAAGTATAATATGAGGACCTCTCCATCGAGAGGTTTAGACAGTAATGGAGGATTGCCCAATTGCTCCTTTATTTTTGTAAAGGCAGCTTCACACTCCAAGTTCCATTCGAAGTTCTTTCCTTTCTTGATTGCTGCGAAGAATTCCCTGCACTTATCCGAGGATTTAGATACAAACCTGTTCAGAGCTGCAATCCTACCAGTAAGACTCTGAACCTGTTAGATCAGGATTCAATGATCGTCAGGATCTAGACTCAACTGATCAGGATTGCTGACGTCATCAGTATTGTATAGCCATCAGGATTGCATGATCGTCAGGATCAGGATTGATCATCAGGACTGGAAGCTGATCAGGATTTCTACTTGGAGTTATATTTGGAGTCTAGTTAAATAAGGATTTTTATTTTGTCGGTTCCTAGTCTGTAGGAACGTAGCTATCAATTTAGGATAGGTTTCAATCTTTGTAATTGATTAGGACTTATCATGTAATTCATAGAGAAGCTGTGTAGTATATAAACACAGTTTAGGTTTCGATAGATCAAACACTCGAGTATTTTTGTAACCTAGAAGCTCTCAAGAACATCAGAATTTCTTGAGAGAGTTTGTAACACTTTTATATCAGAATTATTAAAGCTGTTATTATTCATATTTGTGTTTAAAGTTGAGAATCTTATATAATTGTATTCAACCCCCCTTCTACAATTGTTTATTACTGGGCAACAATTGGTATCAGAGCAAACTGATTTAAATTTGAATCAGATACGATCTAAGATGTCGACAACCAAGTATGAAAGCATGAAAATTCTCATCCTGAAGAAGTCTGAATATCCAACATGGAAGGTAAAGATGCTGATGTACCTAGAGGCTATGGATCCTGATTATTTGGACAGGATTCGTGATGGACCATATATTCCTACCAGAATTATAGAACGAACAGAAACAGTACCTGAACACTATGTGGTCAAGGCCAAGAGTGAATGGACTCCAGAAGAAAAAGCTCATGTACTCAGGGAGGCAAAGATAAAGAATATCCTACACAATAGTCTTGATGCTGTCATGTCCAACAGAGTGATTGCATGCAAATCTGCAAAAGAAATCTGGGATACTTTGGAAACTCAATGCCAGGGATCCGCATCTGTCAAGAAAAACAGAAGGGCTCTTTTGATTCAAGAATATGAACAATTCGATGCTAGACCTGATGAGAGCCTGACTGATTTATATGATAGATTTCTGACACTCCTGAATAGTCTATCTTTA
The DNA here is from genome assembly GCA_030848705.1 of Heracleum sosnowskyi. Taxonomy (NCBI): domain Eukaryota; kingdom Viridiplantae; phylum Streptophyta; class Magnoliopsida; order Apiales; family Apiaceae; genus Heracleum; species Heracleum sosnowskyi. The sequence goes on from CM061244.1 coordinate 75,310,189, forward strand.
GTTGGCAAGGAATATGTTTCTGAAGATTCAAATACCAAGTTTCTGAGAGCTTTACCAGAAGAATGGGATACTCAAACTGTTAGGTCCAAAGTATCGTAGAAGGGGGGGTTGAATACGATACTCACAAATAATTTAATTTCGTTCGCAGATAATTCATTCAGTTCTATAACGAAATCAAACACACCAAACCAAACTAAGATTCGGGGAATATATCTTTTTATAAATATAAACCTCGAGGGGTGCTACAATTTCTAATCCGTAGATTAGCTTCAATGAGTTCTAGGTTATTCACAATCAATACAATGAAAGAGTTCCAGCAGAATTAATGTTCTTAGTATTTTCTCTCTGGCTTTTCCTCTCTCTCCGTAATTGCTTCTGTAGTGAATGAACCTGACTGAGGAAGACACTGCATCTCTCTTAGTAATTGTAGACTTAGTTTTAGAAAACTATCGAACCTCAATTGTAGAAACAATCTTGGCCGTCCAATTCTCATCAACCTGTCCAACAAAGAATACTTTTCACCTGCTCCTTAATTAAAAACCATCGAATGAATTAACTTTATTCACCATTCGATAGTTTTTAAAACAAAACTATCGAATACTAAATAAAGTTAAAATGGTTTTCATTTGATTACTTTAAAACACATTCGATGGTTTTCTAAGATAGAAAAACCATCGAATCTTTTTCTTTTCTTTTATCTTTTAATCAATACTCCTGAGCTCCTGGGTGTTTAAGTAATAGACTGTATCACTTTCTTTTGAGACGATAGAACAACTTGATCTTTTCAGTGCCGTCAACTAGTGCAACTAGTCTGGTTCACAGATGAATAACATTTGATCAATTCTTCTTCTATGTCTTGAATTTAATGCTTCTGATAAGTCCATTGTCGTTCTGGTTGCTTCAATTAAATCACTGGAATCCCGTGGTACTTAACCCTAAATCATTCACATACTTCTGTCATCTTGAAAGTCTTGTTTCTTTTGATGTCACTGAGGCTTGAACATTTTCATGAACTTCTTTCCGTGACCTGTTTACGGACTTCAAGAATACATAACGTATTTTGATTTTTTGAGTTTACCTTTTCTTCTTTGATTCTGGATTCCTGTGCTTCTGATAATATTATTGTCTGTCTTGTCCTTTGTTGAGTTGTAGTTATCTCTTTTACATCTTATGTTACATTATGCTTTAAAATCTCCCCCTATTTGATTGGATAGAGTTCGACAAGAAAATACTTCGAGGATAACTCAACTAACTAAGGAAACATGAAACTACTTAAAGTAAGACATCGTAATAATATTAAATGCATTCTGGATCAGATATATATACATTTCCAGATTTCATAAATCAAAAAACAATAAAACTTTTCACATTGAAGTTGCTCCTCTTGTCTGAGCTGATAGTTCTGTTGTTCTTTGCTTCCGTTCTTCAGTCTATTCCGATCTCACCTTCTTCAATCATTGGATTGGAGTTAGCAGCTTGATAATCAATCACTGATAGATAGTGCAGTGGTTCTCCAGGTTTAAGGATTGCTCCTTGGATGTGTCTTCCAATATATTCAACCTCTTGACCCACTCCAGCCCATAACCATGCAATGTTAACATCTTCCTTGTTTAGCTTTGGCATGTTTGGTAATCTGGTATGCACTTCCAATCCTCTTTCCACTCTTTTCCTATAGTAAGGAACATTCTCCATTAGAAATCTTCTAAGAGTGTCTGCTGCTTTGTCCTTCTCCGTTGATGTGAATCCAGTGGATCTAAGATACTTCTCAACTGATATTAGATAGTTGCTTGGATAGTCTCTCAGTTTGTCCTCAGCCAAATAGCAGATTCTGAACAAGTCATTCGTCATGAATCTAACCATTGGAGGATCTTCAGTAATCTCTGGACCGACTTTCATCAAGATTTCCTTAACATGCTCACGGAGCAGTTCATTTAGCCTTGTAGTTATTTGAATCTTGATGAGTATCACCTGCAGTTCTTCCTCAAAACTGCTTGGTGTCTTTCTCTCTCAGCTTGCCTGGCATCTATTTCAGCTCTTTGAGCTTTCACCATCTCCAAGGCAGCTTCTTCTTCCAGTGATAGAGAATTTGCTTCTTCTTCTATATCATCATCCAAGATAGGATGTTCTATTGGCTCTGGATAATATGGCTCATGCTCCTCCTGTAGTGGTTGCTCTTGCATGATCTCAAATTCCTCCTCACTTTCTTCTTCTTGCACAATATCTTCAATCCAGTACTGTCTAACTGGAATAGCTTCATTGGTTTCCCAAACTCCCCATCCAGTTGTTTGCCAACCTTCATTAGTCACTTCATTTGTTTCCCCTTCTCCAACTTTCTCCCCCTTAGTTGAGGAATCCTCGATGTAGTCATCCTCATTGTAAAAGGTAGTAGAAGGATCAGGTTGTTGCTGTGAAGGTCCGGGTTGTTGGTTCCTCAACATATTCCAAATAGACTGTACCCCGTCACCTTGATTTTCCATGAACTCCATAATCTCCTTGAGGGTGGATTGAACATGTACCTCTCGGTAATAGCAAATCATCAATATTTGGAAGGGTTAGGGTGTCACTCCTCACGTTTGGCTCTGGGTGTACACTCAACGTTTCTGTCGGTGTTTCACTCATTTTACCTTTCTCACTCAGGCCAGGTGTAAGTGTTTTTGTTTCACTCAATCCCTCTTTGTGCTAGTTGTACCTGCAGAAGAAAACACCGTAGCCGTCCTTAAGGAGGTCACCGGTGGTGAAATGGAGCTTCGCAAGTCCCCGTCCTTGGTTAAACCAAGTTGCTGATCATCCGTAGATGATATATCCTTTGAAGGATCTAGAGTTTGAATCTCTAGGGGGTTAGAAACAGGCTCTATTAACAGCAGAGATCCTGAATCTTCCCCAATAGTCTGTGAAGACTTTACCTCAGTTGACTCCTCAACAGTAATTGATTCATTGTCACCGAGTTGCCGATCTGCACCTACGTCAGACCCTTTACCCGCAGGATCCAGATATGTTCCATCTGGGGAGGTAGACAATGACCCTTTAGATTGTGCATTTAGGTCAAAGCCTTCTCTCGACGTCTGTGAAGACTCTTGGTTCTTAGAACCTTCAACCAGTGAACCTGACCGTAATATGGTCGGAACACCAGTTGCTTCCGTCAATTCTTCCTTACTTGATTGAGCTATTGGTTCAGATATAGCTTTCGTTAGCGTAGCCCAATCAGCATCAGAAAAATCAATAAAGGGCGCTTTGGAAGTTTGAAATAAAGTATCAACAGTTGCCTCGGTTTCTGTTCTTCTCCTTTTAGAGGTAGGCAGAGCTGCTGTTGAAGGGTGTATCTCCTTATGTGGTGCTGCTAAGGCACTATCTCCCTCTACACTCACAGATGTCTGAATATTGGGTATAGGAGGGGAAGGAGGTTCGTTTATTGTTTCATTTGGCTCTTCCAAAGGCTCTTCGACTGTGGTTAGAGGTTGTGGGTTTGCAACCTCTTGGTCAGGAATGGCCACTGAGGGCTCTGGATCAACATCCATTGGTTCAGGTGCCATTTCAGGTTGAGGTGGAGGAATATTACCTTCAATTACCTGTTCCCCTGGGGGCAGAAGTGGTAGGGGCACCGTTCTTAGATATTCAGTGAGAACAGTGGGTACCCCTGGAAGATGATTCTTTCTTATCAGAGCGGTTATTGCATTGCTCTTCATCCTCATGCACTCCATGGTCTCCTCACCTTCGAATATCTTTGTTGTTTAATACAAAAACTATCGAAAACCTTTTGTTGAAAAACTATCGAGAATTAAAATAAAGGAAAAATTAATTCTCTCCGATAGATTTTCTTTTTATTTCACAAAACCATCGAGAATTTAGATAAAGATTAATGAAATTCAATTCGATGCTTTTTCAAATTTTCTTCAAAAACTATCGAGAATTGTTTTCGATAGTTTTTCTTTTCCTTTTCCAAAAACCATCGAAAATTACTTTCGATAGATTTCTTCTAGTACTTAGAAAAACTATCGAATTTCCTGAAATTCGATATTTTTTGCTTCTGTTCAAATTCTAAAACCTGTTCATGTTCTAAAATTCAAACCTTTTATTTCCTGTCAAGTTTTATTTTGAATAAACTTTTTCTAATTTACCAAAATCAATTGTTAACAGAAAATTCACAATTTTCTTAGAATAAAATCGACTAAATATCATTGAATGATATTAACCAATTAAAATCCAATAAATTATGCTGCATTAAACTACAATGTTAAAAACAAAGTAAATTAATTCAAATTAAATAGATGCTTAAATATTTAGAACAAATATTAGCACCTAAATAATCTTTAGAATTAATAACCAATTAAATACCAGAAGATATATCATCCATAATTATGACATAAAATTAGTACAAAAATCCTAACTACGAGAATTGCTCCAGAAAATAAATTCACGAGTCCTAAGGATATTGCAATTCTTAAACTCATGTATTCACTAGGACTATCTGTAGTTACTGGCTTCTAATCAAAATCAATTAGAAAGATTTAACATCCCAAGTTCACCAACCAGCTTAGAAAAAGTGGATTCATCAAGCGGTTTAGTAAAGATGTCTGCAATTTGATCCTCTGTGGGTACAAAATGTAACTCCATAGTTCCATTCATGACATGCTCTCGGATAAAATGATACCTGATGTCGATGTGCTTCATCCTCGAGTGTTGCACTGGGTTGTTTGAGTTTGCTATGGCACTTGTGTTGTCGCAAAATATTGGAATCTTTGTCAACAAAAGCCCATAGTCACAGAGTTGGTTTCTCATCCACAAGATCTGAGCACAGCAGCTTCCAGCAGCAATGTATTCAGCCTCAGCTGTTGATGTGGACACTGAATGCTGCTTCTTGCTGTACCAGGAAACTAACCTTCTTCCAAGAAACTGACAGCTTCCTGAAGTACTCTTCCGATCAATCTTACAACCTGCAAAATCAGAGTCTGTGTATCCAATAAGATCAAATCCTGTATCTTTAGGGTACCAAATTCCAAGATTTGGGGTCCCCTTAAGATATCTAAATATTCGCTTAACAACTATTAGATGAGATTCTTTAGGATCAGACTGAAACCTAGCACACAAGCATGTTGCAAACATTATATCTGGTCTACTTGTAGTGAGATAAAGTAATGATCCTATCATACCTCTGTAGCCTGTGATGTCAACCTTCTTACCAGTTTCATCCTTATCAAGCTTAGTGGCAGTTGGCATAGGAGTCTTTGCTGTAGATGAGTCTTCCATTTGATACTTCTTCAGAAGATCTTTAATGTACTTGGACTGACAAATGAATATACCATATTGTTTTTGATATACTTGCAGTCCAAGAAAGAATGACAATTCACCCATCATGCTCATTTCATAACGACTCTGCATTAACTTAGCAAATCTCTTGCATAGATCATCATTAGTAGAACCAAATATTATGTCATAAACATATACTTGCACCAATATCAAATCATTTTTATGCTTTTTGACAAAAAGAGTTTTGTCTACGACACCTCTTGTAAAATCATTTTCAAGTAAGAATTCAGAGAGAGTGTCATACCATGTCCTTGGAGCTTGTTTGAGTCCGTAGAGAGCTTTGAATAGAAAGTACACAAAGTCTGCCAGTTTTGAATCCTCAAAACCTGGAGGTTGTTCCACATACACTTCTTCTTCTAACTCCCCGTTCAGAAAAGCACTCTTCACATCCATCTGATATACCTTGTAATTGGAATGTGCAGCAAATGCCAGAAACATTCTGATGGCCTCAAGTTTTGCTACTGGTGCATAGGTTTCATTATAATCAATTCCCTCTTCTTGAGAGTAACCTTTAGCAACCAGTCTGGCTTTGTTTCTTGTTACAATGCCATCTTCGTCCAACTTATTTCTGAATACCCATCTTGTTCCAATAACAGATTTTCCCTTAGGCCTGGGTACCAGCTTCCAAACTTTCTGCCTTTCAAACTGATTGAGTTCCTCTTGCATAGCAATCACCCAATCTGGATCATCTAGAGCATCTTCAACTTTCTTAGGTTCTGTTTCTGAAAGAAACCCAGAAAAGTGACATTCATTTTGTGACGTTCTCCTAGTTCTCACTCCTGTGTCCGGATCACCAATGATCAAGTGAAAGGGATGATCTCTATTCCATACCCTTTGTCTTGGCAGATGTGATCTTGATGATTCTCCTTGTTCTAGATGTTGTGGAGTGTGACTAGTTGATCCTTCTCCTGCTCCCCCTGAGTTGTTGACGGTTTGATCTGATGATTCTGAAGACTGACTAGTGGATCCTGTAGAATTTTGAGGATCTCCACTTTGGTCACCACTTTGTCCAGAATCATTATCATTATGATTATTATTAATAACTGTAACAACTTTAGGTACTTCTTCATTGTCAGAGAGATCTCCTGATAGATTTTCAAATACCAAGGATTCAGAGTTCTCTCCAGTTTGCAGGCCTGGTCTTTTGGTGTCGTCAAATGTTACATTAAAGCTTTCCAACACTTTCTTATCTTCAATCACATATACCCTGAAAGCCTTAGATTCCAGAGAATAGCCCAGAAAAATGCCTTCATCTGCTTTGGCATCAAACTTGCCAAGATGTTCTCCATCTTTAAGTACAAAGCACTTTGCACCAAACACATGAAAGTACTTCAGTGTTGGTTTCTTGTTGGCCATTAACTCATACAGAGTCTTTTCATGATCTTTGTTGATCAGGGTTCGATTCTGAGTGTAGCAAGCTGTGTTCACTGCTTCAGCCCAAAAGTAAGTGGGAAGTTTTGATTCACTCAACATGGTCCTTGCTGCTTCAACCAAGGTCCTGTTCTTCCTTTCCACTACTCCATTCTCTTGAGGAGTTCTTGGTGCTGAAAACTGTCGTGATATCCCTTTCTCTGAGCAGAAATCATTAAGAACTGCATTCTTGAATTCAGTTCCATTGTCTGATCTGATTGTCCGCACAGGTAGCTTAGCTTCCACTTCTATCTTCTTGATGTGATCAATGATTAGTTGTGTTGCTTCATCCTTTGTTTGTATGAACAACACCCACGTGTACTTGGAGTAGTCATCCACCATCACCAATGCATATCTTTTTATTGAAAGTGACATAACATTGACTGGACCAAATAAATCCATATGAATCAGCTGTAATGGTTAAGTAATGCTTGTCATTCCTTTGCTTCCATGTGATGCCATGTTTTCTGATGCAAAGCCTACTGCGAAAGTGCCCAAAGGCTTTAATTTATTGTTTAAACATGCAACAACCTGGATGAAAAATTATGGGATGTCAATACAAATTTCATGTCGTAAGGAGGTGTTTGGACATGAAAGAACCATTTTTTTGTTACATGAGAATATCCTAGCATTACTGGAGTACGAAATGATTGGCCAAGCCGTAATCTCAGCTTATATGCTGTAAGTGCATTTTTTTTTGTTTATAAATTTCCTCATTCTATATGTTCCATTTATAATGCTTTTTTTTTGTAGGAAATTGCATACTTTGTTAAGTGAGACAGATGAATCGGATACATTTGCTTTTGTTGATCCGGCATCGACATTTAACCTTAACAATGAATTTGAAAGCTACATTGTAAACCGACTAAAAGAGGGTAATGCTGATCGTATATTCTTTTTGCCGCACAATCACAAGTAAGGGCAATGTTTAGAAAAGTTAATTTGAACACTTAAATTCTTGCGATTTGTAGCTTTGATAAATACCAGCACTTGGATCTAATTTTCTTAATTTATGACTGTGATTAATTGAAATAGTATGCATTGGATTTTGACAATTATTTGGGATAGTGAGATTTACATTCTCAATCCATTGCCTCATCCACTCCAATTTCCAGCACTAGAAAAAGCATTAACAAGGTAACATTAATTTAAAGATTTTGATTAGTTTAGAAGCATTCCTCAGTTTTGACATGGAGTAATTTGTTTACTTTTGCAGCGCATTGAAATCTTTCAATTCTGAAACTGGCAGGGGCAGCAAGATGCCGAAAGTAAAGTTTCTCAGTGTAAGTAATTTTTTATTGCGTTTAGGTACTGCATAATTAAAATTGTTGGTTAATTTTCCAAGATGCCTGATATGTGTCTTTTTTTTAATTGAAACAGGGATCTCCGAAACAGCCCGGTGGCCATGAATGCGGTTACGTTGTAATGCGCTACATGAAAGAAATTACGGAGGATAAAGGATTGACTTTTCCCACAAAGGTAAACTTTTATGTATCTCTATTTGCCGGTGAAATGTCTATAAGTACGTAAGTTAGTATTCTCGGGTATAACAGGAATATAGTAAGGTATCATATGAAGGAATTATGTTTGCGCTAAATGGTTAGTTTTTTTTACACTTTGTAGTGGTTGAACAAGACTCGAAGGTCTTACACTGATGTGGAGCTGGATGAGGTGCGTATTGAGGTTCTCCAGTTCATCCAAGAACATATATGATGAATGTAGTGGTTGAACAAGAACATCCAGTTCACTACTAGTGTATGTCTAACTTTCTAAGGGTTTAACTTTCTAAGGGTTGCTGGGGAGTAGGTACTTGTAAACATTTCAGTTTATTTTGGCGGATTCAATGTGTAGTACTCTGATGCTCTGGATAATTATGCATGTTTTGGATTATGGCAGTTAGGGATGTTAGGATTGTGACTGTTGGCAATGTTTGAATTGTGACTGTTGGGAATGTTTGGATTAATGCATGGTTGTGACATTGGTAGAATGAGTGGATTATGTTTATTTATTTTTCTGGGCAGTAGTTTCTATAGTAAAGTGTTTTTGTAACAATATAAAAAACAACATCAGTTTTAAATGTCAAACATACGAAAAATAGATGTCTAATAATCACAAAAACATCAGTTATGTATTGCGAAAAAGATGTGCCATAACAAATTAGACATTAGTTGAAAGGCAATAATTGATGTCTAATAACTACATACACAACGTTTTATTACAAAAAGTAATGTAATAAAACCATTTACACATCTGTCAAAACTGATGTCTAAGGACATCTTACACATCGTTTTTCTTACAATAAAAGCGATGTGATAAAACAATTTAGACATCAGTTAAAACTGATGTCTAAGGAAACTTACACATCAGTTTTCTTACAATAAAAACGATGTTATAAAACTATTTAGACATCAGTTAAAATGGATGTCGAAACATAGCATTTACATCTCTTTTCCTAAAGCGCAATGATGTGTATAAAAGTTGAGACATCATTTTCTTGACAAAACATGATGTATATGTCGAATAATGCTCTGTGTACCATATGTTTAATTGCATCTAATACTAATATTATAACTTATAAAAGTGAGGCTCATGCATTTGAAACAAAAATATTAGTCATAGACATCAGGAAATATAATAACTACTGATGTTTAAACCTTCCTACACATTGGCTGGAAACCGATGTCTAAAAGTCGGACTTTTAACATCACCGACAAAGACATCAGTCCAAAATATACACAGACATCGGTCAGAAACCGATGTCTATTAGCCTTTTTCTTGTAGTGCAGGGGCAACCCTCTCACTAACTCTCTCTTTACCAAAGAGTTCATAGTTTTGAAGTTCAAGTGTGAGAGCTTCTTGTGCCATAGCCAACTTTGTTCTGAAGATGCCTTTGCATAGAAACATGTAACTTCTCCTTCACTGGTAGAACTTAAGTCAGCTATAAACAAATTTCCTTTTCTCACTCCCAGTAGAGTAAGCTTCTCATCCTTCCTGTTGGTGATCAAGCACTTGTCATTTCTGAAATCTACATTGTAGACTTTATCACAGAACTGACTGATACTTAGAAGATTGTGCTTTAATCCTTCAACAAGAGAGATGTTTTCAATGATGACATTTCCAGCTTTCAATTTACCATATCCCGTAGTGAATCCTTTTCTGTCATCTTCAAAGGTTACAATCGGGCCGGTCTTCTTAACCACCTCTGTAAGCAGGGACTCTTCACCTGTCATGTGTCTAGAACAGCCACTATCCAGAATCCACACAACCTTTGAGCTTTTAACCTTACCCTGCAATCACAGATTGATTAAGCGGACTTTGGTACCCAAAATTGTTTGGGTCCTGAAGGTTTAGATGATTTAACAGGAGTAACATTCAATTTAGTCTTACCTTGTTTGATATTCATAGTATCTGTGGATTTAACATTAACAGTGCTATTGCTACTATCATTCATCAACTTAAAATAAGCATGCATGATGTTGTACTTACATAGCAAACACTCTTTCTTTCCACAGGGTTCATGAAGATCAGGCATGTCAGACATGTTATGCATTTCAGAAGTATTAGCAGTTTCTACTTTAACCTTTTTACATGCATGTGTAAGGTGTCCAGCAGAATTACAAATAGCGCACAACTTCCTAGATGCAATGGGAGAATATGGAACCATTTCCTGATTAACAATCTTCTTCTTCCCATTCCTGTTCTTTTTAGCATTACTAACTAAGTCACCTACTTCAGTTTTAGGTATAACAGTTTTTACTGATTTCCTAGGCAACTTAGTCTTTACCTCTTTTTCCTTCAATAAATCCTCCTCAATCAATTCTTGTGCTATGTAAAGGTCATCCTCATGAAAAGGTTCTAAGAAGGGCTTGACAAAGACTGGACTGACCACATTCTTAAGAATATGTGGAATATCCTTCTAGACAACAGAAGATGTCACAGGAAATTCCAGAGTCCTTTTCCCAGCCTTTTTGGAATAGTCAAGTCCTATAGCAGTTTTATTCCCTATGGCCTGAGTATCAATGATCTCCTTAGCAATCAGGGCGGAATTCTTAAAAGCATTCAGCTTCAAATCTAGATCTGAAATCTGCTTCCTGAGGATAGTCTCTATCTCATCATTACACTTGACCTTGTTCTCTAAGTACGCATTCTTTTGCTTAAGATCTTCTAATGTGACAGCTACAAGCTCTAGTTCTTCATTTTTAGATTCTAAATTTTTAATCTTAAGAACTAGTTTAGCATTTTCCATTTCTGATGCTAGCATGCTTGTGTGTACATTAAACAATTCTACACTAAGATCTTGTACAGTTTTCTTGTACTCAGAATTAGACATATCAATTGTAGTTAAGATAGGTACCTGAGATGATTGTGGTGATTCCTCTGAAGAGTCAGCCATTAGGGCAACATTTACATACTCTTCCTCTTCATCCGAATCAGTATCATCCCAGTACTTTCCCTCTGCTATATAAGCCTTCCCTTTCTGCTTTCCAGAAAATGCCTCCAGTTGCTATTTAAGCTTGGCATTCTCCTTCTTCAAATCCTCATATAAGTCTTTCTTTCCATAGACATCTTTCATGTCTCTTGCTTGACGAGGCTTCCGGCATTCAGTGGCGAAATGCCCTAACTCATTGCAGTTGTAGCATCTTGATTTGCTTCTATCAATCATGCCAGTCTTGTAGCCTCCCTTAAAGCCTGTACTAGGTGTATAATTGCTCTTCTGGAATCTGTTGGTTGAACCCTTGAACTTGTACTTCGGGTTTTTCTTGAAACGAATGTGACTAAACTTTGCAGCTAAGTACGCCATGGTTTTGTCTTCCATTTGCTCAAGCTCTTCTAGGGTGTAGTAATCACTTTCATCAACACCCAGATTCACAGAATCCATTTCTGCTTCTATTATCACCTCATTTCCAGCTCTAGGGGTTTGAACCTGAATCTCAGAAGTTATTGGTTCATCCATTACAAGTGTTGCTGATCTCACAAGTGCATTGTGCTTGCTGTCCACTGTCCCTGATCCGTAGATTATCACTCTTTGTTCCTGTTCCATCTCATAGGTCTTCAACTTCCCATAGATCATCTCTAAAGACATCTTTGTGAAGTCAATTCTTTCCCTTATGGATGATGACTTGTGTTCTACATGATGGGGCAGCGTCATCATGAACTTCCTGTTTGATTCTCTCAGTGGATAGTGTTGGGTTTCGGGGCAACAAACGCAGCGAAAAACAGTCGTAAAACAATAAAAATTCTGAAACCCTAACCCTAGGATCCGTGTACAAGACATGGCTGATTATGGAGAAACGAAATCATACCTTAAAGAGCTTTAAAGTTCGGAAAGATGGAGGTCCTTGTTGTAATCACCACACAGCCCTTGTCCAAGATCTGCGTCACCAAAGTCGTCCACACGAAGGCTACATCGTCCAACGATCAACGGAGTTCGGTACTAGCCAAAAAACTGCCCCTCTCTCTCTCTCTCTAGCCTCTCTTAATGCAGAGCTGCTAGGGTTTTCTTTAATTCGAAATTGCAGAAAAATCATCCCTCAATAATACATCATAATGTATTTATATGAGATAGAGGATTGGGCCAAAACCCTAAATCCGTTTTTGGGCTTCTTAAAACCCAATCTGATTTTGGTTTTAGTATTAAATTCGAAATTCTATTTAATTAAGACCATCTCAATTAAATGACTAATTTCGAAAATAATCAGTTAATATTAAATTCGAATTCTGATTTAATTAAGACCAGCTCAATTAAATAACTAATTTCAAATTTAATCATTTAATTTAAATTCATAATTTAAATTAAAACTCCATTTAAAACGTTCTAAGTGTGTGACCCTTTAGGTTATTATTTCGTTGGCAATAATTTTATTCTTAAATAAAATTATAAACAATGAGCGGCATCTAGTAATACATCATTGCTCCCCAAGAAATAATAATAAATGGTGATCCAATTAAACCTTTCGTGACTAATGTTTCCGTGTAATATAATCCCTTTAACCAAATATTATAGATTAAACTCGAGGCATGTTATTAGTCATCCTCTTCAACATTTAATCCAGGTTTCCTTGATCAATGAGTAGACTATTAAAACAAATCAATATTTGAGCATGGCCATGCATTTTCATAGTCTCACTCAATCAAGAGGCCAATAATATCTCTCCTAATAATAGGAGGGTTAAATCCTATATCTATCATTCATATTTCTCATACGACTCATAATATACCCGATGTCCACTTTTATCATCACCCGGTCAAAGGTAACTTTTAATGTAATCAAAGTATATTAATCCTCGTATAGAAATATAATGATCTCAAGTCTAAGGATCATTACACCATTATCACTGTGAGCTATTCTAATGACTTTATTACCATGTAGAATCTCACTGTGGGTCTATCCGGTGCCATGTAGAATATTACATGCACCTATGTTCTTGACTTTAGTATCATTATACCTATGACCAATGAGATGTGGTCATTTAGTCAATGAACATACTAATCTTTATGCATCATAATTGTCCTAATTTATAATGCTTAATTAGGGATAATTTAGGAATATAAACACTATTCATATAATCTCATTTTTAAGTCACATACTTAAAGATATAGAATACGTGTTCAATATTCCAAGGACATTTATTACTCTAACATTAATATCTCAGTAAATAAAGACATAATAATTGTTGTCGAATAATCAATAGAACATAATCATTATTAAATAACAAAATAGTGTTTCCCAGAAGTACAATTGTATTGTCTCTAGGGCACTAACACTAACAGATAGGTCTTTCCTTTCATTGCCAATTCATTGAGGAGTTTAGTATATTTCTCAAAGACCTGAGTTATACTTTCTCCTGGCAGAGACCTAAACGCTTCGTATTGAGAAGTCAGGATGTCCAATCTGTTTTCCTGCACGTCTTCAGTTCCTTCCATTATCAAGTTAATGGTATCCCACATATGTTTCCCGCTTGTACAGTTCATCAACTGATAGCTCATTTCCTTGTCCGCGGAGTCCGCCAATATCAACATTAAACCGGTGTCCAATCGAATCAGTTCTTTGTCAGAATCTGTATACTCAGTAATATCCTTAGGTTGGGTGCCTTGAGGAATCCTGCTACCATCAGGAGCTGTAGATTCACTAACTAGTTTCATTGGTACAAACGGTCCGTTCTCTAATATGCCAATATACAACGGATTAGATGCCTTGATAAATAACAGCATCTTCATCTTCCACAAACCGAAATCATCTCTAGTAAACGGGGGAACTTTAATACCAGCGGTTGTCTTTGGAGCACTCATGGTTTCTGAAAATTTCAAATTGTTTAAAATTCAAGAAATTCCAATTAAATGAAAAAATTTGAAAGTTAAAAAATTTGCTTCGAATTTTCACGCTACGTTTGATTTTGGTCTCATTCACCGGATCTGATTTGTATATCAATCAAGCAGCTCTGATACCAATTGTTAGGTCCAAAGTATCGTAGAAGGGGGGGTTGAATACGATACTCACAAATAATTTAATTTCGTTCACAGATAATTCATTCAGTTCTATAACGAAATCAAACACACCAAACCAAACTAAGATTCGGGGAATATATCTTTTTATAAATATAAACCTCGAGGGGTGCTACAATTTCTAATCCGTAGATTAGCTTCAATGAGTTCTAGGTTATTCACAATCAATACAATGAAAGAGTTCCAGCAGAATTAATGTTCTTAGTATTTTCTCTCTGGCTTTTCCTCTCTCTCCGTAATTGCTTCTGTAGTGAATGAACCTAACTGAGGAAGACACTGCCTCTCTCTTAGTAATTGTAGACTTAGTTTTAGAAAACTATCGAACCTCAATTGTAGAAACAATCTTGGCCGTCCAATTCTCATCAACCTGTCCAACAAAGAATACTTTTCACTTGCTCCTTAATTAAAAACCATCGAATGAATTAACTTTATTCACCATTCGATAGTTTTTAAAACAAAACTATCGAATACTAAATAAAGTTAAAATGGTTTTCATTTGATTACTTTAAAACACATTCGATGGTTTTCTAAGATAGAAAAACCATCGAATCTTTTTCTTTTCTTTTATCTTTTAATCAATACTCATAAGCTCCTGGGTGTTTAAGTAATAGACTGTATCACTTTCTTTTGAGACGATAGAACAACTTGATCTTTTCAGTGCCGTCAACTAGTGCAACTGGTCTGGTTCACAGATGAATAACACTTGATCAATTCTTCTTCTATGTCTTGAATTTAATGCTTCTGATAAGTCCCTTGTCGTTCTGGTTGCTTCAATTAAATCACTGGAATCCCGTGGTACTTAACCCTAAATCATTCACATACTTCTGTCGTCTTGAATGTCTTGTTTCTTTTGCTGTCACTGAGGCTTGAACATTTTCATGAATTTCTTTCCGTGACCTGTTTACGGACTTCAAGAATACATAACGTATTTTGATTTTTTGAGTTTACCTTTTCTTCTTTGATTCTGGATTCCTTTGCTTCTGATAATATTATTGTCTGTCTTGTCCTTTGTTGAGTTGTAGTTATCTCTTTTACATCTTATGTTACATTATGCTTTACACAAACCTCGATCATTAGACATCAGTATGATCTCAACACTGTGTCTCTTGATGAAGTCTATGGAATGCTAAGAACTCATGATCTTGAAGTTCAACAGAGAAAGAATAAGAGAAGCAGCAAGGCAAAGACTATTGCCTTGAATGTAGAGGCTAAATCAAAAGGAAAAACTATGGAGGTCTCTAGAAGGAAATCAAGAGTGGTGGAGTCAGATCCTGATGATTCATCATCAGATACTTATGGCAATCTTGATGCCAATACTGATGATGATTCTTCTGACTCAGACATGGAAGAGATGGTTGCTATGATAGTAAGAGGCTTCAAAAAGATGAAGTTCAGGAAGGCAAAAAGACAAGGCAACTTCCGGAAAAGGACCTTCAATACTAACAAAGACAAGTACATCAAAAAGGACAGTAAGAGTAGCAAATTTGACAAGTCAAAGGTTAGATGCTACAAGTGTAATGGTATGGGACACTTTGCTACTGAGTGCAAGAAGACAAAGGCACTCATCACATCAAGCAAGGATTGGATGGACTCTTCCTCAGAATCTGATACTGAGGTGCTCAACTATGCCCTAATGGCCAATACTGATTATACTCCTATTCCTGATGATAAGGTACTAAATATTGTCTTTGATTTTGATACTGATAATGCTTCTGAGTTAAGACGTTTTCTAAAGTCATTGCATATTAGCTTTAGAAGTCAAACTGCTGAAAATACTAGAATCTTATCTGAAATGTCTGAACTTAGGAAAAGGAATGAGCATCTAGAAGCTGAATTTTCTTTTATGCAAAAAGTACAGATAGAATGTGATAATGCTAAACACATGTACTTAGAGATGAAATTTAAATGTACTGCTCTTGAAAAGGAACTTGAATATGCAAATGAGAAAATCAGAACATGGACAGATTCTGGTAGAAAATTTCATGAGATTAATACCTCTAAGAATTGGAAAGAGTGTCTAGGGTATAAGTCAGATGAAGATAAGAAATTGAAAGAGAAAATTGTTGTTGATGAGACAGTTAGTCCAAAAACCTATAGACATGTTATAGACAAAACCAAAACTAAGATTACTCTTGTTAATTTTTTTTTGGTAAGGATTCCAATTCAACTTTTGAAAAGGGATCTACTTCTATTCAAAGTGTTAAAATTATTAAGTCTAAACCTGTCATGAGTAAAGTTACTAAGAATGTAGGTTACGGTCTCAGAAACAACTCAAGGATAAAATCTGTGAAGTTACAGATAAGAAGAAGGAACCTAGTGTCAAAAGAAACAGGAATGGTAAAATTGGGATTAATAAAGAAAATGGTTATAAATATGTCCCAAATGCACCAAGGAAATGTTGCTTTAACTGTGGTAACTCTAATCATCTTGCTATTGATTGCAGAAAGATTAAAAAGAAGATTACTGAATTTCGTAGGTCTGATGTTAGGAATAGATCAGTATTTTATAAACCACAGAATTCCTGTTTTCATTGTGGTAGTAATTGGCATTCTATTTATACATGTGAAGAATATCATGATTTGTAATATAACTTCTATGATCCATTACCTAAGTTTAAAAATTGTGCAAATTCTGGTAGCATTAAGAATGTCAAGGTGAAGCATGCTTTTGTTAATACTGATACTGACAAAGCAAATCCTGATGGAGTAAATCCTGTCAGGACTGCTAAAATCAGAAAGTCTTCTGCTGCTAAAATTAATAAAATGCATGCAAAAGGAACCCAACAAGTGTGGGTTCCTAAACATTCTAACTAGTGTTTTTAACATTCTGATTGCAGGGTAAAAAGAAAAATGTGTTAGTCATGGATAGTGGATGTTTTGGGCACATGACTGGAAACAAGGCCATGTTATCAGAATATGAGGAAAAAGCTGGCCCAACTGTGTCTTATGGAGATGGCAACATTGGACAAACTTTGGGATATGGCAATATAATCATTGGCAATGTCATCATTGAAAAAGTAGCTCTAGTGAAGGGACTAAAACACAACCTGTTGAGTATTAGTCAAATCACTGACAGAGGTTATCATGTCAATTTCTATTCCACACATTGTGAAGTAGTCAGCAAAGAAACATGAAAAATAGCATTGACTGGCTACAGACATGGTAACATTTATGAAGCCAACATTCTCTCAAATACTGATGGATCCCCTACTTGTCTCATCAGTAAAGCATCAGTAGATGAAAGTTGGAATTGGCATAAGAAGCTTTCTCATCTCAACTTCAGCAATATCAATGAGTTGGTTAAGAAAGATTTAGTGAGAGGATTACCTAAACCTTTGTATACTCCTGATGGACTCTGTGATGCTTGTCAAAAGGCTAAACAAAGAAAGACATCATTCAAGAGTAAATCAGAATCCTCTATTGAAGAACCATATCACATGCTGCATCTTGATCTATTTGGACCAGTCAACATTATGTCCATCAGTAAGAAAAGGTACACTCTTGTAATTGTTGATGAATATTCTAGATTCACCTGGGTGTATTTTCTGCACAGAAAAGATGAAACTCCTGAAATACTGTTGGATCATGTGAGAATGATTGAAACAACCACAAAGCACAAAGTCAAGATATTGAGAAGTGATAATGGTACTGAATTCAAGAATTCAAAGATGGAAGAGTTCTGCAAATACAAAGGAATTATTCAACAATTCTCTGCTCCTGGCACACCTCAGCAAAATGGAGTAGTTGAAAGGAAAAATAGAACTCTTATTGAAGCTGGCAGAACTATGTTGGAAGAAGCTAAATTGCCTACATATTTCTGGGCAAAAGCAGTCAACACAACATGCTATACTCAAAATACCACATTGATAAACATACATGGTGTTACTCCTTATCAGTCACTCAAGGAGAAGAAACCAAGTTTGAAGCATCTGCATGTGTTTGGCTGTAAATGTTTTGTTCTCGGAACTCATCCTGAACAGCTAGGGAAATTTGAAACAAAGGCCGATGAGGGAATTTTCATAGGCTATCCTGCATCAAGAGCCTTTAGAGTTTTTAACTTGATAACAAGGACTGTCATGGAGTCAATACACGTATCTTTTGATGATAAGAAGATAATTGGATTGAATGAAGACTCACATGATATATTGGTTTTTGAAAATGAAGCTACCAAGGAACCTGAAGAAAATGAATCAGATCCTGACAATTCATTAGATACTGATGAGTCACCAAATCCTGATGATCCATCAAATCCTGATGACACACCAAATCCTGATGAAGCACCAATTACTGATGGTGCTAATACTGATGATGCAAATAATGATGATTCATCTAGTAGTGCAAATGTTGAGGGGGAGCAACAACAAACTACTACAAATTCAGAGTCAACTCAATCATCAGGACAAAATTCTTCAGATACTGATTCAAGTGACAATCCTGATAATTCATCAGGAGGAAATAACAATAATTCAGGGGGAGCTTCTAATGAAACAAATTCTTCTAGTCAAGATAACACCAATCCAGGGGGAGCATCTACATCAAGGAATGACTTACCACCAGCAAGGAAATGGACTACAAGTCATACTCCTGATTTGATAATTGGAGATCCTGATGCAGGTGTTCAGACAAGAAGTGCAACTCAAAATGAATGTCTATATAATAACTTTCTGTCAAAGGAGGAGTCAAAGAAAGTTGAAGATGCACTTAAAGATGCTGATTGGGTTACTACAATGCAAGAAGAATTGAATGAATTTGAAAGGAATGAAGTTTGGAAACTGGTACCTAGACCAAAGAATAGGTCTATTGTGGGTACAAAATGGATTTTCTAAAATAAGACAGATCCAGAAGCTGGTGTGAAAACCAGAAGTACAAAGACAAATTGACAACAACATTGCTGGTATTCTCTGGAAAATAAAATTTATACTTAGTCTTCGATTAAGTATTAAGTTTTAATTTTCAATCTCAATTAAACTTTTCTCAGGGATTACTATTCATCATCTTAAATATCAAATGCAATGTTACTAACAATTTGTACATGAAAGCAGAGAAGAAGAACAATTGAGAAATACGATCAATTTCATTAATACTTGGAGATTCTTTACAAATGAAAAGGAAATTACATTGTTTCTTTTCTAGTCTATTTCTCTACCCCGGGACACGTGCTTTGCTGATAAGTGTTCGCACAAAATCACGCAAGCGTACGCGATCAACAAGTAATATATGAAAGTAGAGTTCGTTCCCACAGAGACTGCTTTGGTTACTATAGTTATGCACTTATGCAACAATGTATGGCTATTGTTCAATGCTAAGACAAGTATCAAATTTGTGTTTTGATTAACTAAATTAACTAATCAACTTAACAAGATTATAATTAACTAAGAGATTGCTGTTGAATTACTTATGAGAATAAAACATGGGATCCTAACTTCATTAAGTACTTCATCTAGAGTCTTTGTCTTTAATCAATGCATGTGATAGTTGTGATAACTAATCGGATAACACGAAATCAGTACACGCTACCTTTCAGTATACGTATACCAAACCACTCAAACATCCACAAAAGAGATAGAAGTTGAGCAGACACCAATTATGCTTAGACCCTATATGTCTATAAGATTTGAAAACATAACGGTTTAACGAGCAAGTTATCCATTCAGATTACATAGGGGAGGTAAGATGGTTAAAATTACCTACGAATCATGCATGACAAACATACATAAACCTATGCTACAATGACAAGTTCTAAACCTCTACATCCACTTTCGCATTCAATAGAGATTAACAAACAACTTAGATGTTAGCTACGCATCCAAGAAGATTAAGCACAACCAAACTAGGAAATCAATTAGCCATCACACACACATCTTTAAAACAATTAACTACTAAAATCCATAAATAAATCCGTTAGAACCCCACGACGACGATTAGTTCATAATCGAACCTTTCATCATCGTGGGTTCTGATGAAAACATGATAATAATAAGTCTAGAATACTGAATAAAAGTGCTAGGGTTTATGAAAGAACAAACGAGAATCCAAAGTATCGCCTAATTAGAAGAATACAAAGATAAATTGAAAAGTAGATCTTCGTAATCAGCCGTCTTCTTGTTCTCCTTGATGGTGGATGGATAAGTATGTATATATGACAATGTATGTCTTAAAAATCGTCCACCAATAGTTTATATAGGCCATAGAGTTGACTGGTCATCTGCTGTTTCCTTTTCTGAGTTGAAATTGCCTTTTTCCAGAATGTTTCAGGAGTGGGCGCGCCTGTAGGGCGCGGGCGCGCTTGGAAGGACTTCACCTAGGGCGCGGGCGCGCTTGGAAGGGGTGGGCGTGCCTGACCTTCTGTCAAATTTTTCCAAAAACTTGTTCCTTGACAATTCATGCTCTCTTCAACTCCGCAACCTCTTGGCTCCCTCAACAATGATCAAATAGCACCACATAACCCTAGAAACTTCACCACACTGCTGACGAAGCAACTCTGCATACACTAACACAAAACACATCAAAAACACCATGTACTTGAGAACAAACGATCAATTTAAGCCGATTTAGGGTGTTCCAAGTGAATATGAAATCCACTTATCACACCCCCAAAATTAAACCGATGCTTGTCCTCAAGCATAAACAGATTCACTACATATATATAATACAATGCATGAATGCAACTAATATGAAAATGCAAACGATCCCCTCAAACTAACCATAACCAATCAACAAGCCAACATCTCAAGGAATGCAATCTTTCAAACAGAGTTCGAACAAATCCCCTTATACTATCAAACAAACACAGAAACGTGCGTGTGTGCAACGCTCATAAATATACTCCAAAACTAAACCAAGACCATATCCTATTCTTCACCAAAACAACCACAAGCTTATAAACAGAATGAACTCTAGACACAAGAAACCACTTAAAGACACCTCAGACCACTTTAGCTAGACAGGAATTCATGCTTTATTACGACACACATGCTTATTTGACCGTGCAATGGTTTAGACCCCAAAAGGCTTATACAATAATACCCATGTAGCGAGCGTTAGGTTAGTGGATCCCAGACCGGAAAAGTCTTAGGTCACTAGGCACAAAGTCCCCTAGAACTTAATTGCTCGAGTATTAAAGAGCTCAACCTGATCAATTTTGCATATACACAACTTTTTTTTTTTTTTTTTTTTTTTTTTTTTTTTTTCGATTTCGGAATGTATGCGCTTTGCTTTTTCTCATCCCACCCTAGACTACTCATCTTTTCAATGAGACGGCTACTAGCCATTTGACACCTAGCCTTATTGACAACTAGCATGAAATCCCTGTTTTCCCCCAAACTTAGACTTAAGTGCTTCTTTCAATTTCAAGAGAATAGAAGACATTCTGAATATAAGCAAGTGATTAAATTCTAATATCCAAACAAACATGGTATGATCAAATTCAAAAGCAACCAATGAGACTTATGAAAATGATTTATTTCCGGCATGCAAGTCAATTCATAGGAACTTAATCAACCCTCTATCTATCACTACCACATTCCCATCAACATCGACTCACCAACCAAGAAATAGTCAAGTCCTAAGGGATCATGAAATATGTTATGCAAATGCAACTAAATGGACTCACATAATATATAAAAACACTAATGCAAACAGAATGCTCTATATGACAAAAACATGCAAAGATATGAATGAACTAACTACATATGCAATATGAAACCTATATGACACACACACACTAATCTTCCCTAATTACCACCCCCAAACTTACAATATTCAATGTCCTCATTGAAGGTAATAAAAAGGAAAGATGCAGAGAATACCTAATCATCAGCAGGACCACCCTCCTCGGGTGGTGTATCCGGTGGTGGATAAACAGAATCAGCTCCAAAAGTAGGCCAAGTGATGTCAACTCCAGTAGCTCTGAATGCAGTACTCAAAGCCTGAGTCAAATCCTGAGCAAAACGGCTATGACTATCATGTATCGCATCAATGCGCCGAGTCAGCCGCCTATACTGCATATCCCCTAAACCAGACCTATCCACCTCACGCGGAATCCTAGATGCACGTTCCCTCCGTGCTGCAGGATCACGAGGTGGAACCGCTGCTCCCTCAGCATCAAAATCAGTATACCCCAAACCATAGTAGCCCGGGGCACCACCATCCCAATCCTCCATCCTAGAAATCGTTGAATGATCGATAGGAGCACTCGGTAACTGAACATGCTCCTCCTCAGACCAACGAACACCAACTGCAGAACACTAACAATGGAGGCATGAGGAATCGCCCCCGTTGTACCACCCTTCAAAAACTTCACTATACTCCTATGAAGGAGGTCTCCAAGATCAATGTACTCTTCATTCAGAATACCCCAAAGAACGATAGCCCTTTCCACCGTAACCTCATGCGAATGCGAAGACGTCAAAATATTAGCACATAAAAATAAGTTCCAAGCCCTCGCATACCTGTTCATCGCAGAAGCCGGGAAAATAATCGGCTCAGTGGTGCCAGCCTTGTACTTCCAAGTTGTGCCTGGAACACACATCTCCCCAAGAATGTACTCGAGATCAAGATCTGCCCGAGTCTTCAAAGACCAGTCTTCCTCACCCCTCTTTTCCCTAGGCAGATTCAAAACCCGATGAATTGCCTTAGCAGTGTAATCCACAGTCAGTCCCTGAACCACACTATAACCGTTCTTGTCGGCTTTAGCATTAGCATAAAACTCCCGCACAATAGACAACGGGACCGGCTCCGGCGCTTCACAAAAGGATTCCCAACCCCTCTTCGTAATCATATTAAACAAATGCCCATCAGTGGGTTGAGGCAAAAATCCCCTTTCTTTAGCCACAGCTTTGGATAACAACCGTGTAAACTCCAATTGAGCCTCCAGAGATGAAAACTTCTCACCCCCAATAACAATACTAGACTCCTCTTCAGATGAAGAGCGACAAGTGCTGCTACTACCCGTAAAACGACCTCTCTTTGGTGGAGCCATGAAATTGATGAAGATATGGAAAAAAGTGTATGTATTTTGTGTGTATATGTAAGTACAGATGTGAGAGAGAATGAGAGAGAGGCTAGGGTTATGATATAGGGTTGGGGAATAGGTTAAAAGGGGTTAAAATAGGGGAAAGAAACAACACAAATCTGTTTTTTGGTTTTTCTTTGTTTTTTTTCGTTTTTTTTGTGTTCTTGGACAGAGAATGGGCGCGGGCGCGCTATAGAGGGCGCGGGCGCGCTGACCTTGCTGCCAGAAATTTTTTCTGATTTTTGATTATCTTTTTTTTATAATAAGAATATAAAAATACTTACAACAATAACATGGGTTGCCTCCCATGAAGCACTCGTTTTACGTCAATAGCTTGACGTGATTCCGACTCCTTAATCAGCTGAAACAAGAATCGCGGTCTCCGCCTCGCGATTCACCCGTTCACCAAAATACGGTTTCAACCTCTGACCATTGACCTTGAATGCTTCATCTGGTGACTTATCAAAAACTTCCACTGCACCATATGGAAACACCGTTTTGACCGTGAACGGCCCCGACCACCTTGACTTGAGTTTACCAGGGAAAAGCTTGAGACGAGAGTTGAAAAGCAAAACTAGTTGGCCAGGAACAAAGGACTTTTGCACCACTTCTTATCATGCCATCTCTTAAACTTCTCCTTGTATAACTTGTGATTTTCATAAACCTGTAGCCGAAACTCATCCAACTCATTAATCTGAAGCATTCTTCTCTCACCAGCAGCTGACAAATCAAAATTCAACTTCTTCAACGCCCAATATGCCTTGTGCTCTAGCTCGGCAGGCAAATGACAAGCCTTACCATACACCAGCTGAAATGGTGACGTACCCAACGGAGTCTTGTAAGCTGTTCTATAAGCCCAAACAGCTTCGTCTAGCTTCAACGACCAATCCTTCCTCGAAGGATTTACCACTTTCTCAAGAATACGCTTGATCTCCCTGTTAGAAACTTCAGCTTGTCCATTTGTCTGCGGGTGATAGGCAGTAGCAACCCGATGATTGATATTATACCTAGCCATCAAAGCTGTGAACTTGCGGTTGCAAAAATGCGTACCCTCATCACTGATGATTACTCTCGGAGTTCCGAAACGCGTGAAGATTTGCTTATGCAGAAAACTCAGCACCACTTTAGCATCATTGGTCGGTAAAGCCTTTACCTCGACCCATTTAGACACGTAATCCACTGCTAATAGTATGTACTGATTATTGCAAGACGAAACAAACGGTCCCATGAAATCGATTCCCCACACATCGAAAATATCCACTTCAAGCAGCATATTAAGAGGCATCTCATTCCTCCTAGAGATATTACCAAACCTTTGGTATCGATCACATCTCAACACAAACTGATGAGCATCTTTAAACAGAGTCGGCCAGTAGAATCCTGCCTGAAGTACTCGAGTAGCTGTCTTCTCTCCACCATAATGACCTCCATAAGTGGTGGAATGGTAATCTCGCAAAACACCCTCAGTTTCACTATAAGGAATGCATCTCGTTATCATCTGATCAGCTCCCTGTCTAAATAAAAATGGCTCGTCCCAATGGTACCACTTCACATCATGCAGAAACTTCTTCCTTTGAGCATAAGAAAATTCAGCCGGGATGACATTACTCACAAGATAGTTCACAATATCTGCAAACCATGGTTCTTCATCTTGCACCCCAAAAAGTTGCTCATCAGGAAAAAAAATCATTGATAAGAGTCTTATCCCCTGCATACTTACCGTGGTCTTCCAAACGAGACAAATGATCTGCCACCTGGTTTTCTGTACCCTTCATGTCTTTAATCTCCAAATCAAACTCTTGCAGTAAAAGAACCCAACGAATCAACCGAGGCTTTGAATCTTTCTTAGAAATCAGATAACGAATGGCTACATGATCAGTATAGACTACTACCTTCGTCCCAAGCAAATATGACCTGAATTTCTCGAAACTGTAGACAATTGCCAAGAGCTCCTTCTCTGTAGGAGTGTAATTCAGCTACGCATCGTTGAGAGTTTTGCTAGCATAGTAAATCACATGAAACACCTTGTTCTTCCTTTGCCCAAGAACAGCTCCCACTGCATAGTCACTAGCATCACACATCAACTCAAAAGGTTCGTCCCAGTCAGGTGCAGTGATAATAGGTGTAGTAGTCAACTTCTTCTTCAAGAGCTCGAAAGTAGCTAAGCAATCTTCATTAAACTTGAAAGGAACATCATTTTCCAACAAACTACATAAGGGTTTAAAGATTTTGGAGAAGTCTTGAATGAATCGCCGATAGAAACCCGCATGACCAAGAAAACTGCGAATTCCCTTAACTGAAATTGGTGGAGGAAGATTTTCAATTGTCTCCACTTTGGCCTTATCCACTTCAAGCCCCTTGCTAGAAACCTTATGCCCAAGAATGATTCCTTCTTGCACCTTGAAGTGACATTTTTCCCAGTTGAGCACCAAATTGGTCTCAACACACCTTTTCAGCACCATGCCAAGATTCTGTAGGCACTGGTCATAAGAAGTTCCAAAAACTGAGAAGTCATCCATGAATACCTCCACATTAATTCCAATCATATCTGAGAAAATAGCCATCATACACCTCTAAAAAGTTGCTGGAGCACCACAGAGTCCGAAAGAAACACGACGGAATGCAAAAGTGCCAAAAGGACATGTGAATGTGGTCTTCTCCTGATCCTCTGGAGCAATACAAATCTGATTGTAACCTGAATAACCATCCAGAAGGCAATAGAACTCATGAACAGCCAACCTGTCCAGCATCTGATCAATGAACGGAAGTGGGAAGTGATCTTTTCTGGTGGCTTTATTCACCTTTCGGTAGTCCATGCAAATTCTCCACCCTGTAACTGTACGAGTAGGGATGAGCTCATTCTTCTCGTTTGCAACTACTGTCATGCCTCCTTTCTTAGTCACACATTACACCGGACTCACCCAAGAACTGTCTGAAATAGGATAGATAATGCCTGCATCTAGCCACTTAAGAATTTCTTTCTTCACCACCTCTTTCATGATAGGATTGAGCCTTCTTTGAGGATCCACAGTTGGTTTACTTCCTGGTTCAAGCAGAATCTTATGCATGCAATACGAAGGGATGATTCCCTTTATATCCGCTATGGTCCAACCAATTGCTGATTTAAACTCTCTCAGAATTCGCAAAAGTTTTTCTTCTTCACTACCTGACAAGTTAGATGCAATAATCATAGGTAAAGTAGATGCATCACCTAAGAAAGCATACCTCAAGTGCTCCGGTAGTGGTTTAAGTTCAAGAGTAGGAGCTTCTTCAATCGATGGCTTGAGACGCTCCTGAGATTTTTTTAGCTCAGCTATGCCAAGAGAATCAAATGTCATATCAATCTTCCTTTTCCACGGAGAGGCATTTAAGTACTGCAGTTGCTCTTCTCTTTCTTTGTCTTCAGTATCAGAATCCCCTATCAGTATCTTCTCCAAGGTATCTGACTTAAGCAATTGCTCGATCTCCGTGTAAACTGCAGACTCAACCAAGTCCACTGAAAAACACTCTTCATCCTCTGTAGGAAACTTCATTGCATTGAACACACTGAAGGTGACATTCTGGTCATGTACCCTCATTGTAAGTTCTCCTTTCTACACATCAATCAAAGTACGGCCTGTAGCCAAGAACGGTCTTCCCAAGATAATAGGAATCTTCTTGTCTTCCTCAAAGTCCAGAATAACAAAATCAGCAGGAAAGATAAGCTTATCCACTCTAACCAAAAGATCCTCCACTATGCCCCTTGGATATGTGATCGACCGATCAGCCAGCTGTAAGGACATGTTTGTAGGTTTAGGCTCAGGCAGCCCGAGTTGCATGAAGACAGACAACGACATCAGATTAATACTGGCTCCCAAGTCGCACAAACACTTGTTGAAAGATAGATTGCCGATACTGCATGGTATGGTGAAACTCCCTGGATCTTTGAGTTTTGGAGGTAATTTCTGCTGTAGGATAACACTGCATTCTTCTGTAAGAGCGACGGTTTCCAACTCCTCGAGCTTCAACTTCCTAGATAGAATACCCTTCATGAACTTCGCGTAGCTCGGCATTTGTTCTAGAGCTTCCGCAAAAGGTATATTGATCTGTAACTTCTTGAGAACTTCGAGAAACTTAGCAAACTGCTTGTCCAGCTTCTGCTTTTTAAGACGTTTAGGGAGAGGCGGAGGAGGATAGACCTCCTTGATCTCTGTATTCTGCTTCAGAACAGATTTCTCAGTCGAATGGTCACGCTTTTCCGCTTTGTTTCCCCCCAAACTGGCGTTTTCCTCTTTTTCTTCACTTTCTGGCAGAACCTCAGGCACGGGCGCGCTCCCTAGGGCGCGGGCGCGCTCCACCTTCTGCTGGGAATCCAAATTTTTTTCATTTTCTGCTTTATCTGAGTTCTGGTCACTCGTAACCTTTCCAGAACGCAAGGTAACTGCTTTGACATGTTCCTTGACCTCTCTTTTGCCAGGATTAGCTTTCGTATCACTAGGGAGAGTTCCCTGTGGTCTATTCAGCAAGGCATTGGCAATCTGACCTATTTGATTCTCCAGAGTCTTGATGGAAACAGCTTGGCTCTTGCACATTAGCCTCAATTCCTCCAATTCAGACTTTTCATTAGACGACTGACCAACGTTGCCTTGAGACGGTTGTTGAAAACCCGGTGGTTGATACGGTTGCCTTGGAGCATACTGTTGCTGAAAACCAGAAGAGTTAAATGGTTTAGCTCCAAATTGTTGACCTTGATACTGCTGATACGGCTGCTGTGGTTGTTGTTGCTGGCCACCTTGATTGTTACTCCAACTGAAATTCGGATGGTTCCTGTTATTCGGATGATAGGCATTAGGCACTGGCTATTGTGATCTCTGGAAATTGCTCACAAACTGCGCCGACTCATTAGATATGGCACATTGAGTCGTGTCATGAGCACCTGCACATAGCTCACAAACACTAGCCACCTGTTGAACTCCATAGTTAGACAAGGAATCCACCTTCATAGATAGAGCCTTTAGCTGAGCTGCTATTGCCGTAGCTGCATCCACTTCCAGAATTCCTGCTACCTTGCCTTGTAATAACCTTTGAGTTGGATTCTGATATTCATTAGCAGCCATCATCTCAATAAGTTCATAAGCTTCATCATAGCTTTTAGCCCAAAGAGCTCCACCTGATGCCGCATCAAGCATTGGTCGAGATTGACCTCCCAGACCATTATAAAAACAGTTGATCACCATCCAGTCAGGCATTCCATGATGAGGACACTTCCTAATCATCTCCTTGTAGCGCTCCTAAGCTTCACATAAAGTTTCTCCAGAATGCTGTGCAAACTGAGTAAGAGCATTCCTGATTGCTGCTGTTTTAGCCATAGGGAAGAATTTAGTGAGAAACTTCTGAGCAAGATCCTCCCATGTAGTAATAGAACCTGCTGGCAGAGAGTGCAACCAGCCTTTATGTAACAGCCCCAGATCCGGGGTCGGAGATCTGGTCGTTACGGTCATTATTCCATACATCATGCTTGATACTTGAATCAATATAAATAACATGCTATGACCCCGCAATCTAAGCTCACATGCACACATACAAGTTATAGTCCCAGAGATGAACTTGAAATAAGAAATGTTGATAGGGTCTACATGCATATCATAAGTGTTTACAAGCCCATAAATATAATTTACAAGTTTATGTTTGCTGCCACTTCTTTAAGTTATGTCATACATATAATTAAAAGCTGAATCCAACTACAAGTCTATAACACTAGTAGGTTCTACCTCAGCTATGGCGGCTGTAGTATCAGGGGAGAGTCCTCTGGGCTGCCAAACCCTCTTGCGGAGGGTGGTGCGAAACATCTGGTTTATCTGTTGTTGTGATATATATAAAAAAACAAGCGAGGGTGAGCAACAAGGCCCACCAAAATAATACTGTACTGATAATCAATATAAACAAATCCAAGTATCATCTTACGTATTAAACATTTATCTCATATCATGATCTGGAATTAAAGACAAGATAAAATATTCTTAATTCGCTTTCTGAACTTATAAACTTGCATAGACTTGAATGATTTGAATAGCTTGAATAATCTTTGATAAATTTGAATAACTTTCTTTTCTGGAACTTGCTTAAAACATGATCCTTCATGAATAACTTGCATAAAACTTTCTCTTTCATGGATGGTGAACTCTAGCTGGAGATTCTAGGCGACAGGGATACCTCTACGATGATCAGTCGTAAGGCAACTCCCCACTGCTGTTTTTCTACGTAGAAGGGAAAATAGGACAGACGCTAACTGACCTACCTCCCCGCCAATCGGTTGTAGGCAGGAGGAACAGACCCGTTCATAGACGGTCGATTCTGTTACTATCCACTTGTCCTACGGTCGGGCACTGATAATCATCTAAGGGAAGAACAGACCCGCTCATAGACTGCTGGTCTACGCGTAATTCCCTTGGGGGACAGGTCGCCACTCAGTCCCTTACACATTCTCCGAGTTCGAGAAAATCCATAACTTTGAAACATAAAGTTCCTTTCCCTTTTTCCCCAAGTATACGACTCCACAGAGTAGTCATATCTGGTTGGAAAGGAAAATTCACCCATATTTCCCAAGCTGATGCTTGTTCATGGATACAACTGATTTCACTGCTTTTACTCCTCGAGTCTTGAAAGAGTATTCAAAATCATTTTGATAGTTGGATACAAAGCTGGTAAAGGAGTAGTTTCAAAAGGTTTAGGACCGGGCAGTCCACTTAAACAAACATTAAAACTTGAGAAAGGTCCCCCGAGTCTTGGTAGTTTGAGCGAACATTTAAGTCTTTTAGAATATAGACTAAAAAGGAAAATAGATTTGGGAACCTCCTCTAATTACATTTATAAATATCTGGGTAAAACTTTATTAGTTATCTAGGGTTAAAGAATAGTTTCACAAAATACTTTCTTAACAAACAGGGTTTTGGATAATTAATGAAAACTATATTTAATAAAGAATATTTATTTGGAAGTAATCCCCAAATACTTTCTTAAGAAAATAATGGATAATAATATATAATAATATAACCCTAGATAATAACTGATACCATTCCCGGTCCGTAGAATAAATATAGAGTATATACCCCCTACTGAGGGATTTTCTTAACATATTGGCTTATGAATATTGCCATAACCATAGCTTATAAATCCAACTTGTACTTAACATCATAGGTATCGCTTCAAAATCATAAACACATAGCATATATTTCGAAAACTTTTATTTATCACAACAACAGTTTATAGAGGCATAGGTTTGAAAACTTGCCTGATCTCTTAGTCTGTGGGTGGTGTCTTGCAGTAGTCCGGCGATCTATCAACAATAAAATACCTTTCATCAATAACTTATACTTAGGAATCAAGCAAAACATTATTCTTAAACTTAAACACCGCACTAATGCGACTATATAATCATAACCCTTGCAATTTCAACTGACACCTTATAATTAGGTACTCGTTTGTTATCAAGGGACATCATCCCGACTTGCTCTTGATCTGTCTTGAAGTTATAAATATTCTAGGGTCAACCTCGTATGATCCATTTCAAGATTTTCGATTCATTTCTCAAAGTTTTCCAAAGTTATACCCAAGTACTTGTTTTAAGGGGTTTCTCGCATTTAACCTAACTTCAAACATTTTTATAAAATCGAAAAACGATCTTTTTCACACAAGGTCTTCTCCCACACTTTCCTTTCTGTCTCTAGTATTTAATTATCATGTTTAACCCCTGCAAAGATCAAGTTAAGTAATCTCAAATTCATTTACGAACTTTTCTTCTCGTTTTCGAACCACTTTTACTAATTTGATCATATCTCCTAAACCGTAAATCGGATTGCTTCGATTTTCGCACCAAAACGATCTACGTTCAAAAATCTATAAGTACAAGTCATATAAACATTCATACCCGAGACCTATCTTAACTGTTATGCTCTGTTTTTAAGGGCTTTAGAAATTTCGTCATTACGACGGCTGTAATTCGAATAATCCCAAATTTCAAACTATCTAAATTGCTCATCAATCACTCCAATCAACATATACATCTGATTCAACCAAGAACTGAGGCCAAGAAATGCCTTTACGTTCTTAATACTCAATATTACTTGTAACAAAGCTCAAACATAGCTACTAATGTCAACTAAGGCTATAAACATGCATCAACATCATTAATCATCCATAAACTTCACACTACTTCAAGGGTTTCAAGATTTATACCTTCTTTGGAGTTTATATAAGCCTAATAATCCTTGTATGATCCTTGTGTTGTCCTAAGATAGCTTGAATCCACAAAAGAAATCAAGAATCAAGAGTTAGTTCTTGAAAAGTACTATTCATCTTCATCTTCTTTCATTTATTTGATCATGAAATGCTTAAAGAAAAGCTATAAGATTCATGGCTCACCTTCTACTAATCACTAGCTTCGTTTTAAGCTCTAGGTTATAATTGTTGGTGGAAGAAAACTTCTACTTCTCCTTCTTTTTCAAGCTTGGCTGAGAGGTATAGTAATGGTGGTGATGCTTCCACTTTTCTTTCTTTTGTTTTAATTACTTACATTTTGTAATTAAATGGTCAAAGTGATGAGTCATTGGTCCTTGATGCTTCTTCTTGCGACACTTGGCGCACATGCATTGGTCCTGTTAAAGTAGCTTTACCGGTTCGTTTCCTTTCACACGGATGATCCAAATGTCGCATCCCTCGAACTAATCTTGTTACATGTTACTTCCATGTCTACATTTAATCCCGTAAACGTTCTTAATATTTCTAATTCTTTTATTAATCCATATCCATAGAATTGATAATTTAAATCCTTCGATATTCTCAAATAATGATTAATCCGTCCGTTAATGGTAAAATTTCGGAGAAAACAGAAATACTATTTTTCCAATTCTGACAGCTTTTGCATTCTTTTATTTCCATCGTAGATCACTAATACGACTTCGAAAGTTTAATACAGCGTCCCGTATATAGTGTGGTGTGATCCATTTCGTACCTTAAGGAATCTACTATTCACCATAATCATTTGGATCAATAACCGTTCCAATATTCCTGGTTTATTTCCACTTTATTTCTTGTACTTAAACACTATTCTAGAGCTTTCTCGGGCATACGCTATCTTGTTTACGGAGTTGTCGGATGCATACCAGATATCGATTTGGATGACATATAAATACCTTTCTCCCTCGGGGTGTTTTATTCTTATTTTCCAGAGAGATTATTCTTATCTACATGATCAGTCCATTCTCACTATTCACAAAGTACTTGAAAACTAAAATCCATATTCATTTCATAAACTTGATTCTTAAAATCATTGATACATCGTGGTCACAATCACTATTCATATGTACATCAACACTTAATAAAAGTTTTAATTCTACCCAAAATCTGGGGTCATACAGTCTCCCCTCCTTAAAAGGATTCCGTCCCGGAATCACTCTGAAAACAAATGGGGATATCTTTTTAGCATATCACTCTCTAGCTCCCAAGTTGATTCCTCCACATTATGATTTCTCCACACAACTCTGACTAGTTTAATGACCTTGTTCCGGAGCACTTGTTCCTTCCGATCTATAATTTCCATTGGTTGCTCCACATAGGTCAAGTCGGGTTGCAAGTCTACGTGCTCGTACTCCACTATATGCTTAGCATCTGACTTGTAGGGCCTTAGCATCGAAACATGAAATACGTTGTGGACTTGTTGCAAATATGGGGGTAGTGCCAGTTCGTACGCTAGCTTTCCAATTCGTCTCAAAATCTCAAATGGCCCAATGTATCTAGGGCTCAACTTTCCTTTCTTTCCAAATCTCCTCAACCCTTTCCAAGGAGACACTTTTAAGAACACTAAGTCTCCTACTTCGTATTCCTTGCCCTTCCGAGCCAAATCTGCATACTTCTTCTGCCTATCCTGAGCTGCTACTAGCCGTCCTCGGATTAGATCAACTATGTTCCTTGTCCTTTGAACCATTTCAGGTCCTAGCAACTTACGCTCACCAACTTCATCCCAATACAAGGGGGATCTACATCTTCTTCCATAAAGGGCCTCATACGGAGGCATTCCGATGCTCGCATGGAAACTATTATTATAAGAGAACTCCACTAATGGCAAGTGCTCATCCCAACTTCCCTTCAGATCTAGAGCACAGAACCTCAACATATCTTCAAGTGTTTGAATGGTCCTTTCGCTTTGCCCATCTGTCTGAGGATGATAAGCAGTACTCATATTCAGCTTGGTTCCGGCACATTCCTGAAAGCTCTTCCAAAATCTTGAATTAAATCTAGGATCTCGATCTGATACAATGGTCACCGGGACTCCATGCCGGGTCACAATCTCTTTCACATAGATATCCACTAGTTTGTCAACAGTGAATCTTTCATTAATTGGTAGAAAGTGGGCTGACTTCGTTAGTCGGTCTATTATTACCCATATGGCGTCATGATTGGCCCTGGTCCTTGGTAGACCCACTACAAAATCCATTGCTATATGATCCCATTTCCATTCGGGAATTTCCAGAGGTTGTAGAAGTCCACTGGGCCTTTGGTGTTCAGCTTTCAC
This sequence comes from Heracleum sosnowskyi, assembly GCA_030848705.1. NCBI lineage: Eukaryota > Viridiplantae > Streptophyta > Magnoliopsida > Apiales > Apiaceae > Heracleum > Heracleum sosnowskyi. The sequence continues at coordinate 75,343,967 of CM061244.1, forward strand.
TCTTTGACAGGTCAGGCATTTGCCTACCCATTCTGCCACATCTCTTTTCATGTTAGGCCACCAGTGGTACTCTTTCAAATCTTGATACATCTTATTTCCTCCTGGGTGAATTGAGTATCTGGTATTGTGAGCTTCATGCAAAATCTCATCTTTTAGCTCTGGGACGTTAGGAATCCAAATTCTGTAAGTATATCTCATTATGCCTTGGTCGTCTTTTTCAGTCTTCGTCTCTTCCCCTGTCAGGGATTCTCTTTCTCGGAGCATTCGCTCTTGGCACAACTTGATCTTTTCTAACAATGGAGGTTGGACTTGAATTTCCATCAACTTTTCTTGGCTATCTCCTGACATTCTGACCTCAATTTCCAACTTCTCCATATCTCTTATCAGTGTTTCCTCCAGAGTCATCATCTTAAGTCTCTCCTTTCTGCTAAGGGCATCAGCCACCACATTGGCTTTACCCGGGTGATAACGAATTTCACAGTCATAATCTTTAATTAGTTCTAGCCATCTTCTCTGGCGCATATTAAGCTCTTTTTGGGTAAAGATGTACTTGAGGCTCTTATGATCCGTGTAAATTTCGCATTTTTCCCCATACAAATAGTGCCTCCAGATTTTCAAAGCAAAAACTATTGCTGCCAATTCTAGATCGTGAGTTGGGTATCGAATCTCGTAGTCCTTTAGCTGCCTTGACGCACACGCGATTACCTTATCATGCTGCATAAGCACACACCCTAATCCTTTGTGCGAAGCACCACTGTAAATCACGAAGTCTCCTTTTCCATCGGGCAACGCCAACACAGGGGCCGTCACCAACCTTTTCTTCAGCTCTTGAAAGCTTTTCTCACATTTATCTGTCCATTCAAACTTCTCCGTCTTGCGGGTAAGTCGTGTTAACGGGGCTGCTATCTTTGCAAAATCTTGCACAAACCTTCGGTAATATCCTGCCAGTCCGATAAAGCTCCTTACTTCTGTTGGAGTGGTTGGTCGTTCCCAATTCGAAACTGCTTCTATCTTGGAGGGGTCCACCAACACTCCCTCCTTATTAATCACATGCCCTAAGAATTGCACCTCCTTTTTCCAGAATTCACACTTCGAGAACTTGGCATACAACTGCTCCTTCCTGAGAATTCCTAGAGCTATCCTCAGATGCTCAGCGTGTTCGGCTTCCGTCTTGGAATAGATAAGAATGTCATCAATGAAAACTATGACGAATTTGTCTAAATATTTCTTGAACACTCTATTCATCAAATCCATAAAAGCTGCGGGGGCATTGGTTAATCCAAACGACATCACCAAAAACTCGTAATGTCCATAACGGGTACGGAAAGCAGTCTTAGGAATATCCTCTGGCATAATCTTTAGCTGGTGATATCCAGTTCTCAAGTCAATCTTAGAAAAGTATACAACATCTTTTAACTGATCAAACAAATCATCGATTCTTGGCAAAGGGTACTTGTTCTTTATGGTTAACTTGTTTAACTCTCGATAATCAATACATAGTCTCATACTTCCATCTTTCTTCTTGACGAACAACACTGGTGCACCCCAAGGCGTCACACTAGTTCTTGTAGCTGGGTATCTAGCTCCTTCATCTCTACTGGGGCTAATCTATACGGGGCTTTGGACACTGGTGCTGTCCCTGGGGCTAGCTCGATTGCAAATTCAATTTCTCTGTCGGGTGGTAACCCTGGAAGGTCTTGGGGAAACACATCCTCGAATTCGTTGACTACGGGGATATCTTGCAGATTGGGCACCTCCTTTTGGGTGTCCACCACGTAAGCTAAGTAGGCTTCGTTTCCTTTTCGCAACAATCTCTTAGTTTGGGCCATGGTTAAGAATTTTTGCGTCTGTCTTATCCCTTTAAAAACTATATCCTTCTTTCCTGTGGTACTCAATCTAATCTTCTTCCCTTTACAATCTATCTGAGCATTATTACGGGACAACCAATCCATTCCTAAAATGACATCAAACTCCCCTAACTTGAAAGGAATCAAATCAACAGAAAACGATTGATCTCCTATCTTTAACTCACATCCGGGATGAATCTGATTAACTGGAACTATCTCATGATTGGCTATTTCTACTTGTAAGGTACCTCTCAGGGGTTGAGCTTTAAGTCCTAGTTTATAAGCAAAGTCCTTTGATATAAAGGATTTAGTCGCTCCAGAGTCAAATAAAACATTTGCACTGATTGAATTGAGGGAAAGAGTACCTGCTATCACATCGGTATCCCTTACCGCATCCTGTACTGTCATGTTAAAAGTTCTGGCCGTTGGTGGCTTGTTGGAGGCAGCCTTGCTGGCCCCTGCTGCTGCTGGCTTGCTCTTTTGACAATTTCTTGATATATGTCCCTGCTGACCACAATTATAACAAGTAGGACTCTTGCTGTCACTAAGGGAATCTCGGGTACAAGAACTGGCATAATGGCCCGGTCGTCCACACTTATAACAAGTTATCGTCCCTAATTTGCATACACCTAGATGTCTCTTTCCACAGGTGGCACATACCGGAAATGAAGGTCGAAACGATTGGGACTGGGGTGCTCCCAACTGCTTATTACCCTGGTTTACACTGGTGCTCCTGGTTGGCCTGGAACCTTCATTTCTACCAGGTAGGGAAACCGCTCTGCGATTGTACTTGTTTGAAGGGTTGCCTCCTTCCGAACCCCCTCCCATACTCACATGCTTCCTTTTTCTTCCTCCCCTATCTTTCTGGACTTGATCAATACCTGCTTCGGCGATTGAGGCTTTCTGTACTAGGGTGGCATAATCTGTAATTTCTAGAATAGCCACCCGATTCTGGATCCCTGGCCTCAACCCTTGCTGAAACCTACTAGCTCTCTTTTCATCCGTGTCCACGAACTCGGGCACGAACCTAGACAGTTCGGTAAACTTCGCTTCATACTCTGCTACTGATAAGTTATTTTGCTTTAGCTCCAAGAACTTGAGCTCCATCTGTGTCTTCATAAACCTCGGAAAATACTTCTCCAGAAATAACTGCTTAAATCTTTCCCATGCTATCACAGCACCCGCTTCCATATCTCTCTTGGCCTCCCAGCAATAGTTGGCCTCTCCCTTTAACATGTACGTTGCGAAAACGGTCTTTTGTGCTTCCTCAATACTCAGAATCTCAAATGACTTCTCCATCTCCTTAATCCATGCCCTTGCCTCTACTGGGTCGGCTGTTCCTGTAAACTCAGGAGGCTTTAGTGATTTAAAGGCCCTGAAAGAGTTGGCCACATTACTGTTGTCCCCTTGAGGTGGTTGGGGTTGTCGAACCAAATTTTGTCTAAGCAAGTCCATGAACTGACCCATAGGGTCTCTATTCCGATCCTCCCTCTCTTGCTCAACCTCAGTTTCTTCCCTTTCATCCTCAAATTCCTCGGTATAAAAGGTTTCATCTCTTTCCCCATACTGGGAGTCTTCTTGTTCATTATAATCTTCGTCATTTTCTTCATCATACTCAGGGTTTCCACCATGTTGGTTGTGACTCTCTTGGTCGGTAGACTCATGGGGATTAGCCCTGGTCGCAATTCTCCGCGGAGGCATCTTACTGAAATTTCAGAAAAATCACATTAAATTTATGCACCTGTTTTGTAGGATTTCTCCTTACACAATGATAGTATATTTGGGATTTAAGATCCCCAGTTCTATATATGATGGCAATTTAATCGAAAAGTACGCACAGATAAAGATCAAACACACTGGTGACCATGTCACTACAACTGATGTAACTGAAACGAAACCCATATATACATAGTGCTGTCAAAATACAACGTCTGAACCAACATCATAGTTTCAGAATACAACTGCCTGAAAACAACAACTAGCATAAAAGTGAAATACAAAGTCCATCCATCTAGTCTGCCTACGGGAAACTATATACAACAAAACAAACCCTCCAAAAGTCGGCACTCTACCATGGCCGGGCAAGACTAGAAGGCTAGACTACCATATCACTGTATCTGGAATCAGCCACGAGCGCGGCTCAGGGCCCTCATCCTGACCATAGCAAGACGAACGATCTCCTCAGTATCAAACCGGGACACTCTGCCACCTCCGTCTGTCTGTAAGGCCCTAATCCTCGCTCGTGCCCGGCGCTCGATGCGGGTCACCTCCCTCCTAAAGACCTAGGGGCGAATGGTCCTCCTGACACGCTGGAGCCTAAGCCTCTCAGTCCTCTCCGCGGCGAGCTGTAGCCGAGACTCTGCCAACCTGGCCTCTGCTGTTGTCAAGTCTGTCATCATCCTGCTCACCATCCATCCATGCACATAAACCGGTATACCATCTAAGGGAACATGGGGTGGAGTGACGGGGTTCGCTGGCGGGACATCCTCTGCCTGAGTGGGCTCTGGGGTCTGCTCTACATGATCCTCAGGAGGACTCAGCGGGAGAGGTGGGGGACTAGGGGGACTCTCCGAATCATCCCTACCCTGCTCCTCAGCCTGAGCCTCACCTCCCATCTCCTCCTCTGAATCTACCTCAACAACAGGAATCTCTTCGTCAAACTCAGTGGCCGGGGCCCACTCGGGATCCTCCTCCGGATCCTCCTCCTGATGCTCACCTCCTGATCTCTCATAGTATGGGTCTGAGGTCCGTAGTAGCTCCTCATCATGCTGCTGCTTAAACGCCTCTGGGTCTGGGATATCGCCCGCCTACACAATAACGAACTATATTACTATCATGGTACTTAAGAGTTCCCATAAGGGTTTTAGGTGAACCTGGCAAGGGTTCTTATTATCTTAGTGAGTTTATAATTATACGTCTCATCATCTCTGGGGTGTCTAACTCTTCTCTGATACCATCTCTGTAACAGCCCCAGATCCGGGGTCGGAGATCTGGTCGTTACGGTCATTATTCCATACATCATGCTTGACTTGAATCAATATAAATAACATGCTATGACCCCGCAATCTAAGCTCACATGCACACATACAAGTTATAGTCCCAGAGATGAACTTGAAATAAGAAATGTTGATAGGGTCTACATGCATATCATAAGTGTTTACAAGCCCATAAATATAATTTACAAGTTTATGTTTGCTGCCACTTCTTTAAGTTATGTCATACATATAATTAAAAGCTGAATCCAACTACCAGTCTATAACACTAGTAGGTTCTACCTCAGCTATGGCGGCTGTAGTATCAGGGGAGAGTCCTCTGGGCTGCCAAACCCTCTTGCGGAGGGTGGTGCGAAACATCTTGTTTATCTGTTGTTGTGATATATATAAAAAAACAAGCGAGGGTGAGCAACAAGGCCCACCAAAATAATACTGTACTGATAATCAATATAAACAAATCCAAGTATCATCTTACGTATTAAACATTTATCTCATATCATGATCTGGAATTAAAGACAAGATAAAATATTCTTAATTCGCTTTCTGAACTTATAAACTTGCATAGACTTGAATGATTTGAATAGCTTGAATAATCTTTGATAAATTTGAATAACTTTCTTTTCTGGAACTTGCTTAAAACATGATCCTTCATGAATAACTTGCATAAAACTTTCTCTTTCATGGATGGTGAACTCTAGCTGAAGATTCTAGGCGACAGGGATACCTTTACGATGATCAGTCGTAAGGCAACTCCCCACTGCTGTTTTTCTACGTAGAATGGAAAATAAGGCAGACGCTAACTGACCTACCTCCCCGCCAATCGGTTGTAGGCAGGAAGAACAGACCCGTTCATAGACGGTCGATTCTGTTACTATCCACTTGTCCTACGGTCGGGCACTGATAATCATCTAAGGGAAGAACAGACCCGCTCATAGACTGTTGGTCTACGCGTAATTCCCTTAGGGGACAGGTCGCCACTCAGTCCCTTACACATTCTCCGAGTTCGAGAAAATCCATAACTTTGAAACATAAAGTTCCTTTACCTATTTCCCCAAGTATACGACTCCACAGAGTAGTCATATCTGGTTGGAAAGGAAAATTCACCCATATTTCCCAAGCTGATGCTTGTTCATGGATACAACTGATTTCACTGCTTTTACTCCTCGAGTCTTGAAAGAGTATTCAAAATCATTTTGATAGTTGGATACAAAGCTGGTAAAGGAGTAGTTTCAAAAGGTTTAGGACCGGGTAGTCCACTTAAACAAACATTAAAACTTGAGAAAGGTCCCCCGAGTCTTGGTAGTTTGAGCGAACATTTAAGTCTTTTAGAATATAGACTAAAAAGGAAAATAGATTTGGGAACCTCCTCTAATTACATTTATAAATATCTGGGTAAAACTTTATTAGTTATCTAGGGTTAAAGAATAGTTTCACAAAATACTTTCTTAACAAACTGGGCTTTAGATAATTAATGAAAACTATATTTAATAAAGAATATTTATTTGGAAGTAATCCCCAAATACTTTCTTAAGAAAATAATGGATAATAATATATAATAATATAACCCTAGATAATAACTGATACCATTCCCGGTCCGTAGAATAAATATAGAGTATATACCCCCTACTGAGGGATTTTCTTAACATATTGGCTTATGAATATTGCCATAACCATAGCTTATAAATCCAACTTGTACTTAACATCATAGGTATCGCTTCAAAATCATAAACACATAGCATATACTTCGAAAACTTTTATTTATCACAACAACAGTTTATAGAGGCATAGGTTTGAAAACTTGCCTGATCTCTTAGTCTGTGGGTGGTGTCTTGCAGTAGTCCGGCGATCTATCAACAATAAAATACCTTTCATCAATAACTTATACTTAGGAATCAAGCAAAACATTATTCTTAAACTTAAACACCGCACTAATGCGACTATATAATCATAACCCTTGCAATTTCTACTGACACCTTATAATTAGGTACTCGTTTGTTATCAAGGGACATCATCCCGACTTGCTCTTGATCTGTCTTGAAGTTATAAATATTCTAGGGTCAACCTCGTATGATCCATTTCAAGATTTTCGATTCATTTCTCAAAGTTTTCCAAAGTTATACCCAAGTACTTGTTTTAAGGGGTTTCTCGCATTTAACCTAACTTCAAACATTTTTATAAAATCGAAAAACGATCTTTTTCACACAAGGTCTTCTCCCACACTTTCCTTTCTGTCTCTAGTATTTAATTATCATGTTTAACCCCTGCAAAGATCAAGTTAAGTAATCTCAAATTCAGTTACGAACTTTTCTTCTCGTTTTCGAACCACTTTTACTAATTTGACCATATCTCCTAAACCGTAAATCGGATTGCTTCGATATTTGCACCAAAACGATCTACGTTCAAAAATCTATAAGTACAAGTCATATAAACATTCATAACCGAGACCTATCTTAACTGTTATGCTCTGTTTTTAAGGGCTTTAGAAATTTCGTCATTACGACGGCTGTAATTCGAATAATCCCAAATTTCAAACTATCTAAATTGCTCATCAATCACTCCAATCAACATATACATCTGATTCAACCAAGAACTGAGGCCAAGCAATGCCTTTACGTTCTTAATACTCAATATTACTTGTAACAAAGCTCAAACATAGCTACTAATGTCAACTAAGGCTATAAACATGCATCAACATCATTAATCATCCATAAACTTCACACTACTTCAAGGGTTTCAAGATTTATACCTTCTTTGGAGTTTATATAAGCCTAATAATCCTTGTATGATCCTTGTATGGTCCTAAGATAGCTTGAATCCACAAAAGAAATCAAGAATCAAGAGTTAGTTCTTGAAAAGTACTATTCATCTTCATCTTCTTTCATTTATTTGATCATGAAATGCTTAAAGAAAAGCTATAAGATTCATGGCTCACCTTCTACTAATCACTAGCTTCGTTTTAAGCTCTAGGTTGTAATTGTTGGTGGAAGAAAACTTCTACTTCTCCTTCTTCTTCAAGCTTGGCCGAGAGGTATAGTAATGGTGGTGATGCTTCCACTTTTCTTTCTTTTGTTTTAATTACTTACATTTTGTAATTAAATGGTCAAAGTGATGAGTCATTGGTCCTTGATGCTTCTTCTTGCGACACTTGGCGCACATGCATTGGTCCTGTTAAAGTAGCTTTACCGGTTCGTTTCCTTTCACACGGATGATCCAAATGTCGCATCCCTCGAACTAATCTTGTTACATGTTACTTCCATGTCTACATTTAATCCCGTAAACGTTCTTAATATTTCTAATTCTTTTATTAATCCATATCCATAGAATTGATAATTTAAATCCTTCGATATTCTCAAATGATGATTAATCCGTCCGTTAATGGTAAAATTTCGGAGAAAACAGAAATACTATTTTTCCAATTCTAACAGCTTTTGCATTCTTTTATTTCCATCATAGATCACTAATACGACTTCAAAAGTTTAATACAGCATCCCGTATATAGTGTGGTGTGATCCATTTCGTACCTTAAGGAATCTACTATTCACCATAATCATTTGGATCAATAACCGTTCCAATATTCCTGGTTTATTTCCACTTTATTTCTTGTACTTAAACACTATTCTAGAGCTTTCTCGGGCATACGCTATCTTGTTTACGGAGTTGTCGGATGCATACCAGATATCGATTTGGATGACATATAAATACCTTTCTCCCTCGGGGTGTTTTATTCTTATTTTCCAGTGAGATTATTCTTATCTACATGATCAGTCCATTATCACTATTCACAAAGTACTTGAAAACTAAAATCCATATTCATTTCATAAACTTGATTCTTAAAATCATTGATACATCGTGGTCACAATCACTATTCATATGTACATCAACACTTAATAAAAGTTTTAATTCTACCCAAAATCTGGGGTCTTACACTTTAGCTTTATCCCTCAGAGTAAATGGGGAAAGTCTCAATTTCACAGCATCTTCCGACACTCCATTGAACTTGAAGGTGTCGCAAATCTCGATGAAATCCCTAATATGCATATTAGGATCTTCCGTTGGAGCACCCCCAAACTGAACTGAATTCTGCACCATCTGAATCGTGCCAGGCTTGATTTCAAAGGTATTAGCTGCAATAGCCGGCCTGACAATGCTAGATTGAATGTCATTGATTTTCGGCTGAGAATAATCCTTCAAAGCCTTCGTTTCTGCTGCTGGTTCTCCCATAACTAGATTCAATTCAAGTGATTCCTTACGAGATTGAGAACGTCTTCGCATACACGCTCACTAAAGTAACTGAAACACACCAAACAAAGTAAAATTGATGAAAGAATAATCCGAGTCAGTGAACTTTAACGACCACTGATGACAAGTACATAAACTATATAAATAACACCGAGTCCCCGGCAGCGGCGCCAAAAACTTGTTCGCACAAAATCACGCAAGCGTACACGGTCAACAAGTAATATATGAAAGTAGAGTTCGTTCCCACAGAGACTGCTTTGGTTACTGTAGTTATGCACTTATGCAACAATGTATGGCTATTGTTCAATGCTAAGACAAGTATCAAATTTGTGTTTTGATTAACTAAATTAACTAATCAACTTAACAAGATTATAATTAACTAAGAGATTGTTGTTGAATTACTTATGAGAATAAAACATGGGATCCTAACTTCATTAAGTACTTCATCTAGAGTCTTTGTCTTTAATCAATGCATGTGACAGTTGTGATAACTAATCGGATAACACGAAATCAGTACACGCTACCTTTCAGTATACGTATACTAAACCACTCAAACATCCACAAAAGAGATAGAAGTTGAGCAGACACCAATTATGCTTAGACCCTATATGTCTATAAGATTTGAAAACATAATGGTTTAACGAGCAACTTATCCATTCAGATTACATAGGGCAGGTAAGATGGTTAAAATTACCTATGAATCATGCATGACAAACATACATAAACCTATGCTAGCATGGCAAGTTCTAAACTTGTACATCCACTTTCGCATTCAATAGAGATTAACAAACAACTTAGATGTTAGCTACGCATCCAAGAAGAATAAGCACAACCAAACTAGGAAATCAATTAGACATCACACACACATCTTTAAAACAATTAACTACTAAAATCCATAAATAAATCCGTTAGAACCCCACGACGATGATTAGTTCATAATCGAACCTTTCATCATCGTGGGTTCTGATAAAAACATGATAATAATAAGTCTAGAATACTGAATAAATGTGCTAGGGTTTATGAAAGAACAAACGAGAATCCAAAGTATTGCCTAATTAGAAGAATACAAAGATAAATTGAAAAGTAGATCTTCGTAATCAGCCGTCTTCTTGTTCTCCTTGATGGTGGATGGATAAGTATGTATATATGACAATGTATGTCTTAAAAATCATCCACCAATAGTTTATATAGGCCATAGAGTTGACTGGTCATCTGCTGTTTCCTTTTCTGAGTTGAAATTGCCTTTTTCCAAAATGTTTCAGGAGTGGGCGCGCCTGTAGGGCGCGGGCGTGCTTGGAAGGACTTCACCTAGGGCGCGGGCGCGCTTGGAAGGGGTGGGCGCGCCTGACCTTCTGTCAAATTTCTCCAAAAACTTGTTCCTTGACAATTCATGCTCTCTTCAACTCCGCAACCTCTTGGCTTCCTCAACAATGATCAAATAGCACCACATAACCCTAGAAACTTCACCACACTGCTGACGAAGCAACTCTGCATACACTAACACAAAACACATCAAAAACACCATGTACTTGAGAACAAATGATCAATTTAAGCCGATTTAGGGTGTTCCAAGTGAATATGAAATCCACTTATCAATAAGCATGAATGCCCCTGTTAGATGGATCATAACCATGCGAAAACTCCTATGAGCAGCTTCACAGTCCGTCAGGATTGGAAGGGAGTTGTCCACCAAGATCCATCTCGGATTCTCTTGTTCCATCCTTAAAGGACATGAAGGGGAGCGGATGCACTTGAAGGCGGATCGTCACCGTGACCACCGGGACTCCTACATGCCTCCACCTTGCATGAAGTACAAGCATCGAGTTTCCTCTTTCTTCTTCTTCTCTCAAGCTCTCGCTCGAGCTCCTCATCCTCATCATCATTACCATCATCGTCACCGTCTTCTTCCTCTTCTTCATTGACGATGACGAGATTATCAAGAGGATTCCAATCAAGGTTTACCTGCTGGAAGTTGTGAAGGAGGACATCAGCCATTGCATTAAAAAAGGCCTCCTGTTTCTGAGGGTCAGGAACAGGGTGTGGCTCTTCATTCTCTGCGATTTCATCTAGAGCTTCTTGCATTTCTTGCCAGATTAACTCGATCTCATCGAGTTCCTCAACAGGTAAATCATTTGGTTGGTTGTTTACAGCCATGAAGAAAGAAAGAATAAGAAAGGTTTGAGTAACACTTTTGTTTTCTTTGTGGAGAGGGTTTTGTGTTTTGATGATAAATGATAATAATGATTGACATTCTCTATCCTTTATAGAGATTATTTGTTAAGAGTGCAGGTCATTTACTCAATCTCGAGGAAACTGTTCAGTTTTTCGTGACTACTTTGCCTCGTTAATTGGCAATGCCTTTATTCCTGATGAGGTCAAGTTTTTCTTACATCAGAAAATGCCTACTTGTTATGGTTTACTCTCTGATGCTATGGGGCAAGGCCAATCACACCTTGTTCCTGACCCAAGCATCCAACCCAAACAGTCAAAACAATCAACTGCCACCTCTATTGTCTCCCAAAAGACTTTAGTTGTAAAATCTAAGAAATCAGCTAGATCTGATGTGTCTGGAAGACAATCAGGATCAAAGGATTTTTCCTCTACACCACTCACTCAAAAGAAGATAAAAGGGGGTGTACAAGGGGTCCTGGTGAAGAAAGGTGCTAAGATTGTTACTAACAAGGTTGTTGAGGATGTTTCAGTCAAAAGAAAGTTGAGGTTAATAGATGAAAGTGATTCTGAGGATGATATGCTCATCTCCTCCAAGTTTAAGATAATCAAGGAAGTTGCTGATCTGCTACTGAAGCTGTGGCACCTTCATCAAAGCCACAGAAGAAAAGGAAATTATCAAAAAGCAGGTATCATATTCCTTTGAAGGTGCAAATGAAGGATACTGATATTCAGACATCAAATCCTGATGAGTCATCTTTTCCTGATGCTCAACCGAATCCTGATGTTGGTATTCCTGATGCACAACCAAAAATTGTCTCTATCTCAGACTCTCCAGCAAAAGCCTCTCCAACTACAAAGATTGTTGAAATTTCATGGGAGAAGGTTGCAGAGACTGCTTCAAAACTTGGGTTTTCACATCCCATGGAAAAGAAAAGAAAAGCAGAGGAGTTAGTTTTTCAGAGACAAAAGAAGCTGAAAGGATCAAGCCCACAAGAACCTGAATCTCAATGTGATTCAGCAGCTACTGAAGATCCTGCCCCACAAGAACCACACAATCAAAGTTTGAGTGAAGGCATAGCTATTGGAATGGTCCCACAAGAACCATTTTCTCAAAGGGAGAATGAAGACATCAACATTTCAGCCACACAAGAACCATCTTTTACTTCTGAAGATGCAGGCAAAGCTACAACTTCTGAGAAATTTCCTGACAATGCTCAAGGGATTTCTAGTGAAAATGAAAGATTGGTCGAGGACACTGACACTGAGGGAAGTACACAAGAACCTTTAACTCAAAGTGTTAAAGCGGCTTCTGAACCTCATGCTACACAAGAACCATCAGTATCAAATCCTGATGCAAGCTTATCAAATCCTGACGGTGTTGCTCCTGACGCTAGTGGTGCTCCTGATGCTGAGCCAATCCTGATACAGCCACTTAGCTCCATACCAATGACAGATACTATCACAGAATCACATGATAAATTAAAAGGTATTGCTATTCCTGATCCTAATGTTCCTGATGATTCTGATGATGATGATAGTGATGACAGTGATGATGATAATGAAGAGAAGGATCAGCTTGCTAGGGCAATCAAAGATAGTCTTGGAACCAACTTTGGTTCATCAAGCACATTCATGGCTGGCAAGGCTACTACTGGAAAAGATCTCAGACAAGATTTTTCTGTTCCTTCTGAAATTTCTCCTGCTGAGGCACTTAGACAATATGAATGGAACAATTCATGGGACAGATCTTCTGAATCCGTTAGCTTTCCTTCTGCTTTGGATCATGCCTATGATGCAGTGAAATTGATTGAGAATCAAGATTTGAAGAATCATTTGAAGGTAACTACTCTATTATCCAAAGGCCTCAAACATGAAATTGATTCTATCAAGGCTGCTACAGAATTGGTAAGGACTGACATTTCTCAAAACTTCACAAAGGTGCCTATTGCTCTTTAACTAAGAATAGTGGAATCCCAAGTCAAGTCAGTTATTACTGAACAAACCTCCATTAATAGCAGAATTCATTCTCTTGATTCCAAGGTAACAGATATACAAACCTCTCTTGCCTTAATTTTGAATTTATTGTCAAATACTGATGTCAAAAAGGGGGAGAAGGTAAGTTCTACAAAATGTACACCTGATCTAGTATTAAGGAAAAATGATGATGATACTGGAAATGATGGTGGTGACAAAGTACTACAAGGAGAAACCTCTAATGCTGCTGTTATGAAGACTATTCAAACTTCTCAAAGTCAAACAACGCAGTCAACTCATGTTTCTGATTCTGGAGTAAAGACAGTGAGGACATTGGTGCAATCTCAAATCCTGATGGAAAAGCAAATCCTGATGGATGATCAAATCCTGACGCCTGGTCAAGGACAAATTCTTTCTACAATTCCTGAGGGTGATGAAGATGTAATCATTGATAATCCTGAAGAAGCATCAAACTTATTCCAGAAGTTCAAAACAAAGAAAGGTGATGTTGTGACTCTCTATCATACAGATAAGAGGGTACAACAATTATTTGCTAGAAAGGCACTTTCTACTGCTAATGAGAATATCATGATCTCTCTCATGAAGAGTTCTTAAATGCTCAAAGAGAAATGATGGAGAGTTTCAAGAATCCTGCTCCTGCTAGAGGTAGAGGAGGCAGAGGTAGAAGAAGTGCTCAAAGAGGTAGAAGAAGCTCATCAACTCCAATTATGCCTAGACAAACAAGGTCTAGAGGATTAAGGATTGAAGAAATTCCTGAACCTACTCAAACTGTAGTAGTTCCTGACAGGTCTACTTTTGGTGATGATGGAATTGATGAAGAAGAACCAGAATTGAGAAGAAGACCAAAACAATCAACTCTCAGCAATACAAATCAAATTGAAGAGTCTAATCCTGATATTGTTCCTGACAATATTCAAGATCCTGATGATTCTGAAATTTTGCAAGAGGTTGATTTATTAATTCTTTCTACAGTGGTTGATTCTCACAATAAGGAAGTAGATGAAGAAGAAGAAGACAGAAGAAGAAGAATAACAAGGTCAACAAATAGAGATTTTCAGCTCTATAAACAAAGACTCAAAACTTCAAATAAAGGGTTGTGGAGAAATGTCAGAAGACAACAGCCTCAACTAGACAAGAGTTATTATTATGAGAAAGAGAAAGATAAGAAGTGGAAACATATTGACACACTTAGGTGTGATAGACCTATCATTTATCACTCTGGTGGGATTATAACAAATGTTCCCAGTGCTGCTAATATTGCTGATTCTCAAAGATCAAGAGCACTCTGGTTACAGATGTTTTCCAATCTAAGACAAATGCCAACCAATTCAAGAGGAGGAATAGGTCACAGAGATGCTGAGTTTCTGAACATGCCCCCTCACTCTTTGACTGATATTGGAGGTAATATAACTTCTGAAAACCTGAACAATTTATTATCTGTTGATATAGTTATAGATTGTCATGATGGTTATGAAAAGAAAGAAAAGCTTTTGTACTTCATGAAAGATGGCACTGTGAAGATTCTGTCCATTCAAGAGCTATTGATGAAAACTACAAAGGAACTGAAATATGTTCATTATTTGCTGTGATGGAAGAATAAAGTGTGCAAGGAATGGAGTGACATGATTCTGTCAACTATAAGGAGAAGATTTTATGAAGGAAAGAATTATAATGGTGATTATACTCCCATGTACATAAATATAAGAGGACAAGATGTGGAAATGCAAAGGGGTACTGCTGTTAAAGAAATATCCTTTGGCATGAAGTAACTTATTCTTAATCCTGATGGGAAGGAAATTTCTTACCTCCTGGTTGAAGATCATAGTCTACAGAGAAGCTCAAT
Organism: Heracleum sosnowskyi; assembly: GCA_030848705.1. Classification (NCBI taxonomy): domain Eukaryota; kingdom Viridiplantae; phylum Streptophyta; class Magnoliopsida; order Apiales; family Apiaceae; genus Heracleum; species Heracleum sosnowskyi. The sequence goes on from CM061244.1 coordinate 75,359,056, forward strand.
TCAGAATTTGAGAGCAGCTATCTATCAGATTAATGAAGAGGATGAAGAACTTAAAGAGTTAAAAGAAAGACTTATTCAGATTCTTGAAGACAAAGAAGAAAATATGCTGTCAAACTTCTTGAAGATGAATATGTTCTACCAGAAAATCTGAGGAGATAAGTTTGTTACTGTAATTACTTGTACATTTTGTATATATATTTTTGACATCATTGAATCTAGGAAATCTATACTTTATTTTACAATGTATGAGATTGGGGGAGATTGTTAGATCAGGATTCAATGATCGTCAGGATCTAGACTCAACTGATCAGGATTGCTGACGTCATCAGTATTGCATAGCCATCAGGATTGCATGATCGTCAGGATCAGGATTGATCATCAGGACTGGAAGCTGATCAGGATTTCTACTTAGAGTTATATTTGGAGTCTAGTTAAATAAGGATTTTTATTTTGTCGGTTCCTGGTCTGTAGGAACGTAGCTATCAATTTAGGACAGGTTTCAATCTTTGTAATTGATTAGGACTTATCATGTAATTGATAGAGAAGCTGTGTAGTAAATAAACACAGTTTAGGTTTCGATAGATCAAACACTCGAGTATTTTTGTAACCTAGAAGCTCTCAAGAACATCAGAATTTCTTGAGAGAGTTTGTAACAGTTTTATATCAGAATTATTAAAGCTGTTATTATTCATATTTGTGTTTAAAGTCGAACATCTTATACAATTGTATTCAACCCCCCTTCTACAATTGTTTATTACTGGGCAACAGAACCTCCTTTATGTTACGAGGAGACCGCATCTCGATTAAAGCCTTAATCTTTGCGGGGTTTGCTTCAATTCCTCGATGATTGACAATGAAGCCTAGGAACTTCCCTGATTCCACACCGAAGACACATTTTTGAGGGTTGAGCTTCATTCTGAACCTTCGTAGTATATTGAACATCTCTGATAGGTGTAGCACATGATCAGCTGCAGCTTTAGACTTGACCAACATATCATCTACGTAAACTTCCATAGTTTTTCCGATTTGGTCCTTGAACATCCTATTAACCAGCCTTTGGTAGGTAGCTCCAGCATTTAACAGCCCAAAAGGCATGCCAATGTAACAGTAGAAACCTCTATCTGTGATGAAGGACGTATGCTCCTGATCAGGTTCATACATGGGAATCTGATTATATCCCGAGTAAGTATCCATGAAGCTCAAGAGAGCATGCCCAGCTGTAGCATCAACCAACTAATCAATCCGCGGAAGTGGGAAGTTGTCTTTAGGGCATGCCTTGTTCAAATCTGTAAAATCCACACAAGTTCGCCACTTTCCATTGGGTTTCTTGACAAGCACCGGGTTCGCTAGCCAATCCGGGTAGAATGATTCTCTCACCAATCCAGCTTCTAATAACCTGTCAACCTCTTCTTTAAGGGCTAAAGCTCTCTCACCACTTATTGCCCTTCGTTTTTGTCTCACAGCAATCTTCTCGGGATCAATGTTAAGGTGATGGGACATCACCCTAGGATCAATCCCTACCATATCAGAATGGCACCAAGCGAAAACATCCAGGTTGCTTTTTAGGAAGAGAGTCAATGCCTCCCTAGCTTCAGGTTCCAACTGTTTACCGATCTTCAACTCCTTAGTGGGGTCAGCCGCATCCACCAGAATTGACAAAGTGTCACCAGCAGCACCTGATGTTTCCTTGGCTTCAGGCATCCGGGGATCTAGATCAGTCTTCACCTGAACTTTTGTATCAGCCTTCCTAGGCTGTGAAGGAACCTTGGGCGAGCTTTCTACATTATCATCCTCGGAATCGCTATTGTTCACTTCTTCAACAATACCTTCGATAAAAGGTTCATCGTTTTCTGAAACTTTTGGTAGGGGTGCCTCCAGCATAGTACCTCATTCTGGGTATCTACCCCCGAAGAAAAGACAACATCTGTGGAGTCCTCTTCACCTGGATGTTGTATAATCATAATCATATTACATGAATCATTTACCTGTCGTGGTGATTCATCCTTCCTTGCTGCATCCAGGTACCTATAACAGTTATCCATGGTGCCTCCATCAACCAACACCAAATGCTTCGAAGCTTGCTCAGCGGTGCGCAAGGCCTTACTATAACATTCCCTTGAATCTATTTGACAGCCCTTTAGACATCCAATCCCGTTAGGAGTAGGAAACTTCATGGAGAGATGGTAGATAGAGGTTACCACTCTCATTTCCTTCAAGAGGGGCCTGCCCACGATACAATTATATGATATGTCTTCATTTACAACCATGAATTCTGTCACCTGTGTAGCTCTCATAGGTTCAGCCCCCAACACAACAGGGAGCTTCACCCTTCCTACAACTTGTACTGGTCCACCAGTAAATCCATACAAGTCATTGTAAGCAGGGGACATTTCCTTGTCCGCGAGTCCCATCTTTTGATAAGTGTCATAAGCTAGTATATTGCAAGAGCTTCCATTATGCACCAAGACTCGATGCACATTGAGCCCTCAAATCGTGATAGTCACCACCAATGCGTCATTGTGGGGGTGATGCACATGCCTTGCATCATCTTCAGTGAAGGTGATGTCCACAGCTTCACCTTTAAACAGCTTCGGGGGCCTATCTGCCAAATGATAAACGTTCGTGAGAGGGTTTCCTCTAGCCTCACGTGTATAATTCTTTATCGCATTCCTGCTGAAGCCTCCAATATAAGGTCCACCAATGATCGTGTGGATACTACCAGCCCTGGTAGCTCGTTCAGGTGCAAACTTCTCTTCATCTCTCTTGGACCTATCATCTTTGTACTTTTTCGCCTCTTGGGCCACAAATTCCGTGAGGAAACCTTTCCTGATCAAGTCCTCAATATTATCTTTGAGGTGCCGGCAGTCGGTTGTTTCATGCCCATTAGCATCATGGAAGGCACAGTATCTGGCCAAATCCTTTCTTCCAGGAGGTCCCGTCCTGGAGGGTTTCCTGAACATCCCCGTCTTATCACCAACTTCAAATATATACTCAACAGGAGCAGCCAAAGGAGTGTATTCCGAGTACCTCCTACTACCCTTCGAAGATGGATATTTGTACTCTACTGTCCTCTTTGAACCTGTGGTGTTTACTGACAGAGGTGCAGTCTTCACCTCATTGCTTGCATCCCGGCCATCTGCTGAAGTTGTGTTATAGGTTGTCCGCTTGCTGTAGTTTCTTTCCTTTGGGCTATATGACCTATTCCTCTTATTCCTGTTCCAATCCCGCGAAGCATTATCCTTCTTCAAATTCTCCAAGGATTGTTCCACAACCTTATGCCTTTCTGCCTTGGCATAAAAATCGGCCAAGGTAGTAGGTTCCTTACTCTGCAGCTCTTTCCAGAACTCAGTCCCAGGCTTGACCCCAGCTATCAGGAAATTCTTATAAGTTTCGTCCGTGGTTTTTCTCACCCTTGGAACCTCAGCATTCACTACACCATATTTGACCTATTGCAACCCCAAACTAGGTTTGTGTTGCATAAAGTGTTGCTATAAACAAAAGACTTGCTAATTTATTGTAACATTTTTTAAAAACGTTACAAAAAATTGAAAAGTGTTACAAACGGAAGTATCATTTTGACAATTGCAATACTTTTACAAAAGCGTTACAATACCTATTACGTTTTTAATCAAATTGACCAAAATTTAAAGGCGAGAATTTAAACATTTGGGTGAGCGGGCTAAAATTTGGCACTAAAATATTTCGTACCAGAGCCCTAAAACACAATCCCTCACAAAATAAAATTTAATTACACAAAAATACATCCATCTCCCTCACAATCCCACGCCTCTCTCTCTCTCTCAACCTCACATATCTCCCTCGACCGCGCCTCTCTCGATCAACCTCATATATCTCTCTCTCTATCGACCTCTGATCTCTCTCTCTCATCTCCTACACCTCTCAAATCCCTAAAACTGATTAGAGAACCAAAAACCCCAAAACTGATTGGAGCTTCAATTAGGGTAAAGATTCAATTAGATGTAAGGTATAGCCAGAAAAGATTGATCTGGGAGATGGATTGGATAATAAGAACTTGTCTGGTATGTTTTTTTAATTTTTATTTGTTTTGTATACTTGATGTGTTTTCGTTGGGTTAAATTGCATATAATCTTAAATTTTCTCTAAATATGAATTTATTCATCTCACCTGTTTCTTTCCACAGTTTCGCGCTCTATCAGATCAATTTTATCGTTCCCCAGAACATCACAAATTTGTGAGAAGACAAATTATTGCTCAGGTGATCTTGTGTTATATAGTGATTTAACTTTTCACAATTTATGCTACTTTAATTTGTAAATTGTGGATGATGTGATTCTAAATATTTTTCTATATTGATGATTTTGTCAGCTTAAGTTACATCCAGATTTGTACGAGGGATATGTTCCCATGGCTTATGGTGATTATTTGAAGAAAATGTCAAAGTAATGCATAATTTTGTTTACTTAAAGTGTTTGTCTTTTTCAGATCTTTAATTGTTACCATTTTTTTTTACAACTTTGACATCTTTTACACCAGGAATGGCGAGTGGGGAGATCATATCACCTTACAGGCAGCATCAGATTCTGTAAGCTAGCAAATCCGAACCTTATCATTTGCTTATTGAAGTTGCTACCAATTATTTGTTTGCTCTAATTTTTTATGAATGTAATCAATTGTTCTTTGATCTTTCCAGCAGTTACTGAGAAGAACTGTAAGTTTCTAAAAGATGGAACTTGGAAGTGTTTAGTAATATTTTTTTGAACGAATAATTTCCTTCAGTGTGTTTTGTCCAAAAGTCTTACCTTTTAAGATTTTGTTTTGAAAAACTATAGCATGTCTACTGGCTTTAGCCCAATGTATACCCCTCTCTTGGTAAAAGAGAGAAAGGGATACACTTTACTCCTCAGTTATCACTTTGCTTGAACCGCATAGTTGTAGACAGAAAAACGGGGCAAACTGATATTATTTGCTCTGATATTTGTGGTGGCTTGGAAATGTCAAGTTTGTCTTGAATATTGTAGAAAATAATTGTATTTAGGGATCGGACTAATACGGTATTTCTTTATTCTCTTGTTGGGATGTGTAGTCAGCATTGAAGAATTCGGATTGTGTTGTAAAGGATTGTTTTTGAAGATGGCAATTGCTAGTATATTATTCATGTTTCCTGGGTAGACAAAGAAAATCCATTGCTAGTATATTATTTTGTTTAGGTCTTAAATTGTATGGGTAGACAAAGAAAATCCATTGCAAGAAAGGCTTTACCCTCTGAAGGATCCGCTACCTTCATTCAGGACACACATAAATCAGTGGAAGCACACTCAGAGAGCATAAAACCTTCCATGAATTTAAATAACTGTGTTCCAGGTGATAAGCAGGTTGGTCTACACTATATGAATTTAATAATTAATCTCTCTCTCTCTCTCTCTCGTGGACTTGCGTTGTTCTCTTGATTGTAAAATGGTATTCTCAGGTGAAACTATTTATAAAACTTACTAGGACTATGAGCTCTGTTATAAACATATTTGTCTTTGCGCTTATTGTTTATAGGGAAGGAGTTGAACAACTGCCACAAATTCCTCGTTGTTACTTGATGATAAAGTGAGTATTTAATTGTTCTCACTCAGATCCCATTATTAAGTCACAATATAAATGGTTTGAGAGTATAGTATTTTTCTACCATGCGGCTTCTTTATTATGCCTAAAACACATTATTAGTACTTCCATTTAAAAGCAAGAATGATTTCTTTACAATGCTATGCTTAGTGGATAAATAATTTTTTCCTCTATTATGGTAATTAGTCACATAATGTATCCACATGTATGGTAATTAGTAGATTGCCTGCCTAGTTCTCAAGCACTAAGCCGCCTCATTCAGAAGTTTTCTGTCATCTCAAGTATCCGATGAGCATGTGTACTACTTTTGCTGAAAAATATTAGTTATGTAAAGTATTCTTTGAGGCTTCGGGTTCCTTTAAGCATTGCGATTGTCTAACTGGCATGAAAATGCATGCATAACTGTATGCTGATGAGTTTAGATACGATAGTCTCTACTCTCAAATAAATATTTTATGCTTTCTGCTAAATTAGCATCGTGCAAAGCCAGTAATTCTTATTTTAACTTTATTTTGGTGTCCAAGGAATGTTACCCTTACAATTTCGTTTATCAAGAAGTACCTTGTGCAGAAACTGGGACTTGATAGAGAAGACGAGGTAAGTCAAATCATCTAGTATATTGTACCTCTGTTATATATGTTCCCAACATTGTCTAGCATATCATCATATAAATAAATGTTTTATGTATGTGTTGTAGCAATATATGGCGTAATGCTAAATGCACATTAACATTCTGATTGTTTTCAAAATGTGGTATAATAGGTGGAGATCAGTTTGTGGGGTATGTGTCTTCCTCAAGATTTGGAGCTGCATCAATTAGCTGATATGTGGTCACAGGCAATATCAGATTCAGAAAAGTTGCAAGCAGCGGTGGGAGACTCGACTGAGGAATTTGTTATGGTTCTTACTTATGGTCGAAAACATCCAGACCATCAGTAACTGAAGGCCTTTTCCTATTTTATCATAGAGTGAAATTTTTGAACTACATGTAGTCTTATACTGGGTAGACGAAGTCACAACAGAACTTTTAGCCGTCTTTACTTACAGTTCCCGGCATCGTACAACATAGTAGCAGTTTTTGTCTTAAAGATTACAATTTACTGTTTCACATTTTCTAATTTTATTTTATTGTGACAAGCTCCAATGCTTTGAAAAACAGGGATTGTTCCAAACAGGATGTTGTTTACTATGTTGCAATGGATTGGAAGGACAATTTGGAAGACAATGATCATGAGCCGACAATCATGAGGATGACAAAAGTGATGGTTTATGATCAGTTCAGTTCTTTTACTTTGTATGTGCCTACATTTTTAATAGGTTGGTAATTTGACATGAAAGACTATGTTTAATGTAGAATTCTGGTGTAAGTCGACCATGTACTTCGATTTGACTTAAGTACTAGATGTAAGATGATATTGTACTACAACCCGACTTTGGGCTTTATTGACATATGTTTTGTTGGTTTGTCATTTGAAAATTTTGGAATGTGATTTGTGGTTTGGTATGCTTTTGGACATTTTAATTGGACCAATAAAAAGTGTTGCAAATAACAATTGTCAATAAAATCTAAAAGTATTACAATAGGGATAAAAAAGTTGCAGATAAATGTTGCTAAAAAACCAAAAGCATTGCAACAGGCATCAAAATGTTGCAGATAGTTGTTGCAAAAAAACAAAAAGTATTGCAAAATGCATCAAAATGTTGCATTAAAATGTTACAATAAACTGACTTTGTAACTTTTTAACTTAATAAATGTTGCAAACAAGTGTTGCATTAGTCTATTGTAACACCTTAAAAATGTTACTAAAACAGACAAAAGTGTTACAAAAAAGTGCTATTGTAATATTTCAAAAAATGTTGCAACAAGTACACATAATGTTGCAATAGAGGCCATAGGCAACGCCAGTAAATGTAACGCCGAATTTTGGCCAAAACGTTACATAAACATCTACTGTAACATTTTTGGGGTCTAACAATACACTTTTTTGGGGTTGCAATAGGTCATTTTTGGTGTAGTGATTGAACCTCTTGAAATACTCGTTGAGAGTCTCGTTATGACGTTGCTTGATGTTCTCCAATGTGTTAGCCGGAGGTGCGAACGTGACCGAAGCTCTAAACTGGGTTACAAACATCTCACCCATCTGCCTCCATGACTTGATTGAATTGGAGGGAAGCCTCTTGAACCATTGATGAGCACTATCTCTCAAAGTCGCGGCCAGCAGGCGACATTTAGTGCGATCCTTGATTTGGTAAACTTCAGGTCTCCTACACCCCTGTAGCTACGGGGTAAGGGTGAATCTCGCACCTTCTTAGTGAAAGGTGACCCTACCGTCAATCCCGACTGTGGGCCCTTTTCTGCCATGATCTTTTCGAGAACTTTTCTGAGGTCCTTCTGCTTATAATTTCCATCACCCTCTACTGACTCAGAGGTGTCATCAGTATCCTCTCCATCATTGGAGCTTCCATCGGAGCTATCATCAGCTTTATAGGATGAGCTAGAGCTATGCTCATCTTCAGGTTTCGAGTGGGACTTTTCCTTATAACTCCTTGATCCCTTCGATTGCGATTTCTCACTTTGTACTTTCTTGGAAGCCTTTTGTTTTGCCTTTAACAGCTTAAGCCTCAAATCCTTATTTGTGAGCTTTTTTTTCTATTCGGTCGAATACAGTGATACTCCTTGTAGCCGAAGGTTCAGGGTCCTCCTTCTATTTAGGTTCTGCTTCAGAGTCCCAGTCAAGATTACTCTGATCAGTTTCAACATCAGAAAAAAGTCTTTTTGGTTTTCTCCTTCTCAGGTCCTTCTTTGTCACTACCAAAATCCAGCCGAATGGGTGTAACCTTTGGTGCTTTAGAGCGCTTTTCCGAGGACCTTTGCTTCTTTCGCCATTTTTTCATCTTTTCAGACTCTCTCCAAAGAATCAACCCTTTCACCTATTTTCTTAAGGTGATCAAAGATATCCTTGTTCGTAACCTCGCCTTGAGGACCCCTTCCACGATCATCTCCACGAGCTTTCCAGTGTCCTAGTCCATATCCATAACTAAGACCTATAAATCCTCATGCATGTAATGTATATCCAGAACCACCAATACAAGTCCTATATTGATTATATTAGTTCCATCCAGTACGTTTTGCTAAGCCTAAAAGTCCTCGAGCAACAACACTTCCGTGCTCCTAAAGTATAGGTAGCCAAATTCTTGTCCTACTAACATTCTGCCTCCTGGGCGCCCTGACCACCCAACACCTGAGAGCAGTCTCGAGGTTCAGACTATCTGAACCTCGATAATCCTGAACCCTGATATCCTGAATCTGTTGCAGCATCCTGAGCCTATCAGTATATTCTGAACCTGTACCTCGATACCCTGAACCTATACCTCGGTACCTTGCATTCTAACCCAACACACCACTATTGGACTTATAACAGATATGGGCCTTAAATCGAGCCCATGTGAGATTTTTGGGCACAACAATAACCAAGAATTTCAAGTAATTAATCTGCTTAAACAACATAAAGAAGCGTCTAATTGGTCTATGAATGATGTTAATGGGATGAGTTTCATTCTGGTTTAAGATCTTCTTTCTCCAGTGGATAATATTGTCTTTTTCTGTGGGTGAGTTTGACATGCTTCTTGATTATGTTACGAAGGTAGTTTTTCCTCGATCTGGTATTGGTTAGTAAGAGTTTTTGTGTGTGTCTCCCATAGTCAAGTGTAGGTATGGGGGAGTGTGTTTACTGTATGTTTGTGTGTTTGTCTGTGTGTTATAGGTATTGTGTTTCTCCGTCATGCCCTTATCAGGTATTCTCGTCCTTTTCCTTTGTCATTTTTCTCTCATTTGCATACATTGAGGACAATGCATGATTTAGGTATGGGGGAGGGGTTTAGTAGTATTTTTATTAAAAATACAAAAATACAAAAAAAATTGAAAAATGAAAAAAATCCCAAAAAGAATTTTAGTCTTGTAAATTGTAGAATTCTAGCCTTGTAAAACGATTGCTTGTGGCTTGATGCACCCTTACATGCTATAGTAATCTTGTGTTTCTGATACTTTTGATTAAGAAGTGATTTGCTAAGTTCTTGTTCACACACATACACTAGCAAGGTGAAACTAGTAGACTTACTGAATGTTGCAAGTAATTAGAAGGACATGAATATGTGCAAAATGATTTGGTTTTCATGCTTTGAGTACAAGTTGGTGCATTGAAGAGATTTTTACTTGGGATTGATTATGTTTTACCACCAAGTGAGTTTTTTTGAGCCTATATGCATATCTTTTGCATTTTATATTCGTTTGCTTGAGTGTCCACATGTTGTTTGCATTGCTAGCACTTGTTTGAGACCTTTCTTGAAACGCATGACATTATTTGATGATAAGATGATAAAGGCATTTAGGAATAACCTATATTTTCCAAATTACCACACCATTTATATATGATCAATTAGTTGCCCTCTTGAGGAAATATTTGGTTTTATTTCTTACTTGATAGTCGTTGTTCAATAAATTTTTGAAGGAGAATTGTGGTTGCTTATATCTATCTCTTGGCTCTCGAAAAAAAAAGATGAAAAAAAAGAAAAACAAAAAGAAAAACAAAATATATATGAAAAAATATATATATATAATATTATGAGAGCATACTTATGTTTGTGTGATCCTTCTTCATTCGACTAATCAAGCCTTTTGTTGGAAGAAAATTAGAAAAATCATGTGTGGGGAGGATGTTTGGTGATGTGTATGATTAATTATGGTGCCTACTAGCTTTTGACACTTCACCTTCTTTGGCCTTACTTGACATACCTTGTCCCTAGCCCCGTTACAACCCAAATAAAGACCTTTTGATTATCATCATTGATGTATGTTGTGTTAAAGTTAGATTGATACCAAATGTCAAGCATGCTTATGATTTTGTTGGAATTGAGTGATACACTTATCCTTATTCTTGAGTGAATATTCTTTTGTGAGTGAAAGGTGAGTTATTGCTTGTTTTTGCATTTGAGATCCCAAGTTTTGACTCAAAGGTGTACTCTTGTAGGCTTAGCATTATTACCAACTTATTCTTACACTTGACATGGACTTTTGAGCACTTATGCATATTTTTTTGAGTAGACTATGTAAATCTTTGCATCTTCCACGACAAGACATTGCAAAGTCATTTTTGATTCTTAAGTTGATGTAGCATGAGAGGATTTGTATGTGTGGCGTTGCATTGCCATGCGATCTTTTACATGAGCTAGATGGATTTTGTGGGTACATTCACTATAGGCCCTCACGAGACCTTACTCGTCCACTAGGGCTGCCTAGGGGTTTAAAGGGCTTGTTACATATGCCAAATGCAACTGTGATCACCTACGGAAGTAGTATTATCTATTAGATAGTAGTTCATATTATATTAGTTTTTCTCGAGGATGAGCAAAAGACAGGTATGTGGGCATTTGATAGGTCCATAATTCAATACAATTTTAATACCTATTTTATGTTTGTTTTCGTAATTTTATTATTTAATAAATTGTTTTCTTTTGTTTTGTAGGAAAATAAATAAAATCAGATTTCAAGCAGAAAAAGGTGAAAAAGGCAAGAAGATGGAAATACTTGAAGTCAAAAGGAAATTGGAGAAAAAATTGGAAAACTTATCGGAGAAGAAAAGGGAATTGAGAAAATATTTTTAGAATCCGATTTGTAGTCAAAGAGCCCAAACCCATTATTTTTCCTATATATATATATATATATATATATATATATATATATATATATATATATATATATATATATATATCCCCTCTTGTATTTGAGACGCCTAGAATTTAGACACCTAGAATTTAGACAACAATTTAGACTAGATCTGATAATTAGGAGTAGGATAGATTTATTATTGTCTTTCAATACAAGTTCTTTATTCTATTCAAACACTTTTGCTTGCATTCTTTATATTTAATTATTTTGTTTCTTCTGCCATGTCTAGCTAAGTTAATTCTCCTAGGATGAAGATGAAGTTAATTTGATTATTGTTGATATCTTCTCGTTCCTATTAATTGGTTCTCATAATTTTTCTTGGTGCTTAATTGTTCAATTGACAAAGTGATTTTGATATATTATTGTTACCGGATTTATTTTTCATAGCCTATGCTTGCTCCATGAAGTTTTCATAGGTTATTGTTAGATAACAAGTTTCATAGTATATGCTTGTCTCGTTAATTGATATATCTTATTTATGAAGGAAAGAGAATTGATTTTAGGGTGAGTTGGTATTAATTGTGATTGATTAATGGATTCGGATTCCTTGGTTTTCCTTATCTGATTTTAATTGTTAATTAGGTTAAACAAATCTCATCTCAAATCTTATTGTCTAGTTCGCCTGAGTTAATTGTTAGGGTTTTTGAAAATACATAGTCTCTGTGGATCGATCTGTGATTGCTACAACTAAACACTGTGCGCTTGCAGTTTACATTATTTTTACACATCAGCTATTCTTAAATGTTCTGTGTGCTCTTCTTCCGTCTTTGAATATATCAAAATATCATCTATGAACACAATCACGAACTTATCCAAATAATTTTTAGAAATCATGTTCATTAAATCCATAAAAGATGCGGGTGTATTCGTTAACCCAAACGCCATCGCCGGAAACTCATTATCCACGCATATAAATATTAGCTTTTATATTTATTAAGTGTTTTTATTTGTATAAGTATTTTTCCAAAAAAAATATATTTATTATAATGGGTGTCGGTCAAGAAAAAGTTATACATATCACTATAAATGAAAGAAATATGTAAATAGTTTATTTCATTATTTATGCATATTCAATTTGTGTAGTTCATATTATATTTATTAATTTATATAATGTTATAAATATCAGTGTCACAATTTTCATCTATTTTTCAAATTTTCTCAAATTTTTGAATTAAAAAATTAGATACCTTATATTTTCCTAAACTTTCTCCTAAATCAAATTACCCATTAAACGTTTACTAAAATTTCTCATGAAGTCAAATTACCATCTTAATAATCTCCTAAACTTTCTTTCAAGTTAAAATTACCATCTTAATATTCTCCGTAACTTTTCATCCTAAAATTTCTCTACAAGTCAAATTATCATCTTGAAATTCTCATAAGCTTTCTTTCCAAGTCAAATTAAAATATATCAAATTACCATCTTAATATTCTCCTAAACTTTTTTTTCAAGCCAAAATTACCATCTTAATATTTTTCATAACTTTCCATCCTAAACTTTATTTGCAAGTCAAATTATTATCTTAAAATTCTCATAAGCTTTCTTTACAAGTCAAAATAGAACCTTAAGATTCTTCTAAACTTTCTTCAAGTCAAAATTACCATCTTAATATTATACGTAATTTTCTCTTCAAGTCTAAATTCAAAAATTAAAATAATCTTAGTTATCTTTCTAAATATTTACTAATAAAGAAAACTAAACATAACATCTTATTATTCTCTTAAAGTTTTTACTCAACTAAATATAGTTTGTGATCAATCTGTTTTTCAAATTTTCTCAAAAATTTTAATTAAAAAAATTGTTACCTTATATTCTTCTAAATTTTCTCCTAAATCAAATTATCATTTTAAAATGACTTAATTGCAGGAAGATGGTCTCAATTATAAATTTTTTGCATGAAAAATGGCTAATATATAAAATATAGCACCTGTATGGCTGAATAATTATTTTTTTAGCACATGATTGCATTCCGTCAAATCTTTCTAACGTCTATTAATTTTTTGAGGGTAAAATTGGAATATACAAAATTCAATTTTCATTTTCCTACAAAATGAAGATGACATTAAGAGATGCCGGAAAATAATGTCATTGCCCATAACACATAGGTAAATAGATGTGCGATGGTTTTAGGCCATGAAAAAGAGAGGACTGCCAAGAAATTTCAAATGCTGCGAAAAGAAGCTAGATTTGCAAATTCCAAATATATATACACATATATGTGTATATACATATATGTGGGGGTGGGGGCGGGGGGGGGGGGGGAGGATGGTGTCGCTGAGGTGTATAAGAAAATGTAAATTACTCATGCTCGACATCGAGTAAATGATTGAGGAAGACATGCTTTCATCATTGGTTACAATTTTGGTGATATGTTTAACTTCCGTCACAGGAAGTCGTTTAGTGCTTATAATAGTTTTGTATTTGTTGACAAGCTTCTATGCACAGAAAACACATTACTATCATTATTTACCGAACTGAAACCAAAGCCAACAACATTTGTAGTAACTTAGAAAAGGGGTTACAAACTGAATATCCAAAACAACATAATGTTGTTCATATTCAATAGTACTATTATTTTTCCTGTTTTATTTGTTCTTAGCTAAGAAGATTCTAGGATTCTTGATCTTCTAAAGAGCTCACAATGTGTTCCCCTCCAATCTGCTATCTTTAAACCAAAACAAAGTTGTAGGCATTATGTCTAAAATTAAAATTACAAACACAAAACATTTCATACAAACAAATGAGAGAAATGTTGAAATATTAGAAATTTTACACGATGTCCTCAAGAGAGATGATCTGTTGGTTCAGGCAATTGAACTTATACCAAGGTGCTTCAGATTTCTAAGGGCGAATGCGGCTGCAACTCCAAACCGAAGAAACCAATTCATCCATATAAAGGGAAAAAAGCATTATATAGCCGGAATTCTTTGGCAGTCCTTTCTCTTCCCTTATGACTTAAAATCATCATACATCTATTCACATGAGATGTGTTATGGGCAATGACATCATTTTCTGATAGCTCTAAATGTATCATATCCATTATGTAGGAAAATAGTTATTAAATTTTGTATTTCCAGTTTTACCCTTAAAAAACTAACAGACGTTAGAAAGATTTGACGAAATGCAATCAGGTGTTAAAAAAGAAATTATTGAGCCATGCGGGTGCTATATTTTATATATGAGCCATTTTCGTGCAAAAAAAAAATTATAATTGAGGTCATCATGCTCCAATTAAGTCTCTTAAAATTCTACCAAAATTTCTCATCAAGTTAAATTACCATCTTAATATTCCCCTTAACTTTTTCTTGAAATCAAAATTATCATCTTAATTTTTTCATAACTTTTCCTCCTAAACTTTCTCTACAAGTCAAAATATCATCTTAGAATTCTCATAAACTTTCTTTCCAAGTCAAATTACAATCTTAATATTCTCCTAAACTTTCTTCAAGTCAGAATTACCAAATAAATATCCTACGTAATTTTCTCTTCAAGTCTAATTTCAAAAAATAGAATAAATCTTAATTATCTTTCTAAATATTTGCTAATAGAAAAAACTAAATATAATATCTTATATGCTTCTAAAATTTTTACACAAGTAAATATAAATTGTGATTAACGAGAGAGCGGCTCACAAGATATTATAAAAGTTAGATGGTAGTACAGTAATTAAAAATGTTTCTTCCTATAGAAATAAAAATAATATTTAAGCAAAAAATAATAATAAGATGACATAAATTAAATCTAAATCTAAAATTATTGTATTTAAAATTTATTAATCAATAAAATAGGCTAATAGGTGATAGATTACTTTTCTTGGAGGCTATCGATGGTAGATTTGGAGACAACGAGAGGAGTGTCCCAGATGAGCGTGATATGTGCTATAACTTAATATTGAAGATATAATTTTTATTTATACGTATTTTAAATTGTAAGTTGTGTTTGAATTTAAGAAAAAAAAATGTTAATGATGATAAATATATTAATATTTGATATAGTATTAAAATAATAAAAATATCAAACAATAATCTCTTTATATATTTATTCAAAATTTAGGTGGATAATTTAGAGAAAATAGAGAATCCAAAAATCAGCGTTTAAATTAAATCAGAAATATTAGTGTTAACTTTATTTTAAACATGTTTCATAGAATAGTTAATTTTCAACCAGGTTCGGTATGATTGGTCTGATTTGAATGATACTTTTGTAGTACTTCACGAGTAAAGTTGACAATATCAATGAAAAAAATGTTTAAATATTATAAATCATCTTATATGAAAAAAAATCAGTTATTCATTTAATACAATCAATTTACATTATATGACTTAAAACTATTTATTCTATTTGATATAACATTGTAATTATTTATTCGTTAAATTTATACTAAATTATTAAAATTTAATCGTGCACTTAAGAAATTTTAGAAAAAATTTATAATACCGTTGCGAAGCGCGGCTTAGTAAATTAATTTTATATATGAATGAGCTAACATTATGAATGAAATTAATAATATTTAAAAATTATATAAATTTTTTATATAATGAAGAATCGGTCAAATAATAAAAATGATGTTTATAAATCTGTATATGGATACTAACTTAAAAAGTGAATAGTTCATGAGTTAAAAGATTTAATCAAACCTAAATATGAATACCAATGAATTAGTTATACATAAATTTATAAATTATAAATCAATATACTTATATATAGAAGAAGACGAGTACGGTGAGGTGTCGCCTTTGATCTATTTTTAAATTTTCTCAATTTTTTGAATTATTAATATTAAAAATTCGAAAATATCTCAATTGTCTTTAAAATCTTTACTAATGAAGAAAACTAAATATACAATTTTAATATTCTTGCCTTTAAAAACTTTAATAATGCAATAAACTAAATATACAATTTTATTATTTTCCTAAATTTTTATTAGAAAATATCTAAATTGTCTTTTAAATCTTTATTCAAAGAGGAAACAAAATATACAATTTAAATATTCTTGTATTTAGAATCTTTACAAATGAAGTAAACTAATTATACAATTTTAATATTCTCCTTTTTTTTAAATTATTTTTCTAATTTTCTCAAAATTTTGAATTATTAATATTAAAAATTCAAAAATAGCTCAATTACCTTTAAAATCATTACTAATGAAAGAAACTAAATATATAATTTTAATATTATTGCCTTTAAAAACTTTACTAATTCAAGAAACTAAATATAAAATTTTAATATTCTCCTAAATTTTTTATTAAAAAATATCTCAATTGCCTTTTAAATCTTTATTCATTGAGGAAACTAAATATACAATTTTATTATTCTCTTGAAGTCTAATTTATTTATTAATTTCTTTCGACTATCTTCTAAGGGAAGAAACGAAATATCATATATTAATAATCTCCTAAACTTACTATACATTTCTCATTTATATCCTAATTTCTTTTTTACTATCTTTAATCAAGGAAAATAATATCAGCTCGCTGCCCACATCTGTTTCATTATACAAGTACGGTAAGGTGGCGTCTCTCAAATTATCTTAATCTATTTTTTTAATTTTCTCAAAATTTTGAATTAATAATGTTAAAGGTTAGAAAATATCTAAATTGTCTTTTTAATCTTTAATATTGGAAACCTTAATTATCCAATATTCTCCTAAACTTTTTTTAAGTCAAATTACTATCTTAATATTTTTTCTTAAAAATTAAAAGTCAAATCATCATGTTAATAATTTTTTAAACTTTCTCTTGAACTCAAAGTTACCATCTTAATATTCTCATATATTGTTTCTTCAAGTTATAAAATTTATCTTGAAATCAGCTTATCATCATAATATTCTCCTTAAAAAACTATCATAAATTATGTTCTCATAATTTTTTTGTAAAAATACCCCATGTTTAATTTATCTATATGTTTTACATATATATTAAAAATTATTTTTTAAGTTTTAACTTCTAATTTCTATAGAAGATAATACTTATAGAAAAAATATAAAAGTCTTTTTTTTTCTTTTTTTTTTCTCATTGCAGTTGTAACACCTAAACTTGGATCTGTCCACCATCCCTGTTTTGTAACCACCTCTTGTGGCACCACCTTCAACCTTGGAAGAATTCCCTCTGATGAACCTTGATGTTTGACCTTGAGGCTTAAATGGCTTGCTTCTCTTGAATCTTATGTTTTTGAACTTCTTAGCCATGTAAGCCATAGTTGGATTATCCATCTTCTCCATTTCTTCTAAGGAGTAGAAGTCTTCATCTTCAACATCAGTTATCTGCAGTACAACTTTCTCCTCATCATCCCCAACCTCTTCAATCTTAAGAGTAGGAACTGGAGTAGGTTGGGTGATTTGAATTCCTTCAATAGGTTGTGAGCCACAAGAGCACCAGACATATTAGTCATCTTTCCTCTGGATCCAGCTTGTATAGCTTTTTTCTGGAAAAATTCAAGCTCATATGACTTAAGCACACCATATAGTGTTTCAAGAGAAACATTGTTTAGATTTCTTCCTTCTCTTATGGCAGTGATTCTGTGCTCTAGATGCTCAGGAAGTGTGAGTAAGAAATTGACATTTAGCTCCTTCCTATCATAGTACTTTCCATGAATCTGTAGCTCAGTTAGCAGTTTGCTAAACCTCTCAAACATTGTTGTAAGGTCTTCTCCTGACTTTGTCATGAAAGCTTCATACTGTGAGATAAGAATTTGTCTTTGATTGTCTTTCACTTCTTCACTTCCTTCACATAGTAGCTCAATCTTATTCCACATATCCTTGGCTGATGAGCACCCAATGACATTCCCACACATGGCTTTGTCCAAAGTGAGAGCATCTAGTAAGATGAGTTGCAAGTAATCATCCAAGGCCACCTTCTCTTTTTCTGGCTCCAGAAACTCTGAAGGTAATTTGTTGACCCAGTAGTCTAGAACAAGAACACCATCCACAGTTGAGGCTTCAATCTCTTTTCGTGGAACAAATGGACCATTTTGGAGGATACCTAAGTATAAAGGTTTGCAGCTTTGATAAACAGTAAGATCTTTCTTTTCCACACATTGTAATTCTCTTTATCAAAAGCTGGAATCTTTATGCTACTTGACTTCTGCATACTTGTCATGATCTCAGATTAGTAGAACAATCTGTCTGCTCTGATACCAATTGTTGGTCCTTGACTATTGCATAGGGGGGGGGGGTTGAATGCAATACTGATAAATCTCAATTTACGTTTCAACAACAAAAACTAAGATTAACATTTATCAGTTTATGGAATGCAAACACAAGTAGACACACGAGTATTTCTCACAAAATAAATGTTTTATTTATTTTGCAATGGGTTGCTACAACCTCAAGAAAATGTTTGTTTTCTTGAGCTTCAGTTTCTCGAGTGTGATTACAAAGAATGGATTGAGAGATAGTCTAAGTAGACTAATCATATCACTATCAACACGGGTCTTGTGAATCTGCTGTCATTTTCATGTGGCAGCTTCTTACAAATTGCCTACCCGTGAATCTTTCCTAAATAGCTATACAAACAGCTTATCAGTACAGAACAAAGAAATCTAGAAACATTCTATATTAAGCTAACACAATTCAGTAGATGTAGATTTGTCATACTCTGGAATTGGTGAGCTTTGTCATGTGATCTCTCAAGCTTCGGTCGTAGTCTTGCAGACTTGTTGCAGTGTTGGGATACTGCAACACGCCTATTTCTTGAACATCCAAACTGTCACAAGTTTGACTGGGTTGTTCCCCAATACAAATGTTATCCCTTCATGACAGTATCCTGATGGCTAAGCTTGTTGTCACAATAATGCGCTTTTGGTGACAGTAAGAAATCTCCGCAGAAGGTGCTGTCAGGATTTCCAAGCTTGCTGTCAGGCTAAGGTAAAGTTGCTGTCCGAGGGCTTCCGCCAATGTTGCTGTCAGAGAGAATGTACTGTCGTGACTTGCAACATGCTGTCTTCTTGTAACCTTACTGTCAATTATGTGACAGTAATCTTTATTCTTGCTGTCCATCTTGAGTACTTCTTGAGGCTTGAACAAATAAATGAACTTCTACCAAGATGCACTAGAATCTTATTTGTACTAAACAAGAAAAGTTACAAAGGCATACTCTGGCTGTGACAGTATGTTCATACTTAATAAGATTAAGTATTTAAAATATCTAGTTAAGTTGTCTCATAGCTATCACCCATAAATCCTAACATTATGTGTACTTGCAGTTTAGGTGTTGGACCACTTGGGATACTCAAGTTCAAAAACTAGCACTTGCTATACTGACACTCCAAACTACTAACACTTTGCGTGTTTCCGTCTATTTCTGTTAACTCTGTCTATTTCATTGAGGGCAATTCAGTCTTATTCGTTTTCAATGGTTGTATCGTGTATTTATACACTTCAATTCCCCCCTTTGCAGTATTGTAACATAGTAAACCCTAATTAAGAAAATAACTCCCCCAAACAGAAATGGCCCACGAAATGGCTGATGTGGATGAGGTATTGGATCTAATGTGTGATTGTGATCGAATGAGCGCGATGAACACACGTTGGTTTGGAGAAAATACAGGTAGGAGATTCAGGGAATGTGCGGATGATAACTGTGGCTTTCACAAGTGGATCGACCCACCACTTGGACCTCGTGCAGTAGAGGTGATTAAAGAGCTGAACGAACGTAATGTCAATCCACTTGACAAGTTGAAGCGGCAGGATGGATCGAATGTGCGATAAGCATGAAGCTGAGGTGAACAATATGAAGCAGAAGCAACAGTTCACGATTGTTGCAATGTTCGTGCTTTTCTCTGCGATGATGAATATGGTGCTCAACATAGTGGGTCAGGATAATGTGGTTCAAGATGATGAATATGATTCGTTTGATGAGCTTTAGGTTGTTTGGAGTTGTGTAATTTATGTGTTTTTGTTGTAGTTTGTGTTATTGTGTAATTTGGAGTTGATGATGAAGGATGTACTTTGTCTTAATATGTAGAGTCTCTAATATGTAATGACAAGTTCTAAGTTTCAAAATTACAATGAGTTTTTCCTGTTTTGTTGTAGGATCTACATACTGCATATTAGGGTCTTATGATGGAGCAAACTCTTGTGTGGGCATTCCATCAATATCCAAAGTAAAAAGAGACTTAGTTGTGATGGTATACACATATATAATCCTAGAAGGTGGCAACAACTCACACATCTCTAACACATCTGCATCAGTTTCCAATGCATGTAATCCCTTATCCATATCACTTCTTGGCCACTTGTAATACAATGTAATTACTCCTAATTCCCCACACTCTTTTGACATAGTAACTAATTCAATCAAACTCATAGTATCTACATCACAAAGGTCAAAGAAGTCAACACTACCACCAACATATTGCTTAGGGTTTTCTGTAATTTGCCCTCCATAGTGATACTTTATACTAAACATGTCTGAACCAACTGCAAAAAATAGAGTAAATTGGAACTTTATACAGACAAAAATATGGCACTATACTTATACTACCACTGTCAAAAACATAAAAAAACACAAGGGACCACAGAGGAGACATTGAATCACATGGGAGCACCAACATATTAAACCAAAAACATCAAAATAAGTTACACTAACTTCAGAACTAGCAACCAATACCAAAACCCTAAGTTCGTAAACACAAAAAACATATAACCATACAAAAATCCTAATTTCGTATACAAACGGTTCAAACCCTAATTTAATTTAAAGTGACAGAGCTTACCTCCATAATCGGGACATTCATTAGGTTTGTAATCGTCTTTGTCATTCGAATCTCTTCGAAACCACACCATTGTCAACAATGCAGCGGGAGAACTCAATTGGCGTGAGAGTGATCAAAGGGGGGAAGTGCAGTGAAAGGTAAAGACTGAATTGGTAAAGTAAATGTATCAGATATATGTATAATACGCGTACGAAACGAATAAGACTGAATTGCCCTCAAGGAAATAGACTGAGTTAACAGAAATAGACGGAATCACACAAAGTGTTAGTAGTTTGGAGTGTCAGTATAGCAAGTGCTAGTTTTTGAACTTGAGGTGTAAACTGCAAATACACATATTGCACTTTAGTCATCTTAATTTCATCAGTTCCGCTAGTCGAAGAGGTGTAAACTGGTAACTAATGTAATATTCTTTAAAATTAAAGTATGGCTGCTGACATGCAAATTTAATAAAAATTTCAAATTTCAGTAAAGAATTTAAGCACCAAAATGCATTAAAAACCATAATTAATTGTTTGTATGCTGAAAATCCTAATCAATAGGCCGTACTTGGAGAGTAAATAAAGGACAGTTTGACTTTTCATGCACAAAATCATAAATTATTTTTTTAAAATTTAAACCAATAATTTCTATCAACTTAGTAATGATCAGAAAAGTTAATTATGCTAAGAACATATCAATTGAAATTAAATAATTAAATAATTAAATAATTTAAATATTGAATTCCATGTTACAAAAGTTAAGCAGAAACGAGCAAGTCCGAGCCGGAAAGGAGGTTTACATAAAATACTAGAAGAAAGCACCGTGTGGGGTCAAACGAGAACGTGATCCGTTCTGCCAGCTGGGCCGAGCTGAGCTGACCCATGTTGGGTTGCCATCTAGCTGTCGTCCAATCAGTGTTTGGTAAGCTGATCACTACTCTGCCTTTTTATTTCTCGGCTTGGCTTTCTGTTCAAGCCAGGATGATTGTTGACCTCACATCATGGTCTTGATTCAATTCAAAGATTGTTGTAATTAGCTCTTCTATGAGTCTTGTTTTAATTTTTGCGCTCCACAGATATTTAAATTAAATTAGGGGTTGTTTGGTTCCCGGTATCAGGAATTAGATATGGATTTAAAATGACATCAAGTTTGGTTGGAAAATATTTATTGTCAAACTCATAACTCAAACCCCAAAGATATGAGTTTTGATAACCTAGGAGGGAGGTGAGTATGAAAAAAGGGTATGTGTATCAATTTTTATATCATTTATTTAATTTCATGTAAATAACATTATAAATATTTAAAATTATTTTTGTACATAAACAAATTTTCCTAATAATAATAAAAAATAATTATATGATATAATAAATTGTTTTAAATTATAACTTAATATTATTTTAAAGATCATTTCAACACTGATCCAAACACATAATATCATAAACGAACTTTTAACCTCATACCAGCTCAACCCGATTCCTAATTTCAAACCCATACCAATTTACGAACCAAACGACCCCTAATGGAGTTGGCAGGACTTGAACCACATACATCTACTTATACCGAACTCTAATATCATGTTAAATAACCATTTATTTTAAAATTTTAAGGTGTTAGAAGATGGCCAAAAGAGGATCTCATGTTATTCAACAAAATTGATCAATTTTTGATCGAAGAATCTTAAAAATTTGAAAATTACACTTTACATAGACGAAATGCACTTTTTAATGATCTAATATTTTTTATTTTTTCAATTATAGAATAGATATAAACTTCAGCCAAATTTTGGCCAATTTGACTATTCAAAAATCAGAACAACTAACTATGAACGGAGAGAGTACAATATATACCTTTCTATATAATTTTATTAATGATTAAAAAATGTAATGTATTTGACCAATATATATATATATATATATAGTAAGGTTCCAGAGAGAACCATTATATCAAGAGAACCGAGAGAACCCTTCTAAGACCGTTGATATACAATAATATAATTAATGAATCTTAATAAAACACTAAAAAGAATCTTAATTATCAATTAAATTTATTATAAATAAATTTATGTTGAAATATATTATAAAACACTTTGTAGAATACTTAACAGAATCCTAATTTTAATATAATTATTAAAACACTTAAAAGAATTTTATAAAATTATTAAAACACTTAAAAGAATCTTAAAAATACTAATAAAAGTATAATAGAAATTTTTTAAAACATATCAACCGTTGGATGGTGTGGTAAATCAAGGGTGATTGGTTAGTTTTCTCGATTCTCTCAAAAAGATAGGTTCTCTCTGGATTTTTCCCATATATGAGTTAGTATGATATATTTGAATATTTATTAATTAGTTTTATACATTTTATTAATAATTAAAAGATATGGTAAATGATTATTTGAAGGTAAATTAATGATTGAAAAATATAGTATACTTGTTTTATGTATGTTTAACTAAAAGACAATGGTTTAATTTAAAAATAGCCAACATAAATGATTAAAAGATAGAGCAATTTTCGGTATGTATATAAAAGTAATATGTCCAATTGAAGTGAACTGTAATGTGTTTTAATTGAAAAATGCAATGAGTAGGTATTATTATTTATATTATTTTATTATTTATTAATGAGATACTGAGCAAATCGCGAAACCAGAATTTTCAATATATCGATTTAAATCTAATGGTATATATGGCAAAATTAACTAGCGATGGTATATAATAATGATAGAAAATGGGACATATCCTCAAAAGCTTTTAAAATATTTTTTTGAACTTTTTCTTTAAATTTATAAAATTTATAAAAATATTAATTTTGTATTTAATAACATCTTGATTGGTCATGAATTATATCTATTAAATACATATTTATTTTGCTTTATTTTATCTATTTAAACTTTGACAAATTTTATTTAGATATTATAATAAATTATTTTAATATAAAATTTCAATTATCTTTATAAAAAGTAAAATTATTTTGAGATTATATGACGACTTAAATTCATTATATTGTGTCATATTTATTCTCCATTCAAGATTATGACAATTTCTTTTTCTACGAGTAATATTTTTTGTAGCCCGAGTAAATTCTTTGGTCTGTTCGCAATATCTTTATATATATAAAGGAGAAGACGGGGTAGTGAGGTGGTGCTTCTCAAATCGCTTTGATATATTTTTCTAATTTTCTTAAAATTTTAAATTATTAATATTAAGAATTCGAAAATATATCAATTGCTTTTAAAATCTTTACTACCGGAGTAAACTAAACATAATTTTAATATGACTTAATTGTAGTTTTTTTTAAAAAGATTCTTTTATAATTGTTGGCATTTTTTGAACTAAACTATTATTTTTTTAACAGATAATTGCATTCCGTCAAATAACTAACGTTACTTACTTCACTTTTTAGTTTTTATTATAGCACTTTGATAGTCAAACTTACCTCGTATAATTTATAATATTAGTTATATATTATAATTTAAAGCAAATTCGTTTAATAACTGTTAAGTTGATAAAATTAGATAGAATTGCAAGTTGATTCGTTTAAACCAAATATACAATTTTAATATTCTTCAGAATTTTTTATTAGAAGTATCTCAGTTGCCTTTTAATTCTTTACTCGATCTCAAATCGTCTCAATCTTTTTTTTCTAATTTTCTCAAATTTTTGAATTAATAATAATTAAATATTAGATAAATTCTCAATTTTTTTCTTACTATTTTCTAACGGATGAAACTAAATATAATATGTTGTTATTCCCAGACTAAATGAGACTAAGATATTGTAGTAGAGGAGGTTGAATACAATATCAACTTTTCTTCCGAAACAGTTAATAAACATAGTAGTATTTGAAAATGTTGGGATTTATGGGTGATAGATAGAAACAACTTAACCTTGTATGTACTTAATTTTTAATTAAGTAGAACATACTATCACAGCCAAAGTATGTTCTTGTAATCAGTATGCAATGTCATTTTAGTTGTGTAATTTGGAAGAAGTTCACTTGCTGTGTTTAAGCCTCAAAGAATGCATATTAGATGACAGCATGAATAAAGGTTACTGTCATAAGCATTGACAGTAAGATTACAAGAAGACAAAATGTTGCAAGTCACGACAACATATTCACTCTGACAGCAACATTGGCGGAAGACTACGCGACAGCAACTTTAGCCCTCGACAGCAAGTTTGGAAACCTCGACAGCACTCTGTGCGGGGAACTCATACTGTCACCAAAAGAACATTCCTGTGACAGCAAGCTTTGCGGCAAAAGTAACTATCTCGAGAAAGATCCTTGTTCTAGGTATCTTCTCAGTCAAATCCCGTGATAGTTTCAATGTTCAAGAAACAGGCGTGTTGCAGTATCCCTAAGCTGCACCAAGTCTGCAAGACTACGACAGAAGCTTTAAGCACTACAAAACAAAAGCGAATCAATTCAAGAGCAAGGTCAAGTCTCTATTTGTTGAATTGTTTTAGCTGGAAATAGAATGAATCTAGGTTGCTTTATTTGTAATGTATATCTGACATGTTAGCAATTTAGGAAAGTCACATGGGTAGACATTTTGTAAGAAGCTGCCACTTGATAATGACAGCAGCTTCACAAACCCGTGTTGACAGTGATAGGATTAGTTATATACTTAGACTATCAATTCATTCTAGGATAGATGAGAAACGCAAGCAAGTAAGTGTCTTGAAGAAAACCGAAGCTCAAGAATTCTCTCTTGAGGTTGTAGCAACACTTTGCAAAATAAATAAAAAAACATTTATTTTGTGAAACTTGTCTTTAGACCATACTATTTGTGAATGCATACATATTACTGATAACGTTAAATCTTAGTTTTGGTTGTTGAAATTGTGATTGAATTTTATCAGTATTGCATTCATCCCCCCCCCTTCTGCAATACACGAGGACCAACAGAAAAGCATAAACTAAAACAACAGTAAAAGTAGTAATACAAGAAACACTTTTAAAATTTCAGGTGGATGTTTGTTGATAATCCACCTGAGAGATTTTTGTTTTATTTCTTGAAAACTTTGTGTAGTTATAAAAACTCACAGCTGCTTGTACATAGAGTGAATTGTTCTTGCTTTACAAAGATATTCTCTACACACTAGCAAAAGCAATTCTGTAGAAAGATTACAGATTACTCTCTCTCTCTATTATCTTCTATGCTACTCACACAGTAGTTATATACTGTATGTAACAAACCAATCTACATAAAAATGGAAAATACATTTTTGGTAAAGTTTGTCACATGCTCATCCTTGAAGCTACACCATTTCAGGAAATGTCTTGAACGTCTTTACTTGTAAACCTGGTAGTTCCGAAAATGCTTTAAGTCTATGCACGCTGCTATTTTCAAGAAATGACTAAGTTCGTGAATTGACTTAGTTTCCAAGCCCATGTGATGTCTTTGCAAAGATGCCTTTTGTTTGAATTTGTCCTTTTCGAACTCTCATGTTGCTGTCAAGTAAGATATGATAGTAACTTTCCAGTCAATAGGTCTTTGCACTTGTTGAGCTATTCTTGAATGAAACAATTCGAAAAGCAATCTTTTGGTTTACCTTCTTCAACTCTTATTAAGCCTTGAACCTGGGTTGATGGTGATTGATTTCACATTTCACTTGTAAAAATTTGAGTCTTCAATTATTTATAATTTGGCTCCCTATTCGTTACATATTCTGTGTCTTCGATCACTGTCAATTAGTCACGGGTGTGCAGTATGATTCTGAGCTTATCCTTCATTCGACATGTTCATTAGAGAACTCAACCTCCACTCCTATTTTGAGTAAATCCTGGATTTCTCGAATTACTTCTCGAATCCTAAGACTTAGTCCTCGAACTAATATTTCTTGATTTCTCGAGTGAATGAATTCAGGATATCTCGAATAAGTCATTTTGAGTAATTCTCGAATGTATGAATTGTGGATTTCTCGACTAAGTCATTTTGTGGACTTCTCGACTAAGTCATTTTGTGGACTTCTCGAATAGACCATTTACTTGACTTCTCGAATAGACCGTCTCATTGACTTCTTGAATATGGATTCTTGGCATCTCGAATAAGCATTCCTTAGCTTCTTGAACCCATACTTCTCGAATAACCTACTTGAGTTATTTTGTAGAAATCCCATTTGATTGCTAATACCTCAACTTAAGAATCACACGGCTTGTTGCAGAATAAATTCTCAGTTACTCAGCAGAATACTATCCTTTATATAATACAGCTTGAAGTATAGATAGGAAAATGCATCTTAACCAGCTTCCTGACTAATGGCTACTTCAAAAACTAACTCTTAGTCTATCATCAATCAATTGCAGTCCTTGATAAAATTCTTGCCTTAAGTTATTTGTTATCATCAGTTCTAATCAAGTAGATCCTAACATATGTTAATATTCTTCTAAACATTCTCTACTAATCCAATTTATTAACTAATTTTTTTCTTACTATTTTCCAAGAAAAGAAGCTAAATATGTTATGTTAATATTCTCCTAAACTTTCTATTAAAGTCCAATTTATTTGGTAATTACTTCCTACTATCTTTTAAAGAAGGAAACTAAGTATACTATATTAATATTCTCATAAACTTACTCTACAAGTCCAATTAATTTAATAATTTCTTTTTTACTATCTTTAATCGAGAAAAATAATAAATGAGACAATTTAAGAGGTGACAGACAATCTGAGAGACGCCACCTCGTCGCCCCCGTCTTCTACTTTATATAAGTACGACGAGGTGACACCTCTCAATTTGCCTTGATCTATTCTTCAAATTTTCTCAAAATTTTGTAATAATAATATTTAAAGTAAGAAAATATCTAAATCAGCTTTTAAATATTTAGTAATGAAAATTTTAATTATCTTATTCTAATAGCCTTACTTTTTGGACTATTAATCTAAATACAAAACTTAAATAAAACAGAGTTTTTTATTCAATAATTCAAAAAATCCACAAAGTCAAAGCAGCGGTCAAACTTAATAATTCAAAAACATAAAACCGGAGACGCAACTCCATAAATCAAATAATTAATATCAAATAAAGTACGGAAATTTATCCAAATGCTACTATAAGACTTTTCCAATAAATGCATCTAAAATAGCTAGCACAAAAATCCACAAAGTTTACATCCTTATTCTTAATAAGCTTCCACAATGTACAAACCTGAAATATTAGAAAAGAGTGAGCTACACATCTCAAAAAGTAACAAATTGACTTACAGAAATTCTCACAAAAATCAGTGGACGTTTTAATAAAATAAATTTCTCAAAACAATAATAATTTTAAAACCTTTGCGAAAAATGATTCAACCCAAAGTTTATATTTTAAAATCAAGAATATAAACATAATTAAAAACAGAAACGAAATTCTTATAAATACCACATTATTGCTCTACGGCTACACTTTCCCAGTGACCGGGATCTTATTCTTATTCTTATATGTTACACTTTGCCAGTGACCTGCATCTAAAGTTCAATAATTACGTGCCCTTAATAGGTATCTAAAGTTGCACACTTATGCGCCTACTAAGGGTATCTAACGCTAGTTCCGGAACTATAGCGTAAATTATGAACGGGTTCGATAACGTAGAGACTGAGGGATTCGAAGATTCTCGTA
This sequence comes from Heracleum sosnowskyi, assembly GCA_030848705.1. Classification (NCBI taxonomy): domain Eukaryota; kingdom Viridiplantae; phylum Streptophyta; class Magnoliopsida; order Apiales; family Apiaceae; genus Heracleum; species Heracleum sosnowskyi. The sequence continues at coordinate 75,387,673 of CM061244.1, forward strand.
TCTTAAATCTTATACAGTTCGAAACAATATTCTTATATCTTATACGAAAATTGAAAACAAAATATTAATATATTTTTCAAAAATAAAAGTAAGTTAAAAAGTACTTAGCTCAAAAGCGACCGAAGACTGAAATCCGAAAATTACATTATGATTAACAACTAATTAACAAATTAATAAATAAGTCATATGTTCACTAATTTATTACTAACAGTTAACAAACAAGTAATCAAACATGGGGGACGGTCTACAACAATCGATTGTTGTAGCAAACCGTACCACGGAAAGTTTCCGCGGTACGTGTACAGTAGGGTTTCACGTGTGCATACATGAAGGGCCCATCATTTTCACGTACTGTGGTACGGTTTGCTACAACAATCGTTTGTTGTGGACCATTCTCCATCAAACATAGAGCACAAGTATTAACATTTAAGCAGTATTAAATCAAGTCATGCGTGTTCTAATAAAAGCAAAAACAAACAGCCCTTGAATTACAATCATGCAGAATAAATGTGCAATATTTGCACCCCGATCAAGTCCAGATTCAAGTGTAACTTGCAAAAGCATAATGGAGCTCTTTCAACTTTAATATGTCATTCAATAAAGTGATTAATTATTTTATTAAACTAAAATTGTACCGATTCTAATAAACATTAGCTAAAATCATTTGTGATCATGTACATCAACTCTTGGTAACACCTACAGAAACATGATGCATGTATGTACAAATTAATGTAATTCACTTAAATCTAAGAAATCAAGTAATTATTTAAATACACACATAGGCAGGAACATGATATACTACTTCATTAAAGCAGAGGAGGCACATAAGTATATGATTTACAAACATACAGTATCACATCCAGAATGTGAAAATGAATAATTATTCTTTACAAAATTATTAACCAAGTCAAAAGTAAAAGTTTAATAGGTATATACATGGTCCTATGCACATAATCAATAACAGTTGGATACATGCACACATGCTCGAAATAATAAAAAGAATCCGGTAGCAAAGAGAACGTACCTGTAGGCTGTAGCAGCAGCCGTTTCGCAGCGTTTTTGAACAGTGTATTCTTAAGTAACAGAGCATATCCCAGGGCAATCCGGTTCCCTAAAATATAATAAAATAATGATTATCTAAAATATGGGGATTAAAAAGTTGTTTATTCCGTTGCCTTTAATTTTAAATAATAATATTTAATTAATATTTTAGGTACTGTTAGGAAATGATGAGAGTGTTAAAGTACATATATATTATATTTTAAGAAAGGGATGATGAGGTGGCATTATAGGGGTTTGATTTTCTCCCCCTACCTAAATATGGGGTTGAGCAGAAATCAGTCTATTAAGATGTTTATGTGTAACTGGCTCACCAACATAATCTGTCAAAGGATGAGAATCAGCTACATGCTTGACTGCATTAGAAGTATCTACTTGAGTATGACCAAGTCCAGTTTTGATAATCGAAGTACGAGCCTGATTTCTCTGACTCATTATCCAATAAGTTGGTTCAACCTACTTTTGAGTAGACCCTGTATCAACAGTAGTCCCTGCCTTGACAAGAGGAATAGTATCTTGTAAATACCTAGATTTTTGAATAAAACCCTCATGCGGCTTAAACTGAAATTGCTGACCAACTACATGTGGAATAGTAGAACCTGGAGTTTCAATCATCTTAGGTACTTGAGAAGTAGTAGATTGTACATCTTGTGACTTTTTAACTTCCTTCTCAAAACCTATATTTTGCAAATCTATAGTGTCACAAGCATTCAGATCAGTAACCAATTCATTTCTCAGCCTCAAACGTTCCATTTCAGTAGAAACATGTCTCTATCTCTTAGAAGTTTCTCTAGACTCTGATTGTCTAGACTCGGAAGACTTCCTCTTTATCTGTTGAGTTTGCAATTGAATTGTACTTACTTGTTTTCCTTTCTGAGTGTGACCACTAGCATCATCATCACCATCATCATCCTTCTTCTTAGAAAGGATTGTCTTTTTAGCATCATTTTTACAAGAAATTGCTTCAATTCTAGACTTGCTCCCTCCACTCTCCCCTTTTTGACATCAGCAACAGGTGAAAGATATGGTGGTATGTTTAAAACATTTGTCATGTGTCCAAGCATATCCAGAATCAGAGCTTGATTGCTAAGAATAGTAGCATATTGATTTTCCAAAGAACTCAACCTAGTCTCCACTGACTCCTGATTAGAAACCAAAGTACCCAAAGAAGCTGTAGTATAATCTTGAAGAGAAGTAACAGTTTTAGATAACTGTACTAGTTGTCCTTGAGTTTGTAAAATAGAGACATCCATGCCAGTGACTTCAGAATGAAGTGTACTCACAGCAGTATGAATAGTATCCAAACTATGAGTTTCATCAATATGAGTAGACTCAGCATGCTCTTCAGCTTGCTGTCTGAAGATAGAAAGAGAAGCAGGATCAAAAACATCATGTTCAGAAATACGAAAAGTATCAAAGAAATCTCTGCTTGCTCTTGATTGATGTTCTAAAGCAATTCTGCCTGAATCAATTGTAGGCACTACTGGTGAAGGATGATCACCATCTGAATCAGAATCTGAGCTTGAAAAAGATCTGTCAGAGTGTCCTGGTGATAATAGATGATTTCTAAGACTTAGTCTCAATGGTGGATTTTTATCCAGAGCAGAAGACCTATCACTTCTTTGAATTTGAGAAATAATTGAGAAATTCACAGTAGGAATTCCCATGTTAAAAGTTTCCAATAAAGAAGTAGACCATTGTTGTTGAAAGTACAACACATCTGCATACATAGTCTTAGCTACATTGGAGGTTTCTGTAACTTGTACAACTTCATAAGATAAAATATTAGCAGAGTCTATAGGATAATCAAGATATAACACACCTGGTGTAGGCTTTGAATGTTTAAGAACATCCTCTGAATGTGAAGTAGAAGTAGAAGAACTAATAACAATAGATGGAACTTCAACAGAGACTGACTCCTCCATAGAGTGATCAGGGTCTGAAGAATCAGGAAGTACAGTACTTAAAGGAAGTACATCAATAGGAATACTTGAATCCACAACTACTTGTTCTTGATGTTGAGAAGTTAAATCTTCTAGTCTTCGTTCTCTTCTTCTGTTGATTGAATCAGCCACCTTCTATGCATAAGATTTTTGTTGAACTTCTGGTTTTGCATTATGAACTGCCAAATCCTGTTTTTCAAACATCTTCAGAAGCTGAAATGTATCACTATCAATTCCAGTTGCAGCTTCCAGATTGGCATCCCATGAGGTAGGGAAAAGTTGATCCCAGAAGCCAAAGGTTTGATGTTTACCTAATCTCTTAATCTCACCATGGGGTTGGGCACCCATGCTCTCGTGCTCACGAAGGTTTACTAAAACCTTATCACTCTCTACCTCTCCTTTTGCCTGGTCAGGAGCCAGCCTCTCAGTTTGTGGTTCAATGACCATCTTTTGAATATTTTCACTCAATTTGGAGACTGTACTCTCAGATCCTACAGAAAAATAGGGGGTAGAAAGAAGTTTTGTACCTGAAGCTTGTTGGTGGTGGGGATCCTCTTGAATTGTCTGAAGACTAGAGGTTTCCACCAAAAGCTGAGCAGCACTAGACCCTGAACCCTTACACACTTCTGTCTTTTCAGTGTCCAGTGGCTCCAGTACACCACCTTCAGAATCCTGCATTGATTCAGACACCCTCAGTAATACTTCATGAGGTGCCAAAATATTGACAGAATCATCGTAAGGTGTTGTTGAATGAGACTCTCCCTCAAATGGACAAAACTCCGATAGAATTTGACTTTGAATTTCTGCATTGACATCTATCATAGTCTGATCCACAATATCATCAGAATTCTCAACAATATGATCAGTCATCAGAAAAGGCCTTCCAGCATGAACAATGACTCCACTATCACCCAACCTCTGACTAGGTGTATAATAACCCCAATTTTTGTACTTATTAAAACCCTTGATGAATATTAATTTTTCCATTTAAGAAAAACTTTTCAGACCACACTATATACGTGTAGGAAAACTGAAGTTTCGAAGTTGTATTATTGTTTTACTATGTAAATGAGTGTATGCAGATCAAATCGGATTTCAGAAATTCACAACTTGGAAATATTTCGTAAAATTCCGAAGCCGTATATACGACACGGATGAGAGTATGTAAATCCCATTTATATTCCAAGATTCATGCTCGAACCATTTTAATTAAGTATTCGGTTGTTAGGACGAATAGTGAATAGTTACTATTCATGGCGAGAATCGCGTAGAGTTTTATTCGCTCTTTTTAGAAAATATTTTCGAATCGTTTCAAGAAGAACAAAAACAAAGATGGATAGTAACATTATGAATAGTACTCCAAGGTGAATAGTAAAAATTTATAGTCTCCGATCGATCCCATATTTCAGTAGAAGTTCCGGAATAATAAACGGTTACCAATCGCGCAGTCAGAAATCGCAAACGAAAACGAGAATCGAAAATCCGCTTGAAGGAGCAACCTTGGACGTATTATAACTTAGGAAATAAATAAGAATATATGTATTAAAATAAAGAGAATGGGTGAAAGAAGTGTGTGGAAGAAGCTTTGTAACTTAGCAAACTTGAGGGACTAGTTTGCAGTGACTAACTTGCATTTTGGCAAACAAATACCTAAACCTTATAACCACACATGTACCACACCTCTCCCACACAAAAAGCAACAGCCTCCTCCCCCATTTCTTGAAGAAAAAACCGAATGGAGAGGAAGAAGAAAGGAGATGGCAAAGCTAGCAAACCTCCACCAAACTTTGAGTTCTTAGGCTTAAAAGAAAGAGTGAATCAAGCTTGTTCTAACTAAGGTAACATCTCCCATATCCACTAACTCTAGAATGATCTTTTCTTGATATGAAGAAGATGATGAATAGTGTTTTCAAAAAGTTTTGTGTTTATAATTTAAGTTTGAAAGCATGTATGTGTAGTATATGTAATGGGTTGATGTTTTAAGTGATTAGATGAATTGTTGGTTGAGTTTGGAGGATGGGTTATGAAATTATCTTGAATATTTATGGAGGATTTGACTAAGTGGAGGGAGTATAAGGTGGATGGTGGGTTTGGGATTGATTGGTATTGATTTTGGGAGTTAATTAGAAATGGAAAATGTTACGGTTTAAGCCGTCGTAATGTCCGATTTTGCATAGCCCTGTTTTGAGTTAAAATCCGAGAGTATCCCCCACTGTTAAAATGACCACTGTCAATTTTTGTGTAGAGCTTTGTTTCTAGTTTACGTGAGCGCAAGAATCATGTCATTATGAACTACGGTTTAGGAGAAACACGCGTTTTAGTGGAAGTCGTCCGTAAAACCAAACTACACCATCTAGTCAACTTTGAGGCTATGTTCGAACCACTTAGAGATCATAATAAAATGTTAAACTTTGGTATGGCATGATAAGGACAGTTAGGAAGGTCCTCGAAAAGGTTTCGTGTTAAAACAATAGCTTTTCAATTTTACACAAATGTAGGAAATGAAGCTACGCGACAATTAAACGATTTCTGCACCCCACTTCTATAAACTGCCCATTCGGGATTTTCACTCCCCAGACCAGAAACATATTTTTAAACCATTTTGTTCTAGACATTCTCTAGATCGTGCACGTGAAAACGGTGTGTCAATAGAGTTAACGGTTAATGATTTATGAGCGTTTTCGTGAAACGAGCGCAAATAGTAAAACTCCGTAGTTGACTCGGCTTTTAAAATGCCTTTCACCTATTTCGACTCAGGTTTTCAAATCAAGATATATTTGATAAATTTTACAAATACTCAAGAAACTCCTTGAGGAGGTTTCGTAATTAATCATTAATTTTCTAATTTACTAAAAGTGTTAGAGTGTGAGTTGCGGAATAGTGATTCTATGGAAAGTCAACTCTAGAGAACTACTTTGACCATCCATTTTGACTAAGTTAAAAGCGTGATTTCGAGTCGACTAAAATACGAAACTTGTTAAGGATTATTAAGATAACATATTGGCGTGAAGAACGAGATTAGAAATGATGAGTAAACGGTGTAGAAGATCGTAAGTTAAGTGGACCCGAGAGAGTAAAAGTCGGGTAAAATAGAGTTTACTTAGAATAAGTGAATTGTCAATCAAGTGACTAATTAAGGTTATGTATTGTCTTGGTAGAGGTTCCAGGACTAGAAGAGATGATGTAACAGCCCCAAATCTGGGGTCAGGGATTTAGGGTAGTCACGATCCATGTACTCCTTGCCTTACCTGTATTACTCACACCATTCATAATTCACCTGCTCATGACCCCACAACATATGTCTCACACACACACACACACACACCGGTTAGAGTCTCAGAAACGACACAATACAACAACTGCGGAATACATAATTTTTATTACAATACCCAAATGTCTTTTGAATCTGTCACTGATACAATTTCTAAGTAATGTTACATTACCAACTTAGTCTTATGATGCTCACAATCCTCTCATACCATTCATATCTATACATGAGTTGAATACCAAAAGTTGTAGCCTGATTCGATTGGTTCGTACTACTCTTCGGGATCACTGCTAGAAACTGTTTATGGAAACGCCTTGCGGGGTATGTGCCGACCCATTGGCATCCTGCTTCACTGCTATATAATATATATAAAACAATAGCAAGAGTGAGCGATAGCTCAGCAAGGTAATAGAAGTATGGCATAACTCTGCCTTTAATTCAACCCAGAAATAAAGCGGGTATAAGACAATAATTGTCATAATATCTCCATACTGAAATTATTTCCTTATCGGAATATATACCACAACAGTACTTCAAATATCAATTATCGTCTTTATACGAAAGATAAGTGAAATTCGTACTTGCCGTAGCAATTTATCAAGATAAGTATCCTTTACTGAAAGCTCGAATATTTTCCCTAATCGGGATATGATAGGAATTTGGATGCTGACACCCTGCTCCAGTGACGTAGCACTCAACAGTTGTGGATACTATAACACTCAGCAGTTCAAGATACTGTCAGATGGGAACACTGAACTCCGTATGTAGGAGAAATTTCATTTGAACTCTGTATTGAGATTTCAATAATTCCAGACGTGGATCGACGATGATCAGTCGCCGCTTCCAGGTCCACCGCGGGTCTTCTCTACTAGTAGAAGGATAAAAACTCCATCCGTAATTACCCTCAGGTAAAAGCTCCATCCGCAATTACCTTGGATGAAAGCTCCATCCGTAATCATCCTGAATGAAAGCTCCATCCGCAATCATTCTGGCGCAAGTTGGGCCAAATTCTAGTTCCCCGGGCAAATGCCCGTTCAAAGATCGCACTGGGATCCTTTGGTTACTCCCAGAATCAATCGGAAGTTAACCCATTAACCCATATTGGCTTTTAGCCGGACTTTCACAATCCCTGGTTACTCCCGAACAATGGGAAGCTAACCCATAAGTACATACTGGCCTATAACCGGAAACTCAGGTTGAGCGACAAATAGTCTTCATGAAATCGAGATTGAATCTTTTACTCTTTTTGTGAAAGGGGAACCCTTAGTAGTAGGGCTATAATCCCAAAATAATATCTCTTATATAAACAAAGGAAGGAAACAAGATTTTCTCCCAACTCTGGATTTTCAATTTTCAATATGTACGAAAGCATTTAGATGGCTCAAGTGAGGTGATAATGATCGGGAATAATATTGGGGAATCCTTTTAATTCTCGGAAATATTATTAAAGGTCAAGAATATAAAAAAATATAATTCTCAAAGACCTCTAATGCTTTTAAACAAATAATATGATTTTTAAATCACTAAAAGATATTTAATAATTAATAAGGAAATATGTATTGAAGAAATTTCCTCAAATAAATGATTATTCAAACATAATCCTCTCTGAATAAATAAATATTCAATAATTAAACCTTGAATGAATAATAAATAATTAAATAAATAAACTTCGAATGAATAATAAAATAATATTCATTAAGTAAATGATCCTTAAATGGATATTCACAATAATATACTTTAAGTCAATAATCCTCAAATGAATATTCATAAATAATATACTTTAAGTCAATAATCCTCAAATGAATATTCATAAATAATATAAATAGTAAATCCTCGAATAACAGTACCCGATATCTTTATCGGAAAATAACCTTTAATATATATACAGAAAATATAATTATTTTTGATCTAAAGAAATATCTTACGCCCTTAACCTAGGGCCTTTATACAACCTGGCTTCTAACTAATATCCCATATCTAGCTTAGAAGCCCATAATCAAATCATTTTCAAGTAATAAAAATACTTTCCGGAACATAAATAATGGTTAATAATAATATTCCTCAAGATGAATAGTACTCTGCCGCTAGAATCCCTCCGGGTTTCCACGACTATCTATATAACAAAATATCGACTCTCGGTCTAGAGTCGAAAACAAGAAGTATGCTCTTATCTCTAGAGCTATAAGGTATACCGGTTATATTTACTTAACTCAGAAGATCATATATAATCAAAAGGTCAAATTTTTATTTCAACAGGAAATAAGATGTGTCGCAAAACTGTACAACTTTATACATGGAAAAAGCAGTATTATAATTAATACTTTAAAAGTACAAGTTTAGAAAACTTGCCTGATGCTCGAGAAGTGATAGGGGTTCGCGACGATGCCGGACAATCTAGACAAAGTCAAACGAAAACACACGGTTAATCCCCTCGATAAACCACTTATAACTCAATGCTTAAACACGTAAGCGAAATACAACCAAGGCATTTCTTGCTACCTCTAGCGTCACACTAAGTCCATGTTATTCGTCAAATACTTATATCATAAGTTTGGTTCGAAATCCATCCTCAAATCCAAGTTATACTTAACCATTTGGAACCTTGGTTTCTAAGTCTCGTTTTCAGTGGTTTTCACTTGCGCGACCTTGACTAAAACATTTTTATAAAATCGAAAAATAATCGTTTTCATCCGAATCTTTTTCGTGAGCCTTCCTAACTGGCTCTAGTATTATTCCTCAAAGTTTCACATTTTAATTCGACTCTTAAAGGTCTTTGACGTAGCATCAAAGTGGTTACATTTCTGCGATGAAACTTCTCGAACCACGATTACTAAAACTAGCATGACTTTTAAACCGTTCGGCCAAATTAGGCGAACCACATATCATTACGAAGCTTATAACATAAACTACACAATCATTGGCAGTAGGACTCAAGGGTCGAGCTCTAACAGAGGTAAAACAGGGAACCAATCAGTAGGTAAAAATTTGGGCATTACGACGGCTATAACTCGGATATTCCCAAATTTCAAATCATCCAAAATGCATATCGATCACTCCACTCAACGTATACATCTTATTCAACCAAGAACTGAGGCCAAGCAATGCATTTACGTTCTTAAAACTCAATATAACTTATAACAAAGCCCAATCATAGCTACTAAGATCATAAGCATGCTTTTACACCATTAAAGCTTCAAAAATCACTTAATACATTCAAGGGTTCAAGGTTCATACCTCCTCCAAGCTTGTTTACTTCCAATACACCTATATAAACTTAGATCCTTGCTTAATACAACCTTTGGAAGCCACCAACTCAATATCCAAAAACAAAACAAAATACATGTTACTATTCATCGTTACTTTGTAAAATCCATATAAAATCGAAAAACAAGAGTTTGGTTCTGAGATGTTTACCACACCTTCTACTCTTCAAGGGCTTTCTTTTGAGTCCTACCTCATCACCAGGGGATGCTTGAATCTCGACTTATTGGCTTTCTAAGGTGAGTGGTCGAAACTGGAAAAGCAGGACAGTTTCTGTTCTCCGACTTGGGGAAGGTATTTGACTAGGCTACACTCCTTTGCTGGCCATGAAATTTTGAGCGAACGTTTCCCATGGAGTGGAGAAGCTATGGTTAAAATTTGGTGATTTAAGGATGGATAGAAATGGAGTTATGGATTTTTCTTTCCTCGATGCTTTTGCTGGACAGAATGGGGGAGAAGAGAGTTCTTCTCTTTCTTTTTCTTTTCTTGTTTAATGGATAATGATGCTGATATTTTGTGTTAAAAGAGTGGTGAGTCATAGCTCTAAGGCTCTCTCCTTGTGACACTTGTCCAACATGCATTGACTTAGATAAAGTAGCTTTACTGGTTCGCTTTCCTTTCACATGGATGATCCAAATGTTGCATTCCTCGAATTAATCTTGTTACATGTTACTTCCATGTCTACATTTAATCCTGTAAATGTTGTCTTGTTCCTCTTGAAACGATTCGAAATATTTTCCAAAAAGAGCGAATAAAACTCTACGTGGTTCTCGCAGTGAATAGTAACTATTCACTATTCACTTCAACAATCGAATCCTTAAATCGACTTTAATAAAATAATAAAATTCCAAAATATTAAATCCTCAAATCCTCAATTTTAATATCTCATTTCTTGAATATAATAATATATATAATTCGCTGCCTGGTCGAATATTACCCCAAAATAAAATTTGGAATTTCTGAATTCCGATCGTCTTTGCATTCACTTATTTACTCCGTAGATCACTAATATGACTTCGAAATATCCACACTACGTCTCGTACATAGGTGGCATGAAAAATTTTCTTAACCCTCAAAATCACTATTCATCCACCAAATTCACTATTCACTGATGCACTTAATCATAATAAGAAAAGTTTTAATTTTACCAAAAATTTGGGTTATTACAGTCTCCCCTCCTTAAAAGGATTCCGTCCCGGAATCAGCTTAGGAATAACTGGGGGTACTTCTCTCCCATTGCACTTCCTAACTCCCAAGTGGATTCTTCCACTTCTTGATTTTCCACAAATCTCTCACTAGCTTGGCAACCTCGTCACTTAGCACTTGCTCTTTTCTATCCGTGATTTCCACAGGTTGTTCTTTGTAAGTCAGACCAGGTTGTATATCTACCTGCTCGTACTCTAACATATGTCGGGCATCTATAGTATACTGACGTAGCATTGACACATGAACCCTGTTATGACCATTCTACAAGTTTTTGGGGGGGTAAGGCTGGCTCGTAGGCCACCTTCCTGACGTGTTTTAAAATCTCAGATGGCCCAATGAATCTCGGGCTCAACTTCCCTTTCTTTTCAAATCTCATTAATTCCTTCCACGAGGATATCTTTTAGCATCACGAATCTCTAACCTCATATTCTCTATCTTGTTTGTACCGAAAATACACCAACATAACCTTGCTTGTCATTCATCAACATGCCATTTAGCTTATCAATAGCAGTACTATCCCTATACTCGCGGGCTTAGTCCGCATACTTTCTCTGTCTGTCTTGGCTGTTACTAGCCGCTTGTTGGTGAAATCTTTTGTCTTTCTAGTTTGTTGGACTAACTTGGGTTTTGTGTAAAATCTCATCCTTTAATTCCCGATCACTCGGAATCCATCTCTGTCTCATTTTAATCAAGGGCATCGGCCACCACATTGGCCTTCCCCGGATGGTAGTGTATCTCACAGTCATAATCCTAGGTCAATTCTAGCCATTTCTCCATCTCATGCTATCTACTATCACAGGTAACTCAAAGCCAATTCATTACATTCCATAAAATTTGTGGGTGCATTAGTCAACCCAAAATAACCTCGCTGAAAACTCGAAGTGTCTATTCCTAGTACGAATCGCAGTCTTGGGTATCTCCTCGGATTTAACTTCCAACTGGTGATACCCAGTTCTTAAATAAATTTGGAAATACACAGCGTTCTTCCGCTGATCAAACCATCATTTACAAGGGTACCTATTCTCCATGTCGAACTCATACAACTCTCGAGGTTCGATACATAATCTTGTGCTAACATCTTTCTCTCTTACAACAACACCGGGCTCTCCATGGTGGTACACTGGGTCTTATCATACCCTTATACAACAATTCTTGTAACTGAGTCACTAACCCTTCCATTCCCATTATACTATGAATACTCGGTATTCATTCTCATGTCATCCAAATCGATATCTGGTAGCTCATTAAAACCTTGTACAATCTCCCAAAACCATTGTAGTTCCCTTTATACTTGGTATCTCTTTTCTTGGCGTCAACTATAAGAGCTAATTAAGCCTCGTATCTCTGGCGTAATAGTTTCTTAGTCTGAACTATATTCAAGAATCTCTGAATCTGTCTCCATTCTTTATTTATTACTCTCTCTCCCTTACAATCAGTCTGGGCTCCATTGGGTGTCAACCAACCCATTCTTATTATACTATCAACTTCTCCCAACTTGAAAGGAATCAGGTCTATCAAAAGTGCCGACCTCATATTTCTAGTTCACAACCTGGATGTACCAGTCTTATGGGAAAATCCCTCGATTGACTATTTCTACTTGTAATTATTCCCTTAGTGGCTCGGCCTTAAGGTTTAATTGTCATGCAACTTCTTGATATACAACGATACATTAGCTTTGTCTAAACAGTATAGAAGGGCACCTGCTATTTAAAGGTCCTGACCGTGGGCTGCTTGTTGGAGGTAGCCCTGGTTGAAACCTACTGGCTTTCTTTTCTTCTGTGTTCACAAACTCCGGAACAAACCTCGATAATTCGGAAAACTTGGCCTCATACTCGGTCACAGTCATGGTTTCTTGTTTCAACTCTTTAACTTTCATTTTCATCTGGGTCTCCATATATTCTTGAAAATTATTCCTCTAGAACCACACACGCTACACCTCTCCCAAGTCACAATACCAGCTCCCTCTGACTCCATCGTCAGTACTTATCTTGCTAACCCAGAGGTAGTGTCCATTCGTAAACAACTCCTCCAAAATCTCAATTCCACTATAGGGCATCTACCTAACACCGTTGTCACTAGAGTTCACGGCACATCGCTATTCCTTTCACATATATCGATTCACACGCTTTTCGTTATCATAATATCCTTGGGAGAATAAACCAATTTCATCGATATGTCACTAACATTCTATTCGTCTTCGGGATTCGCTCCTGTCATAGGCGACTTCGTTGCGAATCTAATTCCTATCAGCGAATTTTGACTTATTTGACCTGGTTGGCCTCCCCTTAGAATTCAATGAGGATAACAAAATCATGGGGCATTGAAAAGACAGCTCCCATATCAAGGAAAAGTCACACACTTGTGATCATAAGGTTATGAGTTTTAAGGTAACCTTATCGGAGGTAAAAGAATTTACCGAGAGATCAACATGATCATAAGAACTCAACGTTGTGTGCCTCGATTGAGACATTACTAAAGGTAATTAGCCTTCTTGTATTTCACAACTTACAAGTGATGGCGTCCCATCAGACTTCTATCACACAGACAGATAGTCCTTGTAGCCCCTATAAACATAGGGTTGTTCGTCTCAGTGGAAGTTGAAAAGTATGAAAGCAATTCGATATCAATTTAATGATTATCGTCTTTCGACAATATTTCTCAAAAGAACACCTTGGATTAAAATTGAACAGATTCCAACAAGGTGCGGTTTTCCAAAGAAAATACAAAGAAAAGAATAACCAAAAAGATACTGGTACTTAACAAACAAGTGGTGATGTATCACCATAGGGTCATTCATTATTTGAAGAAAAGTGAAAGCTTAAATAACATCATTTGACAGGGCTTCGAAAGCCTGAAAGTAGGCATTGTGACAGCCTCTGGCACAAGTGAAACTGAATATGGTTTAGCACAAGTGTTATAAAACAACTTCGAAGAGGGAATATACCCTTTATCAGAATTCTTTCCTGGAGAGAGGTCACGATAGATCATAGATTGGGGATATATCCCACATAATTTGCAAATGGGGAGGGTATTACCAAGGTCTCTACGGATGCCTTTTACGTCGGCTCCTCTAATGGATAATCGTTCATTTCCAACGCTTCTCTTTTCCACGCACTCTAAGGCGTTCGATACTTACGTCATTGTCGACTTATAATAGTCGCTAAGAATTACACCATCAACATTTGCAATCGCAGGGAGTTCTATTTGACTCGGCGCAAACATTTCAAGTAAGCGTTCTGTTCTATAAGAAGACTTCGATACCGTTGTCGCCCATAGCAATAACAATTCCTCATGTCGACTGGGCGGTACTCCGGAAGATCGTTAGAATCTACAGGCTTAAATCCGGTCTCTATTTCAATCATCCTTATACCCAATATTCCTTCTCCCATATCAATCCCGTGCGCTGCGTAAGCTTAACACTTTTGGCACAATAGCCTTTTCATTTAAGTCAATCCCGGAATTTCTCAGTCCGTCTTGGTCCTTAAATATATTTCGCCTTTACTGTCCAATCTCAACTTCATCATTTTATCTCTACAATCAATTATAGCAATCAAGGTCTGTCCGCCAACCCATATAACGGCTATATTATCCAATCCACAGGGTTCGCTGTAATTTCCACTCTCTTTGGTGACATCCTCTGGAAATCAGAAGGACAAGGTTTGCCAAAATTTGCTGAATTTCTCTCCAAATCTGGGAAATTTATCAATCTATTTACCTACTAGTAATGCTCGGGTCTGATTTCCGACCTTTCTGTTCTATCCTCATAATTCCTTCCTGGTTTCTTGAGGGTGGTAAATTTCGTCCTCGATTCCGTCTTAGTGTGCTTGTCTTACAATAACATTTGCATGGTACATATACCCAAAATTTTCCTTGAGATAATAAAATCCCTCAATGATGTAATAGACACTCTTTCCAGTGGAATCGCTGGTCGTGGGGGATTGAAACCTCATAGCCAAAGCAATTCCTTTCACTATACTAGGCAACTAAGTACCCTTAATCGTTCGTGAAAAATCTGGACATCTTGGTTCTTACGTAGGCCGCCTCCTTATGGGAAACTATAACCGACCACGAGTAACAGGTTTCGTTCAAGTCGAATCAATCCACTGATACTGGCTATACTGCCTCTACCTCTTCTGCTTTGGAGACTCTACTCCATTTCTTTGTCATACCTCTTGATGAATCATGAACGATCCTTAAACTCTCGTCTCGTCACTTATTTGTCCCTTGAAGGTTCGTCCGGTCCTATTGTACGACCTCAAGTAACATACTACATCTTTATCAATCAACACGTCTCTACAAGATTCTTTCCTTGACCTACTATGAGGTCTTCCTCTAGATCCTCCTATGGATCTTCCCTTATCGGGTCTCCGTCCATTGTTATTCCCAAATGACCTAACAGAATTGTAGAAGGGGGGGGTTGAATACAATTCTTGATATTTTCTTGAAACTAAAACACTTTATAAAATAAAACTGAACTGAATAAATAAAAACACAAGATATAAATAATTCAGTTGGATTGTTTGATGATCCAACTGAAGTGTTTTTATTGCGGAAATAATCTGTGATACAAAAGTACACAGCTGCTCAGTTACAAGGTTGTAGAGAAGAATTGCTCTCAAAATAGCTAATACAATCTATTTGTGTTTCTTCTCTCACTCTTTTTAAAGTAACTGCTACACTTGGTTATATATCCCAAGTTTACAATTCTACGTTTGGTTAAACTAAAGAATAATAGTAGTAACCATCAGTAGCTTGCTTTTCATTCCTTTTGTCCAATGGTCCTTGGAGATCTTAGCTTTTGTCTTCATGCTCATTATAATCATTCCCAAGAGCCTTATTGGAAATTGGAATGTTTCCTTATTTCCAGTATCCACTTTGATGGCTTCCAATGCACAGTACACTTCCATATCTCCTTTTAGATCTGTTCAGTAAACTGTCACTATCACTTTGTCAACTGTTCAAAAAGCAACATTGATTCGTTGATAGCAAGGAGATGTGTTTCGTTGATAGCTTCATTCTTCATTTCGTTGATGGTGTTTCCCTCGTTTCGTTGATGGGTAAACTCCATACCGTTGACAGAGTAATCTTCATACCGTTGACATGTCTTCACTTAGGCAGAATTACAAGGCATTACATATTTACAATTAACCAACCTATTTTGCCTATCTAGTACATAGTCAACATGACTTAGAAAACCTATCTAAAACATATAATAGAATGCCTATCATACTGTGAAGTATTGTACAATGCAATTGCTACAACACTCATTTCGTTGATGAGCTTCCTGTCAACGAAACACTGCTAAGCATGCTATTTCGTTGACAGCTACAAAATTGACTTTACACAAATTCTACTAAGTGTTTTATGCTTATCATCAAGAACAACATATTCCTAACAATCTCCCCCAATTTATGACTGATAGAATAACAGCCATAAATCAAGAGACTTGATGATAACAAAAACACTCAGATACATCATAAATTACAAAAGTAGAAAATGTATTAAGCTTCAAAACTTTATAGACAAAATATAAGACTTACAAGACTAATGCCCACAAGTGCTCCTCTAGTCTGAGCAAATGTTTCATCTGTGACTTCTTTGTGGCATAGTCTTCTTCCCTCTCTTGGAGTTGTTTTCCTCAATCTGGACCTGTAGCCTTCTGTAGAAGATTTTCTCCTCTTCATCTTGATCACCAAGCTTGGATTGCATCAGCTTTAGAGTTTGATTAGATGCCTTCTCCAGCTGGTCTTCCATTCTGAAGAATCTTCTGCAATTGTCCTTGTCCTTAAACTCCATCATCCAATAAGGTTGAAGATGGATTTTCTTTCCTGTTGAGGGAACTCTAAGTATCCTTGGAAGAGCCTCAGGCTTGTTCCAGCTAGCCTTTAACTGACAGATTTTGGAGACCACCTCAGACTTGGCTGTTTTGGTGAAACCGAAGTCCTTTTTCAAGCATCTAAACACTGAGAGTAGTGTTTGATAGTCTTCTCCTAAAATTCTGTAGAGAGGCCACACTTGTTCTCTACCACCCTTGAATGTGAACACTAGTCTTTCAGGCAACTTTTGAGAAGCTGCAATTCCCCTTACTTCCACCAGGTTGTCTAAGTCAAGATGTAGACTGGATTCTTCCCTGATGTCAGCAATGTACATGCAGTCCTCTGGGTTTGAAGGGGGTTTTTGAGATTGTGGCTTTCTCACAAAAGCAGGCTTTGCTTTGACAGGCCTCTTCTTTGTCTTCATTGGTTGGTCCTTTTCTAACAGGAACTTTGGAAAGTATGCCTCATCAAAATCAATTGGTTCCTCTTTTGGCATGATTGGTTGATCATGAAAATTGACAGGATGTGCAGGATCACAGGCCAACTTTCCCTCAAAAACTGGATTAACAATTGTTGGAGGTGCAATAGGTAAAGAAGAGTCTGATGCAGTACCCTGAGAATCAGCACTCTCAAAGTCTATGTTTCTCCTAGCTCTCTCTTTGGGTTGCCTTGTGCTCTTCTTTGAACTCCTTTCCTCTCTAGTGCTTTCCTCTTGCTTCCTTTCTTCTTCATCTAGAGCTTGAGCTACTGCAAGAGCTTGCATAGCTGTTCTTTCTGATTCCTCAGCCTTGGCTTCAGCAAAGTTTGGATGACCAGCCCAAACACAGATTTGTTGTCCATTCCTGTAGACAATTGCCCTTTGCTTCCTTATCTCATAATTATTACTTTCCTTGCTTTTTGTGATGAGTAAACCAAGAAGCTTGTGCTCATCTGGATAAGGTGCAGGATAGAAAGTCCTTGCTATGTTTTTGCCCTTTGGTTTAGCAGGGGACTTGGGAGATAGGCTTCTTTGAATTGTAGCTTGTTCCACATCCCTAATGCATGAAGTTTGTCCTTTTTCCTTCCTTGGTCCTTGAGTGACTCCATGTAGAAGGGGCTCTTGTTGATAGAAAGAATTTGTCTATGGCTCCCATTCCGTTGATGCTATTGCCATGGCATTCGTTGATGGCTGTTCCGTTGATGGATTTGAGTCCTTATCTTCAGTAATCTTCTTGAACTTTGCTTCTATGTTGGACCAATGTTCTTTGATTTGTTCTGCAAGTCTCATCCTCATAGAAGCTTCTTGTATAAGGTCAATACCATCCTTTTGCTGCTTGCCAAGCTCCCCCATTGCTAATGGCTCCTTTGGTAGGGAAATGGCTGGAACCATAACCTTGGTAATTTGAATGTCTAGCTCCTTAGATTTCTCCCCCTTTTTGTTATCATCAAAAGAGATGGCTGGGAGTCCTTGAGCTGCCACTAGCTGGGCCAATAGTTGTGTTTGTTTCTCCTGTTCCTTTTGCATCTGTGATAGAGTGGCTTCCACCTTGTCCACTCTAGAAGAGAGAGTCTTCAAGGAGGACTCCACTTCAGGTTCTTTAGTGAAAAACCTGTTCATCCTGGACACAGTGAGAGGAGGAAGCTTTTCATCTAGCCTCCTATCATTAGCAGCCCTAAGGTTGCTGATTGAATCCTTGATCTCTGTAGCCTCAATCCTTGTCTGCAACATTTGTAGCCTTTGAATTTCCAGAGAATCCATTATGGCTTTGTAGAATTTCTTGTCTCTTGGTCCTGCAGACTCATGAGCTAGATATGCTTCTTTGTACTGCCTTGTGATAGCAGCATCCAAATTGCTTCTACCATGCATATCTTGAGAAAGCCAGTTTGGTGTAGGAGGCACCACAGAAGTCCCAGTCTGTGCAGTAGTGGCCACCTGTAGATTATCACCATAGCTGTCCTCATCATCAGAGAAATCAAAGTCTCCACTTGCTTCAGCTCCTGGAGGTAGATTGGTCAAGGCATCCTTTGCTCTTTGCATTGATGCAGTTGTGTGAATTAGTTGTAGTGACCTCTCTGCCTCCACATTGCCCTGTTGAGCCAAAATTTGATAGGCTGACACAGGATGAGTAAAGGTCTCAGGATCCAGGGAAATACTATCCAGAGTTTGCTGATAAACCTCGTGGAAAGTAAGTTCCCTTTCTCCCTCACTGACCTCCATTAACTCATTAGCAATGGCTGCTTCCATCCTTATTTCTCCTGTAGTCCCTTCTCTCTCTCCACTCTGTTCTTGCATCATGGGCTCCCCATGGCTCACACCTCTCACACCCTCACCTTCACCTTCTAAGGTGGAACTCTCAATCTCTCCTTTTGCCTGGCTGGAAGAAATAGCCAGCCTCTCACTCACATTCTCTCCTTTTGCCTGGCTGCAAGCCAGCCTCTCAGTTTCACTCCCTCTCAATCCTAGAAGTGTCTCAACTACCACTAGAT